>CP107706.1:2400000-3666171 GCA_025854295.1 Lyophyllum decastes | reverse complement strand
GAGTGATTCTCTGACGTATGGGTCCATCACTGGGGGTGTGAAGAGGACAGACTGCATCAGGAATGCAAAGAGGCCAGTGAGGATGCCGTAGTTGGGTGGGTATTCTTTACGTTGGTAGAGCCTTTCGTGGAGCTCAGTCAATCGTTTCAAGCGACGGTAGAGTAGCTGAAACCAGGTAGATGACGGCAACCACAGTATAGGCTTGGATAAGATTACAGCCTTTATCTGCATTCTTATATAAGTGGCTGTTGTAAAATAACTGAATATCAAAATGCTCACATGCGAATCAAGGTCTCTGGCAATGTCTTCCAGAGCTGCTCCACCAACACGGAACTCATCACGGACTCCATATGTTTTTCTTGGTGCATTTTCCTTGTAAATCTTCAAGATCCTGTCGCGATGATCAAGATAGTTGGATTCGAGACTGTATATGTCCTTTGCGACAAAGATATCTCTTGAGTTGTTGGTGCGGCGAACCGCTTCGTATGTCAGATTGTATGATTGTCGAAAGGCAATATGTGTGCGTTCCATCCGTTTGCTTGTCATTTCTGCCTGAAGGCCACCATACTGTCCCAAGGTGTTGATGGTGTGCATTGTTCCTTGAGTATAGCCCCCGGCACCATAAGATGCTTCTAGATGCTCCAGCCTCCATAACCCGACCACAGGACTATTGTGTTTTGGAGTATAAGTGATGCCGATGTCGAGAAAGAGTTCGCCATATTGTCGATTGAACATATGGTCCCAATCCAGAGCTGAGTAGTACGATTTGAGGTTTTCAACCGCATGCCAGAGGGCGCCTTCTGAATTTGATTCTGGCAGGTCCTCGACCATTTCCTTTGTATAGGCCTTGCAGCCCTTGATTTCGAGGACGTAGAACGCAGATCCAAACTTTGCAAGCTCGCTTCCTGGTATTTCATCAAGCTAAAGAAAATAATATATTATCATCTTTATATCTGTTGTAGAGGGTAGAGACTCACGAGAATATTAATGTGTTTGAAGAATGCCGTAAGTTGCGCTGACTTTAAGGGGTATGTTGCCTCAGGCCGCTTCTCTCCCTTTTCCTGCCCTTTGAATGCAAGTTCCTCTCGGTCAAATCCGATATATGGCTCATCGGCCGGTGTGACGACCTGTTTCATTGCTGGAATGATGACCTTGTCCCAGAGTACACCCTGCAAATCCCATGGAACCATATTCGAATACCGTTTGACATATGGATGCTTGTGAGTCATGCGGGGAAAAACCATGTAAAGGTTGGCAATGGCCTGGCCCTCTCCAACCTTTCCAAGAAAGACGTGGGGCAGTTGATTGAGCTTGAAGCGGATGTGGAGCTCATCAGCGCTGGGATCTTCTTCGCTAGGAGGATAGCGAACATTGACATATACATGGTTGTGTTTCCGAATGGGTGGGGTCTTTCGTATGACTGGTTGCATGTAGATATTAATCCACTTTGCAAATCGAGGAAAGCGTGTGATCCATATAACGCTGTCAATATCGGTTGATACCATGATCCTGGTCGGTATAACGCGATCGCGCTCCAGATTTATTTTGATGTAATCTCCATTCTCTTTGCGTCCTGTTACGAAAACGTCGTCTGAGCCGGCTCTGTTTGCATAGTTGATCATGTCTCCTGCTGCCATTTCTTCTGTGTCCTGTGCAATTTGAGTAGCTCGTTCAAACACCTCAAGGAGTTCATCAAGATTGGAGGGTTGTGGCAGACCAACAGGCATGAGATGATTCATAACCTTCTCCGGAGGCGAAAGGTTGAAAGTCTGGGCAAAGTCGGGTTCCAATCGATATCCGTAGTCTCGATGGGTCATCCATGGGTTTTGCATGAGCTTTGTAGCAATGTAGACAACATCAGCACCAGCCCAATTAAGTGCCAGGTGGGGTATTGGGTCTATATCCTCTCTGACAGGTCGCTCTTGATAGTCGTCAAAAGGTTTCCTTGGATCATCGTCGTGAAGTCGTAGTGCCGTGCCAGGCATGAGTGGGGGAGTATTGGGGGTGGTGTTGGACGATCAAAGCGTTTAATTTGGGCTTGAGAAAAGTCTTTAACATGGATGTCTTTATTCACGATGGCTGGATTATGTTTGTCGTCGTCATCAGGGTCCTGGGCCTGGGCAGGAGGAGAAGGTGTTGGTAGAGGCATCAGAGGATGGAAGGATTTAGGAAGAGGAGAAGGAGAAGGAGGAGGAGGAGAAGAAGAAGGAGGGAGAGGGGGAGCAGGAGTGTTTTGAGAAGTTGGTTTAGCAGATCGTTTACAGTCAAAACACCGCTTCATATACTTCTGCAACTTCCGATGGACAATCTCTGCACGCCGATCAGCATGGGTTTCGTAGTATCGGATGAGATCGTCCTTCATGTAAACACATGCATCCCAGTCTTGTTGGAACAAATTGTCGAGTTCTTGCTGCGTGAGGATGGTGGGGAGTCTATTGAAGGATTCGATGTTTTGTTGAATTTTGAGATGGATGTCTGTAGCCATTCGAAATCGTGTTTGGTGTCCACATGGAAGCCTCGGACGATTCCAGTACTGTCCATGACGATGGAAGCCATAGAGCCAGATGTGCTCAATGACCTGGCAAACAAAAACTCCGCAATCATATCCACCAGGCTGCTTCCAGTTGGTCTGGTGCACTGTGATCCTCTGTGGAGTATCCTGATTCCATTCCCATCCATGCAACTTATAAAGACGTTCACAGACGGGAATGAAGCACGATGTAGATTCATCTGTTAATGGATGGGTCACCGTTTGGTCAAATGAATAAATGAAGCCGATAACGTGAAGTTCGTGTCGAGAGATGTCAAAGTAGAAGCAACAGTAATGATTGCGGTCTCGAATCGCAGCGCCTTGGTCAACATTGACGTGATGAAATCCAATGATGGGTCGTTGAGGACACACCCCTTCTTCGGGAAGATTGTAGACTTGTCGGAAATGCTGCTGTATGTTTACAGACATTTCACCATGCAGATAGGCATAAGAGATGTAGGGCATATGCTCTGGTTGAATCGTTTCCATGACCATGTGAAGCCAATAATCCATAAGTTCTGCTTGGAGCCATGTTTTGGGCCGAAGAGTGTGAAGCTCACGACCAACTGTCGTCCAGTGTAAGGCCTCAAGAAAATATTGGTCTATATAACGTTCATCAGCACGTCATTTTAACTAATATATAAAAAACGACATAGGCTCACCTGACATTGAGAGATTTTGTGGGAACTCTGGCTCTCGTTCTTCTGGAGCTGGTGTGCCAACAGATGGCTGATACTCATCAGAGGATAGACTTGCTGGTCTAGAAGGTGGTATTATCGGATGTTGTAGGCTGATCTCGGAGGATGACGGCGACGATGGCAGTGGAGACTCTAGCTCTAAGGCTGGACTTTGTGATCTGGTGGGTAGTTGTTGGCTCTCGGAGGATGATGGCGAAGACGGTAGTAATCGAGGTTGATTCATTGTGGTCAGCTGATCTGATGAGGATGATAAACAGAGTGGAAGAAGGCTTGGAGGGGATGACTGAATATATACATCTGGACTGTTCTTGTCCTGTGTACAAGACAGGTGAGGTGGGCTTGGTTTTGTTGGAGAGTCATCCAATGATATATCAGTGGACTCGGACTCTGAGGCAGAGGATGAAGAGAATAAGGAGGAATGAAGCTTGTGAATGGATTTTTTCACAATGAGAAATGGCCTCATTTGGCGTGGTGGAATACTGGGAGATGTGGCGCACACCGGAGGACGTGGATGTTTTCTGGGTGAACCAGCTAACTCAATGTCCAACGACGAAGATGAGGAATGATGTTTCTTCTTAGCCAGCAATTGACAGATCTGTTGTAGTGGAGAGTTGGATTTCATCAGTGACTGAGGAAGTGGAGGACGTGGATGTTTGCGGGGTGAACCAGCTAGGTTGATATCCAGTGATGATGACGACGACGATAGAAAGGGATTAGAAGACGAAGATGATGACAGTGAAGGATTATGGGGCTTTCTTGGAGTAAGCAATTGACGGATCTGCTGTAGCGGAGTGTTGGCTGTTTTTGGTGACTGTGGATGAGCTGGAAAGGGTGGATGTTTGCGGGGTGAACCAGATAGCTTGATATCCAGTGATGAAGATGATGATGATAAAGATGGCAGTGAAGGTTTTTCGGGCCTTCTTGAAGTGAGTAATTGATGGATTGGTTGTGGTGGAGAATTAGCTTGAAATGTAGCTTTTGAGTATTGACTGTGCAAATATATATGTGTTGGTACATACATTTCTGGGTCTCTGGTGATTTGACTGAAGGTTGGTCAAGAATTGGAGGTCGAGGATGTTTACAAGGGGAACCAAGGAGCTTGATATCCAGGGATGAGTCAGACGATGATTCCAAATCAAGAGGAGCATTGTTTTGTTCCTTATGAGCACGGCGGCATGCATAGTACATGTTCATGAGTGTTAAGGGGGGACTCGATGGGCTGGATGCCATAGTAGCAGAGAGTATGAGCGATGTTTTGGAGGATTTTTTTATTTTATTTTAGAGTGGGCGAGGGGGGACTACATACAAGCCTTAATCCTTTATTTACTTGGAAAAACAATGGTCACATTGGTACAATAGCCGTCGCATTGTATTGTATTGTATTTGTATTATTACGTAATCTCAGGGTCTACCCTACCATGCTCGTACCATGTCAACTTGCATCCTCATTTTCTCCACAACGGGTCCGCCAATTTCTTAGATATTTTGCGAATATAATACCCTATATAGGTACTTTACTTTAGCCAAGTTTCAGCCCGGGGGGTCAAGGCGTTCATCTTAGATTGTATCTAAGAAAAGGGTGTATAATATAGCCGTTGCAGGCTAGCGAACACTGCAGTTGGTATGCGGGGACAGCAGCGTATACGAACGTCAGAGTTCGACGTGTTCGGTAGTCTGCAGGCACAAGAACAACGAAAAAAAAAATCGTTGGACGATTCCAAATGATTGCAGCAGTCGGCGTATGGAGGAACATTCCGTCAGGCGACACCAGGAAACGATCGTGTCGTGGAGTCAACGAGAATGCCAGGGGCGGCCGAATTTCGATGACGGGGGTGTTTCGGTGACCGAGAATTGCCAGGCGGACACACACCGGCAAGCAAAGGCAGCTGTTGGCAGAGTAGACGGCGTGGATAGGAAGCCAGGTACGACGGCGGTGGGCAGGAGTCATTCGTGGAGGGGGCCGTCTTTGATAGAGGGCCGTTGAGGACAACGGTAGCCCATTCCGAAATGGCAGAGGGTGCCGTTTACTGGCGAAAGGCTGTGGTGATGTGTAGCCATTTGCTGACGGCCGGTTTCGAAAGAACGGGGTGGCGGATGTTAGTAGCGGGCTAGTGACAGCGGCGGTTGATGTCTAGATCAATCGAGACCCAGTGTCGTTCAGTCGAACACCACGAAGGGCCTAGGACGGCGGCACGTACGCATGAGCACACCTCCGTGCGTTAGTCCCTGTCCACCGAGGGGCCCTGTGTACGTTCAATGGCATGAAAATACAAATGATTTGTCTGTGTGATATCAGGAATGGTCAGGGTTCGAAAATTCCAAAAGAATATGAAAGAACTTACCGAAATTCAACCGTCGCTGGCCAGCGAACACTGCCGTCGTAACGTTGAACCTTCGACAGCAGTTGTAGGGAGCTGTTGACGGCGAGACGGCCATCATGAGAAGACGGCGTTGACAGGGAGCCGTGTATGACAGCGGTGGGCGATAGTTGTCCGTAAAAAAATCTAATCGTTCGGGGAGAGCCGTTTCGAAACAGTGGAGGGCGGTGTCCATCAGTGAATGGCGGTGGCGACATGTAGCTGTTCGCTGACAGTCGGATTCGAACGTACAGGGTGGCGAATGTTGGTGGAGGGCTGGTGACGGCGGCGGTTGGTGTCCGGATGAGAAGGAGACCTGGCGTTGTCGATTCGAACTTCTCACACACCTAGGAACGGCGTACGGTAGGGCCTGTCTACAAGTCCGTTGGCATTCGAGGGTTTCGGCCATCTACAGGCACGAGGACCAGAAAAAAAAATCGCTGGACTAGTCCAGACGATCGCGGGAGTCGGCGTGTGGTGACGGGAGGCGACGACGGCGTCATGGAGTCGACAGGCACGCAGGGAGCGGCCGAATCTCGAGGAGTGGAGGCAGGAGGACACCGCATGGGTTGAACCTCATGCAACGTCGTCGATCCTCGCGAAAACAGGTCTGGAGGGCCGTGAAAACGGACGCCTGTGAGTAGCGTTCGACGTTGTTAGCATCTGGTGACTGGACATGGCCCAGCGGACGCAAGACAACAGCTCTCCCCTGCTTGGGTCTGCCCTTAGTGTGTACCCCGCAAACGCCGTCCCTACAACCAGAGTTGCCAAAAAATGTCGTGCTGACGGCCGAATTCGAAAGTACGGGGTAGCGAATGTTGGTAGACAGCCGGTGATGGCGTCTGGATGGTGCCCAGATGAGTGAGAGACCTGGCGTCGTCGGTTCGAACGTTTCACATGCCTAGGAACGGCGTATGGTAGCGCCTGTCCACGAAAGTGTTGGCGTTCGACGAATACGGCCGTCTACAGGCCCGAGAACGAGAAAAAAAATCGCTGGACAAGTCCAAACGATCGTGGGAGTGAGCGTGCAGCGACGCTAGGTGACGACGCCGTCGTGGAGTCGACAGGCACGCAGGCGGCAATCGAGTTTCGAAAATCGGAGGCAGGGGGATGCCGCGCGGGTTGAACCTCACGCAACGCCGTCGATCCTCGCGAAAACAGGTCCGGAGGGCCGCGAAAACGGACACCTGTGGGTAGCACTCGACGTGGTTAACGGCGTATGGTAGCGCCTGTCAACAAGACCGTCGGCGTTCAACGGATTCGGCCGTCTACAGGCACGAAGACACCGAAAAAAAAAAATCGCTGGACCGGTCCAGACGATCGCGGGAGTCTGCGTGCGGCGACGCTAGGTGACGACGCCGTCGTGGAGTCGACAGGGATGCAGGCGGCGGTCGAATTTCGAAAATCGGAGGCAAGAGGACACTGCGCGGGTTGAACCTCACGCAACGCCGTCGATTCTCGCGAAAACGGTTCCGAATCGTCGTAAAAACGGATGCCTGTAGTTAGCGTTGGATGTCGTTAGTATTCGGCACCTGGGAATGACCCAGCGGACGCACGACGACGGCTCTCCCCTTTCTCGGGTCTGCCCATAGTGAAAACCCCGCAAACGCCGTCCCTACAGCCCCAGATCGCGTGTACAAGTGGAAAAAAAGTCGTGCCGTGCTTGAGAGGCCTCTTGAGGGTCCAACGGCGCAGGTACTGGGGGTATAAACCCTCAGGATACCGTGCTCGAGTGTAGGAGGGCGCCGGAGACCGAAATAGGTCTGTGGGAACGTTCCCACAGCCCTAGCGGTCCATAGGCGGCGGCAAGACGCAGGCGCAGGGGGAAAATCCCCTCTGGGCCGCCCCTTTGGGTCCTGAACGCGTTGGGTGGGTCTTGAGGCGGCGGCGGCGGTGGGGGCAAGAGGCAAGAGTCGATCAAAAGATAACAAAAGTTCAACTAACCGATTTGGTAAGTATCCGGGTCCCGGACGCTGACATCATTGATTGCTTGATGCCGGATAATGCCGGACATGACGTCCTTGGTTTGTTTGTTGATTTCGGATAACTCCGGACACGCACAGCCACGCCGGCGTCCTTGCTGGCATCCACAAACTTTGTTTTCTTTCTACAGGCTTCGTTATCGGCGTCGTGGGGGTTCAACCTCTACGGCGCTTGTATTCTACTATACTATTGCGTTGTATGGGGTCCAACCCCTTGCGGCGTGCTTGTTTCTTGACCTATTCCTTTCAGAATGGGCTGTATCTTCACAGGTATGTGTTCAACCCATTTCAACTTGTGTATATCAATGACACACAGTGTAATACCTCTACAGAAGTGTCGTAGTGACGTCCGAACGCCGTTTTCGAGGTACGTTGTCACTGATTTATTTTTTCTGGTTCTAAATGTCTCACGTTCACTAATTATTCTTGTGTCATATAGGTAAAATCATCGCCGTTTCAGAACGACGCAACATTCTTTTATGTAGAATCATTTTCTGATATATATCTATGTATTTTGTATCTCCTCTCATGAACGCATATACAAAGCAACCCACTGGCTCATATATAGACCTTTTTGGGGGCGTGAAAGCTTATGAAGTCTGGATCCCCTCCTTAAAGAGGGTATGACATATGAAGCCATATGATGGTGGATTATTCGGGCCTGTTGTCACCTCAAATATGCCTATACGGTGAACTTGTATTTGTATACCATGAGAGGAGTCAGTACGCAATGTGATGATTGACGATTCCAATTTTTTTTGACGAACTGGCCATAGTATGTTATGACAGTGTCGTTTTGTCTCATGCGTCAGGAGAATCTATGTTTCCCACGCCTACACTCTGCATTGCAGGTGGTCTTGTATGTGGGGATCGACGATTCCCATGTTTACGTTCTCCATTCCTGGTGTGTCTCAAGTTCACACGCTACATTTATATTCTCACGTCTCCGTAGCACCAACTGTGGGGATTGACGATTCCCTGTAACTATACACTCTGTTACTTGTAAGTCTCAAGTTCACACGCTGTGTATATACTCTCACGTCTCTGTCACCAATTGTGGGGATCGTCGATCCCCAGTATTCGTGGTCTCTATAACCCGTATGTTTCTGTGTTCTGTTACCTGTATGTCTCACGTTCACGTTACGTTACAGGATTATTGTCTGTGCGTTGCATGAAATGTGGGGATCGTCGATCCCCAGTAGTTGTATGCTCTGGTACTTGTAAGTCTTATGTTCACACGCTACCTTTATATTCTCACGTCTCTGTCACCAATTGTGGGGATCGACGATCCCCAGTATTTGTGGTGTCTGTAACTTGTATGTTTCTGTGTTCTGTTACCTGTATGTCTCATATTCACATTATGTTATAGGATTATTGTCTCTGTGTTGTATGAAATGTGGGGATCAATGATTCCCAGTAACTGTACAGTCTGTTGCTTGTACGTCTCAAGTTCACATGCTAGATTTATACTCTCACGCCTCTGCCACCAATTGTGGGGATCGTCGATCCCCAGTATTGGTGGTCTCTATAGTTCGTACGTTTCTGTGTTCTGTTACCCGTATGTCTCACGTTCACGTTACGTTTACAGTATTATCATCTGTATGTCATACTGAATGTGGGGATCGTCGATCCCCAGTAGTTGTACACTCTGGTACTTGTAAGTCTCATGTTCACACGCTATGTTTATACTCTCACGCCTCTGCCACCAATTGTGGGAATTGACGATCCACAGTATTGGTGGTCTCTATAACTTGTACGTTTCTGTGTTCTGTTTTCTGTATGTCTCACGTTCATGTTACATTCCAGGATCATTGTCTGTGCGTTGCACGAAATGTGGGGATCGTCGATCCTCAGTAGTTGTACACTCTAGTACCTGTAAGTCTTATGTTCACACGCTATAGTTATATTCTCACGTCTCTGTCACCAATTGTGGGGATCGTCGATCCCCAGTATTGGTGGTCTCTATAACTCGTACGTTTCTGTGTTCTGTTACCCGTATGTCTCGCGTTCACGTTACGTTTACAGTATTATCATCTGTATGTCACACTGAATGTGGGGATCGTCGATCCCCAGTACTTGTACGCTCTGTTACCTGTGAGTCTCATGTTCACACACTATGTTTATATTCTCACATCTCTGTCACCAACTGTGGGGATCGTCGATCCCCAGTATTCGTGGTCTCCATAACTTGTATGTCTTCGTAACTTGTACATTTCTGTGTTCTGTTACCTGTATGTCTCACGTTCACGTTACGTTACAGGATTACTGTCTCTGTGTTGTACGAAATGTGGGGATCGACGATCCCCGGTAGTTGTACGCTCTGTTACCTGTAAGTCTTATGTTCACACGCTACGTTTATATTCTCACATCTTTGTTACCAACTGTGGGGATCGTCGATCCCCAGTATTTGTAGTGTCTGTACCTGGTACGTGTCTGTATTCTGTTCTATACCACCAACTCTGGGAATTGTCGATCCCCACATTCATACTGTCCATCATACTGTCACTCCACCTGTCTCTACTGACCTGTACATATGTGGGGATCCACGATCCCCATCTCTACTCATCCCTACCCATCACCCTACCATCCAGTCTCTACTAGTCTCTACCAGCCTCCCTACCTGTTCCTATGTCCCTACGTCCCTATCTCTCTACATCCCTACGTCCCTACCTCCCAAAGTTTAAATCCCTATGTCCCTACCTCCACAAAAAAACCACCCATAACCCTAAGTACAATCTCTTTTCCGAGCACCCTCTGTCCACTAAATCATCATTGTAGACCTTTTGACCTCTAGCGCACCCTCCCGCATCACCTCCGCCGATGCGACCAATATGGAAGACGAGGATGACGAATCCGTCCCTCAAACCGACCAATCAGTGGGGTCGGTTAAGGTCAAATATGTAGATGTGCTGGAGCGGCAGAGGATGTGGTGTCACTTCTGTACCGATCCCATCAATCCGCCTTGGTTCCGAGCTTGCTTCGCCTGCGGTGCGCTCATCTGCGTCGCAAAGGTCTCTGGCGGCATTGGATGCATCGCAGCACGTAGCATCAAGGAGGATACCAAGTTCCAGTGCCATGACTGTCTGAAGCGTGTCCAGGGGCCAGTCGTCGTTCCGTATCGTCTCATGGGGCAGGGCATCCTAGGTCCCGCCAAGCTTACCTGGCCGCTTCTCTTTGTACCGATCAAGCTCGTCAATCTGGATTCGCCCGCCCTCGATTTGACGACCGTGGCATGTAGGGCGGAGTACTATCAGATTCCTGAACACGTAGGTTTCATTCTTCTCGCTGTTCTGTGTTGTTCTAAGCAATGCATCTAGCTTCAAATTTGCGATATCACGATGAGTGGCCGACTGCCCAATCTGCCCATGGAGTCAGCCGCCATTAAGTTCATCCGGCACCATCTCAGCGGGACGAAACTCAGCGAGAAGGCACCCCCGAATTTGATCATCATCCTGGACACCCACTCGGATAGCTATAGCGGTCAACTCCAAACGTCCAAGACGACCAGTAACTATCAGAAGGTCCCGGGGATTTTGTCGAGTTGGGTTGGAACTTCGGTGTTCCGAGAGATGCAGAAGGCATCTGACTTGGCGAGAAAATGGCCAGAGAAGGTGGTGCTGGAGGGAGGAAAGAGCCCGAGGACTGATCTGACACCGCGGACGCGAGGGGTTGGCGCGTCCTCATTCTACTCGCTTGTGGGGCAGCCGTCACTGTCAGCGACAGCTGGAATGAGATGAAAGGCCTGGTGGACAAGTAAGCTCCTGTCCACTCGCTTCTTGTAATATTTCTGACAACGATTATAGCGGAACCCTGGATCTCCTCGTCGGATTTTCTGGATTCGAAACGATACCGCTAATGGTCGATGGCTTCACCCGGTCACTCGTGCAGGTGATCTCAACTACGGGCGTGGATGACTTGTGGGGTGTCGTGAAGCGGGTGTTGGCGAAAAACACCATGTGCGTAACGAGGAACAGCCTCGTCACTGCGTTCCGGAATGATGAAGGCAAGGTAGTAATGTGGGAAGCTTCGGAAAGCAGTCCCAACAGGCCCTTCGGGTTAAAGTTTACTTCCTGTGCGGGCGAGGACTGTCCAGAGTGCGGGCAACGCGCGCATATTGTCGGCTTCACGCGTCACCTTCAGGGCGGTAGTCTCAAGGGCAGGATCAAGTGTATGGCTTGCTGTTGGCAATCCCAATGGGTAAAGTTCGAGGATTTGAAGGACCTCGTCTTCCAGGTGGACAAGTACAATGCGCCGTCACTCTACTTCCACGAGTACCCGCTGAATCCGAAGATCATGAGGCTCTTTGCGACGTCTCCAAAGGGAGAATCGCAAGCGCCAGGTGGATCGGGTTCTCATATGGACGTAGATTAACAAGTATCTTGATCATTAATGCAGGGACATTGTGTTCTTCGCCACTCCCCTCTGTACATATAGAATGTATTACCCCCCGTCGGACGTTTTCAATCAGAAATTAAATTTTCTGTCCGTGTAATAAAATAAACCAGATCGGGCGAGAGATGTGCAACTGCTTGGCATTGGAGTTGTCGCGCATGCATACTGGCCATCTCCATGGAATCAACCAGATGGAGAGAGAGATGTGCAATTACTTGGAGTTGTCGCGTGTGTATATTGGCCAAAAAATGAAAATCAAACGTCGCTTACAAGACATAAAAAAAAACAAAGCCAGCTACGCGCCACCATCATCATTAGACAGCGACCAGTGGCGCATGGATCGTGTATCGCCTCATGTTGGACAAAAATTAACATGAACATTTGATAATCAACACGTGTTGTTGGCACTTAAAGGCTGAGAAAGAATCGCACACCGCTTCCCCCTCCCCATTACACTGCACACATGCCCATGAACACCCCCGCTACTCGCCGCCCTCGAGGAAAGCGTGGAGCGAACTCGCGGAAGCCTCGACCCAGGAACACACAGACTCTGCGACACTTGGAAGTGCCGCTGACAGAGTTCGAGTACACACCGCCGCAAACGCATCCAACATGGCAGGAGTGGGAGAACGACAAGAAGGCCTTTGGTTTGGGTTATCGGCCAGGCGTGGAGGCAAAGATGGGGTCCCAGAACTGGGCGTCAGTCGAGGCATATCGACTTTCTGATCAATCCACTTTTGGATACATCCTCATGCCAGCCCAGTATTACCCTCTGTGGAGGCGTCTCTTGTGGGGGGCATTGTGGTATGAGACGATGTGGGAGAACTGGGAGGAGAAGGCGAAGAAGATTTACAGGAAGAAAAAGAAGACCCCAGTCGATGAGTGGGTCCTCGTCGCACGCAGATCAGCAGCCATGCGAGCGGTATGGTACCGCGATTTTCAGTGCAGGATCATTTCATATCTCATAAGCCTCGACCTCGATGACTGCGTTGAGAACAGGGGGCTAGGTATTGACCTTCCTTTCTTCACCGAATTTGGGATCCGCGACTATCGGTCATGGCACTTTGACGCCGTACATGACTTGGAAGAGGAGGAGAAGGTTTACCTAAGGCTAGATCCCACTGCACCGGAGAACATCAAGAAATTCGGTACGTCCCTTACACCTCACAGTCATCTTATTTCAAGAAACTTATGCACCAAAGAGTATGGAGCCCTGGCTCCATTACTCAATAATCCACCTGTGGATGACGATTGGCTCAGCGGGACAGTCCCCCTTCCTATGCCTAAGGACGAGTTCATGGCGGAGTTAACAAAATATGGTCCTGAAGAGCCGGTTGAGACTCTCCCCATAAGTGACAAAGAAGGGTTAGAGCACCTTGATGACATCCGACTCTGGGAGTGTAAAGAGCCAGAGTTTTTGTTCCTGAGCAGGAGTTATGTCGATTTTGCGACATGTTTTGGTGCGTAATGATGTTCTCTAATGGCAACTCAGCGTGTTATATGCTTTTATTCAACAGGTATCGACCCAGAAAATCATCGCCGAGAGTACCTCAAGTGGCTGATAGAGCATGGGAACACCGTCAATTGGTTAGAGGAAGTACGACTTCTAAGGATCGATGTCATGGAGGAGGGTAGAAACTACAATGAGGACGTCGAGACTCTCCTTCTGCAGTGGCGAAATGGATATATTGAGGTGGATACATGCGTCGACGTCATGCTTGGTGGTATGTATTGTTCTCTGCACCTTTTCTCGTCATCTACATGTGCTCATAATCTCACAGAAGACGACGATGGATCCAAACACCTCTCGAGTGAAGAAGAAAAGGTGATGCGGGTTCTCAAAGCACTTGAAGACCCGGCCAGCAGTTACGAGATCCCTCAAGCACAGGAGGAGTTGAGATCAATTCTGGGGGTTGAATGTGAGGCAATTATGAACACCCTCATCAATACCGCTGTTCTTGATCCAGAGGGTGGACGCATCCCCAACGCGGAGGAAACCCGTACAGTGGCGATGAGACAATGGCATCAGATACGAAGAATAGAGGTTGACAAGGATCAGGACATGGATGCAGAGGGGGAAAACGAGGATGAGATGGTCCCGATGTCGTCGCAGGACATGGACATGGCGGTTAACAATAGTGGTACGGAGTCCCCGATGGACCTCCCCGGCGATTGGTTACTGATTCCTCAAAAAAAAGGTGGATCAATGGAAGGATTCATGCCAAATGTGCCGCCAGACCAGGATGAGGCTGCGGCACAGAAAGGTCCGTACTTGCAACCGTACCTCGCTCATCTTGCTTATCACTTCATTCACAAGAACATTGGAAATCTCTCGTAGAGATTACTGACATGACTGGTGACAACATGACTGGTGACGATATGATTCCATTCAGGCAGTGGATCATAGATAGTCAACAGTTCCATCTTCACAAACGCTTTGGTTATAAGATATTTATGGATGAGACGGTATGATCAAATTTTCTTGCATGCCTCCCTTTACTTACTGACGTCTTGAAGATATGTCCAGCAGCCAAACGCTCTGACGTCGTGTCAAAATTGAAGAAAATTATCCACCGTTACGACGGCTTAGCTCACGAGTTATGGGCTGGGGAAGACATCGCCTCAAATCTTTCCATATTGCGTTGTTTTGCCAAGGTTACGGGTCTGTGTGGTGCATTAGCCACTCAGCAATAGTTTACGTATACGACGTGTTTATCATTCCATTCCGGAGAGATCCGATCCTCCATTAAAGATATAAGTTTTTTGCAGAGGCACGCCCTCTTCTTATTTTCATACCCATCCATCCCATCTACAACCCATGCTTGACGTCAAACAAACCGCACCTTTACTGGTCTTGCCCTCTGTTAGCACCTTGAAGAATTATCCAGAGGAAGATACACTTTCTTTGATGTTAAAAGGAGTTGAGAATACGTTCAGTCGTGGTGACTGGTATTTCTCCATTAACACGCCCTGCACTAATCCGTGGCTGATATTCATAACCAAGCGTTTACTCCTATCAAGACAAATCGTTATCGATAGTCCAAATCATATCCATTCACCAGCAAGCCGATCAAGTATGGCTACTGGTGTCGCCCTTTTATACACCAGAAGAGGTTCACCATCTTGGCGTCAAGTTCGATGTTTCAGTTTCTGTATAGATGATTGGAACTAACTCATTTTACTTTAGGTGCTTTGGAACCCTGCGGCCTTTGAAAGAACCCGAACTCATAAAAATTGAAAACTGGAATATTATCCTTAGTACGCAAATAGTGGGTAAGTCGTGGGGGTATATCAATATGGGTCCAAGGCTAACTTTGTGTGACTAGATAAATGCAAAGTAGCATGGTATGACGACGCTACGTATTTAGGACCTTGGTTAAAGCAATGCGACTGGTATACGCGTCTAAGCCTTAGGCTTACATGGGGCACAGACAGCAAGATTATAGAGACCGAGCTTACGGTGAGTTATATCATGCCTCCCATCACTGCCAATGATGCTCAAAGTTGTTCAAAGGGTGTTACATCAAGTTGCAAATGCGATAGGTTTTACACTCCGCATCTTGACGCGCAACGCTATTGTCCCCTTTGCAAAACTTGGTACGACGAAGAGTGCATGGATCAAATAAAGAAAAACTCTAGCTTCACTTATGTGCCAGATACCCGACCATCTCTCGATGACGTCGCATCGCTGCCGATCGTCAGAGGAGACCGAGCATTTGATACTAAAGGAGAAAAGTGGAGTATTGTTGGGACTGGTCGGAGGATAGCAGCTGCGAGACAGCTGGTTGGCAAGGAAAAGCGTGACCCAGAGCATGAGGAACAGTTGATGAAAGAGTTGCGTGCTAGCTCATTCATGGAAAAGATGTTTTGGCAGAAGTGGTTGTGGTACAAGTGTCCAATGTGTTCCATTCCTATCTAAATGATAATAATGTCATCTAGGCTACAGTCATGTTTGCTCCGTGAGTCCTGAGACTATTCCTGTTCGTCGTCGTTATCGCTATCTGGAACTTTTGTTTTTATCTTTGTAGGCGGTTTTCGTCGATTCCGTGCTGACGCCGATTGTTGCTTGTTCTTTTTCCGGTGCTGTACGGTTGCTTGCAGCATCTTCTTAAGTCCAACTGCTCGTGTCGCTATACTGCTTGTATGCCCTGCTAATTGTATCAGTAGATTTTGGAAGATAGTCTTGCTTGCATGCGTTGGCTTTCGTCTTCCAAAACGGCCAGATTTAATGGCGTTGATCTTGTAATAAGTCGGATTGGCAAGGAGTACAACCTTTTCTTCTTCGATAGCCCAAACTCCCTTTGTGGTTGTGCGAGGGAGGCACTGGCAGCAGGAGAATATTGTTCCCAGGGCAGTGTATAGCTCGTCACGATCGGGCGGGGAGAGTCGCTTTAGTGAATTCTGGTATTTTCCGATCAGGCCGTACGGTTCTCTAAGCATATCCCAGCGTGCGCCTGTTGCTGATGATGGGTCTGGCTCCATGTAAAGCTTCCACCTTTCGCTAAAAGATTGCATTCTCTGACCGGGAATATCTCCACGCAGACCTGCGTTGCAAGGCTGTACGATGTATGTGTTCAACCTTCTGTGCAGTTGATCGAGTGTCCAGAACTCCAAGGCTTCTTTTAGAGTTCTGGGCCGCATGAGCTCGGGTTCGTCGGTGGTAGATGCTTTCCACGCAGGGTGAAGCATAGCCCATATCTGGGATGTGAACGACTGGAAAAGAAGAACCGCTGCAGTGCTTGGGTCACTGTCGAGACCGACAAGCTCGTCTAGTTCATCTGCCGGCCACTCCCACCGCTTTAGAATGCCCCAAGGTCGCATTTCAAGGGCATGCTCCAGTTGTCTCCATGTCGGTGTCGGACCGATTGGATAGTCGTCAGCATTGACTTCTATTTGTGGCTCGCATTGCATATCTCGTAGCCGAAGCCTTTTTGTGCGATGAGCAGACACTTTAAGACACCGGTAGACGTCGGCATCGTCCATATTCAAGATTTCTGGTAGACAATTGTCAAGTGTGAGGTCGAGATCATGCAAAAAAAACAACCCAAAGCGGTCGACAGTTTCCCGGAAGCATAGAAGATTGAGTGATTCTCTGACGTATGGGTCCATCACTGGGGGTGTGAAGAGGACAGACTGCATCAGGAATGCAAAGAGGCCAGTGAGGATGCCGTAGTTGGGTGGGTATTCTTTACGTTGGTAGAGCCTTTCGTGGAGCTCAGTCAATCGTTTCAAGCGACGGTAGAGTAGCTGAAACCAGGTAGATGACGGCAACCACAGTATAGGCTTGGATAAGATTACAGCCTTTATCTGCATTCTTATATAAGTGGCTGTTGTAAAATAACTGAATATCGAAATGCTCACATGCGAATCAAGGTCTCTGGCAATGTCTTCCAGAGCTGCTCCACCAACACGGAACTCATCACGGACTCCATATGTTTTTCTTGGTGCATTTTCCTTGTAAATCTTCAAGATCCTGTCGCGATGATCAAGATAGTTGGATTCGAGACTGTATATGTCCTTTGCGACAAAGATATCTCTTGAGTTGTTGGTGCGGCGAACCGCTTCGTATGTCAGATTGTATGATTGTCGAAAGGCAATATGTGTGCGTTCCATCCGTTTGCTTGTCATTTCTGCCTGAAGGCCACCATACTGTCCCAAGGTGTTGATGGTGTGCATTGTTCCTTGAGTATAGCCCCCGGCACCATAAGATGCTTCTAGATGCTCCAGCCTCCATAACCCGACCACAGGACTATTGTGTTTTGGAGTATAAGTGATGCCGATGTCGAGAAAGAGTTCGCCATATTGTCGATTGAACATATGGTCCCAATCCAGAGCTGAGTAGTACGATTTGAGGTTTTCAACCGCATGCCAGAGGGCGCCTTCTGAATTTGATTCTGGCAGGTCCTCGACCATTTCCTTTGTATAGGCCTTGCAGCCCTTGATTTCGAGGACGTAGAACGCAGATCCAAACTTTGCAAGCTCGCTTCCTGGTATTTCATCAAGCTAAAGAAAATAATATATTATCATCTTTATATCTGTTGTAGAGGGTAGAGACTCACGAGAATATTAATGTGTTTGAAGAATGCCGTAAGTTGCGCTGACTTTAAGGGGTATGTTGCCTCAGGCCGCTTCTCTCCCTTTTCCTGCCCTTTGAATGCAAGTTCCTCTCGGTCAAATCCGATATATGGCTCATCGGCCGGTGTGACGACCTGTTTCATTGCTGGAATGATGACCTTGTCCCAGAGTACACCCTGCAAATCCCATGGAACCATATTCGAATACCGTTTGACATATGGATGCTTGTGAGTCATGCGGGGAAAAACCATGTAAAGGTTGGCAATGGCCTGGCCCTCTCCAACCTTTCCAAGAAAGACGTGGGGCAGTTGATTGAGCTTGAAGCGGATGTGGAGCTCATCAGCGCTGGGATCTTCTTCGCTAGGAGGATAGCGAACATTGACATATACGTGGTTGTGTTTCCGAATGGGTGGGGTCTTTCGTATGACTGGTTGCATGTAGATATTAATCCACTTTGCAAATCGAGGAAAGCGTGTGATCCATATAACGCTGTCAATATCGGTTGATACCATGATCCTGGTCGGTATAACGCGATCGCGCTCCAGATTTATTTTGATGTAATCTCCATTCTCTTTGCGTCCTGTTACGAAAACGTCGTCTGAGCCGGCTCTGTTTGCATAGTTGATCATGTCTCCTGCTGCCATTTCTTCTGTGTCCTGTGCAATTTGAGTAGCTCGTTCAAACACCTCAAGGAGTTCATCAAGATTGGAGGGTTGTGGCAGACCAACAGGCATGAGATGATTCATAACCTTCTCCGGAGGCGAAAGGTTGAAAGTCTGGGCAAAGTCGGGTTCCAATCGATATCCGTAGTCTCGATGGGTCATCCATGGGTTTTGCATGAGCTTTGTAGCAATGTAGACAACATCAGCACCAGCCCAATTAAGTGCCAGGTGGGGTATTGGGTCTATATCCTCTCTGACAGGTCGCTCTTGATAGTCGTCAAAAGGTTTCCTTGGATCATCGTCGTGAAGTCGTAGTGCCGTGCCAGGCATGAGTGGGGGGAGTATTGGGGGTGGTGTTGGACGATCAAAGCGTTTAATTTGGGCTTGAGAAAAGTCTTTAACATGGATGTCTTTATTCACGATGGCTGGATTATGTTTGTCGTCGTCATCAGGGTCCTGGGCCTGGGCAGGAGGAGAAGGTGTTGGTAGAGGCATCAGAGGATGGAAGGATTTAGGAAGAGGAGAAGGAGAAGGAGGAGGAGGAGAAGAAGAAGGAGGGAGAGGGGGAGCAGGAGTGTTTTGAGAAGTTGGTTTAGCAGATCGTTTACAGTCAAAACACCGCTTCATATACTTCTGCAACTTCCGATGGACAATCTCTGCACGCCGATCAGCATGGGTTTCGTAGTATCGGATGAGATCGTCCTTCATGTAAACACATGCATCCCAGTCTTGTTGGAACAAATTGTCGAGTTCTTGCTGCGTGAGGATGGTGGGGAGTCTATTGAAGGATTCGATGTTTTGTTGAATTTTGAGATGGATGTCTGTAGCCATTCGAAATCGTGTTTGGTGTCCACATGGAAGCCTCGGACGATTCCAGTACTGTCCATGACGACGGAAGCCATAGAGCCAGATGTGCTCAATGACCTGGCAAACAAAAACTCCGCAATCATATCCACCAGGCTGCTTCCAGTTGGTCTGGTGCACTGTGATCCTCTGTGGAGTATCCTGATTCCATTCCCATCCATGCAACTTATAAAGACGTTCACAGACGGGAATGAAGCACGATGTAGATTCATCTGTTAATGGATGGGTCACCGTTTGGTCAAATGAATAAATGAAGCCGATAACGTGAAGTTCGTGTCGAGAGATGTCAAAGTAGAAGCAACAGTAATGATTGCGGTCTCGAATCGCAGCGCCTTGGTCAACATTGACGTGATGAAATCCAATGATGGGTCGTTGAGGACACACCCCTTCTTCGGGAAGATTGTAGACTTGTCGGAAATGCTGCTGTATGTTTACAGACATTTCACCATGCAGATAGGCATAAGAGATGTAGGGCATATGCTCTGGTTGAATCGTTTCCATGACCATGTGAAGCCAATAATCCATAAGTTCTGCTTGGAGCCATGTTTTGGGCCGAAGGGTGTGAAGCTCACGACCAACTGTCGTCCAGTGTAAGGCCTCAAGAAAATATTGGTCTGTATAACGTTCATCAGCACGTCATTTTAACTAATATATAAAAAACGACATAGGCTCACCTGACATTGAGAGATTTTGTGGGAACTCTGGCTCTCGTTCTTCTGGAGCTGGTGTGCCAACAGATGGCTGATACTCATCAGAGGATAGACTTGCTGGTCTAGAAGGTGGTATTATCGGATGTTGTAGGCTGATCTCGGAGGATGACGGCGACGATGGCAGTGGAGACTCTAGCTCTAAGGCTGGACTTTGTGATCTGGTGGGTAGTTGTTGGCTCTCGGAGGATGATGGCGAAGACGGTAGTAATCGAGGTTGATTCATTGTGGTCAGCTGATCCGATGAGGATGATAAACAGAGTGGAAGAAGGCTTGGAGGGGATGACTGAATATATACATCTGGACTGTTCTTGTCCTGTGTACAAGACAGGTGAGGTGGGCTTGGTTTTGTTGGAGAGTCATCCAATGATATATCAGTGGACTCGGACTCTGAGGCAGAGGATGAAGAGAATAAGGAGGAATGAAGCTTGTGAATGGATTTTTTCACAATGAGAAATGGCCTCATTTGGCGTGGTGGAATACTGGGAGATGTGGCGCACACCGGAGGACGTGGATGTTTTCTGGGTGAACCAGCTAACTCAATGTCCAACGACGAAGATGAGGAATGATGTTTCTTCTTAGCCAGCAATTGACAGATCTGTTGTAGTGGAGAGTTGGATTTCATCAGTGACTGAGGAAGTGGAGGACGTGGATGTTTGCGGGGTGAACCAGCTAGGTTGATATCCAGTGATGATGACGACGACGATAGAAAGGGATTAGAAGACGAAGATGATGACAGTGAAGGATTATGGGGCTTTCTTGGAGTAAGCAATTGACGGATCTGCTGTAGCGGAGTGTTGGCTGTTTTTGGTGACTGTGGATGAGCTGGAAAGGGTGGATGTTTGCGGGGTGAACCAGATAGCTTGATATCCAGTGATGAAGATGATGATGATAAAGATGGCAGTGAAGGTTTTTCGGGCCTTCTTGAAGTGAGTAATTGATGGATTGGTTGTGGTGGAGAATTAGCTTGAAATGTAGCTTTTGAGTATTGACTGTGCAAATATATATGTGTTGGTACATACATTTCTGGGTCTCTGGTGATTTGACTGAAGGTTGGTCAAGAATTGGAGGTCGAGGATGTTTACGAGGGGAACCAAGGAGCTTGATATCCAGGGATGAGTCAGACGATGATTCCAAATCAAGAGGAGCATTGTTTTGTTCCTTATGAGCACGGCGGCATGCATAGTACATGTTCATGAGTGTTAAGGGGGGACTCGATGGGCTGGATGCCATAGTAGCAGAGAGTATGAGCGATGTTTTGGAGGATTTTTTTATTTTATTTTAGAGTGGGCGAGGGGGGACTACATACAAGCCTTAATCCTTTATTTACTTGGAAAAACAATGGTCACATTGGTACAATAGCCGTCGCATTGTATTGTATTGTATTTGTATTATTACGTAATCTCAGGGTCTACCCTACCATGCTCGTACCATGTCAACTTGCATCCTCATTTTCTCCACAACGGGTCCGCCAATTTCTTAGATATTTTGCGAATATAATACCCTATATAGGTACTTTACTTTAGCCAAGTTTCAGCCCGGGGGGGTCAAGGCGTTCATCTTAGATTGTATCTAAGAAAAGGGTGTATAATGCATAGAAGGGGTAATGGCACCTTCAACGGCCACCGGCTCATCCTCGGACACCGACTCGTCCTCGTCGGAGACGATCAAAGGCTTCCGTCGGGTTCCATGTGGTCCCGGCCCCCTCTGAGTTGTGACCGCAGAGTCCGAAGTTGGATCATGTTCTGTAAGATGTATATGTCAGCCCTTGAACTCGACGACACGGCACAATAGCTTTACCATCAACGGAGTCCGATAAATTGGATGCAGGCACGTCGCTGGACGGTTCTCGCTCAGAGTCCTCCATCGAGACGTCTGCGTCCGATGTATGCATCGACGCGTCGCCCTCTGACGACACCATAGAGGCTGGCTCACTGGGTTCCCGTGGTTCCTCGTCCACGACGATGGGCACATCACGCTTCTTCGATTTCTTGGTTTTCTTGGGGACTTCCTCAGTTGTGTTGTCGGCGACGTCGATAGCATGTCCCTGGATCAACTGAGCCAACTCTGCATGTATTGCTGTCAGCTAACGCAGAGAGGAAGATATAAAATGTACATACCTTGGCCGAGTTCTTTGTTAACGAAGGCATCGAACATATCGCGCTTCGCCCGAGCCACGTCGTTCATCAGGAGGTCCGCAGAATCCTTGGCAAGTAGATGTACAGCCGTGACGTTCTTCGTTTGCGGCTGACGCCATGCTCGCCCTCTGATTTGACGCTCGTCCTGAGCTGACCAAGCCTGATCCTGGTGTCCCCGAATGAGCGAAATACTAACGTTCGAAGACAAGACCCTCACAAAGAAGAGAACGATGTCCGCGATGGATAGGTTGAGGCCGGTAGAGCCAACGCTTGAAAAGATCAAGACTCGCGCGTTGTGACCGTCGTCGTAGAGGAATTTCACCTCCTTATCCCGCTTGTCAAACGAAAGCTTCCCGTTGATAGCCAAGGTTGCGATTCCGTAGAGATGGAGCACCTGGGGAGGACAGAATCAGCGGTGAGTGATGCGAATGTGAATGGCACTCACATTCCGGAGGAGTGGAAACATCGACGCGAACTCCGAGTAGATGATGATGCGGCGTGTCCTCCGTACCTGCTCCGGAGGGATGGCAGGAATGTCCGGGAAGACGGGCTCGCCATTTTCGAAGAAAACGTCGTCGACGTCGTCGTGAGTGAGGTAATGCACACAAATTTTCGCGCACACATCCATCTTTGTACCCTTTACCTCCAACCACTCGCCAAGTGTTCGAAACGACGGCCAGGGATCTCCCGGGTTTTCCTTCGCATACCCGACCGCCAAGCGGTATTCAAGGTAAAAAGGCTAGCGGAAAAAAAAAGTCAACAGCTGCGTGATAGGATAGTATCGTCGGCGACTCACCTTCGTCGACACCTTCTCCTTCTCGCTCATCAATTGCATTCTGTACAACAGTTAGAAGAGGAAATAGAGGGAAAGACATCGGACTCACGCCACCTTGGCAGCTTCTGCTCGTTCTTGGATAATCTCGGTCTCTCTCTCTGTGAGTGACAAGATACCTATTATCTCTTTGTACGGAGGCAACGGAATGAGGACCTTGTCCTCGAAGTCGCGACTGTCCGTCGTCCTGCGGAGGAAATGACCGGAAAGATGACCCTGCAGGCGCTTCACGGTCTGGAGTTGTTGAGCGAGCAGCGCTTCTCCGTCGTCGTCGAACTTCTTCGCCCTGCGTGCTGCCGCCGCGTCGTTCCTTTCTTCCTCGAATGAAATTTCGGAGAAGAAGTGTTCGATGCCGACCAGGCGACCCATAGCCCCGATGTCCTAGGCATAGTAAGCGACAGCGGGAGTAAGTCCGTCATGCGGGGGGCTTACCTTCGAAGACGTGTGCAGCGGCGTTGCAGTCATTATGATCCGCACTGTTGCCTGCTGTAGAAGTCGTAGAGCGGCGGTATGCTTTTTGCCTGGGTTTCGCATGTTGTGGGCTTCGTCGATGACGATGGTGAGGTACTGCTGGCCCAAGATGGTGTTTTCGAGTGTGCCCTTGACGCTAGGCATGTCCCAAGGGCGAGCGTTCCGATTCTTCTTCGGTTCGCTATGCTTGTTATTCATATCTTTGAAGAGAGCCTGATGTAAAGCGGTCAGGAAGACGACGGACATGATGCGAGGGAAAAAAACAAACAGAATGGCTGGCAACGATTATCCTGTTATGTGCCTTGTGTTTCGAGCGAGCGACGGCGCCGTTAGGACCCCAGAACTCAGACCCATTTGTTTGGCTGTCGTAGACGAAGATGTCGACGCTCTTGGGGATGAGGAACGTCTTCAACTCGTTCACCCACTGTGTGACGAGCGTACCGGGGCAGACGATGAGGTGTGGTAACGAAGGGATTTTCTCTTTTCCCGCTAAGTAGGGTCGGCCCTCTGCGGTAGAACAGTTAGTGCACAGCAAAAGGACGAAGCATTCGGAATATCTCACTAAGTATCTTCGGAAGAGCGCGGCGTGTCTGCTGCTGATGGATTGCCTGCCTGAGAAACGAGATGAAAGCAATGGCCTGTGCTGATTTCCCCAGACCAACTTCGTCCCCGACGAGTACTCCCGCAATGGAATCATCCGTTAGCTCCTTGGTGAATGTGCTTCTCGCTATCGAGTGAACTCCCGCGAGCTGGTGCCAGTGGAGACGCACTTTCGACAGAGACTCTGGCGGCTGGTCGGATGGAACGTCCGTGAAAAGGGCTGCGTCATCCCAAGGGGTAATCCCGGACCTGTGACGGTACGAGTTGAATCCCGGAGGAAGGCCCGTCCTGAAGCCCAATGATAACGCCAGGGACGCAGGAGTCTTCTTCGCCTCTTCTTCCATCCCGAAGTCCCCGCCGGCGTCGTTGAGCTTCTGCGTAGCAAGCGGAGCCTCCGGAATCGTAGGTGACTCCTCGTCGTCGACGTTCTGCTCAAAGTACTCCTCGAAAAGGTTGAGGAGATCGCTGACGTCCTCTTCGGTAGCCAGGGACTTTAGACTGGCGGCGGAGACTTTGCAAATGCCTGTAAATCGAGTTAGTCGAACGTCGTCTAAGACGAGAGATGGCATGGCGGTACCCAGGGGACAATTGCACGGAACTCGTCCTCTGCAATTGTGACCGCCCGCGGTTGGTGAAGGGGAAGTATTAGATGAGTTACTAACCTTTCGGCTGTGCCGGCTTCTTCAACTTCGCGCCCAGGTTCTCCAAAATCGCCTGCAACTCGGCGAGCATATCGTCGGCCTTCTTCATATTATCGGGTGTGTTGAAGAGTTCCGCACACTCCTTCCACTTGGCGACAGCGCGGATCGCGCGGGAGACCTTCCCCTTCGTCGGTTTGCCGGTCTCGAGATCTATCAAGAATTGAGTAATTGCTATTGGTGTCGATAAAACCACTAACCTTTGAACGCGGCGAGGGCAGTCGCCTCTATCTCGTTTGGTCGATTTCTCATCGCCGTGATTTGAGTGCGTATATTGCTCCAGGACCTCTGCACCAGTATCTGGACGCATCGGCGGAGTTCCGTCGTTAAGATCGAGGAGCCCTCCGGAAAGGCTTCCTCGCCAAAGATCTTCAACGCAACAGAGTCGAGCACCATGGGGATGTAGAAGTCTGCATTCGGCCAAGGCGCAGAGAGGTTGTTCTCGCGGGCGAGGATGGTCAAGGGGTGGATCTCACACTCGCGCAAGGTCTCGACGATGACGTTGTGGATTCCCCAGGTAGGCCACCAGCGCTGGACCCACGCGTTCCAGAACTCGCGACCTGGGTAAGCCGAATTGCCCTTGTTGTTAACGGCGAAGGCGATCTTCTTATCCTCAGTTGGTTGGAGCTGGTATGCACGGAAATAAGACTGGACGTCGACGGCGTTCTGGCGAGTCCAGCCACGTGGGAGCTTCTTGTCATCGTCGGAGAAGAGGCCATGTCGAACCTGCGTTAGTTCCTGCCAGATAGACCAGTTCCACGGCGCTTGGTTGAGCAAAAACAACTTCACTAATGCGCTAGGGGCGGTATGCGTAGGCATTTCGAAGTGGGGGGAGGGAAGGGGGATGACGGGTGCAAACGGCGAGATATTGGTATAGTCCTTAGCCCTGTATATGACGGAAGTCCGAAGGAGGATTGCGCCAGTCACGAGGTGGTACTAAGTTCCATTTTCGTTGTGGCTACTGAACGCGACAATACGTATATGGGTACAGCCAAATCCAACAACCAACCCACGAGGCAGTCCCTCCATACGACCCAAAGGTCTCGCTCCATGGTGAAGGGGAAACCTAGCTCCGACCGATGCACATATGAATCTCGGAATTGAATCTAACGGTCAGGCGTTGAGTTCTCCGAAAGGGTAGCATCTAAGACAATATGAATTTACCTTAAGGTGATGTCAAATCTATCCAAACCATGCTTCTAGTGAGAACGCGAGGCCGGTGGGGTAACCAACATGCATGCACATGGCAGGTAGAATATCGTGATATCGGTGTAATCCTGAGGCCGGGTGACCAACAGACCAAGAAACGAGGCGATCTACGGGGACGTCGGAGACGAACTGGCGGATAATTGGGGGTACAAAAACATGAGGTGCCCGACTGGGTGGGTGCACCGACAGCTCGCACAGGTCAAATGAGCCGTTTCAACGGCTAGAAAAAAATAACCGGTCGCGATAAGAGATCCCTGATAATCTGCGCTAATGCCTAGCACCGGAACTAGAGTCTTGAGAGCCAGGGAACAGGCACGCGGATCCGGCACATCGACGAGAGGCATCATGCCCAGGACTCCTCCCAAGCATGATGCATCGTCGACGACGACCAGAGAGAGGGCTACACGGGGGGACGATTGCACGGAACTCCTTCTGTGCAATTGTCACCCCCGGAGTACGGATGAGAGAGAGTGGAGAGAGAGAGCGCCCCAGATGAATGTGCCCACACGTCTCCGACGAATGCTAAGCGTGGGAATCGGACTTGGACTCAACCTGGTGGCGAGAAGCCGGAATAACCGGTTCAAGGCTGTGTTCAAGGCCAATTCCCACGCTCAGCACTCGTCGGAGACGTTGTGTGGGCTCGTCCAGACGTCTCGTCTGGCTGCCTCTCTCTTCCTCTCTCTCTCATCGCACCCGGAGGTTACAATTGCACAGAAGGAGTTCCGTGTAATTGTCCCCCCGCGTAATCCTCTCTCCAATCGTCGCCGACGATGTATCATGCTTGGGAGGAGTCCTGGGCATGATGCCTCTCGTCCATGTGGATCAGCGTGCCTATCTCCCGGCCCTCAAGACCTGGTTTTTTCGACGCTTTCTATTCGGAACGGGTCATATGGCCCTCGTCGTATTATTCGGCGACTTTTTCAAGTCCTTGAAACCGCTCATTTGACCTTACACGTTGCAACTGTCCCCATGTGACGGAACACGCTCTGATATTCCATTTACTTTTCCCTGACATCGTCCCCGACGTCCCTGTATACTGCTCCGCCGATAATCTCCTGCGTTATCTCGCTCGACTCCTAGACTTGGCACAATCCGGGGTGCCGCTACACGCGTATTCACATGCGTTCATCTGTCCTCGTGGACGAATTCGCTCTCCTTTCGGTTAGTACCCAGAGTTAACATACCACGTACGCTAGCTCATGCTCCTCCCGCAGACCTATACCGCCGCACTTCGTATTACAGTGTAGATGAACGGTTTCATAATATACTATTAGTCACACCTTTTTGCATACGCAGGCATCCCTCCTGCTGAGAATCGTCCTAAGAGTACGATAACCCCCAATCTGTCATGGCTGAATTGTACAACGACAACCCCGTCGTATCCCATACTCTGCGCGAGTTCTGTCAGCGCGCCAATAAAATCTACGACGACTACGAAGGGGACGATACGTTCATCCGTTTCGTGCTCACGGGCGAATACGTCGACGACGACGATAATGCCACCAAGCAGGTTTTCATCGACCCCCTCCAGAACATGGTCGAAGAACATGATCATCTCGACATATCTCGGGATTACGATTCGCTCCTCGGCTTCGCCGACAGAATACTAGTGGATGGACCAATCACTGTATACGCCGTCCCACACCCCACGTACGCGTTAACGACGAGCATACATATGGAGTACCATGTAACCCACGGAGGCGTACGTCAACCACTCGAATAACTTGATCATAGTCTTTGTTAACAAGTGTTCATTCTAGCTGGACAAGTACGTCGACTACCACAGGCTTCCCAACTTCGAGTTCGGCAAGTTCGGTGCAAGGCACCACTTGAATATCTTCTTTCCCAAACTCTGGTCTCCGGAGCGTCGGGGCAGCCACCTCACCGAACGCGAACGCGCTTTCTGGTATGAAAACGGTATGCGGCCTGCTATTGCCGCTTCGCTCGGCGAGAATATCGCTTCGGAATGGCCAGCGACCTATCAAACCGAGCGGATTCGTGCCATGCATCACTCAGGGAATTTCTCGTGGCAGACGAAGATTATCCCAAAGGAAACGGTAGAGCACCTCGCGGACCGCATACGCACCGCACTGCGTCAGAATCCGCTCGTCGCCGACGAGGATATTGCGTGGGCTGAAGACTTCTTCATACTACACACCATCCGCGGGGCGAAACACAGCAGCTTCCACCACGCAGACCCTAACTCCGCCGACTTCTACTTCATGGACTTCATCAGGGATGCGCAGCTCTCCGACAACGTTCCAGATGTTGGGGATTGGTACGTCGACGTCGCGATCGAGATCAGCAGTGCAGACCAGGCATGTCTCCAATGGGTGACCCACAGCCATCACGAAATCGTATGTCAAGCCCTAGGAATTTCGCGAGAACATGCCGATAGAATCACCAGTATCAATTCGTCCAAGTACTCTCGAGATCCCGCCAGCCATCTTACTGCTATCAGCGGCTTTCGTGCCGTCCCTGGTGTTCGAGCGCAGGGGAGTTTGAGGCAGTGTATATACAGGCCTATACCACCGACAAGGCCGTTCTTCACAACGCCGAGCGCGGCCACCATGCGAAATTCCTTACCGCTACGGAGGCAATGGGTCCCAAACAGCCGTCGAAGACGATAGAGGGCGTACATGACATATATCTATGGGCAGCCGAGGTAAATTCTTCGAACGTGCGTCTCGAGGTGCGAGTGCCATGTAGGTTTGCCACGAGCGTTCTCCTCCAGTATAACCCCGACAAGCTACGACAGTGCCTGTGTTCGTTTTCGCGGGACGAGTGGTGGTGAGTTTCACCATATATTCGATAACATTCTCTTTTATCTAATGCCAGTTTCTCTCTAGGTATTTCCGCATCGTAAGGCTTATGGCGATCAGCCAGACCCTCTTCCACCAAGTCCATGGAAAGTCCGCCCTCCGATCGAAGCCTGAGGCTCTTACGTTAACAGCCGCATGCGTCTGGCTATTTAATGGTTTACATGCTCGACCAGAGGACGGCCCCGCCGCAAGACGTCTTATGGATGCTGCTCTCCCCGTCACCGAGGCGGTAGGCGCGAAATCTAGACGTCGTCGCATACAAGACTTCCGTTCACGGAGGTGCGGAGGGGGAGGAGGAGGAGGAGGAGGAGGAGGAGGAGGAGGAGGACCCTAATGCCGGTCCCTCGCGGGATCGAGTTCCTTACAATCCCTACGGCTGCGTCTTCTTTCGCCGTATGATGATCGGGGAAGTGCCTCGCTTTCGTTTCGGTGGACGAGACCTCCCCCTCCCAGCATTTAAGTTCTGGTTCAATGGAATGACCCCCGAGGAGGTAAAGGTGAAGTACACCAACGGTGGTATCGTCGACAAGGAAGCAGTCGCTCGTACCCGCTTTACGACGAATAAAGGGAAGATCCCAAGCTACGCGAACTGGACTGGCGCCCCGGAGCCCAACTTGTTCGATCTTGGCCCACAGGGGGAGACGGTTATACCACCCGACGTCGACGACGGCTCAGACCTGGAAGACATGTCCCCACCTCCTGCCGACGCCGCCCCCACCGCGAACGATTTCTTATCCCGTATTTGGCGTCAGTTCGTCGTCGACATCACCGCAAAGTCCCCGAATCCGCGGGGCAATACGAACCCTTCCTACCTGAAGCTCACCACTGTGCAACGTCTCCAGGGTAACGAGGATGTCTTCAAGACGCTGCGCCTCTCGGACATATTCAACGCCGTCGCCTACAAGAACGGGTCTAGCATTGACTGGCAGAGGGCCTTCAAATGGTTCTTCCCACCACCCGGTCACAAGACCTCGAGCGCCGTCCAGAACTACCCAAGCTGCCCATATTATCGGCAGTGGATGGGCTTCATCGACGAGTCGCGTAATGAAGAGATTGCGTCGACGATGCGGGGGAGCTTTGGAAGCGGTTCCGGACGTGGAGTTGGATTCCGGACGCTCACCAGGATAAGATGTGGGCGACGAAGGCTGCGGCGGGATTCACGCGTTGGCCTGCGATGAAAGGGCCTGCACCACGCATTCTTCTTAAGAGCACCACCACGCCAGTCTTCGCAGAAGTGGACGAAGGTGACGGCGGTCATGGGGGCGACGACGGAGATGACGATGGCGAACTAGATGACTAGTAGTTTTTTTTTCTTACAGTTCGAAACCCAATGTACTTTGTATCTCGAAACGTATGCATCCTGCTCATCCATTATGCGAATAAACTGATTTTACAGATCTCTTTCCTCTCTCGTCTTCGACGAAAGTGTCCGAACTGAAGACCGGAATGCACCGCGAACGTCCGGGACGATACGGTCTGTCCTTTTCACCATTAGCGAATGTGTAATATTAGGGAATCAACCAAGGTATGTCCCGTTCCAGTATGTGTAAGTCGTCTACGACGACAGGTGAACACTTGGACTGACTGTATCATTTTATTAAAGCGCTTTGTCACGCCGAATACAAATCCCGGAAGGTGATAACTTCCCGAGACCTTAATACATTACTGTATCACTCAATACACGCATTCTATCAGTACTTACAAGTCGTCTACGACGACCCATGAACACTCATACTGATTGTACCACTTTGCGAAAGACCTGTGTCACTCAGTATGTATTTCGGTAAGTGGTAACTTCTCGAGACCACCACATCTTACTGTACCACTCAATCCATGCATTCTTTCAGTACTTATAAGTCGTCTACGACGATGCGTAAACGCTCAACTAACTGTCTCTTTTTTTGAAGGCACTTCGTCACATTGTATGTATTTCGGTAAGTGGTAACTTCTCGAGACCTCAATACGTTGCTGTACCACTCAATACACATGTCCCTCTAGTACATACAAGTCGTCTACGATGACGCGTGAGCTGTCATACTGACCGTCTCAGTTTTGAAGGCACTTGATCACCAAGTATGAATTTCGGTAGGTGGTAACTTCTCGAGATCTTCATACACTACTCTACCACTTAATACACACGTTCTGTCAGTACTTACAAGTCGTCTACGACGACGCGTGAACACTCACAATGACTGTATCATTTTCCGAACACACCTTGTCACATTTTATGTACTTCGGTAAGTGGTAATTTCTCGAGACCTCTATACATTACTGTACCACTTAATACACACATTCTGTCAGTACTTACAAGTAGTCTACGACGACGCGTGAATGCTCATGTTAGCCGCATCATTTTATGAAAGCTCGATCACACAATATGAATTTTGGTAGGTGGTAACTTCTCAAGACCTCTATACATTACTGTACTACTCAATATGCGTGTCCCTCCAGTACATACAAGTCGTCTAAGACGACGCGTGAATGCTTACACTGACCGTCTCATTTTTTGAAGGTGCTTGAACACATGGTATGAATTTCGGTAGGTGGTAACTTCTCGAGATCTCCATACATTACTGTACCACTTAATACATGTGTTCATTCAGTACATACAATTCGTCTACGACGACGCGTGAACACTCACACTGAATGTACCATCTTGTAAAAGCCCTGTGTCACTTAGTAGGAATTTCGGTAGGTCGTAACATCTCAAGGCCTCCTTATGTTACTGTATGACTTGATACATGCCTTCTTGCAGTACATACAAGTCGTCTACGACGACGCATGAATGCTCACGCTTGGTATACTATTTTGCGGAGGTGCTTTGTATGTCACAGCTCAATATGACTTTCGGAACACAGTGGGTTCTCAAGATCATTACATCTTCTGTACCAATCAAGATAGGTGTTCCTCTAGCGTATATATGTCGTCTACGACGACATACAGATGCCCATACACATGGTAACATGATATAAAATTTATGTTGCCTCCCACTCAATTTATAGTGTCACCTTATGATCTCTTAAGAAACTTTCTATGGATTTCTGTTATGCATGTTCTACCAGTACAGTAAGTGTCTTCTCCTACTCCCCTGCCTGTCACCCTACTCCCCTGCCTGTCACCCTACTCCCCTAGTCCCACCCTACTCCCCTAGTCCCACCCTACTCCCTAGTCCCACCCTACTCCCCTAGTCCCACCCTACTCCCCTAGTCTCGCACCCTGGTACTGCACCCTACTCGCACCCTACCCCCCCCCCCTGATAACCCTAATCGTCATGTAGTAGTGTTCCATCGATAGGTGAGTCCTCCCAGTAGACGTGCCAGGCGCTACATTCTCGCACTCTGTGCTCAATGACTCTGTTGGCGCCCATGCAATGAATACGTCTTCTGAAGCAAAACTCCTTCCAATATACAGCATTGAGCCCTCCGGATCGAAGCCAAGTTTCGCGAAGTGAGCACTGAATTGATGGTGCCGTTGTTTGAGCTCGAACTTGTGTTCAAACCCGCGGAATCGCCCTGACGGACAAAGCAAGGATACACCAGGTCTGCCCGCAACGCACACGAGGAGATCGACGTAGTGGTTTTCAGAGCTCCAAGTGAGGCTGGGGTCGTTACTGGGGGTGACATATGAACTTGTTGCCCAAGAGATTTCATGGCGTCGTCGGAGCAACGCCAAGGCTCGTGTTTTGTCCTTTGTCTCGTAAATCCTTTCTAAATCTGCTAAAGAAACGCTGGTTCGCCTTTCATTGAAGAAGTCGGCCGTTTCATTGTTATGCAGAGGGAGGGCATCAACAGCATCACGAACGAGGTACTGAGCCGGCGCATCGGAGGACTGCAGACATTCTGCTGGGGAAGCGATGTCAAATGGAGCGACGAGCTCACGTTGGATGGATTCCATGGATAGATGAATAATTGATGAGCAGAGTGGGGATGATTATGTATGGTGTCTCTACATCATGTTTATTTTATATGTTCTGGTTCCCATGAGGCTAAAATGTGTTCGCTTGCACAAACTCATGTCAGGGTCACGAACAATATATTTGTTAACTTTCTAGCGACGTACATCGCTAAATGGGCATGGGAGTGCGGCGAGGATGTGATTTTATATGAAATTGAGCCGCAAAATGTAATGATTAAAAAAAACGCGGGCGGCACCCTAGATCTCCACCTTCCTGGACTTCGGCTTGACCTTTGGCTTAGCCCTTGACCTCATGTTGCGCCCAGTGGATGGGGCTGGAGTTGGTGCAGGTGGTTCTTCTTCATCCCTCCCACCCCTCTCGATGTCTTCGCTTGAGTCTGAGAGGGCGATAAATTATTATTATTGATTTTTAAATAGTAATGTAACACAGAATATCGCTTACCGTGATCCTCGAGCTGGCGCTTTTTGCCGGCTCGGAGTGGGGAGACAGTCGTTTGGGTCTGTGGAGGTGATGAGAGCGGGGATGATACTAAGGGGGTAAGGGTGCCCACGGCGTTGCCAGTGCCATCCTGCATGTCCTAAATGTCCTAAGCGTTGAGCTGCGACAACGGAAGCGGAATAATGATACAATACAATACCTGAGGAGTTTCCTCAATGCCTGCAGTTTCCACATCCATAGCCCCTTCCTCGACGATGGGCGTTTCTTTGACCATCGGCGTTTCCTCGACGATGGGCGTTTCTTCGACAATCGGCGTGGCTTCGACAATCGGCGTTGCTTCAACAATCGGCATTTCCTCGACGATGGGCGTTTCCTGAATGATGGGTGTTTCCTCAACGATCAGCGATTCAGTTGCTGCGCCACTGACAACCGACGGAATATCTCGGGCCGGAGTGCCTGCTTCATTGGGCGGATGAGAATCAACTTGAGGGGACGCCGGAGTCGCATCTGCATGCCGCGACCTTGCTTGACCAAGGTCGCGGTCGTCAGTATTATTTTGGACATCGATCAGGATGGGAGACTGAACGTGCTGGCCGGGTACAGGAGGTGCACGGGGGTTCGGCCTGGGTTTCGGCCTTTCAGTCACGGTGGTGGGTTCCGATCTTGCACGCTGTCCTCCCCGCGACTTTGGAATCTCAAGGTCGCGGTCCTCAGAACTGTGTTTCTCGACCTCGTCATCACTTGAACTGCTCTCATCACTGTTAGGGTCAGAGCTTTCCCCCTGCGACTTGTCATCATCAAGGTCGGAGTGGGAATCGGCTGTCTCGACCTCGATCGGTGCGGGTGTCTTCTTTTTTTTAGTTCGTAACCGCGACTCTGGATTTTCAAGGTCGCGGCCCTCCGTACGCTGTGCGATCTTCCTCGAGGTCGTATATGACACCGGATCCAGCTCTTCGGGCAAGACGTCGAACTTTCGATCAAAAGGGTTGAGCTGGGTGGTGAGTGACACCCTACCCATCTTATGCAGCCGCCCTTGATTCAGCCGCAGTGCCTGAAGTGGCCAATGTTGTCAACTGATGTCCGGCATCGATACAACCACCCACTCACCTGCTGAAACTCGTCGAACTTTTCTGCGACGCTGGGATGAATGGCATTGTCGTTCGGAGACACTTTAGCGAGACCAGACTTCGTCAACAGGGTCCAGAAGCGCGTGGGTGCCTCTTTGTCGATGGTGATCCTCGAGGGCGTCTTCGAGGGTGTCTCCTTGCTAGCTGACGGCTCGCCCCAGTTGTCTCTCTTGGGGTAGAGGGGAGCCCCTTCCGAGGGCAGTATCCGGAGTCCGTCCAGATACCAGAATGATGCTGGTGGCTTCAGTTCTGCCTTGCCGTCTTTAGCCAGGACCAGCTGGGTTTGGTCTTTGCGGATATGTTGATCCACAATCGTAGCTAACTCTGCTCGGAACTCGGCTACTCCGCCGCACGTTTTGATGAAATCGGCACGATAGGCATCGACGCGTGCGACCTCGATAGCTGCCAACTTGATCCATCGATTCGATCGCGTTTTGCGCTTTTGGAATCCGCAGCGAAATCCCCGTCGACCATCCGCATCTTCAGAGGCCAAAGCCCTGGAATATCGGCCCCGATGAAGTCCCTGTTCGCCTGAATCTTCTTCAACGTTGTTTCATGAGCCTTGACGGCATCGTTGGTCTGGGTCTGAAGATCCTCTGGCACACGCATGACCGTGAAGTCCCACCCCATCGCTTTCTTCGCTTTGAATATCGGTGACACCTGCTTGAGGACCGCGGTGAGCCCCTTCTCCATGGAGACTAAATTACCTCGACGAGAGAAGAGGAAATTGATGATCTACAGATGTCAGCCTGATACTATTGTCGTTTGTCGTAGGCAAAACTCACCGCAGCCACCAGATCATCACCGCGCTCTTCGAAGTCGGGGTGGTTACGGAAGTGCCGGAAAAGCAGGGATGTCCCGCTCTTTTCCTCTGCGCGGTTAGCGGCACTTGCGATGTACATCCCGATGGGCAGCAACCACGAAACGAACTGACGGTAATAACAAGTTCAAGTCAGTGTCCCAATTGACGAAATACCCGCGACTTTGGAAACGCAAGGTCGCGGGATTCATTGATCACTCACCTCCTCTGTTGCTCGCGGCGTTGTTGCTAATATCTCCGCGAACTCCCAAACGGTGGTCGGTGTCAAGAGCGGAAGGCCGTACGCAATGGGGGGGTGCTTCGCCTTGTCCTGCATCCATTCCACTTTCTTCAGAATGTACTCACCAACCTTCCCCAACTCTCCATCCTGCGGCACCTCAGTGATCCGCCGCTTAACTATCTGGTGGACGTGCCTCCAGTACCCGGTCATCACAGTTTCCACAGTTTTCGCCATGATGAAGCTGAAAATAGTCCCGAACGCCGATTCGGCCTGTGCGTCAATTGCTGAAAACAGTCGCTCCGTCATCAGTTCATATTGAGGTGGTTTCTTCGGCTGTCGCAGCCGCTGCCACGTCGCCTTCACCTTCATCTCGTACTCTTCTCTCTCCTTCGCCGTTCTCTCGTTCTCTGGTTTGTCCTGCAGGGCTTCAAATTGCTTCATCCGCTCTGGCTCCTGTGGGTTGGATACCCATAGCGGATCTGGGCTCAGGAGCCCCTTCCACAACTCCGCCCCGATGACGACGAGTTCAACGAGAATCTATAACGCCCAATGTCAGTGATGTGCCGTCAAACAATCGTTTTCCGGTCACTTATAACCCACTTACCCCTCCTGATACACCCATCACGTTCTGCTCGACCCACTTTGGCAACGTAACGTCATGGCTTTGAAAAATCGGATTGGTGTCGACGACGGCACCGAGATACTTGAAGACCCCCTCTTGACGCAGGAGTCCCGCCAGTTTTCTGTCCGACTTCGCGACCAGCAATGCCTGAGCGTCAAGGCTGTGTTTGCGGGTTAGGTCGCTCTCTCCCGAGTCGTTGATCCTCGCAACTTGCGCACGCATGGCCTTGAAGGTCTGAACAAGTCTCTCAGAGGGAGTAGACTCGTTGTGAGGGATCTTGTCATTGCTGGAGAGGTCCCTAGCGAGCGCGGCGTCGTTGGCAAGTGCTATATCTGTAGTTGAAACGTTATTTGTGTTGAATGATATCATTTGTGTTGAATTATATCCTATCCACCGCGACCTTGTGAATCCAAGGTCGCGGGTAACGGACGTAGTGAGAGAACATTACAATCCTCGAAAATGACCGCGACTTCGAAATGTCAAGGTCGCGGTCCATAGACTTGAATTGATATCTGATCACCGCGACCTTGGTTTTCCTAGGTCGCGGGCAGGAACACAGATCGGATTCGACACTCACCCTCGTCGAACACCCTCACCAGCCACAAACCCAACGGTTTGAGGGATTCCACACGCTTCGTTAGCCGATCGCGCAAGGTCTCCAGTGTTACCCCTGATTCTTCCTCAAAAGCTGCCATTTCATCTGTGGTCGCGCCTGTCCGCTCCTCGATCTGCGCCTGTAAGATATCCCGCTCAGCCGTCAATCGATCCCGATACCTCGTCACCGCAGCCCGCCGGTGCTGCCCTCCCGCAGCTGCAATCCCGGTCCTTCTCAAAGCCTTCAACCCTTCCTCCGTCAACTTCAAAAATGGAATATCTTCACTCCGCAAACTCGTGTTCTGAGCCTTCTCGTCGAAGTGACTTTTCTTCATCACCAGTGACAACGCATGTTCGATCTGCATTCCTTGATACCCGCCGTTCATAAACGAGTCTACCAGCGTGTCGACCTTCGGGTCCTCCAGAATACGTGGGTTCCATCTCCCAAATTGCAGCGCTACCGGCAAAGCAAAGAAGTTAATTTTGTTTAGTGAGATCCACGCCTCGTCCCGCAGTGTCGACATCGTCTGGCCCACGATGTCGCCAGTATCGTCTGTTTTTCCTGTTATTGAATGCCCAATCAGTACCTCTTATATGCTCCTAGAACTTTTATCATGACACTAATCGCTGACTTACCTCGCCTGCCCGTTCCTTTCTCGTCCTCATCATCCTCTGATTCCGTCTCCCTCTTGGCCTTGCCTTTCCCCTTGCCCTCCCTCTTCCCTCCTCCTTCACCCTTTTTTCCTGTCCCCTTACTCCTCGACACCTCTCCCTCATTCGCCTTTCTTGCAGAGGATTTTGATGTTCCTCGGGGTGCCATTTGTGTCGTTCAGTGCTGGATGTACAAGTTCACAGAAAAGTCTGGTTCAAAATCTTCACGATCCTCCTCTCATCCATCACTATCGATCGTAATCATCCATCGCCATCAATCATACTGATCAATCTCGGATCGATTGGAAATCTGGTGTTCCGTCCGGCGTTTATTCGGATATCACTTGTTCATACCAACCGCGACCTTGGATTTTCAAGGTCGCGGTACCGTTCTTGGGTTCTGACCCGCGACTTAAGAATTCCAAGGTCGCGGTTCTTGCTGTTTAAACCCACGGCCTTGCAGTTTCAAGGTCACGGCTCTCTTTCGTTCACTTCCTCAATCTCCATTTTACATCTCATCTATACATTACCCATCCTATATGTCTATTGTGTAATTCAGTATAATACTATTCACACATGAAACTCATACTCAACATTCTTCTTAACTCATTTCAAATCTCTATTACTCCTCGACTAGACATCATAAAACTATTCCATTCAATACACTGGCTCTTCTTCGTTCGCTTTCAGATCGTCTTCCTTCCCTTTGTCAATACACATTTATACTTCTTACTCTACGCTCGACTTAATAGCTGTGCTGCGTACATTCAACTAATATCTTCCTTCATGCTCAATCATGTCAGTACTACTGATGACGTGGCAGTCCCTGCTGTTACTTATGCCCGCGACCTTGCATATTCGGAGTCGCGGTACCCATCCTAATAGTCAATAATAATATCATCACGCTACTTATGTCTCAACCTCAGTTCAACTTCATTGAGTAATACACATTTATACTCCTTACTCAACGCTCGACTTAATAGCTGTGCTTCAACAATCGTTACACTGCATAGTAGTGATGACGTGGCAGCTGCTGCCACTCCATATATCCGCGACCTTGCTTATCCAAAGTCGCGGTTACTGTTTTAACGGTCTCACTATGACAGTACTCATGTGTGAACTTGTATTTTGGGTATTGGAATTCAATTGTACAATACAACCACGAATTTACCCGCGACCTTGCACTTTCAAGGTTGCGGCCATGTTCACTAATTTGATTGCCCTAACACGCCCTAACCCTGACCTTTTGCTCTTGCTCTACCTATAGAATGCGGTTCGACGAGCGTCACGTCTCGGCTAACTGTGATCACTCTGTCGGCGGATCGTCGATCCTCAGAAATGATGCTATCCACCTCATGTCGCCGTATGTGATGTTCCGCGAGCACTGTATATAGGCTGCGTCTCACCGTGACTCTGCTCTGTGGTCTCTATCATGCGATTATCCCACGGTCACTATTTACATACTACGCCAACTGTGAGGATCGTCGATCCTCTGTATTTGTGATCTCTATTTTCTCACGGCCACTACTTGCATACTACGCTACCTGTGAGGATCGTCGATCCTCCGTCTCTGTGGTCTCTATCATGCAGTAGTCTCACAGTTACTATTTACATGCTACGTCAACTGTGGGGATCGACGATCCCCAGTACTTGTACACTCTGTTACAGGTACATATCTGTGTTCCATTACTGTTACGTCTCACGTTTATGCTTTACATTCATAGTACCACTGTCCGTTGCACCAACTATGAGGATCGTCGATCCTCAGTACTCATATACTCATCTACGTCTCATGTTCACACTTCACGTTTGTAGTATTACTATCTGTTACACCAACCATGGGGATCTATGATGCCCATCTCTACCAACCTCCCTACGAGTCTGTCTCTACCTGTCTCTACCCACCCCCCTATGCCCTCCTAGCCCATCCCTACCCCCCCTAGGTTTAAAACCCTACCCTACGATGTACATAAAGTCCCCATAACCCTATCTTCCGGTGATGTATCTAACTAGAAGCAACAGTAATGATTGCAGTCTCGAATCGCAGCGCCTTGGTCAACATTGACATGATGAAATCCAATGATGGGTCGTTGAGGACACACCCCTTCTTTGGGAAGATTGTAGACTTGTCGGAAATGCTGCTGTATGTTTACAGACATTTCACCATGCAGATAGGCATAAGAGATGTAGGGCATATGCTCTGGTTGAATCGTTTCCATGACCATGTGAAGCCAATAATCCATAAGTTCTGCTTGGAGCCATGTTTTGGGCCAAAGGGTGTGAAGCTCACGACCAACTGTTGTCCAGTGTAAGGCCTCAAGAAAATATTGGTCTGTATAACATTCATCAGCACGTCATTTTAACTAATATATAAAAAACGACATAGGCTCACCTGACATTGAGAGATTTTGTGGGAACTCTGGCTCTCGTTCTTCTGGAGCTGGTGTGCCAACAGATGGCTGATACTCATCAGAGGATAGACTTGCTGGTCTAGAAGGTGGTATTATCGGATGTTGTAGGCTGATCTCGGAGGATGACGGCGACGATGGCAGTGGAGACTCTAGCTCTAAGGCTGGACTTTGTGATCTGGTGGGTAGTTGTTGGCTCTCGGAGGATGATGGCGAAGACAGTAGTAATCGAGGTTGATTCATTGTGGTCAGCTGATCTGATGAGGATGATAAACAGAGTGGAAGAAGGCTTGGAGGGGATGACTGAATATATACATCTGGACTGTTCTTGTCCTGTGTACAAGACAGGTGAGGTGGGCTTGGTTTTGTTGGAGAGTCATCCAATGATATATCAGTGGACTCGGACTCTGAGGCAGAGGATGAAGAGAATAAGGAGGAATGAAGCTTGTGAATGGATTTTTTCACAATGAGAAATGGCCTCATTTGGCGTGGTGGAATACTGGGAGATGTGGCGCCTTGACGGATCTGCTGTAGCGGAGTGTTGGCTGTTTTTGGTGACTGTGGATGAGCTGGAAAGGGTAGATGTTTGCGGGGTGAACCAGATAGCTTGATATCCAGTGATGAAGATGATGATGATAAAGATGGCAGTGAAGGTTTTTTGGGCCTTCTTGAAGTGAGTAATTGACGGATTGGTTGTGGTGGAGAATTAGCTTGAAATGTAGCTTTTGAGTATTGACTGTGCAAATATATATGCGTTGGTACATACATTTCTGGGTCTCTGGTGATTTGACTGAAGGTTGGTCAAGAATTGGAGGTCGAGGATGTTTACAAGGGGAACCAAGGAGCTTGATATCCAGGGATGAGTCAGACGATGATTCCAAATCAAGAGGAGCATTGTTTTGTTCCTTATGAGCACGGCGGCATGCATAGTACATGTTCATGAGTGTTAAGGGGGGACTCGATGGGCTGGATGCCATAGTAGCAGAGAGTATGAGCGATGTTTTGGAGGATTTTTTTATTTTATTTTAGAGTGGGCGAGGGGGGACTACATACAAGCCTTAATCCTTTATTTACTTGGAAAAACAATGGTCACATTGGTACAATAGCCGTCGCATTGTATTGTATTGTATTTGTATTATTACGTAATCTCAGGGTCTACCCTACCATGCTCGTACCATGTCAACTTGCATCCTCATTTTCTCCACAACAGGTCCGCCAATTTCTTAGATATTTTGCAAATATAATACCCTATATAGGTACTTTACTTTAGCCAAGTTTCAGCCCGGGGGGTCAAGGCGTTCATATTAGACTGTATCTAAGAAAAGGGTGTATAATTAAATTGTACAATAAAACGACAATTTTACCCGCGACCTTGCGTATTCAAGGTTGCGGCTACATTCACTAATTTGATTGCCCAAACATGCCCTAACCCTGACATTTTGCTCTTGCTCTACCTATAGAATAACCCTTCGGGTGCTCGCCTCCCTAACCCACAGCCCTAGCGGTCCATAGGCGGTGGCAAGATGCAGGCGCAGGGGGAAAATCCCCTCTGGGCCGCCCCTTTGGGTCCTGAACGCATTGGGTGGGTCTTGAGGCGGCGGCGGCGGTGGGGGCAAGAGGCAAGAGTCGATCAAAAGATAACAAAAGTTCAACCAACCGATTTGGTAAGTATCCGGGTCCCGGACGCTGACATCATTGATTGCTTGATGCCGGATAATGCCGGACATGACGTCCTTGGTTTGTTTGTTGATTTCGGATAACTCCGGACACGCACAGCCACGCCGGCGTCCTTGCTGGCATCCACAAACTTTGTTTTCTTTCTACAGGCTTCGTTATCGGCATCGTGGGGGTTCAACCTCTACGGCGCTTGTATTCTACTATACTATTGCGTTGTATGGGGTCCAACCCCTTGCGGCGTGCTTGTTTCTTGACCTATTCCTTTCAGAATGGGCTGTATCTTCCCAAGTATGTGTTCAACCCATTTCAACTTGTGTATATCAATGACACACAGTGTAATACCTCTACGGAAGTGTCGTAGTGACGTCCGAACGCCGTTTTCGAGGTACGTTGTCACTGATTTATTTTTTCTGGTTCTAAATGTCTCACGTTCACTAATTATTCTTGTGTCACATAGGTAAAATCATCGCCGTTTCAGAACGACGCAACATTCTTTTATGTAGAATCATTTTTTGATATATATCTATGTATTTTGTATCTCCTCTCACGAACGCATATACAAAGCAACCCACTGGCTCATATATAGACCTTTTTGGGGGCGTGAAAGCTTATGAAGTCTGGATCCCCTCCTTAAAGAGGGTACGACATATGAAGCCATATGATGGTGGATTATTCGGGCCTGTTGTCGCCTCAAATATGCCTATATGGTGAACTTGTATTTGTATACTGTGAGAGGAGTCAGTACGCAATGTGATGATTGACGATTCCAATTTTTTTTGACGAACTGGCCATAGTATGTTATGACAGTGTCGTTTTGTCTCATGCGTCAGGAGAATCTATGTTTCCCACGCCTACACTCTGCATTGCAGGTGGACTTGTATGTGGGGATCGACGATTCCCATGTTTACGTTCTCCATTCCTGGTGCGTCTCAAGTTCACACGCTACATTTATACTCTCACGTCTCCGTAGCACCAACTGTGGGGATCGACGATTCCCTGTAACTGTACACTCTGTTACTTGTAAGTCTCAAGTTCACATGCTGTGTATATACTCCCACATCTCTGTCACCAATTGTGGGGATCGTCGATCCCCAGTATTCGTGGTCTCTATAACCCGTACGTTTCTGTGTTCTGTTACCTGTATATCTCACGTTCACGTTACGTTACAGGATTATTGTCTGTGCGTTGCATGAAATGTGGGGATCGTCGATCCCCAGTAGTTGTATGCTCTGGTACTTGTAAGTCTTATGTTCACACACTACCTTTATATTCTCACGTCTCTGTCACCAATTGTGGGGATCGACGATCCCCAGTATTTGTGGTGTCTGTAACTCGTACGTTTCTGTGTTCTGTTACCTGTATGTCTCATATTCACATTATGTTATAGGATTATTGTCTCTGTGTTGTATGAAATGTGGGGATCGACAATTCCAGTAACTGTACAGTCTGTTGCTTGTATGTCTCAAGTTCACACGCTACATTTATACTCTCACGCCTCTGCCACCAATTGTGAGGATCGTCGATCCCCAGTATTTGTGGTCTCTGTAACCTGTAAGTCTTATGTTCACATGCTACGTTTATACTCTCACGTCTCTGTCACCAATTGTGGGGATCGTCGATCCCCAGTATTGGTGGTCTCTATAACTCGTATGTTTCTGTGTTCTGTTACCCGTATGTCTCACGTTCACGTTACGTTTACAGTATTATCATCTGTATGTCACACTGAATGTGGGGATCGTCGATCCCCAGTACTTGTACGCTCTGTTACCTGTGAGTCTCATGTTCACACGCTATGTTTATATTCTCACGTCTCTGTCACCAACTGTGGGGATTGTTGATCCCCAGTATTCGTGGTCTCCATAACTTGTATGTCTTCGTAACTTGTACATTTCTGTGTTCTGTTACCTGTATGTCTCACGTTCACGTTACGTTACAGGATTACTGTCTCTGTGTTGTACGAAATGTGGGGATCGTCGATCCCCAGTAGTTGTACGCTCTATTACCTGTAAGTCTTATGTTCACACGCTACATTTATATTCTCACATCTTTGTTACCAACTGTGGGGATCGTCGATCCCCAGTATTTGTAGTGTCTGTACCTGGTACGTGTCTGTGTTCTGTTCTATACCACCAACTCTGGGAATCGTCAATCCCCACATTCATACTGTCCATCACACTGTCACTCCACCTGTCTCTACTGACCTGTACGTATGTGGGGATCCACGATCCCCATCTCTACTCATCCCTACCAATCATCCTACCATCCAGTCTCTACTAGTCTCTACCAGCCTCCCTATCTGTCCCTACGTCCCTATGTCCCTATCTCTCTATGTCCCTATGTCCCTACCTCCCAAAGTTTAAATCCCTACATCCCTACCTCCACAAAAAAACCACCCATAACCCTAACCCTATCTCGTAGCCGAAGCCTTTTTGTGCGATGAGCAGACACTTTAAGACACCGGTAGACGTCGGCATCGTCCATCTTCAAGATTTCTGGTAGACAATTGTCAAGTGTGAGGTCGAGATCATGCAAAAAAAACAACCCAAAGCGGTCGACAGTTTCCCGGAAGCATAGAAGATTGAGTGATTCTCTGACGTATGGGTCCATCACTGGGGGTGTGAAGAGGACAGACTGCATCAGGAATGCAAAGAGGCCAGTGAGGATGCCGTAGTTGGGTGGGTATTCTTTACGTTGGTAGAGCCTTTCGTGGAGCTCAGTCAATCGTTTCAAGCGACGGTAGAGTAGCTGAAACCAGGTAGATGACGGCAACCACAGTATAGGCTTGGATAAGATTACAGCCTTTATCTGCATTCTTATATAAGTGGCTGTTGTAAAATAACTGAATATCAAAATGCTCACATGCGAATCAAGGTCTCTGGCAATGTCTTCCAGAGCTGCTCCACCAACACGGAACTCATCACGGACTCCATATGTTTTTCTTGGTGCATTTTCCTTGTAAATCTTCAAGATCCTGTCGCGATGATCAAGATAGTTGGATTCGAGACTGTATATGTCCTTTGCGACAAAGATATCTCTTGAGTTGTTGGTGCGGCGAACCGCTTCGTATGTCAGATTGTATGATTGTCGAAAGGCAATATGTGTGCGTTCCATCCGTTTGCTTGTCATTTCTGCCTGAAGGCCACCATACTGTCCCAAGGTGTTGATGGTGTGCATTGTTCCTTGAGTATAGCCCCCGGCACCATAAGATGCTTCTAGATGCTCCAGCCTCCATAACCCGACCACAGGACTATTGTGTTTTGGAGTATAAGTGATGCCGATGTCGAGAAAGAGTTCGCCATATTGTCGATTGAACATATGGTCCCAATCCAGAGCTGAGTAGTACGATTTGAGGTTTTCAACCGCATGCCAGAGGGCGCCTTCTGAATTTGATTCTGGCAGGTCCTCGACCATTTCCTTTGTATAGGCCTTGCAGCCCTTGATTTCGAGGACGTAGAACGCAGATCCAAACTTTGCAAGCTCGCTTCCTGGTATTTCATCAAGCTAAAGAAAATAATATATTATCATCTTTATATCTGTTGTAGAGGGTAGAGACTCACGAGAATATTAATGTGTTTGAAGAATGCCGTAAGTTGCGCTGACTTTAAGGGGTATGTTGCCTCAGGCCGCTTCTCTCCCTTTTCCTGCCCTTTGAATGCAAGTTCCTCTCGGTCAAATCCGATATATGGCTCATCGGCCGGTGTGACGACCTGTTTCATTGCTGGAATGATGACCTTGTCCCAGAGTACACCCTGCAAATCCCATGGAACCATATTCGAATACCGTTTGACATATGGATGCTTGTGAGTCATGCGGGGAAAAACCATGTAAAGGTTGGCAATGGCCTGGCCCTCTCCAACCTTTCCAAGAAAGACGTGGGGCAGTTGATTGAGCTTGAAGCGGATGTGGAGCTCATCAGCGCTGGGATCTTCTTCGCTAGGAGGATAGCGAACATTGACATATACATGGTTGTGTTTCCGAATGGGTGGGGTCTTTCGTATGACTGGTTGCATGTAGATATTAATCCACTTTGCAAATCGAGGAAAGCGTGTGATCCATATAACGCTGTCAATATCGGTTGATACCATGATCCTGGTCGGTATAACGCGATCGCGCTCCAGATTTATTTTGATGTAATCTCCATTCTCTTTGCGTCCTGTTACGAAAACGTCGTCTGAGCCGGCTCTGTTTGCATAGTTGATCATGTCTCCTGCTGCCATTTCTTCTGTGTCCTGTGCAATTTGAGTAGCTCGTTCAAACACCTCAAGGAGTTCATCAAGATTGGAGGGTTGTGGCAGACCAACAGGCATGAGATGATTCATAACCTTCTCCGGAGGCGAAAGGTTGAAAGTCTGGGCAAAGTCGGGTTCCAATCGATATCCGTAGTCTCGATGGGTCATCCATGGGTTTTGCATGAGCTTTGTAGCAATGTAGACAACATCAGCACCAGCCCAATTAAGTGCCAGGTGGGGTATTGGGTCTATATCCTCTCTGACAGGTCGCTCTTGATAGTCGTCAAAAGGTTTCCTTGGATCATCGTCGTGAAGTCGTAGTGCCGTGCCAGGCATGAGTGGGGGGAGTATTGGGGGTGGTGTTGGACGATCAAAGCGTTTAATTTGGGCTTGAGAAAAGTCTTTAACATGGATGTCTTTATTCACGATGGCTGGATTATGTTTGTCGTCGTCATCAGGGTCCTGGGCCTGGGCAGGAGGAGAAGGTGTTGGTAGAGGCATCAGAGGATGGAAGGATTTAGGAAGAGGAGAAGGAGAAGGAGGAGGAGGAGAAGAAGAAGGAGGGAGAGGGGGAGCAGGAGTGTTTTGAGAAGTTGGTTTAGCAGATCGTTTACAGTCAAAACACCGCTTCATATACTTCTGCAACTTCCGATGGACAATCTCTGCACGCCGATCAGCATGGGTTTCGTAGTATCGGATGAGATCGTCCTTCATGTAAACACATGCATCCCAGTCTTGTTGGAACAAATTGTCGAGTTCTTGCTGCGTGAGGATGGTGGGGAGTCTATTGAAGGATTCGATGTTTTGTTGAATTTTGAGATGGATGTCTGTAGCCATTCGAAATCGTGTTTGGTGTCCACATGGAAGCCTCGGACGATTCCAGTACTGTCCATGACGATGGAAGCCATAGAGCCAGATGTGCTCAATGACCTGGCAAACAAAAACTCCGCAATCATATCCACCAGGCTGCTTCCAGTTGGTCTGGTGCACTGTGATCCTCTGTGGAGTATCCTGATTCCATTCCCATCCATGCAACTTATAAAGACGTTCACAGACGGGAATGAAGCACGATGTAGATTCATCTGTTAATGGATGGGTCACCGTTTGGTCAAATGAATAAATGAAGCCGATAACGTGAAGTTCGTGTCGAGAGATGTCAAAGTAGAAGCAACAGTAATGATTGCGGTCTCGAATCGCAGCGCCTTGGTCAACATTGACGTGATGAAATCCAATGATGGGTCGTTGAGGACACACCCCTTCTTCGGGAAGATTGTAGACTTGTCGGAAATGCTGCTGTATGTTTACAGACATTTCACCATGCAGATAGGCATAAGAGATGTAGGGCATATGCTCTGGTTGAATCGTTTCCATGACCATGTGAAGCCAATAATCCATAAGTTCTGCTTGGAGCCATGTTTTGGGCCGAAGAGTGTGAAGCTCACGACCAACTGTCGTCCAGTGTAAGGCCTCAAGAAAATATTGGTCTATATAACGTTCATCAGCACGTCATTTTAACTAATATATAAAAAACGACATAGGCTCACCTGACATTGAGAGATTTTGTGGGAACTCTGGCTCTCGTTCTTCTGGAGCTGGTGTGCCAACAGATGGCTGATACTCATCAGAGGATAGACTTGCTGGTCTAGAAGGTGGTATTATCGGATGTTGTAGGCTGATCTCGGAGGATGATGGCGACGATGGCAGTGGAGACTCTAGCTCTAAGGCTGGACTTTGTGATCTGGTGGGTAGTTGTTGGCTCTCGGAGGATGATGGCGAAGACAGTAGTAATCGAGGTTGATTCATTGTGGTCAGCTGATCTGATGAGGATGATAAACAGAGTGGAAGAAGGCTTGGAGGGGATGACTGAATATATACATCTGGACTGTTCTTGTCCTGTGTACAAGACAGGTGAGGTGGGCTTGGTTTTGTTGGAGAGTCATCCAATGATATATCAGTGGACTCGGACTCTGAGGCAGAGGATGAAGAGAATAAGGAGGAATGAAGCTTGTGAATGGATTTTTTCACAATGAGAAATGGCCTCATTTGGCGTGGTGGAATACTGGGAGATGTGGCGCACACCGGAGGACGTGGATGTTTTCTGGGTGAACCAGCTAACTCAATGTCCAACGACGAAGATGAGGAATGATGTTTCTTCTTAGCCAGCAATTGACAGATCTGTTGTAGTGGAGAGTTGGATTTCATCAGTGACTGAGGAAGTGGAGGACGTGGATGTTTGCGGGGTGAACCAGCTAGGTTGATATCCAGTGATGATGACGACGACGATAGAAAGGGATTAGAAGACGAAGATGATGACAGTGAAGGATTATGGGGCTTTCTTGGAGTAAGCAATTGACGGATCTGCTGTAGCGGAGTGTTGGCTGTTTTTGGTGACTGTGGATGAGCTGGAAAGGGTGGATGTTTGCGGGGTGAACCAGATAGCTTGATATCCAGTGATGAAGATGATGATGATAAAGATGGCAGTGAAGGTTTTTCGGGCCTTCTTGAAGTGAGTAATTGATGGATTGGTTGTGGTGGAGAATTAGCTTGAAATGTAGCTTTTGAGTATTGACTGTGCAAATATATATGTGTTGGTACATACATTTCTGGGTCTCTGGTGATTTGACTGAAGGTTGGTCAAGAATTGGAGGTCGAGGATGTTTACGAGGGGAACCAAGGAGCTTGATATCCAGGGATGAGTCAGACGATGATTCCAAATCAAGAGGAGCATTGTTTTGTTCCTTATGAGCACGGCGGCATGCATAGTACATGTTCATGAGTGTTAAGGGGGGACTCGATGGGCTGGATGCCATAGTAGCAGAGAGTATGAGCGATGTTTTGGAGGATTTTTTTATTTTATTTTAGAGTGGGCGAGGGGGACTACATACAAGCCTTAATCCTTTATTTACTTGGAAAAACAATGGTCACATTGGTACAATAGCCGTCGCATTGTATTGTATTGTATTTGTATTATTACGTAATCTCAGGGTCTACCCTACCATGCTCGTACCATGTCAACTTGCATCCTCATTTTCTCCACAACGGGTCCGCCAATTTCTTAGATATTTTGCGAATATAATACCCTATATAGGTACTTTACTTTAGCCAAGTTTCAGCCCGGGGGTCAAGGCGTTCATCTTAGATTGTATCTAAGAAAAGGGTGTATAATATAGCCGTTGCAGGCTAGCGAACACTGCAGTTGGTATGCGGGGACAGCAGCGTATACGAACGTCAGAGTTCGACGTGTTCGGTAGTCTGCAGGCACAAGAACAACGAAAAAAAAAAAAAAAATCGTTGGACGATTCCAAATGATTGCAGCAGTCGGCGTATGGAGGAACATTCCGTCAGGCGACACCAGGAAACGATCGTGTCGTGGAGTCAACGAGAATGCCAGGGGCGGCCGAATTTCGATGACGGGGGTGTTTCGGTGACCGAGAATTGCCAGGCGGACACACACCGGCAAGCAAAGGCAGCTGTTGGCAGAGTAGACGGCGTGGATAGGAAGCCAGGTACGACGGCGGTGGGCAGGAGTCATTCGTGGAGGGGGCCGTCTTTGATAGAGGGCCGTTGAGGACAACGGTAGCCCATTCCGAAATGGCAGAGGGTGCCGTTTACTGGCGAAAGGCTGTGGTGATGTGTAGCCATTTGCTGACGGCCGGTTTCGAAAGAACGGGGTGGCGGATGTTAGTAGCGGGCTAGTGACAGCGGCGGTTGATGTCTAGATCAATCGAGACCCAGTGTCGTTCAGTCGAACACCACGAAGGGCCTAGGACGGCGGCACGTACGCATGAGCACACCTCCGTGCGTTAGTCCCTGTCCACCGAGGGGCCCTGTGTACGTTCAATGGCATGAAAATACAAATGATTTGTCTGTGTGATATCAGGAATGGTCAGGGTTCGAAAATTCCAAAAGAATATGAAAGAACTTACCGAAATTCAACCGTCGCTGGCCAGCGAACACTGCCGTCGTAACGTTGAACCTTCGACAGCAGTTGTAGGGAGCTGTTGACGGCGAGACGGCCATCATGAGAAGACGGCGTTGACAGGGAGCCGTGTATGACAGCGGTGGGCGATAGTTGTCCGTAAAAAAATCTAATCGTTCGGGGAGAGCCGTTTCGAAACAGTGGAGGGCGGTGTCCATCAGTGAATGGCGGTGGCGACATGTAGCTGTTCGCTGACAGTCGGATTCGAACGTACAGGGTGGCGAATGTTGGTGGAGGGCTGGTGACGGCGGCGGTTGGTGTCCGGATGAGAAGGAGACCTGGCGTTGTCGATTCGAACTTCTCACACACCTAGGAACGGCGTACGGTAGGGCCTGTCTACAAGTCCGTTGGCATTCGAGGGTTTCGGCCATCTACAGGCACGAGGACCAGAAAAAAAAATCGCTGGACTAGTCCAGACGATCGCGGGAGTCGGCGTGTGGTGACGGGAGGCGACGACGGCGTCATGGAGTCGACAGGCACGCAGGGAGCGGCCGAATCTCGAGGAGTGGAGGCAGGAGGACACCGCATGGGTTGAACCTCATGCAACGTCGTCGATCCTCGCGAAAACAGGTCTGGAGGGCCGTGAAAACGGACGCCTGTGAGTAGCGTTCGACGTTGTTAGCATCTGGTGACTGGACATGGCCCAGCGGACGCAAGACAACAGCTCTCCCCTGCTTGGGTCTGCCCTTAGTGTGTACCCCGCAAACGCCGTCCCTACAACCAGAGTTGCCAAAAAATGTCGTGCTGACGGCCGAATTCGAAAGTACGGGGTAGCGAATGTTGGTAGACAGCCGGTGATGGCGTCTGGATGGTGCCCAGATGAGTGAGAGACCTGGCGTCGTCGGTTCGAACGTTTCACATGCCTAGGAACGGCGTATGGTAGCGCCTGTCCACGAAAGTGTTGGCGTTCGACGAATACGGCCGTCTACAGGCCCGAGAACGAGAAAAAATCGCTGGACAAGTCCAAACGATCGTGGGAGTGAGCGTGCAGCGACGCTAGGTGACGACGCCGTCGTGGAGTCGACAGGCACGCAGGCGGCAATCGAGTTTCGAAAATCGGAGGCAGGGGGATGCCGCGCGGGTTGAACCTCACGCAACGCCGTCGATCCTCGCGAAAACAGGTCCGGAGGGCCGCGAAAACGGACACCTGTGGGTAGCACTCGACGTGGTTAACGGCGTATGGTAGCGCCTGTCAACAAGACCGTCGGCGTTCAACGGATTCGGCCGTCTACAGGCACGAAGACACCGAAAAAAAAAATCGCTGGACCGGTCCAGACGATCGCGGGAGTCTGCGTGCGGCGACGCTAGGTGACGACGCCGTCGTGGAGTCGACAGGGATGCAGGCGGCGGTCGAATTTCGAAAATCGGAGGCAAGAGGACACTGCGCGGGTTGAACCTCACGCAACGCCGTCGATTCTCGCGAAAACGGTTCCGAATCGTCGTAAAAACGGATGCCTGTAGTTAGCGTTGGATGTCGTTAGTATTCGGCACCTGGGAATGACCCAGCGGACGCACGACGACGGCTCTCCCCTTTCTCGGGTCTGCCCATAGTGAAAACCCCGCAAACGCCGTCCCTACAGCCCCAGATCGCGTGTACAAGTGGAAAAAAAGTCGTGCCGTGCTTGAGAGGCCTCTTGAGGGTCCAACGGCGCAGGTACTGGGGGTATAAACCCTCAGGATACCGTGCTCGAGTGTAGGAGGGCGCCGGAGACCGAAATAGGTCTGTGGGAACGTTCCCACAGCCCTAGCGGTCCATAGGCGGCGGCAAGACGCAGGCGCAGGGGGAAAATCCCCTCTGGGCCGCCCCTTTGGGTCCTGAACGCGTTGGGTGGGTCTTGAGGCGGCGGCGGCGGTGGGGGCAAGAGGCAAGAGTCGATCAAAAGATAACAAAAGTTCAACTAACCGATTTGGTAAGTATCCGGGTCCCGGACGCTGACATCATTGATTGCTTGATGCCGGATAATGCCGGACATGACGTCCTTGGTTTGTTTGTTGATTTCGGATAACTCCGGACACGCACAGCCACGCCGGCGTCCTTGCTGGCATCCACAAACTTTGTTTTCTTTCTACAGGCTTCGTTATCGGCGTCGTGGGGGTTCAACCTCTACGGCGCTTGTATTCTACTATACTATTGCGTTGTATGGGGTCCAACCCCTTGCGGCGTGCTTGTTTCTTGACCTATTCCTTTCAGAATGGGCTGTATCTTCACAGGTATGTGTTCAACCCATTTCAACTTGTGTATATCAATGACACACAGTGTAATACCTCTACAGAAGCGTCGTAGTGACGTCCGAACGCCGTTTTCGAGGTACGTTGTCACTGATTTATTTTTTCTGGTTCTAAATGTCTCACGTTCACTAATTATTCTTGTGTCATATAGGTAAAATCATCGCCGTTTCAGAACGACGCAACATTCTTTTATGTAGAATCATTTTCTGATATATATCTATGTATTTTGTATCTCCTCTCATGAACGCATATACAAAGCAACCCACTGGCTCATATATAGACCTTTTTGGGGGCGTGAAAGCTTATGAAGTCTGGATCCCCTCCTTAAAGAGGGTATGACATATGAAGCCATATGATGGTGGATTATTCGGGCCTGTTGTCACCTCAAATATGCCTATACGGTGAACTTGTATTTGTATACCATGAGAGGAGTCAGTACGCAATGTGATGATTGACGATTCCAATTTTTTTTGACGAACTGGCCATAGTATGTTATGACAGTGTCGTTTTGTCTCATGCGTCAGGAGAATCTATGTTTCCCACGCCTACACTCTGCATTGCAGGTGGTCTTGTATGTGGGGATCGACGATTCCCATGTTTACGTTCTCCATTCCTGGTGTGTCTCAAGTTCACACGCTACATTTATATTCTCACGTCTCCGTAGCACCAACTGTGGGGATTGACGATTCCCTGTAACTATACACTCTGTTACTTGTAAGTCTCAAGTTCACACGCTGTGTATATACTCTCACGTCTCTGTCACCAATTGTGGGGATCGTCGATCCCCAGTATTCGTGGTCTCTATAACCCGTATGTTTCTGTGTTCTGTTACCTGTATGTCTCACGTTCACGTTACGTTACAGGATTATTGTCTGTGCGTTGCATGAAATGTGGGGATCGTCGATCCCCAGTAGTTGTATGCTCTGGTACTTGTAAGTCTTATGTTCACACGCTACCTTTATATTCTCACGTCTCTGTCACCAATTGTGGGGATCGACGATCCCCAGTATTTGTGGTGTCTGTAACTTGTATGTTTCTGTGTTCTGTTACCTGTATGTCTCATATTCACATTATGTTATAGGATTATTGTCTCTGTGTTGTATGAAATGTGGGGATCAATGATTCCCAGTAACTGTACAGTCTGTTGCTTGTACGTCTCAAGTTCACATGCTAGATTTATACTCTCACGCCTCTGCCACCAATTGTGGGGATCGTCGATCCCCAGTATTGGTGGTCTCTATAGTTCGTACGTTTCTGTGTTCTGTTACCCGTATGTCTCACGTTCACGTTACGTTTACAGTATTATCATCTGTATGTCATACTGAATGTGGGGATCGTCGATCCCCAGTAGTTGTACACTCTGGTACTTGTAAGTCTCATGTTCACACGCTATGTTTATACTCTCACGCCTCTGCCACCAATTGTGGGAATTGACGATCCACAGTATTGGTGGTCTCTATAACTTGTACGTTTCTGTGTTCTGTTTTCTGTATGTCTCACGTTCATGTTACATTCCAGGATCATTGTCTGTGCGTTGCACGAAATGTGGGGATCGTCGATCCTCAGTAGTTGTACACTCTAGTACCTGTAAGTCTTATGTTCACACGCTATAGTTATATTCTCACGTCTCTGTCACCAATTGTGGGGATCGTCGATCCCCAGTATTGGTGGTCTCTATAACTCGTACGTTTCTGTGTTCTGTTACCCGTATGTCTCGCGTTCACGTTACGTTTACAGTATTATCATCTGTATGTCACACTGAATGTGGGGATCGTCGATCCCCAGTACTTGTACGCTCTGTTACCTGTGAGTCTCATGTTCACACACTATGTTTATATTCTCACATCTCTGTCACCAACTGTGGGGATCGTCGATCCCCAGTATTCGTGGTCTCCATAACTTGTATGTCTTCGTAACTTGTACATTTCTGTGTTCTGTTACCTGTATGTCTCACGTTCACGTTACGTTACAGGATTACTGTCTCTGTGTTGTACGAAATGTGGGGATCGACGATCCCCGGTAGTTGTACGCTCTGTTACCTGTAAGTCTTATGTTCACACGCTACGTTTATATTCTCACATCTTTGTTACCAACTGTGGGGATCGTCGATCCCCAGTATTTGTAGTGTCTGTACCTGGTACGTGTCTGTATTCTGTTCTATACCACCAACTCTGGGAATTGTCGATCCCCACATTCATACTGTCCATCATACTGTCACTCCACCTGTCTCTACTGACCTGTACATATGTGGGGATCCACGATCCCCATCTCTACTCATCCCTACCCATCACCCTACCATCCAGTCTCTACTAGTCTCTACCAGCCTCCCTACCTGTTCCTATGTCCCTACGTCCCTATCTCTCTACATCCCTACGTCCCTACCTCCCAAAGTTTAAATCCCTATGTCCCTACCTCCACAAAAAAACCACCCATAACCCTAAGTACAATCTCTTTTCCGAGCACCCTCTGTCCACTAAATCATCATTGTAGACCTTTTGACCTCTAGCGCACCCTCCCGCATCACCTCCGCCGATGCGACCAATATGGAAGACGAGGATGACGAATCCGTCCCTCAAACCGACCAATCAGTGGGGTCGGTTAAGGTCAAATATGTAGATGTGCTGGAGCGGCAGAGGATGTGGTGTCACTTCTGTACCGATCCCATCAATCCGCCTTGGTTCCGAGCTTGCTTCGCCTGCGGTGCGCTCATCTGCGTCGCAAAGGTCTCTGGCGGCATTGGATGCATCGCAGCACGTAGCATCAAGGAGGATACCAAGTTCCAGTGCCATGACTGTCTGAAGCGTGTCCAGGGGCCAGTCGTCGTTCCGTATCGTCTCATGGGGCAGGGCATCCTAGGTCCCGCCAAGCTTACCTGGCCGCTTCTCTTTGTACCGATCAAGCTCGTCAATCTGGATTTGCCCGCCCTCGATTTGACGACCGTGGCATGTAGGGCGGAGTACTATCAGATTCCTGAACACGTAGGTTTCATTCTTCTCGCTGTTCTGTGTTGTTCTAAGCAATGCATCTAGCTTCAAATTTGCGATATCACGATGAGTGGCCGACTGCCCAATCTGCCCATGGAGTCAGCCGCCATTAAGTTCATCCGGCACCATCTCAGCGGGACGAAACTCAGCGAGAAGGCACCCCCGAATTTGATCATCATCCTGGACACCCACTCGGATAGCTATAGCGGTCAACTCCAAACGTCCAAGACGACCAGTAACTATCAGAAGGTCCCGGGGATTTTGTCGAGTTGGGTTGGAACTTCGGTGTTCCGAGAGATGCAGAAGGCATCTGACTTGGCGAGAAAATGGCCAGAGAAGGTGGTGCTGGAGGGAGGAAAGAGCCCGAGGACTGATCTGACACCGCGGACGCGAGGGGTTGGCGCGTCCTCATTCTACTCGCTTGTGGGGCAGCCGTCACTGTCAGCGACAGCTGGAATGAGATGAAAGGCCTGGTGGACAAGTAAGCTCCTGTCCACTCGCTTCTTGTAATATTTCTGACAACGATTATAGCGGAACCCTGGATCTCCTCGTCGGATTTTCTGGATTCGAAACGATACCGCTAATGGTCGATGGCTTCACCCGGTCGCTCGTGCAGGTGATCTCAACTACGGGCGTGGATGACTTGTGGGGTGTCGTGAAGCGGGTGTTGGCGAAAAACACCATGTGCGTAACGAGGAACAGCCTCGTCACTGCGTTCCGGAATGATGAAGGCAAGGTAGTAATGTGGGAAGCTTCGGAAAGCAGTCCCAACAGGCCCTTCGGGTTAAAGTTTACTTCCTGTGCGGGCGAGGACTGTCCAGAGCGCGGGCAACGCGCGCATATTGTCGGCTTCACGCGTCACCTTCAGGGCGGTAGTCTCAAGGGCAGGATCAAGTGTATGGCTTGCTGTTGGCAATCCCAATGGGTAAAGTTCGAGGATTTGAAGGACCTCGTCTTCCAGGTGGACAAGTACAATGCGCCGTCACTCTACTTCCACGAGTACCCGCTGAATCCGAAGATCATGAGGCTCTTTGCGACGTCTCCAAAGGGAGAATCGCAAGCGCCAGGTGGATCGGGTTCTCATATGGACGTAGATTAACAAGTATCTTGATCATTAATGCAGGGACATTGTGTTCTTCGCCACTCCCCTCTGTACATATAGAATGTATTACCCCCCGTCGGACGTTTTCAATCAGAAATTAAATTTTCTGTCCGTGTAATAAAATAAACCAGATCGGGCGAGAGATGTGCAACTGCTTGGCATTGGAGTTGTCGCGCATGCATACTGGCCATCTCCATGGAATCAACCAGATGGAGAGAGAGATGTGCAATTACTTGGAGTTGTCGCGTGTGTATATTGGCCAAAAAATGAAAATCAAACGTCGCTTACAAGACATAAAAAAAAACAAAGCCAGCTACGCGCCACCATCATCATTAGACAGCGACCAGTGGCGCATGGATCGTGTATCGCCTCATGTTGGACAAAAATTAACATGAACATTTGATAATCAACACGTGTTGTTGGCACTTAAAGGCTGAGAAAGAATCGCACACCGCTTCCCCCTCCCCATTACACTGCACACATGCCCATGAACACCCCCGCTACTCGCCGCCCTCGAGGAAAGCGTGGAGCGAACTCGCGGAAGCCTCGACCCAGGAACACACAGACTCTGCGACACTTGGAAGTGCCGCTGACAGAGTTCGAGTACACACCGCCGCAAACGCATCCAACATGGCAGGAGTGGGAGAACGACAAGAAGGCCTTTGGTTTGGGTTATCGGCCAGGCGTGGAGGCAAAGATGGGGTCCCAGAACTGGGCGTCAGTCGAGGCATATCGACTTTCTGATCAATCCACTTTTGGATACATCCTCATGCCAGCCCAGTATTACCCTCTGTGGAGGCGTCTCTTGTGGGGGGCATTGTGGTATGAGACGATGTGGGAGAACTGGGAGGAGAAGGCGAAGAAGATTTACAGGAAGAAAAAGAAGACCCCAGTCGATGAGTGGGTCCTCGTCGCACGCAGATCAGCAGCCATGCGAGCGGTATGGTACCGCGATTTTCAGTGCAGGATCATTTCATATCTCATAAGCCTCGACCTCGATGACTGCGTTGAGAACAGGGGGCTAGGTATTGACCTTCCTTTCTTCACCGAATTTGGGATCCGCGACTATCGGTCATGGCACTTTGACGCCGTACATGACTTGGAAGAGGAGGAGAAGGTTTACCTAAGGCTAGATCCCACTGCACCGGAGAACATCAAGAAATTCGGTACGTCCCTTACACCTCACAGTCATCTTATTTCAAGAAACTTATGCACCAAAGAGTATGGAGCCCTGGCTCCATTACTCAATAATCCACCTGTGGATGACGATTGGCTCAGCGGGACAGTCCCCCTTCCTATGCCTAAGGACGAGTTCATGGCGGAGTTAACAAAATATGGTCCTGAAGAGCCGGTTGAGACTCTCCCCATAAGTGACAAAGAAGGGTTAGAGCACCTTGATGACATCCGACTCTGGGAGTGTAAAGAGCCAGAGTTTTTGTTCCTGAGCAGGAGTTATGTCGATTTTGCGACATGTTTTGGTGCGTAATGATGTTCTCTAATGGCAACTCAGCGTGTTATATGCTTTTATTCAACAGGTATCGACCCAGAAAATCATCGCCGAGAGTACCTCAAGTGGCTGATAGAGCATGGGAACACCGTCAATTGGTTAGAGGAAGTACGACTTCTAAGGATCGATGTCATGGAGGAGGGTAGAAACTACAATGAGGACGTCGAGACTCTCCTTCTGCAGTGGCGAAATGGATATATTGAGGTGGATACATGCGTCGACGTCATGCTTGGTGGTATGTATTGTTCTCTGCACCTTTTCTCGTCATCTACATGTGCTCATAATCTCACAGAAGACGACGATGGATCCAAACACCTCTCGAGTGAAGAAGAAAAGGTGATGCGGGTTCTCAAAGCACTTGAAGACCCGGCCAGCAGTTACGAGATCCCTCAAGCACAGGAGGAGTTGAGATCAATTCTGGGGGTTGAATGTGAGGCAATTATGAACACCCTCATCAATACCGCTGTTCTTGATCCAGAGGGTGGACGCATCCCCAACGCGGAGGAAACCCGTACAGTGGCGATGAGACAATGGCATCAGATACGAAGAATAGAGGTTGACAAGGATCAGGACATGGATGCAGAGGGGGAAAACGAGGATGAGATGGTCCCGATGTCGTCGCAGGACATGGACATGGCGGTTAACAATAGTGGTACGGAGTCCCCGATGGACCTCCCCGGCGATTGGTTACTGATTCCTCAAAAAAAAGGTGGATCAATGGAAGGATTCATGCCAAATGTGCCGCCAGACCAGGATGAGGCTGCGGCACAGAAAGGTCCGTACTTGCAACCGTACCTCGCTCATCTTGCTTATCACTTCATTCACAAGAACATTGGAAATCTCTCGTAGAGATTACTGACATGACTGGTGACAACATGACTGGTGACGATATGATTCCATTCAGGCAGTGGATCATAGATAGTCAACAGTTCCATCTTCACAAACGCTTTGGTTATAAGATATTTATGGATGAGACGGTATGATCAAATTTTCTTGCATGCCTCCCTTTACTTACTGACGTCTTGAAGATATGTCCAGCAGCCAAACGCTCTGACGTCGTGTCAAAATTGAAGAAAATTATCCACCGTTACGACGGCTTAGCTCACGAGTTATGGGCTGGGGAAGACATCGCCTCAAATCTTTCCATATTGCGTTGTTTTGCCAAGGTTACGGGTCTGTGTGGTGCATTAGCCACTCAGCAATAGTTTACGTATACGACGTGTTTATCATTCCATTCCGGAGAGATCCGATCCTCCATTAAAGATATAAGTTTTTTGCAGAGGCACGCCCTCTTCTTATTTTCATACCCATCCATCCCATCTACAACCCATGCTTGACGTCAAACAAACCGCACCTTTACTGGTCTTGCCCTCTGTTAGCACCTTGAAGAATTATCCAGAGGAAGATACACTTTCTTTGATGTTAAAAGGAGTTGAGAATACGTTCAGTCGTGGTGACTGGTATTTCTCCATTAACACGCCCTGCACTAATCCGTGGCTGATATTCATAACCAAGCGTTTACTCCTATCAAGACAAATCGTTATCGATAGTCCAAATCATATCCATTCACCAGCAAGCCGATCAAGTATGGCTACTGGTGTCGCCCTTTTATACACCAGAAGAGGTTCACCATCTTGGCGTCAAGTTCGATGTTTCAGTTTCTGTATAGATGATTGGAACTAACTCATTTTACTTTAGGTGCTTTGGAACCCTGCGGCCTTTGAAAGAACCCGAACTCATAAAAATTGAAAACTGGAATATTATCCTTAGTACGCAAATAGTGGGTAAGTCGTGGGGGTATATCAATATGGGTCCAAGGCTAACTTTGTGTGACTAGATAAATGCAAAGTAGCATGGTATGACGACGCTACGTATTTAGGACCTTGGTTAAAGCAATGCGACTGGTATACGCGTCTAAGCCTTAGGCTTACATGGGGCACAGACAGCAAGATTATAGAGACCGAGCTTACGGTGAGTTATATCATGCCTCCCATCACTGCCAATGATGCTCAAAGTTGTTCAAAGGGTGTTACATCAAGTTGCAAATGCGATAGGTTTTACACTCCGCATCTTGACGCGCAACGCTATTGTCCCCTTTGCAAAACTTGGTACGACGAAGAGTGCATGGATCAAATAAAGAAAAACTCTAGCTTCACTTATGTGCCAGATACCCGACCATCTCTCGATGACGTCACATCGCTGCCGATCGTCAGAGGAGACCGAGCATTTGATACTAAAGGAGAAAAGTGGAGTATTGTTGGGACTGGTCGGAGGATAGCAGCTGCGAGACAGCTGGTTGGCAAGGAAAAGCGTGACCCAGAGCATGAGGAACAGTTGATGAAAGAGTTGCGTGCTAGCTCATTCATGGAAAAGATGTTTTGGCAGAAGTGGTTGTGGTACAAGTGTCCAATGTGTTCCATTCCTATCTAAATGATAATAATGTCATCTAGGCTACAGTCATGTTTGCTCCGTGAGTCCTGAGACTATTCCTGTTCGTCGTCGTTATCGCTATCTGGAACTTTTGTTTTTATCTTTGTAGGCGGTTTTCGTCGATTCCGTGCTGACGCCGATTGTTGCTTGTTCTTTTTCCGGTGCTGTACGGTTGCTTGCAGCATCTTCTTAAGTCCAACTGCTCGTGTCGCTATACTGCTTGTATGCCCTGCTAATTGTATCAGTAGATTTTGGAAGATAGTCTTGCTTGCATGCGTTGGCTTTCGTCTTCCAAAACGGCCAGATTTAATGGCGTTGATCTTGTAATAAGTCGGATTGGCAAGGAGTACAACCTTTTCTTCTTCGATAGCCCAAACTCCCTTTGTGGTTGTGCGAGGGAGGCACTGGCAGCAGGAGAATATTGTTCCCAGGGCAGTGTATAGCTCGTCACGATCGGGCGGGGAGAGTCGCTTTAGTGAATTCTGGTATTTTCCGATCAGGCCGTACGGTTCTCTAAGCATATCCCAGCGTGCGCCTGTTGCTGATGATGGGTCTGGCTCCATGTAAAGCTTCCACCTTTCGCTAAAAGATTGCATTCTCTGACCGGGAATATCTCCACGCAGACCTGCGTTGCAAGGCTGTACGATGTATGTGTTCAACCTTCTGTGCAGTTGATCGAGTGTCCAGAACTCCAAGGCTTCTTTTAGAGTTCTGGGCCGCATGAGCTCGGGTTCGTCGGTGGTAGATGCTTTCCACGCAGGGTGAAGCATAGCCCATATCTGGGATGTGAACGACTGGAAAAGAAGAACCGCTGCAGTGCTTGGGTCACTGTCGAGACCGACAAGCTCGTCTAGTTCATCTGCCGGCCACTCCCACCGCTTTAGAATGCCCCAAGGTCGCATTTCAAGGGCATGCTCCAGTTGTCTCCATGTCGGTGTCGGACCGATTGGATAGTCGTCAGCATTGACTTCTATTTGTGGCTCGCATTGCATATCTCGTAGCCGAAGCCTTTTTGTGCGATGAGCAGACACTTTAAGACACCGGTAGACGTCGGCATCGTCCATATTCAAGATTTCTGGTAGACAATTGTCAAGTGTGAGGTCGAGATCATGCAAAAAAAACAACCCAAAGCGGTCGACAGTTTCCCGGAAGCATAGAAGATTGAGTGATTCTCTGACGTATGGGTCCATCACTGGGGGTGTGAAGAGGACAGACTGCATCAGGAATGCAAAGAGGCCAGTGAGGATGCCGTAGTTGGGTGGGTATTCTTTACGTTGGTAGAGCCTTTCGTGGAGCTCAGTCAATCGTTTCAAGCGACGGTAGAGTAGCTGAAACCAGGTAGATGACGGCAACCACAGTATAGGCTTGGATAAGATTACAGCCTTTATCTGCATTCTTATATAAGTGGCTGTTGTAAAATAACTGAATATCGAAATGCTCACATGCGAATCAAGGTCTCTGGCAATGTCTTCCAGAGCTGCTCCACCAACACGGAACTCATCACGGACTCCATATGTTTTTCTTGGTGCATTTTCCTTGTAAATCTTCAAGATCCTGTCGCGATGATCAAGATAGTTGGATTCGAGACTGTATATGTCCTTTGCGACAAAGATATCTCTTGAGTTGTTGGTGCGGCGAACCGCTTCGTATGTCAGATTGTATGATTGTCGAAAGGCAATATGTGTGCGTTCCATCCGTTTGCTTGTCATTTCTGCCTGAAGGCCACCATACTGTCCCAAGGTGTTGATGGTGTGCATTGTTCCTTGAGTATAGCCCCCGGCACCATAAGATGCTTCTAGATGCTCCAGCCTCCATAACCCGACCACAGGACTATTGTGTTTTGGAGTATAAGTGATGCCGATGTCGAGAAAGAGTTCGCCATATTGTCGATTGAACATATGGTCCCAATCCAGAGCTGAGTAGTACGATTTGAGGTTTTCAACCGCATGCCAGAGGGCGCCTTCTGAATTTGATTCTGGCAGGTCCTCGACCATTTCCTTTGTATAGGCCTTGCAGCCCTTGATTTCGAGGACGTAGAACGCAGATCCAAACTTTGCAAGCTCGCTTCCTGGTATTTCATCAAGCTAAAGAAAATAATATATTATCATCTTTATATCTGTTGTAGAGGGTAGAGACTCACGAGAATATTAATGTGTTTGAAGAATGCCGTAAGTTGCGCTGACTTTAAGGGGTATGTTGCCTCAGGCCGCTTCTCTCCCTTTTCCTGCCCTTTGAATGCAAGTTCCTCTCGGTCAAATCCGATATATGGCTCATCGGCCGGTGTGACGACCTGTTTCATTGCTGGAATGATGACCTTGTCCCAGAGTACACCCTGCAAATCCCATGGAACCATATTCGAATACCGTTTGACATATGGATGCTTGTGAGTCATGCGGGGAAAAACCATGTAAAGGTTGGCAATGGCCTGGCCCTCTCCAACCTTTCCAAGAAAGACGTGGGGCAGTTGATTGAGCTTGAAGCGGATGTGGAGCTCATCAGCGCTGGGATCTTCTTCGCTAGGAGGATAGCGAACATTGACATATACGTGGTTGTGTTTCCGAATGGGTGGGGTCTTTCGTATGACTGGTTGCATGTAGATATTAATCCACTTTGCAAATCGAGGAAAGCGTGTGATCCATATAACGCTGTCAATATCGGTTGATACCATGATCCTGGTCGGTATAACGCGATCGCGCTCCAGATTTATTTTGATGTAATCTCCATTCTCTTTGCGTCCTGTTACGAAAACGTCGTCTGAGCCGGCTCTGTTTGCATAGTTGATCATGTCTCCTGCTGCCATTTCTTCTGTGTCCTGTGCAATTTGAGTAGCTCGTTCAAACACCTCAAGGAGTTCATCAAGATTGGAGGGTTGTGGCAGACCAACAGGCATGAGATGATTCATAACCTTCTCCGGAGGCGAAAGGTTGAAAGTCTGGGCAAAGTCGGGTTCCAATCGATATCCGTAGTCTCGATGGGTCATCCATGGGTTTTGCATGAGCTTTGTAGCAATGTAGACAACATCAGCACCAGCCCAATTAAGTGCCAGGTGGGGTATTGGGTCTATATCCTCTCTGACAGGTCGCTCTTGATAGTCGTCAAAAGGTTTCCTTGGATCATCGTCGTGAAGTCGTAGTGCCGTGCCAGGCATGAGTGGGGGAGTATTGGGGGTGGTGTTGGACGATCAAAGCGTTTAATTTGGGCTTGAGAAAAGTCTTTAACATGGATGTCTTTATTCACGATGGCTGGATTATGTTTGTCGTCGTCATCAGGGTCCTGGGCCTGGGCAGGAGGAGAAGGTGTTGGTAGAGGCATCAGAGGATGGAAGGATTTAGGAAGAGGAGAAGGAGAAGGAGGAGGAGGAGAAGAAGAAGGAGGGAGAGGGGGAGCAGGAGTGTTTTGAGAAGTTGGTTTAGCAGATCGTTTACAGTCAAAACACCGCTTCATATACTTCTGCAACTTCCGATGGACAATCTCTGCACGCCGATCAGCATGGGTTTCGTAGTATCGGATGAGATCGTCCTTCATGTAAACACATGCATCCCAGTCTTGTTGGAACAAATTGTCGAGTTCTTGCTGCGTGAGGATGGTGGGGAGTCTATTGAAGGATTCGATGTTTTGTTGAATTTTGAGATGGATGTCTGTAGCCATTCGAAATCGTGTTTGGTGTCCACATGGAAGCCTCGGACGATTCCAGTACTGTCCATGACGACGGAAGCCATAGAGCCAGATGTGCTCAATGACCTGGCAAACAAAAACTCCGCAATCATATCCACCAGGCTGCTTCCAGTTGGTCTGGTGCACTGTGATCCTCTGTGGAGTATCCTGATTCCATTCCCATCCATGCAACTTATAAAGACGTTCACAGACGGGAATGAAGCACGATGTAGATTCATCTGTTAATGGATGGGTCACCGTTTGGTCAAATGAATAAATGAAGCCGATAACGTGAAGTTCGTGTCGAGAGATGTCAAAGTAGAAGCAACAGTAATGATTGCGGTCTCGAATCGCAGCGCCTTGGTCAACATTGACGTGATGAAATCCAATGATGGGTCGTTGAGGACACACCCCTTCTTCGGGAAGATTGTAGACTTGTCGGAAATGCTGCTGTATGTTTACAGACATTTCACCATGCAGATAGGCATAAGAGATGTAGGGCATATGCTCTGGTTGAATCGTTTCCATGACCATGTGAAGCCAATAATCCATAAGTTCTGCTTGGAGCCATGTTTTGGGCCGAAGGGTGTGAAGCTCACGACCAACTGTCGTCCAGTGTAAGGCCTCAAGAAAATATTGGTCTGTATAACGTTCATCAGCACGTCATTTTAACTAATATATAAAAAACGACATAGGCTCACCTGACATTGAGAGATTTTGTGGGAACTCTGGCTCTCGTTCTTCTGGAGCTGGTGTGCCAACAGATGGCTGATACTCATCAGAGGATAGACTTGCTGGTCTAGAAGGTGGTATTATCGGATGTTGTAGGCTGATCTCGGAGGATGACGGCGACGATGGCAGTGGAGACTCTAGCTCTAAGGCTGGACTTTGTGATCTGGTGGGTAGTTGTTGGCTCTCGGAGGATGATGGCGAAGACGGTAGTAATCGAGGTTGATTCATTGTGGTCAGCTGATCCGATGAGGATGATAAACAGAGTGGAAGAAGGCTTGGAGGGGATGACTGAATATATACATCTGGACTGTTCTTGTCCTGTGTACAAGACAGGTGAGGTGGGCTTGGTTTTGTTGGAGAGTCATCCAATGATATATCAGTGGACTCGGACTCTGAGGCAGAGGATGAAGAGAATAAGGAGGAATGAAGCTTGTGAATGGATTTTTTCACAATGAGAAATGGCCTCATTTGGCGTGGTGGAATACTGGGAGATGTGGCGCACACCGGAGGACGTGGATGTTTTCTGGGTGAACCAGCTAACTCAATGTCCAACGACGAAGATGAGGAATGATGTTTCTTCTTAGCCAGCAATTGACAGATCTGTTGTAGTGGAGAGTTGGATTTCATCAGTGACTGAGGAAGTGGAGGACGTGGATGTTTGCGGGGTGAACCAGCTAGGTTGATATCCAGTGATGATGACGACGACGATAGAAAGGGATTAGAAGACGAAGATGATGACAGTGAAGGATTATGGGGCTTTCTTGGAGTAAGCAATTGACGGATCTGCTGTAGCGGAGTGTTGGCTGTTTTTGGTGACTGTGGATGAGCTGGAAAGGGTGGATGTTTGCGGGGTGAACCAGATAGCTTGATATCCAGTGATGAAGATGATGATGATAAAGATGGCAGTGAAGGTTTTTCGGGCCTTCTTGAAGTGAGTAATTGATGGATTGGTTGTGGTGGAGAATTAGCTTGAAATGTAGCTTTTGAGTATTGACTGTGCAAATATATATGTGTTGGTACATACATTTCTGGGTCTCTGGTGATTTGACTGAAGGTTGGTCAAGAATTGGAGGTCGAGGATGTTTACGAGGGGAACCAAGGAGCTTGATATCCAGGGATGAGTCAGACGATGATTCCAAATCAAGAGGAGCATTGTTTTGTTCCTTATGAGCACGGCGGCATGCATAGTACATGTTCATGAGTGTTAAGGGGGGACTCGATGGGCTGGATGCCATAGTAGCAGAGAGTATGAGCGATGTTTTGGAGGATTTTTTTATTTTATTTTAGAGTGGGCGAGGGGGACTACATACAAGCCTTAATCCTTTATTTACTTGGAAAAACAATGGTCACATTGGTACAATAGCCGTCGCATTGTATTGTATTGTATTTGTATTATTACGTAATCTCAGGGTCTACCCTACCATGCTCGTACCATGTCAACTTGCATCCTCATTTTCTCCACAACGGGTCCGCCAATTTCTTAGATATTTTGCGAATATAATACCCTATATAGGTACTTTACTTTAGCCAAGTTTCAGCCCGGGGGTCAAGGCGTTCATCTTAGATTGTATCTAAGAAAAGGGTGTATAATATAGCCGTTGCAGGCTAGCGAACACTGCAGTTGGTATGCGGGGACAGCAGCGTATACGAACGTCAGAGTTCGACGTGTTCGGTAGTCTGCAGGCACAAGAACAACGAAAAAAAAAATCGTTGGACGATTCCAAATGATTGCAGCAGTCGGCGTATGGAGGAACATTCCGTCAGGCGACACCAGGAAACGATCGTGTCGTGGAGTCAACGAGAATGCCAGGGGCGGCCGAATTTCGATGACGGGGGTGTTTCGGTGACCGAGAATTGCCAGGCGGACACACACCGGCAAGCAAAGGCAGCTGTTGGCAGAGTAGACGGCGTGGATAGGAAGCCAGGTACGACGGCGGTGGGCAGGAGTCATTCGTGGAGGGGGCCGTCTTTGATAGAGGGCCGTTGAGGACAACGGTAGCCCATTCCGAAATGGCAGAGGGTGCCGTTTACTGGCGAAAGGCTGTGGTGATGTGTAGCCATTTGCTGACGGCCGGTTTCGAAAGAACGGGGTGGCGGATGTTAGTAGCGGGCTAGTGACAGCGGCGGTTGATGTCTAGATCAATCGAGACCCAGTGTCGTTCAGTCGAACACCACGAAGGGCCTAGGACGGCGGCACGTACGCATGAGCACACCTCCGTGCGTTAGTCCCTGTCCACCGAGGGGCCCTGTGTACGTTCAATGGCATGAAAATACAAATGATTTGTCTGTGTGATATCAGGAATGGTCAGGGTTCGAAAATTCCAAAAGAATATGAAAGAACTTACCGAAATTCAACCGTCGCTGGCCAGCGAACACTGCCGTCGTAACGTTGAACCTTCGACAGCAGTTGTAGGGAGCTGTTGACGGCGAGACGGCCATCATGAGAAGACGGCGTTGACAGGGAGCCGTGTATGACAGCGGTGGGCGATAGTTGTCCGTAAAAAAATCTAATCGTTCGGGGAGAGCCGTTTCGAAACAGTGGAGGGCGGTGTCCATCAGTGAATGGCGGTGGCGACATGTAGCTGTTCGCTGACAGTCGGATTCGAACGTACAGGGTGGCGAATGTTGGTGGAGGGCTGGTGACGGCGGCGGTTGGTGTCCGGATGAGAAGGAGACCTGGCGTTGTCGATTCGAACTTCTCACACACCTAGGAACGGCGTACGGTAGGGCCTGTCTACAAGTCCGTTGGCATTCGAGGGTTTCGGCCATCTACAGGCACGAGGACCAGAAAAAAAAATCGCTGGACTAGTCCAGACGATCGCGGGAGTCGGCGTGTGGTGACGGGAGGCGACGACGGCGTCATGGAGTCGACAGGCACGCAGGGAGCGGCCGAATCTCGAGGAGTGGAGGCAGGAGGACACCGCATGGGTTGAACCTCATGCAACGTCGTCGATCCTCGCGAAAACAGGTCTGGAGGGCCGTGAAAACGGACGCCTGTGAGTAGCGTTCGACGTTGTTAGCATCTGGTGACTGGACATGGCCCAGCGGACGCAAGACAACAGCTCTCCCCTGCTTGGGTCTGCCCTTAGTGTGTACCCCGCAAACGCCGTCCCTACAACCAGAGTTGCCAAAAAATGTCGTGCTGACGGCCGAATTCGAAAGTACGGGGTAGCGAATGTTGGTAGACAGCCGGTGATGGCGTCTGGATGGTGCCCAGATGAGTGAGAGACCTGGCGTCGTCGGTTCGAACGTTTCACATGCCTAGGAACGGCGTATGGTAGCGCCTGTCCACGAAAGTGTTGGCGTTCGACGAATACGGCCGTCTACAGGCCCGAGAACGAGAAAAAAAAATCGCTGGACAAGTCCAAACGATCGTGGGAGTGAGCGTGCAGCGACGCTAGGTGACGACGCCGTCGTGGAGTCGACAGGCACGCAGGCGGCAATCGAGTTTCGAAAATCGGAGGCAGGGGGATGCCGCGCGGGTTGAACCTCACGCAACGCCGTCGATCCTCGCGAAAACAGGTCCGGAGGGCCGCGAAAACGGACACCTGTGGGTAGCACTCGACGTGGTTAACGGCGTATGGTAGCGCCTGTCAACAAGACCGTCGGCGTTCAACGGATTCGGCCGTCTACAGGCACGAAGACACCGAAAAAAAAATCGCTGGACCGGTCCAGACGATCGCGGGAGTCTGCGTGCGGCGACGCTAGGTGACGACGCCGTCGTGGAGTCGACAGGGATGCAGGCGGCGGTCGAATTTCGAAAATCGGAGGCAAGAGGACACTGCGCGGGTTGAACCTCACGCAACGCCGTCGATTCTCGCGAAAACGGTTCCGAATCGTCGTAAAAACGGATGCCTGTAGTTAGCGTTGGATGTCGTTAGTATTCGGCACCTGGGAATGACCCAGCGGACGCACGACGACGGCTCTCCCCTTTCTCGGGTCTGCCCATAGTGAAAACCCCGCAAACGCCGTCCCTACAGCCCCAGATCGCGTGTACAAGTGGAAAAAAAGTCGTGCCGTGCTTGAGAGGCCTCTTGAGGGTCCAACGGCGCAGGTACTGGGGGTATAAACCCTCAGGATACCGTGCTCGAGTGTAGGAGGGCGCCGGAGACCGAAATAGGTCTGTGGGAACGTTCCCACAGCCCTAGCGGTCCATAGGCGGCGGCAAGACGCAGGCGCAGGGGAAAATCCCCTCTGGGCCGCCCCTTTGGGTCCTGAACGCGTTGGGTGGGTCTTGAGGCGGCGGCGGCGGTGGGGGCAAGAGGCAAGAGTCGATCAAAAGATAACAAAAGTTCAACTAACCGATTTGGTAAGTATCCGGGTCCCGGACGCTGACATCATTGATTGCTTGATGCCGGATAATGCCGGACATGACGTCCTTGGTTTGTTTGTTGATTTCGGATAACTCCGGACACGCACAGCCACGCCGGCGTCCTTGCTGGCATCCACAAACTTTGTTTTCTTTCTACAGGCTTCGTTATCGGCGTCGTGGGGGTTCAACCTCTACGGCGCTTGTATTCTACTATACTATTGCGTTGTATGGGGTCCAACCCCTTGCGGCGTGCTTGTTTCTTGACCTATTCCTTTCAGAATGGGCTGTATCTTCACAGGTATGTGTTCAACCCATTTCAACTTGTGTATATCAATGACACACAGTGTAATACCTCTACAGAAGCGTCGTAGTGACGTCCGAACGCCGTTTTCGAGGTACGTTGTCACTGATTTATTTTTTCTGGTTCTAAATGTCTCACGTTCACTAATTATTCTTGTGTCATATAGGTAAAATCATCGCCGTTTCAGAACGACGCAACATTCTTTTATGTAGAATCATTTTCTGATATATATCTATGTATTTTGTATCTCCTCTCATGAACGCATATACAAAGCAACCCACTGGCTCATATATAGACCTTTTTGGGGGCGTGAAAGCTTATGAAGTCTGGATCCCCTCCTTAAAGAGGGTATGACATATGAAGCCATATGATGGTGGATTATTCGGGCCTGTTGTCACCTCAAATATGCCTATACGGTGAACTTGTATTTGTATACCATGAGAGGAGTCAGTACGCAATGTGATGATTGACGATTCCAATTTTTTTTGACGAACTGGCCATAGTATGTTATGACAGTGTCGTTTTGTCTCATGCGTCAGGAGAATCTATGTTTCCCACGCCTACACTCTGCATTGCAGGTGGTCTTGTATGTGGGGATCGACGATTCCCATGTTTACGTTCTCCATTCCTGGTGTGTCTCAAGTTCACACGCTACATTTATATTCTCACGTCTCCGTAGCACCAACTGTGGGGATTGACGATTCCCTGTAACTATACACTCTGTTACTTGTAAGTCTCAAGTTCACACGCTGTGTATATACTCTCACGTCTCTGTCACCAATTGTGGGGATCGTCGATCCCCAGTATTCGTGGTCTCTATAACCCGTATGTTTCTGTGTTCTGTTACCTGTATGTCTCACGTTCACGTTACGTTACAGGATTATTGTCTGTGTGTTGCATGAAATGTGGGGATCGTCGATCCCCAGTAGTTGTATGCTCTGGTACTTGTAAGTCTTATGTTCACACGCTACCTTTATATTCTCACGTCTCTGTCACCAATTGTGGGGATCGACGATCCCCAGTATTTGTGGTGTCTGTAACTTGTATGTTTCTGTGTTCTGTTACCTGTATGTCTCATATTCACATTATGTTATAGGATTATTGTCTCTGTGTTGTATGAAATGTGGGGATCAATGATTCCCAGTAACTGTACAGTCTGTTGCTTGTACGTCTCAAGTTCACATGCTAGATTTATACTCTCACGCCTCTGCCACCAATTGTGGGGATCGTCGATCCCCAGTATTGGTGGTCTCTATAGTTCGTACGTTTCTGTGTTCTGTTACCCGTATGTCTCACGTTCACGTTACGTTTACAGTATTATCATCTGTATGTCATACTGAATGTGGGGATCGTCGATCCCCAGTAGTTGTACACTCTGGTACTTGTAAGTCTCATGTTCACACGCTATGTTTATACTCTCACGCCTCTGCCACCAATTGTGGGAATTGACGATCCACAGTATTGGTGGTCTCTATAACTTGTACGTTTCTGTGTTCTGTTTTCTGTATGTCTCACGTTCATGTTACATTCCAGGATCATTGTCTGTGCGTTGCACGAAATGTGGGGATCGTCGATCCTCAGTAGTTGTACACTCTAGTACCTGTAAGTCTTATGTTCACACGCTATAGTTATATTCTCACGTCTCTGTCACCAATTGTGGGGATCGTCGATCCCCAGTATTGGTGGTCTCTATAACTCGTACGTTTCTGTGTTCTGTTACCCGTATGTCTCGCGTTCACGTTACGTTTACAGTATTATCATCTGTATGTCACACTGAATGTGGGGATCGTCGATCCCCAGTACTTGTACGCTCTGTTACCTGTGAGTCTCATGTTCACACACTATGTTTATATTCTCACATCTCTGTCACCAACTGTGGGGATCGTCGATCCCCAGTATTCGTGGTCTCCATAACTTGTATGTCTTCGTAACTTGTACATTTCTGTGTTCTGTTACCTGTATGTCTCACGTTCACGTTACGTTACAGGATTACTGTCTCTGTGTTGTACGAAATGTGGGGATCGACGATCCCCGGTAGTTGTACGCTCTGTTACCTGTAAGTCTTATGTTCACACGCTACGTTTATATTCTCACATCTTTGTTACCAACTGTGGGGATCGTCGATCCCCAGTATTTGTAGTGTCTGTACCTGGTACGTGTCTGTATTCTGTTCTATACCACCAACTCTGGGAATTGTCGATCCCCACATTCATACTGTCCATCATACTGTCACTCCACCTGTCTCTACTGACCTGTACATATGTGGGGATCCACGATCCCCATCTCTACTCATCCCTACCCATCACCCTACCATCCAGTCTCTACTAGTCTCTACCAGCCTCCCTACCTGTTCCTATGTCCCTACGTCCCTATCTCTCTACATCCCTACGTCCCTACCTCCCAAAGTTTAAATCCCTATGTCCCTACCTCCACAAAAAAACCACCCATAACCCTAAGTACAATCTCTTTTCCGAGCACCCTCTGTCCACTAAATCATCATTGTAGACCTTTTGACCTCTAGCGCACCCTCCCGCATCACCTCCGCCGATGCGACCAATATGGAAGACGAGGATGACGAATCCGTCCCTCAAACCGACCAATCAGTGGGGTCGGTTAAGGTCAAATATGTAGATGTGCTGGAGCGGCAGAGGATGTGGTGTCACTTCTGTACCGATCCCATCAATCCGCCTTGGTTCCGAGCTTGCTTCGCCTGCGGTGCGCTCATCTGCGTCGCAAAGGTCTCTGGCGGCATTGGATGCATCGCAGCACGTAGCATCAAGGAGGATACCAAGTTCCAGTGCCATGACTGTCTGAAGCGTGTCCAGGGGCCAGTCGTCGTTCCGTATCGTCTCATGGGGCAGGGCATCCTAGGTCCCGCCAAGCTTACCTGGCCGCTTCTCTTTGTACCGATCAAGCTCGTCAATCTGGATTCGCCCGCCCTCGATTTGACGACCGTGGCATGTAGGGCGGAGTACTATCAGATTCCTGAACACGTAGGTTTCATTCTTCTCGCTGTTCTGTGTTGTTCTAAGCAATGCATCTAGCTTCAAATTTGCGATATCACGATGAGTGGCCGACTGCCCAATCTGCCCATGGAGTCAGCCGCCATTAAGTTCATCCGGCACCATCTCAGCGGGACGAAACTCAGCGAGAAGGCACCCCCGAATTTGATCATCATCCTGGACACCCACTCGGATAGCTATAGCGGTCAACTCCAAACGTCCAAGACGACCAGTAACTATCAGAAGGTCCCGGGGATTTTGTCGAGTTGGGTTGGAACTTCGGTGTTCCGAGAGATGCAGAAGGCATCTGACTTGGCGAGAAAATGGCCAGAGAAGGTGGTGCTGGAGGGAGGAAAGAGCCCGAGGACTGATCTGACACCGCGGACGCGAGGGGTTGGCGCGTCCTCATTCTACTCGCTTGTGGGGCAGCCGTCACTGTCAGCGACAGCTGGAATGAGATGAAAGGCCTGGTGGACAAGTAAGCTCCTGTCCACTCGCTTCTTGTAATATTTCTGACAACGATTATAGCGGAACCCTGGATCTCCTCGTCGGATTTTCTGGATTCGAAACGATACCGCTAATGGTCGATGGCTTCACCCGGTCGCTCGTGCAGGTGATCTCAACTACGGGCGTGGATGACTTGTGGGGTGTCGTGAAGCGGGTGTTGGCGAAAAACACCATGTGCGTAACGAGGAACAGCCTCGTCACTGCGTTCCGGAATGATGAAGGCAAGGTAGTAATGTGGGAAGCTTCGGAAAGCAGTCCCAACAGGCCCTTCGGGTTAAAGTTTACTTCCTGTGCGGGCGAGGACTGTCCAGAGCGCGGGCAACGCGCGCATATTGTCGGCTTCACGCGTCACCTTCAGGGCGGTAGTCTCAAGGGCAGGATCAAGTGTATGGCTTGCTGTTGGCAATCCCAATGGGTAAAGTTCGAGGATTTGAAGGACCTCGTCTTCCAGGTGGACAAGTACAATGCGCCGTCACTCTACTTCCACGAGTACCCGCTGAATCCGAAGATCATGAGGCTCTTTGCGACGTCTCCAAAGGGAGAATCGCAAGCGCCAGGTGGATCGGGTTCTCATATGGACGTAGATTAACAAGTATCTTGATCATTAATGCAGGGACATTGTGTTCTTCGCCACTCCCCTCTGTACATATAGAATGTATTACCCCCCGTCGGACGTTTTCAATCAGAAATTAAATTTTCTGTCCGTGTAATAAAATAAACCAGATCGGGCGAGAGATGTGCAACTGCTTGGCATTGGAGTTGTCGCGCATGCATACTGGCCATCTCCATGGAATCAACCAGATGGAGAGAGAGATGTGCAATTACTTGGAGTTGTCGCGTGTGTATATTGGCCAAAAAATGAAAATCAAACGTCGCTTACAAGACATAAAAAAAAACAAAGCCAGCTACGCGCCACCATCATCATTAGACAGCGACCAGTGGCGCATGGATCGTGTATCGCCTCATGTTGGACAAAAATTAACATGAACATTTGATAATCAACACGTGTTGTTGGCACTTAAAGGCTGAGAAAGAATCGCACACCGCTTCCCCTCCCCATTACACTGCACACATGCCCATGAACACCCCCGCTACTCGCCGCCCTCGAGGAAAGCGTGGAGCGAACTCGCGGAAGCCTCGACCCAGGAACACACAGACTCTGCGACACTTGGAAGTGCCGCTGACAGAGTTCGAGTACACACCGCCGCAAACGCATCCAACATGGCAGGAGTGGGAGAACGACAAGAAGGCCTTTGGTTTGGGTTATCGGCCAGGCGTGGAGGCAAAGATGGGGTCCCAGAACTGGGCGTCAGTCGAGGCATATCGACTTTCTGATCAATCCACTTTTGGATACATCCTCATGCCAGCCCAGTATTACCCTCTGTGGAGGCGTCTCTTGTGGGGGGCATTGTGGTATGAGACGATGTGGGAGAACTGGGAGGAGAAGGCGAAGAAGATTTACAGGAAGAAAAAGAAGACCCCAGTCGATGAGTGGGTCCTCGTCGCACGCAGATCAGCAGCCATGCGAGCGGTATGGTACCGCGATTTTCAGTGCAGGATCATTTCATATCTCATAAGCCTCGACCTCGATGACTGCGTTGAGAACAGGGGGCTAGGTATTGACCTTCCTTTCTTCACCGAATTTGGGATCCGCGACTATCGGTCATGGCACTTTGACGCCGTACATGACTTGGAAGAGGAGGAGAAGGTTTACCTAAGGCTAGATCCCACTGCACCGGAGAACATCAAGAAATTCGGTACGTCCCTTACACCTCACAGTCATCTTATTTCAAGAAACTTATGCACCAAAGAGTATGGAGCCCTGGCTCCATTACTCAATAATCCACCTGTGGATGACGATTGGCTCAGCGGGACAGTCCCCCTTCCTATGCCTAAGGACGAGTTCATGGCGGAGTTAACAAAATATGGTCCTGAAGAGCCGGTTGAGACTCTCCCCATAAGTGACAAAGAAGGGTTAGAGCACCTTGATGACATCCGACTCTGGGAGTGTAAAGAGCCAGAGTTTTTGTTCCTGAGCAGGAGTTATGTCGATTTTGCGACATGTTTTGGTGCGTAATGATGTTCTCTAATGGCAACTCAGCGTGTTATATGCTTTTATTCAACAGGTATCGACCCAGAAAATCATCGCCGAGAGTACCTCAAGTGGCTGATAGAGCATGGGAACACCGTCAATTGGTTAGAGGAAGTACGACTTCTAAGGATCGATGTCATGGAGGAGGGTAGAAACTACAATGAGGACGTCGAGACTCTCCTTCTGCAGTGGCGAAATGGATATATTGAGGTGGATACATGCGTCGACGTCATGCTTGGTGGTATGTATTGTTCTCTGCACCTTTTCTCGTCATCTACATGTGCTCATAATCTCACAGAAGACGACGATGGATCCAAACACCTCTCGAGTGAAGAAGAAAAGGTGATGCGGGTTCTCAAAGCACTTGAAGACCCGGCCAGCAGTTACGAGATCCCTCAAGCACAGGAGGAGTTGAGATCAATTCTGGGGGTTGAATGTGAGGCAATTATGAACACCCTCATCAATACCGCTGTTCTTGATCCAGAGGGTGGACGCATCCCCAACGCGGAGGAAACCCGTACAGTGGCGATGAGACAATGGCATCAGATACGAAGAATAGAGGTTGACAAGGATCAGGACATGGATGCAGAGGGGGAAAACGAGGATGAGATGGTCCCGATGTCGTCGCAGGACATGGACATGGCGGTTAACAATAGTGGTACGGAGTCCCCGATGGACCTCCCCGGCGATTGGTTACTGATTCCTCAAAAAAAAGGTGGATCAATGGAAGGATTCATGCCAAATGTGCCGCCAGACCAGGATGAGGCTGCGGCACAGAAAGGTCCGTACTTGCAACCGTACCTCGCTCATCTTGCTTATCACTTCATTCACAAGAACATTGGAAATCTCTCGTAGAGATTACTGACATGACTGGTGACAACATGACTGGTGACGATATGATTCCATTCAGGCAGTGGATCATAGATAGTCAACAGTTCCATCTTCACAAACGCTTTGGTTATAAGATATTTATGGATGAGACGGTATGATCAAATTTTCTTGCATGCCTCCCTTTACTTACTGACGTCTTGAAGATATGTCCAGCAGCCAAACGCTCTGACGTCGTGTCAAAATTGAAGAAAATTATCCACCGTTACGACGGCTTAGCTCACGAGTTATGGGCTGGGGAAGACATCGCCTCAAATCTTTCCATATTGCGTTGTTTTGCCAAGGTTACGGGTCTGTGTGGTGCATTAGCCACTCAGCAATAGTTTACGTATACGACGTGTTTATCATTCCATTCCGGAGAGATCCGATCCTCCATTAAAGATATAAGTTTTTTGCAGAGGCACGCCCTCTTCTTATTTTCATACCCATCCATCCCATCTACAACCCATGCTTGACGTCAAACAAACCGCACCTTTACTGGTCTTGCCCTCTGTTAGCACCTTGAAGAATTATCCAGAGGAAGATACACTTTCTTTGATGTTAAAAGGAGTTGAGAATACGTTCAGTCGTGGTGACTGGTATTTCTCCATTAACACGCCCTGCACTAATCCGTGGCTGATATTCATAACCAAGCGTTTACTCCTATCAAGACAAATCGTTATCGATAGTCCAAATCATATCCATTCACCAGCAAGCCGATCAAGTATGGCTACTGGTGTCGCCCTTTATACACCAGAAGAGGTTCACCATCTTGGCGTCAAGTTCGATGTTTCAGTTTCTGTATAGATGATTGGAACTAACTCATTTTACTTTAGGTGCTTTGGAACCCTGCGGCCTTTGAAAGAACCCGAACTCATAAAAATTGAAAACTGGAATATTATCCTTAGTACGCAAATAGTGGGTAAGTCGTGGGGGTATATCAATATGGGTCCAAGGCTAACTTTGTGTGACTAGATAAATGCAAAGTAGCATGGTATGACGACGCTACGTATTTAGGACCTTGGTTAAAGCAATGCGACTGGTATACGCGTCTAAGCCTTAGGCTTACATGGGGCACAGACAGCAAGATTATAGAGACCGAGCTTACGGTGAGTTATATCATGCCTCCCATCACTGCCAATGATGCTCAAAGTTGTTCAAAGGGTGTTACATCAAGTTGCAAATGCGATAGGTTTTACACTCCGCATCTTGACGCGCAACGCTATTGTCCCCTTTGCAAAACTTGGTACGACGAAGAGTGCATGGATCAAATAAAGAAAAACTCTAGCTTCACTTATGTGCCAGATACCCGACCATCTCTCGATGACGTCGCATCGCTGCCGATCGTCAGAGGAGACCGAGCATTTGATACTAAAGGAGAAAAGTGGAGTATTGTTGGGACTGGTCGGAGGATAGCAGCTGCGAGACAGCTGGTTGGCAAGGAAAAGCGTGACCCAGAGCATGAGGAACAGTTGATGAAAGAGTTGCGTGCTAGCTCATTCATGGAAAAGATGTTTTGGCAGAAGTGGTTGTGGTACAAGTGTCCAATGTGTTCCATTCCTATCTAAATGATAATAATGTCATCTAGGCTACAGTCATGTTTGCTCCGTGAGTCCTGAGACTATTCCTGTTCGTCGTCGTTATCGCTATCTGGAACTTTTGTTTTTATCTTTGTAGGCGGTTTTCGTCGATTCCGTGCTGACGCCGATTGTTGCTTGTTCTTTTTCCGGTGCTGTACGGTTGCTTGCAGCATCTTCTTAAGTCCAACTGCTCGTGTCGCTATACTGCTTGTATGCCCTGCTAATTGTATCAGTAGATTTTGGAAGATAGTCTTGCTTGCATGCGTTGGCTTTCGTCTTCCAAAACGGCCAGATTTAATGGCGTTGATCTTGTAATAAGTCGGATTGGCAAGGAGTACAACCTTTTCTTCTTCGATAGCCCAAACTCCCTTTGTGGTTGTGCGAGGGAGGCACTGGCAGCAGGAGAATATTGTTCCCAGGGCAGTGTATAGCTCGTCACGATCGGGCGGGGAGAGTCGCTTTAGTGAATTCTGGTATTTTCCGATCAGGCCGTACGGTTCTCTAAGCATATCCCAGCGTGCGCCTGTTGCTGATGATGGGTCTGGCTCCATGTAAAGCTTCCACCTTTCGCTAAAAGATTGCATTCTCTGACCGGGAATATCTCCACGCAGACCTGCGTTGCAAGGCTGTACGATGTATGTGTTCAACCTTCTGTGCAGTTGATCGAGTGTCCAGAACTCCAAGGCTTCTTTTAGAGTTCTGGGCCGCATGAGCTCGGGTTCGTCGGTGGTAGATGCTTTCCACGCAGGGTGAAGCATAGCCCATATCTGGGATGTGAACGACTGGAAAAGAAGAACCGCTGCAGTGCTTGGGTCACTGTCGAGACCGACAAGCTCGTCTAGTTCATCTGCCGGCCACTCCCACCGCTTTAGAATGCCCCAAGGTCGCATTTCAAGGGCATGCTCCAGTTGTCTCCATGTCGGTGTCGGACCGATTGGATAGTCGTCAGCATTGACTTCTATTTGTGGCTCGCATTGCATATCTCGTAGCCGAAGCCTTTTTGTGCGATGAGCAGACACTTTAAGACACCGGTAGACGTCGGCATCGTCCATATTCAAGATTTCTGGTAGACAATTGTCAAGTGTGAGGTCGAGATCATGCAAAAAAAACAACCCAAAGCGGTCGACAGTTTCCCGGAAGCATAGAAGATTGAGTGATTCTCTGACGTATGGGTCCATCACTGGGGGTGTGAAGAGGACAGACTGCATCAGGAATGCAAAGAGGCCAGTGAGGATGCCGTAGTTGGGTGGGTATTCTTTACGTTGGTAGAGCCTTTCGTGGAGCTCAGTCAATCGTTTCAAGCGACGGTAGAGTAGCTGAAACCAGGTAGATGACGGCAACCACAGTATAGGCTTGGATAAGATTACAGCCTTTATCTGCATTCTTATATAAGTGGCTGTTGTAAAATAACTGAATATCGAAATGCTCACATGCGAATCAAGGTCTCTGGCAATGTCTTCCAGAGCTGCTCCACCAACACGGAACTCATCACGGACTCCATATGTTTTTCTTGGTGCATTTTCCTTGTAAATCTTCAAGATCCTGTCGCGATGATCAAGATAGTTGGATTCGAGACTGTATATGTCCTTTGCGACAAAGATATCTCTTGAGTTGTTGGTGCGGCGAACCGCTTCGTATGTCAGATTGTATGATTGTCGAAAGGCAATATGTGTGCGTTCCATCCGTTTGCTTGTCATTTCTGCCTGAAGGCCACCATACTGTCCCAAGGTGTTGATGGTGTGCATTGTTCCTTGAGTATAGCCCCCGGCACCATAAGATGCTTCTAGATGCTCCAGCCTCCATAACCCGACCACAGGACTATTGTGTTTTGGAGTATAAGTGATGCCGATGTCGAGAAAGAGTTCGCCATATTGTCGATTGAACATATGGTCCCAATCCAGAGCTGAGTAGTACGATTTGAGGTTTTCAACCGCATGCCAGAGGGCGCCTTCTGAATTTGATTCTGGCAGGTCCTCGACCATTTCCTTTGTATAGGCCTTGCAGCCCTTGATTTCGAGGACGTAGAACGCAGATCCAAACTTTGCAAGCTCGCTTCCTGGTATTTCATCAAGCTAAAGAAAATAATATATTATCATCTTTATATCTGTTGTAGAGGGTAGAGACTCACGAGAATATTAATGTGTTTGAAGAATGCCGTAAGTTGCGCTGACTTTAAGGGGTATGTTGCCTCAGGCCGCTTCTCTCCCTTTTCCTGCCCTTTGAATGCAAGTTCCTCTCGGTCAAATCCGATATATGGCTCATCGGCCGGTGTGACGACCTGTTTCATTGCTGGAATGATGACCTTGTCCCAGAGTACACCCTGCAAATCCCATGGAACCATATTCGAATACCGTTTGACATATGGATGCTTGTGAGTCATGCGGGGAAAAACCATGTAAAGGTTGGCAATGGCCTGGCCCTCTCCAACCTTTCCAAGAAAGACGTGGGGCAGTTGATTGAGCTTGAAGCGGATGTGGAGCTCATCAGCGCTGGGATCTTCTTCGCTAGGAGGATAGCGAACATTGACATATACATGGTTGTGTTTCCGAATGGGTGGGGTCTTTCGTATGACTGGTTGCATGTAGATATTAATCCACTTTGCAAATCGAGGAAAGCGTGTGATCCATATAACGCTGTCAATATCGGTTGATACCATGATCCTGGTCGGTATAACGCGATCGCGCTCCAGATTTATTTTGATGTAATCTCCATTCTCTTTGCGTCCTGTTACGAAAACGTCGTCTGAGCCGGCTCTGTTTGCATAGTTGATCATGTCTCCTGCTGCCATTTCTTCTGTGTCCTGTGCAATTTGAGTAGCTCGTTCAAACACCTCAAGGAGTTCATCAAGATTGGAGGGTTGTGGCAGACCAACAGGCATGAGATGATTCATAACCTTCTCCGGAGGCGAAAGGTTGAAAGTCTGGGCAAAGTCGGGTTCCAATCGATATCCGTAGTCTCGATGGGTCATCCATGGGTTTTGCATGAGCTTTGTAGCAATGTAGACAACATCAGCACCAGCCCAATTAAGTGCCAGGTGGGGTATTGGGTCTATATCCTCTCTGACAGGTCGCTCTTGATAGTCGTCAAAAGGTTTCCTTGGATCATCGTCGTGAAGTCGTAGTGCCGTGCCAGGCATGAGTGGGGGGAGTATTGGGGGTGGTGTTGGACGATCAAAGCGTTTAATTTGGGCTTGAGAAAAGTCTTTAACATGGATGTCTTTATTCACGATGGCTGGATTATGTTTGTCGTCGTCATCAGGGTCCTGGGCCTGGGCAGGAGGAGAAGGTGTTGGTAGAGGCATCGGAGGATGGAAGGATTTAGGAAGAGGAGAAGGAGAAGGAGGAGGAGGAGAAGAAGAAGGAGGGAGAGGGGGAGCAGGAGTGTTTTGAGAAGTTGGTTTAGCAGATCGTTTACAGTCAAAACACCGCTTCATATACTTCTGCAACTTCCGATGGACAATCTCTGCACGCCGATCAGCATGGGTTTCGTAGTATCGGATGAGATCGTCCTTCATGTAAACACATGCATCCCAGTCTTGTTGGAACAAATTGTCGAGTTCTTGCTGCGTGAGGATGGTGGGGAGTCTATTGAAGGATTCGATGTTTTGTTGAATTTTGAGATGGATGTCTGTAGCCATTCGAAATCGTGTTTGGTGTCCACATGGAAGCCTCGGACGATTCCAGTACTGTCCATGACGATGGAAGCCATAGAGCCAGATGTGCTCAATGACCTGGCAAACAAAAACTCCGCAATCATATCCACCAGGCTGCTTCCAGTTGGTCTGGTGCACTGTGATCCTCTGTGGAGTATCCTGATTCCATTCCCATCCATGCAACTTATAAAGACGTTCACAGACGGGAATGAAGCACGATGTAGATTCATCTGTTAATGGATGGGTCACCGTTTGGTCAAATGAATAAATGAAGCCGATAACGTGAAGTTCGTGTCGAGAGATGTCAAAGTAGAAGCAACAGTAATGATTGCGGTCTCGAATCGCAGCGCCTTGGTCAACATTGACGTGATGAAATCCAATGATGGGTCGTTGAGGACACACCCCTTCTTCGGGAAGATTGTAGACTTGTCGGAAATGCTGCTGTATGTTTACAGACATTTCACCATGCAGATAGGCATAAGAGATGTAGGGCATATGCTCTGGTTGAATCGTTTCCATGACCATGTGAAGCCAATAATCCATAAGTTCTGCTTGGAGCCATGTTTTGGGCCGAAGAGTGTGAAGCTCACGACCAACTGTCGTCCAGTGTAAGGCCTCAAGAAAATATTGGTCTATATAACGTTCATCAGCACGTCATTTTAACTAATATATAAAAAACGACATAGGCTCACCTGACATTGAGAGATTTTGTGGGAACTCTGGCTCTCGTTCTTCTGGAGCTGGTGTGCCAACAGATGGCTGATACTCATCAGAGGATAGACTTGCTGGTCTAGAAGGTGGTATTATCGGATGTTGTAGGCTGATCTCGGAGGATGATGGCGACGATGGCAGTGGAGACTCTAGCTCTAAGGCTGGACTTTGTGATCTGGTGGGTAGTTGTTGGCTCTCGGAGGATGATGGCGAAGACAGTAGTAATCGAGGTTGATTCATTGTGGTCAGCTGATCCGATGAGGATGATAAACAGAGTGGAAGAAGGCTTGGAGGGGATGACTGAATATATACATCTGGACTGTTCTTGTCCTGTGTACAAGACAGGTGAGGTGGGCTTGGTTTTGTTGGAGAGTCATCCAATGATATATCAGTGGACTCGGACTCTGAGGCAGAGGATGAAGAGAATAAGGAGGAATGAAGCTTGTGAATGGATTTTTTCACAATGAGAAATGGCCTCATTTGGCGTGGTGGAATACTGGGAGATGTGGCGCACACCGGAGGACGTGGATGTTTTCTGGGTGAACCAGCTAACTCAATGTCCAACGACGAAGATGAGGAATGATGTTTCTTCTTAGCCAGCAATTGACAGATCTGTTGTAGTGGAGAGTTGGATTTCATCAGTGACTGAGGAAGTGGAGGACGTGGATGTTTGCGGGGTGAACCAGCTAGGTTGATATCCAGTGATGATGACGACGACGATAGAAAGGGATTAGAAGACGAAGATGATGACAGTGAAGGATTATGGGGCTTTCTTGGAGTAAGCAATTGACGGATCTGCTGTAGCGGAGTGTTGGCTGTTTTTGGTGACTGTGGATGAGCTGGAAAGGGTGGATGTTTGCGGGGTGAACCAGATAGCTTGATATCCAGTGATGAAGATGATGATGATAAAGATGGCAGTGAAGGTTTTTCGGGCCTTCTTGAAGTGAGTAATTGATGGATTGGTTGTGGTGGAGAATTAGCTTGAAATGTAGCTTTTGAGTATTGACTGTGCAAATATATATGTGTTGGTACATACATTTCTGGGTCTCTGGTGATTTGACTGAAGGTTGGTCAAGAATTGGAGGTCGAGGATGTTTACGAGGGGAACCAAGGAGCTTGATATCCAGGGATGAGTCAGACGATGATTCCAAATCAAGAGGAGCATTGTTTTGTTCCTTATGAGCACGGCGGCATGCATAGTACATGTTCATGAGTGTTAAGGGGGGACTCGATGGGCTGGATGCCATAGTAGCAGAGAGTATGAGCGATGTTTTGGAGGATTTTTTTATTTTATTTTAGAGTGGGCGAGGGGGGACTACATACAAGCCTTAATCCTTTATTTACTTGGAAAAACAATGGTCACATTGGTACAATAGCCGTCGCATTGTATTGTATTGTATTTGTATTATTACGTAATCTCAGGGTCTACCCTACCATGCTCGTACCATGTCAACTTGCATCCTCATTTTCTCCACAACGGGTCCGCCAATTTCTTAGATATTTTGCGAATATAATACCCTATATAGGTACTTTACTTTAGCCAAGTTTCAGCCCGGGGGTCAGGCGTTCATCTTAGATTGTATCTAAGAAAAGGGTGTATAATATAGCCGTTGCAGGCTAGCGAACACTGCAGTTGGTATGCGGGGACAGCAGCGTATACGAACGTCAGAGTTCGACGTGTTCGGTAGTCTGCAGGCACAAGAACAACGAAAAAAAAAATCGTTGGACGATTCCAAATGATTGCAGCAGTCGGCGTATGGAGGAACATTCCGTCAGGCGACACCAGGAAACGATCGTGTCGTGGAGTCAACGAGAATGCCAGGGGCGGCCGAATTTCGATGACGGGGGGTGTTTCGGTGACCGAGAATTGCCAGGCGGACACACACCGGCAAGCAAAGGCAGCTGTTGGCAGAGTAGACGGCGTGGATAGGAAGCCAGGTACGACGGCGGTGGGCAGGAGTCATTCGTGGAGGGGGCCGTCTTTGATAGAGGGCCGTTGAGGACAACGGTAGCCCATTCCGAAATGGCAGAGGGTGCCGTTTACTGGCGAAAGGCTGTGGTGATGTGTAGCCATTTGCTGACGGCCGGTTTCGAAAGAACGGGGTGGCGGATGTTAGTAGCGGGCTAGTGACAGCGGCGGTTGATGTCTAGATCAATCGAGACCCAGTGTCGTTCAGTCGAACACCACGAAGGGCCTAGGACGGCGGCACGTACGCATGAGCACACCTCCGTGCGTTAGTCCCTGTCCACCGAGGGGCCCTGTGTACGTTCAATGGCATGAAAATACAAATGATTTGTCTGTGTGATATCAGGAATGGTCAGGGTTCGAAAATTCCAAAAGAATATGAAAGAACTTACCGAAATTCAACCGTCGCTGGCCAGCGAACACTGCCGTCGTAACGTTGAACCTTCGACAGCAGTTGTAGGGAGCTGTTGACGGCGAGACGGCCATCATGAGAAGACGGCGTTGACAGGGAGCCGTGTATGACAGCGGTGGGCGATAGTTGTCCGTAAAAAAATCTAATCGTTCGGGGAGAGCCGTTTCGAAACAGTGGAGGGCGGTGTCCATCAGTGAATGGCGGTGGCGACATGTAGCTGTTCGCTGACAGTCGGATTCGAACGTACAGGGTGGCGAATGTTGGTGGAGGGCTGGTGACGGCGGCGGTTGGTGTCCGGATGAGAAGGAGACCTGGCGTTGTCGATTCGAACTTCTCACACACCTAGGAACGGCGTACGGTAGGGCCTGTCTACAAGTCCGTTGGCATTCGAGGGTTTCGGCCATCTACAGGCACGAGGACCAGAAAAAAAAATCGCTGGACTAGTCCAGACGATCGCGGGAGTCGGCGTGTGGTGACGGGAGGCGACGACGGCGTCATGGAGTCGACAGGCACGCAGGGAGCGGCCGAATCTCGAGGAGTGGAGGCAGGAGGACACCGCATGGGTTGAACCTCATGCAACGTCGTCGATCCTCGCGAAAACAGGTCTGGAGGGCCGTGAAAACGGACGCCTGTGAGTAGCGTTCGACGTTGTTAGCATCTGGTGACTGGACATGGCCCAGCGGACGCAAGACAACAGCTCTCCCCTGCTTGGGTCTGCCCTTAGTGTGTACCCCGCAAACGCCGTCCCTACAACCAGAGTTGCCAAAAAATGTCGTGCTGACGGCCGAATTCGAAAGTACGGGGTAGCGAATGTTGGTAGACAGCCGGTGATGGCGTCTGGATGGTGCCCAGATGAGTGAGAGACCTGGCGTCGTCGGTTCGAACGTTTCACATGCCTAGGAACGGCGTATGGTAGCGCCTGTCCACGAAAGTGTTGGCGTTCGACGAATACGGCCGTCTACAGGCCCGAGAACGAGAAAAAAAAATCGCTGGACAAGTCCAAACGATCGTGGGAGTGAGCGTGCAGCGACGCTAGGTGACGACGCCGTCGTGGAGTCGACAGGCACGCAGGCGGCAATCGAGTTTCGAAAATCGGAGGCAGGGGGATGCCGCGCGGGTTGAACCTCACGCAACGCCGTCGATCCTCGCGAAAACAGGTCCGGAGGGCCGCGAAAACGGACACCTGTGGGTAGCACTCGACGTGGTTAACGGCGTATGGTAGCGCCTGTCAACAAGACCGTCGGCGTTCAACGGATTCGGCCGTCTACAGGCACGAAGACACCGAAAAAAAAATCGCTGGACCGGTCCAGACGATCGCGGGAGTCTGCGTGCGGCGACGCTAGGTGACGACGCCGTCGTGGAGTCGACAGGGATGCAGGCGGCGGTCGAATTTCGAAAATCGGAGGCAAGAGGACACTGCGCGGGTTGAACCTCACGCAACGCCGTCGATTCTCGCGAAAACGGTTCCGAATCGTCGTAAAAACGGATGCCTGTAGTTAGCGTTGGATGTCGTTAGTATTCGGCACCTGGGAATGACCCAGCGGACGCACGACGACGGCTCTCCCCTTTCTCGGGTCTGCCCATAGTGAAAACCCCGCAAACGCCGTCCCTACAGCCCCAGATCGCGTGTACAAGTGGAAAAAAAGTCGTGCCGTGCTTGAGAGGCCTCTTGAGGGTCCAACGCGCGCAGGTACTGGGGGTATAAACCCTCAGGATACCGTGCTCGAGTGTAGGAGGGCGCCGGAGACCGAAATAGGTCTGTGGGAACGTTCCCACAGCCCTAGCGGTCCATAGGCGGCGGCAAGACGCAGGCGCAGGGGGAAAATCCCCTCTGGGCCGCCCCTTTGGGTCCTGAACGCGTTGGGTGGGTCTTGAGGCGGCGGCGGCGGTGGGGGCAAGAGGCAAGAGTCGATCAAAAGATAACAAAAGTTCAACTAACCGATTTGGTAAGTATCCGGGTCCCGGACGCTGACATCATTGATTGCTTGATGCCGGATAATGCCGGACATGACGTCCTTGGTTTGTTTGTTGATTTCGGATAACTCCGGACACGCACAGCCACGCCGGCGTCCTTGCTGGCATCCACAAACTTTGTTTTCTTTCTACAGGCTTCGTTATCGGCGTCGTGGGGGTTCAACCTCTACGGCGCTTGTATTCTACTATACTATTGCGTTGTATGGGGTCCAACCCCTTGCGGCGTGCTTGTTTCTTGACCTATTCCTTTCAGAATGGGCTGTATCTTCACAGGTATGTGTTCAACCCATTTCAACTTGTGTATATCAATGACACACAGTGTAATACCTCTACAGAAGCGTCGTAGTGACGTCCGAACGCCGTTTTCGAGGTACGTTGTCACTGATTTATTTTTTCTGGTTCTAAATGTCTCACGTTCACTAATTATTCTTGTGTCATATAGGTAAAATCATCGCCGTTTCAGAACGACGCAACATTCTTTTATGTAGAATCATTTTCTGATATATATCTATGTATTTTGTATCTCCTCTCATGAACGCATATACAAAGCAACCCACTGGCTCATATATAGACCTTTTTGGGGGCGTGAAAGCTTATGAAGTCTGGATCCCCTCCTTAAAGAGGGTATGACATATGAAGCCATATGATGGTGGATTATTCGGGCCTGTTGTCACCTCAAATATGCCTATACGGTGAACTTGTATTTGTATACCATGAGAGGAGTCAGTACGCAATGTGATGATTGACGATTCCAATTTTTTTTTTGACGAACTGGCCATAGTATGTTATGACAGTGTCGTTTTGTCTCATGCGTCAGGAGAATCTATGTTTCCCACGCCTACACTCTGCATTGCAGGTGGTCTTGTATGTGGGGATCGACGATTCCCATGTTTACGTTCTCCATTCCTGGTGTGTCTCAAGTTCACACGCTACATTTATATTCTCACGTCTCCGTAGCACCAACTGTGGGGATTGACGATTCCCTGTAACTATACACTCTGTTACTTGTAAGTCTCAAGTTCACACGCTGTGTATATACTCTCACGTCTCTGTCACCAATTGTGGGGATCGTCGATCCCCAGTATTCGTGGTCTCTATAACCCGTATGTTTCTGTGTTCTGTTACCTGTATGTCTCACGTTCACGTTACGTTACAGGATTATTGTCTGTGTGTTGCATGAAATGTGGGGATCGTCGATCCCCAGTAGTTGTATGCTCTGGTACTTGTAAGTCTTATGTTCACACGCTACCTTTATATTCTCACGTCTCTGTCACCAATTGTGGGGATCGACGATCCCCAGTATTTGTGGTGTCTGTAACTTGTATGTTTCTGTGTTCTGTTACCTGTATGTCTCATATTCACATTATGTTATAGGATTATTGTCTCTGTGTTGTATGAAATGTGGGGATCAATGATTCCCAGTAACTGTACAGTCTGTTGCTTGTACGTCTCAAGTTCACATGCTAGATTTATACTCTCACGCCTCTGCCACCAATTGTGGGGATCGTCGATCCCCAGTATTGGTGGTCTCTATAGTTCGTACGTTTCTGTGTTCTGTTACCCGTATGTCTCACGTTCACGTTACGTTTACAGTATTATCATCTGTATGTCATACTGAATGTGGGGATCGTCGATCCCCAGTAGTTGTACACTCTGGTACTTGTAAGTCTCATGTTCACACGCTATGTTTATACTCTCACGCCTCTGCCACCAATTGTGGGAATTGACGATCCACAGTATTGGTGGTCTCTATAACTTGTACGTTTCTGTGTTCTGTTTTCTGTATGTCTCACGTTCATGTTACATTCCAGGATCATTGTCTGTGCGTTGCACGAAATGTGGGGATCGTCGATCCTCAGTAGTTGTACACTCTAGTACCTGTAAGTCTTATGTTCACACGCTATAGTTATATTCTCACGTCTCTGTCACCAATTGTGGGGATCGTCGATCCCCAGTATTGGTGGTCTCTATAACTCGTACGTTTCTGTGTTCTGTTACCCGTATGTCTCGCGTTCACGTTACGTTTACAGTATTATCATCTGTATGTCACACTGAATGTGGGGATCGTCGATCCCCAGTACTTGTACGCTCTGTTACCTGTGAGTCTCATGTTCACACACTATGTTTATATTCTCACATCTCTGTCACCAACTGTGGGGATCGTCGATCCCCAGTATTCGTGGTCTCCATAACTTGTATGTCTTCGTAACTTGTACATTTCTGTGTTCTGTTACCTGTATGTCTCACGTTCACGTTACGTTACAGGATTACTGTCTCTGTGTTGTACGAAATGTGGGGATCGACGATCCCCGGTAGTTGTACGCTCTGTTACCTGTAAGTCTTATGTTCACACGCTACGTTTATATTCTCACATCTTTGTTACCAACTGTGGGGATCGTCGATCCCCAGTATTTGTAGTGTCTGTACCTGGTACGTGTCTGTATTCTGTTCTATACCACCAACTCTGGGAATTGTCGATCCCCACATTCATACTGTCCATCATACTGTCACTCCACCTGTCTCTACTGACCTGTACATATGTGGGGATCCACGATCCCCATCTCTACTCATCCCTACCCATCACCCTACCATCCAGTCTCTACTAGTCTCTACCAGCCTCCCTACCTGTTCCTATGTCCCTACGTCCCTATCTCTCTACATCCCTACGTCCCTACCTCCCAAAGTTTAAATCCCTATGTCCCTACCTCCACAAAAAAACCACCCATAACCCTAAGTACAATCTCTTTTCCGAGCACCCTCTGTCCACTAAATCATCATTGTAGACCTTTTGACCTCTAGCGCACCCTCCCGCATCACCTCCGCCGATGCGACCAATATGGAAGACGAGGATGACGAATCCGTCCCTCAAACCGACCAATCAGTGGGGTCGGTTAAGGTCAAATATGTAGATGTGCTGGAGCGGCAGAGGATGTGGTGTCACTTCTGTACCGATCCCATCAATCCGCCTTGGTTCCGAGCTTGCTTCGCCTGCGGTGCGCTCATCTGCGTCGCAAAGGTCTCTGGCGGCATTGGATGCATCGCAGCACGTAGCATCAAGGAGGATACCAAGTTCCAGTGCCATGACTGTCTGAAGCGTGTCCAGGGGCCAGTCGTCGTTCCGTATCGTCTCATGGGGCAGGGCATCCTAGGTCCCGCCAAGCTTACCTGGCCGCTTCTCTTTGTACCGATCAAGCTCGTCAATCTGGATTCGCCCGCCCTCGATTTGACGACCGTGGCATGTAGGGCGGAGTACTATCAGATTCCTGAACACGTAGGTTTCATTCTTCTCGCTGTTCTGTGTTGTTCTAAGCAATGCATCTAGCTTCAAATTTGCGATATCACGATGAGTGGCCGACTGCCCAATCTGCCCATGGAGTCAGCCGCCATTAAGTTCATCCGGCACCATCTCAGCGGGACGAAACTCAGCGAGAAGGCACCCCCGAATTTGATCATCATCCTGGACACCCACTCGGATAGCTATAGCGGTCAACTCCAAACGTCCAAGACGACCAGTAACTATCAGAAGGTCCCGGGGATTTTGTCGAGTTGGGTTGGAACTTCGGTGTTCCGAGAGATGCAGAAGGCATCTGACTTGGCGAGAAAATGGCCAGAGAAGGTGGTGCTGGAGGGAGGAAAGAGCCCGAGGACTGATCTGACACCGCGGACGCGAGGGGGTTGGCGCGTCCTCATTCTACTCGCTTGTGGGGCAGCCGTCACTGTCAGCGACAGCTGGAATGAGATGAAAGGCCTGGTGGACAAGTAAGCTCCTGTCCACTCGCTTCTTGTAATATTTCTGACAACGATTATAGCGGAACCCTGGATCTCCTCGTCGGATTTTCTGGATTCGAAACGATACCGCTAATGGTCGATGGCTTCACCCGGTCGCTCGTGCAGGTGATCTCAACTACGGGCGTGGATGACTTGTGGGGTGTCGTGAAGCGGGTGTTGGCGAAAAACACCATGTGCGTAACGAGGAACAGCCTCGTCACTGCGTTCCGGAATGATGAAGGCAAGGTAGTAATGTGGGAAGCTTCGGAAAGCAGTCCCAACAGGCCCTTCGGGTTAAAGTTTACTTCCTGTGCGGGCGAGGACTGTCCAGAGCGCGGGCAACGCGCGCATATTGTCGGCTTCACGCGTCACCTTCAGGGCGGTAGTCTCAAGGGCAGGATCAAGTGTATGGCTTGCTGTTGGCAATCCCAATGGGTAAAGTTCGAGGATTTGAAGGACCTCGTCTTCCAGGTGGACAAGTACAATGCGCCGTCACTCTACTTCCACGAGTACCCGCTGAATCCGAAGATCATGAGGCTCTTTGCGACGTCTCCAAAGGGAGAATCGCAAGCGCCAGGTGGATCGGGTTCTCATATGGACGTAGATTAACAAGTATCTTGATCATTAATGCAGGGACATTGTGTTCTTCGCCACTCCCCTCTGTACATATAGAATGTATTACCCCCCGTCGGACGTTTTCAATCAGAAATTAAATTTTCTGTCCGTGTAATAAAATAAACCAGATCGGGCGAGAGATGTGCAACTGCTTGGCATTGGAGTTGTCGCGCATGCATACTGGCCATCTCCATGGAATCAACCAGATGGAGAGAGAGATGTGCAATTACTTGGAGTTGTCGCGTGTGTATATTGGCCAAAAAATGAAAATCAAACGTCGCTTACAAGACATAAAAAAAAACAAAGCCAGCTACGCGCCACCATCATCATTAGACAGCGACCAGTGGCGCATGGATCGTGTATCGCCTCATGTTGGACAAAAATTAACATGAACATTTGATAATCAACACGTGTTGTTGGCACTTAAAGGCTGAGAAAGAATCGCACACCGCTTCCCCCTCCCCATTACACTGCACACATGCCCATGAACACCCCCGCTACTCGCCGCCCTCGAGGAAAGCGTGGAGCGAACTCGCGGAAGCCTCGACCCAGGAACACACAGACTCTGCGACACTTGGAAGTGCCGCTGACAGAGTTCGAGTACACACCGCCGCAAACGCATCCAACATGGCAGGAGTGGGAGAACGACAAGAAGGCCTTTGGTTTGGGTTATCGGCCAGGCGTGGAGGCAAAGATGGGGTCCCAGAACTGGGCGTCAGTCGAGGCATATCGACTTTCTGATCAATCCACTTTTGGATACATCCTCATGCCAGCCCAGTATTACCCTCTGTGGAGGCGTCTCTTGTGGGGGGCATTGTGGTATGAGACGATGTGGGAGAACTGGGAGGAGAAGGCGAAGAAGATTTACAGGAAGAAAAAGAAGACCCCAGTCGATGAGTGGGTCCTCGTCGCACGCAGATCAGCAGCCATGCGAGCGGTATGGTACCGCGATTTTCAGTGCAGGATCATTTCATATCTCATAAGCCTCGACCTCGATGACTGCGTTGAGAACAGGGGGCTAGGTATTGACCTTCCTTTCTTCACCGAATTTGGGATCCGCGACTATCGGTCATGGCACTTTGACGCCGTACATGACTTGGAAGAGGAGGAGAAGGTTTACCTAAGGCTAGATCCCACTGCACCGGAGAACATCAAGAAATTCGGTACGTCCCTTACACCTCACAGTCATCTTATTTCAAGAAACTTATGCACCAAAGAGTATGGAGCCCTGGCTCCATTACTCAATAATCCACCTGTGGATGACGATTGGCTCAGCGGGACAGTCCCCCTTCCTATGCCTAAGGACGAGTTCATGGCGGAGTTAACAAAATATGGTCCTGAAGAGCCGGTTGAGACTCTCCCCATAAGTGACAAAGAAGGGTTAGAGCACCTTGATGACATCCGACTCTGGGAGTGTAAAGAGCCAGAGTTTTTGTTCCTGAGCAGGAGTTATGTCGATTTTGCGACATGTTTTGGTGCGTAATGATGTTCTCTAATGGCAACTCAGCGTGTTATATGCTTTTATTCAACAGGTATCGACCCAGAAAATCATCGCCGAGAGTACCTCAAGTGGCTGATAGAGCATGGGAACACCGTCAATTGGTTAGAGGAAGTACGACTTCTAAGGATCGATGTCATGGAGGAGGGTAGAAACTACAATGAGGACGTCGAGACTCTCCTTCTGCAGTGGCGAAATGGATATATTGAGGTGGATACATGCGTCGACGTCATGCTTGGTGGTATGTATTGTTCTCTGCACCTTTTCTCGTCATCTACATGTGCTCATAATCTCACAGAAGACGACGATGGATCCAAACACCTCTCGAGTGAAGAAGAAAAGGTGATGCGGGTTCTCAAAGCACTTGAAGACCCGGCCAGCAGTTACGAGATCCCTCAAGCACAGGAGGAGTTGAGATCAATTCTGGGGGTTGAATGTGAGGCAATTATGAACACCCTCATCAATACCGCTGTTCTTGATCCAGAGGGTGGACGCATCCCCAACGCGGAGGAAACCCGTACAGTGGCGATGAGACAATGGCATCAGATACGAAGAATAGAGGTTGACAAGGATCAGGACATGGATGCAGAGGGGGAAAACGAGGATGAGATGGTCCCGATGTCGTCGCAGGACATGGACATGGCGGTTAACAATAGTGGTACGGAGTCCCCGATGGACCTCCCCGGCGATTGGTTACTGATTCCTCAAAAAAAAGGTGGATCAATGGAAGGATTCATGCCAAATGTGCCGCCAGACCAGGATGAGGCTGCGGCACAGAAAGGTCCGTACTTGCAACCGTACCTCGCTCATCTTGCTTATCACTTCATTCACAAGAACATTGGAAATCTCTCGTAGAGATTACTGACATGACTGGTGACAACATGACTGGTGACGATATGATTCCATTCAGGCAGTGGATCATAGATAGTCAACAGTTCCATCTTCACAAACGCTTTGGTTATAAGATATTTATGGATGAGACGGTATGATCAAATTTTCTTGCATGCCTCCCTTTACTTACTGACGTCTTGAAGATATGTCCAGCAGCCAAACGCTCTGACGTCGTGTCAAAATTGAAGAAAATTATCCACCGTTACGACGGCTTAGCTCACGAGTTATGGGCTGGGGAAGACATCGCCTCAAATCTTTCCATATTGCGTTGTTTTGCCAAGGTTACGGGTCTGTGTGGTGCATTAGCCACTCAGCAATAGTTTACGTATACGACGTGTTTATCATTCCATTCCGGAGAGATCCGATCCTCCATTAAAGATATAAGTTTTTTGCAGAGGCACGCCCTCTTCTTATTTTCATACCCATCCATCCCATCTACAACCCATGCTTGACGTCAAACAAACCGCACCTTTACTGGTCTTGCCCTCTGTTAGCACCTTGAAGAATTATCCAGAGGAAGATACACTTTCTTTGATGTTAAAAGGAGTTGAGAATACGTTCAGTCGTGGTGACTGGTATTTCTCCATTAACACGCCCTGCACTAATCCGTGGCTGATATTCATAACCAAGCGTTTACTCCTATCAAGACAAATCGTTATCGATAGTCCAAATCATATCCATTCACCAGCAAGCCGATCAAGTATGGCTACTGGTGTCGCCCTTTTATACACCAGAAGAGGTTCACCATCTTGGCGTCAAGTTCGATGTTTCAGTTTCTGTATAGATGATTGGAACTAACTCATTTTACTTTAGGTGCTTTGGAACCCTGCGGCCTTTGAAAGAACCCGAACTCATAAAAATTGAAAACTGGAATATTATCCTTAGTACGCAAATAGTGGGTAAGTCGTGGGGGTATATCAATATGGGTCCAAGGCTAACTTTGTGTGACTAGATAAATGCAAAGTAGCATGGTATGACGACGCTACGTATTTAGGACCTTGGTTAAAGCAATGCGACTGGTATACGCGTCTAAGCCTTAGGCTTACATGGGGCACAGACAGCAAGATTATAGAGACCGAGCTTACGGTGAGTTATATCATGCCTCCCATCACTGCCAATGATGCTCAAAGTTGTTCAAAGGGTGTTACATCAAGTTGCAAATGCGATAGGTTTTACACTCCGCATCTTGACGCGCAACGCTATTGTCCCCTTTGCAAAACTTGGTACGACGAAGAGTGCATGGATCAAATAAAGAAAAACTCTAGCTTCACTTATGTGCCAGATACCCGACCATCTCTCGATGACGTCGCATCGCTGCCGATCGTCAGAGGAGACCGAGCATTTGATACTAAAGGAGAAAAGTGGAGTATTGTTGGGACTGGTCGGAGGATAGCAGCTGCGAGACAGCTGGTTGGCAAGGAAAAGCGTGACCCAGAGCATGAGGAACAGTTGATGAAAGAGTTGCGTGCTAGCTCATTCATGGAAAAGATGTTTTGGCAGAAGTGGTTGTGGTACAAGTGTCCAATGTGTTCCATTCCTATCTAAATGATAATAATGTCATCTAGGCTACAGTCATGTTTGCTCCGTGAGTCCTGAGACTATTCCTGTTCGTCGTCGTTATCGCTATCTGGAACTTTTGTTTTTATCTTTGTAGGCGGTTTTCGTCGATTCCGTGCTGACGCCGATTGTTGCTTGTTCTTTTTCCGGTGCTGTACGGTTGCTTGCAGCATCTTCTTAAGTCCAACTGCTCGTGTCGCTATACTGCTTGTATGCCCTGCTAATTGTATCAGTAGATTTTGGAAGATAGTCTTGCTTGCATGCGTTGGCTTTCGTCTTCCAAAACGGCCAGATTTAATGGCGTTGATCTTGTAATAAGTCGGATTGGCAAGGAGTACAACCTTTTCTTCTTCGATAGCCCAAACTCCCTTTGTGGTTGTGCGAGGGGGAGGCACTGGCAGCAGGAGAATATTGTTCCCAGGGCAGTGTATAGCTCGTCACGATCGGGCGGGGAGAGTCGCTTTAGTGAATTCTGGTATTTTCCGATCAGGCCGTACGGTTCTCTAAGCATATCCCAGCGTGCGCCTGTTGCTGATGATGGGTCTGGCTCCATGTAAAGCTTCCACCTTTCGCTAAAAGATTGCATTCTCTGACCGGGAATATCTCCACGCAGACCTGCGTTGCAAGGCTGTACGATGTATGTGTTCAACCTTCTGTGCAGTTGATCGAGTGTCCAGAACTCCAAGGCTTCTTTTAGAGTTCTGGGCCGCATGAGCTCGGGTTCGTCGGTGGTAGATGCTTTCCACGCAGGGTGAAGCATAGCCCATATCTGGGATGTGAACGACTGGAAAAGAAGAACCGCTGCAGTGCTTGGGTCACTGTCGAGACCGACAAGCTCGTCTAGTTCATCTGCCGGCCACTCCCACCGCTTTAGAATGCCCCAAGGTCGCATTTCAAGGGCATGCTCCAGTTGTCTCCATGTCGGTGTCGGACCGATTGGATAGTCGTCAGCATTGACTTCTATTTGTGGCTCGCATTGCATATCTCGTAGCCGAAGCCTTTTTGTGCGATGAGCAGACACTTTAAGACACCGGTAGACGTCGGCATCGTCCATATTCAAGATTTCTGGTAGACAATTGTCAAGTGTGAGGTCGAGATCATGCAAAAAAAACAACCCAAAGCGGTCGACAGTTTCCCGGAAGCATAGAAGATTGAGTGATTCTCTGACGTATGGGTCCATCACTGGGGGTGTGAAGAGGACAGACTGCATCAGGAATGCAAAGAGGCCAGTGAGGATGCCGTAGTTGGGTGGGTATTCTTTACGTTGGTAGAGCCTTTCGTGGAGCTCAGTCAATCGTTTCAAGCGACGGTAGAGTAGCTGAAACCAGGTAGATGACGGCAACCACAGTATAGGCTTGGATAAGATTACAGCCTTTATCTGCATTCTTATATAAGTGGCTGTTGTAAAATAACTGAATATCGAAATGCTCACATGCGAATCAAGGTCTCTGGCAATGTCTTCCAGAGCTGCTCCACCAACACGGAACTCATCACGGACTCCATATGTTTTTCTTGGTGCATTTTCCTTGTAAATCTTCAAGATCCTGTCGCGATGATCAAGATAGTTGGATTCGAGACTGTATATGTCCTTTGCGACAAAGATATCTCTTGAGTTGTTGGTGCGGCGAACCGCTTCGTATGTCAGATTGTATGATTGTCGAAAGGCAATATGTGTGCGTTCCATCCGTTTGCTTGTCATTTCTGCCTGAAGGCCACCATACTGTCCCAAGGTGTTGATGGTGTGCATTGTTCCTTGAGTATAGCCCCCGGCACCATAAGATGCTTCTAGATGCTCCAGCCTCCATAACCCGACCACAGGACTATTGTGTTTTGGAGTATAAGTGATGCCGATGTCGAGAAAGAGTTCGCCATATTGTCGATTGAACATATGGTCCCAATCCAGAGCTGAGTAGTACGATTTGAGGTTTTCAACCGCATGCCAGAGGGCGCCTTCTGAATTTGATTCTGGCAGGTCCTCGACCATTTCCTTTGTATAGGCCTTGCAGCCCTTGATTTCGAGGACGTAGAACGCAGATCCAAACTTTGCAAGCTCGCTTCCTGGTATTTCATCAAGCTAAAGAAAATAATATATTATCATCTTTATATCTGTTGTAGAGGGTAGAGACTCACGAGAATATTAATGTGTTTGAAGAATGCCGTAAGTTGCGCTGACTTTAAGGGGTATGTTGCCTCAGGCCGCTTCTCTCCCTTTTCCTGCCCTTTGAATGCAAGTTCCTCTCGGTCAAATCCGATATATGGCTCATCGGCCGGTGTGACGACCTGTTTCATTGCTGGAATGATGACCTTGTCCCAGAGTACACCCTGCAAATCCCATGGAACCATATTCGAATACCGTTTGACATATGGATGCTTGTGAGTCATGCGGGGAAAAACCATGTAAAGGTTGGCAATGGCCTGGCCCTCTCCAACCTTTCCAAGAAAGACGTGGGGCAGTTGATTGAGCTTGAAGCGGATGTGGAGCTCATCAGCGCTGGGATCTTCTTCGCTAGGAGGATAGCGAACATTGACATATACGTGGTTGTGTTTCCGAATGGGTGGGGTCTTTCGTATGACTGGTTGCATGTAGATATTAATCCACTTTGCAAATCGAGGAAAGCGTGTGATCCATATAACGCTGTCAATATCGGTTGATACCATGATCCTGGTCGGTATAACGCGATCGCGCTCCAGATTTATTTTGATGTAATCTCCATTCTCTTTGCGTCCTGTTACGAAAACGTCGTCTGAGCCGGCTCTGTTTGCATAGTTGATCATGTCTCCTGCTGCCATTTCTTCTGTGTCCTGTGCAATTTGAGTAGCTCGTTCAAACACCTCAAGGAGTTCATCAAGATTGGAGGGTTGTGGCAGACCAACAGGCATGAGATGATTCATAACCTTCTCCGGAGGCGAAAGGTTGAAAGTCTGGGCAAAGTCGGGTTCCAATCGATATCCGTAGTCTCGATGGGTCATCCATGGGTTTTGCATGAGCTTTGTAGCAATGTAGACAACATCAGCACCAGCCCAATTAAGTGCCAGGTGGGGTATTGGGTCTATATCCTCTCTGACAGGTCGCTCTTGATAGTCGTCAAAAGGTTTCCTTGGATCATCGTCGTGAAGTCGTAGTGCCGTGCCAGGCATGAGTGGGGGGAGTATTGGGGGTGGTGTTGGACGATCAAAGCGTTTAATTTGGGCTTGAGAAAAGTCTTTAACATGGATGTCTTTATTCACGATGGCTGGATTATGTTTGTCGTCGTCATCAGGGTCCTGGGCCTGGGCAGGAGGAGAAGGTGTTGGTAGAGGCATCAGAGGATGGAAGGATTTAGGAAGAGGAGAAGGAGAAGGAGGAGGAGGAGAAGAAGAAGGAGGGAGAGGGGGAGCAGGAGTGTTTTGAGAAGTTGGTTTAGCAGATCGTTTACAGTCAAAACACCGCTTCATATACTTCTGCAACTTCCGATGGACAATCTCTGCACGCCGATCAGCATGGGTTTCGTAGTATCGGATGAGATCGTCCTTCATGTAAACACATGCATCCCAGTCTTGTTGGAACAAATTGTCGAGTTCTTGCTGCGTGAGGATGGTGGGGAGTCTATTGAAGGATTCGATGTTTTGTTGAATTTTGAGATGGATGTCTGTAGCCATTCGAAATCGTGTTTGGTGTCCACATGGAAGCCTCGGACGATTCCAGTACTGTCCATGACGACGGAAGCCATAGAGCCAGATGTGCTCAATGACCTGGCAAACAAAAACTCCGCAATCATATCCACCAGGCTGCTTCCAGTTGGTCTGGTGCACTGTGATCCTCTGTGGAGTATCCTGATTCCATTCCCATCCATGCAACTTATAAAGACGTTCACAGACGGGAATGAAGCACGATGTAGATTCATCTGTTAATGGATGGGTCACCGTTTGGTCAAATGAATAAATGAAGCCGATAACGTGAAGTTCGTGTCGAGAGATGTCAAAGTAGAAGCAACAGTAATGATTGCGGTCTCGAATCGCAGCGCCTTGGTCAACATTGACGTGATGAAATCCAATGATGGGTCGTTGAGGACACACCCCTTCTTCGGGAAGATTGTAGACTTGTCGGAAATGCTGCTGTATGTTTACAGACATTTCACCATGCAGATAGGCATAAGAGATGTAGGGCATATGCTCTGGTTGAATCGTTTCCATGACCATGTGAAGCCAATAATCCATAAGTTCTGCTTGGAGCCATGTTTTGGGCCGAAGGGTGTGAAGCTCACGACCAACTGTCGTCCAGTGTAAGGCCTCAAGAAAATATTGGTCTGTATAACGTTCATCAGCACGTCATTTTAACTAATATATAAAAAACGACATAGGCTCACCTGACATTGAGAGATTTTGTGGGAACTCTGGCTCTCTTCTTCTTCTGGAGCTGGTGTGCCAACAGATGGCTGATACTCATCAGAGGATAGACTTGCTGGTCTAGAAGGTGGTATTATCGGATGTTGTAGGCTGATCTCGGAGGATGACGGCGACGATGGCAGTGGAGACTCTAGCTCTAAGGCTGGACTTTGTGATCTGGTGGGTAGTTGTTGGCTCTCGGAGGATGATGGCGAAGACGGTAGTAATCGAGGTTGATTCATTGTGGTCAGCTGATCCGATGAGGATGATAAACAGAGTGGAAGAAGGCTTGGAGGGGATGACTGAATATATACATCTGGACTGTTCTTGTCCTGTGTACAAGACAGGTGAGGTGGGCTTGGTTTTGTTGGAGAGTCATCCAATGATATATCAGTGGACTCGGACTCTGAGGCAGAGGATGAAGAGAATAAGGAGGAATGAAGCTTGTGAATGGATTTTTTCACAATGAGAAATGGCCTCATTTGGCGTGGTGGAATACTGGGAGATGTGGCGCACACCGGAGGACGTGGATGTTTTCTGGGTGAACCAGCTAACTCAATGTCCAACGACGAAGATGAGGAATGATGTTTCTTCTTAGCCAGCAATTGACAGATCTGTTGTAGTGGAGAGTTGGATTTCATCAGTGACTGAGGAAGTGGAGGACGTGGATGTTTGCGGGGTGAACCAGCTAGGTTGATATCCAGTGATGATGACGACGACGATAGAAAGGGATTAGAAGACGAAGATGATGACAGTGAAGGATTATGGGGCTTTCTTGGAGTAAGCAATTGACGGATCTGCTGTAGCGGAGTGTTGGCTGTTTTTGGTGACTGTGGATGAGCTGGAAAGGGTGGATGTTTGCGGGGTGAACCAGATAGCTTGATATCCAGTGATGAAGATGATGATGATAAAGATGGCAGTGAAGGTTTTTCGGGCCTTCTTGAAGTGAGTAATTGATGGATTGGTTGTGGTGGAGAATTAGCTTGAAATGTAGCTTTTGAGTATTGACTGTGCAAATATATATGTGTTGGTACATACATTTCTGGGTCTCTGGTGATTTGACTGAAGGTTGGTCAAGAATTGGAGGTCGAGGATGTTTACGAGGGGAACCAAGGAGCTTGATATCCAGGGATGAGTCAGACGATGATTCCAAATCAAGAGGAGCATTGTTTTGTTCCTTATGAGCACGGCGGCATGCATAGTACATGTTCATGAGTGTTAAGGGGGGACTCGATGGGCTGGATGCCATAGTAGCAGAGAGTATGAGCGATGTTTTGGAGGATTTTTTTATTTTATTTTAGAGTGGGCGAGGGGGACTACATACAAGCCTTAATCCTTTATTTACTTGGAAAAACAATGGTCACATTGGTACAATAGCCGTCGCATTGTATTGTATTGTATTTGTATTATTACGTAATCTCAGGGTCTACCCTACCATGCTCGTACCATGTCAACTTGCATCCTCATTTTCTCCACAACGGGTCCGCCAATTTCTTAGATATTTTGCGAATATAATACCCTATATAGGTACTTTACTTTAGCCAAGTTTCAGCCCGGGGGGTCAAGGCGTTCATCTTAGATTGTATCTAAGAAAAGGGTGTATAATGCATAGAAGGGGTAATGGCACCTTCAACGGCCACCGGCTCATCCTCGGACACCGACTCGTCCTCGTCGGAGACGATCAAAGGCTTCCGTCGGGTTCCATGTGGTCCCGGCCCCCTCTGAGTTGTGACCGCAGAGTCCGAAGTTGGATCATGTTCTGTAAGATGTATATGTCAGCCCTTGAACTCGACGACACGGCACAATAGCTTTACCATCAACGGAGTCCGATAAATTGGATGCAGGCACGTCGCTGGACGGTTCTCGCTCAGAGTCCTCCATCGAGACGTCTGCGTCCGATGTATGCATCGACGCGTCGCCCTCTGACGACACCATAGAGGCTGGCTCACTGGGTTCCCGTGGTTCCTCGTCCACGACGATGGGCACATCACGCTTCTTCGATTTCTTGGTTTTCTTGGGGACTTCCTCAGTTGTGTTGTCGGCGACGTCGATAGCATGTCCCTGGATCAACTGAGCCAACTCTGCATGTATTGCTGTCAGCTAACGCAGAGAGGAAGATATAAAATGTACATACCTTGGCCGAGTTCTTTGTTAACGAAGGCATCGAACATATCGCGCTTCGCCCGAGCCACGTCGTTCATCAGGAGGTCCGCAGAATCCTTGGCAAGTAGATGTACAGCCGTGACGTTCTTCGTTTGCGGCTGACGCCATGCTCGCCCTCTGATTTGACGCTCGTCCTGAGCTGACCAAGCCTGATCCTGGTGTCCCCGAATGAGCGAAATACTAACGTTCGAAGACAAGACCCTCACAAAGAAGAGAACGATGTCCGCGATGGATAGGTTGAGGCCGGTAGAGCCAACGCTTGAAAAGATCAAGACTCGCGCGTTGTGACCGTCGTCGTAGAGGAATTTCACCTCCTTATCCCGCTTGTCAAACGAAAGCTTCCCGTTGATAGCCAAGGTTGCGATTCCGTAGAGATGGAGCACCTGGGGAGGACAGAATCAGCGGTGAGTGATGCGAATGTGAATGGCACTCACATTCCGGAGGAGTGGAAACATCGACGCGAACTCCGAGTAGATGATGATGCGGCGTGTCCTCCGTACCTGCTCCGGAGGGATGGCAGGAATGTCCGGGAAGACGGGCTCGCCATTTTCGAAGAAAACGTCGTCGACGTCGTCGTGAGTGAGGTAATGCACACAAATTTTCGCGCACACATCCATCTTTGTACCCTTTACCTCCAACCACTCGCCAAGTGTTCGAAACGACGGCCAGGGATCTCCCGGGTTTTCCTTCGCATACCCGACCGCCAAGCGGTATTCAAGGTAAAAAGGCTAGCGGAAAAAAAAGTCAACAGCTGCGTGATAGGATAGTATCGTCGGCGACTCACCTTCGTCGACACCTTCTCCTTCTCGCTCATCAATTGCATTCTGTACAACAGTTAGAAGAGGAAATAGAGGGAAAGACATCGGACTCACGCCACCTTGGCAGCTTCTGCTCGTTCTTGGATAATCTCGGTCTCTCTCTCTGTGAGTGACAAGATACCTATTATCTCTTTGTACGGAGGCAACGGAATGAGGACCTTGTCCTCGAAGTCGCGACTGTCCGTCGTCCTGCGGAGGAAATGACCGGAAAGATGACCCTGCAGGCGCTTCACGGTCTGGAGTTGTTGAGCGAGCAGCGCTTCTCCGTCGTCGTCGAACTTCTTCGCCCTGCGTGCTGCCGCCGCGTCGTTCCTTTCTTCCTCGAATGAAATTTCGGAGAAGAAGTGTTCGATGCCGACCAGGCGACCCATAGCCCCGATGTCCTAGGCATAGTAAGCGACAGCGGGAGTAAGTCCGTCATGCGGGGGGCTTACCTTCGAAGACGTGTGCAGCGGCGTTGCAGTCATTATGATCCGCACTGTTGCCTGCTGTAGAAGTCGTAGAGCGGCGGTATGCTTTTTGCCTGGGTTTCGCATGTTGTGGGCTTCGTCGATGACGATGGTGAGGTACTGCTGGCCCAAGATGGTGTTTTCGAGTGTGCCCTTGACGCTAGGCATGTCCCAAGGGCGAGCGTTCCGATTCTTCTTCGGTTCGCTATGCTTGTTATTCATATCTTTGAAGAGAGCCTGATGTAAAGCGGTCAGGAAGACGACGGACATGATGCGAGGGAAAAAAACAAACAGAATGGCTGGCAACGATTATCCTGTTATGTGCCTTGTGTTTCGAGCGAGCGACGGCGCCGTTAGGACCCCAGAACTCAGACCCATTTGTTTGGCTGTCGTAGACGAAGATGTCGACGCTCTTGGGGATGAGGAACGTCTTCAACTCGTTCACCCACTGTGTGACGAGCGTACCGGGGCAGACGATGAGGTGTGGTAACGAAGGGATTTTCTCTTTTCCCGCTAAGTAGGGTCGGCCCTCTGCGGTAGAACAGTTAGTGCACAGCAAAAGGACGAAGCATTCGGAATATCTCACTAAGTATCTTCGGAAGAGCGCGGCGTGTCTGCTGCTGATGGATTGCCTGCCTGAGAAACGAGATGAAAGCAATGGCCTGTGCTGATTTCCCCAGACCAACTTCGTCCCCGACGAGTACTCCCGCAATGGAATCATCCGTTAGCTCCTTGGTGAATGTGCTTCTCGCTATCGAGTGAACTCCCGCGAGCTGGTGCCAGTGGAGACGCACTTTCGACAGAGACTCTGGCGGCTGGTCGGATGGAACGTCCGTGAAAAGGGCTGCGTCATCCCAAGGGGTAATCCCGGACCTGTGACGGTACGAGTTGAATCCCGGAGGAAGGCCCGTCCTGAAGCCCAATGATAACGCCAGGGACGCAGGAGTCTTCTTCGCCTCTTCTTCCATCCCGAAGTCCCCGCCGGCGTCGTTGAGCTTCTGCGTAGCAAGCGGAGCCTCCGGAATCGTAGGTGACTCCTCGTCGTCGACGTTCTGCTCAAAGTACTCCTCGAAAAGGTTGAGGAGATCGCTGACGTCCTCTTCGGTAGCCAGGGACTTTAGACTGGCGGCGGAGACTTTGCAAATGCCTGTAAATCGAGTTAGTCGAACGTCGTCTAAGACGAGAGATGGCATGGCGGTACCCAGGGGACAATTGCACGGAACTCGTCCTCTGCAATTGTGACCGCCCGCGGTTGGTGAAGGGGAAGTATTAGATGAGTTACTAACCTTTCGGCTGTGCCGGCTTCTTCAACTTCGCGCCCAGGTTCTCCAAAATCGCCTGCAACTCGGCGAGCATATCGTCGGCCTTCTTCATATTATCGGGTGTGTTGAAGAGTTCCGCACACTCCTTCCACTTGGCGACAGCGCGGATCGCGCGGGAGACCTTCCCTTCGTCGGTTTGCCGGTCTCGAGATCTATCAAGAATTGAGTAATTGCTATTGGTGTCGATAAAACCACTAACCTTTGAACGCGGCGAGGGCAGTCGCCTCTATCTCGTTTGGTCGATTTCTCATCGCCGTGATTTGAGTGCGTATATTGCTCCAGGACCTCTGCACCAGTATCTGGACGCATCGGCGGAGTTCCGTCGTTAAGATCGAGGAGCCCTCCGGAAAGGCTTCCTCGCCAAAGATCTTCAACGCAACAGAGTCGAGCACCATGGGGACGTAGAAGTCTGCATTCGGCCAAGGCGCAGAGAGGTTGTTCTCGCGGGCGAGGATGGTCAAGGGGTGGATCTCACACTCGCGCAAGGTCTCGACGATGACGTTGTGGATTCCCCAGGTAGGCCACCAGCGCTGGACCCACGCGTTCCAGAACTCGCGACCTGGGTAAGCCGAATTGCCCTTGTTGTTAACGGCGAAGGCGATCTTCTTATCCTCAGTTGGTTGGAGCTGGTATGCACGGAAATAAGACTGGACGTCGACGGCGTTCTGGCGAGTCCAGCCACGTGGGAGCTTCTTGTCATCGTCGGAGAAGAGGCCATGTCGAACCTGCGTTAGTTCCTGCCAGATAGACCAGTTCCACGGCGCTTGGTTGAGCAAAAACAACTTCACTAATGCGCTAGGGGCGGTATGCGTAGGCATTTCGAAGTGGGGGGAGGGAAGGGGGATGACGGGTGCAAACGGCGAGATATTGGTATAGTCCTTAGCCCTGTATATGACGGAAGTCCGAAGGAGGATTGCGCCAGTCACGAGGTGGTACTAAGTTCCATTTTTGTTGTGGCTACTGAACGCGACAATACGTATATGGGTACAGCCAAATCCAACAACCAACCCACGAGGCAGTCCCTCCATACGACCCAAAGGTCTCGCTCCATGGTGAAGGGGAAACCTAGCTCCGACCGATGCACATATGAATCTCGGAATTGAATCTAACGGTCAGGCGTTGAGTTCTCCGAAAGGGTAGCATCTAAGACAATATGAATTTACCTTAAGGTGATGTCAAATCTATCCAAACCATGCTTCTAGTGAGAACGCGAGGCCGGTGGGGTAACCAACATGCATGCACATGGCAGGTAGAATATCGTGATATCGGTGTAATCCTGAGGCCGGGTGACCAACAGACCAAGAAACGAGGCGATCTACGGGGACGTCGGAGACGAACTGGCGGATAATTGGGGGTACAAAAACATGAGGTGCCCGACTGGGTGGGTGCACCGACAGCTCGCACAGGTCAAATGAGCCGTTTCAACGGCTAGAAAAAAATAACCGGTCGCGATAAGAGATCCCTGATAATCTGCGCTAATGCCTAGCACCGGAACTAGAGTCTTGAGAGCCAGGGAACAGGCACGCGGATCCGGCACATCGACGAGAGGCATCATGCCCAGGACTCCTCCCAAGCATGATGCATCGTCGACGACGACCAGAGAGAGGGCTACACGGGGGACGATTGCACGGAACTCCTTCTGTGCAATTGTCACCCCCGGAGTACGGATGAGAGAGAGTGGAGAGAGAGAGCGCCCCAGATGAATGTGCCCACACGTCTCCGACGAATGCTAAGCGTGGGAATCGGACTTGGACTCAACCTGGTGGCGAGAAGCCGGAATAACCGGTTCAAGGCTGTGTTCAAGGCCAATTCCCACGCTCAGCACTCGTCGGAGACGTTGTGTGGGCTCGTCCAGACGTCTCGTCTGGCTGCCTCTCTCTCTCTCTCTCTCATCGCACCCGGAGGTTACAATTGCACAGAAGGAGTTCCGTGTAATTGTCCCCCCGCGTAATCCTCTCTCCAATCGTCGCCGACGATGTATCATGCTTGGGAGGAGTCCTGGGCATGATGCCTCTCGTCCATGTGGATCAGCGTGCCTATCTCCCGGCCCTCAAGACCTGGTTTTTTCGACGCTTTCTATTCGGAACGGGTCATATGGCCCTCGTCGTATTATTCGGCGACTTTTTCAAGTCCTTGAAACCGCTCATTTGACCTTACACGTTGCAACTGTCCCCATGTGACGGAACACGCTCTGATATTCCATTTACTTTTCCCTGACATCGTCCCCGACGTCCCTGTATACTGCTCCGCCGATAATCTCCTGCGTTATCTCGCTCGACTCCTAGACTTGGCACAATCCGGGGTGCCGCTACACGCGTATTCACATGCGTTCATCTGTCCTCGTGGACGAATTCGCTCTCCTTTTGGTTAGTACCCAGAGTTAACATACCACATACGCTAGCTCATGCTCCTCCCGCAGACCTATACCGCCGCACTTCGTATTACAGTGTAGATGAACGGTTTCATAATATACTATTAGTCACACCTTTTTGCATACGCAGGCATCCCTCCTGCTGAGAATCGTCCTAAGAGTACGATAACCCCCAATCTGTCATGGCTGAATTGTACAACGACAACCCCGTCGTATCCCATACTCTGCGCGAGTTCTGTCAGCGCGCCAATAAAATCTACGACGACTACGAAGGGGACGATACGTTCATCCGTTTCGTGCTCACGGGCGAATACGTCGACGACGACGATAATGCCACCAAGCAGGTTTTCATCGACCCCCTCCAGAACATGGTCGAAGAACATGATCATCTCGACATATCTCGGGATTACGATTCGCTCCTCGGCTTCGCCGACAGAATACTAGTGGATGGACCAATCACTGTATACGCCGTCCCACACCCCACGTACGCGTTAACGACGAGCATACATATGGAGTACCATGTAACCCACGGAGGCGTACGTCAACCACTCGAATAACTTGATCATAGTCTTTGTTAACAAGTGTTCATTCTAGCTGGACAAGTACGTCGACTACCACAGGCTTCCCAACTTCGAGTTCGGCAAGTTCGGTGCAAGGCACCACTTGAATATCTTCTTTCCCAAACTCTGGTCTCCGGAGCGTCGGGGCAGCCACCTCACCGAACGCGAACGCGCTTTCTGGTATGAAAACGGTATGCGGCCTGCTATTGCCGCTTCGCTCGGCGAGAATATCGCTTCGGAATGGCCAGCGACCTATCAAACCGAGCGGATTCGTGCCATGCATCACTCAGGGAATTTCTCGTGGCAGACGAAGATTATCCCAAAGGAAACGGTAGAGCACCTCGCGGACCGCATACGCACCGCACTGCGTCAGAATCCGCTCGTCGCCGACGAGGATATTGCGTGGGCTGAAGACTTCTTCATACTACACACCATCCGCGGGGCGAAACACAGCAGCTTCCACCACGCAGACCCTAACTCCGCCGACTTCTACTTCATGGACTTCATCAGGGATGCGCAGCTCTCCGACAACGTTCCAGATGTTGGGGATTGGTACGTCGACGTCGCGATCGAGATCAGCAGTGCAGACCAGGCATGTCTCCAATGGGTGACCCACAGCCATCACGAAATCGTATGTCAAGCCCTAGGAATTTCGCGAGAACATGCCGATAGAATCACCAGTATCAATTCGTCCAAGTACTCTCGAGATCCCGCCAGCCATCTTACTGCTATCAGCGGCTTTCGTGCCGTCCCTGGTGTTCGAGCGCAGGGGGAGTTTGAGGCAGTGTATATACAGGCCTATACCACCGACAAGGCCGTTCTTCACAACGCCGAGCGCGGCCACCATGCGAAATTCCTTACCGCTACGGAGGCAATGGGTCCCAAACAGCCGTCGAAGACGATAGAGGGCGTACATGACATATATCTATGGGCAGCCGAGGTAAATTCTTCGAACGTGCGTCTCGAGGTGCGAGTGCCATGTAGGTTTGCCACGAGCGTTCTCCTCCAGTATAACCCCGACAAGCTACGACAGTGCCTGTGTTCGTTTTCGCGGGACGAGTGGTGGTGAGTTTCACCATATATTCGATAACATTCTCTTTTATCTAATGCCAGTTTCTCTCTAGGTATTTCCGCATCGTAAGGCTTATGGCGATCAGCCAGACCCTCTTCCACCAAGTCCATGGAAAGTCCGCCCTCCGATCGAAGCCTGAGGCTCTTACGTTAACAGCCGCATGCGTCTGGCTATTTAATGGTTTACATGCTCGACCAGAGGACGGCCCCGCCGCAAGACGTCTTATGGATGCTGCTCTCCCCGTCACCGAGGCGGTAGGCGCGAATCTAGACGTCGTCGCATACAAGACTTCCGTTCACGGAGGTGCGGAGGGGGAGGAGGAGGAGGAGGAGGAGGAGGAGGAGGAGGAGGACCCTAATGCCGGTCCCTCGCGGGATCGAGTTCCTTACAATCCCTACGGCTGCGTCTTCTTTCGCCGTATGATGATCGGGGAAGTGCCTCGCTTTCGTTTCGGTGGACGAGACCTCCCCCTCCCAGCATTTAAGTTCTGGTTCAATGGAATGACCCCCGAGGAGGTAAAGGTGAAGTACACCAACGGTGGTATCGTCGACAAGGAAGCAGTCGCTCGTACCCGCTTTACGACGAATAAAGGGAAGATCCCAAGCTACGCGAACTGGACTGGCGCCCGGAGCCCAACTTGTTCGATCTTGGCCCACAGGGGGAGACGGTTATACCACCCGACGTCGACGACGGCTCAGACCTGGAAGACATGTCCCCACCTCCTGCCGACGCCGCCCCCACCGCGAACGATTTCTTATCCCGTATTTGGCGTCAGTTCGTCGTCGACATCACCGCAAAGTCCCCGAATCCGCGGGGCAATACGAACCCTTCCTACCTGAAGCTCACCACTGTGCAACGTCTCCAGGGTAACGAGGATGTCTTCAAGACGCTGCGCCTCTCGGACATATTCAACGCCGTCGCCTACAAGAACGGGTCTAGCATTGACTGGCAGAGGGCCTTCAAATGGTTCTTCCCACCACCCGGTCACAAGACCTCGAGCGCCGTCCAGAACTACCCAAGCTGCCCATATTATCGGCAGTGGATGGGCTTCATCGACGAGTCGCGTAATGAAGAGATTGCGTCGACGATGCGGGGGGAGCTTTGGAAGCGGTTCCGGACGTGGAGTTGGATTCCGGACGCTCACCAGGATAAGATGTGGGCGACGAAGGCTGCGGCGGGATTCACGCGTTGGCCTGCGATGAAAGGGCCTGCACCACGCATTCTTCTTAAGAGCACCACCACGCCAGTCTTCGCAGAAGTGGACGAAGGTGACGGCGGTCATGGGGGCGACGACGGAGATGACGATGGCGAACTAGATGACTAGTAGTTTTTTTTTCTTACAGTTCGAAACCCAATGTACTTTGTATCTCGAAACGTATGCATCCTGCTCATCCATTATGCGAATAAACTGATTTTACAGATCTCTTTCCTCTCTCGTCTTCGACGAAAGTGTCCGAACTGAAGACCGGAATGCACCGCGAACGTCCGGGACGATACGGTCTGTCCTTTTCACCATTAGCGAATGTGTAATATTAGGGAATCAACCAAGGTATGTCCCGTTCCAGTATGTGTAAGTCGTCTACGACGACAGGTGAACACTTGGACTGACTGTATCATTTTATTAAAGCGCTTTGTCACGCCGAATACAAATCCCGGAAGGTGATAACTTCCCGAGACCTTAATACATTACTGTATCACTCAATACACGCATTCTATCAGTACTTACAAGTCGTCTACGACGACCCATGAACACTCATACTGATTGTACCACTTTGCGAAAGACCTGTGTCACTCAGTATGTATTTCGGTAAGTGGTAACTTCTCGAGACCACCACATCTTACTGTACCACTCAATCCATGCATTCTTTCAGTACTTATAAGTCGTCTACGACGATGCGTAAACGCTCAACTAACTGTCTCTTTTTTTGAAGGCACTTCGTCACATTGTATGTATTTCGGTAAGTGGTAACTTCTCGAGACCTCAATACGTTGCTGTACCACTCAATACACATGTCCCTCTAGTACATACAAGTCGTCTACGATGACGCGTGAGCTGTCATACTGACCGTCTCAGTTTTGAAGGCACTTGATCACCAAGTATGAATTTCGGTAGGTGGTAACTTCTCGAGATCTTCATACACTACTCTACCACTTAATACACACGTTCTGTCAGTACTTACAAGTCGTCTACGACGACGCGTGAACACTCACAATGACTGTATCATTTTCCGAACACACCTTGTCACATTTTATGTACTTCGGTAAGTGGTAATTTCTCGAGACCTCTATACATTACTGTACCACTTAATACACACATTCTGTCAGTACTTACAAGTAGTCTACGACGACGCGTGAATGCTCATGTTAGCCGCATCATTTTATGAAAGCTCGATCACACAATATGAATTTTGGTAGGTGGTAACTTCTCAAGACCTCTATACATTACTGTACTACTCAATATGCGTGTCCCTCCAGTACATACAAGTCGTCTAAGACGACGCGTGAATGCTTACACTGACCGTCTCATTTTTTGAAGGTGCTTGAACACATGGTATGAATTTCGGTAGGTGGTAACTTCTCGAGATCTCCATACATTACTGTACCACTTAATACATGTGTTCATTCAGTACATACAATTCGTCTACGACGACGCGTGAACACTCACACTGAATGTACCATCTTGTAAAAGCCCTGTGTCACTTAGTAGGAATTTCGGTAGGTCGTAACATCTCAAGGCCTCCTTATGTTACTGTATGACTTGATACATGCCTTCTTGCAGTACATACAAGTCGTCTACGACGACGCATGAATGCTCACGCTTGGTATACTATTTTGCGGAGGTGCTTTGTATGTCACAGCTCAATATGACTTTCGGAACACAGTGGGTTCTCAAGATCATTACATCTTCTGTACCAATCAAGATAGGTGTTCCTCTAGCGTATATATGTCGTCTACGACGACATACAGATGCCCATACACATGGTAACATGATATAAAATTTATGTTGCCTCCCACTCAATTTATAGTGTCACCTTATGATCTCTTAAGAAACTTTCTATGGATTTCTGTTATGCATGTTCTACCAGTACAGTAAGTGTCTTCTCCTACTCCCCTGCCTGTCACCCTACTCCCCTGCCTGTCACCCTACTCCCCTAGTCCCACCCTACTCCCCTAGTCCCACCCTACTCCCTAGTCCCACCCTACTCCCCTAGTCCCACCCTACTCCCCTAGTCTCGCACCCTGGTACTGCACCCTACTCGCACCCTACCCCCCCCCTGATAACCCTAATCGTCATGTAGTAGTGTTCCATCGATAGGTGAGTCCTCCCAGTAGACGTGCCAGGCGCTACATTCTCGCACTCTGTGCTCAATGACTCTGTTGGCGCCCATGCAATGAATACGTCTTCTGAAGCAAAACTCCTTCCAATATACAGCATTGAGCCCTCCGGATCGAAGCCAAGTTTCGCGAAGTGAGCACTGAATTGATGGTGCCGTTGTTTGAGCTCGAACTTGTGTTCAAACCCGCGGAATCGCCCTGACGGACAAAGCAAGGATACACCAGGTCTGCCCGCAACGCACACGAGGAGATCGACGTAGTGGTTTTCAGAGCTCCAAGTGAGGCTGGGGTCGTTACTGGGGGTGACATATGAACTTGTTGCCCAAGAGATTTCATGGCGTCGTCGGAGCAACGCCAAGGCTCGTGTTTTGTCCTTTGTCTCGTAAATCCTTTCTAAATCTGCTAAAGAAACGCTGGTTCGCCTTTCATTGAAGAAGTCGGCCGTTTCATTGTTATGCAGAGGGAGGGCATCAACAGCATCACGAACGAGGTACTGAGCCGGCGCATCGGAGGACTGCAGACATTCTGCTGGGGAAGCGATGTCAAATGGAGCGACGAGCTCACGTTGGATGGATTCCATGGATAGATGAATAATTGATGAGCAGAGTGGGGATGATTATGTATGGTGTCTCTACATCATGTTTATTTTATATGTTCTGGTTCCCATGAGGCTAAAATGTGTTCGCTTGCACAAACTCATGTCAGGGTCACGAACAATATATTTGTTAACTTTCTAGCGACGTACATCGCTAAATGGGCATGGGAGTGCGGCGAGGATGTGATTTTATATGAAATTGAGCCGCAAAATGTAATGATTAAAAAAAACGCGGGCGGCACCCTAGATCTCCACCTTCCTGGACTTCGGCTTGACCTTTGGCTTAGCCCTTGACCTCATGTTGCGCCCAGTGGATGGGGCTGGAGTTGGTGCAGGTGGTTCTTCTTCATCCCTCCCACCCCTCTCGATGTCTTCGCTTGAGTCTGAGAGGGCGATAAATTATTATTATTGATTTTTAAATAGTAATGTAACACAGAATATCGCTTACCGTGATCCTCGAGCTGGCGCTTTTTGCCGGCTCGGAGTGGGGAGACAGTCGTTTGGGTCTGTGGAGGTGATGAGAGCGGGGATGATACTAAGGGGGTAAGGGTGCCCACGGCGTTGCCAGTGCCATCCTGCATGTCCTAAATGTCCTAAGCGTTGAGCTGCGACAACGGAAGCGGAATAATGATACAATACAATACCTGAGGAGTTTCCTCAATGCCTGCAGTTTCCACATCCATAGCCCCTTCCTCGACGATGGGCGTTTCTTTGACCATCGGCGTTTCCTCGACGATGGGCGTTTCTTCGACAATCGGCGTGGCTTCGACAATCGGCGTTGCTTCAACAATCGGCATTTCCTCGACGATGGGCGTTTCCTGAATGATGGGTGTTTCCTCAACGATCAGCGATTCAGTTGCTGCGCCACTGACAACCGACGGAATATCTCGGGCCGGAGTGCCTGCTTCATTGGGCGGATGAGAATCAACTTGAGGGGACGCCGGAGTCGCATCTGCATGCCGCGACCTTGCTTGACCAAGGTCGCGGTCGTCAGTATTATTTTGGACATCGATCAGGATGGGAGACTGAACGTGCTGGCCGGGTACAGGAGGTGCACGGGGGTTCGGCCTGGGTTTCGGCCTTTCAGTCACGGTGGTGGGTTCCGATCTTGCACGCTGTCCTCCCCGCGACTTTGGAATCTCAAGGTCGCGGTCCTCAGAACTGTGTTTCTCGACCTCGTCATCACTTGAACTGCTCTCATCACTGTTAGGGTCAGAGCTTTCCCCCTGCGACTTGTCATCATCAAGGTCGGAGTGGGAATCGGCTGTCTCGACCTCGATCGGTGCGGGTGTCTTCTTTTTTTTAGTTCGTAACCGCGACTCTGGATTTTCAAGGTCGCGGCCCTCCGTACGCTGTGCGATCTTCCTCGAGGTCGTATATGACACCGGATCCAGCTCTTCGGGCAAGACGTCGAACTTTCGATCAAAAGGGTTGAGCTGGGTGGTGAGTGACACCCTACCCATCTTATGCAGCCGCCCTTGATTCAGCCGCAGTGCCTGAAGTGGCCAATGTTGTCAACTGATGTCCGGCATCGATACAACCACCCACTCACCTGCTGAAACTCGTCGAACTTTTCTGCGACGCTGGGATGAATGGCATTGTCGTTCGGAGACACTTTAGCGAGACCAGACTTCGTCAACAGGGTCCAGAAGCGCGTGGGTGCCTCTTTGTCGATGGTGATCCTCGAGGGCGTCTTCGAGGGTGTCTCCTTGCTAGCTGACGGCTCGCCCCAGTTGTCTCTCTTGGGGTAGAGGGGAGCCCCTTCCGAGGGCAGTATCCGGAGTCCGTCCAGATACCAGAATGATGCTGGTGGCTTCAGTTCTGCCTTGCCGTCTTTAGCCAGGACCAGCTGGGTTTGGTCTTTGCGGATATGTTGATCCACAATCGTAGCTAACTCTGCTCGGAACTCGGCTACTCCGCCGCACGTTTTGATGAAATCGGCACGATAGGCATCGACGCGTGCGACCTCGATAGCTGCCAACTTGATCCATCGAATTCGATCGCGTTTTGCGCTTTTGGAATCCGCAGCGAAATCCCCGTCGACCATCCGCATCTTCAGAGGCCAAAGCCCTGGAATATCGGCCCCGATGAAGTCCCTGTTCGCCTGAATCTTCTTCAACGTTGTTTCATGAGCCTTGACGGCATCGTTGGTCTGGGTCTGAAGATCCTCTGGCACACGCATGACCGTGAAGTCCCACCCCATCGCTTTCTTCGCTTTGAATATCGGTGACACCTGCTTGAGGACCGCGGTGAGCCCCTTCTCCATGGAGACTAAATTACCTCGACGAGAGAAGAGGAAATTGATGATCTACAGATGTCAGCCTGATACTATTGTCGTTTGTCGTAGGCAAAACTCACCGCAGCCACCAGATCATCACCGCGCTCTTCGAAGTCGGGGTGGTTACGGAAGTGCCGGAAAAGCAGGGATGTCCCGCTCTTTTCCTCTGCGCGGTTAGCGGCACTTGCGATGTACATCCCGATGGGCAGCAACCACGAAACGAACTGACGGTAATAACAAGTTCAAGTCAGTGTCCCAATTGACGAAATACCCGCGACTTTGGAAACGCAAGGTCGCGGGATTCATTGATCACTCACCTCCTCTGTTGCTCGCGGCGTTGTTGCTAATATCTCCGCGAACTCCCAAACGGTGGTCGGTGTCAAGAGCGGAAGGCCGTACGCAATGGGGGTGCTTCGCCTTGTCCTGCATCCATTCCACTTTCTTCAGAATGTACTCACCAACCTTCCCCAACTCTCCATCCTGCGGCACCTCAGTGATCCGCCGCTTAACTATCTGGTGGACGTGCCTCCAGTACCCGGTCATCACAGTTTCCACAGTTTTCGCCATGATGAAGCTGAAAATAGTCCCGAACGCCGATTCGGCCTGTGCGTCAATTGCTGAAAACAGTCGCTCCGTCATCAGTTCATATTGAGGTGGTTTCTTCGGCTGTCGCAGCCGCTGCCACGTCGCCTTCACCTTCATCTCGTACTCTTCTCTCTCCTTCGCCGTTCTCTCGTTCTCTGGTTTGTCCTGCAGGGCTTCAAATTGCTTCATCCGCTCTGGCTCCTGTGGGTTGGATACCCATAGCGGATCTGGGCTCAGGAGCCCCTTCCACAACTCCGCCCCGATGACGACGAGTTCAACGAGAATCTATAACGCCCAATGTCAGTGATGTGCCGTCAAACAATCGTTTTCCGGTCACTTATAACCCACTTACCCCTCCTGATACACCCATCACGTTCTGCTCGACCCACTTTGGCAACGTAACGTCATGGCTTTGAAAAATCGGATTGGTGTCGACGACGGCACCGAGATACTTGAAGACCCCCTCTTGACGCAGGAGTCCCGCCAGTTTTCTGTCCGACTTCGCGACCAGCAATGCCTGAGCGTCAAGGCTGTGTTTGCGGGTTAGGTCGCTCTCTCCCGAGTCGTTGATCCTCGCAACTTGCGCACGCATGGCCTTGAAGGTCTGAACAAGTCTCTCAGAGGGAGTAGACTCGTTGTGAGGGATCTTGTCATTGCTGGAGAGGTCCCTAGCGAGCGCGGCGTCGTTGGCAAGTGCTATATCTGTAGTTGAAACGTTATTTGTGTTGAATGATATCATTTGTGTTGAATTATATCCTATCCACCGCGACCTTGTGAATCCAAGGTCGCGGGTAACGGACGTAGTGAGAGAACATTACAATCCTCGAAAATGACCGCGACTTCGAAATGTCAAGGTCGCGGTCCATAGACTTGAATTGATATCTGATCACCGCGACCTTGGTTTTCCTAGGTCGCGGGCAGGAACACAGATCGGATTCGACACTCACCCTCGTCGAACACCCTCACCAGCCACAAACCCAACGGTTTGAGGGATTCCACACGCTTCGTTAGCCGATCGCGCAAGGTCTCCAGTGTTACCCCTGATTCTTCCTCAAAAGCTGCCATTTCATCTGTGGTCGCGCCTGTCCGCTCCTCGATCTGCGCCTGTAAGATATCCCGCTCAGCCGTCAATCGATCCCGATACCTCGTCACCGCAGCCCGCCGGTGCTGCCCTCCCGCAGCTGCAATCCCGGTCCTTCTCAAAGCCTTCAACCCTTCCTCCGTCAACTTCAAAAATGGAATATCTTCACTCCGCAAACTCGTGTTCTGAGCCTTCTCGTCGAAGTGACTTTTCTTCATCACCAGTGACAACGCATGTTCGATCTGCATTCCTTGATACCCGCCGTTCATAAACGAGTCTACCAGCGTGTCGACCTTCGGGTCCTCCAGAATACGTGGGTTCCATCTCCCAAATTGCAGCGCTACCGGCAAAGCAAAGAAGTTAATTTTGTTTAGTGAGATCCACGCCTCGTCCCGCAGTGTCGACATCGTCTGGCCCACGATGTCGCCAGTATCGTCTGTTTTTCCTGTTATTGAATGCCCAATCAGTACCTCTTATATGCTCCTAGAACTTTTATCATGACACTAATCGCTGACTTACCTCGCCTGCCCGTTCCTTTCTCGTCCTCATCATCCTCTGATTCCGTCTCCCTCTTGGCCTTGCCTTTCCCCTTGCCCTCCCTCTTCCCTCCTCCTTCACCCTTTTTTCCTGTCCCCTTACTCCTCGACACCTCTCCCTCATTCGCCTTTCTTGCAGAGGATTTTGATGTTCCTCGGGGTGCCATTTGTGTCGTTCAGTGCTGGATGTACAAGTTCACAGAAAAGTCTGGTTCAAAATCTTCACGATCCTCCTCTCATCCATCACTATCGATCGTAATCATCCATCGCCATCAATCATACTGATCAATCTCGGATCGATTGGAAATCTGGTGTTCCGTCCGGCGTTTATTCGGATATCACTTGTTCATACCAACCGCGACCTTGGATTTTCAAGGTCGCGGTACCGTTCTTGGGTTCTGACCCGCGACTTAAGAATTCCAAGGTCGCGGTTCTTGCTGTTTAAACCCACGGCCTTGCAGTTTCAAGGTCACGGCTCTCTTTCGTTCACTTCCTCAATCTCCATTTTACATCTCATCTATACATTACCCATCCTATATGTCTATTGTGTAATTCAGTATAATACTATTCACACATGAAACTCATACTCAACATTCTTCTTAACTCATTTCAAATCTCTATTACTCCTCGACTAGACATCATAAAACTATTCCATTCAATACACTGGCTCTTCTTCGTTCGCTTTCAGATCGTCTTCCTTCCCTTTGTCAATACACATTTATACTTCTTACTCTACGCTCGACTTAATAGCTGTGCTGCGTACATTCAACTAATATCTTCCTTCATGCTCAATCATGTCAGTACTACTGATGACGTGGCAGTCCCTGCTGTTACTTATGCCCGCGACCTTGCATATTCGGAGTCGCGGTACCCATCCTAATAGTCAATAATAATATCATCACGCTACTTATGTCTCAACCTCAGTTCAACTTCATTGAGTAATACACATTTATACTCCTTACTCAACGCTCGACTTAATAGCTGTGCTTCAACAATCGTTACACTGCATAGTAGTGATGACGTGGCAGCTGCTGCCACTCCATATATCCGCGACCTTGCTTATCCAAAGTCGCGGTTACTGTTTTAACGGTCTCACTATGACAGTACTCATGTGTGAACTTGTATTTTGGGTATTGGAATTCAATTGTACAATACAACCACGAATTTACCCGCGACCTTGCACTTTCAAGGTTGCGGCCATGTTCACTAATTTGATTGCCCTAACACGCCCTAACCCTGACCTTTTGCTCTTGCTCTACCTATAGAATGCGGTTCGACGAGCGTCACGTCTCGGCTAACTGTGATCACTCTGTCGGCGGATCGTCGATCCTCAGAAATGATGCTATCCACCTCATGTCGCCGTATGTGATGTTCCGCGAGCACTGTATATAGGCTGCGTCTCACCGTGACTCTGCTCTGTGGTCTCTATCATGCGATTATCCCACGGTCACTATTTACATACTACGCCAACTGTGAGGATCGTCGATCCTCTGTATTTGTGATCTCTATTTTCTCACGGCCACTACTTGCATACTACGCTACCTGTGAGGATCGTCGATCCTCCGTCTCTGTGGTCTCTATCATGCAGTAGTCTCACAGTTACTATTTACATGCTACGTCAACTGTGGGGATCGACGATCCCCAGTACTTGTACACTCTGTTACAGGTACATATCTGTGTTCCATTACTGTTACGTCTCACGTTTATGCTTTACATTCATAGTACCACTGTCCGTTGCACCAACTATGAGGATCGTCGATCCTCAGTACTCATATACTCATCTACGTCTCATGTTCACACTTCACGTTTGTAGTATTACTATCTGTTACACCAACCATGGGGATCTATGATGCCCATCTCTACCAACCTCCCTACGAGTCTGTCTCTACCTGTCTCTACCCACCCCCCCTATGCCCTCCTAGCCCATCCCTACCCCCCCTAGGTTTAAAACCCTACCCTACGATGTACATAAAGTCCCCATAACCCTATCTTCCGGTGATGTATCTAACTAGAAGCAACAGTAATGATTGCAGTCTCGAATCGCAGCGCCTTGGTCAACATTGACATGATGAAATCCAATGATGGGTCGTTGAGGACACACCCCTTCTTTGGGAAGATTGTAGACTTGTCGGAAATGCTGCTGTATGTTTACAGACATTTCACCATGCAGATAGGCATAAGAGATGTAGGGCATATGCTCTGGTTGAATCGTTTCCATGACCATGTGAAGCCAATAATCCATAAGTTCTGCTTGGAGCCATGTTTTGGGCCAAAGGGTGTGAAGCTCACGACCAACTGTTGTCCAGTGTAAGGCCTCAAGAAAATATTGGTCTGTATAACATTCATCAGCACGTCATTTTAACTAATATATAAAAAACGACATAGGCTCACCTGACATTGAGAGATTTTGTGGGAACTCTGGCTCTCGTTCTTCTGGAGCTGGTGTGCCAACAGATGGCTGATACTCATCAGAGGATAGACTTGCTGGTCTAGAAGGTGGTATTATCGGATGTTGTAGGCTGATCTCGGAGGATGACGGCGACGATGGCAGTGGAGACTCTAGCTCTAAGGCTGGACTTTGTGATCTGGTGGGTAGTTGTTGGCTCTCGGAGGATGATGGCGAAGACAGTAGTAATCGAGGTTGATTCATTGTGGTCAGCTGATCTGATGAGGATGATAAACAGAGTGGAAGAAGGCTTGGAGGGGATGACTGAATATATACATCTGGACTGTTCTTGTCCTGTGTACAAGACAGGTGAGGTGGGCTTGGTTTTGTTGGAGAGTCATCCAATGATATATCAGTGGACTCGGACTCTGAGGCAGAGGATGAAGAGAATAAGGAGGAATGAAGCTTGTGAATGGATTTTTTCACAATGAGAAATGGCCTCATTTGGCGTGGTGGAATACTGGGAGATGTGGCGCCTTGACGGATCTGCTGTAGCGGAGTGTTGGCTGTTTTTGGTGACTGTGGATGAGCTGGAAAGGGTAGATGTTTGCGGGGTGAACCAGATAGCTTGATATCCAGTGATGAAGATGATGATGATAAAGATGGCAGTGAAGGTTTTTTGGGCCTTCTTGAAGTGAGTAATTGACGGATTGGTTGTGGTGGAGAATTAGCTTGAAATGTAGCTTTTGAGTATTGACTGTGCAAATATATATGCGTTGGTACATACATTTCTGGGTCTCTGGTGATTTGACTGAAGGTTGGTCAAGAATTGGAGGTCGAGGATGTTTACAAGGGGAACCAAGGAGCTTGATATCCAGGGATGAGTCAGACGATGATTCCAAATCAAGAGGAGCATTGTTTTGTTCCTTATGAGCACGGCGGCATGCATAGTACATGTTCATGAGTGTTAAGGGGGACTCGATGGGCTGGATGCCATAGTAGCAGAGAGTATGAGCGATGTTTTGGAGGATTTTTTTATTTTATTTTAGAGTGGGCGAGGGGGACTACATACAAGCCTTAATCCTTTATTTACTTGGAAAAACAATGGTCACATTGGTACAATAGCCGTCGCATTGTATTGTATTGTATTTGTATTATTACGTAATCTCAGGGTCTACCCTACCATGCTCGTACCATGTCAACTTGCATCCTCATTTTCTCCACAACAGGTCCGCCAATTTCTTAGATATTTTGCAAATATAATACCCTATATAGGTACTTTACTTTAGCCAAGTTTCAGCCCGGGGGGTCAAGGCGTTCATATTAGACTGTATCTAAGAAAAGGGTGTATAATTAAATTGTACAATAAAACGACAATTTTACCCGCGACCTTGCGTATTCAAGGTTGCGGCTACATTCACTAATTTGATTGCCCAAACATGCCCTAACCCTGACATTTTGCTCTTGCTCTACCTATAGAATAACCCTTCGGGTGCTCGCCTCCCTAACCCACAGCCCTAGCGGTCCATAGGCGGTGGCAAGATGCAGGCGCAGGGGGAAAATCCCCTCTGGGCCGCCCCTTTGGGTCCTGAACGCATTGGGTGGGTCTTGAGGCGGCGGCGGCGGTGGGGGCAAGAGGCAAGAGTCGATCAAAAGATAACAAAAGTTCAACCAACCGATTTGGTAAGTATCCGGGTCCCGGACGCTGACATCATTGATTGCTTGATGCCGGATAATGCCGGACATGACGTCCTTGGTTTGTTTGTTGATTTCGGATAACTCCGGACACGCACAGCCACGCCGGCGTCCTTGCTGGCATCCACAAACTTTGTTTTCTTTCTACAGGCTTCGTTATCGGCATCGTGGGGGTTCAACCTCTACGGCGCTTGTATTCTACTATACTATTGCGTTGTATGGGGTCCAACCCCTTGCGGCGTGCTTGTTTCTTGACCTATTCCTTTCAGAATGGGCTGTATCTTCCCAAGTATGTGTTCAACCCATTTCAACTTGTGTATATCAATGACACACAGTGTAATACCTCTACGGAAGTGTCGTAGTGACGTCCGAACGCCGTTTTCGAGGTACGTTGTCACTGATTTATTTTTTCTGGTTCTAAATGTCTCACGTTCACTAATTATTCTTGTGTCACATAGGTAAAATCATCGCCGTTTCAGAACGACGCAACATTCTTTTATGTAGAATCATTTTTTGATATATATCTATGTATTTTGTATCTCCTCTCACGAACGCATATACAAAGCAACCCACTGGCTCATATATAGACCTTTTTGGGGGCGTGAAAGCTTATGAAGTCTGGATCCCCTCCTTAAAGAGGGTACGACATATGAAGCCATATGATGGTGGATTATTCGGGCCTGTTGTCGCCTCAAATATGCCTATATGGTGAACTTGTATTTGTATACTGTGAGAGGAGTCAGTACGCAATGTGATGATTGACGATTCCAATTTTTTTTTTTGACGAACTGGCCATAGTATGTTATGACAGTGTCGTTTTGTCTCATGCGTCAGGAGAATCTATGTTTCCCACGCCTACACTCTGCATTGCAGGTGGACTTGTATGTGGGGATCGACGATTCCCATGTTTACGTTCTCCATTCCTGGTGCGTCTCAAGTTCACACGCTACATTTATACTCTCACGTCTCCGTAGCACCAACTGTGGGGATCGACGATTCCCTGTAACTGTACACTCTGTTACTTGTAAGTCTCAAGTTCACATGCTGTGTATATACTCCCACATCTCTGTCACCAATTGTGGGGATCGTCGATCCCCAGTATTCGTGGTCTCTATAACCCGTACGTTTCTGTGTTCTGTTACCTGTATATCTCACGTTCACGTTACGTTACAGGATTATTGTCTGTGCGTTGCATGAAATGTGGGGATCGTCGATCCCCAGTAGTTGTATGCTCTGGTACTTGTAAGTCTTATGTTCACACACTACCTTTATATTCTCACGTCTCTGTCACCAATTGTGGGGATCGACGATCCCCAGTATTTGTGGTGTCTGTAACTCGTACGTTTCTGTGTTCTGTTACCTGTATGTCTCATATTCACATTATGTTATAGGATTATTGTCTCTGTGTTGTATGAAATGTGGGGATCGACAATTCCCAGTAACTGTACAGTCTGTTGCTTGTATGTCTCAAGTTCACACGCTACATTTATACTCTCACGCCTCTGCCACCAATTGTGAGGATCGTCGATCCCCAGTATTTGTGGTCTCTGTAACCTGTAAGTCTTATGTTCACATGCTACGTTTATACTCTCACGTCTCTGTCACCAATTGTGGGGATCGTCGATCCCCAGTATTGGTGGTCTCTATAACTCGTATGTTTCTGTGTTCTGTTACCCGTATGTCTCACGTTCACGTTACGTTTACAGTATTATCATCTGTATGTCACACTGAATGTGGGGATCGTCGATCCCCAGTACTTGTACGCTCTGTTACCTGTGAGTCTCATGTTCACACGCTATGTTTATATTCTCACGTCTCTGTCACCAACTGTGGGGATTGTTGATCCCCAGTATTCGTGGTCTCCATAACTTGTATGTCTTCGTAACTTGTACATTTCTGTGTTCTGTTACCTGTATGTCTCACGTTCACGTTACGTTACAGGATTACTGTCTCTGTGTTGTACGAAATGTGGGGATCGTCGATCCCCAGTAGTTGTACGCTCTATTACCTGTAAGTCTTATGTTCACACGCTACATTTATATTCTCACATCTTTGTTACCAACTGTGGGGATCGTCGATCCCCAGTATTTGTAGTGTCTGTACCTGGTACGTGTCTGTGTTCTGTTCTATACCACCAACTCTGGGAATCGTCAATCCCCACATTCATACTGTCCATCACACTGTCACTCCACCTGTCTCTACTGACCTGTACGTATGTGGGGATCCACGATCCCCATCTCTACTCATCCCTACCAATCATCCTACCATCCAGTCTCTACTAGTCTCTACCAGCCTCCCTATCTGTCCCTACGTCCCTATGTCCCTATCTCTCTATGTCCCTATGTCCCTACCTCCCAAAGTTTAAATCCCTACATCCCTACCTCCACAAAAAAACCACCCATAACCCTAACTGCGACCTTGCATTCTCAACGTCGCGGCACCACACACAGATTCCAACCCGCAACCTTGCAACTTCAAGCTCGCGGTTGTTTTTTACTATTATTACTGCAACCTTGTCATTTCAAGCTCACAGCTCTCGCTTCTGCTTTGTTGACCATTCATATATGTATATATATATATGTCATATATATGTTTCTGTTCAATATACCACTCCAACATAATACATCCCTCATAATTTGGTTCGCTCAAATACATAGACAATCATTCATTCAAATCTGCAAATCACCTCTCATTAATGTGCTTTCACACCCTCTTACTTGCCTTTGCACTTACTCCTTCATATCTCTCTCTTAATGCTAGACTTAATCACTGTGCTGTGTCACTTCAATAAACTATATGCAATATTATTATTGTATATCATCCTAGTTATAGTAGTACTGGCAATGATAGCGTCCCTGAGTTGCTCTCTATATCGGTTTCGTATGCCATTGGATACCATTCAAATACTAAATGTCAATTACTCTACCATATGCCTCATGTCCCTGATATACCCGTGACCTTGTACACCCCAAGGTCGCGGCCTCCTTCCTAATTGGGACGCCCAAAGGCCCCCATACCCTAAGGAATTGCTCTTGCTCTACCTATAGAATATCTGATTGTTGAGAGACGACTTGTGTCCAGGGTGCTCCAAGCCGTAGCAATCTTTGCACCACATCTCACACATTCGTCAAGTCAAAACTCTTCCACTTTTAATTTTCCTCGAGGAGAGGCAATCTGGTACATAGGTATCACCAATTAAGATTTATCATATCGGTATAGTAAGGTGTCGTGGGGTTTGTAGCAATAGTATGCTTACTTTTCAGTTTTTTTGTGCAAACAGATGAGGGGGAATGCAAGGCGGCGTACAGAACGAAGAGGAGAATTGGGTATCATGGGGTTTTGTGCGAGGCGAGGACGTGGACGTGGATATATACGAAAGCAACCCAGAGCGATGACAACAGACGGTTAGGGGGACGAGAAACAGACCAAGGAGAAAGAGAAAAAGAAAAACCGAGACAGAGAAACTGGCGCACGAAAGAGCGAAACGATCCATTCATCCATCCATCCGAAAACCCAGCACGAAAACGGGACGACACCCCAACCAACGTCTCCAGCCTACTCCTCGTCCTTCTGCCTCCCACCACCGCTCGAGGAAATACTGTTTGCCTCCGCCGCGTCCACCGCCTCGAGCAAGTCCAGCTCCGCATCACCCTCGCCCTCACCCTCACCATCGACCTCCATACCTGCCCCATCAACGCCGCCACTGCCCCGTCTCCCACTGCTCTTCCCGCTCCCGCTGGCCGCATCCTCCCCAACGCTGACCAAACCCTCAATCTCCGCCTCGATATCGGCATCCCCATCCTCCTCCTCGCCATCCGCATCAACATCCATCACCGACACCGCACCCGGTGAACTCTTCCCCGCTCCTCCCGCTACTGCTCCAGACGCTGTGCCCGTGCCTGTCCCACCTCCGCGTCCGAGCGGCGAAACCTTCTTCTCCGCACCAACAGGCGACCCCCTCCCACCCGTCGTCCCTCCACCTCCGCCCCCGCCCCCACCTGCACCCCGCACACCATTCCTCGAACTCGACCGACTCCCAGGACCTTTCCCCGCACCGCCGCGTGGCACAGCAGACGTCGGAATCTCATCTTCCATCTCCCTCAGCACGCAGGGGGTGGACTCGGCTGTGCTCGTGCTGTACGCTTACGTTGAGCTGCAGAAGACGACGGACGAGGGGACGGTTGATGATGCGGAGTTATTTCATCGGGGCCTGTACCGCGTGCTGAGGATACGGAGAATTGGGATTGGGAATGGAGGTGGGAATGGGCGGGGAGGGTGTCGGTGCGGTGGATCGGCTGCTGTGGTTGCTGAGAGTGGGTATGGGACTATAACTAGGGCCGTTAGGGCTAGGACTGTGGGCGTTAGGGCTGCTGCTGCTGGATGGTGGCGAGCCGCTGTGCTTGTGCTTGAGTGAGGGCTTGGGCCTGAGCTTGAGCCCATGCCTGCGCTTGATTTTCGAGTGTTCCGCGTCGTTCGACGTGTTTTATTTTTTTGTGGCATCTAAATATGTGATGAAGATATTGTCAGCGTACATTGACAAAGGAAACACGAAACGCGAAGAAAAAAGAAGACTAAAGGCGAAGGTGAAGCTAAGGAATACGGAATCGAACGTTCACTAACGAGAGGGATGAAAGGAAGAACGAAAAACACAAGCTGAGGGGGGAAGGGGAGAAAGACGAGACCCACCGATCACAAACCGTCTCAGGTCGCATCGGCCCAGGCCCCCACTTCTCGATACACTTCCCATCCTTATACCTCCCCGCCATCCCACACTGTTGGCATATCCTCTGCCCCTGCTCGTTCGTCGCGGGGTACAACGCCTGGGGGGGAACATCACTCGATGTCCTCGCATTGGCGTTGGGTTTTGCTGAAGCGTGCTGAAGCGCTGGAAAGGCGGAGGATGTGGTGGCAGAGGCGGTGCTGGAGGTGATCATCGCGGGGGAGTTTGCAGCTTGAGCAATAATGATGGAGGTCAATGGGGCTTGAGTCACGGAGAGGTGAGAAAAAAAAGAAGTCGGGGAAGGGAACGAACAAATGAATAACCAGAAAGAAAAGGACATGAAGCATGTGACGAAGGCGGAACGAAAGGACAGACACTCACCACCAGCGCCCATGGTCTTCTTGATGAGCGCACCCGTCACTGGCGGCGCAAATATATGTATCTGAAACTCTCTCGCCTGGCCCGGCTGTGCGAGAGGCTCCGCTCCCGCTCCTCCAGCGCCAGCAACACCACGTGCAGCGGACATCGCGATCGCGCCCTGTCCGACCTGTTTCGTTTCTAAATCGGCGCTGGTATATGCGCGGGAGACTTGGTACTGCTGGGCATGTTGGTGTGGATCGTGCTCGTAGAATTAATGTCGCTATTGCTAATGCTGGTTCTGGTGGTGATGGAAGTGAGGCAGCGGTGGGGGCGGTGGGGCATACATCTGTCCGGAATGCGAAGGAGGATGCTGATCTCTTCTCGCGCGCCAGCGTGAATGATGTGCAGAGAGCACGCCGAGGTTTTGCCACGTGATTTGCTGCTGCGGAGCCTGAGCCTAAGAGTGATGCTATTGGATCTCGCCGTTCTCATTTGGTTGGGATCCGTCTGTGATGGCTTGGTACAGCATCTCGTTGGCGCTGAACGACGAAGATGAGGAGCGGGAGGAGGAACGACAATGCCGAGAGTGTGAGTGGTGGGCATGGTTGGCATGCCGGTGGTGGTGGGGGTGCAGGTGGGAGCGCGTTGAGTGCTATGAAGGTGAGGTAATGTGTAATATAAGCTTCAAGGGACGCTGCATTGTGTGCTTGCATCCGGCATTTCGTGACCGTTTTTCCTGCATGTTAAGTTACAACCAGCTATGCACGTGTTTGTTCCACTTATCAGGGCACGCGTCAGAACTCGATGACCCTCACACCTCGGCGATTATGCGGGCAATGATAGTACGTGAACCTCGTGATCTGACTTATGGAGGAAGCATCGACGAGTTTTCTTGCAGGGCTGCGTCATGTATTCGTCCTTCTGAGAACCATCAAGGTCCTCATCCCCATCCCTCTGTATTAGCTCGGACTGTGGCACGAACTGACACGCACAGTATCACTTATGGAGGAACCTCTCTGAGCTCTACAGAGCGTTCTCGGTGTGTACGGGCCGTTGTAGAAGGTTAAAACGGAGTTGTGGAACAGACAACTCTTCACAACCTGTCGTCGGAATCCCCTTGGTCGCTACCATGTCAGGACTCGCAGACGGCATCTACGAGATCTACTATAACGGTGCCTCTGGCCTTCGTCCTCTCGGACTCGCCTCGATCAACGGCGGTGCTCCCCAAGTCGTGGAGCTTCTCCCCGGCACATTAGCTCCTTTGGTATGTGAGCTCAAACGATCCTTTCATGACACGCTTGAATTAACGCACGCATTGCCCATGCAGTGGACGGCCACGAAGGTGGCATATAGCATATATACATTCACCATCGGCGGAGCATTCGCATCGCCTTCGGGCAGCTGGATCATGCTATCTTCGACAGCGTACGGCTGGAGGGTTACAGGTGCTGCCGAGGGGAACACATACACGTACGTCATCCACTTCAGCCCAGCGATCGTTGTCTAACTCACAGGACGCCATGGGGTCAGTGTCCAGAATCCCGACGCGACATCTGGCTGGGCGTATTTACCCTGCGTCCCAATTGGTGTAAACACCTGCAACGGCGACCAACCACGGATCTACATGGCGACGAACTACAGCGGCGTATCCTGGATGTTCAACAAGGTCGCATGAGGAATGACTTGTGGAGCGCGAATATCCTCTGCATTTGTGTAGTATAGCAAAATCGTGAATCGTCTTTTTTTTTTCAGGCTAGTTTGTATTTTCGAACAGCGTTCGTTCCGTACTCGGGTGGTCTTCGCTCTCGGAGTTTGTATTACAACAGCAGAATAGCACATCTGTGGGTACCGATAACAATGAATCTCGTAACGCCGTGTCACGTCCTCACATTCGTGATCGTACGTGGCTCAGACATTTTGCCCCTGTCCTCGATTCAAACGGGACTCCCTAATCTGTTCTGACCCGGCATTTATAGTCTCGTCAGCAGGCACTGCATTCAGAGGTGACAGTCGGTCACATACCTGACATAGAACCCTGGCGTACAAAAAGGAAGATTCTTCGGATTGCTTGTGATACTTCCTCGCGCTCGATTCCAACGAGACGTCTTCCGGCACCCACCAGTAAAGACAAACACGGATTCGGAGCGTGCGCCAGTCACACCTGCAGAACGTTGCGAGGGCGGCTGGGAGGGTGAGGAGTGTCATCGAGCTTCATTGGGGGAGGGGTTGACGACGGTGGTGCGTTGGCGGAGCGAGCACGCTGCGAGTCGTGAGAGCTTGGGGCGGTGCAGAAGAAAATTACCGTAAAAAATTGCCACGGCAAGGAGGATAGCCCTGCGCTCGGTTCGAACGAGACTTCTCCGATGCTCAGTTGTCAAGCGAAGCGTGAACATCAGAGTGTGCGCCGTTACACTACGAGGGCACGGTTGGATGGGAGGGCGGGGTCTGGATGTAAAGGATATCGAAGGGATAGTGATAGGTCGAACGAGTCTTTGAGGGTCGGTTAGCGAGAAAGAACGCTACCGTTGAATATTTAGATGTTTCGTACCGAAGTGCCTTACGGTAGATTGTAATGAGCTCTCCTCGACGATCTCATGCAAGTGGAGGCCGCCTGAATGTCGGAATTGTAAGGCTGCGCATCGAGGACGTGGAGGGGATCTGGTCGACTCACCCACCAGAAAAAAAAAGAAAGGCACGATGCAACGCAACCTAACGCCCTATCCTCGGCTCAAACAAGACCTCTCCGGCGGATGATGCATTCCACAAATTGGCTACGTGACTGTGGTGTGCGCCGTGTCCGGGATGGTAGAACGCGGAAAAGATGGTGTCGAGTGGGGGGCAAAAAAGATTGGATTCGGTGTCAGAATGCCCTGTTCTCGAGTCGAACGAGACTTCTCTGTAAACTGAGGCCAGAGTTCGGTAATGAATTCGGAGTGTGCACCGCTACACCAACAGGACGCTGGGTTTTGATGGTCAGTAGGACAACGAATGAGGAGATCAGTTGAACTGACATCGACAATTGAATACGGCCACGTGGATATCACGATATACGTCACACGCGGGGTAGGTCGGCTTACGAGGAGGTTGTAGGCAATCGCGGGCTCATAGAGTTCAAAGCATCGCTATTGGGCGCTGGACGAGCACAGGATCGGGGATGCTGATGAACCGATGATGCAATCGATCCCATCGTCGTCGTGGTCACGCGGCAACTTGCGGCAATCAGATGACGACTCAAATACCAGCCCTCGACTTGGCTTCTCCCGCATACCAGCTACCAACCACCACTCGATTCCCCCATCGATGGCCCCTCTCAAGTTCAAAAGAGCTCTCCGTTCCGCTGCCCGTCTTCCCGGTCGCGTCACCGCCGCTCGATCCTCCTCCGCTCGCTCTGCCTCCCTGTTCGCGCCGCAGCCCAACGAGCTGCCCCTCGTGCTCCTGCGCATCCAAGTCCTGGGCTGCACTGCCCTCGTCGCGAAGGACCGAAACGGGTACTCGGACCCCTTCGTCGTCGTCTCGGTCCTGAACACACGCCAGCAGACGCCCGTGGCTAAGCGCACGGTGAACCCAACATATGTGCCCAAGGATGCGACGTGGGACTTTGCATTGTTTGTATCGACGGCGGAGAGGCTGGGTGCGGTGGAGATGGTTGTATGGGATAAGGATATGGTGGGGAAGGAGTATTTGGGGGAGGTGGCGATTGCGTTGGATGAGTGGTGGGGCGAGGATGGGGAGGGCAGGGGGTTCGGCTGGGACGATCCGGCCAATAAAGTGAGCCTTCTTCTTTTCCCCATGTCCAGTCTAACGTCTGCTTTGTAGCCGTTTACTGTGAACTTACAGTCGACGCGAGCGGGTACGGCCGTATCAGGCGCCGTACACGTCAAACTTGGATTTGTCAAGCCGGCCCAGTCCCAGACCCAGTTACAATTCGACGAAATCTTTGCCGAGCTTGTCAAACGCTCCCGGCCTTCTCTCGTCTCGGCACCTCCCGTACGTATCCCAGTCCTTTCATACGTCTCATCCCCACTCACTCATCCCGCTTCGATTCACAGACCTCGGGCGTCGGCACGATCCGCTCCAATGAGGGTCGGCCCGAGCTGCAGGACGACGGCGGCCTCTCCTCCTCCGACGAAGGCGAGGGTGACTCCGACGACGACGATGACTTTGTCGACGCCCCTGAGATCTCTGGCTCCAGTTCCAGCTCCAACTCTTCCCCGCTCCTCGATCTCTACACCCCGCCCGAGCCGACGTCCAAGAAACCCACCCAGCCCCTCCCTCAGCCTCCACTCCTGACTGTGCAGCCCTCCTCCCCAGTCTCAGACTCGGACTCGAAGACGCCTACCGCATCCATCGCAAGCGTCCTCACCCCACCCACCACCGCCGTGTCTCCCGTCTCCCCCTCCGCTCCACCACCGACATCTGCCTCCATACCCGGTCCACCACCCGCAACGACTAAACCCCCCTCCTCACCGTCCTTTGCTAAGAAAATATTCCCGCTCCCGATCCCGCTCCCCCGGCGTCTTTCTGGGCTTTCATCGTCTTCCCACTCGTCTTCTTCTTCGGCGTCAGCGTCGTTGGCCACGCCCGCGCCAGTCGTTCCGCCCCCCTCCCCGCTCATCGACCCCGTCTCGGGGGCCTTAGTACCCGGCACACCTGCGTCCGCGCCTGAGGAGGCTCTGCCCATCCCGACTCCGAGCCCCGGCGTCGAGGGGAAGAAAGGCCGACTGTGGAGGAAGAGTTGGGGTGCGGGTGCGAGTGCGAGTAGCACGCCATCAAGTACCCCGCCCACGCCAGGTGGTGAAACCGGGGAGCCGGTGACGCCTGTAGTGGAGGTGACGACGACGACTAAGAAGGGGAAAGGGAGGAAAGGAAGGAGGGCGAGGGAGGGTAAGGGCTACAGCCTCGACGCGCAGAATGATATCCTCGGAATCGTGATGCTGGAGGTGCTGAAGGTCGAGGATTTGCCGAAGCTGAAGAACAGTAAGTGTTTTTCTTCGTCTCGTTCGCTGTCCGTTTCAACATACTAACCTGACCCCCTCCTCGCAGTGACGCGTACTGGGTGGGACATGGATCCCTTCGTCGTCGTCTCCTTCGGCAAGAAAGTATTCCGCACCCGTGTCATCCGGCATTCCCTCAATCCGACGTTCGAGGAGAAACTCGTGTTCCACGTGAGGCGCTACGAGACGACGTTCAGCGTGCAGCTCGCTGTGCACGACTGGGATAAGCTGAGTAGCAACGATCATATTGGGGATGCGAGATTCGAAGTGGGTTTTTCCTGTCGCGTTTGCATTCGTCGTGTGCTGACCACGCCCTTGTTCGCCCGCCCTGCAGGTCCGAGAGCTGGTAGAGAAGGCACCGCAGAAGCATTCGGAGACAGGCTTGTACGCTGAGGGGGAACACGGTGAACACGACGTGGTCGAATTCAAGTTGAAGCTCGACGGTGGGAAGGACGCGCAGGGGATTTGGGAGTCGAAGTATAATCCTGTCATCCACGTTCGGTACGTCGAGCTCCCTTTCCCATCATCTCCCTGGTCTCGTCGTCCCCCCCTTCGTGCCCCTCATCCCTCTCCCCATCGTCTTCCCCGGTCCTCGTCGTTCACAACTTCAACCCTCACGTGACCGCGACTGACGCCAAGCTTTCCAGCGCAAAATACCAGCCCTACGACCTCCTTCGCCAGCGCTTCTGGCGTCAATACCTCAAGCAATACGACACAGACGACACGGACGTCATCTCCCACCTCGAGCTGACGTCGATGCTCGACTCGCTCGGCTCGACACTGACGCGGGACACAGTAAACGCATTCTTCACGACGCACGGGAAAGATCCACACCAGGACGAGCTGAGCATGGAGGAGGTGATTGCGTGTCTGGAGACGGAACTTGGGCGGCCGGAGGGGGAGAAGCGGAGGGTGGATGGCGAGGGTATCGGTGACACAAGTGTGGTAGGGACGCCAGCGGTGGGTGCCGGCGGGCTCGGAAATGGGGAGGGGGAGCGGAAGGAGAAGAAGTTGGATCTGAGTGAGATGGACTTTTCGGGCCCGCCCCATGTGAGCGGGCGGGAGGCGTATCAGACGCAGAGGGCGGAGGTGCCGTTGGAGGTGGCGGCGGCTTCGGCTGCGGCGGGTGGGGATCCGGGGCAGGTGGTGGCCGGCGGGACACCGAGCAGTTATTCGTCGTCGTATTCGAGCGATGATGCGGATGTGGAGGTGGAGGTGGAGGAGAGTGCGGGGACGTTGGCTCCGCCTGCGACGAATGCTGGACCCGGGGCCGCTGTGCCCGTCAAAGCCAAGAAGACGAGGTTCCGGCGTAAGGCGAAGGCCAAAGACGCGAAGACTAAAGAGGCGTCGTCATCTTCTGCCGGGTCTGGGTCTGGGTCTGGGTCTGGGTCCGGGGACGATACCGTGGAACGCGTGATCAACGTCAAGAACTGCCCGTTGTGCCACCGACCCAGGATGAGCGACAAGGCCGAGGTGGATATCATCACGCATCTGGCGCTGTGCGCGAGCCGAGATTGGAATAAGGTGGATAGGATCGTAGTGGGGAATTTTGTGACGGCGAGTCAGGCGCAGAGGAAATGGTATACGAAGATTATCACCAAGGTCTCGAGTGGGGATTATCGGCTGGGCGCGGTGCGTCGTTTTACGTTTCTTTTTGAGTCCGGGGCCAGTGCTGATGGGGGGCGACTGTGACAGAACTCGGCGAATATCATCGTGCAGAATCGTATTACGGGGCAGCTGGAGGAAGAGAAGATGCAGGTGTATGTGCGGTTGGGAATCAGGCTCCTGTACAAGGTAGGCTGCGTCGATGAAGCGAAATCGTTCGTGTTTGCTAATTGTCGGTGTAGGGCGCTAGGAGCAGGATGGAAGGTGGTCGTGGTACGTTGAATGCCCCGCTGTGTGGTGACCTCGGCTAACAGCGTGCGACTCTTTTCAGCACGGCGTCTCCTCAAGTCGCTCTCCATCAAGCAAGGCATCAAATACGACTCGCCCCAGTCTGCGGCCGATATTCCGAACTTCATCGACTTCCATGGCCTCAAGGTCGATGAGATTCTCGATCCTCTCGATTCGTTCAGTGCGTTTACCTACGTACTCCTCGTTCCATGTCCCCATACTAACTTCCGCCCTCTAGAAACATTCAATGAGTTCTTCTACCGGTACGCCGGCCTCTTTCCCAGCGTACGGCCTCTCTGACCTCCCTCCCCACAGCAAACTCAAGCCCTCCGCACGCCCCATCGAACAGTTCAACAACCCCTACCGCCTCATCAGCGCCGCCGACTGCCGCCTTATGAGTTTCGCGTCCGTCGACGATGCGACTCGTCTCTGGATCAAAGGTCGCGAGTTCACCGTCGCACGCCTGCTGGGCGAAACCTACAAGGACCAGGCGGAGCGTTACGTCGGGGGCGCACTGGCGATCTTTAGGCTGGCGCCGCAGGATTATCATCGTTTCCACTCGCCGGTGGAGGGCAGGATCGGGCCGATGACGGTCATTGACGGGGAGTATTACACTGTGAACGTGGGTCTTCTCTTTCACTGTTCTCCGCTGTCCGTCGTTTTGGCTGACAACTTTTGTCGTGTGTGTGTTCTAGCCGCAAGCCATTCGGAGCTCATTGGACGTGTATGGAGAGAACGTGAGGAAGATCGTGCCGATTGATAGCCCGCAGTTTGGGAGGGTGATGGCGGTGTGCGTAGGCGCGATGATGGTGGGGAGTATCAAGACGACGGTGCAGGAGGGGGATTATGTCTTGAGGGGTCAGGAGTTTGGATATTTCGCGTTTGGTAAGTCCATTCGCGTTCGCCTTTGAGATAGTGAGTTGGTGCTGATGACCGGCGCAGGTGGATCGACGATTGTGGTGCTCTTCGAGAAAGATATGGTGGAGTGGGACGAGGACTTACTGATTAATGGAAAGGCGTCGTTGGAGACGCTCGTCCGCGTTGGGATGGGCATTGGGAATGGGCGCCGTCCGGTTGCAGAATAGATGAAGATGATGAACGTGAAGATGACGAATTCAAGTCTACATCTAAACATACCTCGAGTTCTCCAGTCTGGGATCGTTGGACAGTTTTCTCTCTACTATATCGCCTTACGGTTACCCTTCTCAGGACTAGAAACCTACATGCATATCTCTGACACCCTCGACCCGTTGTTTTTGTAGTCCCGCTTCGCTTTTGTCGTTTGCTTGTTGGGTTACGTATTTAGTTACCCATTTGTAAGATACCGACTTGTGCTTTCCGGATGCTTCCATGCCACACCAGCGTTAATTAAAAGTCAAGGATTACGCGAAAACTTCCGCGCTAAGGCCAATGCCTCGTCTCCGTGCCTCGTGTACATTCAAAGATCTTCCCCTCTCAACATCTACGATCATACCAGCAACCCATGAGGTGCTCCAGCTTCGGTGAGGTACAGGAATGTTCTACGCAGTGCAAGTTAACAGTCATAAGAGTGTCTGTCCTCCATTCCGCCGTCTGCTTCTGTTGACGTAATGGACCGCAACGACGCCCATCATGGCTCATAAATCTTCCGATATCCAAAGATTGCGAGGAAAATCCTCCGGAGTCAGGGAGTAAATTTCCAAAGTTCGATGGAGGAGTAAATTGAATGATGAACCATGCTCTAAATGGGGTTGAGCAACTCCCAACCTCACCGCCCATGTACGTTACCTTCCACCTCAAATTCCCCCGAATTGCAGTTCACCGTTATCCCCCGAGCCCGGCCCACCTGTGACGGACCTTTTTCCAGGATAATTTGCACTCAGCCCCCAAGATTTCTTGACGACGGTATCAATGCGAATGCCACTCTGCAGCGGCGATCATAAATTGTTCCCAGCTGGACCCACATCATGTAGGAGCATGCCGTACGATCGTGAATGGTTTGTAGCGCTTGTTCTGTCTCTCTTCTCCAATACGCTAACCATGATCTCCTCGTTGTGAGTCAAATAATGGCGGTATGGCTGGATTTTCTACACTCATAGCGTGAATGCTCAAATTACGAGCAAGACTGTTGCCCACCAATAATTTGCCTCGTCGGGGATGAAAAAATGTTCTGCACCGTGTTCTTCTGAGCGCAAGTGCCAGACGTGCGGTCGCCGTCGATTACTATGGCTAATACAAACCGTGATTTTGGTAACTTCCCTATATACCCACCGAACAAAAAAGGTTGACGTGACATCTGTTCCATGGATCACAACGTTTCAGGTTCTCTGGGCGCGGACATGTTCGTCTTATCCATTACCTGTATAAAATGCTCTGCGCCTCTTCAATGGACAAGCCCTCATGGACACACGTTGGGCCAATACTATCAAAGCCAGCACTCACTCCAACAAAATGCCGACGCTGAAGCCTGTTTCTCCAGTGCCCAATACTTCTCCCGTCTCTCTAACCCCACAACACCTCGCCGAATTTATTGCCCTTGCTCGGTCGCTTATATTATACGCTCGTAAAATGTCTTTGGCAAGGATGGAGACAGGCAATAATGAGGTACGTCAACCCGTTTGCTTCTCATCAAGTCTGAACTCGAATGCACCGTCTACAGAGCATAATTCATGACCACTGCCTTGGTCAGCTTGCGAAAGATTTCGTCATTTACCTGGAGGGAGCCAGCAGCACCTTCATGGATGATAAGTTGTGCGTTCTGCATGAGCCAACGCATACGAAACCAGCCAGTGAAGGTCACGAAGAGCCAGACATCACTCATGATGTGAAACAGGTCTGCGCTGCCCTGTTGGAATTGCTGTAGAGGCCGCCGCTACTGTTTCTTGTGGATATTGTAGGTATGGTAATTGCTCTCGCTCTTCACTCGAGCTTACTGCGCACCAGCAGGACGTCGAAGGCTGCCGTATTAGACTGAGTACATAGGAAGATTCATGGAAGATTCATGGAAGACAGGATCCAGAGCTATATGGAGGACACAGGACCCATATGTCACACTCAAAGGGTCTGACTGCATTCGCTGAGTAATAATTAACCCGGTTGCGAATAGAGTGTGGCAAAGCGCACCTTTTTTCATGCTTTTAGCACCTGGTGGCTGTTGCCTTACATCCCGTCTCACTCACCGACTTTTTTTTCTGTAGCAGGTGAGTCGTAATTTCTTGAGAAATGGACATTACGTGCAGCGAGGCACCAAGCCCGACGAGCCTGCCATTCATTGCCAACGGTCCAAAACATTTCCCGTCTCAAGCGTGAACGGCCATAGCGCCAGAGCGTCGGGTTCCTCCCAGATGACTTCTCTCAGATAATGCTGTAGCCAAGATCTCGACCTGCCAATAGCTCTTGTCAAGTGAGCAAGGGTGGAATGTAGACGTGAAACTGTGAATGTTCCGGGAAAAAAGACGCCCCGGGAAGCTCTTGAAAAAGCAAATCCCCAAAATAGCGGATTTTGAGGACAAAATTTTGGTAAATCTAGGGGTCTGTGAGTTTTTTATCCCATTGAAAGCCTCTTCATCGTTCGACACATTCCAGCCGGCAGTTATACGAAGTCCACCATGCTCTCGTTCCAGGCTTCCCACACATTACTGATCGCTGATGGCGGCACGTACGCTACGGGTTGTTTTCACCCCGTTTGGAGAGGTCCACATTACGCCTCAAGCGACAACTCAAGAAGAATGCCATGGTTATGGGTGTATAGTGTGTATTGATTCCTTTTAATTCATCCAAGTCGAACCTTGTTCTAGCGTAAACCGAACCTATACTTTGCTGGCTCGTGAGTGTCGAAGGGCTCTGCCAATCTGCTTGCATTGCGCTCTCCATTCGTCGCTGACACCGAGGCTTCGTCTGTGTAGCCATTCAACGCCTATCCAGCGTCCACTATCAACAGTTCATGTTCGATGCCTAACTTTTTCTGCTCACTCTAGTCATCGCTTAGCTACGTTGTTATTCTCGCGATTTATCATGCTATAGTGCCGTCGTTTGTAATCCCCGAACCATAAATACGCAAACAAAATGAAGTCCACGTACCGGCTGTCATGTTCCATGTAAGACCAGCGAGCTGTCTCCTGATTTCCTTCAAGAGCGTTAGTCGACGGACAAAGTCTTACCGAGATTTTGACGTGCACCCGTCGAGCAGCTCTTGCACTGCAGGGTGCCCATCCGCATGTCCCAAGCATACCGGCCACCTTCGCACCCATAAACCGCCCAGCCAGTATTAGGGATGAAAGATTGGGTAGACCGTCAAATGAGCGATGGTATGCACACGCGTGACGCGTGATACTCCCCAGTCGACCTCTCCACTGCAACCTTAGTGCTTTGCGTGTTCTAGTACTAGAACAATGCGCGAGTGGTGTGCGAGGGTCAAAACATCAACGTCCTGCGATCCAGGTTAAAATGAGCGAGAATAGATTGAAAATGCGTCGAAGAGTGACTGAAAATCGACCGTCTCAACAAAATGCTCCCACATGCCCATGAAACTGAATCTTCCCGCATCCAGATTCCGTCATCGTAGCGTGTACGATCGTATGCATTAGGGCGAAAGGAATAGTATCAAAACCTCCACATGCTGGTGGCTCGACGATGGGGCAGTTCCCATACCGCCGAAGATGCCCACAATGTCGATCGAAGTGTTGTGGTCAGGACGTAGTTGACCTAAAAAGATTGTCAGTGCAAGCACGCCAAGAAACGGCAAAGGGATGCTCAATCGACTACGCTACGTTCGCAACTTCCAACCATTCACCACCTGCTCTACGTCACAAAAGTGGCAGAGGACTCCCTTTAGGATCGGCCCCTTCCTGCACGCCCATCATTTCCTCTACCCTCAGCCATCTACCAGCACCAATATTGTTGGTACGATCACTTATGATTCTCGAGTTCGTGACTGGTGGTAGGTCGGCCAGAGTGCCCTCTATGAACTTGTGGATGCGGCCGTGATCCTGCTTCAGGAAAGCTAAGTGTAAGGGTGACGAGAAGCGACTGCAGAGGAAGGCGCTAGTCAGGTAATCATAGAAGAAAATGAAACTAAGCATACCGTTAGTACGCCCGAGGTATGTCTCAAGCGAATATTCATCAAATCCTCACTTCCGATGGTTCCTTGACTGCGAGACGAAGAGCACTAAACTAAGTATGGATATCTACAAGGGAGCGTGGTTAACTAAGTCGCCGAATCAAAGCAATACAGCGGAAGTTTGGGCATACCGTTCTCATACCTAAAAGCTCCTTTATCGTTCCTCCTCCGGACGATATCTGCTCAACGAGAAAGGTTCCGTGGCCCGCATTCTTGATCGTGTGCAGAGGCTGACAGCCAAAAACATCTAAAAAAAAGAGAATGAGTCGGGTGAAATGGCACGGGAAACGTGAGGGAGGAGAGGAAGAAACGACGTACAGTACCTTCGAGAACGACAGACATTTTTGAGACTCCTTCCTTCATCACAGCTCGAAGACGAGCAGCCGCAGGCTCGGATATGTTTTGAGACTCTTTGAATGACGAGGTGATCGGTTTTCACGGTAATGCACTCGCGATCTACCATGTTTCAGTCAGTAGAGATAGTCAACTGCAAGGACTCGTATAATGACCTCGAGAGATCCAGCCATCGGTAGTTCCGTCAATTGGCGGCCGAGGCGACCTTCCATGAGTAGTACTCTGCGTTTCACCGGATTTGTTAGCTTAAACAGACAGGGCGCTGGGATCGGGGTGACGTTTTCCGAGACGTGTGGGCGATTTGGGTCGTGCGTCTCGCGCTACCAGATTTGCTAACACTCTACTAACACGACCGTCGGACTATCACTTGCATCTCAAAGGACAGGCGGCGTTCAGGGGCAGAGGCCGGGACCTCGAATCGAACATCGGTCATCACGACATGGCCTCCCCTGCACGTTTTGTTAAGGACCAAAACTCGACGTGAGTCTTCACCCCTTGTTGGGACCGGCACGGACCCTTACCCTTATGTAGTTACCCGATGATGATGTGAGTAGGATGATCGTAATAATTGGAAAGCTATGGGCGCACCAAATTCCCCCGAGTAGGAAGGAGTTCGCAAGTCCTACGTATCCTCAGCAGTTAATCCTGAAGGTCAGAGGCAGAGCGTACACGAACATAGTACAGCAAAGGAACTCAGGCACACGTTATCCGATACGATGCGGGTTCCTGTTGTTTGCCGGTCTGCGGTAAAACAAACAACGCCAAGAAACCTGCCCAGCCCATGCCACCAAATTTTCCACTATCGCTAGATACCAAAACCGTACGGAATCGCGGTATCGCCTGTCACGAAACGTCGGAACGAGTGTCTCCCCGTTTTTGCGATGCGGTGGCTATCGCCAGCTGTAGCCCACTTTCAAGATGTTTTCTGAAGCGTCTCTTCGAAGTTCCAAACGCAGCTATTGCCATCCCATCGATCTTCACAGGTCGTTTCCACAACGCTAGTATTCCGTCTTCTACTGCACCACCCTCTTCTCATGTTGACCCCTAGACGACTTCTCGCCACACATGTCGTCAACGCCTGCTACTAGCTTCACCGTCTCAGCGCCGAATGCAACCGGTTTTGTTGATAGCCTAGTCTCCCAGCCAACGGCGGAGATAAAGTCCGCTTGAACTCATGCACAAGTACATTATCACTTGCGTCGTACTACCGGAATCTCAAGTTTTGACAGTAGTGAACTTAAGACGGCTCAGACACACCTTCAGCGAAGAAGCCTCACGATTTCAAGATCGGACGCAAGCTTGGCGAGATCAAAAAAATCAGGTACGCTTCCTGTACGTTAAACCCTCATCAACGCCATGTGCGACCAGGCCGAGCCAACACCGAGTATTCAATAGGAACCCACGGGGTCATGGGTAGTCGACATCTCCTTTCTGTACGCGTTACTATCAAACCCGGAAGCATCATTTGCAGAGTCGACACGTACGATCAGCGTCATAAAAGGATACTTTGCGGCTCATGGATGTGAGCATTTCGTCTTCTCTTCTTCTTTCGAAATGGCCTCAATTTCACCTGTCCCTAATGAAGCAGACTCGAGCTCGAGCCTCAGCATCGAGAAGAAACAGGAGGTTTCGTCCCCAACTGTCCCCGACATCGAAGACGCAGAGACTCGAAGAATATTGGAGAAAAAACTCTTGCGGAAGGTCGACCTGCGGATCAGCATCCTGATCGTCATTTATATTTTGAACTATGTCAGTCTTCGTTTCGTCGAAGCCGATTCGCATACGGTCTCAACGTCCTCTTCTTAGATCGATCGTAGCAACGCAGCGTATGTCTCACCTCTTGCACTTGATGCGTGCTCACCGTTTTCCTAGTTCTGCCAGGCTTCGCGGTTTTGAGGAGGACCTAGGCTTGCACGGGACACAGTTCGCTACCATCCTGGCCGTCTACTTCATCGGATACATCTTGATGCAGGTCCCATCGTCAGTACCCTGTGTTCTACGCCAATTATATCAGTCTCTGACGCTTCGTTAGGAATATGCTTCTTAACTACATGAGAAAGCCGTCGCTCTATCTTCCCGGAGCGATGATCCTCTGGGGTTTGATATCAGCACTGACCGGTTTGTTGGCTTCTTAATGCGCATTGATTTTCATTAATAGTTCATCTAGGGATCACGAAGAAGTACGGCCGTGACTTTTTACTTGTTCATAGGATCTAAACTTCGAACTAGTTTCGCAGGCGTTCTCGCTTGTCGCTTCTTCTTGGGCTTTGTTGAAGCTGCTTTCTTCCCTGGCGCGCTGCTCTTGTTATCCAGGTATGTCTTTCCCATGCGATCGTTCGATGATGCGTGTTGACTGGTTCCCTAGATGGTATAAACGAGGTGAGGTGCTTCTCGTAGCTCATGCAGCGGCAACTAATTATCATTCTTAGAGGAACTGGGCTTGCGGACTTCGATACTGTTTTGCGGACTGCTGCTTAGCATAGCATTCGGTGCTCTGATCGCCTCGGGAATCTTAGACACTATGGAAGGTGTTCTTGGCCATGCGGCCTGGAGGTACGGTCATGTTCGTTTAACATAGGTGTAACATAATTGACCGTTCCCCCAAGATGGCTATTCTTCATAGAAGGTGCTCTCACGATGGCGATTGCTGTACTCGCCATCTTCATCCTTCCCGACTTCCCCGAAAACTCTTCACGCTGGCTGACACCCGCCGAACAAGCCCTTGCCATCCGCCGCATGCAAGAAGACGTTGCTCTCCTCCCTCATCACGAAAATGTCAGCGAGTATGACGGACTGAAGATGGCCCTGAAGGATTGGAAAGTATGGTGGCTCGCGGTGACCTACGCGGGAATCCTTCTATCCGTCGCCTTTAACGCCTACTTCCCAACTCTGACCGCGACTCTTGGATACAATCGCACGATTTCGCTAGTCCTTTGTGCGCCGCCTTCTATCCTTGTCACAATGTTAGGCTTCATCAACGCTAGGTGCGTATCACCAAGTTTTCATCGACGAATCATTCCTCACGTCCCGCCAGGCACTCGGATTACAAGAAGGAGAGATTTTGGCATATCGCGATTCCTTTCATGGTCGCGATCATTGGCTACATTATCGGAATGTGCACCCTGAATATTGCGGCTCGCTACGTCGGCTTGTAAATCCTGCCTTTTCTCGTTCTTATCCTGGAAGCGCCTAACACGACGTGATTAGGTTTCTCGTCGGACAGGCGCCGGCTGGTTATATATGTTTCCTCGCATGGTTGAGGTGCGTCCATCGTTGTATCGTGGTCGAAACTCAGATTGAATGCCTTTGATAGCAACTCGTTCCCTGAACATCCTGCTAAACGTGCGGTCGCGCTAGGTTTGACAAGCGGCTTCGCACAACTGGGTGCTGTGGGTGGATCGTGAGTCTTCCACCTGGTACGGTCTCGACTTAGAGTTGTTCTGATGATCGACGTAGGTATATCTTCCCCAAGAACTGGGGTCCCTCCTACCGCATCTCCTTCGGCATATCCCTGGGGGCTTCAGGTTTTGTTATCGCCATGTGTTTCATTTTCAGACTTCATCTCGCGTCATTGAACAGAAAGGCTCAGGAAGAAGAGGAAGCTAGGGGCCAAAAGGAGCCAGGATACCGTTACATCTTGTGATCTGTTTTGCGGCGACTGGTCGACGTTTTGTTACGTTGTTACAACTTGTGATGTACTTACGATTGTGCGTTCGCGTGATACATTATATACCATCTCTATCCTGATACCACCCATACCAACCACAACTTCAGAAGTCAATCAACACCGTGGCAGGAAGCCGGTAGAATGCCTGCGCGTTTAATAGCCTTTACCTCTGCCAAACCATTGATTTGGTTCCGGAGCTCATGGTCTCTTGAACTTGGCAGCTACCAATGCGCGTTGTCCGTACATGCTATACCACCATATCACATTATCGATGTTATACACGCAGCAGATGCTACATAGAGTCCTATCCGAACTTGGTTAAATAAGGAATAGACAAAAACTACCAACCCAAAAGAGAAAAAGTATCTATGATCGCGAGGCATGAGAAGCATCAACGGGTTCCATGAGACCACTGGGCTTAGACGATTCGACGTCATCCGCCCAATGACTCTGAACCGTCCGCACCATTTCGATTGTGACTGTATTGGGGTTGCGTCCACCCGACTACGTTTTGCGTTAGGCCAAAACACATAAAAGGAAAACGATACTGACAGAACTGTGGCTGCGGTCCGCGCTCAGAACCTTCTGCGTGAGGTCCCGGAGTTTCGCTCGTGCGTTAAGCCTGCTGTAGGGTCAGTATTGCGCCAAGAAGAATGTTCTGTCATTCGCGTACGATGCCATCAGCGAGTTCGAGAATACTGAAGAAGCGAATGAGAGGGGGAACAAGGGTCATGGGAATGATGGGGCGTACGTCTGGAGATAATGAAAAACACCGCCAGCCAAGCGTGATTGTGGACCACGAGAAACTGCAAAACCAATCAGACGAAACGAAGACACCACTGCACCTCGTCCCGGAAACTCACGAGAATCAACATGACCACTGTCCCAATGCTAGTTCCCAGGCATCATCAGAGGTGGAATGTCGTGCAAGACGTAAAAGTCTACCTTGTGAGGAGACCGGTTTCTGGCATGGCGCAAGGACGCACCGTCAGTTTCGTGCTCTGCAAGATCGAACAAGGTGAGGCACTTACGGATTGACCACAGAATAAGCTGATCAACCACCGTGGTAGTCCTTGTTTCAGGTGGTCCATAAGCCACGATTGTGAAGGAGTTAACGACAATATATTACACTTACCTTGCAAACGCACTGTCACGGCGCTTCCACAGAAAATAGCACAGAGAGCCCGCAATCAACACGTCCACTGCCGTCGAGATCGCCAACGAAGTAACTAGAATCCAATCCCACTTGTGTTTGAAGTGTTGGAGTGTATCCGATGTATATGACGCGCCGGTCACGACGAGGAGGCTGGCGCAGCGCAAAATACACAAGAACCAACATATGCATGGGATTATCCAACTGCGGGAGAGTTTGAGCACGCGATGTGCGAAGAAGGCCTGGGAGAGAGGAAGCATTGTCAAAATATTCATGTTGTGTTGTGAAAGGGCTGTGCTGCCTTTTACCTGTATAGCTGGTCCGATAATACCAGAGAGTGCGACGGAGGCACCCAGAGCCGGTGGGATCTCATTAAGAACCGCGGTCCGTCCGAAGTTGGTAACGGTCACCTAATGTATTCGACCTCATGAAAAACTCAGCAGGTCGTAATCACAATACGCACCCAGTACACCGAATGCGCACTTAACGCACAATGCGTGCATTCCAAAGTCCTAAACGAGAAGCTATTTCAGAGCAGGGTACTCCGAAAGGTGTCGAAGCTCACCATATGACGCCGACCTGTGGATCTCATTTCACAATTTGAGTGATAAGCGTTACAATATCGAGAGCATACGAAAGTTTTCAATTGCCACGGGTCATTCGAGAATTTTCTGTGTAGGCCACATACTATCAGAAGCGGTAGTGGGATAGATCTCGGGAGACTCACTTGTAATACCCAAACGTCTGAACACTCACCAGGCCGAACAGAAAAATTGAAATCATGACCCCAATCTCAACAGCGCCCACCGTTGGATCGAACGTCGGGGCCATGGCAGATATTCGTCTGAAGTTCGGCGGTTCAGACGTTCAAGGAAGCCGACAGAAAGCGACAGAATGTGGGGCGAATTATATGTGATGGATTGCAGGCCCCGAGAATCGGGGCCCACCGTTTGAATGCGAGGAGTAGATCTTTTGCTCGATCAACCATTGGGTGTCATGCCGCTATTTTGCCAGGTTGATAGATCTCCATCAGGACCTTCTTTCTCCCAGGTCAAGGAGACTTTACACATCTGTCAAGGGGCCTCCAGCGTGCCAAGTCTTCGAACAAAAATATACGAACTGCTATGTCGACTCGGGGAGCCAGCCATTTCAGATAGGGCGAGTCCAAGAGGTGCGTAGGGTTCGGAGGTCTATGCCCTAGTCTCCCCTTGGGGATGTGAAAATGGGACTCCCATACGAGAAGCATATGCGAAGCCGAGGTACAGAAATACGCCCTCGGTGTCCATGAGGCGAGCAATAGGCCAAGCCTGCAAGTTAGAATTGGAGCGGATGCTGAAAACTCTCGGCACCTTGCGCTGATTGATTCTTGCCTTCTTTCCCAACACAATAGTAGAAGTTCGAGTTAGCCCAACCATGAGGGCCGGTACGTCGCGACATATACATAGACTTCTTGTTATTTGAGATAACGCCGCACACCGCCCGAACACCGCCCGAAATAACAAACTCCTTGGGAGATATCGTCTTGCGCAAAGAATCAATTATGCCGGTGGCTCTGAAACGAGATACACGACCCGAATCAGGAGCCGTCCAAACAATCGATAACGGCTATTAACCACAACCACGAAGAGCGGTGCTGGTAGAGTGAAGAGTCCGAAAATGATCACAGAGAAGGACCGCTCCTTTCGGGGGTAAATTATATACCCTTCTGCATCTGTGAGCTTTCTATAGCCAAGGGCGTAGGGTGGGAGTCAAGCGCAGATGTCACCTGTTGATGTACAAACATATACCTAGGTTATGCCGTATTTGAGTTCGCCGTCTATTTCTCGTGATCACACGGCTTCGACACTATATCACACAGATCGTTGGCACTGGTGCCCAAGATAACGCTTGTTTCAATACTGCGATCGTGAATGTCGATTACACCTTTCCGACCAGGCGCAGTGATGAGTACGATACATTAAACTGAAGCGGGAAGTCAAAACTAACACCTTTCTCGGTTAACTTAATGATGCACGAATGCTGGGCCGGCGTATTCAGAATACAGTTGTGTGAGTGTTTTCGCTCCTTTTGATGTTTGACGTGTGAAAAGAAACTACGCTTCTCGCGGCAGCAAAGTGACAGTCGGCGATCGGGCTCAGCGAGCGAATGCAGGGTTCTGCCGCATGTGGTCGAGCATTGAAGCCTCCGTCCGCTCGATCAGTGTACTTACAACCAGGGCCATCAATATGTAGGCCACGGTCGAGCAATATCAGCACTGTGTCATCACTTCCAGAGACGAGCAGGCGTTGTCCTGCGTTGTCGTGATAGCGATGAGGGTTGGACGCGTTAAGTGGTAGAAGAGGGTACCGATATGAACTGTGTTCTAACTGTTGGCGTTGTGGTATTGATGGTGTGTTCTGAGAGACGTACCGCTATAGCCACCGTCAGAGAGATAGCTGAGGCATTGCCCACCGCATCATGAAAGAGCCTAGAGCCTGCGGAGATAGCCAAAGTCCAGCGTCCAGCATGCCCTCGTATCGGCCGAGACGGACAACGACTGATAACGCCGCAGAACAGAAATCTTGCGATACTCACACGACATCAAGAGACTTCTTGGTTCTTCCCCAGACGCTCAAGGCATCGAGTGCTGCTGTGGCATACGTGAGTGCACTGCGCTGTAGAGATCCACGTGGCATCGGACGTTAAGTGGCGGGGGAGCCATGATAGTAACGAATTAGGCAGCAGGGTTGAACAGCAGTGTGCTTCCAGTTGGCAGTCTAGTCGCTTCATCCATGAATGATGTGTTTGAGCCGACGCCCGAATCTGGTCCAAATCTGCAAAGAACAACGGGTTGTGTGAACGGGAAAGTTTGGAGAAGGTGATGAATGCATGAAAAATTTTACTGGTGAATCGACAGACGTGATTGCGTGTTTCTGATGCGGGCAGAGGCTAAGAACGATGATGGATGAAAGAAAACTCAACAAGACCACTCGGAGCCGGAACTGAGGGAGGCCTAGGTCATGCGGAGAAGTTTAGCGTAGCACATGATGAGTCAGATCAGTGATCACACGACCATGCGTCACGTCGAGCCCAATTTTGACGTTAGTATCCTCGTAGCTTAAGCACAATTCCACTCGTTTGGAGGCCGAAAATTTGTATTCGATCTAACGATCTCCATCCATGATATTCATGCAACAATACAAAGATCGAAAAAGTTTGATGGCAGTGCAGAAGTTAAAACGACCCATCCGAGAACATCTGCACCACGAAACGAAGAAATTATGAGCGAATAGCTTAATGGGCGGAAACACAGACTTACCAAGCCGAAATTAAAGACCAGGGAAAGCGACGACACGAGTCTCAGACCAAATTTATAAAAACGAAAAAAAAAAAAAAAAAAAAAAAAAAACACATACGGAGACCGAAAGCGACATTGTAAACTGGGGTTTTGTACGTTCCCTCGTCAGGCTGCGAGAAGCCGGCGATCGCGTCCAGCTGTACATTACCAGCATACCTATTACGAAAGGCCAACATCGAAGGGTTTTGTAATTTTCGTTGTAGCGCGTAGCAAGTATGAACAATTATCGAGTGTAGGCGAGGCTATGACTGGGAGTCAATTGAAGCCGACGAACGAGTATCGTAAACGAGTCCCAGCGGCGAAAAGGGAAGTCTATCGTGTCGACGGATCAGATGGCGCGATTCAAATCAGCAGATGCAGTCGAGGTCAAGGGCGCCAATGGAGCCTATACCTAATGAGAACGTGGTCACACCATACCCCAATAATACGCATAGAAAGACGTACCATACTATTATAATCACAACACAGATAGATATCTAGGACGTTGCTCACCACCACAAACGAGGCTGCGGAGATAGCAAGCCCCAACCTTTAGCTCACCCTCATAATAACCCTGGCGGAGACGAACAGTGCTTGCTAACGCCGCACAGAAAATTGTTGAGATACTCACACGGCGGGTACGGCATCAAGACCCCTCTGTACCTCTCCAAGACGCCAAAATCACCGAGGGTTGCAGTGGCATACCTGAGTACGTCCCTTGCCCTGCACTGCGCTATAGCATCCACGTGGGGTGGCGTCGGACGTTCAGGGGAAACTGGAGCTATGTTAGTGAATAGAGAATAGAGCCGAACGGCAACGTTCCGTGGGTATATTTGCCTGATCCACAAACACGTCACGGGCATTATATGCTCGAGCCAACGTCCAAACCCTGTGAAAGGAAAATTAATACAAAATATGAACCGGGTGGGTGGGGGGGAGGGAGGGAGCCGGTCAGCGTCATGTGAAGGGGGAAATCCAACGTCCACGTGATGAGTCAGATGATGTGACCTCGTGTCGCGTCTGCTCCAATTTCGACCCTCAGAGTATGTGTATTCACATGCGCAGTTCTTCGTGAGACTACACTATCGTTTAACATTTTGTGTAGCAATAACAAGCAGAGACCCGAAAGCAAAATCGATAACAAAACCTCGTAGCAGGTGACAACGCGAACACCCAGAATTCCAGCCGGGACCGAATAAACGAAAACCGTATAGTGAGATAAACACCGATGTTCCCAGTGTAGAACGTATTACCAGTTCGCCGAATAAGCTTGACAGCGGGAAAGCATCGAACCGTAGAAAATCATCGAGATACACGAAACGGAGAGGAATCGTAAGTGGAAGGCCGTAACGTGTGCAGTAGACGCCCTACAGAGCCGGAATCGGATCCAAGGAATAGCAACAGCGATCAAGCGACGAATCAATCCCGTACCTACAGCTCGAGCAGTCCTTGAGCATAGGGGAGGCTGTAGGAAGTCAGATGAGATCAGCCGACGAAGCAAAACGAACGATGTCCAGCTGACGAGAGCGCATACAACCGGTGTGGCAACGAGAAGGCAAGCACATTCGGGCATCAAGTCCGACGTAACAGTCACCGGTGGGCAATCCAAAAGCACCAAAGCACAAGTCAAATACCCAACGTAGTTCCACCACAGCTCGAACCCCGTCGAAACGCGCATACACAAGGTCCCACGAACGACCCGTCAAAAGCATAGCTTTTCTTATTAAGACACCACCGTTCGATTGGGGGCGGTGGCGGGACACGAACGTGGAGGAGGTCCGGGGGGGAGCGGAGGAGGAACGGAAGGGCTGAGAGGTCCATGCTCAACCGCATATAGTCGTCCGATAAAACATTCTCGGGGTCGTGCGCAGAAGGGACAACGGTAGGACGGCGGGGCAGGTCTGCTTCGGGTACGGTTGAGTTCGCGGCGGGGTCTAGGCGTGTGTGCAGGGTGTCAGCGGGTAGGTTGTACTCGGCGGAGCACACTACCTGTGATGCAGAGTGCGCATGTGAAGCTCAATGACGATGGGGAGCGTCCAAGAGCGTCGGTGCGGCCTTGCGTGCACCAGACGTGACTCGAGACTGGGATGGTTGAAAGAGCGAGGCCGAGAGAAGGGAGACGAAGCAGCGGTACAAATGGATCTGGTACCTGAGCGGGAGATGAAGCGAGTGGTGGGGAACTGGGAGGGAGTGGGGACTGCGGTGCAGCGGAAATGGGGCTGGTGAGCGGGGAGTCGAATTTCTTCTGGGGTCCTGGAGAGGAGGCGACGAGGGTATCGGAAGAGGCGGGAGTAGCATCGTCGTCCTCGATCTTGGTCGGCGGAAACGGCGGCGGCGGCGTCGCCTCGTTCTTGACGACCGGGGGCATTCCAACGGGAAGATCGTACGTGCCTTTCGGTATAGTCTGGCGAGCCTTCTTAGCAATCTGTTTCCGACGCGCCCACCAGCGGTGAACGTGATCCGGTTTGACGTTCCGTGCCAGAGCCCAGGCGCGGCGGGATCCCACCGTGGGTATGCGTTTGTCGTTATCCCAGATCTTCGCGAGTTCGTCGAGGTGGACAAGAGCGATGGGCTGAGAAGACCGCACGTGGACCTGCTTGGCTTCGACCTTCGGAGGCTTCTTTGGGAGGGTGTCGACGCCTACAGCCGGGAGAGTGGTGATTCTGGTCCGTTTTCGTGGTCGTGTCTTGACGGCCTCCGAGGTCGACGTATGCTGGATGGTCGCGGTCGACCCATTCTTCCTCTTCGCCATAGTTGTTCTACGCCGATCGAACCCTCGCCTTGAAATCGTGGACCAGACCGAACTTGAAAGTCGTACAGCCAAACAGCAGGTCAAAATGGCCGCCAGAGCAGAAGAAAGTACAGGTAGAGAACACGAGCAAAAGAACCCAGCGAGTAATCTGTAACGTGCAGGAGAGCGTTGAGGTCGTCCGTGACAGCGAGCAACCAAAACGACGTCACGGTTATTGTCACATTCATGTGGTGTCGACGGCGGGCTACGTCATTTCGAGCCGTCGTCGGCACCCCATCCTCCGCACGCTGACACTTACCAGTCTTTCAAATATCCTACGCTACCTTAACTCTCAGTCTTGGCACCCAGCCTTGTCAATTGAACGCCGCATTTGTTGGCATAAAAGCCTTACAATCATTCCAAAGCAGGCCTCACAACAGGCTAAATTGTTGCTTTGGGGGCATGTACGACATACCGTCACAAAAAGCAAAACACCGAAGACGAGGCTGTAGGTGGCTGAAGGAAGGGTATATTCACAGAACGAGAGCCTAGCAGTACACCGGATATGAAATGGGTAAGCGAAAGATATTTGAAGGTAGGCGGTGGTGGGGTGGGAAGGCTAGTATGCCAATACCGCTCAAACTCTGGGGAAAAGCGTACGGATTGAAGATGAATATGAATTACACCAGGGAATATATGGGGGGTTACTGTTTGGGAGGATAAATTGATACAAAGCCGCCCAGTGGGAAAAAAAACCTACGCAGAATTCATGAGCTTGAACTATGGGAAACGAAGCCAAACACAACTATGAGCACGAAACCTAAAGTAGACAGCCATTCCAGATGCGAGGCGACGAAATCATACCCAACGAAGTGCACACATATTTTACTTGGTATCGAAATCAGTCGTTGGGTAGCACCGCACTGCCGAACGAAGGCTCATGGCGTGATCACGCGTTGACAACGACTAGACAAACAGATCAAATCATCGAACTCTGTCAAACTAAAGGCAAAACGCACCTTGAACGCCCTCAGCACAGGCACCAGCGCTGGCACATGCACCTCCACTACCAGCACTCCCGCTCACACCGTATCTCTCCCCCACTTCCCATTCTCTCCCTGTCCGCGTTCGGCACGATTACCGACCTACGCGGCCCTCCTTATTGCCCTCCCATGCACATGTAATTGGCATTACGTGCCAAGTCATTCCAAGTCCCCTTGGGCGGAGAGGGGGAAGGGGGGGAAGGGAAGCTCCAGAAATCGCTATTCACCGTCCCTTTGTCGGCCCCGCCCGCACCTGCCTGTCTTTGGCTGCGCCTCCACGCGTTGCGACGACTCGCGACTGGGAAGCGCTCTACTCCTTCTCCCCGCTTCAATGCTTCATCGTGGTCGTGGACGACGAAGACGGTCACGAACCGGTGTGATGATGTTGGTGATGAAGGTCAGTGTTGTGAGCCCAACGGCGATGAAGGCGCGTAGGTTTTGGAGGAATCTGTAGACGATGGAGAGGGAAAGTTAGCGAGTAAACATATGGCGTGGAGAGAGGGAAATGAAGGAAGGAAGAAGGGTAAGTAGGGATGGAGAGAGACACACACACTTTTCGTTAGCGGCAGCGGATGGTGGAAGCAGGGTGAGAGTGACGACGTTGTCTTTGGAGCGGGTGGTCAACGCGCTGGTGGATCTGGCACTCAACACCGAGGTTCGTGGCTATTATGCCTCGCGACATTGCCGTCGTAAATCATGATTTAGGGGAGGTTGATGGGCGTGGCGGTTGATGACAAGGTCGAGGTGCACGGTGATGGCCATGGGCATAGCGGTTGGGTTCGATGACTTCGCGTCAAACCTGCGGGGGCGTTAGATCTAGGAGAAAGAACGCACGAAACTGTAAAAAAAAACGGACAACGATCAGTCCCATCCTCCTCAAACGATCTCGGTACCACCCACCAGTTGCCGTTGACAGGGCAGGGCAGTCATTCTGCTCATATCATTTGGTAGTTCAAATGGATGGCAGTCAGAGGAGGATAAAGCTACTGTCACGCGCCTACAGAGGCGAGAAAGAGAGCGTAAAACGTGCCATTCAAATTGTACGTGGCCATTGGTCGAAGGGTGAATGGAAGTGGTCGTCGTCGTGGAAAACAACGAAGGCGCTCGGCAAAACTTCGGTGTTTGAATCATTGTGTGATGATGGATGACCAGCACGGTCTCGGGCACCTATTGCCGCTACGCAGCCCCTGCCAGTTTTCTCTCTCGCCTCAATAATGATGCTGTGATGTATAACGTCCAATGACTACCTGGAAAAGCCTCCTCCTCAAAGCTTACCCGTCGTCATGAGCCCTGCGTTCGAGTTGTTCAGGCCGATGGTTTCATTCACTATAGATGTCTGTCGTACCCCCTCCACATCCCCGAAATTTAAGCCGTATCATCTTGAGCGTCCCGGATAGTATAACTGCTTTAGCTGCACATCCGCGGGCTAGCCATGAGGTCATTGGAAAGGTTTTTTGTTGGATCTAGTACAGGTACTTTCCGAATATCCAGACTTGCCCTCACCAAAATCCTCCACATCCGAATCTCGTACAGCATCTTATTTCAACGTTCGCCGGTGCAGTGCTCCGTATGCTCTAAGATCATTCGAATCCTTTGCACTTGGCTACCGGACAGGCCTCGTACGAACCAAGAACCTAGACCCCCCCGACAACCTCATTATCACGGTTCCCCTCTACACTTTCAACACCCTGCTAGTGTAACCGGCACACGCTCCGACCTGGTACCGCCTTCCCAGAAGATTTCATTCATCTTACTAGAGAGGTTCTCGTTCGAATCGAGGACAGGGCATTAAATGTTGTAGACGCATGTTTTTGAACAATACCTCTTCTTACCGTGCGCCCGCAGCTAGTTTTCTCTCTTGCCTGGGATATGCAACGATTTGATATATGATAAGGTCCTACGTCTACCAGGAAAGTCCCCTCCTCAAAGCTTACCTACCACCATGAATCCAGTGGTGCCTCAAATTGTCTGATCGCTTCATCCGCCGTGGAATTCCGATTATCACCTCCTTTCGCCTGCCCTGACTTCGTCCGCAGGCAGCACCAAGCCTCATTCGAATCGAGGGCGGGGGTATCATCACCACTCAAGATCAGCGTTACGTCAAGCCTTCCGCTGTCTGATACTCGGACACCATTATCTGCTTTCAATACTGTAAGCATATCCTGCTTCTTCCTTCCGTAGTCCCAGTGAGTCTCTACACCCTCGGCACCCATATCTTGCTCCCCCAACTCAACGTCGTCTTTGTGTAATAGCACACACTCCTCCTTCCTGTTATCGCTATATCATCACTAGGAGAAGCTTCGTTCGAATCGAGAGCGGCGCATTCCCGATGATTGTCAATGAAAAATGTTTTCCCCGGCAAACCCCATCATCCACCCCTAACCCAGGACAACTCGCCAACCTTCAACATCATGCCTCCTTGCTCTATCGCACCAATGCCCCGCTGCTGTGACGACACGCACATTCCTCCTCAATAGTTCTTTCCGAGTAGCCGTTACCTGTCATAATCGGAGGTATTTGTTCAAATTGAGGGCACTGCGTCACGCTCTCCAGAGAGTCTTTTGCATCCGAAATCCACCCGTCGCACTGGTATTTGACAATCGCCGCAGGCTTTCCAGCAGAATCCCCACCTCCCCCAACTCAAAATTACTTGAATGCCCTGATAACACCCGTTCATACCGCATGAAATCCAATGCCCTTAGAGTGTAACGGTACACACCCCGCTCGTTTTCACAGCCAACTGAGTCGCTGAGAAGCCTTGTTCGAATCGAGGACAGGGCACTCCAATTGGTGTTGTTTCAGTTTTGCCCCAGCATCACATGATTATGACAATGCAACCCAAACCACTCTACGCACCGCCCTCGTCCATGGATTTAGATGCCCTATTGGTGTAACGGCTCGCACTCCTAGGATAGGTTACTGTATACAAGACGTTAAAATATCGGAGACACCTCGTTCGACTCGAACACAAGGCATTATCGTCATCGTGGTGAAGCACTGTTTTTTGCACCATTTTGCTTGGTCGTTCCCTGCCACTCAATTATCGATACCCCTTCTCTTCACCATCTTAACATCTCTTCCCCTTCATTCGGGACCACGTCCTGGGATCCTTTTACACTCCAATCCCTAACTCCCAATCGCCGTTCGGCGCAATGTCCCCTTGTTTCAGAGTAAACGAAGCATGTTACTGGAAAAAAAGGCCTCATTTGGCTCGAGAAACCGATATGGAGATGCAATTTCCTCTGCGCATAACGCTCGTTAGTACTAACTTTTCTGCACGTTATACTGCACTACACTCCACACCATGGTTCACCACAAAGTATTTTTATCAATCGAGGCGGCGAAGCAGACTTACGCGCGATCATAATGTCTTCCCATATCATGTTCGCCACCCAACATCGGAATCCCTTCTACAGTACAGCAGCATCTATCCATTCTCGTTTTCCCTTTCCTCGTTCGTCGGCATGCCATCCTCTACACCTCAATCTCCGACCTGCCATCCCAGTGCCCTGTTGATATAACCGCACACAATCTGCCCAAATATTATATCGACGACAAATACTACTTCCCCTACACATCCCTTATCCTATCCCACCACATGCTCTCGTTTGCGGCACGCCCGGTTTGTGTACAGACCACCATCGCTCCACGTGGCGTGTACCAGGATTTCTTAGGGAGGACTGGTTCGGCTTGAGAACAGGGCGATGTAGACTTCCCCTCTTCCCTTTTTCCTCACTGTATCTCGAAATCGACGCTCGCGCTTGTAACAGACACTGCCTTTTTCAACCGTCCACTCTGGTCTCAACACATTTTTACCCCTGCAGCTGTACTACCCGCACGCCATCGCTAGCGCCATAGAATGAATCGCAGCTCCGGGCGATGAGGACCACCGTGCGTTGTCTGACTCTGGTGCTTTTTTTTGGCTCATATTCCCACTCTCTACTTGATATACAGTCTCAAAAATCTGTCAACATCCCAGTGCCGTCCTCACCTCATAACGCCCTGTTGGTTGCAACGGCCTGCACGCTCCACAGCTCTCCGAGTCCCCTTGACTGTCGAAATATCTTGGAGAAGGCTTGGTCGGGGACATATGAGCTACGTACATCATTGGCCGTATCACCGTTATTTCACAGACGCGTTTGTATTCTTGTCTGGCCGTCCCCTACGGAGATGGCCGGCGCAGGGAATGATTCGAACGGGACCCCAAACGAGTTTGACATATGCGCGGGTTGCAAGCTCTCGATCCACCGGCGGGTTGTTGTATCGGTCAGGAGCTAGGGATCGCCGGGAGACGCAGGAGAAGGACAGGTGGACTCTGTTGTTGATTAATAGATGCAAGGACAGACTGTCAATTTCTGACCCCCCCTTTGGACTTGATTTGATTTAAGCGCGCTTCGATACGGGTAGTGCTGCGACAGGAAACGTATTTTGGAGGGTTCGTCGTCACACCGCACATGCTATTGGCAGGCGCGTATGGCTGCGCATTGTGGCGTCGACGAGGCCTTGAAGATGGGAAGGGATGCACGAGATTATCGTGAGCAGAACGAAACGGTCAAACAGGTTTATTTGTTTTGCGTTGACGCCACGTGGCCTGTACGCGAGGGGAAAATGTAGTGTGCCGCATCAGGTCTAGGGTGGGGAAAGTAGAAAACTCCAGTCAGATGAAAAATGAAAACTTTCAACGACTACCCGAAGCTGCTTCACATTCGGCTTGCGTCCGTGAATATTCCAATACCCTGTTGGTGCAACGGCTCGCACACCCCCGGTGGCTTCATCTGTGCACAGGATGTGATCAAAGTATCGTTGGAGAGGTCTCATTCGACTCACGCGCGGGGTACTTACGCTTTGACAATCGATGTTTTTTTTTTTTGTTTTTTTGCAGTGTTCAACGTTCCCCGTACCTTCCGCAACCACTCTGACCGCCACCATTCATGGACTCTACCTCCGTGTCTCTCTCGCCTTCTCTCTGATGAATCGGACCCACCTTGCCAGTCATAGACCCCCGCCCGCCTTACCATTAAACCTAACACCGCCGCTCGTTAAGTCGGGAGTCAAAAACCCCCTCATAATTGACGCAGGTCCGGGTGAAGAAGCAAAAAAAAAAAAATGAACGGCCTGCACCTCAGTCAGTGAATGTTGAATGCCCGCTGCGCTCGACTCGAATAAATAAAAAGAAAAAAAAAGTGTTCTAGCATTTCCCAAGGTGAGGAGGAGTCCTCCGTAACTACAATTTGCGAGCGAAGGAGAAAAACACACAAAGCACACAGTACACACACAACAAACAACGTCAGTGGGGGTGGTAGTGGGTTAGTGTACACTTGCGCGTGGGGGGAGGATGGAGGGGGGGGTGGAGGGGGGGACGGAATACGTGGAGAGGCAAGGGAGAGAGAAAGGTAACCAAAAAAAAAAGCATTCATTAGTGAAAAGGAAGGAAGGAAAGGTGTGTAGCACGGCTCGCGAGAACATAGAAACAGAAATGGAAAAATATAGGAGGGAGCCGCATGACAGCAGAATGGCCGCCAAGAATATAACGAGCATAAAAGAGTTCAGAGAACCAACAACAACACGAACGCGGAAGGAAGAAAGTATAGAAAAAAGAAACATGAAAAACAAAGGGATCAACAAATGGAACAAAAAAAATAAAGCAATGTGAACATACAATACGAGTGGGGTGGGGTAACGCGTAAAAGTGTAAGTGTAAGACGATCAGAGACATGGAAACGGAAACGGACATGGGGGCATGAACACGGACACGGACACCGATTTGGGATATGGATATACGGGGAAACGGCTGCTGTCCCGAGATTCCAAGGTTGACGAAACGCGATATGGTTTTTTCTTTTCTTTTTTCTTCTTGGTATCGAAAGCTCGGAGCGCCTCCCGTGCCAATCGTGATCACGATCGCGATCACTCATTCGCGACCTAGACCCCTCCAATAAGCACTCCATTCCACCAAAAGAACGAAGCCCCAACAAAAAAAAAACGCAAACACACCTTAAGGACCTTCGGCACCTCCACCTCTTCCTCATCGTCATCATACACACTCCCCGCACTCCCTCCTCCGCTCGCCCCATCGCCCTTCGCATGATGTCCCACATGATGCCCTCCATGATCAGCTACATACCCCCCATACGCATCCTCCGCCTCATCCTCCCTCACCAGCGGCTGGGCACTCGCATAATGCGCCGCATAGTTCTCCTTCTCCCTCTCCCTCTCCCTCTCCCTCGATGACGGAGGAGGCGGGGATCCAGAACTAGAGTACGCCGTACCCTCCGTCGTCGACCGCTGTCCCTGGGACACACCAGACTGGCTATATGCGGTCCCCGACGGCGACTTGGACTGCGGGGGAGGGCTGCCCGCGAACGGGTTCGGGAAGTATCCCGGCGGGGGCTGTTGTTGTTGCTGCTGCTGCTGCTGCTGCTGCTGCTGCGGCGTGCCGTACCCCTGGTTATGGCTATGATTGAGCGAAATACCCCTCTGCACCCCTCCCACACCCATCCCCGCCGCCTCGAGCAAATCATACTCCGGGCTCCCCGGACCTCTCCCATACGCCCCTCCTGCTCCTCCGTTGCCCAGCCCGACATTAGGGTACGCCTGCTGCTGCTGCGGGTGATGCGGATGTTGGTTATGGTTCTGGTTCTGGTGCTGATAAGCGCCCGGCCCCGCAAACGCCGGATACGGCACCGCCCCCTCCTGCAAGCCGCTCGCAAACGCACCAGGGTCACGCGTGCTCCGTGCCCGTGCGACGCCTACACCCGCCGCCCCCGCTGCGCCCATCCCCGCCGCACCCGACGCGTACGGGTTAAACAGCTCCCCCGGGCCCGGGCCCATCTCCCGCATCTGCATGTTGTTGTTGTTATTGTTGTTGTTATTGTAAGCCTCGTTCCCGAGGCTCCCGTGTCCGGTGCTAAGCGGAGCCTGCGCATACGTCCCATGTGACGAGACGTCAGAGTACTGCCCTCCGCTCGTATACCCCCCTCCTCCTCCTCCTCCACCGCCTCCTTGGTAGTCAGCATACCCCCCGCCTCCGCCTCCGCCTCCACCGGCACCTCCACGCCGGGCATAATCGTCATCATCATCGTCAAGGAAGATAGGGGCAGGAGCAGCGGCGGCTTCGGCTGCTGCCTCTGCGATCTCGCGGTCGAAGCGCTGGGCGCGACGGCGCCGGACGATGTTGGTGATTAGGGCGATGACGAGGGCGAGTGCGACTAGGCCGACGACGGTGAAGACGCCTGCGACTGCGCCGGTGTTTTGGAAGAATCTAAGCAGGGGGGGAGGGAGGGAGGGAGGGGGTAAGTAGGGTGCTAAGAAAGGAGCGAAACAGAAGGGAAAGGGGGAGAGAGGGGGGAAGGACGCACCCTTTGCTTGAGGAGGCGGCGGCACTGGTGCCGCTTGGTGGAGGCAGGGTAGGGGTGATGGCGATGATGGAGGTGGTGGTGACGACGTTCCCGCCCGGGTTGGTGATGATGCTGGTTGAGGTGGTGCTCGGGGTCGGGGTTGGGGTTGGTGTAGGGGTCGGGGTGGTGCTGGTGCTGCCTGAAGTTGTGGTAGCAGTGGTGGTGGTAGTGGGCAGCGAGCTGGTGGTCGAGGTGGTAGAGGTGGTGGTCGAGGTGTCAGTCGGAGTGGTGGTGCTGGTCGACGTGGTGGTCAGCGTCGTAGACGTCGTAGCACCCCTGCAGAGAGCGTTAGATCGAGAGAGAGAGAAAAAAAGGTCACTGATGAGGGGGAAATACGCACGACGACGTTGTAGCTGCGAGGGCAAACGATGAGCGCCGATCTTCCCCTACGATACAGACTGTCGGACTTACTTGGTTGACTTGACATGGTAGGCTAGCTACTCCGCTCTTAGCATTCAATTCAATAGGGAAAAAAAGGAGCGTGTATCCCGCGGAGAGCTCTAGCGCGGGAGGCCTGGGGAGCAGAGATGGCTGTCGTGGTCGACGAAGAGAAGAACCGGTTTGACAGCGTGAAATCCTGATCACATGGGTCCATCACCCTGCTCAGAATTAGGTAAGCAGGCTTGATCATGATCATCTCGAACCCCCCGCCTCCTCCGCATCGATCAAGTGATCGGCTAGCTGCGTGGTGGTTTCAGCTTTGTGAACTGAATGCCTTTCTATCGAGGCCGCTGCTCACCAGCATCCGTCAGTGTTTCGAAACGACGTGATATAGACAGCTAGGTAGTTGGTTGACTTTCCACGCCAGATGCCTCATTGATGGCGGCCGGCGCGCATCGTGTTTCCAATCCCGCAGTCCTCGTTCCTTTTTGTTTTACCGCCAGGTACTGCTGACGGGTCCCGAACATCTACACAGCCGCACTGGAGCACGGGGCAACACCCCACGTTAGCTTCGTCGTTTTTCTCACCCTCTTTCTTCTCCCTTCCTATTCATGAAAGCCTTCCAGCCCGACGTTCGTACTAACCTTGTTCTGCTGGTATAGCGTGTAACGGCGCACACTCTAAGTCTGGTCTGTATGCCACCCCCGCAAGTTATCGAAACAGGGAGGCGCTCGTTCGATTCCAGCCTGCTTTAAGAAACTTCAGACGCTGCGACGTTCGGTTAGAGGGAAAAGAAAAAGAAAGTTTTCATTTTCACTCTGACTGGAGTTTTCACTTTCCCCACCCTAGACCTGATGCGGCACACTACATTTTCCCTCCGAGTACGGGCCACTTGGCGTCAACGCAAAACAAATAAACCTGCTTGACCGTTTCATTCCGCTCACGATAATCTCGCGCATCCATCACTATCTTCAAGGCCTCGTCGACACCACAATGCCCAGCCATACGCGCCTGCATCTGCGTTTCGTGTCGCCCTCACCATGCCCCTATCGCGCAGATGTGCCGCCTCATTGACACCCCGCCCTGCTGCTGGTGTAGTGGGGTGCAACACGCCAAACACGTCGGGGTATCGGTATCCAGTGCTACCATCATCTTGGAGAGGAAAAACACTCGTTCCGACGAATCGGGCACAGGGCAATCGCGGAATGGAACAGACAACATCTCTCATTTTCTTTAACCAGTACTGTTTCGTAATCTCATTATTTTATCCCACCTCAAAAAGTATAGGGTCTCTGCGTTGGGTCTGACCAGTGGTCGTACATACTTGTCCTCGAAAATGGGTGACAGTTGGGGTTGTGATATGGACACCAAGCTCTGCCTTCACGGACATTGGTTGTCGTATCACCATTTTGAGGTCCCGCTCGAACCGTTCCCCTTGCGCCAGCCATCTCCATGGAGAACGGATGGACAGGAAGACGAACGCATCTGTGAAATAATGGTGATACAAAGGGCCAACGATGTACGTAGCTCATATGTGACGGTTAGAACCAACAGGGCGTTATGAGGTGAGGACGGCACCGGGATGTTGACAGATTTTTTTGAGGCCGTACATGGGAATATGAGCCCAAAAAAAAAGCACCAGAGTCAGACAACGCACGGCAGTCCTCCGCCGCCCGGAGCCGCTATTCATGCCACAGGGCTAGCGACGACGTGCGGATTGTACACCTACAGGGGTAATAACGTGTTAGAGCTAGAGTGGGTGGTTGAGAAGGGCAGTGTTTGTTGTGAGCGCACGCATTGATGTTGAGATACAGCCAGGAAAAAGGAAAGAGGGGAAGGCTACATCGCCCTGTTCTCGAGTCGAACGAGTCCTCTCTGGCATACTAGGCCACGTGGAGCCATGCATGGGGCAGTGGTCTGTTACACATACCGGGCGTTGTACGGCGAAAGCGGGATCGCCGCCATCATGTTGCTTGGTGGAGCGTGTGGTGGGATAGCATAAGGGACTTGAAGGGGACGTAGTATTTTTTTTTGTCGTCGATGTAATTTTTGGGCAGAGTGTGTACTGTTATATCAACAGGGCACTGGGACGGCAGGTCAGAGATTGAGGTGTAGAGGATGGTGTGCCGACGAACGAGGAAAGGGGAACGAGAATGGATAGACGCTGTTGTGTTGTAGAAGAGATTTTGGCGTTGGGTGGTGAGCCTGATGCAGGAAGATATCATAATCATGCGTAAGTCTGTTTCGTGGCCTTGATTGATAAGAATACTTCGTGGTGGACCACGATGCGGAGTACGGTGCAGCGTAGAACAATTGCATCTCCATATCGGAAGTTTCTCGAGCCGAACGAGGCCTTTTTTCCACTGACATGCTTCGGTTACTCGAAAACGAGGGGACGCTGTGCCGAACGGCCGTTGGGAGTTAGGGATTGGGATGCAAAAGGATCTCAGGACTTGAGGGTCCCGAACGAGGAGGGAGAGATACCGAGGTGGAGAAGTGGAGGGGGTATCGAGAGTTGAGTGGCAGGGAACGACCAAGCAAAATGGTGCGAAAACAACGTTTCAACGCGATGACGATAATGCCTTGTGTTCGAGTCGAACGAGGTGTCTCCGATACTTTGACGTCTTGTATACAGGAACGTGTCCTAGGTGTGCAAGCCGTTACACCAACAAGGCATCTAAATCCATGGACGAGGGCGGTACGCAAAGTGGATCCGGTTGCGTTGTCACAATCATGCGATGCCGGGGCAAAAATGAAACAACACCAATTAGAGTGCCCTGTCCTCGATTCGAACAGGGCCTCTCAGAGACTCAGCGGCTGCGAAAGCGAGTGGCGTGTGTACCGTTACACTCCCAGGGCATGGGATTTCATGCAGTGTGAACGGGTGTTATTAGGGAATTCAAGTAATTTGAGTGGGGAAGGTGGGATTCTACTCAAAAACCTCCAGCGATTGTCAAATACCGGTGCGATAAATGCATTTCGGATGCAAAAGACTCTCCGGAGAGGGTTACGCAATGCCTTCAATTTGAACAAGTACCGCTCCGATTTACGATAGGTAACGGGTACTCGGAAAGAACCATCGAGGAGGAATGTGCGCGTCATTACACCAGCAGGGCATTGGGGCGATAGAGCAAGTATTCGTGATGGTGAAGGTTGGCGAGTGTCCTGGGTTAGGGGTGGATCATGGGGTTTGCCGAGGAAAAAAATTTCATTGACAATTATCGGGAATGCGCCGCTCTCGATTCGAACGAAACTTCTCCTAGCGATGATATAGCGATAACATGAAGGAGGAGTGTGTGCCATTACACAAGGGCGATGTTGAGTTGGGGGAGTAAGATCTGGGTGGCAAGGGTGTAGAAACTCGCCAGGACTATAATGCAGATAATGGTGTCCGAGTATCAGACGGCGGAAAACTTGACGTAACACTGATCTTGAGTAGGGATGATGCCCCCGCGCTCGATTCGAACGAGACTTGGTGCTGCCTGCGGACGAAGTCAGGGCAGGCGAAAGGAGTTGGTAATCAGCATTCCACAGACGAAGCGATCAGACGGTTTGAATGTTCGACTACGGGGACCAATGGATTCATGATGGTAGGCAAGTTTTGAGGAGAGGACTTTCCTGGTAGACATAGGACATTATCATATATCAAAGTGTTGCATATCCCAGACAAGAGAGAAAACTGGCCGTGGGCGGACGGTAAGAAGGGGTACTGTTGAAGAATTGCGAAAAACACTGTTTTCGGAAAATAGTGATGGAGGGACCTCAATGATACTTGATATTTTATGGAGAAACGAAGTTGATCGACTCTTCAGGAGGGTATAGAGAGGTTTATCAATAAGTAGATGCGACCAAGCAGACTGGTTCCCTCCTGCAAAAGAAGTTCAGAGGTCTATCTTATGATGCCCTGGACTCGATTCGAACGAGAACCTCTCTGGTAAGATGAATTGAATCTTCCGGGAAGGCGGTCCCAAGTCGGAGTGTGCGCCGGTTACACTAGCAGGGTGTTGAGGTGTTGAGGGAAGTTGTGATGTTGGGGTTGTCGAGGGAGGTTCTTGGTTCTAACGAGGCCTGTCTAACAGTAGAGTGCAAGGTGTTCGGACGGACCCGGAGCATACAGGGCACTGCACTAGCAAGTGATGAAATAAGATGCTGTACGAGACCCGGATGTCGAGGATTTTTGTGAGGGCAAGTCTGGGAGGGCGGAGTGATTTGTTAGTACTAATGTTGGACTCAGCAGAGGATCAACGTTCAAACGTTCAACCCTGAACTAAGCTGATTATCGGCTAGCCTTTTGGCATAGGGGTTTAGGTTATGACCTCAACAACTAAGACGTCCACAGTGGATTGAATCATCGGGACGGCCTGAACACTCGAACGTAGGGACCACTAGATTCATGACGACAGGTAAGCTTTGAAGAGGAGGCTTTCCATGTAGCCATAGGCCGTTACACATCAAATCATCATTATTGAGGTGAGAGAGAAAACTGGCAGTGGCCGCGTAGCGGCAATGGGTGTTCGAGGTCGTGCTGGTCATGCAATGACTCGCATCAATCACAGAACAATTCAAAGACCGAGGTTTTGCCGAGCGTCTTCGTTGTTTTCCACGACGATGACCACTTCTTCGACCAATGGCCACGCTCGATTTGAATGGCGCCTTTACACTCTGTTTTTCACCTCTGTAGGCGCGTGACGGTAGGTTGATCCTCCTCTGACTGCGCCGTGCCTTCCACCTGAACTGTCGAATGATATCAGCAGAGAGTGGTACCGAGATCGTTTGAGAAGGATGGGGCCAATCGTTGTCCGTTTTTTCTTGGTGCAGTTGCAACAGGGTCGTGCGTTCTATCTAACGCCCCCGCAGGTTTGAGGCGAAGCCATCGAATCCAACCTCTATGCCCACGCCCACCATGCACCTCGACCTTCTCATCAACCGCCACGCCACCAGCCTACCCCAAATCATGACTTGCGACGGCAATGTCGCGAGACATTATAACCACGAACACTGGTGCCAACCCAAACCTCGGTGTTGAGCGCCGGCTCCACCAGGACGTTGACCACCGACTCCGGGGACAACGTCGTCAATCTCACCCTGCTTCCACTATCCAGCAGCGCTGCCGCCACCGCTAATGAAGAGTGCGTCTCTCTCCCTCCAATCCCCCCTTACTTTTCTCCTCTCCCTGCTTTCCCCCACTCTATGCCATACATTTGCTCACTAGCTTTCCTTTCCCTCGTTCACAGATTCCTCCAGAACCCACGCGCCCCCACCACCATTGGTCTCATCACACTGACCCTCATCACCAACATCATCCCGCCAGTTCGTGCCCGTTTTTCTCGTCCACGACCACGATGAAGTATTGGGGTGGGGGAAGGAGTAGAGGCGCTTCCCAGTCGCGAGTCGTCGCAGCGCATACAGGCGCAGCCAGAGACAGGCGCTGGTGCCAGTGCTCAGGGCATTCACGGTGTGTTTTGCCTCTAGTTTGATAGAGTTCGATGATGCTAATCTGTTGTTGGTCATTGTAGGTCGTTGAAGCGTGATCACACCATGAGCCTTCGTTCGGCAGGTGGTGCTACCCCAACGACGGGTTTCGATACCAAGAGAGTTTGTGTGCGCCTTGTTGGGTATGATTTCGTCGCCTCGCATCTGGAATGGCTGTCTACTTTAGGGTTCGTGCTCATAGTTGTGTTTGGCTTCGTTTCCCATAGTTCAAGCTCATGAATTCTGCGTATTTTTTTTTTTTTTTTTCACTGAGCGGCTTTGTATCGATTTATCCTCCCAGACAGTTTCCCCCATATATTCCCTGGTGTAATTCATAAACATCCTCAATCCGTACGCCTTTCCCTAGAGTTGAGCGGTATACTATCCTTCCCACCCCCCACTGCCAAATTTCAAAGATCTTTCGCTTACCTATTTCGTATCCGGTGTACACCTTGGCTGTCGTTCTGCGAATATACCCTTCCTTCAGCCCCCCACAGCCTTGTCTTCTGTGTTTGACGTTTTGTGACGGTATGTTGTACCTGCCACATGAATCGGCGGTTTGGCTTGCTGGAAACTCGCGCTTTAGAATAATCGTAAGGCTTTTATGCCAACAAATGCGGCGTTTAATTGACAAGGCTGGGTGCCAAGACTGAGAGTTAGGGTAGCGTAGGATATTTGAAAGACCGGTAAAGTGTCAGTGCGCGGGGGTTGGGGTGCCGACGACGGCTCGAAATGACGTAGTCCGTCGTCCAACACGGCATGAATGTGACAACAACCGTGACGTCATTGTGGTTGCTCGCTGTCACGGACGACCTCAACGCTCTCCTGCACACTATAGATTTACTCGCTGGGTTCTTTTTCTCGTGTTCTCTACCTGTACTTTCCACTGCTCTGGGGGCCATTTTCGATCTGCTGTTTGGCTGTACGACTTTCAAGTTCGGTCGGGTCCACGATTTCAAGGCGAGGGTTCGATCGGCGTAGAACGACACATATTCTGCTCAATCTATAACTATGGCGAAGAGGAAGAATGGGTCGATCGCGACCGTCCAGTATACATCGACCTCAGAGGCCGTCAAGACACGACCGCGAAAACGGACCAAAAATACCACTCTCCCAGCTGCAAAGAAGGCTCCGAAAGTCGAAGACAAGCAAGTTCACGTGAGGTCGTCTCAGCCCATCCTTGTTCACCTCGACGAACTCGCAAAGATCTGGGATAACGACAAACGCATACCCACGGTGGAATCCCGCCACGCCCGGGCTCTGGCGCGGAACGTCAAACCGGATCACGTTCACCGCTGGTGGGCACGTCGGAAACAGATTGCTAAGAAGGCTCGCCAGGCTATCCCGAAGGGCACGTACGAACTACCCGTTGGAACGCCTCCGGTCGTCAAGAACGAGGCGACGCCGCCGCCGTTTCCGCCAAGATCGAGGACAACGATTCTACCCCCGCCTCTTCCGATACCCTCGTCGCCTCCTCTCCAGGACCTCGGAAGAATTTTGACGCCCCGCTCACCAGCCCCGTTTCCATCGCACCCCGGTCCGCACTCCCTCCCAGTTCCCCACCACTCGCTTCATCTCCCGCTCAGGTTCCACATCCATCTCTACCGCTGCTTCGTCTCCCTTCTCTTGGCCCCGCTCTTCCAAACATCCCAGTCCCAAGTTACGTCTGGTGCACTCAAGGCTGCACTGACGCTCTCGAACCATCCTAGTCACCACTGAGCTTCACATGCGCCCTGTGCATCACAGGTAGCGTGCTCCCGCCGAGTACAACCTACCTGCTGACGCCGTGCACACGCCTAGACCCCGCCGTGAGCTCAACCGTACCCGAGGCAGACCCGCGCCGCCGTCCTACCCTCGTCCCTTCTGCGCATGGCCCCGAACATGTTTTATCTGACGACTATATGCGGTTGAGCATGGACCTCTCAGCCCTTCCGTTCCTCCTCCGCTCGCCGCCGGACCTCGTATATGTCCGTGTCCCGCCGCCAATCAAACGATGGTGCCTTAATAACAAGAGCTGTGCTTTCGATGGGTCGTTCGTTGGACCTTGTGTATGCGTGTTGCGACCGAGCTTGAGCTGTGAGTTTGACTGTGGGGGGAGGACTAGCTTAAGTATTTGATTTGTGCTTTAGTGGTTTTGGATTGCCTACGGTGACTGCTACACGGTTGGACTCGGATGATGGTCGAATGCGCTGATGACCTTCCCGTTACGACCCCCGTTTTACGCGCGCGTTCGCTAGCTAGATAGTGTTCGTTTTGCTTCGTCGGTTGGTCTCAACTGACTTTTTACAGCCTCTTACGCTCAAAAACTGCTAGAGATGTGCGTACAGGATTCGCGGCTACAACGGATTCTACTAAACGCCCTTCGATTTTTGCCTCCCGTACGCGTTCTTGTAACGTGTAGAGGGCCACTGTCACTGACCCGTCACTCGATCGCAGTTGCCTTTCCTATGAATGAATTCCAGCTCCGTAGGGCGTCTACTCCACACGTTACGGCCTTCATTTACGATTCTTTCCATTTCGCGTGTCTCCAGGCCCTTATATGGTGGGTGTAGTGCTTTTCCGATCCCAAGCTTATTCGGCGAACTCGGAATACGTTCTACACGGGGAACATTGGTATTTGCCTCACTATGCGACTTTCGTTAATTCTATCCGGTGGAATTCTTATGTGTCCGCACCGTCACCGGTCACCTAGTACTAGCTCTTGCTATTGATTTTTCTTCGGGTCTCTGCTTGTATTGGTACCCAGATGTTAAATGATACTGTAGTCTCATGAACTGCGCTCGTGAATACCTCCTCACAGGTTGAATTGGAGTGGACGCGACGCGGGGTCACATCACCCGACTCATCACGTGGACGTTGAATTTCTCCCCATATGACAACTAACTAGCTCTTTTCCATTTGCCGCTGTAACTTACGCGTCAACGTCGACCCAACAACTGGTGTCGATGCTCCTCTAGTGACCAGTCCAAGAAGCCGCAGTCCAGCTGAATGAATACCAACCTTCCATAATCCACTCGAGATCTCTGTGTGCCATAACCTGCTGACCCCAGGGTTTCCTTATCTCTCCCTTCCATATGGAGCTGAAACTCAGATGACACTCCACACGACGTAGGAGTATCAACCAGTACGCGATTGGAAGGCCTATCTATAGCGAAAGGCTTGGTCTTCTTTGCCTACCGTGCTCTTTCTTCCCTCCCGCGAATCCCATAAGGCGGATGACAATGAGCGGGCTTTTCATGAAATTCGAGGTCGCCCACGAATCTGGGTTGACGGACAAAGAGCTGTTCCTTAACGTAGGCTTCTGTTTTCTCGGTTATCATTCCTCCCTTTGCTTATCGGAGGGCGATACAGAATGAGGATTTGCTACCCGTTGGTTCTGAGAAGAGGACGTGGAAGGCTCGAAATTTCGTGGCATTGTGAGCGAACCGTTCTATACAGTCAAGACGCGGGAACGTTGACCGAAATTAACTCACTTCGTTCTAAAAGCTGGATCGCGGACAGTTTTAATATCAACACGTACGTTTGGAATCATTCAATTACAGCTCCCCAACATCCTTCTCATGCTTCGCAGGTGGATGATTGTCTCGTCGATGGTCCAGAACAAGCTATCCTGGTGGCAGGCTTGGATTTGCGTATGGCTCGGCTACGGAATCGTTGCGCCGTTCATCGTCCTGAACGCCCGACCCGGAGCTGTATTTCACGTCACTTTCCCAGTCGTTGCGAGAACGAGTTTTGGCCTTTACGGAAGTCTGTGGTGTACCTTCAACCGTGGTGTGATGGCTTGGTACGATTCTCCACACGCGCACCGCTATACAACCTAATTCACGCGTTCGCAGTATATGGTATGGCGTTCAGGCGAACATTGGAGGTAGCTGCGTGCTCGTGATGCTTAGAGCAATGTGGCCCAGCGTCAACTCCATTCGTCAGCCATCTCCCCCTTCCTAAACCATCGTACCGAAGCTCACGACATCCACTATCCAGCGAATCACCTACCCAAGTCTTCTGGGACGACAACTAAGGATTTTATGTGCTTCTTCCTATTCTGGCTGATCTCGCTGCCTGCTATCTGGTTTCCGATTCACAAAATGTAAGTCCCATCCACACCCATCGCATATACCTCTGATTCCGCCGCAGCCGGCACCTCTTCACCCTGAAGGCGGTCGTAGCGCCGGCAGCAGGTATCACATTCTTCATCTGGTGCATCGTCAAAGCAAAGGGCGTGGGGCCGATCATCCACCGGCCCGGCCAACTTCACGGGTCACAGCTGGGATGGGCGATGGTTTCAAGCATGATGTCGTGCATCAGCAATATGGCTACCCTCGTAACGTATCCGTCCTTCAGTTTCCCGTCCTTGTCTCGTGTGCTTAGCCAGGCTTGACCTTACAGAAACGCACCTGACTTTGCCTCACGCGCCCACCGTCCCTCCTCGGCCTTACTCCCGCAGCTCGTCTCTGTGCCGTTGACCTTTTCGCTCGTCAGCTTCGTGGGCATCGTTGTCAGCTCATCGTCAGAAACGATCTACGGGGAGACCATTTGGTCGCCTATCGATCTCCTGGGCCGTTTCCTTGACGATTCGCCTTCCAGTGCTACACGCTTCGGCGTAAGTCTATGTTGATATTGGCTTGCTCTTGGCGTCATTGGCGATGAATTCCAGGTCTGGTTCATTGCGGCCTCTTTTATCATTGCTCAGGTACGAACCATAACGTCCATCTCTTTGATGCATATAAGTACTGAGTGACGTCTTAGCTCGGGTACGTTCAACAGGTGATACAGAATCAAATCAGCTGATATAACTATCATAGAACCAACATATCAGCCAACTCCATCAGTGCAGGCTGCGACCTGACAGCGCTTTTCCCTCGCTATATCGTGAGCTTTGGATTGGAATTCTTTCGCTTCATCTCAATTTTCATTGTTACTAGAACATCCGCCGAGGTGGATACATTGCTGCCATTGTCGGTCTCTGTATGATGCCCTGGAAACGTCAGCCTTTTCTTTTGAACTCTGATTAAGCGATACCGACGCTCCGTTGCAGTACTCGAGAGCAGCAATAGTTTTACTTCCTACCTCTCCGCCTATTCAGTCTTCTTGAGTTCCATCGCAGGCGTGATGGTGTGCTTTACGATATTGTGAGGCCACTTTTAATTCTGATTACTCCATTCTTTCCTTAGATAACGGAATACTATGTAATACGACGCGGTACATATCGCATCGCCGATCTCTACCACACAAGAAGGGACGGCTGGTACTGGTACACCTTTGGCTTCAACTTCCGGTGGGTGCCCTTTCTCCTCTCCACGAAGCTAGCTAGTAACACATGCATTGCAGCGCCTATGCCGCTTACATCGCAGGTATCCTCATTAACGTCGTTGGATTCGCCGGCGCCAGTGATTATCTCTATCCCCCATGTCTTTGACGCTAACGAACGGCATCCGTGCCCAGCCGGACGCGTCGTCCCCATCGCCGCGACCAGAATCTACGAGATGTCGTTCTTCACCGGTTTCGGTGTCTCCGCCCTCGTCTATATCGCTCTTAACTACTTTTTCCCCGTGCCGGGTCCTGGGATGAGAGCAAAGTTCAGGGAGGTCGATGTATCGAAGGATGAGATGGCGAGAGACGCTCGGTCGGTGGAGAGCCATGCGGGGAGCGATTCTAAAGATAAACACATGTACGAAACGACGATAAGCTCAGCGTAAAAGATATGTGCGTCGAAATTTCTATGATTCATCATTATGGACGGTGTCAGTAACTCTTTTATTGTGCCACGCGCCGAACTGCTATCCCTGCACCACGTGTGTACAACATAATGAACCCTGTTGACGTACCATCTTTTACTGCCATTCCAAGCTGTGCAACGGCCGAGCGTTGGTGCGGGCCCGTTCGACTCGAGCTGAGGGCAGTTCGATACTGGAGTCCGAGTTTTGCTTTTCGAAGTTTATGAGTCTTGCAGCATGGAATTTTAGGACTTTGCGTCTAGATCCACTGGTGTATGACCACCATGACTCATTTCCGACTTGGAACAACAACGGGAGAATGGTCAAAGGCGGGAAACGACTCTTCGGTAAGCGTCGATGTGCATATATGAATCTGATCACGTCCACTGGCGGATTGGGTTAAACATGGCAAGGACGCATGGTCATGTAGGCACATACGACAATCCACACCGTTTGGGAATCACCTCAGGCTTCACTTCTTGAACGGTCATCTCTTGAAGAAGCATTGAAGAGTGGAGACGTCGAATAGGAATCTTTGACTGAAAGAACGGCATCAGCGGCTCCGACAGAGCTGACAACGAGGAACGAGGAACGCCGACCATGGATAGTGTGCGACAGGCGCTTCTTAGTGCTGGGGTGGAATGTCCGGGGGCAGACGTGGCCGAGAAGAGAGATTATGATATTCCCTGCTTGGAGCGACATGGCGACGCTCTACTGTCAGCGCGACTCGACGCTTCGCTAGACCCGTCCATTCCGGGTGAACTGGCCGAGGGTGATGAATGTGATGGCCCGGTGCTACAACGTTCGGCGTCACCTGCGAGAAACAGAACACGAATTGCGGGAGGGACCACACCGAGAACACCAAGCCCATTTGTTATTTTAGAAATCTCCGAGTGCCAGGAAAGATAGACGAACGCACCTATTATCACCTCTATAATTCAGTGATTTCCACCCCAAGTCTGCCTGCGACCACATCCGACGCTGCCGTGAGCACGCCTTCGGCAAGCGATACGCACCTCGGGGCGGCTTGGAACGTACCGGAGCAGGCGCATGTAAGAGATACTGTCCAGACATCAGGAACTTCAGCGAATACGATGTCGTCATGAGCAGAGATATGAACACTTATTCCATAGGCTCATAGGACAAATCATATCCTAACGGAGGGCCTCGGATACGGTTACTTTCGTTGAGAACGTACCGCAGATCTCATTGCTAACGATTCTTCTCGAGGAGTCTAGGTTTTGCTCGCGCCTTACGCCTCGTTCTATTTGATATGTAACGTCCAGTCATAAATGTACCACAATTTGAGCATGTGCAAAATCAAGTTGTCAAGATCACTACCCTACTGCCGCCTTAACGAACCTGCATGTCATTGAGGGTAGGATTATTGATTAGCCCGTACTCAGCGCTTACACAACGACCCATCGCAACCCGAGAACCCGACCTCTTTTTACCCCGGTCTCCACGATCTCCTCGGGGCTCCGCCACATTCGGATCCCGCCCTGGAACCTCTGTGGACCGTCGCGTGTACTTTTCTGCCCTAGAGAATACACGTCCGCTGCACCGCGCCGCACATCATGTACCCCGAGCGTCAAGGCCGAATTGCTAGCCTAATTTAGTGGTGCTGGCGGCGGAGCCGAGGATGATATCCATCAAAACCGTCACAAACCTCTTCCCAGGCCTCGCAGATGCGTCCTTTCCTTGGTCTTACCGGACATGATTTTTATCTTAGGCTGTGGACGCATGATCACATTCCTGCGCCGCTGACGGAACCTTCGCCGGGACAGAAGCCCAAAGCGACCACTGCCGCGTAAGCGCCTCTTGCTCCACCAGTCCTATCAAACCAAAACTCTGCGTTTGACAGATTGTTTCAGGGGTCGCTTGTTTGCGATGACGATCGGTATCACGCATGGGCGAGCACGAAGGGAACGCGAACCTATATTAAAGCCAGCTGGGGGGTTCGAGCGCCCTCGCCCATTCATCACTTAGTTGGTCGACCATGCTGAACACGATTCTTCTTTTGGGCACTACTGCCTTTTCGCTCCTTGCTAGAACGCAAGCCGCAGTCATTGGGCCCGTGACCGACTTAACAATCAAGAACGTAAACATCGCTCCCGACGGCTTCAGTCGATCGTCAGTCCTAGCCTATTTTTTGCTCGATGTTTGCTCACTCATGCGCGATTCCCAGGACCGTTCTTGCCAATGGCGTCTTCCCTGGTCCCGTCATCCGTGGAAACAAGGCATGTCCCATCGTTCATTACGTCGTCAACGGAAGTATTGAAACGGGGTGATAGGGAGACAGATTCAAGATCAACGTAATCGATAGCCTTACCGACCCCACCATGCTACGAAGTACCACCATCGTGCGTGCTTTTTCTTGTAGGCATTCTAAGTGCTTATTTATTGCGATTGTAGCACTGGCACGGGATATACCAGACCGGGACCAACTGGGCCGACGGCACGGCATTCGTAACGCAGTGTCCGATCGCTGCCAACGATTCTTTCCTTTACGACTTCACCGTTCCCAACCAGGCTGGCACATTCTGGTACCACTCTCATCTTGGTAAGTCATCACATTCTTTCGCTTGCTTCTCATTCTGAGACTGCAGTAGCTACTCAATACTGTGACGGGTTACGAGGGGCTTTTATCGTCGCAGATCCTAACGATCCCCATAAAAGTAGATATGATGTCGACAACGGTATGTCATTGGATGGAGTTTCGTACCATTCCGCCTTACGACTCTGCTTTCTTTTCTCTTGTTAGAATCGACCGTGCTAACCCTCGCGGACTGGTTAGTACCTGGCTCAATTCCTGTCTAGGTCGTGCTTACATTGAGGAAGGTATCACGAACCCGCGAAAAATGCCGACGAATCTGGCATACCACTCACACCATACGCCACGTTGATCAACGGCAAGGGACGCGCCGTGAACGGGACTGCAGTTCCCCTGTCTGTCGTGAATGTCAAGAAGGGCCTCAGATATCGTTTCCGAATCATTGCCATGTCCTGCGACAACAACTTCGTGTTCTCGATTGATCAACATACCTTCACCGTCATTGAAGCCGATGGCGAGAACACCGCCCCTCTCGTCGTTGATTCTTTGCAGATATACGCCGGCCAGCGCTACTCCGTCGTTATGATTGCAGACCAACCCATCGGAAACTACTGGATCCGCGCCGATCCCGATGCTCGGGGCTTCCCCGGATTCGACGGCGGTAGGAACTCGGCCATTCTCAGATACTCTGGGGCTTCGGCTGCTGACCCGAACACCACGCTCTCATCGACTAACCCGCTGAAGGAGTCTAATCTGCACGCACTGACTAGCCCCGCCGCACCCGGAAACCCATACGTCGGAGGCGCCGATATCAATCTCGTCATCACGCACGACTTCGACTTCACGACCTTCCACTACACGATGGGGGGTTACCCCTACATCCCACCCACGGTCCCGGCTCTGCTCCAGATCTTGAGCGGCGCACAGAGCGCGCAAGATTTGCTACCCCAAGGAAGCTACTACGAGCTGCCAGCAAACAAGGTCATTGAGTTAACGTTACCCGGCACCCCTTTCGAACTCGGTGGACCGGTAGGCGTCCTCACTCCTGATACTACGCACAGCCGCTAACGAGTGATTTTAGCACCCCTTCCATCTTCACGGCGTACGTTCCCACTTAAACTTATCGATTTCTAGATCTGACCGCCCTTGAAGCACTCGTTCTCTGTGGTGCGAAGCGGAGACAGTTCCACGTATAACTACGATAACCCCGTCCGTCGGGATACAGTCAACACTGGATTCGCCGACGGAAACGCTACCATTCGTTTCGTAACGGATAACTCAGGACCCTGGTTCTTGCATTGGTATACCGTTTCCTCTATCTCTCCCAGTCCTTTCGCTCACGAGTGTCGTTCATGTAGTCATATTGACTGGCATCTTGAGCTGTACGTGAAGGATATCATTATTCCACAAAGCCTCATTGCTCATCACCACGTTACCTCAGGGGTCTCGCGATTGTATTCGCCGAAGACATTCCCGGCACCAAGGCTAAGAACACAGTTCCCCGTGAGCAGAGTCGGTTCTCCATCGTATTCTTGTGCTGACTCCTCGGGGTGCCCAGCCGCCTGGGACAAGCTCTGCCCTAGATACGATTCGTTGACTCCAGACCAACTGTAGAGAAAATCTCCCGGAAGAGTACCATCGTCGTCGTAATGAGACAACACGTTTCTGGATCCTCTTCGCTGCGTAACATACAATCCAAATACGAACTATTCACTCCCCTCATATAACTAGACTGTGGGCATTGGGCATATATACAATACCTAATCTACAACGTCTGAATGATTTCGATTTCCTCGATTTTTTGTTAACGGTTGGTCATTTGATTCTAGTCTGGCAAATCAATTTTAATCCAGTCATGCTCGTTGAGGAATACCAACTTGTCTGTCACGATAGCTGTAAGCTCATGTTTTTTTTCTCGGTGTGCTGATTCGTGGAAAACTGCGGGCCTCAGCGTCCTGGGAGATCGGCCCAAGGCTGTGCGATAAGATAACACCGGTCATCATGCTGGCTGATTTTTCAGCTTGCCTCAGTCGAATAGCGCTACTCCCCTAGATTGTCAAGCTCCCCGTTCCCTGCTGCAATACGTGATTCAACTATTGTGCCGCTTAATGCAGTCATACAGTTTTACTGGTGAGAACTTTTGCTAGATGAATCCGAGACACCGACATCAGGGATTCTCAATTCTCAACGACGCAAACGAGCCTTATGCACGAGATGGGTCGAGTCAAAGTCATTAGGGTGCGTTCATTATCCAAAACGTGGGGCTGTCGCCACATGACACGGCTGAACAAGCTTCCGGCAACATAGAGAAGCTCGCGTTCCGGGATCCGGTTTGTGTTTCCTCACACCCCCACGCCTATCTCTTCATCGACCATCATGGCAGGCCTCGACATCGATAAAGCTCGCGCGAACTTTCCAGCTCTGAAGTCCGGATTCATCTTTGGCGACAATGCAGGCGGCTCTCAAGTTACCCAGGGCGTTGTCGATCGGATATCCGATTATCTGGTCAACACGAATGTTCAACTTGGGGCGGATTATTCGGTATCGATAGAGAGCACTAGGAGGGCAATGACGGAGGCACCCACGGAGGCAGCCAAGCTTTTCAACGCGTCGCCGGATGAGATCGTGTTCTCGCACAGTTCGACGATGAACTTGGAGAACGTCGCCAGAGCCCTCGAGCATGACATCCAACCAGAAGACGAGTTCATCGTTACGACTGAACATGAAGGTCAGAACATGATTACAGATATATTTCAATCGAATCATCTCATTAGTGTATCACAGCAAACGCCGGACCATGGAAGAAGCTTGCAGCTCGTCGTGGTGGCGTCGTCAAAGTCTGGAAGGCTACTCCGACCAAGGAAGACAATCCATACTCTCCCAGCCTCAAGACAGCTGAACTTCTTCCACTCGTTACCTCGAAAACTCGCATCGTCGCGTTCACTGCGACCTCTAACATCCTCGGGTCAATTGTCCCGGTCAAAGAGGTGATCGCCGCGCTTCGAGCTGACGCCAAAGCCAAAGGAGCGAAGAAAGTCGAAGTATCCGTCGACTGCGTCGCCTACTCACCCCACCGTTTGATTGACGTCCGAGACTGGGACGTAGACTTTGCTGTCTTCTCCTTCTACAAGGTAATGATACCTATTTCTCGACATCGTAAAATTACCATTACCATTGAACGCCAACTAGGTCTACGGCCCACACATCTCCGCCCTCTACATCCGCGCCGCAACCCTCGAATCCTCGCTGCAACCCCTCGTTCACCACTTCCTCAAACTCGAGCACACATCCTACAAGATCCAACCAGGTGGGCCGGGCTACGAGCTCGCGTATGGCACGACAGGGGCCGTCGAGTACCTCCTATCCTTAACCCCTTCTCGTGATCTCAAGAAGACGTCCGAGGCTATTGCTGCGCACGAACAGACTTTGGTCGACCCGCTGCTGGATTTTTTGACGGCGCCGGCGCAGAGGGAGAGGGGGGTCAGGGTGGTTGGGGAGGAGACGGGTGGATTATCGAGGGTACCTACGATTTCGTTCGTCGTGGTTGGTCAGAGACCCATCAAGAGCAGGGATGTCGTCCGAGTTTTCGACCAGAAAGGTGGGGTGAGTCCTGCTTTTATTATGGATATATCGATGAGGTGATCAACGCGGTTTTTTTCATCCATAAGATTGGAATTCGTTACGGGCATTTTTATGCCTACTCGCTCGTCAACGAGCTTTCACCCAGGATCGACATTGACGATGGGGTAGTTCGTATCTCGCTGGTCCACTACAACACCGTCGAAGAAGTGAACAGGATCATCGAGATACTCAAGGAGGTTTTCGCGGCGTAGGGCAAACGAGAAGGGAAAGCGAGTAGGGATACGGAAACATTTGACACTCGGAGGTTGCTGCTTCGATATATCACTAACGGTAGGGCGGCGAATTCATATCTGGATACAAATACATATCAAATACAAAAGAACACACGAAAAAGGTCTCGTCGAGGTCAGTTGTAATGGCGAACGACAATTCCATTAATCAATTCTTCCTCAACACCCTTCTCCTTCCCCTCCCTCAGCTGCGTCTGACCATATGCCGCAATCCTCCCTTTCCTCCACTCCCCCATAGTCGGCGCAACATCGTCCTCATACCTCCTCACAATCCCCACGCGCTTCAAGACCGGACTTTCCTCCAACGGAACAAGCTTAACGTCGTCGTTCGTCAATGCGAAGAAAAACACTCCGAGGCGGGTAAGCCCGCGTTGGTCTGCGGGAGGCTGGACGACGCGGTGAATCGTGCCTTTGTAGAACCGCCCTGAGAGAAACTCGAGAGCTTCGCCGGCGTTGACAACCTGAATTTTACTCCAAACGTGAGTGCAAAATCTGAGTGTAGAGAGGAACGTGGACGTACAAGAGCGTTGTTCATGTGTTTGACCCATTTCCACGTTCCGTCGGGGGTCATGATCTGGAGTGCTGACACGGGCTGACTCCAGAGCAAGGTCAAGCTGCCGAAATCTCGAATGGAACTTGAGTCACTCGTATAAGAAGGCCACGATGTGTCGTACCCGTATGGCCCTTGAGCCAAACATTCTTCGTTTTCTCTTCGTCTTCGGTCGAGCGGGGGTAGCTGATCGTGATGACAACTCGGTCTGTGTCAAGATCGGAGTGATCTCGAATCCACTCACTATTTCATGAAACGAACTGAAGGAACGTACATTATCAGCGTAGTAACAAAGTGAGAAAGCAATCTGGCATACTCCAGGTTTCCCATGGCGCGTTGAAGTCATGCTGGTTGACGAACGTATCTTCTGGTAATTCGAGCCCAAGGGCGAGCAGCCTTTAGAACGGATGCATAAGTCTCTTCGAGAGCAGTAACGTGGAACGTGATAATTACCTCAACAAAGGCAGGAGAATGTTGAAGTGATTGTGCTTTGCAAAATCACCGATCTCGGGTAGGAACGGCCGCAGCGCTTCTGGGTGTTCCCTCTTCGTCACATCTGGGTTAACTGGACACATGAACGAAACCAGCTGAGGGTGGGGTTATTCAGAACGAATTCAATTCACGCACTGTTGTAGTGTTCGAGTTGGTCGCGGACACCAGCGTCGATGTGCTGGGACATTCATCAGCCCGAGCCTTACACTTCGCAAAAGATGACGACTCACCCAGTACTGTCGAGGCTTGTACCCCTGGTAGCTCCCGTCCTCCTTCATCCTCGCAACATACTTCTTCTTCTCCTCGTCGCTCACACGAAACGGGATCTCCGCAATATCGAAGATCCGACGTGTCTGTCACGTTATAAGTCCCATATTCCATAGCTCGAATTGTTAAGCGTAACATACTTGTTCCTGCGTATACCCATGATTGACGACGTAGAAAAAGCCCACGGTAGACATGGCATTGCGCACGTCAGAAACGAGTTCGGCCTTTCCCTGCGGAGTCTTGAACTTTTCAAAATCGATGATAGCGAGATCTGCGAAATCCACTGTGTATCTTGATCAATTGGCGAACGACGTGATTAGCTAGCAAGAAGGGGCGTACAGTTCTCCTTAGTTGGAGGAGGTGGAATGTGGCGAGGAGTTTCGGGGAGGACGATAGCGGGCATCGCTATAGCAATGAGGGCCTGTAAGTTTGAGTCAAGTTGTGTCAGCAACGAGCGGGAACGAGCGGAAGGTGTAATTCACCGATGGACACCACGTTGGAGCTTTTTATCCCTTTCCACGCTGTGACGGTTCCTTCTCCGGGCCATCTTTAACGATGTTTCACAGGGAGGTGCTTCAGTAAGACTCACCTCCTGTTGGTGCTCGTGACCCAAAGATAAAGTTGCGTCAGCGACGAGTGATCCCATGCCCAAGCCAAAAACCAAATCGATTAACTCGTTGGTCTTCAACGGTTTGTATGTGGTGGTAATACGTGGCTTTGCGTATCGTTACTGCCGGCGTCTCAGCTAGCGTCACTTGCCCCCGGCATGGAAATCGTGCAGATATTTGTTACTTAAATTCGGACGTCTGGCAGACAACGAACGATTCTGGCTGATGAAGCACTTCTGCTTCTACTGTCCATCTGCCGACGGCATTGCGTGAGAGGCTGATGCTACAGATGGTGAACGTGTGGTATTGGAATGTCCTGATAATAGCCTTCGCTACACGTTGACACCACGAGGAAGCTCACTAGTGAACACGGGTTGCCATCCTCTACGTCATGGAGATACCTCATCTCACCCGGAGCAGCGACTCTACATCCTCTGGCTTTCCCTCAGACCCAGCCCTCAACTTCAGGAACAGTAAGGTGGTACCCAGAACAATGCTCAGCAAACGGAATGCGTGAGGGAGACGGACATGCAGATGACACATACACATAGGAGAGCTATAACTCCCCAATTCTTTTAGCGGGTTTCTACGTGCTAATTGGGGAAGCAAAAGAGACGAACCTTGCGGGTAGATGAGTATGACACGGTTTGAAACCTCTAAGCAGGATTCCAGGTAGACGCGCTGACTGACGGCGGACAGTTCGGAGAATAGAACGCTGGGTATCACGCTGTGATATCTTGTCAACGGTGTAGGACGTCCGGCCGAGATCGACGCCTTGACGATTCCCTTTTCATGCCCCTCGTACGGTCATAGGACTTGCGCTTCCAAAAATTACATTCTGTTCTTCCGTGCACGTCAACAATTTCGAGTCCTCGTTCTGCTTTTTCCTTGCATTCCGTGGGTCCCTCCTATAATTCTCGTCAGCAGAAGCAATCGGGTGGAAACGTTTCAAACAGACGATCCGGGGTCGAACGTCAAGCATCTGCAGGACTTCCCGGTTAAAAGCTCTGTATCCATGCTCGATTTACCGACGACAAGTATCCACGGAGTCAACACGAACTTTGTGTCCTCCCGAGCGTTCTCTCCTGCTGCTTGTAGTAGTGAACGAGGACATCCACGGACCTTGTAAAACACGACACACGCGAGCACCCCAGCGCCTCGCTTCGTATTCCACGAGCCTCTTTCCCATACCTCACCTCACAAGATTACAGATAAGCGGGCCTTGTTTACGGGTTTCTAGACCCTACGAAGCCTCTAGTGCGGCGCTCTTTACCTCTCGACAGCGGAAATAATGTTCCGCTAGTACACCCAGACTGTCACGACGTGTCTTGAGGAAAAAGATCTAGCAATAATCATGGCTAAATACGACGCGGGGGGTTGAGAGCTCTAGATGTCCCAGGACCTTTGAAATCTAACGATAGGCCCACTAGGAAGAACGAAAAACGTTTTTTCAACTCCGAATTCGGTAATCTAATCCTAATTATTATTGTCCCGAATTTCACGTTCATGTAGCCCTAGACATGTGCTCATCGTCCCTCCATACACTTGCGTTCGCTCTAAAGGGTATAAAACCGCGGCATTTACTCTCTCCTTGGAAGGGGAAGCCTTCATATACGGCGGCGATCTATCCCCCGGCCGGCTGCTCTCCAGCAATTTGACCACTGTCCTCCGATTTGGCGTTGACGATGGTATTTCATGTAACGCGTTGTAGTCTCTAGGAATCTTCAGTGCTCTTTAAACGTGGCTGAACCATCTATTCCAGGGCCTGCTAATGTAACAGTGCACAGTTTGGGTCTCCAACACATGCCTTATGTCTCTTCGAAGTTCGGACCTAATTGCGAACCGTGTCGACTACATGACTTTTTTCATCACCATAGTTTCGGTGAGGCCCTCCACTGAGTAACCCTAATTACTATGTCCTGACTTTCCATCCTAAAGCTTCTCAGCACAACCCAAGCACGCGTTTCTCCACGATCTGCAAACCGGCATGACGTAGCGTAATGACGGTATTGTCCGTGGCGTGATTTCCTCATCTGTGAGATATGAGAAGATGTGTGAGAGGACCTCGACGGGTAGACGTCGAATGGGAGAAAGGTACGCCTTGAAAGGTTTCCGCCGCTCATGCATATCTGTGACCTTTCCCTTGAATCGCTGCATATCACGAAGTATCTTGTTCACTTGTAACTGGAGGGAGAGTAGCCCGCGCTGGTGGCTGGTGATTTCATCATTCAAATGGGCGATTGCGGAGGAGAGGAATTCAGAATCAGCCTATGAAGGTTCCACGCTGTCGCGTCCCAAGAGGTTCGTGCTTGATCGACGAAATTGGTGACCTAGAGTTGAAACCGGGTGGGCAGGATTTGGGTACACACCTGAAATAAACGTATGTCTCCGGATGTATCCCAGGCGGAGAACCTGGCATTCTGGTTCTACTGAGGCCTCGCGCATCTTCCAAGTCTCTCGATCGCAGCTTAATTGACGCATAGCCCTTAGAGTCTGGGACCGTCGTGCTATTTCATTTCTCATTCCAACAACTTCATGTCTTCTGTTGCACTTTCCTTGGGTGGCGTGAGGCATTTGCATTTGCATCCCTTCTCGGACGAACATAGGTACTTGCTCCTAAACGCCCCGTTGGTGCAATGGAAAATGCACACAACTTCCGCCAGATCATGGAACGCGGAACTCTCGTTCGACCCGAGCGCGGGAGCATTCCGAAAGCAGTACAATCTTTTTCTGTGCCTTGTACCGCTGTAACATCTCATCTCGAACCGCGATGCTGGCGTACCTATCGTGCGTTTAATCGTGAGGATCGTGAGGGGGGTAGTTCCGGACCCTTTCCGTCGTCTCATGACCATCTGCATCGAGAACAAGACACCACTAGAACTTGTACATGTTGAATGAATACAGCAACAGCTTCGCGGCGCGGACTTCGTACGATCAAGAGCAGAGCCACAACCCCCGGACGACGTCCTGTATGTCAATTCCCTCTATCTCGGTCTTCCAACGTTACCTTTTCCGTGCTTTCTTAGAGCTAATGCCTGACATTACCCCGCTCATCATGTGGTCCGCCCAGGACCTACTTTCACAGCCCTTCTGGCACAATCGACGCATGCATTTCACCGGTAAGACCATTTACCTTGGTGGTTCCTCGTTCGAACCTGGAGAAAGGCATGGGCCTACCGTGTATCATTGAGCCTAGGTTGTACCCTTCAGCGCTCTCGATGCTCAAGGTCATCCATAACCGTTTGACGAACAAAGCCCGCCCACTCTCTCCCCATTGTCCAGGGCTAATATGGCTTAAATGTCAAATACCAGCATTAAATCGCTGCGTAGCCTACCACACGCCTTGAGTTGACCGATAGGTTGTCATTCCCCAGCGAGACGCCCTGTTAGTGTACCGGGAGCACAGTCCTGCTTCTATACGCCTTTGTATTTGAAGTTTCACAGGAGAGGGGTCTCGTTCGACTCGAGCTCAGGGCAATTATCGAAAATAAGCACTTAACCTTTTTTTTCTTTTTTTCGATGTGATTTACGCTACACCGAAATGCCCACTGTTGCATGCCATGCAGCATGTATAACGCGACCTACATATATCGCCCTTTTGGTGCAATGGATACACACCCCGGATGCATATGCCCCTGCCTAGGATCCATCAAGTCAATTTCTTCGGACTTCTTGTCATCTCGCGATTTTGCTCACCCACCTACCTTCCTCTATCTTGAGCATACTCGTGGTCGGCGCCAACTCCAAAGTTGCAGGCCTCAAGCGAGTAAGCCTTCGGTTGACCTTCCCTCCTCGCAAGCTCAGACATCGGTCAATACCAGGGAGGTTTCCCATTGGAGTAGCCGGATCTGACTCAGGGCCCCGATACGCGCAGTGTGCAGACGCGACGCAAGCAGCGAAACACGATGGATGAACCAGAACGAACGAAAACGGTAATAGACTACAAGTTGGAAGCTCCAGCCAAGTATGACCAAACACGCCTGCCGGATCTGGAGTATGGCCTGACGATACTCCACCGTTCGAATCAAGAGTGGGGCGCTGCACAACTTGTGTGAGGAATAATTTTCTTGCTCCCTCCTTTGATATCAGCCTATTTAGTATTGAGCATTTTCGAAAAGGATGATGTTACTGAGGCTGGACGCACGAGTATCACACGAACCACTCCAACTCGAAGGAACAGTTACAGGTACGTCCCAGGGGTTTGGGGCCCCTGTCACATTTGACGCATATCTTCGAAGGCGCCGGCCCATTTGTGCAATGTATACTTGTTCCTCCTAGACAAACGAATTTTCGTAGTCATTTTCGGTGATTTAAATCTAACGTCCAAGGTCAAATTGAGAAACGGCGGCGGCACGAAGAAACAGGTCTACCCACCAAGTACATACTGCGGATATCCTCTCGCAGTTCAACGACGTCAACAATGCCTGCATTTCTCCGCCTTCCTCCTGATAAAGAAGCCAATGTTCGGAGATTCCGCGTCCTTTAAATGCGGTGCAAGGAGCACCTAAGCAACTGCAACAAAGGCGGTTGGAGGAGCACACGGTCCATCGTTCCTTTTTCGAATATCTGAGCGACCCCAGAACCAGAATAAGGGCTAATCCAAGATAATCGAAAGCGAGCGCATTCAAAAATCTGTGTACGGTGGAAAAACGGACGGGAACCACATCTTCAGAGAATCACAACTGCTCAGGTGCTGCCATTTTCCGTGCCGAAAGACCAAGCGAAATAAACACAGGAACAGGCTACCATGACGAAACTGCAAGATGCACGGAGGAATCATGCACCTTCTACTATTCAGTTTGAGGCGCAGAGACACCGCTTTAGCAGTGTAACGACACTCGCCCACTACCCAGTGGTGGTTCTAAAACAGGATGCTGCCAAAAGACATCGAAACAAAGGAATTTCAAATCAAGTTGAGGATCAGGGTGCTTTACCCAGAAGAGGTCGTAGATAAAGTACTTACCTACCATCGGAACTCTTCAAAAGTAGACAGTCACCAATAAGACTCCGCTGGCAGCATGAACATGCTGTGCTCCTTGTAGCAACCCATCGTTTAAACATTGGAAAAGATAGAAGATGCCAACATAGCAAAGCGTAAGTGAGCCCGAGTCGAGTATGCGGGTGGAACGCTGCTGGAGCGCCACATTGGCCTTGGAACGTTCCAAGTCGACGCTTGAGCTTGACCAATGCTCGACAATCGGTCTCGGGGATCAGGTGATCATCACACGTTTGTCGCGTGACTGACACGTCTTGATTTTGTCAGCTTTTCTCAATCATTCGTAATCGCTTACTGTCCCTTCGTATGCTGATTGACAAGCATGCATAGTATAGATCTACTTCTTTTGCTGGGCGGGGCACAGTTGGTTCTTATTGACAGACCGATGGAAACCCAGAAAACTCACACAAGGCCTTCTAAGCACAGGCAAGCACACTTTTTCAAATCAAGTCTCCTTCTATTTGACATCATTTAAAGCGGGGAGCAATGCCGCCCGTTCCGCGTCACTTATTCTAGGCTTTGCCTGATCACCAGCTTCGCTGGGTAGGCGGAGTTCATCTGGCGGCCATATTCAGCTCAGGCTTTTCTTGAACCTCTCCCTGAATAGGTCTGATCACAAGAGGGTGAGCTCTTACGTGCTAATACCGACCTAAAATGCGTTCACAATCACCCCAGTTTTCCATGGTCAAGTGATTGTGTCGACGGTGAACTCATCCCCCCTTCCGACGTCATCCGTGTACCTCCTTCCAACGATAGAGATCCACGATTGCGAACTGGAGATCAGTACGAGATGATCCAACTTTGTCAGCCTTCCGGTTATTTCAAGGCTCAAGCCTCATAACGATATTTTCGGACAGTTATTCAATCCACGGAGGTAGATGTTGCGGCTTTCTGAGATGCATCACCGAGGAAGACTGGCTTTGGTCGGAATCGTCGTTAGATCCTATTCCGATCTCACCCCGGTCCCGAAGCCCTCATACAGCATCCCCACGCTCGGGACATATGACGAGCATTTTACAGAATTGAAACACATTCACAGCAGGTGCGTAGGAGGCTAACTTACAAATGTAGCTCACCGTTGACTCCATTTCTCCGCTGATTATTCAATAGCCTGCCCAGACGACAGAATAACTCCTTACGTTGCAAGTCTCGCGAATATGGTGGTGGAGTTCTCGACGCCTGTGGGAATCGATGTCCTTGATGATCGCACTCCTCCAGGGTTTTCTTCGAGGACTGCGGCAGCCGCGGACTGAAGGAACGGCTCAACATACTACACCCCGTTGGTCAGCCTTTGTTCGCGAGCTTAGCCAATATCTGCCTTACACGCTTTTTTTTTGTTCAGTCGGGTCTCCCATGAAAAGTCGCAATGAAGCCTTGCGTTGCTTTCGTTACAGCCCTTTGACCACGATCGATGATCAATTGAGGAGTCTTCATTTTAGTTCGATCATGACCAGGCATACGCCTCGTGGCCCTTAGATCCCCGGAGCGCTACGTCCCATCGTCCCTTCAATTGATCACTTGTCAAACTGAGATACCGGTTGTCGGCGATTTCAACCGGTATAGACATGAACTTCAGGGCGACATATCACGCGCAGCCGTTAAACGGTTCGCCGCGCATGTTACGCTTATACATGCCCGAGTTGTGTTAAACACCATTAGTTGTCCCGAGTTTACGGGAATAGTGAGTCATTAGAACATTGGAAGATGGTGGAAGGCAGTATGACAGGAAAAAAGGCTTCTGGATGCCGCATATGGTAAGCTAATCTTTGCTTACGTATCAGCCATCCCATGATGCTCGACGCTCGTTTCCAATTCCCGTTTCAAACGAGCCACTGATCCTCCCAAATGTCTCCAGGAACGCTCACCGCTACACAGCCTTCACACTACACGAATATGACGCCAACGGGTTCAAAAGCAGTCCTATGTTTCCGTCGCCGCTTGGTTCGCAGTCACACCCTTGCTTAGGCAGAATTCGATGACAAAACACATCCCTCCTCGTCGTGACTTTGCCGAATCGCCCTCGGGTACCCTCAACAAAGGCCATATAAACTACGAGCTGCAATGGACAATAATTCAATCAAACGCCTTTGCACTCAAACGCGTTAAGCTTGACATGTCGGACGATCAACCCACCAGCCCCAATTCCACTTCCAGTGCCGTCGTGCGTAGGAGAAGAAAAGGAAGTACGTGTCTCAATTGCAGGTGAGTTATCGATCTAATCGCGACACCCAATATGCTAACCTTATCTTAGACGTAGAAAGATTGTACGTTCACATTTAATCTCCACATTAACACACGCTAACTTCCATTGCGACCGTAGAGGTGCGATGGAATCCGCCCTCTATGCGGACAATGCACAAGCGGAAGCACCTTGTTTGAGGATTGCGAATTCCCTGGTGAACACCCGACTGCATCGCAACTCCTCGAGCAACGAATATCGCAGGTGAAAGACCGTATCCGGGCACTTGAAGATCCTGAGGACGGCCCTGGTCTCACGCTCCATCATCCCTACGTGTCAGAGGAACTCCCCTCTTCGCATCTAGGGCACCGTCGCTCACCTTCCAGCATGTCAAGCGGTGAGAAACGCAGTATGGGTATTGGATACCGTGCCTTAACTCGGGTGTTAGATTCCACTGGATCTGGTTCACAGGAAACGCCTCCACCAGGCTTCCCGAGACACGACTCGAGCGGCCTCGAATTTTTCCAAGAACCTTCGATTAATGGACGGCATGAAATGTAAGTCGTACCATATCATTTTGATGGGCATTTTGCTTATCCGCATCACAGATTGGATCCGTTCTTCAGTGGTGCCTATCAATTCGGATTGTTCCTCGATCCTGGACGCCTCTACCAGCTGCTCATGCTCCCGTATCCCCTTGGTGACCACACTCGGCCTACTCCTGCTCTTCTCTGTACTGTTTATCTCTGGGCTAGCCACCAGTCCTCGTCACTGAGTCATCTTGAGGAGACATTGACAAAGAACGCCCTACGTTACCTCTCTCAGGACCTTTCTAGCTCGCATCCTTATAAAGTTCTCCACACTATACAAGCCGAAGTTCTCCTTTCATACTACTATCTGAAGAACGGAAAAATGCTTGAAGGCAATCATCACGCAGACGCGGCACTGTCAATCGCGCTTGCCACGAACCTTCATCGTATCCGATCATCAACGAATTCAAATTCAGGACTCCCACCCCCAGCTGACGCCGTCGAGGAGAATGAACGTATCGATGCATTCTGGGCAGTCTTAGTCCTCGACAACTATTGGGCTGTGATACAAGAATCGCATTCGACTCCCTTCGAGGTTCAAAATGGCACAGTGGACACACCCTGGCCGATAGAGTCCGTTCAGCACGAATACGTATGTGCGAAGCCTCCTCCATCGATCTGACCATACTGATATAGTGGGTAGCACCTATTGCCTCTGCAGAGCCGCTCGACCATCGAGGATTTCCTCAGTGGGCGAAATTTGGCCGGTTTTTCGGAAAAAGCACTTCACGCCAAGGCGGCGATTCTTTTTGAAAGGGCCACTTCGATTCATACCGGAGACAAACGTGAGTTGAGCAGTCATAAACGTCACAGGTCGTTACTGATGACAAAATAGGTTCAATCTTACAATCAGGAACCTTTGCTCACTTAGACTCACTTATCGACAAATTTCAATCAAGTTTACCTCTCGTGGACAGTGTGGAGGATTCTATTCCAGCCAGAAATAGGCGCGTTGTGACCCAGATGTTATCGTACGCTGCAACGATCAAGCTACACCTTCCATTCGTAGGAGAATTCGAAAGTTCCCATCGTAAAGCCGTCGGCTCCGCTGAGGCAATCGCCAACCTCGCGAGTATCATCAGTTCTGATTCTCGCCAGCTTCATGTTGACCCCATCGTAGGCGTAAGTCACCATCCTTTTTGCATGCAAGTAGTTGAGATCCTTACATCCTGTCCACAGGTAATTTTGACCGCCGCGTGCGACGTCCTAATACCGCTGGCTACGAACCCGGACTCCCGGATAGCTGGTAATCCTGATTTCATCATTTCGTTGGAGGTCATCATGGCCCAATTGAAAAGGTTCTCGGAACAAAATCCGCTATTCAGTAAGAGTCCGTCCCATCGGAAAACATAACATCATGTACTCAACTGTCTCGGAACTCACAGGATTTTTGATGCTGCGCTTCAAAACCGCGTATCCAGCCAGGGCGTCTCTTGCCTCCACGTCAGGGTACCCCTCGGTTTAACCAAAAAGAGTTTGTATGCATCCATACATAGACCACATTGTACTTAATACTACTTGTTGTTCGCTGATACTATAGATCAATTAATTTGCAATAATGATTATCGTCATAGTCCCAAGTCGCCCCCGCAGTACCGGCGGTTCTCTATAGCCGCTGACATATTCCTTTCCGGATACCCGTACATGCGATGTCAAAACTGCCTCCGAGTCGTCATAGTTGAGCGTGCCTGGTCAGGACGTCACTGCCGTCGACACGTACGCCCGGCGATTAGAATATCCGCGGATGCCATGGACATCAACACCCCCCCCCCCACATCATCATAAAACCTGCGCGCTGAGCCCTGAACTGCATACGTCAGCCCGATATGGGGGAGGCGATTATGCAGAAAACGCGCCCGACCCACTTGATCATGATGGGGAATCGCTAAGTGCTGCGTTTCTGTGAAAATTTTTTTCGAATCATTGTCCATGCCCACTTGTGAGCCTGTGGCGTAATCTGCCATTAGAATAATCCGTGTCTCGCCGATGTAGGGCGGCAACACCAAATGATGGGTGGACGTTCGGTTTGAGTTCCAAGTTGATCGAAACTGCGGATCATGATCACCAGGTGAGCCCTGCTTGTCGGAAAGCCACGAGTCTGAGCACTAGCGGGATAAGGGCCGGTTTTATATGAATTTCCTACGGCGACTCTGGGGTAGCAGCCCGGCGCATCGTCATGGTGAACTTGGAACCGGGTTCACATCGGGGGTGGGATCATGCGAGGGGGGCGAAAACAACAACATTCTCTAGCGGCGTGTATCGGAGCCAGATCAGGGATCAGAATCAGAGATTGTAGAAGTCGATCTTTGGAGATGCCTCAAAACAGAGTCTGAAACGAAGAGCTCCCGGAGGTAAGCCATATACTCTTTAACGAAATGGGAAAGAAGAAGCTTCCGTGCCAGAACAATACTTGCGATGAAAAGACGAGTCAGACGTCCCAGTAGACGCGAATTAAGAAACGTAACAAACGATGCGGGGTAGACGCATTCCCGGACGAAGATGAACGGACGAAGCCGAGCGAATGGGAGGACAACAGGAGGACAACGTCCATCAGTATACACCCGGATCGCTATCCTGCTCCCGGGCAAGCCAAGGCAGAGAAAATCTTTCCGTTAGGATACCGACCGTCAAGCGCAACTTGCTAAACGTCAGGTAAGTACCTGCAAGCGGGACGAGATCGATAAACTTGCCCCAAATCGTCGTCATCGTATTCTTGCTCGAAGGAACAATGCCTAAGACCACGGGAATCACGGTATCATGGGTACAGCACAAGAACTGGAGATAAGCGCGGCTACCTGGTGTACAGAATGGCCACATGTCAAAGGGGGCGGTATACAGGTCAGGAACGATACATGGGAGGGCTGTTATTACGGCCAAGTTTAGTCTTGTAGATAAGAGTTCGCCATTCAAATATTCACGTGCAGGAGACGCCGCCTGACATGCGTTTGTTTCCCCCCCACTGCTGCGAGAAAACCTTGCGTGGCTTCTTGCTCTGCTCCGTAGGCCTGGGCGTAAGTCGCGTGACGGCGTTACAAATACTTACTCACTAGGAGCACAAGATCGCCTAGGTTAATCTCTGCGTCGAAATGGAACAGACCGCAGTCCGCAGTTCGCGCTGTGCCAACAGGGCTTAGAGTGGCCGGCGCTCGAAGAGCTCTTGGGCATGAAGGTAAACACCACGATCGCGCATCATTGAACGAATGCCGCCTGGTGGGAAGTGCATATATGTACCTTAGATAAGCGGGAGCCTAGGATGCGAATTAGGTTCGCAATCTGCTGCAGTGAACGCTGATGGGAACGCCAGCAAACCCGCGGGTAATAGGCATCCTTCGGGACAATGTTAGGCAAGGTGGACGGGGGGGGGAGACAAGGAAGGGACACACGAGGATGACAAGAGGTGACTATGCTGCGTAGCCTCTTGCCCGACTCGAACGGCGACGCAAAGCGAACCATATCTTCTCGCGTTGCTCATTCTTAATGAAGGTCTCGTGTACCTCCTAGTGACCCCTCGTCAACATACGACCGACGATAAGATACAGAGATGCACTTATTTTATTTTCAGCATCCTCGATAGGACTATCTTCACTCGGAAAGGACATGTAAATTTGATGACCCGAAAAAAAAGACGGAAGCAGACCCTCTTCCTTGTGCCATCTCGCCACAACAGCTGACGACAGTCATCCTGAGACTCAATTAAAGAGTTTCAACGGCTCCAGTATGGTCCTTGTCCACTGTATGCAAGGTCTTAGCCGGCACTCATCGTTTAGATGCTGTTGGACCGTTGAACGGGCAGCGCCAGAAGGGGAGAGCAGCAGCTACTGAGATCTAAAAGAAAGCATCGGTAATTCTTGAGCTACAATGGACGGGGTGAGATGGCCGGCTAGAAAGGCAGGGCGGGGTTAACGGGAGCGAGCAATGGACTCGTGGTTGTCGCGGAGGACAGCGAGCAACTTGAAAGGGTTATCACGTGATCGTTGAAAGGTTCCGCGTGATCATCTATCGCCATCGCCAAGATACACGCGCTCCAATCCGTTGACTTACCTGTCTGGTTGTCTTTCAGAAAAGTGTCCTCTCGAACTTTAACGAGCTTGTCGAATCTGGTAGTTTAAAGAGGTACGCGCTACACGTCAGATTATATTGTTGATGGATCTAATATTGATCATCGAATTCAGGTCTCAACGTACAGAAGTCTCCAACAATTTGTGTTAGCAGTGCAGGGGTAGTCTATGATCTAACGCCAGCATAACAGCTCTCACTCCTGAGCTGTTGCAAATCCGTAAGCAGGTCTTGTTCGACTTGAGTGTATGATTCATAGAAGTTCACCTACTCGTGTCAGTCCCGTTCAGCTCAAGCTCGTTTATAAGACATTTCCTACCGCCGCCGATTCATCGCGGTTACAAGGCATTCCGGAGACCTCCATATTTATTTTTCTCCAGCATTTTTTGCGATTTCTGCGGGGTTCGGACTCAACTCCTGTAGATCCATAGTACATACCGACACAACATCGACGACTCACAGGTCGCATTTCGGACGCCGTTCGTCGTCATATACTTGGCCATTGTTGGAACCTGTTTCTGTATCGCCGTAAACCTAGCTGTGCTGTGCGGCCTTTGCTGACCTCCAGTAAAATCCCTTCATCATTCCAAGCAGGACCCTTATGGTGCATTGGCTCCACGTCCCGTTCAGTGGTCATGTTTCGTGGAGCGAGGGGATCTCTGTTCTACCAGAGCCTCTGGTATGACGAGAATGAAACGAGATTTTAGTTTTAAACCTTGCGTCGCCAAGTTGGTGGCCGGTGCCACGCTCTATTGAACACGAGCTGTAGTGCATAGTGTCTCAACGCCTGAGGTGCACGATATATCGTGTAGCCTTCATGGTGTAATGGTAGCGCACCCTGTGGCAGCCGTCGTTTGTCTCATCGCTGTCCTCGGGAACGGCTTGCTCGAATCGAGCACGGGAAAATTAAATGTAGCCATCTGGTGATCTCTTTTACTGCCAGTCTAGATCTCTTCATCATTCGCTGGGCTTCACGCGATACCAGCATCCCTCGCTCACTGAGTGCCGCCTTCGTGCGCTTAAGACTTCACAATGATATTCAGTATCCCGGTTCAACGCCTCTTTGCTGTGGTGAATGCACACCGCCGTTCTCTTAGGTCTCCATTGAGTCGCGAGCAGGCCATAGGCTTAGCCGCTTTTCTAAGCTGTACATCTAACGCGGACCATGCATTCTCATCGGCCGATGACACGTACGCAATGGACCTCCATGAACTCCTTTACACACGCGAACAAAGCCACAATCATCCTCGCGCATCCCAGCCTAGGTCGAAAACCCTAGGGTACTATGCAAAGCAGCGCTGATGAGGCCGACGCCGGTAGATTATTGACGAAAACCAACAATGAGAAAAGAACGGACATTTTCAACATCGTTGGAGGCGTCGGCCTCGGCACTCACACGATGGTAGAGCAGATGGGTTGGATGTCAGATCGGTATGTACACGAGTCGTATATATACTGTGTCGTATGCACGGACCACGCCTCGTGCATGTCAGATGCACTGTTCCATCGTCTCAGTAGCGGTTATTGAGGAGGAGACTATCGGCATGGCTTCCACCAGGTTTGATGATCCAGGCGACCACACAGCTGCCTAGTGTGATAATTTTCTCCAAACGCGTTTCGAGAACGGCGAGACCAAAGGGGCAGGAATGCATGTTTATATCCCGTGTTCATGCCATAACTGTAGGTGACTCAGTACAAGCTTCTAGGGCATCCACATGCAGGGAATCAATTACGTTCACCGTAAGGAATGGTATCTCGCGCACGAAGCGTTGGTTCTGTTGGGCTACACCCTTCAACGGACGGTACGGCAAAGAGCGTACCAAAATTTCCTCCATGAGGTCGGACAAGATCCCGGCAGTGAGGCAACGGGAGTGACCAGCAGTACCCACGACTACAGTTTTTTTTGGCAGTCTCCCGTATGGCAAGAGGAACAGGATCAATAAAGAGTCTCGGAGCACAGTAAGCGGGAAACGTCACCCGGCAGCCAGTTGTTGAGGTGATAGGGAAGTCGATAAACAGCTATACAGAGACAGCAATTCATGCACCTACACGGCAAATGCATAACGTCCGTTCCCAGCGATACTTCTTGACAATCTGAATAAGATCGGGCTAACGTTCAACAATCGTATCCAACCCCGTCATAGCCTTGTGTAGAGGGAGACATCCACTCAGCCGCCGCGATGCATGTCGTCGACGCGCATCGTGAATGTGGGACCTGGACTAGCAAAGACGGCTCGCAGAAGCCCCGGAACTTATCGGTTGAAACTTGTGTCGTGAGGCGTAAAAGTGGAGACGGGTAAACGGAAAGATGATAGTACGCAGGTACGACCTCGAGAGCTTGTGGGCGCGGTGCAACCACGGGCGAAGCACTCAGCGTGAGGAGTCGACGAGCTTGGGGATGGACTTGAATAAATTTACCGTTCGGCCGGAAAAAATGACATATAATATATCGATAACCTGAAGTCATGTTTTCTACTAATTCCATTTTTCGCGGAGGATCGGCAGACAGGGGAACAAACACGATGAAGCCTCAGGAGAACGCTCCTCGTCCTAGATGCGAGACGATGTTGATTCTTTTGAAGAGCGGCGTCGGAGTTTGAACTAGTTGCAAGGCCATCCTCGTCGGTCCGATGTGGAGAAGTCAGTCTGCCTTTTCGTCATGCAGACTCGTTGGATGTACTTCTCAGCGCTGGTAACAGTTTGTCCTACCGATCGACTAGAACCACGCTGAATTCACATCCTAGCCCCGTCTACCATAGAATTGGCGACGATACAGGGGGGCTGTGTATGAAAGGGGGCGTTGATGGGGGAGACCACGTTATGTGGTTCTTTAGGCGCCTGTGTATAACCGTTGCAAACACAGCCTGCTTTCATTGTCTTCCTCTGACCTTGCCTTAAGAGCTCACAGCGATGCAACAACAGTGGTAGGTCTCCATCTTTGCAAATGTTGCTGACTAGGATGCTGATTCGCAGACACGAAGGTCGCCACCGCCGTCCTATCATGCAACGTGAGGCAACATCCACAGCATCTCCGGCGCTATTCCTGACCGCTCACTTTGTGTATTTAGTGAACATTCCCCTCTCCTTGATGACCCAGATTCAACCAGCAGTCATCGTGACTGCACCCGTAGGTACGACTCGGGCTTTCTACGTATAGCTCTACCTCCTGACGGACACTGTAGGTATTCAGACGAACATGAGACCAAGGACAGAGGATGGTCAACTCTCACCAGGACTGTCGCCTGGTTCTGCGCGATCCTTACTGTTGTCATCCTCAGCGGAAATCTAGGAGTCATGATCGATCACGCACGAGACTCTGCCGCCCGAGATCAAATCCGTCATGGCTGGGACCTTGAGCAACAGCAACGCGTGCACGAGGCCCAGCGTTGGATGAAGGACCAGACCGAACGGCAGGCGAACGAAACCAAGAGAATCGAGAAGTTCAGGCGTGATGAACAAGAGTTAATCAAGAGGCAGGAGCAGATGAACGACGACTACGCACGCGAGGAGCAGGAACTCATTAGGCGGCAGGACCAAATGAATCGGGAGTATAGGCAGCGGGAGGAAGAGTTGCGCCAGAAGTTCAGGCGTGATGAACAAGAGCTTATCGAGAGATGGAAACAGATGAACGGCGACTACGCACGTGAGGAGCAGGAACTCATTAGGCGCCGGGACCAAATGAATCGGGAGTATAGGCAACGGGAGGAAGAGTTGCGCCGGAAGATCGAGGGCTTTGAAGAAGAGCTGGAGCGAAAGGTTGAGCGGGAGAAACGCGAACGGGAACGAGCTCGGGTGTACTGGGACGATATTCAGGGAGCTGAACACTGCCTCTCCAACGGTCGCAAGGAGTACAGCGCGCGGCTCGCGAACCTCCCTGCCTCAATCGACGCCATGGACGCTTGCAAAGCAACACCTGTGACGATCAACGGTATCCGCTATACAACACCGATACACTGCGAAGACCGAGTACGTACTCATTTCCCAGTCGATTTATACCAAGGCTTACCATTGACGTCTTGTTTAGGGTCGTTTAGACGGGGTATACGGACATTGGATAGCGGAGAATGAAGGTGTTTGTGCTGCATATTGGGAGCTCGTCAAACTGAAGGTAAATCCTCCGGGATTCTCGACCACTTATCGAGCTTATGACTTGAACGAAGGATTGTACCGCCCCAAAGTCCGGTTTACGCGTGAGTCAATCGCCGCGACTTCTACCTCGATAATTTCACAAACTAGCTTTCAGAGAATTGAGGCAAAGCTCGGTGTCGTGCATGCCGGCGAAGATCGCGAGTTGCTCTGCCTTACTACGCCTTTGACAATCGATGGTCAGACGTACGAACACCCCATGGCTTGTCCTGATTGGGTGCGTTTGTGTTTTTACTGGGAGTTTAATCGTTCTAACGATGGTCCTAAAACAGGGTGAGTACGGATTCTGGGGGATATGGAATATCCCAGTCGACGACTGCCGATGAACATCCAAGACTCGTGCAGACGTTTGCTCGTTCCCTTGTTCCTTGCGTTATTAACCGATGATGATTCATGGCCGTGACATGCCCGCATTTTACCCGTCCTATCGCTTGGATAACTATGCAACAAGACCCGACATATGAGGCACCCCGCCGGTGATTGAGCGCGCGAGCTAAGGTGTCACACAGTTATCAAAGAGATCGTCGAATCCTAGTCCAAAAAAGTTTTCACTAAATATGAAGGTAATCAACGGACATAACGAACCGATGAACGTGGAGGCATGTTCAGTCCTTTGCAAGCGTAAAGCTTTCCCGAAGGCCTCGTTCAGCACCCGCAGCCGTTCAATTGCAGCATTCTGACAAATCATCCTCGTGCCCCCCGTAAAACTGCACCGCCCAATCATTGCGAATGTCACAGTTCGGTCACCCCTCTATTGGATTGACGACATCTACAGGCGACGCTATCCAAAATTTACATGCGTTGAAAGCGGGGAAGTAGCGTGCCATGGGTGCGGCCGTCACACTACGAGAAAAGAAGTTGAAGGGTGGATTCAAAACGCCTTTCTCGAAGCGTCGCTTCCATAGAAGCCTCGGGAACACAAGTTGCTGACGACCCACGTTGCCCAGCATAGAAAGTGTCCATTTTCCCGTTAGGGGGAGCATACGCCGGTGAGGCACCGCGAAACGGAATTGAAAGTGTGAAGTAGACCCTGACGGTCAAGTCACTACCGTTCTTGTCTCTAATCAAGATCTCATCGCAGTTGTGCACGAATTTGGAAGTCCAGCTTCAACCTCGAGTCCTCCACAGCTTCGAAGCTGAACGTCGGAGGCGAGACGCTCTAGCGCGTTGACGCCCCCTCCCAAACCGCATACACTCAATAAAAACGCATCCCTAGAACTTGGTTCCTAGAAAGCATAACAATTACTTATCCGATGCTAGAGTCTCTCAAGCTCACGTCGCCTTGCTGAACTGCCAATCGGCACGGCGACATCCACACTGGCGATCTCGGCGATTCTCGATGCACCTCGTTGCACTCTTCCGAATACCACTCTCACTGCTTTGGATCTGCCCCTGATTTTGGGTTGACGAGCTAGCTCTAAAATGTGACTCCTTTAAGCTCATTTGGATTATCCGCTTGGGATCAAGCATCCACATGGATTCTCGCTCTGTACACGTAAACACTGGATATATCATCGCTCGCCGTGTTTACTTACAATAGGGCAAACCCTTTGGATACCCTTGCATCTCCCTACTATGGTTTTATCCTCTGTCTTAGTTGTCCTTATTGCTTCTCTGCGTGTCGTTGCTCTTCTGAACATACTCTCGCATCCACAGAGGGGTGTACCAATCGTCGCACCTCCAAGGCCCACAAACACCGGTATTCTTCCCATCCCAGGTACTGGCAAAAATTGATACATCTCTCGCAGCAATTTATTATGGTTACGCTCATTAGATCCGGCACACCCATTTCGAGCTCCTAGACTGAACGATAGGCGAGGCCCATGCCGTGAGTTCCGTGTCCAGTCGTAGAGGAATTGGTGACATTGACGTTCCTGGTTTAGCGGGACTTAATACTTTGGCCAATCATGGCTTCATCCCACGAAAGTCAGTGGGACCGTCCATCGCGCTGTGCTGTGAACTGATCACTTTACTTAGTGGCATAGCATCATTCGAAGAAATCGTTGCCGCTGCTACGCACGCATTTAACATAGACTATGAGCTCGTATCAGCATTGACGGCTTTCGGTATAGTGAGCATCTCATTCCTCACCCGACGTGGCATCTGATTCAACCGCACCACAGTTAGCGCGTGGAAATGCTTTCATCAACAAGTTGTCAATAGGCCTCCCATCACCACTCGTACCACCACTTCCTGGAAAGATCGACGGACCGGTTGCTCGAGGACTGGCTGGCCACGGACGCGTCGAGGGTTGGCACTCATTTTATGTCTCAGGCTCCTGATACCTTATCATCTCTTTTAGGCGACGTGTCGATGACACGCAAGGATGCAGCAATCGGTGATAACAGAAACTTCCAAGCTGATCTTTATGCTAAAGTCAGTCTATTTCTATGAAACCCCAGGGTTGTCAATTAGTTTATGCGCTTGCTTCCAGCTCCTGGGCCTCGTTTCACAGTTCGGTGACACTTCCCCTGTGACGGGTCCAAGGAGCATTGTCAACATTCGTGTGATGCAAGAATTCAAGTTCAAGACATTCTTAGAAAACCAGGCGGCTGACAAGCATGTGAAAATTTATGCCTGTATTCTTACTTCCCGTTCTAACTTTCGACAGCTTCAATATCATGTCGGACGCCTTTTACTCAGCTATGGTGAGGCCGCTTTTACGTTGAATTTATTTGCAAATGGTAAGTGGCCTAGAGACGACTCTCCTTAATCACTGCTAACGAAAACAAGGAACGGATGGAACACTATCTGTTCCAACTATGACGTCCTTCTTTCGTGACCAGAGATTCCCAGCAGGTTGGTATCGCCGTTCATCTGTAGCAAATATAGACCGGATTAATGACGATGCATGGGCCATTCTCTGCGCACACCCTGTATCACCTGGCGCAAACGATGCAAATGGCGTCTATGTTCCAGATTCAACCAAGATCACTGTGAGTTCACATGTGCTCACCCTCGCTCAGTGTTTGATGCTTCACGTAGGCTTGCGCACTCTATGAAAACTTGACTGGAGATTACCTCCCTGGTGTGCTTCTAAACACCACTGGCTTGTTGAGACGAAACGTCCATTTTCTGCTCAACGTCGTGCACAACCTTTTCGCTGACTGTCCAATGACAATACCACATGGTGCTGCGAACACGTAGTTGAAGCCCTCCCAACGTATGCCTACTACTTGCCCCCTTGTGACTGCGAGTGTCTCCCTTTTTTTCGTGCTAGACAAAGGACATATTCACTCATACACATGGGACATTCTCCAATACTCATCGTAGTTATAAAATGAAATTGTGCCATGGAAGGAACCTTACGCGCGCACTCGAACAGAACGAGCACTCGTGGTCAGCAATCAAGCATCCAGACAGGGGCCCAGCCTGGTGGTTGCTGCTGCTGAACCAGGAGGGTAACCCAATAGACTGCAAGAGCTATATGAATAACAAGGAAGTGATGTATGCTCTGAGCCATTGGGTATTGTGGGAGATCCTTCAGTGGCTCCACATGTTACTAATTTCAGATTTATAGAAAATAATGGAGATACCCTTCTCTGCCTAAATTGTATGTCCTCCTGTCGAATTGAACTAATGCGAAGGGCAAAGCAGCATCCCGACAAGATCACCCGGAGCATGGTACCCGTTGACCACGAGGGCAATGGAATGAAGTGTGTAGTGGGAAGAGACGTCTCATTGATGCGAAAGAAGAAAAAGATGAATGCTAAGGTCAGTATTAGATTGAGGCGCACCTAACCACCTTCCTATAGTTGACAGGATAGAATCAAAACAAGCCTCAGATGGGGAAAGCCAGACTTACATGTCTTAGCAAGACTTCAAGCCCATGCCGCTCATACAACGTGGGCGTAGAATAAGACGAGGGCCTGATAGACGAACTGGCCCTGTGAATGGATATGGGAGACATACAAATGCAATGTATTTGAGTGCCTGAAGTGTTGGAAGATATGTTAAATTTGAGCCCAGTGACCAAGTCCGAGTCAGGTATGGCAAAAAATGGAATTATCGATAGGATGCGAGGTGTCCAGATTGAACAGGTGGCGTCTTCATGGTATGAGGTTGAAGGGCAGGTGTCTTATTTCCTGTGTACCACAAGGAGAACATTTACTATGTGTGATGAATACAAAGTGTCAAGGCTCTGTGCCCGGTGGACATGAGGGAGGGCCTAGATAACAGATATACATGTGACAAAGAGCATAGACTCAAGCTACGCAGAAAATAAAAATGCTTCTATACCCACACCAGGGCGAGTAGCAGGGCACCACCTTGCATATATGATGTCTTCCTGACTGTCTGCTTTAAGTAAGGAGTAAACAGGGTGCACCATTCGGTGTCCATTAGACGATGATAAACCTGGCCAAGGTGACTGGACACTGGCTGGTGGACGTTCGAAGGGTCATAATTACGTTGTGAACGAGGATGAGATACATACAATAGAACATTGAGTTGCCCTTGAGACCATGAAACCTACTCCTGCACGAAGTCTTATGCGGACCCTTAGAAGGTAATACCAGTGGGCCCTCGTTTATGAGACGCACCGTGTTTGGACAGGGCACTCATGAGGCAGAGAAACCTCTGAAGGGCTTCTACACAGAAATACAAGAGACTAGCCTTGTTCAAAGATTTGGATGGGGGTCGTCTTTGTAGGAAGGCCCAAATGCAAAGATCAGTCGCGATATTTAGAAATTGTTAACGCGACGAACCACGTGGCTAAAGCCGAAGATTGCCCGCTCGGGATCTGTCAACATCACCGTAATGTCCAAGCCCTTGTTTCAGCCCAACATTTAACTCGAGGTCGAATGTCGACGTCGTATTCCAGACAGCAACCAAGGGCAACAATCTATCCGCACGAATCGCGTGTCAGCCGTTGAACCCCGATCTGCGGTTGTTTGGCACTTGACTGGATTCTTTCATTAGATCGTGCCAGCCAAGCCCTAGCGGCACATTACCCCACAACTCCAGAAAGAAAACTCAGAAGGACACCACATTGGAATCTTGCAAACCTTTCGGTTTGTGAGTGTCCTTTTACGCTTTGTGTTTAGGTTCCGGGGTATAGACTTGCCCATTGACAAGTGCTTGTAGCGAAGGCACAAGTGTCATTCGACGTTCATTTCAGGTATGATTCCAACTAAACTTCTCCCAGCCTTGTGACTGTTTGCCTATTTATCGCAGAATTGCGTCTTCCAGAATCCGCCATACCAAAGGTGCCCAGCCTAGCTGCTAATTCCCCGAACGATGTCAACGCCGGCGATTTCGGCGATCTCTTTGGTGGCATTTTAAATGAAGGCTTAGTCCTCTTGGGTAACACTGCGTGTGATGAGTATGCCGTATTCCCATGTTTTCGTGATGGCTTTTTTAGACGCCTCTCGCAATTGGATATGTTGCCGAACTTGTGGTTGACGCCGCGCGTCTAAATTAAGCTTCGAATTATCCACTGGCGTCGAATGTGCACATGGCTCCTCACGCTCGACAGGTAGACCCTATATATACCGTGCCTTGGGATGCTGACAACAGAGCAAACCCTCTGGTATCCCCCATCATCTCTCCGCCATGGTTGCGTTCTCTGCCATCATTACCGTCATCGCTTCCCTGCCTGTTCTTGCGCTTCCTGATATTCTCTCGCATCCACAGAGAGGCGTACCTATCGTCGCCCCTCCAAAACCAACGAACACGGGCATTCTTCCAATCCCAGGTACTCGTGATGATGCGTTTCGTCACTGGCATTATTCTGACGAGTTTCGCGACCGTAGATCCTGCACACCCTTTTCTTGCTCCTCGACGCAACGATATCCGTGGACCATGCCGTGAGTGGAATTTCAGTCAAGTCACGAAGCGCTGAGTGAGATTGACATTTCCAATATAGCGGGACTAAACACACTAGCCAACCACGGTTTCATTCCACGAAAGTCGGTGGGAGGCGTCATCCCGTAACGCTGTGCCCTGATCATATCATTCAGTGGCATAGCATCATTTGAAGAGATTGTTGATGCCTCCACGCATGCGTTCAACATGGACTACGACCTTGCATCGGCATTGACGGCATTCGGCATCGTAAGGCGGTTTGCTTTGCTTTCTACTTGACGTGATATATCATTCCATTTCACTACAGTTGTCGCGTGGAAATGCTTTCGTTAACAAGCTGTCAATCGGATTACAATCACCGCTCGTCCCGCCGCTTCCCGGCCAGATCGACGGACCGGTCACTCGAGGCCTTGCGTTCCACGGACGTTTCGAGGGTTGGTACTCGTTCTACATCAAATTCTGACCACTTACCCTCGATTGTAGGTGATGTGTCGATGACTCGCCAAGATGCAGCAATCGGCGATAACAAAAACTTTCAGCCCGATCTTTTTGCTCAAGTCAGTACTCTTCTTTGAAATTCTACCACTCTCCACTAGCTGACGCGCACGTTTTCAGCTCTTGGGTTTCGTTTCCCAGTTAGGTGACGATTCCCCCGTAACGGGGCCCAAAAGCATAGTCAACATTCGCGTGATGCAAGAATTCAAGTTCAAGAGATTTCAAGATAGCCAAGCAGCCGATAAGCAGGTGTGAACGCACGTCATTGTCCTTACGTCTCCCACTCTAACCTTCGGTAGCTTCAATACCATGTCGGACGCCTTTTACTCAGTTACGGAGAGACCGCGTTTACGTTGAATTTCTTTGCAAACGGTGAGCCATCCAAAGACAGATCGCGCCAGTCGCTGACGGGGATTCCAGGAACGGACGGGACTTTATCTGTACCGACTCTGACGTCCTTCTTCCGCGATCAGCGATTCCCGCCAGGCTGGCATCGTCGTTCGTCACCAGCGGATATAAACAAAATTGGCACCGACACGGTAACCGTTTTCCTGGCACACCCCGTAGCGCCCGGCGCAAACAACGCGAGTGGTACCTATATCACAGATACCCTGACTGGGGTCAATGTGAGTCGATATGGTCCCACCTCTCGCTTTGTTCGTTGATGCATTACTCTAGACTTGCGCACTCTACAATAACTTGGCCGGAGACAATGTTCCTGGTGTTCTCATGAACACCACCGGCTTGCTGAAACGAAACGTGGATTTCTTGCTCAACGCCATTCACAACGTTTTCTCCGACTGTCCGGTCGCGGTACCGCACGGAGCTGCGGGCGTGTAATCGGAACTCCTTCGAAGTTATGCCCAATCCCTTCATGCTAGCTATTATGTGGGATATCATACACATAAGATATTATTCACGATAATCAATCGAAGTACGAACGGAAAAGACCGATCTAGGAACTAGGTCTCCTCCCTGGCTCGAATCGGACGAGCGCACATGGGCAAGAGTCAAGTGGTCCTCATTGGAAAGTGCGTAAGTTCTGTGTTACAAAAGAAGCCAGGACCCCGTGCTCGAATCGACAACACAGGCCATAGGGCACGTGAGTGTAGAAATATGCCCTGTTCAAAGCCTCTGTGCCAATTGTAAGGCTCGACAACATCGTTGTACTCGATGGTCAGGCACAACGATTAAACTGTCCACCGTGATATTGGTGCTTGTTGACAAGTCGGACGCGCACGGACGAGGTCGTGACTTGGACCACTTCGGCCATCTATAGTCTACACACTGACAAAAACGATCTCGCAAGACTCCACCTCTTGACCAACGCCCTCCGACCAGCTTTTCATTTCGCCCTTGACCTCGAGGTATCTTCGAGCCTCTTCCGCCAACACATACATAGTATCCGCTGTTTTCATGCTCCGCTCCAATCCAGCTCTCATCATCTCTTCAACAGGTGCTCCTTCAGGCGGAATGCAATGACTGCGCAGACCACGGCATATTGGCTCATACCAACCAGGTTAGGTTCGGGCGGCCAGCGCGATAAGCAGAATTAAAGACAAATATGTAGTAACCGGCCAACTCGGACACACTGTCCTCCCATCAAAGACGAGATCTTACAGCTACTGCAACTCAGGCCGTTCAACCGTGTCATGCAAGGCTGTTAGTGGCCACTCCCTGTCCCGAATGCCCAGACCCGTTTGTTGCGGCAGCCCGGGGACAAGGGTCCATTATTACGGAACATGGCGATGCGTGGTTTGCGCCTTTCGAGGCTAAGAATCCATGCAGCTCCTATGTCCCGCTTACCCCGTCCTGCCCCACGGTCATGTCCGGCGTTACGAGCACGGCATAGGTACCAACTCTCCCATCTACCCGCACGATCACCTTCACCACCGCGGCAATCCAACCCACGCGTCCACCAGCATATTTTCATGAACGCTCCACTGACTGTTGAGAAAACCGCTGTCAAGTGATATCTTAATGTCCTCCGCCAGGCTGTTAAGGACGGCATTACCCGATACACTGCCTACCATGTACAAATTTTACCTTCTTTTTCTCCAGCCACTCCGCCCCTTCACGTTTGGACCGTTTGTGCCTAGCCTAGCTTCCGCCCTCCCGGAGCCAAAGTACTCCAAGTTCGAACCAGCGGCATCTACACCTTTGCTCAAGGGTGCCCTTCCGCCTCCCCTATCCTCCCTTGTTCTGCGCGATTTGTCCGTGACGTCCGCCCAGGCCCCACGTCGAGAACAAGCGCTTCCTTGTCTCTGGCGGCTTTTTGATCTGGAAGGATGCAGCGTTTGCTCCGTTCCCTGGTACTCCTACCACTATCAAAGCCATTCATGCTTTGAAGGAAGTCCTCGGAATGAATAAGTGCCGCTGACGGAGCCGTCGATGGGTCGTTTAGAAGCTGAGAAAACGTGGGCTATGCCCCGGCTTGAGGGAGATCGCACTAGATGCTCAGCGCAACGGGTTTGGGATTTGGAAAAGAGCGCGTTTATTAGTTAGGTAGTAGTATGTTGACATGGTGATATATGTATATCAAGTAATGAAGTATACCAGTGATTGTGCAAGCTAGTAAGAACGACAAGATCGATCGCGACCACCTTGGGCAGACTGAATGGTGGGGGGGTCTAGCATAAAATCTGAAAAAAGTGGAAGTTATTGCCTATGCCCTCTCCTCGAATCGAACGAGTGTTTCCTGCGCTGCGAAGTTAGGCTATCGAGTATGAGGCCGGTCCACCAGTAGGGCGATGGAAGAAGGTGCAAGAGCAAAGCCTATGGGGTGGGGATGTCTGACCGAAAACATCACATCATACAGACCCGTTGAACGTTTTCCTTAGGGACCCCCGTTCGAGAATTCCCCCAAAGAAAGATTGCTGCGCTGTAGATCTAAAATCAGGGTCTGACGGCGTCAATGGGGGTGGCGACACCAAGCCTGGATATAAGTGTATCTAGATGCATAGAGTGCTGATGGTATAGTGGAAACGCCGTGCAGTCCTGAATATTTCTGGTGATGCGTCCTGTAGAATGTCTCGTTCGACTCGAGTGCAGGACAATATGTCGGTTGTGTGTGTAGATCCTTCTTTTTGTAGCTGGTCTGAGACGTTAGTTTGGAACCTCGGGATGGACTCTTTAGCGGTCGTGTGCTATGCGTGATGCGTTTCCAAGGGATTGGGAGTATGAGGGCATCCATCGCTTTTGTGAAGAACCAACCAGCTCGAGCACAGCCGACAAGAAACAGCCCGACGGCCCTGACCGGCCCGGCGTTCTAAGCGAACACCTTCCGGCACACCGTCGCCAACGACGACCAAGACAATCTCGGCAATGTTCATCCCATCCGACATCATCTACACCATCCTCGACGAACTCTCCTCCCACCCCGCCAGCCTCAAACAATGTTCGCTCGTCTCCCACTCCTTCCACACCTACGCGCACAAGCTCCTCTTCTCCCACATCCACCTCGACCACCCGCGCCCCTGTCGTGGACTCTACCGCGCCATCTCCTCCAACGCCTCCCTCGCAGGCCACATCCGCTCGATCGCCGTCACCTCCAACGTCCGCGCCGAGTTCCGAGGCCGGGACTGGGTCACGATCGAACACACCCTCGCGCCTCTTCTCCAGACGCTCCACAGCCTCCAGTCCTTCGTCTTCCGGGGGACGTTTGTGCCCACGTTGCCGTGGGGGTCGTTGCCGTGGGAGTCGTTGCCCGCCGACCTGAGGCAGGCTGTACTCGGGATATCCGCGCCCAGCGTCACCCTCCGGTCTATCGCGAATCCGCCGATGGGGCTGTTCGGGAGGCTGCACGGACTCAGGAGGCTGTGTCTCGTGGGGCTGGTGACGGATGCAGAGCATGCGTTGGATCTGACGGCGTTAGGTGCCGCCGCTGAGAGGTATCCTCCTCAACCTGTTGGGTATCTCGAGTACCTGGAAATCCAGGGATCGTATACGTGTGGGCGGCACCTCGTCCGCACACTCACGGATCCGCGTTCGCGTCTGCGGCTGTCCCGCCTCAAGGAGCTCGTGCTAGACGGGAACGGCGGGTTCGCTGGAAAAATCATAGACGTGGCCGGGGCAACGCTGGAACGACTGGTCTGGAACGGGCTTGGGGAAGCGAACGAAGGTAAAGCACACTTCTTGCCTCCCCCCCATCAAGCCACTCATACACCTCTCCCTCAAGGTCCATTCACCACCTTCCCATTATCGTTCCCCAGCGCCCTCCCCGCCCTGCGCACCCTCTCCCTCTCCACGAAATTCGCCCGCGGGCACACACACGACCCGCTCCCCCTCCTCGTCCGCTCCCTCTCCCACCCTCACCCCCACCCCTCCCCCCCCGTCCGCACTCACCCACCTCTCGCTAACACTCGACTTCAACGGCGTCTGGAAATTCGCCATCACCCAGCGCGACGCCGACGCCGTCGACACCTACCCCATCTGGCCCCTCCTCGACTCCGCCCTCGCTGCTGCCGCCCCTCCTCGCCCACTACCACTACCACCGGGTGCGTCGTACACGAACCTCGCGCGCGTCACGGTGGTGCTCAGAGTCGGGGGCGGGGGCGGGGGCGGGGGCGGGGGCGGCGCGTTTGCGGGGCTGGCGGGGAGGAGGCTGGGGGCGCTGCATGGGCGGGGGGTGGTTAGGATGGTGTTTGAGGGGTAGAAATGATCAACAGGGGGGAGGGGGGGGGGAGAGGGAGAGGGAGAGGGAGAGTTGACGACGTCAACGTGTGTTTGAGGCTCCGGCGTACCGCGTACCGCGCGATCCTGCTCCGAAATTCACAAACATCTGCTGCCCCCCCCCCTCCGAAATTCTCCTGGCCACAATTGCCCCCCACATCCCATAGGATTTCCCGTCGCTCCACCTCCGCGTTTCTGGCAACCACACTCCCTCGAGAGAGAGCAGAGAGCACCTGCACCCGCACCCGCCCGTTCGACACGGGGGGCCTGGTCATTATAGTATTGGGTGGTGCGGATCCAAATTGATTTTTTGATTTTTTGATTTTTTTTTTTTACTGTGCAATTCAAATATTCAAGTCAAGTCATCCGTCTCCGGGCTACCTCGATTCCTCTTAAGCACGCACACGTACGGTTTCCCCCCCCCCCCGCCGCGGCGAGTCGTGAACAACTCGCTCTAACTGGGGTTATTACCCAAACAAAAAAAAAAAAGTCGAGATATACGGCGGTCTGTACCAAAACCCTCTCTGGACTGTGCGCCCCGCGGGTGAGACGGTCTTCGCTCGGCAATACGACGACGCCTCCTCACCCTGCTCTGACCACCACCACCCCCCTCCCCCTCGGGAAGTTCAGGCTCTGTGCCGCGTTCTCGATTCCCCCCCTTTTTTTTTCCCACTTTACGCCTACGCTCGCACAAACCCTCCCATCGCCTACAAACATACATAGTGCTAGGACTAGTGCTACCGCATCAGGCGTACAGCTGTTCGTCGTAACACACACCTTCCCGCCGCAACGGCCCCCCCCCTCCCCCCCCGCGTTAGACGCAGCTCGCTAGATCGATCGATCGGTTCATCGCATGTAGATTCCTCAGAGATGTCCTATGCGAAATGAGAGAGAGACGTTGTATCGCCCGAAAAGCAATTCTCCTTGCACTGACAACTTTTCTACCTTTTGCCGTCCCGGGACTTCCAGTTGGCCTTGCAAGCTGCTGCTGCTGGATAACCTGTTTCCCACCCCGCGGGCACAGTTGGCAGCAGCATTGATACCCAGAGCAGAGCAACGGGTGCCCACTCGTTCGACTCGAGGTCGGTGCATGTGTAATCCGGGAACCAAGTCTTTTTTGGTGCAAGAACCCCCCTCCCTCAGCAGGCCCGACCTGCCGAAATTTTAAGCCACTCGACCAGCGTACATGAACACCCCGTTCCCGCTTTATCCCACAACGTGTGATTTAGTGCACCTGGTACTGCTTTCCTCCCTTGCCGCGTCAGACGCGAGAATGTGAACTTCACGCCAGGAGCGCCTCGTTCGATCCAGCGGGGGGGTCTTTTTTTCGCCGTCATGCCATACATTATACCCCGGGTGTTTTCCTTCAAGCACGACTTGCGGGAAGCCTCGTTCGACACGAGGAGGACGATAGGATCTGTAAATTTTTGCAGAACGCCCGCGACGTTCTCTATCTATTGGGGTGTTCGTCGTGTTTGAGAGAGAGCCTCGCGAGGACTACCGATAGGGCTCCTCCAGTCTCTCTCTGGCTCGAGCATGGAAACCCTTACCACGTCTGTCTGCGGAGTTGAATCGACGACGAGTTGTTCGATCGAGTGGTCAGGAGACTCAGGAGAGAGGGGTATCTAAATAGTTTTATATTAATGGTAGAGCACGGGCGATGTGTACGTACGTAGGATGCTTTATCGGCGTGGAGCAACGGTGAGGGGTAAGTGCTACGTATATGTGCGTACAACCATGAAACAGCAAAAAAAAAAAAAGGTGGGTCGTAAGATGAAAGCGAGCCACAAGCCAAAGCCAAAGCAGCAAGCCAAACACATGAAAGAAGGAAAAGAAAGCAAGAAGCGTCTGTGTATCGCTCGTCCCCGATCCATAAGTAAACCACGAAGCGCACCAACGCTCTCCCACTCACACACTCCCCCAAGCAGGGTCAGCCTACGCGAAGAACATCGCCGAAAATATCACACCCAGCAGCGTCGCCGCGCCGGACACCACGATCGTCTCCGCCGCATTCCCCGTCGAGCCCGCACCCGCCGCCGTGCCCGTCTGACTCCCGGTGGGCCTCCCGCTCCCCGTCTGGCTCCCCGTCGTCCCCGTCGGCGTCGGCGCACTCTTCGTCGCATCCTCCGGCGCCGTCACACTCGCCAGCGCCGCAAACAGCACCGAGCTCGTATGCGGGACACAGTTCGAGCTCGCGGGCACGCGGGCGGTATACGGGATCGACGTGATCGCGCCGAGGCTCTCCGGGGGCTGCCTGTACGTCTGGGTCGCGCCGGCGGCGTCGACGTAGATGCCCGGGAAGTCTTGGTTCTCGCCGTCGCAGGCTTCGAAGGTGCCGTTTTGGGCGCGGTTGGGCGCGTTGTAGGCGCACCCGATGCGGTCGTAGATGTGCTCGCAGAACCGCGCGGCGTTGGGCTTGGAGGGGTCGCAGGCCTTGATGCAGAAGGCGTGGCCGCCGATGAAGCTGATAAGGAGGAAAAAATGGGCGGTTGGGTTGGGATGGGATGGGATGAGGAGGAGAGGAGAGGGGGGTGACGTACTTGTGCCATTCGATCACTTGGGTATACTGGTCATTGCCGCCAGTCCAGGCATTGGAGTAGAGAAGACCACCGAGGGGGTTACCACGCTGCAACGGGTTCACAACTCAATATGCAACACACAAACCCGCCGCCGCCGCCGCCGCCGACGACCTAAAAGAACTCACCAGATCCGCACCATGGGGGTCCATCTCCCCTCCCCAGTCGTCGTCCTTGAGATTGATCTTTGTCTGATCGATGAACCCGACGACCTGGACGTAATCCGGAGTGCGCATGAACTGCACGCCCTGGAGCGTGTCCTTGGGGATGAGCCGCGTGCCGTGCCCGGGCTTTGTACACCATGCGACCATCTCGCCTTCGATGTCGCCGACGACGGAGCCGGGGTCGATGGGGGCCCAGAGGCAGAAGTCTGTTGGTATAGCGGGGTGGGAGTTAAAATCGGATCAGGGGTATAAGGCGGGGGGGACGGAAGGGGAAAGGGGGAAGGGGGAAGGGGGAAGGAAGGGGAAAAGGGTGAAAGAAGGACGACGAACCATCAACGGAGTTGACAAAAGACGTCTGGCAGAGCGAGTTCTGGTTCTGCGTCGTGGAGTTGCAGATGTTGTACCCGGTCTGTCCACCGCGCACGAGCTGGGGCTCTGTGTCGGCTTGGTACGGCTACTCGGTGCGAGCGAACAAAAAATGAAGTGGAAGTCAGCTCTAATTCCGGGTCAAAAAAACGGAAAGAGAACGGAAAAAAAGAGACGAGCCAATCAGAGCTCGCGAAGACGAAAAAAAAAAGAAGCAAAGGAGGGGCAGAAGAGGAGCCCCTAGAAGAGAAGCCAAGTGAGAAAGGAAAGAGGGGGAAGGACTCACGATGCCGGTTGGATACGCAAAATGTTTCGACGCGAGGGGTGTAGCGGGGTACGTGCTCTGCTGTGCCCACGCCGAGCCCGCTGTCAGTCCAAGTACAATCGAAATTCCAAGCATTTCTCCTTTCTTTTGCGTGGTGTTTTTGGGGTCTTGGGGTGTGTTTTTTGCGGATTTTTAGTTTTGGTGAGAAGGAGCGTCTGGGGATGTGAGTTGCTAGAGTGCGTTTAGAGGTATAGTGGTGTGTTACGCCAGGAAAACGGCAGGGAGGGAGGGGGAGGCGACCGTCGAAACTGCGGGAAGCGAAAAAAGAGGAGGGAGAGAAGGGGGATGACAATCAGGTCATGAGGGGCTCACTGCGCAGACTTTAAGTACACCGCATCACGCGGGGTCAGGCGAGGGGCTTGGGCTTCTGGCGCAGGGTCCTGGGTTCTTCCGTAAACGGATGCTTCGGCTTGGCGCCACGCCGGGGTATATGAATGGTTGAATTAACGGGGCTCGAGGCATTGGCATGATGCGTAGTGCAGCTGGGCAGCTTGGCTGGTCGTGTCAAGCCCGTTTTACCGGTCTTGGTGTCCTTGACTGTTCAGGAGGGTGGGAGTGCGATTCATTAACAAGCCCGACTCTTCAGGGCTGCTGCAGCATCTTGCAAATCTGAACCACAAGAGAAATCAGTTCTGACCAACTTCGTCCCCATATACCAACGACAAGAATTTTCAGGACGCACGGCGGTGACAAGAATTTTCATGAAGGGGACCCCGTGGCAGCAATAAGTAAGCCCGGGCTTGGCATCAGCCCACGCCGTCCCATGCAAACCTGCAGCGCACTGCGGCCACACGCGGCACGAATGCGGCCTTAGCTGAGTCGTGAGTTCGATGGCCTTTCGGAAAACCTCAGGCTTTGACATGATGGCCTTGTTTTCCATTTGAGTGAGTGTAATAAATGAGGTTACATCAGCGCATCGAATACGCGAACTAACCCCAGGCACACAGACGCCGGAACTGATAAGATAACAGAAAACCCCGCCTTTCCTGGCTCTTATGATATATATATATATATACTCCATAATAGTTATGTGTAGAAATGAGCATGCATACTCTAGGGAAGAGTTAACCATCAGAGTGCGCGTGAGGATGACGGAGAGTTATATCTCACTGGCGGAGAACTGCAGGGAGATTCCTAATGGGTTGTACCTGTGCTATCCTGCTTGTATGGCCGGGGGTCTAGCGTGTGACAGAATGTATCTCCACACCCCTCAGTAGGTATGTGTGTACCGTGGTGTGGCTGTCGGGGGACCTTCGTATTCAATTCTGACTATGTAGGTAACTTACCGCGGTAAACTGGCCGTTCCAATTGGGGACCTTGTGTCAGTGCCAATCAGTAAAAACGGACGACTTGACTATCACAGCTATGCAGACTATGTAGTGCTCAGTAGCTCGGTAACTCTTGGTAGTCGGGTAATCAAGGCTACTATGATGCCTACCCGATCTATGGGGCACTTCATAGCGTACTGTTTTTCCTGATGCGCCCCGCAGTATAATATACTCCTCCTCCTCCATGTCTAACACAAAGGGATTTATCTCTCAAGATCCGTGCAAGCCTCGAGGAGTGCGATAACCCTTGTCTTGACATATGACCATGAAAAAAGTTATGCGCGCCTTCATTGATTTCGGTTAGTATACATGCATAAACCAAACCTTCGAATTCCCCACCCCGGAAAAAAACCACACTGCTGCTCACGCCAAAAAAAAAATACCTTCAATGTCCATTGTCAGCCATGCATACATACCACACGCATCCTTGCGCACCAGTACCAACCAAGCCTTGTTCCCCGGGCTTGGCATCAATATACATATCCCCAGCCACCTCCCCAAGCAAGCCCAAGCCCAAGCCCGCAGCCCGCAGCAGCCCACAAGCCAACCATCTCACCCAACTTCAAATATCTGGGCATCGCACGAAGACGTAATCTTTCAGTACTTAAGGTACAGAGGGGAAACCCTTGATTCAGGCTTTCTGATGGCCACCACCCACACCCCACCGCGCCGCTGGTACTCATACCGACAACCTGGATATGAAAAGAAAGAGGCATAACACCAATAATGTACGTTCCAGGTGCGGCGGGGCTTTACAATGGAGTCTCCCTGGTCACTCTCCATTATCAAGATAGGGTATGGGGGATCCGGAAAGTGATATAATAGATCGAAGATGAAACTAGTCCATGGGCTATAATAGTAAGTAAGTAGGGTCTGCTGTCGAGCAAAAGTGCTAAAACCAATAAGGTCGTGCGTGTGGTGCGTATGCGTATGTGCTGCGTGTATGCGTGCGAGGGAGGAAGGGGGGAGGATTATAAACTGGGGGCGGGGTGGAGTGTGGGGTTGAGGGCGTGTCAAACGAACAAATAAAAGGGTGGGGAGGAGGGGACAGGTACGTGGGTCATCGATCATCTCACATCAACACCAATTTCCCCCTCATTACGAGAAGAACATGGCCGAGAACACCACCCCCAACAATGACACCATCCCGCTCGCCACCACAACCTGCGCATCGTTACTCGTATTCGCCGCACCCGCCGCTCCACTCGTCCGGCTCCCACTCGTCACCGGTCGGCTCGTCCCACTGCCACTTCCATTCCCACTACCGGTCCCCGTCCCCGTGGGCGCCGGTGCACCCGACGACGACCCACCCGCCGGCGTGATACTCGCCAACGCCGCAAACAACACCGAGCTCGTGAACTGCTGGCACTCCGAGCTCGAAGGCACCTTCGGCTGGTACGGCATTGTCGTAATCGCGCCCTGGTCCTCCGGCGGCTGCGTGTACGTCGTCACCTGCCCGTTCAGGGTGTACACGCCCGGGAAGTCCTGGTTGTCGCCCTTGCACGACTCGAAGGTCCCGTTTTGCGCGTTGTTCGGCGCGTTGTAGGCGCATCCGATACGGTCGAGGCGGTGCTCGCAGAAGTGCGCGGCGTTGGGACCGGCGGGGTCGCAGGCTTTGAGGCAGAAGGCGTTGCCGCCCATGAAGCTGGAAGGTAAAAGGGGGTAAGTATTTTTTTTTGGTACGAGGGAGAAAGGGGGAAGACGCACTTGTGCCATTCGATGACCTGCTGGAAGTTGTTGGCGGAGCCGGAGAAGGCGTTCGAGTACATCAAGCCACCCATAGGGTTTCCGCGCTGTGATGGGAAAAAAAGGGGGAGACATCAACATCCAAATCACACATACACATCACGCTGGCCCTCGTTCTACAAATTCCAAAAATAGCTCGTATGTTCATTTTTAATTTTTTTTTTTTCGGAACCGAACGGCCGCAGCAAAAGAAAGAGGGAAAAGCAATGAAACGTACGAGGTCAGCACCGTGGGGGTCCATCTCGCCACCAAAGTCGTCAGCCTTGATGTTGATCAGAGTCTGGTCGATGAAGCCGATGACTTGGACGTAGTCCGGGGTCCGCATGAACTGGATGCCCTTGAGAGCGCCGGCGGGGATGAGGCGGGTGCCGCGGCCGGGCTTCGTGCACCATGCGACCATCTCGCCCTCGGTGTTGGCGACGACGGAGTCGGGCTTGTCGGGCGCCCAGAGGCAGAAGTCTGGTGTGGGGGAGGTTGACACGTCAGAAAGAGTTTGGGAGAAAAGGAGGAAAGAAGGGGGGAGGGGGAGGCTGACGTACCGTCTGCGGAGTTGAGGAATGAGGTCTGGCAGAGCGACTGTTGGTTCTCCGTAGTCGAGTTGCAGATGTTGTAGCCGTGCTGGAAGCCTCTGATGAGGCCCTGGTCCGTGTCGACTTTGTATGGCTGTGCAGGGGGGGAGACGTGTCAATTTCCTCCGAGCAAGATGGCAAGGTAAACGACTACTCACGATTCCTGTAGGATAGGCAAAGTGCTTGTCCGCGAGGGCGGTCGGAGGGAAGGTGCTCTGCGCAGCGACAAACTGAGAAAGGGTAGAGACCGACACCGCAAGGGCGATGACGGCCGAGAAGGAACGAGTGACGGGGGACATCGAGAGAGACGACGTCGAGAGAGGGTATAGACAAATTAACTAAGAGGGTGGAGGAAAGTGTGGAAAGTCGTTGCAATGATGAACTCTGCTGCGTTGTCCAGCGGACTCTTAAAAAGCACCACCGCCAAGCGGAGTTCAATTTCGACGTTCGCGTGTCACGAATGATATTGAATGCGTTAAAAATAGACGATCTGTTGGAATTAGAACAGCAGGTGCACGGACCAATCCCTGTCACCACTTTACGTTTTTGAACATCAGATTGCCGTTGACGACGCTTGACATTTGCTCGGCGCACTTGGATATTCTCCCCCAGCCTTCCCGTACTCATACAACACCATGGTGAAAACTTAAACGGGCTAATTCGCCGCTGCGCTGCAACTTTAAGGCTGTGGACCCAGCACTCGAACTTCGAAGAAGCAGAGTAGACGTGGACGTGACATTGAACCAAATTGAAATACCCGTACCTTCATCGTCGTTCCTTTGTCACCACCCGCCGAGGCGAATAATCTAATATGCTCTTTCACCAGGCCCGCGTCCCACACATAACAAAGTACGACGGGTTGAGGCCCGACTTGGCGCCCCCTCTCTTTCACACCTCTCGATTTTATCCAGATACACCCCCAACCCCGTTTATCGGTGCCCTTGCGCAAGGATCTAGGGGCGGTGGTACAGAAACCCCTCTTCTATGACGTAGAATTTACCATGCAACAGGTTCCCCCCAGCACTCCCGACGAATGGGCTTAGGGGATCGATGAGTTGCCTGCGTGAACCCGCCGTTCGTGTATACACTCGGGTCGGGTGCCATCTGCTGCTCGTTTAGCGCAGCTACGTGCCCGGGTGCCATTGTCGTCGCGGTTCGCGGTTCGATGGTTCGAGGGGGGGCTCTGTTAGAACGTTGAGACAACTGTCCTTCGACGTCGACGTCAAAGCGGCCCGTCGCGAAATGGCCCCCTGATCAACCAGTTTTCGCAACTTTTCGATTTGCAAATTGTACGAGAACGCAACTGTAAGCGTATCGCAGTATCTTCGCCCCCGTTCTATTCAGCTTGCATCACCTGAAGGAGTAACGTGCTTCTAAGAGTAAACCAACGGAGGTATTGACGTTTTATTCAGGACGTTTGGTAAGCCGATGCCCGGTGAAATATTGGGCGGATTATCCTGATCGAAAGGGATGAGAAAACGACCCGAGAAGAAAAATGGTAGATACTGATAAGATGAGATATGTAAGATCCAGGTTAGCGCAACGAATGATCGTTAGCTTCAAACAGATTCAAACCACCACCACCACCACCACAACGCCTACTATCAATGCGCGGGGGCCATTCCTACTGGACATTATTCAATCACAATTATGGACGAGTTCTCCTTTGACAGGAGAAACCTCGAAACTTGTGCTCTCTGCATCGTCTCTCGCTCCTTCCTTTGCTCACAAGCCAAAAGCTCCTGTTCGCCTCTATCCCTTTTATGCCGCAGTCTCTATGTCGCCGTGTCGGCTAACCCTCCACTTGCGGCCCTATATTCGTAGGCTTGGATTCGTGGCTGGGGGCTTCCACCTGTAGGCCGAACGAGGCAATGTTTGCTGGTTCACGATTACAGACACACTTCGCCCTATTCCGTGTGGTCCCCGCCCATTCATTTTTATCAGATATACTGTGAAAAATCGGGACGCGCGGGTACGTCCCTTCCCGTCTCGCATCTGGGGGGGGGGGGGGGCGAACTGGTCGATGATCCCTCCAGCAGATCTGGGTCTGCACTGGCAATCAACGCTGCCATAACTTCTTGCCAACACGGCCTGCACAGATTCCCAGCGTAAATGTCTGGCGATGCCCACGGTGGGGGTTGGAACTCGCAGAGAGCTCTGAAAGCATTGTCGTCGAACCACAGGACAGCTGGCGCTGTCCAGATTATTAATGCAGAATTCCTATCCGATATGTGGCCATTTATGAAAATTTCCAACTAACGTTCTGTAGGCTGAGTACCTAAGCTTCCAGAGACGCTACCTCGTCCTGTACTACAGTAGGGAGTCCGCGATCGTTCAGCGGTGATTGCTCAAGCTCTGAAGAAGTAATTACAGTGAGGAATGGTCGCCTAGACATGGTTAGATGGCTCGATGGTCCAAATCTACGAGTCGGCGAGTCGTCGTACAAGACCAAGTGTGTGTGTTGCCGGCGGGAGGACATTCTCGTCGATGTTATCCGAATGAGCAGCAAGGTAGAAAACGGGTTGTACGCAAGTCCTGAACGATGTCGCAGCGACTGGTAGCATTGACATGACTTCCTCATCAACACTGCGTCGCTGACAGACTCGGCCAGGTATCCCGGACTCCACCCCATTGGCTTTGCTCCTGCATTTTTCTTCCATCGCCCTACTGGTGGACCGGCCTCATACTCAATATATAACTTCACAGCGCAGGAAACACTCGTTCGATTCGAGGGGAGGGCATAGGCAATAACTTTCTTCCACTTTTCCAGACTCTATGCTAGACTCCTTGATTCATGTATGCGTTGTCCCCCCGGATCGACCGAGGCGCTCCTGAAGCTCCCCTGACGTGAAGTTCATATTCTCGCGTCTGACGCGGCAAGGGAGGAAAGCGATCTCTCTCTTGTTCGCCTAGGACATCGCTGAGAATTCACGTGCGGTGAATGGCGAGCTGAGTCTAACCAATAAGATACAACATAAAAATAAAAAAAAAAGTCTCATAAACAACTTAACGCACGACCATGTGTTCAGATCGAACGAGCCCCTCCTTCAACAATCGTAGCGGGGGGGGGGAAGAATCCTGCTGATCGCGTTAGTGGCCCGTACGTGGCTGTCTACGGCCCAAGGGGGAACTCGCTGTCAAAACGATACTTCGGTTTTTCTTTTATACTGGGCGAACGCCGCAGGTCCGCTCACCGCGACACGGCGGGAAATGTGTGTTATGACGAACAGCTGTACGCCTTATGCGGTAGCACCAGCACTGCGTATGCAGGCGATGGGAGGGTTTGTGCGAGCGTACGCGTAGAGTGGGGTGTTAAATTCAAGGTCGAGAATGTGACGAGAGTGCGAGAATAAGAACTAAATGAATTCGCGTTTGGCCTCGGTGAGCTCGTGAGGCAAACGGATGGGGTGGTACACCCACATAACTACCTATATATGTCCTAGCATGCCCGAGAACCCAGAATAGAAGTGCGCAGCCCCGTATTACGACGAGTGAAACGAAACAATAGCCAATTACTCACGTGCATCGCGCATGCTCGCATGTCCATATTCCAACATGGCGGGAAAGGGGGGGGAACGGAAAACGCAGCGCACCGGGGCACGCAGAGCCTGAACTTCGTATTGCCGAGCGCGGGCGCACAATCCAGAGAGTGGGGACGGGACCCAAGCTAGTCTTTGTTTTGGTACAGAACGCCATATCTTGGCTTTTTTTTTTGGTTTTTTTTTTTGGTAATAACCCCAGCGAGAGCGAGTTGTAGACGACTCGCAGGGGAGGGGCGGGGACCGTACGTGTACTAAAGACGGAATCGAGGCAGCCCGGAGACGAGACGGGACTTGAATATCTGAACTGCACAGTAAAAAAAATCAAAAAATCAATTGGATCCGCACCACCCGATACTATAGTGGCCAAGCCCCCTGGGTCGAACGGGTGGGTGCAGGTACAGGTGCAGGTGCTCTCTGCTCTCTCTCAAGGGAGTGTTGGTGCTAGGAACGCGGAGGGGAGCGACGGGAACCTCGTGGATGCGGGGCAATGTGATAGGAGAACGGGAGCGCCGACGTTTGAATTCGGAACAGGACGCGGTCTCAAATAAACCACGTTGACGTTGACTCTCCCTCTCCCTCCCCCCTTTGATCATCCTACCCCTCAAAAACCATCCTAACCACCCCCCTCCCATGCAACGCCCCCCAACCTCCTCCCTGCCAGCACCGCCCCCAACCCCCAGCACCACCGTGACGCGCTAGAGGTTAGCATAATACGTACCCAGGGGCAGTGGTGGTGGAGGGCGAGGAGCAGCAGCAGCAGCAGCAGCGAGGGCAGCGTCGAGGAGGGGGCCAGACGGCGTCTCGGCGTCGCGGTGAGTGATGGCGAATTTCCAGACGCCGTAGAAGTCGACTGTTAGCTAGAGGTGTGCGAGTGCGGAAGAGGCGGAGGGGGAGGAGGAGAGTGGAGGTCTTCGTTGTCGACAGTGTGCCGGAATGATGTTCGCGTAGATCGCCGGGCCGGTTAGGGCCGTCGGGTTGTTTCTTGCCGACTGTGCTTGAGCTGGTTGGTTCTTCACAAAAGCGATGTGGATGCCTCATCCTATCTTCATATCCCCGATCCCTTGGAAACGAATCACGCATAGTACACGGCTGCCGAAGAGTCCAGCCTGAGGTTCCAAGTGAACCAACGTCTCAGACCAGCCACAAAAACGAAGGATACGCACACGCAACCGACATACTGTCCTGCTCTCGGGTCGAACGAGACATCCCCCTAGATATTACAGGACGCGTAGCCCAGAATTCTTCAGGACGGGACAGTGTTTCCACTGTACCAGCAGTGCACTGTGATGCTGACCCGCTGCTGTAAGTACTTACATATATTTATATCCAGGCCCGCCATCGCCATCACCATCGACGTCGTCAACCGCTGATCTACAGTGCGGAAATCTTTCTTGGGGGAATTCTTCTACATGTATGATGTGACGTTTCGGTGAGGCCATCCCCAGGATAATAGTTCATTCAGATTATCATATCGCATCATAGGCCATGGCCAGCCTACCTCTTCCAGATGTCCGTCGCTTCCCGGTTAAAAAACCCCCATAGCGGTATGCACACATGTCTGAGGGTTAGAGATTGAGTGGATCGCCGGGGTCTTTCGATCGCCAACCGCGAGCGAAACGGTTTGTTTGTTATCATTGGTCATGAGTTCTGAGTAAAACCGTGGTTAGCACACACAAAGTCTGAACATTAGGCTTAGAAGACTGTGAGAGGATGGAAGACGGACATGCAGATGAAGAGAGAGAACAGAAATCTTATCGAAAATGCTGGCATTTGGGGTTTGGGGTTTGGACCAGCGATCGCCGCCCCTAGAATGCTTTCTCGGCCATACCCCACCACCGCGATTAATATAATTCGGAAGCACACGGTCGAATATTACCCCCCCAAGTGTCGAGGCTTATAGTTATTCAGTCCTTCCAACTCTCCCGAGGATAAGTAATGCAATCTCGGAGAATGCCTGGTGGCGTTACGGTCGGAAGCCCGTCCCGCCCCAGTTCCCTATTCGGTAGTTCTGATGTGGTCGTCTAGGTAGGTGAATACAGGACACATGATCCCCCTCCAATCTGTAAGGTAGACGATTTACACAGTGAAACCGACGCTTTGACCAAGGGCGTTAGATTTTCCGACATGTTTCGATCGCGTCTCGATGACGAAATCATGACCTCCAGCCAAGCCAGTGTCGGTAACGTGGGAGGAGCGGTGTGAACTTGGCTCCAGTGGAACAATGCAGGAACGTAAGGAGCTTCTATATGGCACCGCGGCACTCCAGAAGCCAGAAGCCAGAAGTGACCAGCTGACTGGTGCTGACTGTGCCTCCCCCCCTAAACGTATGACCCCATTTTCTCACCCCGAATTTCGGTGTATATAAGAGAACAACACTGCCCCAGATCTCCCACTTTCTCATCCAACCGACTCCATGCCTACGATCTTCTCGCACGAATGGGACACCCCCGTCTTCAAAGGCAAGACCTCGTTCTCCACCGGGTTGTACATCAACGGCAAGTTCGTTGACGGCTCGAACGGCACCGATATCGAGTGCGTGATCCTCTATTTCTGCGTTATCATGCAATGGTGGTCGATCGTTATCTTATCAACTTGTTCAGGGTACTCAACCCAAGTGCGTGTAAAACAAGGTTTTTTTTTGGTGACCCTGACCCCGTCCTTGTCCTTGTCCTGCTCCTGCTTGGTAACCACAGCAAACGGCAAGCTCATCACCAAAGTATCAGAGGGGACGGAGAAGGATGTCGACACCGCCGTGGACGCCGCTCACAAGGCTTTTGAGACCGCCTGGGGGCTAAACGTGTCGGGCGCGCAGCGCGGGGAGCTCCTGAACAAGCTCGCGAATCTGATGGTCGAGCACAAGGGGGAACTGTCTGCGCTCGAGGCTCTGGATAATGGTGCGCAGGTGTTCGGGTTGGGGTTTGTCCCACCGTCTTCGTTTTTACTGAGCGCTGTTTTTTTTTTTTTTCTACTACTAGGCAAAACCTTCGGCTGGGCACATGGAACGGATGTTACGTTCGCCATCGATGTCATCAAGTATTACGCTGGCTGGGCGGACAAGATCCATGGTCGGACCATCGAGGTGCGTGGTTTGCACTGCCCCTGGACAGTTGACGAGGGGACTGACTGAACGTTTTTCTTTTCACAGACCGACGAGAAGAAGCTCATCTACACCCGCCACGAACCCATTGGAGTCGTCGTAAGTACCACCCAGTAGTCCCAGATTCCTTTCATACTTATCCATCTCCACAGGGACAAATCCTGCCCTGGAACTTCCCTCGTACGTCCATTCTCTTCACCCCCGCCCCCGGCTCACAGCACACTCCAAACTAACTTTCCCAACCCCAGTCCTTCTGTTCACATGGAAGATTGGCCCAGGTACTGCACGCCAACCCCAATGACCACCAAATCGCATTAACTAAACATCCTCCTTCCAAATAGCACTCGCCGCGGGTAACTGCATCGTTCTCAAGGTAGATAATCCTTTACCTCGCCTCCCGCTCTCCCCCTTCTCCCCAACTAAACCTTTCCCTCTCCCTAGTCCTCCGAATTCACCCCCCTCACCGCCATCCGCATGGCGCACCTCATCCACGCCGCCGGTTTCCCGCCCGGCGTCGTGAACATCCTCACCGGGTACGGCAACACCGTCGGCGCCGCGATCTCCGCGCACCCCCGCATCGACAAGGTGTCCTTCACGGGCAGCACGCTCGTCGGGCGCAAGGTCATGGAGGCCGCCGCGAAGAGCAACCTGAAGCAGGTCACCCTGGAGCTCGGCGGCAAGAGCCCGAATATCATTTTTAACGACGCGGATCTGGAGCAGGCGGTGGCGTGGGCTGCGCATGGCATTTTGTGCGTCTTTGAGTATTCCGTTTTTGCGTTGTGGCTGATTGTTTTACGTGCAGCTGGAATCACGGCCAGGCGTGCTGCGCTGGCTCGCGCATCTTTGTGCAGTCTGGCATATATGACGAGTTCCTGAAGAAGTTCACGGCCAAGGCGCAGAGCATCAAGATCGGCGACCCCTTCGGCACGGACGTCGACCAGGGCCCCCAGGTCTCCCAAATTCAGTACGACGTGCGTCTCATCCCATCCCATCTCATCTCTCCACTCCCTCCCCTTCCTTCCCCCTTGACCTCGTCTAACGAACTAACCTAACCCAACCCACCCCCTCCGCCAGCGCATCATGAACTACATCGAGTCCGGGAAGCAAGCCGGGGCGACCGTGCACCTGGGCGGGGACCGCTTCGGCTCCGAGGGGTACTTCATCAACCCGACCATCTTCACGGACACGACGCCGGACATGAGGATCGTCAAGGAGGAGATCTTTGGCCCCGTCGGCGTCGTGATCAAGTTTGACGACGAGGAGGACGTCATCAGGCAGGCGAACGATACTAGTTGCGTTTTTTTTTTTTTTTTTTTTTCATCTTTTCCACTCTCCCTTTTCGGCGCCCCCGTTCATGTGTGTGACGGCTTTGACCCCGCAGTGTACGGTCTCGCGGCGGCGGTGTTCAGCCAGAATATCAACCGCGCACTCGAGACGGCGCATAAGCTCAAGGCCGGGACTGCATGGGTCAACTGTGTGAACCAGCTCCATCCCAACGTGCCGTTCGGAGGGTACAAGCAGAGTGGGATTGGACGTGAGCTTGGGGAGTACGCGTTGCACCAGTACGTCCTCTTTTTTTGTGTGGGTAGACGCTGATAATCGAACATGATCGTGCAGCTACACGAACACGAAGGCTGTGCATGTCAACTTTGGGCATAGGCAGTAGAGGCGGAAGCAGAAGCAGAAGCAGAAGCCCTCGTCGTCGTGGTCGTCGTCGTCATGGAGCGCGTTTAGTGGCTTGTGGGTGGACTTGGTCATTGGAAAGGAAGCAAGAAATGTATCAGTAGGCATCCCATGTCATTTTTATTTTTTGAATGTATGTATCGGCAACGTTCGATCTCGTTGCCTTGACTGCGCGTTTTGGTGCGTGATCGCAGCGGATTCTGGATTCGCGCTGGGGTCACGGTCCAATGACGCGACGCGTTTGTGTCACGTGGTTGCATCCGCTTGTCAGGTGCACCTCGAGACAGTGAAATGAAGATGGTTAGGGAGGTGAGAGAGAAAAACTCTGCGACACGATGAATGTGCTGTCAGTACTAGTGAGAGGGAGATGCCTCACCATACCTGCAGGAGATGCTATATAATGATTATAATCGACAAGATGAAGGGATGAATCTGCATTGACCCAGCGCAAACCCTCTGCCCAGATCAACGACAAGATAAGATAAAATCTACGGAAACGGTCAAAGTCAAAACCACGAATGATGGTTGGCTTCAACCACAGCAATGGCTGTCAATTCACTGGCCATTCCGGTGGACATTATCAACACGATCTTGGACAACTTTGCCCTTGACAAGAAAAATCTGAAAAGTTGTGCTCTCGTCTCTCACTCCTTCCTTTCTCACTGTGAAAAGCTCCTGTTCGCCTCGATTCGTTTATACAGCAGGACAGAATGTCGTAATCTCTATGCCGTGGTGTCCGCTAAGCCTTCACTTGCAGCCTGTATTCACAGATTTGCACTCATCCAAGGCTTCGGATCGGAGGTCAGATGGGGGGACGTTAGCTGGCTCATGACTGAAGACACACTGGTACCCCTCCTCAAAACTATGCACAATCTTCACATATTTACCCTGGAAGTCTTTTATCTCCTCCCACTCGACTGGCGTACACTCCCTCAGGAATTCAGAAATATGATTCTTAGCCCTGCTGCACCATCCATAACGTTCAGAAACCTCTCAAACCTATCCCTTGCTCACTTCAGCAGGCTGCACGGGGTCAAACACTTGTGCCTATACGATATTGTTGATCTCGATATCCTCGATACCCCTTCAGCAGTCGCCCACCCTGTGAATTATTTAGAATCACTCAAGATCAAGGAATCAGCCCAGTGTGCGACACAACTGATTAGGACACCCACGGACCCTCGATCATATTTGCGGTTATCTGGGCTTAAACAGCTTACATTGACGGGAAACTATGGGTTTGAAGGAACTATATTGGACGTGGCCGGTACCACGTTGGAGCAGATTGTCTGGGATGATCTGGGCAGGGGGACGGAAGGTAAGCCTATACATCCACCAACTCTCGGCGTGATTATAGATTTGACAAAACGCTGCACTAGCTCCGTTCACCGGCTTTCCTCGCTCTTTTAGCGCTCTCCCAGCACTACGCTCACTCACAATCAGTACTCTGTTCGCCGATGGCCATGAACACAATCCACTACTGCCCCTCACACGTGCCCTCTCGGAGGCTACCCCCAACGACACATGTGCACTCTCATATTTAGAGCTCAGGATCAACTTCAGCTATCTAGTGCATGCCTCCCGCATGTCTGCCAAAATCATCGAGCAGTATGTGGTATGGCCTGCACTAGACCGAGCTCTAACACGCCAGGGTGTGTACATGCGGCTAGAGAAGGTTGTGGTGGCACTGTTGATCTCCAATGTCTTGGAACCCGAAGGGTTTTTGGAAGTTTTGGGCAATCTTTTACCAAGGTTATCGGAGAGGGGTGTGTTGAGGCTGACATACTTGGGTGGGATGTACGAAAATGGGATGTACGAAATTAGGACGTAACTGTACTTTGCTTCCCACATATTTATCGGAGGAAACCAAATGAGCTGGACGATGATCGACAGGGCTACACTGCCAGTCAGCACTTCTGCGACGTCCCGCAACACAACCAGTCACACTTCTGTATCAATATATAGCAAAGCTCGCAGTAAGGGCTGCGACTCGAAGGGAGAGCTCGAAAGGCGTTGTCATCGAATCCGGTTGAGGATATCCTCAGTAACGTTTCCCCAGCCTGCGATCGCCCAGCATCAACAAAGCATGACATCCCAAGAGGCTGCAAGGATCCTTGCCCTATTAGGGACTGACGTGACCCTCACAAACTCGTTTGAGAGTGGCTGAGAAACAAATGAAATAGAGCCTTTTCGACGTATGGTCAATAATGAAAGCCCACCTTCCTCCCATCATGACCTTGTTTAGAGCGTTCTTGACGGTCTGCTGGAGGACGTCAACATCTCCTTTGACAACAATCTTCAGTTCTCACCCGTCCGTGAAGTCCTGATTCGACGTGATATGTGGCTCATGTTTGAATTTCCTGGGTTTCCGGGGTATCAGGTTTAAAAGTTTCTCTCAAAATTTTTGGAAACAGCGACTAAATACACTGACCTGGAGTCGGGCGAAGCATCACCACGCGATCGCCGTGTGGGCAGATTCACCAGGTCCTCTATCAGGCTATATCATGCATGTCCCAGTCCGGTCGGTTCTGAACGAGCAAGGATGATTTGGAGGGGGGGCGTGACGGACAGTGGCAGTCGTGATTTTACGGAGGCAAGGCCCCAGGCATACTGATCGTGATGTTTTCAGGGAGGCTGCTGCAAGACACCTCATGCGTGGATTCTGGGATACGCTCCGGAGAAAGTATTTTGGCACACCTTGAAAGAGTGCGAAAGACCAAAACATGATGGCTTGGCGATTGGACACATGACAGATGCAAGTTTCTGTTGGGTTGAGCTCCCACCTCGCTGTGGTATGTCAAGAACAATCGTTGAGAATTCAGAACGTGCACATCGGCCATACAATCAGACAAGAATACAGCGACTCGCAGGTCGGATGAGAAAATAATGAAAGAACAATCGGTCGCAAACAGACTGAGCCAAAATCACTTCCTTTTCCTCTTAGCCTTCGCGTTCGTATCCACCGCCTGCGGAAACGAGAAGTCAGAAACGGCGAAATGGAAGATCAGGAGCTAATATCTGACCTTCTTCTGTTCGATCACGAGTACCCCCTCCTGCAGTTGTGAATCTGGAGGGCGGGTGCCTCTCTGGATGAAACACGAAGAATGAAGTACACAATTGTCAGTAAATATGCTAGAAGCAACAAAATTGCCAAGGGAGCGAAACGAGCTACCAAGCGTCGCCCGTTCACGTTCCCCGTTTTCTTCGGTTCCATTTTGGCAATGACTCTGGCGGGCGAGGCCGCCCGCTCCCTCTTCCCCAGCACCGACGCAGGCTCGAACGTATGCATAGTCGCAGAGATTTCCGAAAGTGGAATGTCTTCCTCCGAATCCGATTCGTCTAGGCTCGAGAATGAATTGAGAGCCTCAAACGTCAATACGGGCGGCGGTGGTTGAGGTGTTTTGGAGGTTACCATCACGGCCTTCGCTTTAAGCACTGGAGCGGGAGCGGGAGCTTGAGGGAGAGCTGGTGCGGCGGACGTTGAGGAGACGTGCACGGTCTTCGTTTCAGGCAAAGGGGATGTGGTCACGGCGACGGTTGCCATAACCACATCGGGAGACCCAGCAGCGACGACAGGGGTCTGCGATGCAGCGGCGTTTAGCCATGCAGGCCCTTTACGGAAAAGACAAATAACCTGCGGGAGGCTTAGGATCAGGACCAATGGGGCTCGACGTCATCCACGCATTCAGGTCAATCATCGATTTGGATGGCACCCCGGCGTCCTTCTGCTTCTGCTTAAGCATCCGCGCGAGTGCTGATTCTAGCTCGCGGATCTTGCTTTGCATCTTAACATTCATATTCTCGCGCTGTGTTCAAAGGTAAGGCAGCGCCGAGCGTTCTGAAGGGAAAGACAGCAACGAACCCGACGCAGTTCATTGTCCTTGACCACATCCTCCTGCTCATGAAGCTCGCTTGACAGATTGATCAGCCATTCCACGAACACCTTCTCATCGTCCACCTATGAAGTGAAAGAATACACTCGAATCAGCCTCTTCTCTGACCGAAAATGAGGAGAAGCTGACCAATTCACCCGCCTCATATCTCGCTTTTAACCCACCCTGCCGTGCCACCTTCTCCGCCAGCGCCAGATTCTCTCCCCTCAGCTTTTTCGCCTCGATCACCAACGCCTCCATTGTCCTTCGACTCTCTTCGTATACCTGTCTCTCCCTCTCGCTGGCCTGCTGGCCGTCCAGCCGAGAAACCAGGCGTGTCAAACCCTCCAATACCTGTTCCTCGAGCAAGCGCTTCGTCTCCTCATAACTCGCGAGCTTGACCGCGAAGTCTAGGGAGGCGGCGACGAGAGCCGCTCGCTCGGTGTGGAGGTCTTGTCGGGTAGCCTCCAATGTACTCTGGGCGGCAGCGAGCTCCGCTTCAAGGTTCTTTTGGACTTCCTGTTTGTATTCCTAGCATTTCGCGTCGCGGTAGAGGAAAGCATAAGCGGACGGACCTTCAAATCCTCGCAGCACTGTTCCTTTGTCTCGAGAATCGCCGCCTGGGCATCGACCTGTTCTTGAAGTTTCTGCATGTCAAGTCTGACGGTGAGCAATTTTCGACTTTTCTAGGCTACGGACATACCGCCGACCGGACCTCTGCACATCCCAGGCTAAGCTCGGCATGGAGCATGAGCACAGTATAACCAGCATACGAATAACACGTACTCGTCGATCCTTTTCAACCCTTCCGCACCGAGCACCTTGGCCTCTTCAGCCTTCTTTACGAACGCCGCTTCGGACGCCTGTTGTCGTTTCTGCACCTCAGATTTCAGCACCACAATTGTGGTGGTGGGGACCGGACCGACCTGAAGATCTTGATAGCGCCGTTCCCCATCTTTGATAGCGGCAGCCTGCGACTTGACCTGTTCGTGGAGTTTCTGCCTCGCATATAGTTGACTGAGCGTCTACCCATCAGGTATAAGGAAAGGATGGCATACCGTTAAGCGGACATCCATCTGCCTTAACCTACGTTTCCAGGCTGTAATCAGCACTTATCCATGATATCGTCAAAATGAAGTAAAAGGACGCACTCATCCGCCCTCTTCAGCCCTTCTTCGCTTAGCCTTTCCACTGCTGCCGATTTCGTTTTGCACCCGACTTCAGACGCCCGCAGTTGTTCCTGCAGAGATGCCACAACAAGTTTTAACGCATTGGCCGGCCACGAGGAGCACGACGTCGAGCATGAAACTGTAACCAACCTGTAGATCCTCGGACCGCTGCGTTGCTTGGCCGAGGCATGCAGCCTGAACCCCGAGCTGCTCTTGCAGCTTCTGAGTGATCGGTTATCGGCGCCCCGCTCAGTGTGCGTCCGCTGCGAAAGATAACACAAACTGTAACCTACCGCGAATCGGACCTCCATCTGCTTCAACCTACGGAAAAACTCAGCATCACGCCAAAACGCAGCAATCAAAGCGGCAAAAAGAAAGTACTCCTCCATCCGTCCCAGCTTGTCCAGAGTTAGCACCTCCACCTCCCCAGACTTTCCCTTCGCCGCCGCTTCGGACGCCAGAAGGCGTTCCTACACAAACCCGCACAACAGTCAGTCATCCGATGTGAAGGAAACAGCATCAAGATAAATACACGCCACGAACCTGCAGATCGACACATTGGTCCTTGGTCAATCTCAATGTGATCGCTTGCGCGTCAAAGCGCTCTTGCAAGACCGCCATTCGAACCTCTACCTCTCTCCGCCTATCAGATAATTATAACCGAAATCAATGGCAAGAACGGAAAAAGCAAAGAGAGAGGCAATGAAGGAAGGACATACGCTTCCTCCCCTGCCTGTACGGCCTTCCTTTCCACATTCACCTCCTGTTCCGCCAATCGCTTCGCTTCATCAGATGCAATCTGCGTCGTCCCTAGCGCCGCGAGTTCTGCCGCGGTCCTAATCTCCCCGAGTCAGGTTCCCATATCACAACAGGAACAAGAACGGCACGCACGAAGCGAGCGACTCCTCTAGCGACCGTGTCTTCTGCACAAGCTCGTTCACGCGCAGCTCGAGTATAGTTTTCCTAGCATACCAACTCCGCGTTAGCGTCAGAAGTATGAAAGACGACCTGAAAATGAAGCCACGTACGCATCTTTACAGTCTTGTAAGGTCTTCAACTCCTTATCCATTACTTTGATCCTACGCCATGAGCTTCTGTCAGCATCGAGTGCGGCGGCGAAAGGCGACGAAAATAGATACTGGGTATGAGCAACGCCAAGCTTTGCCTCCATCTCCGCCGCCTCCGCCAGCACCCCAATCGTCTCCCGCTCCCGTTCCACAAGCCGTGCAAGGATCGCCTCCATCTTTTCCACTAGCCCCGCCGCACCTTAAAGTCAGCCATTATTGCTCAAGGGTGGTAGCTCTTCTCACCCAGCGTCTCCCGTTTCGTACCATTGCCCTCCCTCCCTCCATTATCACTCATAGCGGTCCCAAAAGCGGACGAACCATTCTCGTCCCCATCGAGCGTGGTCATACGCCCCAATGCAGCCGACAACACAGCCCTCTCCCCTGCCTCGAGCTCCCGCACGCGGCACTGCGCGTCCGCGAGCTGTGACGAGAGGTGGTGTAGCTTGTCGCGCAGGAGGTCGATCACTCTCCGTGCTATTCAGAACTAGAGTGAGAAGAGGTTGAGAAATGCGAAGAGAACAAGACATACCGTCCGCGATCTCATCCTGAAGCTCCTTAACGAGGACCTTCACGGAGGCGGCACGAGCGTATTGGCCCTCGTCATTCAGGAGGGGCTGGAGGGCTGCATCAGAAGTACCGTCACGTCAGATCAGCTCGTGCCATGATGTAAGGAAACAACGGGGAGGAAGGATGGATGGTAAGGACGCACTCCGCAGCCCGTCCGCAGCACACGCACGCGCGTCGCGCAATTCTGCCACGAGCGTCTGCGAGGCATCAAACGCCATCTTCAGCTCCCCAAAAGACGCGCGGAGACTCTCGTAGCTGCAACCAGAAACTCATCAATCAAGAACACAAAACAAGGTATTGAAGGCGGGGGAAATGTACCACTGTCCAAGCTCCATCATACTTTTCTTGGCCTGCGCGATCTTCGTTTTCGCCTGCTGTTGCTCTCCCTTGAGCTTCGCGCTGGCCGTCGAGAGTTCGAGTTTTGCTGACGCGAGCTCCTGCGTAGTAGAGGCGAGGGCTTTCTTCGTGGCAGTGGCTTCTTGGGCATATTCCTCAGATTGACGCCGTGCGGAGAGGAAGTCTTGCTCTGTGGACGATAGTTGGAATTTGAGTGCCTCGTGGGCCGTGGTGAGAGCGTTGAGCTGAGACAGAAGGGATTTTGTGTGAGAACGCTGCGGATAAAAGGTAGTTAGCTCGAGTAGATGTGGTTGCATACCGGGAACGACATATATGCGTGTCAATGGAGTGGACAATAGCTACGAACCTCCTGTTTCAGTTCCACATTGACTGACTGCACCTCCCTGAGCGCCCTTATCGCAATATCTGGCAGATCGGTCGACTTCGATATCGAAGAGGCGACCGAAGGTCCGTCGAAGCCACCCTCGATATTGACGGTAACGTCGTCCTGGCGGTACGACGTTGAGCGCGAGCGCGATCTTGACTTTGACTGGGGACGTGCTGGAGTTCCAGGCCGAGAGATCGGGCCGATGGGAGGCGGCGGCGGCGGAAGCAGCTGGAGCGGCTGCGGCAGCTCATCGTGGGTGGATGTATGCGTGTCTGTGGACGACGGGTGCGGCGGGGGTGATGGTGACAAGACCTTGTCGGCTGAGACTGGGGTGTCAGGGAATGGTTTGCATAGAAGAGAACGGAAACGACTTACAGAACTGTTCGAGCTTCATTCTGTGATCCACTGAGTCCCAGGCTTGGGTCGTTTGAGCTGGGTAAAAATGCCGTAAGGAGTCCTGAGGAGGTGCTGCGGCCGGTGGCTTCAACAGACTGAAAAACGGAGGTCGAGAAGGCTGTTTCTGCGGTGGCTGGTAATGATGAACTGAATTCTGATCCTGCGGCTTTTGAAAGCGCTGGAGGGCTGGGAAGAGCGGAGGTCTTTTCAATGGTTGGTCGCCTCCACGACTGCGAACGGGTCTGAAATGGCTGGCAGTATCAGAATGTCCTGAGTGTCCGTGGATGTATCTCTGCGGCGAGTTGAGGTTCTCGGGATGCTGCATGCTTTGGGTCAAGGAAAAAGGCTTGGGCTGTGCTGGCTTCGTCGGTTCATGATGGCCGTGAGGCGCGTCGTAGTTGGTTCCAGTATTCATTTCGTCCGAAGTATAGTCAAGAAAGCCAAGAAAACGATAGAAAAGTGATAGGAGAGGAGGTGATGGTGATGGTGGTCAGGAAACACCCGGCGTCAATATGGGTTTGAAATTTCTCGAGACGCGTCGCGATCACGTGGGACCAAGCACGTGCCTACAAATGGCGATTTCTTGCATACTGTACCGGACTCTATGGTGGCAACCGGTGGCAGGTGCGTTACGCACCAGATTGGAGCCGAGTTAACAACCCAAGCTGGGTTATGCGTTACGGAGGGTCAATTAGGAAACTGATGCGCCGCAGGCCACCGCCGAGACTTAGGAATACATAGTGTAGGAACCGAACAAAATATAGTGCAAGGTAGAATTTCTGCACTACAATGTCTGTGCGGGACTAAGCTGGCATCCCAGCCGCTCTTGCTTCACGTATTACACATCTGGGGTTACTTTCAAAGAATGGCCTCACGGCCGAGAAAGTGAAATTTACAACATCGCTTCCTGTGCTTCGTGAGCATCTGTCCAGCCGGTTGTCAATCTTTACAATTACTTCTCAAGTAGTACTGGTCAAAAAATCATTAAGCAGGTAAGTAATACTTCTAATTGCATGTATCCATATCAATAACTGACGTTGTGTAACTGCTGAAGGCTTGGGAAAAGTGTACCGTGAAAGAATGGAACCTCAGAGGACAGTGTCTCACAGATCGGAAGACAAAAGCTGCCTATCGCGAGTACTACAAAACAGATGAGATCTTTCGCACAGAGATTGAGGGCAAGATGGGTACCGAGGCCGTTCTCGACATGGTCGAGATCATGGAGCTTGAACCAGATTCTGATGGGGAGGAATCCGAGGACGATGGTGACAACACCGACATCCCTTTGAGCCGGATTGTCCATGCATCTTTGGATTTTGAGGTGTCGGATGGTTGTCAAAATGAATATTGCGCTGCGTCGGATTTGGTCATTGAGGACCAGGATGGGAGATTGCATGCTGGGAGCGCGGTGGAGAATATTTGGGCGTTCCGAGATGATGGGCACCAATAGTCAAGTAGTAGCAGCACGTAGACACCGTTTCGTACCCGCTTTTTCCCTCAGAAATTTTATACTATTTGCTAGCAACTTAGGCAGCGTTATGCGTTACGTTCAGGTAAATAAGATACTTTTTCGGCCTGCGTTATGCGTTACGGTATCCACCATAGAGTCCGGTACAGTAGTGGGGTTATCTGGTGACATCATTGACAGAAGGCGTAGCAGGCAATAATCCTACTATGTAGCGCAAAGCATTATACTCTGCAGGTCTCGCATTCGATCCGCCGTACTCTGACATCCAATACTCCCGCCTCCGCTGAAAAGGGTAAACTAAAATCGAGAAAGTCAAGATATTATCATTTTTGCATCCACCAGCGAGAGATAATTGGACAAGTCTTTCGGAGGGTGAAGGTGAGAATCACATAGATGAAAAAGCAATCACAACTTCTTCAAAGTCCTGGCCCTGACTGCAGGGCGTAATATCACTAACAACAGATAACGGCTTGAATAGCGTATGTAGTATAATACTTGATTCAACTGACAATGATTGGCTTCGGTATGCAATGCAAAATCTGTGCTGCGAGACAAGGATCTGCCTGAAGCAACACATGGCTCTCTTAGAAATAATAAGCAGCCGCTCGTGATACAACATGTCCATAAAAAACGACAAGGTAATACTATGTACATACTACATCGGGGTTCATTAATTTTCTTTCGTCAGAAGCCATCACCGCCGGAGAACCATTGAAGGATCAGTGCACGAGTCACCGTGACCATAAAGGCGGCCATGACGAAGCATAAAGCGATAATGAGGAAGAAATCGCGAGCTGTTGAAGATATTTTTCACTCTAATGGAGTTCCGGACAGAAAGCAGGCTACCTACACATTGGACAACTCCTTTCACGGCGTGAAGAACGCGTAGAACTAGCGTGAACAGATCTCGCCATGCCCGCGAGCGTGATCTTCGGGGTCTTTGTTGCTAGTTATGAACACAGTGCGGAGGCTGGATTGGTGCTGCATGTAAGGACATGTGTCCTGTGAGTCGTTTGGTGGTTGATAAGGACTTGGGATGCGGGCAGGGTCTACTGGGCGACAATAGTGTTCAAAAGAACCTTCTAGGGAACAACGAAATACGGTGGGGGTACTATTGACCGCCACTGAATGTCGCTGAAGTTCGACAGGCTATATTACATATGCCCTCAGATCGAACTGCAAACGCACAGACCAATCACATGACCATGTTGATCAAACGCGACGTATGTAACTATGTTTCAAATTCCGACGCGTTTATAACAGGGACATTCGAAACGGACGCCCATCGAACACCCCTTGCTCTTTCCCTCCACCTCCTTTCCCCCATCCCCCTCTCGAAATCTCATCCCTACGACACGATGGCCAAAACCGTAACAGGCGAGCTCGGCCTTCTGCGTTAATACCCCATTGACTGACTGAAACCGATTCGCTTTTGCAGTGACGAAAAGCAAGGCCGCTACGAAAGCAGCCAATGATAAAAAAACACGGGTCACCAAGCCAAAGGCTGGTATGTACTCGTTCTCTTCGCTCGTCCTACGGCTTTGCTGCGTGGATGTATGCGCCCTCGATCAACACGATTACTGATCGGGAGCGTTCTAGACAAGGCCGATAAACCCAAACGTGAGCCGACGGCGTACCAGATCTTCTGCAAGGCGAACATGAAGGCATGGAATGATGCGAACCCCGGCCGGTCCAAGGAGGCCATGTCCCAAGTTAGTACTCACTCCCCCGATGTCCGGCCTGAGGCCTGCATCCATGTATGCTGACACGTCCATCTCTGCATAGATGGCTCTTCTGTGGAAAGACGCCCCGGAGAATCCCAACCGTGGCGCAGGGCCCAAAGCGCGCAAGCCCAAAGCACCGAAGGAGCCCAAAGAGCCCAAGGAAAAGGCTCCCAGGAAGAAGGCTGCGGCGAAGAAGGCTGCGACTGACCAGGAAGAAGAGGAAGAGGACCAGGTGAAGGAGTCGAGCGACCCGATGGACGACGACGACGACGAGGCCGTGGGACAGGAGAGTGACGATTGGTGAGTTCTTTCTAACGCGCATACCATCCTTCTTCCAAATTTCTAATACCATTGCCTTAGATTCCCGACCACCTTCCTGCCCTTGGCCTCGCCTAGACTGCCTTTCTTTCCCTTGTCTATTCTTATTTGTATTCCGTCGTTTAGTAGTTGTACAGTTCCGCTTGTGCCCTGTGCTTCAGACTAGGCGCCCGTTAGCGTTGTACCCGCCCGTAACTTATTCCCCCTTGGTTGCTTTCTGTGCGTTCTGTGCTTGTTGTATTGTACATTGTACCTATTTTTTTTTGTTATCCGACCCGAACTGTGTGGTATGTTGCGACGTGAGGATGCCATAAAGCTCACTCCTGGTAAAGCGTGGCGGTATGAGCATCCTCATGTGAATACGGCTTCCTTAGCCCGTTTGCCCAGGCGCAGCATGGTTCTGTCGGTGTCAAATCCAAACGACATTCTGGCTCAGTATGCACCCTGCTGAAAGTATCGTACGAAATACCCACTCCCTGGTGGCATCGACAGATCATCCTGGCCAATAGCATAATGACAACGCTCAGCTCATCGAGACAAAAAACCCCTACACTGGTAGACAAGCGCGTTATCCTCGGGTCGAACGAGGTCCCCGTGCACCGTCCCACGAGTTGCGAATAAACTGCGGATAGCACAGGGTGGTACCAAGTGTACCATGACGCGATATAGGATATTGACACGATCTATATGCATGAGGCGTAAAGGGGGCCACCGGGTACCCGTCGTAGACTTATGAAAAAGAGTACCTAACAATAACATACTATGGCCTTGACCCCGGGTCGAACGAGGCTCTCCAATGAACCGTGACTGTTGCAGGCAGCGCCTATGCGAGCAGGAGAGCGGTACGATCATGGATGGTAAGAATCTATAAAGAGAGGATCGTTTTTGAGGCTCGGGCAGCTGGTTGCCAATGTGTAGTACGAGGCTATATGCCAAGTCGTTGAAAACAATCTGGACTAGAGCACCGGGAGATCAATCCAAGAAAATAATCTGAAGAAGGCCGACGAACAAGGGGAGGATTATACAAGATTCCGGGTATAAAATGCATTTCGCCTGTCCGCATTCCAATGAGGCTTCCAAGGGGATCACGAGCACGTTCAAGAGTCTGGGGGTGGGACTGGGCCACGTTAGGAAAATGAATTTACACATGGACTCGGGAAAAAAAATGGATGCTGCTGGGTACCACTGACAGACCACGTTTGGACTATCAAAACATGCTTGGGGTTGCTGGGTCTAGGATTTGGAGAGGGGAACGCATTATCACGTGATCATCTTACTCGACGTCCGGGTACCACCAGCTTCCGTCCGAACCCACACATCAACTGAGATGTGACTGTTCTACATTCCTCATCCTCTCTATCCCGTTGCTCTCCTCAGTCGTTAAGCTCATCGAGTCCAACCTCTAAGACAATGTCCAATTTCAGCACAAAGTGGCTTAAAGTGTCGGAGCCAGCTCCCCACGTCTTCCATGTCGAACTTTCACGGTCAGCTCTCCTTTTATGGTCTTTTGTTCGCATTTTGATGCTGAATTACGACATAGTGGGCCTGTGAATGCTTTCTCCTCCGAGTGATTATCCTGTGTTCGCATGGCATGTGTATGCGTCAACTGATTGGCTTTCCCACTACTAGGTACTGGCGGGAGTATGGAAAATTTTTCGAGACGCTGACCGAAGAACACGCGTCAGGAACGGATATCCGGGTTGTAGTTCTTTCTTCGGCATTTCCCAAGATCTTCACTGCGGGCTTGGACTGTGAGTTCTTTCTACTCTTTTTTACCTCGACACCCATCATCGCCCGCAGTGAATGCTGCGTCCGCACTTGGCGTTTCTACATCCGACACATCACAAGACCCTGCGCGTGCTTCTCTCGCCATGCGTAAGGTCCTCCATGAGTTCCAGCATGCCATCGGGGCTCCTGAGAGATGCCCGTTCCCCGTCATCGTGGCTCTGCATGGCCCTGTCGTCGGTCTCGGGGTCGACCTCATCTCAGCGTGCGATATACGCTACGCCGCCTCGAACACATCCTTTTCCATAAAGGTCCGTAGCTTCCCCATCTGTCCGTCTCAAGCTGACAACTCCTACAAAGGAAGTTGATATCGGCCTCGCCCCAGATATCGGCACCCTTGCCCATCTACCGAAGATCACCGGCAATCTCTCGCTCGTCCGCGAACTGACGTACACCGGCCGCTTTTTCTCAGCGGCAGAGGCGGAGAAGCTCGGGCTCGTATCGAAGGTCATCGACGGAGGACATGATGCCGTCGTCACGGCAGCATTGGATCTGGGGAAAGTGATTGCAACGAAAAGCCCCGTCGCGGTGGCGGGTGCGAAGCACCTCATTACCCATGCACGAGATCACAGGTTCGTAACCATACATTTAACATTGCGGTCTGGCTAGGACTAACTCGCGCCGATCCCATTTGTAGCGTACCAGAGAATCTTAACTACACTGGCGCTTGGAATGCTGCTGCGTTGATGACCAAGGTATGAATAATTTTTTCTTCCCTTACAGGGACGAAATACCGAAGTCGGCCTTTTCGAACAGGACATCTCGGAGAACATGCGTGCGATGGGCGCCAAAGAGCGCCCGAAATTCACTGCACTGGGAATCCCTTCAAAGTTATAACCGGCTGTGCTACGAATCTCACGCCTTCGCTCACGATGTATCCTTCGATAACTAATCCTTTATGTTGGTTTGGTTTCTCATCCCCAAAAATTTTAATGTGCAGGAGCTCGACACGGGTGGCCCACTGGCGGGATTGTCCAACAACCCGGAAGGCATTAGAACGTTCAAGTGTAATCAGGATCCAGTGCCCAAGAACTTACAAAGTCTCGGCGTTGGGAGACCTTGCGGGGCCTGCGTTCGCTGAGGAACTCAGCATATTATTCATATGAGCGAGTGACAATGTATGTTATGAGAGCTGGTCGATTTTAGGCCAGTGCGACTGTCACCGCTTTTGGAGCACCGATGCTGGTACGATGCCATCAATGTTTGCTTCTAAAGATGGTTTGAAATACCGAACATGGGCAACCTCGACCAACAACTTGTTTCTTTCACCCTCCTCTATCAGCTTACTACAGCGTCCATGATGCGAAGCTATGAATTTTGCTTTCCAGAACCAAAACGTTCCGCTAAGCATGTGGGGATTGTGAACCCATGAAGACCGCTCCTCCGATATTTTAAAATTCCTCGTGTTAGTTCCCGTTCCTCAGTTCACCCGACAGGCCCCCAGGACGGCTCAACCCGTGAAAGACATGGAGGCTCCCGATATCGATACAACGACAGCGGGGGTACGTGAGTCCGCCAAGAAACCATGTATGATTGACAGTGATTTCTTCATTAGTGCAAGATTCAATGAACTCGGGAGCACTTTCTGGTGAGACGAGCGGGGTCCGTTGCTGGTGTCCTTCCCACCTCAGGCGTCGTGCAAATTGCGATCCTTGCCCTTGAGTAGGTTATCGACCGTTGTGAAGGGCCACTGTCGATGAGATAGCATTACAGGTATTCATTTTGAACCGTTATGGATGAACCCGTGCTCAACGAACCCTCAGCATCAACTTCCGAGTTCCAGTGATGATCACTAAAATTTGCCGAGTTCTGCCAGTATCTCGAAGGCAAGCTCCTTCACGCGGTCCAGGATCGAAGACCTGTCGAAGGTGACGACCGCCAACTGGCTGGTACAACATTATGCTGATGCAAGTTCTTCAGTGCAGCAATGATTTTACAACAATGTTATAGCTTTACAGCACGGGACGCGTGTCATTCAAAATTCAAAATTTAACGTAACTTCTGGCATACAGGCAAGGAGTCAACTGCAATAAGAGATCATCCAGAAATAGAACACACAAGCATTTTTCATACCCTATACCCCCTCCAACAGGGTTGGCTAATTATAGCTGTTATCGATCACAACTGGCAGTGCTTGATCTTGACAAAACCTGTGACACGCTCTTGTTATTCAGAATTTGGATCTCTAGCTCATCTACGAAACTGACAAGGGATTGAATCATGCATCTATCGTGCACCGTCGCGCGATCACGCTATTCGCAAAGCTCCTGCTTAATACCGATAAGGAATGAACTCTACAAGGCTCGCTGCATAGAGATGAGTGAGTGTTTCTCCTGCCTCTTTCTGCATGCTCATTGTCCCCGAGATTTAAATGATGAGTTGCCCCACCTACCACCCGACTGCGCCGCGACGATCACTATCCCTCTCCCGATTTGGCGATCAAGAACACGCAACGGCGGTGCTGGGGCTTGGGCGTCATCAGTAGATTCATTATTATTACCGTTCACGCCAAGCGATGGGCATCGACATTGTCAAGCAGCCTACAGTGCAACTTTCAAAACGAAACTCGATTGTGGTACAAAATTATACTACCTCGCCGCCATATACACTTCTGCTCGTATTCCGTCTCCGTCAATATCTGTTTGTTGCTAGAAGGAACTCACCTTCGTGCAACATATGGATGATTTTGAAACGGAACGTCTTCACCCTACTCCTGAATCTGGCTGGGACATGGATGACAATCTGCCCTTGTGTTTCGTATGGACCCGTGTCTATTTATGGTGGCTGAACCTGGCACGCACTGGCGAACTGAATATAAAGGTGAGATTCCACACCTTGGTAGCCTTCACACTCTCTGAAGTGCGCAACTTTCACTGCCCCCCCCGCTCCAGCATGCGCCCCTTCACTGCTGTACTTGCCGCAATCGCCCTTACTGTCCCAACCCTGGCCGTTCCGGCACCAACGATGCACACTGTGCAAAAATTCGACGGACCGACCACTGGCAGATACATCGTCAAGCTAAAGGGCGGCGTATCCAAGGCATCCGTCCTCAGAGAGGCGAAAGCGAAGCCCACCCACGCTGACTGGCAGATCATCAACGGATTTGCTAGTGAGTGGGATAAATGTAGGTCCGATTATCGCTGACCGTGCTGATCAAGGTGAACTCGATACTGCAACTCTCGATGCTCTCCGCGCCCACCCCGACATCGAATACATCGAAGAAGATGGCATTATGCACACTATGAGTACTCAGTTTATATTGTCCTCTATCTACGGCTTAACCTACTTAGTAAATTATCAGGACTGATGCCCCATGGGGTCTTTCCAGACTGAGCTCCTCAACTAAGCTTGCCAACCAGGATACTAGGTTTGTTTTTACCTCGTGTGTACGTACTACTGCACTTGACCGATCAAACAACAGTCCAGTGCCCTTACCTTCAGCTATACCTACTCGGCATAACCAGAAGTATCTGTGATTACATAAAATTACCAAACTGCCTGGCCAAAAGAAACATAGACAGAACATGGTAGGAGATGAGATAAATTGTTGAGGTAGTGGGTGTGGAATGTGTATCTATAGGAGTATATGTAGGAATAATTAAAATCTAGTATGGCCCCCTTTAGCAGTAAAGACAGTGTGAATTTGGTCATTCATCCTGTTAATGTGTTTGTTGATGTTGTTGACAGGTAGTGCATGCCAGGCAGCATGAACAGCGGCTTTGAGCTGTTCAACAGTTGAAGGAGGGTGAGGAAGACAATGTATGATGCATTTGAGGTCATGCCAAAGAGGTTCAATGGGGCTGAGATCAGGGGAAGAGGGTGGGTGGAAGAGAAGTGGAATGTGATTGTCCAGTAACCATTGTTTTGTTGCTTTGCAGGTGTGGCTGGGAGCCCCATCCTGTTGGAAGAGGACAGATTGAAGGGAGGCACTCATCTGTCCATGGAAATCCCTCAGAACCCCATCTAAAACCTGTTCTTGGTATCTCTGGGTATTCATGCCACCACCCTTCCCTCCTGGGTACTCAAGCACAACCAATGGACCCTTCCTCCCTACCATGATACACCCCCACACCATAATGCATACAGTTGATTGCTTGAATGTCGGAATGAGGCAGTCTTTGAGTAATTCCTCCCCTGGGCAGCATGTGATGTAAACATGACCATGATTGTCACCCAAATTAGTGTTGTTCTGGGTCGAAGCGGTGCGGTTCGGTGCATCTGCCCCGAATAAGTCAACAGTGCGAGTTGCCAACGGTGTGACACCGATGACACCGGTGCGCACCGTTCCTTGTTTTCCACGCTCTTGTCCAATCAGATTGATGAGTCTGGTCAGCCATTCTGAAGTCCACTGAGAATGTAATTAGACAAGTATCAGGTCAATAGTACGGTATCGACTGAGTATGTACAGTTATATATATGTTCAGATTGTCGTAGCAGTATCCCCTGTTGTAAAAAGGTCAAAAAGCTCCTCGAACTTGCCGTGCTGCATCAACTCCCGTTCGCAGGGTACTGCTGATGCTTGGACCGGAAGAACATCCATGGCGACAGAGAAAAGGAGTGGAAGCTCTTTTTCGTGCAGCTGTAATTTCATATAAGCATCACGAGGAGGAAAAGCTTCACGGCGGCACTTACATCCCAGTACCGAATGAGCTTAATCCCCTTTTCGAGACTGAACGGCTTGGACCGACTCCACAAGTCGTTTCCGTGGTCCCTATAGGTATGGCTGAAGCTGCAGAACTACTGGATGGATGAGGGACGATCCTCTTTTTTGCAGGTGGTGCGCCCGATGTGCTAATGGCGTTCTTGCGCTTGCGTCCACCGTTGGAAGGTGTTGCATTAACGGCTGCTGCCGTAATGTTGCTGAGTGTAGGGAATGGTACCGAATGGGACGAGGCAGAGGGACGAGAGTACGAGGGAGCGGGCTGGGGTTGGCCAGGAGGTATCGCATAAAGATGGGCTGGATAGTATGACATATGATGTTGAAACGGTCCAGCTGCTTGCGTTTCAAGTCCCAGTGGAGGTTGAGAGGTGTACGGTGCAGCAGGAGGTGGATATGCGAACGCGAACCGTGAGTTTGGACATCTGCAAAGATTTTGATCAGTGCACCAGCAGAGTGCTGGCAGCAGAGAACTCATGGAGAGCAAGAGACCCGGAAGCCTAGACATTTATATGCTACGAGATACACCAAGGACGCCCACAATCCAGACATGGCAATATCAAGAATACTATGAAGATAAGGAAACGGAACATCGTAAATTGGAGGCTGAAACCGGATGCTGCATCCGGTCGACGACTGAGATCTGTACGGAAAACGGAAGGAGCGGCGTAGGTTATATGGTGTCGCATAAATTGAGCGAGCTCGTATAAGAAGTCGGCGAACAGAGGAGAGGCAAGGAGGAGCGATGGATTAGATTAGACTGTGAGAAAGTCCCTTGCTGGTAACTCGAAAAAGTAACGGTGTCAAACGGTGTGACCCCGAACTGACCCGTTGTAACGGGTCACCTTTTTCGGTGTCGATTCGAACAGTTTCCGGTGCCAACTCGCACCGTTCCCAACACTAACCCAAATAGACATAGCATTCATCTGACCAAATAACATGCTCCCAATCACACATCGTGAACTTCGAATACAGCCTGGCCTAGCTAAGCTGTGCCTTCCTATGTGCAGGTGTAAGGTATGGGACCTTTCGCGCAACTCGATGATGGTACCCTTTGGCAGCTAATACACACTGGATGGTGGATCGGCTGATTTGGGTATCAACCACATTGACAAGGTCAGTGAATGGTCTTCAACACATTTTTAGGGCAGATCTGACAATGAGGCGCTTGTCTGCCTCTGTCAGCTTGCATGGATGTCCAGATCGGGGGAGATTTCATGTTGAGCCTGTTTTCTTGTACTTTCGCCAGATGTCTGATGCAGACATATAAGGAAAGTTGAAGAGACATGCAGATTCAGCAACTGATTTACCAGCAATGATTGCCCTGATAAGACAGTTCTTCTGGGGTGTGTCATACTGATGTCCAGAGATGTGCAAGGACACCATAAGATGCTGGATGCTTGCGTGTTGAATATTTGCAGAATTTAAGAAATCGAACACTTCAAATTTCGGGTCACATAGATGTTACATAATCACGGATACTTCTGATCATGCCGAGTACAATGCATCTGCAGGTTCTGGTGTCGATATCTACATCGTTGGTGAGTGAGAATCTACGTGTTCCGATAATGAAGGCCAGCCTCATCCACGACAGACACTAGTAAGCTATTGCGAGAATGACCTTGTTATAAATACTCGTTAACATGCACCCAAGGTGTTCTCACCACCCACGTAAGCGCACATGTCTCAGTCATCAAAATACCCCACCTAATCCACGTCGCAGACTCAGTTCAGTGGCCGCGCACGGTGCGGTGCAACTTTCAGCGGTTACGCCGACGGCAACGGCAACGGTCACGATACCCACTGCGCGTGCGTTCAGCTCAGCTGGCCTTTTACTCTGTCGCCGCTGACACCATCCGACGCAGCGGTACCGCAGCAGGAAGTCAATTCGGTGTCGCTAAGGCAGCCAGCATCATTGCTGTAAAGGTCCTCAGCGACTCAGGGTAAGTGTGAGGCTCTAGTTATATGGAGCTCGAGAACTCAACTTTTTCAATCGTGAATAGCTCTGGCGCAGTTTCTGATATGTACGTTCCCTACTTCCGCGCATCGTATAACTCCGCTTAATAACTTCGTCCAGATCTCTGGCTTGGACTGGGCCCTCTCCTCTGCCCAAAGCTCTGGAAGCCCCTCGGTCGTCTCCATGTCTCTAAACGGAAGCATCTCAACTTCCCTGGACAATGTTGTAGCCACGGTAAATCTTTTGACCTTCGCGGATGGTTTACCAGTAATCTCATGATCCAAATTCAGCTTACCAACAGTAGTGTCCACGTCGCTGTGAGTTCCCTTTTCTGACCTTCGTTCCCGACCTGATCTTTCGTTATCTGGGTCGCGGCCGAAACTCCAATACGGACGCCGGAAATAGTTCTCCCGCCCGTGCTCCCAGTACCGTGACTGTTGGTGCCAGTACGATCGCCGATGCCAGGGCTTCCTTCTCCAACTACGGCTCAGTCCTCGATATCTTCGCCCCTGGCCAGAACATCATCAGCGCTTGGATTGGCAGCGACAAGGGTATGTCCCCCGTTGACTCTATTATGTCTTCAAGCCCACTTGCCTACCTACGAAGGCCACCAACATCTCCAGCACTTTCATGGTACTCTGATCGCAATTCGTTTCAGCTACTCTTCTTCTGATGTCGTCTGCACCTGTACAGGCCACTCCTCACATTTCCGGTTTGATTGCCTACCTCATTGGCCCCAACGGAAACGTCAAACCCGCAACCATGTCCGACAACATTCAAAGCATGAGCCGGAAGGGCGTTCTCACTGGTGTTCGGAAGTCATCTCGATGAGTACCACTTGCAGTGGGCTGTCTAACTTGACGTCACAGCCCCTGGGACTATGAACGATTTGGCTCACAACGCCTAATCGGCGAGCGGTAAATCTTGCCAGGGCAAAGGATAACATAAATAAGGATCGCTGGTGTTATGCATCATATAAGTGTCCGGTGCAATGCAAGTTTGGGGGTCTTCGTGACTAGATAAAAGGTCCAGTGAGCCAGTCAGGATACTGGACCAGCTCGAGATAGCAAGCGCTCAGGCCAGTGTCATTCGGTAGCAGTGCCGCATACTGAGATTCGAAGGTGTAAAGTTAAATGAATTTTAATTCTCGAATGCGATTGGTAGCACCAATTAACATATACGCCACCAGGCCTTATTCCATACATAAGGGCAAAGGCCTACAAGAAGTCAGAACGAAAGAAATAGAGTGCTTGTTTTTGTTATTTCAGTCAGTCAGATGATTGATGATATCGATGATTGGTCACACGTGGTGGCAAAATGTGAGGTGCCCTGGGCTTCTCAAGCTCCTGGTGACTCATTTTGTGCACTGCATAATCCAACCTTCTTATGATCTACGCGTCCATTGTGTTTTCTAAACTCTGCCTAGGATGGGTCTGCGGTGCCCGTTTGATTTTAGCTGACTGTGCGACTGCGGCCACAGGTGCCCGACCATTGCGGTGAGATTTTAGCCTAAGCTTTCCCTCCGTATAGCTTTGCCCTTCGCCAAACCTAAGCTGCGTGTTGATCTCGGCCGGGTTCTGCACGATATCATTGCTACCTAAAATCAACGGCTTCAAGCTGCGCTTGCGAGGTGCTGACTGAAGTCTGGGACAAATGCTGCAATTTGCTGCGCATCCCGACAAACGACTCCAAGTCGCGCGCGTAGTCCGCTGCGCCTGCGCGGCCTCAATGGCTTTAAAAGCATATGCTCAAATACGCTCAACTTTCAGTTCAATACATTTCTAACAAACTTCTCAGACACACTCTCACACCTCAACAAACGTCAATTCGTGAAAATGCCTCTTGTCCTGGTGTGTTCAGTGAGGTCAATCCATAGCCCATCTTGTTCACATTCCGTCTTTATAGATCACTGGAGCTAACGGATTTATCGGAGCCAATATGGTTTTGCAATTCATCACTGCTGGGTATGAAGTTCGAGGGTCAGTATTGGGGCCTTTCAGGGTTGTTCGTTCTGCGTATTGACGGCTTTTCTTCATCCAGAACAGTCCGTGCGGGCAGGATCGATAACTTCCGAAAAGTTGTTGCCAATTCGTACCCCTCGCTCGAGGTCATTCAAGTCGATGATTTTGTAAACGGAGACCTCACCAATGCTATGAAAGGTATGTATCCTGTGGGTAAAATCTACAGTCTGTCTGCACACTGACTGTCTCTTGAGGCGTCGATGCTGTCATTCATGTTGCCTCCCCTCTTCCATTCGGCGGAGCGGGGCCTAAGGACAACTTGAATGTGAGTGTACTATTGAGTATACAAAAAACGACCTGCTGATAATAAGTAGACCGTTGTAGAAGGGTATCTTAATGTCCTTCGGCAAGCCGTCAAGAACGGCATCAGCAAGGTGGTTATCACCGGAAGCTGGGGGTCAGCCATCGATCGTACGTCGGTTTGGCCTGTTCCACTTTACGCTGACTGACCATTATCATCCAGCGTCGATGAAAGATGCCTTCCAAGGCCTCGTTAAGACGGAAAAAGGTGACAGTGCCCACATGGACCGACGCTCAAACACTGACTTTGTACTGGCTTTACTAGACTGGGGAAGCGCTACGGAAGAGCAATTCCTCACTGGGGAACATGACCCTATGTGGACTTACGTGGCGGCTAGGACGCTCGCAGAACGTGCTGCTTGGAAATTCGCAGCGAATGAGCCTGCCTTAGATCTCGCGATCAGTAAGCGTCACGAACTCATTCATATTATCTCTACGTGACCTGACTTTCTTCCTAGTTGATTGCCCCTTCGTCTTTGGCCCGCGTGCTCCTGGCTTCCCTATTCCTGAGGCCACCGCGCTGACTTCAACCACCCACATCTACACCCTGCTGCAAGGAGGTGTGCCTCCTCCCCTCCCCCCCTCGTTCTGCGACGTCCGCGACGTCGCGCACGCCCATTTGGCAGCCCTCAGCGTGCCGAAGGCTGAGTCCAATGTCGAGGACAAGCGCTTCCTTATATGCGGTGGCCTCATGTTTTGGAAGGATGCCGTTAAATACTTACGTGAAGCGCGCCCCGAGCTGAAGGCCCGTCTCCCGCCGCTAGACACGGCATTCGTTCCCTTACCTGGTCCTCCTACTACCATCGATGCCACTCGCGCAAAGGAGAAGCTCGGGATGGTGAAATATGTCGATTGGAAGCAGACGCTTGATGGAACAGTCAATGGGTTGTTGGAAGCAGAGCAGTCCTGGGGTGGCGAACAAGTCGGGGTATCCTTGGACAGCGAAGCACTGTTGAAGGAGCACGTATCTCGTGATGAACAGGTCTAGCCGAATGGGTTCGGCAGCCTGTTTCTCGCAGGCTAACGTTAAATGTTCCGCGTTCTCGACGTGTATTGATGGTCGTCGATAAACAGGCTAGGTACCTCTTCCCTCTTTATGTTGTATTATGCAAGGACTTTTGGCGTGTGCCACTTTTTCTTTCATGTGGATCTACTCTAAGGACAGACTATCGCGCCTTGTTCTGCCTCGCTGCGACATCGTCGTCAACAGAACTTTGCCTTTCGACTGCTAAGCAGGATGAAAATATCTACACATCGGCACCCCAGGCGCCATCGTGAGGTCGATCCCGACGGTCCCCCATAGTATCGCTTTTTCATGCTTCTATTAAGGTAAGGCGTCGGAAGTTGCGTGGTAGTTCCCCGTGTACCACGATGCGCTGCAGAATCCGAGAGCAGTATGGGAGCTTGACGAAGGGCTGGTCGATCGTAGTCTTAGAACGATAGTCTCCAAAATTCTATGATTCTAAGTACGTTGAAGACGACCGATTGCACGAACACCTTGAACACGGTGCCCTTACCCTACTCTCGTTTGCGTGAGGTTGGAGGGGATGCAGTGCCAGGTCCATGAACACACGCAGTGTAGTTTCATGGATTTCTAAAGAACCGTACAGCCAAGAGTGTGGCGACGGTACGTGGCAGGCGATTCAGGAATTGCGTGGTATGACGCCCTGTATACGGCGAGTCAAAGTTTGTAGAAATTTGACCTTTTGATTTAGTGATGTGATTTCAAGTTTTTAAAAATGTTTATTTGGTGCTCTAGTGTTCATAATGTATGTGGGGTTAGAGTAGTTTAATTTGACCATCTGTTTTTTTGGGTATAATGAACTTAATTTGTTGCCATGGAATGGCACAATGCGGTAAGTGAAGATGGAGTAAAGTAAGGTGGTAAGTTAGAAAATTGGGAGAAGATCTGGAATTGACCGTCCTGCCTATAATGGCGTCCAGCTGGGTTGGGAACGCAGGGAGTTTGCATTTTTGCACCATCGCACAATTCACGAAGGGCGAGTCGACCAAGTTGGTGATTTTGAAACCCCGAGCGGGAGGAAGTACTGTAGGCTCGAAATTCAATGAGATGCGAGTGGTGCAGCCGATTCCACGAAGAGTTCGGTGCATGAGAGCGAAATGGGTGTGGTGGATGGCGGGCATTCAGTTCTGAAAATTGAGGGGCAACGCTGGACCTCTTTGACTCCGAACGACCATCTAGTTCTTGAAGTTTGGCAGCATGTGCCGTAACCATATAAACCTATGCCTCATAGAACCCGTTAACACAAGTAAGTCGAATACCCATCTCTTCTTAAAATGCCTCACGTCGACGCCCCCCCTGCGTTCAACCTCATTAACTTCCAACAAGTTTCCTGACTTCTCCCCCATACACGGATGTTCCATCGAACATTGCCTCTCCACAACCTACATTGTGTGGATAATGATGTTGCTCCCATCTCAGGAAATCGTGGCGTTCGATGACTCCGTGTTTCATGGTTAGACCTCGTAATCAGTAACCAATGCACGATAGTTTCATCAGTCCCGCTTTGTCTGCGCTCCACCAGTCCGAAAAGGTTTTTGCTTGGCCCTTCATTCTCGCCCTCTGGCTCTCTATCGACGGTACCGTATGGCTTCAAGGCGCACCAGCGGTGAACAACGGAGCACCGCATCATTTTGCACCCAAAATGTATGAACAAGGTTCCAGATACGTACGAAGTTGCCTAGAAGAACCAGTCGAGAGATACCCTTCCGCTTCGCAGTTTGAGCAGTCATTGACGTTTCCCGTCGCGAATCCCGTCATTGAGTGTATCGGTCACCAACGGGAAGTACAAACTGAATCTGCCATCGAAATATGATCGTGGGGTCTTGATGCTGTGTACCATCGCGGTGGTTTGATCTTCCTTCCCAGGCCAGTTTCAAGAGGGTCAGCCGACCGAGACTGGACAAGACCGAGCAGGAATGATTGACGTTGAGTACTAGGAGTGCGAGACCACCTTGATTTTCTGAACGATAGTAAAGTATTAGGTTCTAAAGCTTGCTGACGTTATCACTTTCAAATATGTCTGCTCTAGCAGACCATAATGGATGATCGCTCCTCCAAGTTCCAACTTTGCTCTACAGCCAAATTCAGAACGATAGGCCTAGTCGGATACAGACTGGAGTGATGGCGGAGGGTGATTGCTAGACACCGCACGGCAATGCTCGGCTTGGGGTAAGCCGTCCGTACTTGACAGCTGGAACGCAACCCTGCATCACCCTGATTCCTGCTCTACTATATAAGTTATGATTTTTCTGAAGAAGATCTATCATTGTGAATCTGGCTGTAAATGGGTTCAGATCGGCTGACACGGTTGACTCGCAGGGATGCTGAGACACAGGGACTTGATGCCGTGATTTCATCAACCCGAGGAACGACGGTTTTTCCATTCAAAGTCGTTGTGGAGGAGGTAAACGGCCCCTCACTGTTTCGCCCTCACCTTCATGGTTGACATCGTTCTCGATGACTCGTCGTTCCACATAATATTTGGAAATGAACCGGCGTGGTCAACGCGTAGCGCTTCGCGACTTTTCGGGGGAACAGAAAGGTGGACAGAGTCATCAGTCGATGCCGGCGGAAATACAGGTACCTCTGGCAACTTTGAGGTGATGTTCAATGGTGAGGATGGTTGTATTTGAATCTAGCGTCGCTCATCGTACGTGCATCGAATAGGCACGTCAATTTCGTTCTTTGGCACGACTCCCATTGCAAAGGCGTGGCAAAGCTTCACGGTTGGGATCGATGGAGAACAAAACACGACTGTCACGTACGGCGACCCTCTTCCACCCAGTTCACGCCAATGGTACCAGTCCCCGACACTCGGCGCCGACAGAACTCACACCCTATCAGTCGACAACGTTGCAGGTGCCTCTCTGGACTATGCAGTGGTCGCTGCAGGTGCCCAGACTTCATTATCCGGCCAGCAACTCATAGTAGACGATGACGATCCCGAGATTACATATTCCGGAATTTGGACGTCAACCGTGGGGGGATATAATGAGACCTCTGCGATCATCCTACCCCATGGTAATTCCACACATGCATCTGGGACCGCCGGCTCCTCGCTAACATGGCGGTTCTCAGGTTCGTGACTTGTCTTCATTCCATTCAGAAAGGCTGATAACAAACTTTGACCAGGTCGATCACCCAGTCTCTACGGAGGCCTTAGTTCCCTCAATTCCGGCTTCGTGACAGTGAGGTTTACTGTGGAGGATCGCATCTGGTCACAGACCTATCACAGAGCGCCACAAGCCCTCGGCTTCGCTGGAAATTTGGGTGCGGGCAGCTTCCGCCTCTTCACAAATAATTCGCTCGGGACAGGTATTCACACGCTGAAGTTGGAGGTGACGGAAGCTGTGGATCAAATGTTCATGTTGGATTTCTTCACGTATCTTCCTGCCTTCGAGACCCTGGCGCTAAAACCAAATTTGAGCACCATACCTGAGGCTTCGTCATCTTCATCAACAGCTTCACCCTCGACATCCGCATCCAGCACGGGAAAATCCAACCCAGTTGGTGCAATTGTAGGGGGCGTCGTTGGTGGACTAGTGCTCGTGGCATTTCTGGTTGTCCTTTTTTTGGTGTGTCGGCGAAGGTTATTCAGAAAGGCATCGTCCCCAACCATGACCGTGTTTCAGGATTCTTGTAGGCGTCCCTCATTTATTTATCAATTAACAACTCTGACACCCAGGAAACCAGCTCGTCAATCAGGGGCACGCGCTGTCCAACCATTCACCGACACCACTGGAAATGAGATGAGAAGTGCTGATGAACACCTACACCATCACAAGCCAAGCCTTTCGGCATTAACCGTCACGCAATACGGAAGCGAAGACAGAAGCCGCGATTTCCCTACGCCACCCAGCACTCCCCCATTCCCTCAACATAAATCATCGCACCCCTCGTTAGTCCTACAGCGCGGAGGCGAGTCTGCCCCGTGGAGCCCTCCATCGACCGTTGTGAGCTTTACAATTGGAGAAGGGGGCTCAGAAAGAGCTAGTGCGGCTCGTGGGGCAACTAGAAGAGGCCGGGTGCGGGAGCTGATCCAAGAATTGCAACGAGAAATTTCCGAGGAAGGCGAAGACCCTCAGAGCATGGAGAGTTTGGAGTTCAGGAGGTCGGGTGATACGTCAATAGTTCCTCCTCCTTATGAACCAAGGGCTGTTTGAGGAGGCGATCTTCCCCGAGATTTCTGGTCTATTTTATCAACGAATAGTTATTCCAGTCTTGTACAGATGCTAATTCAGTAACGCTCGCATTAGGTTCATACATCTACCTGTACACTAACAACCAGTGACACTGTAACCACTCCGGTGTTTCTAATTCCTGGTATATCCCGGCGCATGACTCGCCTTAATTATAACGTACCCAGACAGAATATAGTCCCAAGATTACAAAAATCAAACAATAGTGATCCCAATTGAAAGAGCATGGTCGGGGTAAGGAACTCGATCAAGCAGTCCATGAATGTCCACGGTCATCCCCAGTAACGATATTCTCGTTATGTGGATAGATCAGGACTAATGCAAGAAATCTCTCTAGGAGAGGAACAGAGCAGCGAAAATCACCCCGAAAATTAAAGGTGCTTCTGAAATGGCCAGGGTGCTGGCGTCATTTCCCGTTTGGCTCGCAGCTGGCGGTCTAATAGATGTTTGTGTTGTTGTGATGGTAGGGACGCTGGTAACGCCCGATCCTGTGGTAGTCAGTGACTGGGTCTGGGTCTGCGATGGCGTCGAAGTGATTGAGCTTGTTGAACCGGATGAAGGTGTGGGGGGCGAGGGTGTTGAGACACTCACAGCCCCTGTATACAGCTCCGCACTCTTGAAGGGAGAGCAGCTGGAGCTGGCGGGTACGCGTGCGACGTATGGGATGCTGGTGATGGGCCCAAGGCTTTCAGGTGGTTGATGATACGTCTTCGTAACACCGTTTTCTACGTACACGCCTGGGAAATCCTGGTTGTCGCCAAGGCACGACTCGAAGACGCCATTTTGAGCATTATTAGGTGCATTGTATGCGCACCCAATGCGGTCGTAGATATGTTCGCAGAAATGGGCGGCGTTGGGTCCAGCAGGGTCACAGGCCTTGAAACAAAAGAAGTTTCCGCCGATAAAGCTGAAAGCAGAACGCGAAGTAAGGTATAATACGAGGGTCAGTCAGTCAGGGGAAAGGAAAGACTCACTTGTGCCATTCGATGACTTGTTGGATGTTATTCTTATTGGTTCCATAGGCGTTGGAATAGACTAGACCTCCGAGTGGATTCCCGCGCTAAACATGACGGAATCAATGATGAGTCAATATTAGTAACTCCGTGAGTAGAACGTACGAGATCGGCGCCATGTGGATCCATTTCCCCACCAAAATCATCTGCTGCGATGTTGACTTTACTCTGATCAAGGAATCCAACAGCCTGAACGTAATCCTTCGTCTTCATGAATTGAACACCGGTCAGCGCGCCGGCAGGAATGGTGCGTGCGCCGCGACCCGGTTTGGTACACCAGGCGACCATCTCGCCTTCCACGTTGCCTACAATAGAGTTAGGGTTGATTGGCGCCCACAGGCAGAAATCTGGTATATGCGAATGAGCATGCGATCCTAGTGAAAGACGGCCTCGTGCTCACCGTCAATGGAATTTATGAAGGCGGTTTGGCAGAGCGAGTTCTGACCCTCAGTCGTGGAATTGCATCGATTGTACCCGGTTTGTGAACCTCGGTCGCCCACGTCGGTATCAACTTGATAGGGCTTGAAAGGGCGGTGTCAGCAAAATGTGATGTTTGAAGGTGGACACCAGGACGTACAATCTCGTCAGGGTATTTATAGCGCTTATCCACCAATGGCACGATAGCAGAAGCAATCAAGGCGAGAGACAAGCTGGACAGAATGGACAACACTGTAACGCGAGGCATGGGAGAGAGGGCGGACAAAGATGAGGAAAGCTGAAAGAAGTAGTAAATGATGATCTGGCTTGGGGACATGGGTTTTATGCATGAAGAACCGGGCTGTACTGTCCGTCTTCATTGATTGGCCATATGCCATCCTATGATGAAACTCACCGGCTCTAATCAAAAGCCCGAAGGGGTATCGGGGTGAGTGGTTGATCCGGGGTTACTGTCTGAGCCATTTGAGGGACCTTCAGAACAGGAGATCTTGAAAGGCAAGAAATTGAAGAGGGGGGGTATCTCATACTGACAGAACCTGAGACGTCTGCTAGGCCCCATATTGGGAATTGCGATTTTCACCCAACTTGTACGCCTAGCGGTCGTGTAGGATAACAGGAACTGGGCACTTCTCCAGGAATGACGGATCTGGTTTGGGGAATGGGCTGCGGAGCGCCACGATTGGCTCATATTTTCAGACCTTTAATCCGGAACGCCACGCGGAACCGTACACCATCCCAAAGGATCATCACCTCAAAGACGATATCGGGGTAAGTCAGCGTGTTCCATGAGGAGAACGACGTACTCAGCTGGTGTGAACGACATCGGGGTCATTATTGCCGATAAGAGCGAAAACAGGAAACCTCGTGGTCGAACGCGGCTATGTTTGGGGCAAGTTCGAACCCCCTCGCTGGAAAACTTCTAAACCCTGAAGCATACTTTGACAATTGTGACCAACTGCTACCTTGAGGCGCAGGATAGGTGGCATAGAATGCTCAGCACAAAGCGGTCCCCGAATTGTCCACTAATAGTAAGTCACAAACATCAGTCCGAAGTTGCTCCAAAGCCCAGCTCAGAGTAAGTTATAATTAGAAGTTAGAGGTACGTTAGAACCCAATTTACCGCAAACTCAAGTACAATAAAGAGTCCCAAAGGGGAGCCGTTGAAACTCGAGCAACTCCACAATTCGATCATAAATAAAAGGCCGCTCCAGCCCCACATAAAACATTCAGAATAAGAGCCAGGATGGAGGCATCTCGCGCAGTGACTGCATTAACAGTCTGCGCAGGGGGCGCCACTCCCGTCAGTCCTGTGGCTCCACCAGACGCAGACGAGTTAGTAGGGGGAGATGTAATCGTGCTCCCGGCCCCCGTCGTTGCAATCGGGGCAGGGCTGGTGCTGGTCACTACACTACTTTCCCCGCCACTCGCACTGACAGTGACCGTAGTCCCACTCTCAGGCGTCCCGCCCCCTGTCCCGGGAGTAACACTCCCCGCGAACAGCACAGCGCTCTGGAACCTGACGCACTCCGAGCTTGCTGGTACACGTGCTGTGTACGGCATGCTTGTGATCTCACCCAAACTTTCTGGCGGCTGCGTGTACGTCTGTACCTTCCCTTGAGCGTCCGTGTATATACCAGGAAAGTCCTGGTTGTCGCCCTTGCATGCCTCGAACACGCCCGGTTGCGCGTTCGAGGGCGCGTTGAACCCGCAACCGATTCGGTCGTAGATATGCTGGCAAAATCTGGCGGCGTTGGGACGTGCGGGATCGCATGCTTTGAGGCAAAAGGAATTGCTGCCCATGAAGCTATCGGACGGGGAAGAAGTTAGTGCGAGGGGGAAGGAACGAGCAACAAAAAGCGTACTTGTGCCACTCGATGACTTGCTTAAAGGCGTTCTGGTCACTCGTGTAGGCATTCGAGTACATGAGCCCGCCGAGCGGGTTCCCGCGCTACACCCTCATCGTCAGCGAAGAGCTTGCGATGCCGAACGCGCGAGCACGTACCAAATCTGCCCCGTGCGGATCCATCTCCCCTCCCGAATCGCCGGACGCAATGTTGATCCTGGTTTGATCGATGAAGCCTACGACTTGCACGTAGTCGGGCGTTTTGGTGAACTGCACGCCCTGAATGGCCCCAAGGGGTATAACGCGAGTGCCGCGCCCTGGCTTTGTGCACCATGCCACCATCTCACCCTCGACATCGCCGACGATGGAGCTCGGGTTGATCGGGGCCCAGAGGCAGAAGTCTGGACACGACGATTACAGTCAGCGACGAAGGTCAAGGTAATTTGCGATCAAAAAGGTAGATGCATAGAATAGAAAACGAGGGAACAGGAACGAGGGGGAAAAAAGGAAGATAGAACTATGGCACACCATCGACGGAGTTGAGGAAGGACGTCTGGCAGAGAGACGATTGCCCGGCAGTGCTTGCATCGCAGCGGTTATACCCAGTCTGTTTGCCGCGTTGAAGGTTATCTGTGTCAGCTTGGAACGGCTGGATGGTATTCGAGATTGTTAGAATCAGTACAAAGTTTGATGAGCAAGGTGGCACCGACAATTCCGTCCGGATACGAGAAGCGTTTATCGACAAGCGGGACGAATGCAGTCGCAGAGGAGAGGACGGACGAAAGGACGAACAAACAAACGGTGAGTATTCCCCCCCTCGCTTGAGACATTCGGGAGGAGGGAAACCGTCAACTGATCGAAGAAACTAATGTCCGTGCGCTTATACGATCGTAAGCTCCGTCCATCAAGGTCATGCATAAAACGATACCCGTGCTGATAGTGTCGAAAGATAGGTCACAGGCACACCAGGGGTAGACGACAAGCAGACACGGGACAGAACGCCCGAATGCGTCTGTGGAGGTCTGTGGGTGCCATCCGGAATTTAGGATCGTAGATCTAGCTATTTTGGACCTGTCATATGATGAGTTCTTGTGTACATAAATACATTGCTGCAGTACCTCTGACTGGGTTGGATAGATGGCTCCTGAGTGCTGAGCGCAGAGGGGTGAGGTGTCCACATGGAAGCAAAGATCAGCCACACTGTCCCCGCCGAGTTGTTAGGATGGGACTTGAACGTTGAAAGCGCGATGTAAACTTGTTCTGATATCTAACGATAGATGAGGTGGGCAGGGAAGTGGGAAGATATGGAGGACTTACGGTGACACTTATTAGTCCCGTTCGGACAGTGGCATCTTGACAATTGTTGATGCAGTAGACGAATATTGAAGATATTGCCTATGAAGATGGCACGTTCTATGTAAAGTTACGGTGAAGGCGGTCTGCTCCCCGTTACGACGGTATAATAAGAGGCCAGAGAAACGTGCAAGGGTGAGCACAGGCAAAGCACGTCGATCAAAAATGCTGTGCGCCAGCATTGTAACATCCAGGGTTAAAACTGGTCTTTCACAACCACAAGATGTTCCCAAGAGTGCTCGCCGCCGTTCTCCCCGTGTAGCTCTTATGCATGCCCACCTCTTTCGCACACACTCACGAGATGCACGCATATGCATTTTTTGAATACACGCCCTGGACTGGAAGTTTCATTACGGGCATTGTAACCTCGGGCATACAAGTCACATGGCCGCTCATTTTTTGATGAGTGTTTCGCGTCCAGGCAAGTGTGATGACCTCTAGAACTCGGAACTCAGTAGGCTGCGCCGCTGCGCATAGGATTTGTTCAAACCACTTAAATATGGCTGAGAACCTCGACCCGAATCACCATTTCATCCACATTCTCTAAATTACTCACAGAAACTCAATTCTCTGTTAGACATGGCTGTTGTCTTAGTGCGTCGTTTCCGTCCACATCGATCACGATGTCTAATAATCGCCCCAGGTGACTGGCATCAATGGATTTGTAGGATCGAACGTAGTCTTGCAGCTCATCAATGCTGGTTACAAAGTTCGCGGATGGGTCCCTTTTACTGACCTGTTGTGTCTATCCGAGTCGTTACTCATCGTATCGTTCAATCAGCACCGTCCGTGGCGGCAAAATAGACCACTTCAGGAAAGTCATTGACGGCAAATTTCCTCCCCTCGAGGTCGTTCAGGTCAACGACGTCTGTACTGGAGACTTCACCAATGCCATGAAAGGTAGATTGAACCCATTATGTTTTGTACTAGGTGAACGTTGACCAAACTGAGTCCAGGTGTCGATGCCGTGATCCACGTTGCTGCTCCCCTGCCCTTCGGTGGCCCAGGACCCAAGGAAAATTTAAACGTGAGCCATGATCACCTCGACTCAAGGCTTCGCTGACTATAAAGAAGACTGCTATCGAAGGACATCTCAACGTCCTACGCCAGGCTGTCAAGAACGGCATTACCAGGGTTGTGATAACAGGAAGCTGGGCATCCACTATCGACCGTATGTCGATTAGCTTCATTTCGCTCCCCTTCTGACTGTCCTTTGCCTTTCAGCCACTCTGAAACAGGCCTTCGAGGGTCACGTCAGTACCGAAAAGGGTAAGCTTTATGAAATCTCTTGGAATGTCGCCCTTCGCTGATAGGGGACCTCAGACTGGGGCAACGTCACTGAGGAGGAATTCCTCAACGGGGTACATGATCCTATGTGGACTTACCTCGCTGCCAAAACCTTAGCTGAACGTGCAGCCTGGAAATTTGCGGAAAAAGAGCCCTCCCTGGATCTCTCGATCAGTGAGCGCAATCACGATACGCTGTCTACCTTGCGTAACTTGACCATTTGTCTCCAGTTATTCCGCCCTTCATCTTTGGACAGTTTGTGCCTGGCTTCCCCCTTCCAGAGCAGAGTGCTCTGAGCTCGAACCAGCATATCTACACTTTGCTCAAGGGTGCTGATCCACCTCCTCTTCCTCCCTTGTTCTGCGATGTACGTGACGTCGCCCGGGCCCACGTCGCAGCCTTGCGCACCCCCAAGAGCAGCGGCGGCGTCGAGAATAAGCGGTTCCTTGTCTCCGGCGGCTTTTTGGTCTGGAAGGATGCGGTGGAATACTTGCACGCAACCCGACCTGATCTCAAGGCCCGTCTTCCGGCGTTGGACGCGGTGTTCACTCCATTCCCTGGTATTCCTACCACTATCGATGCCACGCGTGCTAAAGAAGTGCTCGGGATGGACAAGTACCACAGCTGGAAGGAGGCCGTTGACGGGGCCGTTGATGGGTTATTGGAGGCTGAGAAGACTTGGACTACTACTTCGGCTTGAGGAAACGCACACTAGTCGCTTGCTGCGACACCAGGGATTAGGAAAGAGCGCTTCTATTAGTCAGGTAGAGTTTGATATAGTAAAATATATACGGTGTAGAGAATACGAAGCAGGAATTGTGCTCGCTACTTGGTAAGAATAACAAGGGGCAATCATGTGCGAACTTTATAAAGGAACCGTCCTTTGATCGTCACCGAGTGAGTACGACGGCTTCTTTGTAACTCTGCGCAATACATTGCATACAAATAGAACGCTCATGACGGACAACCAGAACAGCGAGGTCGTTGACAACAGTAAGACCTTGAAGTGGGAAAAGGGTCCACACTCGACGCTCTGCTGGAGGGATGGCATGGCATTGGTCGATGAGAAAGTGACAGTCGAAGGAGCTTCGAGTGTAGTATCGGGACCGTCGATGATGTCTGCAGACTGGGTGTATGTGAGGTCGAGAGTATCATTCCGGAGCTCGGGAACGACACTGCTGTCAGCAGCTGCTTGCGCGCCATCAACATCACTGGCCGACTTAGAAGCGGGGGCGGGGATAGACAACCCATCGCCGAAGGGATCGACGGTGATAGCTCCACCATGATCAGCGGCATCGTGCGTTGCAGCTGGCGAGGCTAGAAATGGCACGATGAGAATAGAATCATTTGTGATACAAGCGAGGAAGAAGTACCGATTGCACTAGCAGGTGAGGTCGAGTCTAAGCCTTCCAAGGAGGCTCTGCAGGTCGAAGATGCGACAGAGACTGAGTTGTCGTCACAGACGACTTCGATGGTGGCTGAGGGAGGAAAGGGATACGAGAATGTGAACGGGGATGAAAGGACTCCGGCATCGGGGTATCCGCCAGGCAGTGGATGATTTGCAACTTCATGTAGTTCGGCGCCGAGAGCAGGTTCAGCACGATCCAAGGGGTCCGATTGAGATACGGTGAAGCTGTCATGAAAGTTAATGAGGGTCACGGCGACCTCTGTTGTGTCGGTTGGCCTAGAGATATGCTTAGTTTCTACATTGCGGTATTGGGCAACGTAGGGGGCCTACCGTTTCTCTTTCGGGGGTTCGCTAGAGTTGGAGAGCGACAGCGCCTTCACACACAGAGGGTCATAATCGACTGGAAGGGTTGAACCCTGCTTGGCGGCGCGGTGAGGGGCATGGGACGGTGCGAGTGGCTCGATGCAAGGCACTGATATTTGGGGGTCCATTGTGGAAGTCGAGGCCGTGCGGAAAGAAGCCAGAAGGATATTACAGCGGAGAAGGTACTGCCCAGCATTCTTATAGATCGTGAGCACCATTGTCTGCGGCGACTACCAAAGAGTCATGATCACGGTACTGGAAGAGAGTGGCTTTGCTTGCAAATGCGACTGAAAGAACAAAGGGACGACATTGAATTAATGTACTAGTAAGACGACAAAGGCTTACTTACTAGAATCCACTATATGTATTTTCGATGAAGCGCAAAAGACCCGGATTCGAATGAACACGTATAACGTGAATCAAGGGTGACCGGCAACGACAAGAAGGCCGATGTTTGACAACGCCTATCTGACCGTGCCGGGGTTAACCGCTGTGCTAGCATCATGCAATTGAAGGAAACGGTGGAGAAAGACTGAATAGCAAAATCCTTCAAAGAGGAGAAAGCGGAGAAAGGCGACCATGATGGGAGCTCAGTGACACAGCTGTTTGGCATAACTTTCGGGTCCGCCCGAAAGTCTGACGCTGACCTTTGCAATTGACTAGTGGTTGGAGATGGTACGCAAACGAAAACACCTTGAGTCTACAAATTATTCACCCAAGTCATTCACAAGAAAGAAAAAATTTCGTTATCACGGATGACATCGGAGAGCATGCGAACGTGGACATTGTAGTCCATGACATCAACGGTAAAACTGGATCCATAATTGGGAATTCGAAGAAACGAGTAGATGGATCACGAAACTAAACACGGCACTCGGATACCGTCCCATTCCAAACGCTTCTCTGCGGGTACCGACAATGTGACCTCTGTGTCCCATCAAGCGCCGTTCCAACAATCGCATCCGGCGCAACTCCTTTCTCAACCCAATCAACTATCGCCCGCAACACATTGTGTGTCGACGCATTGACGGCGTTCATCTGGCTTCCGAATTGTCCAAACTGCCATGCGCCCGGCCCACCAAAACAATGATTCATCCCCGGCGCCAAGAACAAACGATAGAAGGAATCCAGTGAAGGCATGTCCAAAGTCCCTGATACCAAGTTGTAAAATCGCTTTGAGTTTCCAGATGGGATGTACTGGAAAATGAGGTATCAATTCATTGTCGTGTTCGACCCAATTCTGTAATGACGCTCACCTCGTCTCGACGACCATGAAACGTAATAAATTTACCACCTCGTTTCTCAAAGGCGGAAAGGTCGCCGCTGAACGTGGAGGTTCCACCTGGGTTGATCTTCGCTGCGATTGCTATGTCCTTAAGGCCGAAATCGCTGAAGTCGTAGTTCGAATCATTGAAGACGGCAAACTTGTACCAATCCTGATGCCGCCGATGATTAGTTGCGAATTACGGAATCGGAAGATACACCGAGAGTGTGCCCACCCCAATCAAAGAAAAAATTGAACCACTGAAGCCGATCTGCGCGTTGCCATCAGCTTCAGTTCCAGGGTCATAGCGAGGGTAGAGGAGCTCCCCGTTCAAACCGAAGAGAGGTTGATAGATTTTCCTCAACGAATCGACTTGTGCTTTCGAGAGGCAGTCAGCAATGTTGTTCCCCATGCACTGGATGGCCTCCGGTCGGAATTCACAAGCGTCCGGCTCCGTAACGATCCCGTCTCTCACTCCATCGAGCTCGTCGCATTGTTCTAGGATTTTAGTAGCTACGACGTTCCAAAGCGCAGGCGGAATGAAACTCGTGCTGTCGTTAGGGTGAGGAGCCCCGACGTATCGACCCATCATGGCAGCCCATCCTAGAGCAACGTTGTAATCCGTCGCAGGGGCTCCGGCGACGATACCGTCGAAATCTTCCGGATACTTCAACGCGGCCTGCGTTCCTTGCCTCCTACCATTGGAGCAGCCAAGGTAGTAGGATCTCTGGTGAGGTCACCCGTAGTATGCTTGGACGATTTGTTTGCCGATGACAGCCTCGACGTGTACAGAACGAAACGAGAAGTCATTGATAACTTCTGGGTGATTTAGGAACGATGTCCCGTTCAAACCATTACCATCATGTCCACTGTCCGATGCGACTGTGGCGAAGTGCAAGGATGTGCCATATTCGAGGTTTTGATAGTCAATACCTATAAACATAAATCAATGACACCTTGAAAAACAGGACAACGAAGAATACAAACACCCTCCAAGTCCGCCATTTCCAAGGCCAAGGAACCTGCCGAACCATTTATCTGGAAGCCACGCCTCTGCGCGAACAGCGGACGTAGGAGTCATGTTGACAATGAACTGAACACGGCAAAGGGGCGTAGAAACAAGCGCTTGGGGCTGGCATAGTCCGGGTGTAGAAACATTCGCAGGTGCAGTAACGTGTTGCGCAGAAATGATCGTAGTGTTTTTGAGGTGAAGGGTTGCTTTCAGAGCCGCGCAGGTAGATGCACGGGTCTCCTGAGCGGAGCCATACACAGTGAAGGAGAGCAATATGGTAATGATGTGAGAGCGTCGTGGCGCCATACTAATGAGAATATTTACGATAGTTCTGGAACGATTTTTCATCGGTTCTTATATCTTCTGAGGGATGTCAGGATACCTTCTCGTCCCTATGGAGACACCTTGAATCACTCATCGTCTTGGAAGGGTGACAACATCAGACATGAGAAATTTGCATGCTCAATACTTCGTGGCAAGACATACCAATCGTTCTGCAGAGATGTTGATGAAGTCGAGCGGCAAATTGATTGCTTGGTGTAGATCTGAGAGAACATGTTAGGTAACCGTGCCGAGAATGCGTCATGGCGGCAGATGGACCGAAGCCTAGACATGTGCAGGGCGAAGAGAAAGTATTATTTTTTATTCAACGTATAGATCCACCGCGAAAGCCTAGCGTGAACGCACCTCGCGGGTACCTAGACTTGTATCTCACACCACTTCATCCGTCTTAGTTGAGGACTGCTTGTCGTTGCCTTTGCGTACTCGAATCTGATAATTCTTTGTGGCGAATTTCGTGTCCATTCCACAACCTGCATTTGGGTATGCAGAGCCCGTAAGGCGGCCAACATACCACTTGTGTTGACTTCGCCAGCTTTTTCTGAAGTGACGTCGAGAAGTGCAGCAGACCACGTGGGGCTGGGTTTTGGTCTTTGGCTCGCGTTTCGTGCTCAAACATAGGATTTTCTTGTCGACTCTGTCGAGGCACCGACGACGTTTCTCCGAATTCACAGATGCCCGAACTATGACACTGGGTCGACAAAAATAGTCGTTACTCACGGAGACCGAGGATGGACGGTGGAATTTAGTACCTCTCTTAACCTGGCGAGACTCGGAGATCTCACCTCTGGGAAAGCGACCATGCTCCATTGATCTGAAAGCAAGGTGAAAACATTGAGTGAGGTATTCAATCGAAAAAGAGAAGCGTGGAGCAGATTTTACGTGCGCAGAGTAATTGTACTACTTCATTCTGGGTGCGAAGCTGATTACTGACCACTTAGCGTCGTAGGCGGACAATTTGCCCCGAAGCGATGACTACTTCATCGTGCCCGTTGACACTTCAGGATAGCCGAACAATCCCCTGCCAAGGGAAAGGTTGGGTTCATCCTCTCCATACCTCCTGTCGAACGAAGCTGATGGTCGAAACAAGTGTACTAGTCTGCACAACAAGACGCCAAATCTGAAAAGCCATCACATGACTACGAGGCACCTCCAACCAAAAATAGCACGGAAATCAAGAGTGCTCCTGAAGCGATGTATGAAATCCAGAAATAACATGGCTGCGGAGAGACAGTCATTTCTCGCTGCGGAGGGCTGCAGTTGGGACGACCAAGGCAGGTTTACCCGCGCGGGTTGTTTTTCACTAATGGACAAGCCCTAGATTTGCCTGTGTAGCAGTACACGAGAACCATGATCGAATGAGCCGAGTCTGACACGATAACCGATGCGTGGCCAACGTAAGTAGACTGCCAGCAAAAAATTCAAATCGGCAACAGTTTATGTGCTGTCCGTATCACTCTCTACCCCCTTTCCCCGGCCGCGCCCTTCCTTTCCATCTACCTACCCTCCTTCCACCCCACGCTACGACGTAATGCCCATCTCCCTCCTACTGGAATATTCTCTACCGGTCGTTGGCATCGAGCTATGTTTCGTCTGGATGAGTGTCCACTACATCCTTGAGCCGTATGCGATGCCCAAGGTCTTTGGGTCTACATATACCAACATGGATATTGTCTCCCGCCGCTCACTCACAAATCATGTCGTCTCGTTCTTTCTGAAACTCCTCTGCTGTTGTGGAGCCTATGCAATATGGCAGGCCTTCATCGCACAACGTCCATTCTATGCCCCAATCAAGACTGACCACGAATTGCGTACTACCTTCACAATTGGTGATATCCTTGGTATGTTGCGTTATCATATATGTTCTTTGCCCATTCCATTCACCCTTTTTCCTTGCTGTCGAGCATTCTGCTATCTTACAGTACCTACAATATACCTTTTCGAAATAATATACCGCGCCAATATCTCCATCGTCTCCGCCGTACACCATGTCGGCGCCATTACAATAAACATCATGGGCCTAATCATCATTCTCAGCCACGACCAACGGGGGTTCATCGCCGAAACAGAGTTCAAACTCATCCTCATCTACGGTACGTCCTCATCCTCATCGCCGGTGCGCGACATGGACTTAACACCATCTTCCTCTCCCAATAGGCACGTTCGAAATGGTATTTGAAGTCTTTCCCCATCTGGCCGTCATCCTATACCGCCTCCTACGCGACCGGTCTTCCTTTCTCCGCAAGGTGTTCCTGGCCGCCGCCGTCGGCATTTTCACCGGCACGTTCCTAGAGCAAATTGCCATAGGAATGTTCTACCACCACGTCTGGACCCGTCTTCCCGCGTCCTACAAAGCCATAGGTCTCATCCTACACGTGTGCTTCATGACTGCGCAGCTACACGGCGGGCGAATATGTCTGCAAATCGCGCACAAGATGGCTAAAGAGGCGAAGGCCAAAGACCTGGAGCAGCAGGAGGGGACTGCAGAAGACGTGAAGACAACGCTGATGTCCGAGTTGACATATCCGGATGGGGTGACAGATGTGACGGTAGGTCAACTGCGGACGACTAAGGCTTCCTTGAAGGATGGAGAGAGCGAGAGCACAGCCGTGGCGAAGGAGATACCAGACCGCATTTCGACATGGATTCCCCATGCCGAGCTGGGTTTATCCACGGATGGAGTGGATGTTACGGACAGCCCTCGAGATTCCAAATACCCGACGCGTGAGGTGCTCGGTGAGGATAGTCCGCAGCAGCATCGGAAAGGACCAACGCGGACATCATTCTAAATATATAATTTGGCCAAGTTGTGCTCACAGCTGCCTCCAGTACCAACTAAGCTTTCACGAACGTGTTCCAAGTTAAACTTCCTCGACAGGGGCCCCATAATACGACGCTGTCGATGGCTGTTCAAAGCTCGACCCAACATGATCTGAGCCGTTGCGCAGACAGAGAGGTAATGGGTTCAAATGACCGTAATAGAAGACCGAACAAGCTTTAGGGCTAACAGGACACTGATCGATGAATCCTGGCGCTTCGCCCGGCAGAGGAGTATCATCCTTTCCAGATGCCCAGTGGGTATTGACTGCACTCCACTGCCTGCTCCTTCGACCCGATCCACAGCAAGCAGTACGTGGTCTGGATGCCATGCATCCGACTCACTGTAGCAGCGAATATTTCCTGCGCACGAGAGTAAGCGATAGACGTAAGATGCGTAGCGTTTCGGATCTCAGGTTGTACGCTCGTTTCGAGTGGCTGTAGAGGTCGAACTCGAAAAGCATGTGGTTGCGTCCATATTTGCATGTCGACATGCATCTAACGACTGAGGCATAAATTATGTTTCGCGCCTCGGTTTAGACAGAGGACTCGAAATTCATGAGAGACTGGCTTCGTGATGAAACGCCGTCGAACTGAGCTTCATCACATCCGCTGTAAATGGCGGCTGTCGGGCGGGTCTCATATGATTGTGGCCTTTTCGAGATAAGGATGTGCTTCAGGGGCTGCGCAAACCAAAGCACACTCGCGCCTTCAACTGAGTTATATACGGAAATGACTCAAGGAACGCGGTACAGCATACGACGGTTGGGGTGTTAGGGCCGCGATTCGGTTGGTGACTTGCTGCGCGTCTTGTATTCTTGCATCCAAAATACGGCCACCGAGCTCACATGCGTTAGTACGAGTTCAACATTATCCCATGAAGCCCAGTGAGACGTTACGAACATATTGCAGAGGAAGAAAACCAGCTGACGTTGCAGTATATAGTTACGCCTCGCATCCAAATGCCGTCCCATTCCAAACACTCCTCTGCGGGTATCGACAATGAATCCTCTGAGACCCATCAAATCCAGTCCCGATGATCGTGTCTGGTGCAACGTCGCCCTCAACCCAGTCCACCATGGCGAGCAGGACATTATGTGTGGACGCGTTGACGACGTTTGAGGCCGTGCTGAACTGCCCGAATGCCCACGCGCCAGGTCCACCCGCACAGTGATTCATCCCAGGGACTAGGAAGAGGCGGTAGAAGGAATCTAATGAGGGCATGCCGAGGGTTTTGGATATGAGATCGTAAAAGCGTTTTGAGTTCCCAGATGGAATGTACTATAGAGGGGGGGTGTCCATTGCCATGATCTTTAACGTTTTTCAGAATGCTCACCTCGTCTCGACGACCGTGATATGTGAGGAATTTTCCACCTCGTTTCTCAAATGCAGAGAGATTGCCGTTGAAGGTTGAGATACCACCTGGGTTAATCCTGTCGGCGAGTGCGATGTGCCTCAGGCCAAAATCGCTGAAGTTGTAATTCGAATCATTTAGAACAGCGAACTTATACCAATCCTGGCGTCGACAGGATATGTGTAAGTATTACGCAATCAAAGAGCAGTGAACACTTACACTAGCGATCGACGCGATTTCTCCACTAAGTGCAAGCTGCGCGTTACCGTTGGCCTCCGTTCCAGGGTCATAGCGAGGATAAACCAGCTCTCCTCTCAAACCGTACAGAGGCTGGTATATCTTCTTCAGCGCATCCACCTGCGGCCTCGAGAGGCACTTGGTTGTATTTTGCTTCCCCGTGCACTGGATCGCCTTCGGTCGGAATTCACAAGCATCAGGCTCCGTGATAATCCCATCCTTCACTCCGTCGAGCTCGTCGCACTGTTTCAGGATCTCCGCCGCGACGACATCCCATAACGCAGGTGGGATGAAGCTCGAGCTCGCATTTCCATGCGGAGCACCGAGGTATCGCCCCATCACTCCCATCCATCCCAGGAGGTGGTTCCAGTCCGTCCCCGGCGCTCCTGCGACGATGCCGTCGAAGTCCTCTGGGTATTTCAGCGCCTCTTGCGTGCCCTGCCGCCCGCCAGCTGAGCAGCCAATGTAGTATGATTTGTAGTGCAGCTGGCCGTAGTAGGCATGAACGATTTGTTTCCCAATCACGGCTTCGACATGCGTGGCGCGAAGGGCAAAGTCGTTGATGACTTCAGGATGATTTAGGAACGAGGTACCCGTGGAGAAGTTTTCGTCGTGTCCATTGTTGGATCCGACGGTGGCGAAGTTGAGAGATGTGCCATAGTCAAGGTTCAAATAGTCAACACCTAGTAATATAGATTAGCCAATTAATGTATCATGGCCCACAGAATACGTACACCCCCCAAGACCACCATTTCCTACGACTAGGAAACGACCATACCAAGTGTCGGGAAGCCACGCTTCTGCATAGACGGCAGAGGTCGAAGTCGTGTTGACGACGAACTGGACACGGCAAATAGAGGTGCCGATCAGAGCCTCCGACTGGCACACTCCTGGAGTAGAAACGTTCGCCGGTGCAGAAACATGGGTCGCCGAAAGGATTGTAGTGTTTTCGAGATGAAGACGCGTCGTCAGGGACGCGCAGGCAGCAGCTGGGTCTGCGTTCAGCCCTAGGCCCCCCACCGCCAAAGACCCTAGTATTAAGGGTAGAACGTAGTAGAGTTGAGGTGCCATCGTTTAGATGCTACGGAAAGCATCACTTTCTGGAGGTTTTATACCTTCTGACATACCGTGCTGACCCTGAGATAGTGATTCTTGTACGCAAGATTCCGTCTCGTTTCAGTTAACCACTTACGGCTCGATTTTTTCCCTTGACAGTCAAGTGAGAACCATGGAAACATGCTGTAGGTGACTCAAGTTAATAACAATCCAGTTAACAAGCGAAAAGCGGCAGCCCTCCCCCGAAGTTTGTGCCGGCTTACTCACCGTGAACATGTCATAGGTGTCTGTGCAATGCTTTGTCAGCGATAGTCGATTCTTTGAATGCTAGGGCCATGTACGCGCGTCCCCGCAGCCCGGGAGCGCAGCATCGTGATGCATGCGCAGAAACCGGAAAGTCTGATACTAATACGTGAGAAGAGAATCCTAAAAAAGCGTAGAGGAGTTGAGGCAAAGGGGTGTCATGGAGCCGCCATGGCTAGTTGGATGTTGCGCATCACGATTTTTGGAGTCAGTGATTCGCATAGTCCAATTTTCGCTAGGCTGCTGGGTACCAGAGGAGGGGGTGACCCTGGGAACGTGCTGGAGATCAATGGTGATCTCACAGGTAAGCAAGATGAGGCGCTGGAAGCCTTCCGTAGAGTTATGCCGACTTGCTGGTCGTGTACGCGTCATGGCTGTCTGCAGATGAACGCAAATCAGTTAATAATCGCATGGAGGAGATGTGAGCGGCAAACCTTCCTGGTACCTGTGCCTCCTCGCCCGCCGTGGACGCGTCATTCGCCCCGATGGGAATGTTCTGACATTCATGGTTGATCTAAATTTAAGTAACCAGCCCAGGGTATGTACGTACCTCCGAGCAATCTGGGAATGCTGCCGTGACGCGCGTTCTGCGTTCAATATTTCTCTGAACGAAACGGAGGCAAAATCTTGTTGCTAGTGAAAGGGACGACAAAGTGTCAAAGAAGGACAAATAGGAGACCCCGAGACTCCTGATTGGGTTTCATATCCCGTTCAATCCCAACATCCTGCCTCCAAGAGTTTGCGGAATGACTTGCCTATATTGCTCATATACATGGTGGACATTACAGTGTATAGCTACGCCTGACACACAAACACCGTCCCATTCCACACACTCCTCTGCGGGTATCGACAATGCATCCTCTGCGCTCCATCAAGCCCAGTCCCAACTATCGTGTCCGGTGCAACGCCGCCCTCGACCCAATCCACCATGGCAAGCAAGACATTGTGCGTAGACGCATTGACGGCGTTTGTGGGCTTCTCGCCTATTATCGGGGTCTGTCCGAATGCCCATGCACCTGGTCCGCCTGCACAGTGGTTCATCCCTGGAACTAGGAAGAGGCGGTAGAAAGGATCCAAGGGGGGCATGCTGAGCGTTTCGGATACGAGATTGTAATAGCGCTTTGAGTTGCCGGATGGGATATACTGTTAAAATAAAGGGGGGGTTCACTATTGCGGTCTCTTAATTAACGCGTTTTAGAAAATGCTTACTTCGTCTCGACGTCCGTGATACACGATGAATTTCCCCCCTCGCTTCTTGAATGCAGATAAATCGCCATTGAAAGTTGAGATTCCGCCAGGGTTGATCCTGTCGGCGAGTGAGATCGTGTTCAAGCTGAATCTGCTGAAGTCGTAATTTGATTCGTTCAAAACAGCGAACCTAAACCAGTCCTGACATGGAAGGGAAAAACGAATGAGGTGCCATGCAAACGAAATCACAGAACAGCCCTGACTTGACTAAGGGAATTGATCTCCCCACTGAGAAGGATCTGGGAGTTACCGTCCGCTTCTGTTCCAGGGTCATAACGAGGATATATTAGCTCCCCTTGCAAGCCGTACAGAGGCTGGTATATCTTCTTCAACGCATTGACCTGCGGCCTCGAGAGACACTTGGTTGTATTTTGCTGTCCCGTACACTGGATCGCCTCCGGTCGGAACTCGCAAGCATCCGGCTCCGTGATGATCCCATCCTTCACCCCATCGAGCTCGTCGCACTGGTTCAGGATCTCCGCCGCGACGACATCCCACAACGCAGAAGGAATAAAGCTCGCACTCGTGTTCGCATGCGGAGCACCAACGTATCGCCCCATCATTCCCATCCATCCCAGAAGATGATTCAAGTCCGTCGCCGGCGCTCCTGCCACGATGCCGTCGAAATCCTCAGGGTACTTCAGCGCCGCCTGCGTGCCCTGCCGTCCGCCGGTCGAGCAGCCGAGGTAGTACGATTTATGGTGAGGATGCCCGTAGTAGGCTTGGACGATTTGTTTCCCAATGACGGCTTCGACGTGTATGGCGCGGTAGGCGAAGTCGTTGATGACTTCGGGATGGTTCAGGAGCGAGGCGCCGGTGAAGGGGTTTTCGTCGTGCCCGTTGTTAGATCCGACGGTTGCGAAGTTGAGAGATGTGCCATAGTCGATGTTTCGGTAATCGACGCCTGACACGAAGGACAGATTAGTTGCAGATAGGTATATTATGACACGGACACGGAGAAGACATACACCCTCCAAGACCACCGTTTCCTACGGCTAGGAAACGGCCGTACCAAGTGTCTGGAAGCCACGCTTCTGCATAAACAGAAGAGGTCGACGTGGTGTTGACGACGAACTGAACACGGCAAATCGAGGTGGAAACTAGAGCCTCGGACTGGCACACTCCAGGAGTAGAAATGTTCGTCGATGCAGAAACATGGGTCGCCGAGAGAATCGTGGTGTTTTCAAGATGAAGACGCTTCGTCAGGGACGTGCAGGCAGAAGGTGAGTCCGCGTTAGGCAAGGACTCCGCCGCGACCGACCCCAGCAGTAAGGATAGAATGTAGGAGAGTGGTGGTGCCATGGCCAATAGATGCTATAGAAAGCACTCTTTTCTGCCTTGTAACTCATGGCTTATGTAGAGTACGGTGCCGACCTAGTCACCGCCGTGGATGCGTTATTCGCGGCTATGGCATGCTTCGGCCGTGATGGTCGACTTAGAAAAATAATACCTGGGGTCATATTGAGAGTAGGTCCCGGACCGAGTCATCCTCGGTCACAACAACAATAGGTATTGTTCTTCGCCAGTACAGTAGAGAGCAGATGTACAGTACATATTTACCAATTGCAACGGTATCACAAATCGATATGGGGGTATGAAAAAAAAAGAGTCATCCAAAATAAAGAAACCGAAAAAATCGAAATCGAAGATGAAGCAACCCCCCTCTACCAAAAAACTCAAAGCATCACCGCTCCCTCTCCCTCTCTCTCGAAGGCGTCGTCCCCCTCCTTGGGGTCCCAGGCATCTTCCTCGGCGTAACCCCCGGCCCTGCACTCGGCACCCCCATCAACCTCCTCTCCCCGACCACTCCGACCCCCACTCTCTCCAACCCTCTGCGCCTCCCTCACCGCCCTCCTCGCCGCATCCCCCACCAGCGCCGGCGGCCTCGCAGCATCCACCCTCGCCAGCGCCCTCAACAACCTCAGCGCCTCGTCCGCCTTCTCCCCTCCTGCCCCCCCTCTTCCACCTGCACCACCACCACCACTCGGGTTCGTACCCCTCACATACCGCCCCAAAATCCCCCCTCCCTCCACTCCGCCCGACCCCAGCGCATCACGAGCATCCAGCGCCCGTCCCAATATCTCAAACCTCCGGTCCAGCATAAGCTCCGCCACCTCCGCCGCCGCCTTCGCCTGGCTCGCGAGCACATACAGATGATCAAGTTTAAACTCCACCTCTCCCATCCGCGTGCGGAAATCCGCTATCAACGCCCGCTCTGTCTCCACCTCTTGATATACATGGTGGACATTACAGTGTACAGCTACGCCTGACACACAAATGCCGTCCCATTCCAAACACTCCTCTGCGGGTATCGACAATGTGTCCTCTGAGACCCATCAAATCCAGTCCCGATGATCGTGTCTGGTGCAACGCCACCCTCAACCCAGTCCACCATGGCGAGCAGGACATTATGTGTGGACGCGTTGACGACGTTTGAGATCGTGCTGACCTGCCCGAATGCCCACGCGCCTGGTCCGCCTCCACAGTGGTTCATCCCCGGAACCAGGAAGAGGCGGTAGAAGGAGTCTAAGGAAGGCATGCTGAGAGTTTCCGATATGAGATCGTAATAGCGTTTTGAGTTCCCAGATGGAATGTACTATAGAGGGGGGGGTGTCCATTGCCATGATCTTTAACATTTTTTTTTTTTAGAAATGCTCACCTCGTCTCGGCGTCCGTGGTACACGATGAATTTCCCCCCTCGCTTCTTAAATGCAGACAGATCACCGCTGAAAGTTGAGATTCCGCCAGGGTTGATCCTGTCGGCGAGTGCGATGTGTCTCAGGCCAAAATCGCTGAAGTTGTAATTCGAATCATTTAGAATAGCGAACTTGTACCAATCCTGTCGTCGACAGGATATGTGTAAGTAGTACGCAATCAAAGAGCAGTGAACACTTACACTAGCGATCGGCATGATTTCTCCACTAAGTGCAAGCTGCGCGTTACCGTCGGCCTCCGTTCCAGGGTCATAGCGACGATAAACCAGCTCTCCTCTCGAACCGTACAGAGGTTGGTATATCTTCTTCAGCGCATCGACCTGCGGCCTCGAGAGGCACTTGGTTGTATCTTGCTTCCCCGTACACTGGATCGCCTCCGGTCGGAATTCACAAGCATCAGGCTCTGTGATGATCCCATCCTTCACTCCGTCGAGCTCGTCGCACTGTTTCAGGATCTCCGCCGCAACGACATCCCATAACGCAGGTGGGATGAAGCTCGAGCTCGCATTTCCATACGGAGCACCGACGTATCGCCCCATCATTCCCGCCCACCCCACAAGATGATTCCAGTCCGTTGCCGGCGCTCCTGCAACAATGCCGTCGAAGTCTCCTGGGTACTTCAGCCCCTCTTGTGTGCCTTGCCGTCCGCCAGTCGAGCAGCCAAGGTAGTACGATTTCTGGTGAGGCTGTCCGTAGTAGGCTTGAACGATTTGTTTCCCAATCACGGTTTCGACATGCATGGCGCGGTGGGCGAAGTCGTTGATGACTTCGGGATGGTTCAGGAATGTACTGCCGTTGAAGTGGTCACCATCGTGGCCATTGTCGGATCCGACGGTTGCGAAGTTAAGAGATGGGCCATAGTCAAGGTTCGGATAGTCGATACCTAGTAATGTGGGTTAGGTCCGATTAAGTGTATCATGGCCTGGAGAATACGCACACCCTCCAAGGCCACCGTTTCCCACGACCAGAAAACGACCATACCAATTGTCGGGAAGCCACGCTTCTGCATAAACAGCAGAGGTCGAAGTCGTGTTGACGACGAACTGAACACGGCAAATCGAGGTGGAAACCAGAGCCTCCGACTGGCACACTCCGGGGGTAGAAACGTTCACCGGTGCGGAAACATGGGTCGCCGAAAGGATTGTGGTGTTTTCGAGATGAAGACGCGTCGTCAGGGACGTGCAGGTTGCAGCTGGGTCCACGTTCAGCCTTAATGGGCTCTGCACCGCCAAAGACCTTAGTATTAAGGGTAGAACGTAGTAGAGTCGAGGTGCCATGGTTTAGGTGCTACGGAAAGCATCGTTTTTTGAATCTTCTGACATACGATGCTGACTCGGAGATAGTGAGGGCCCATTTGGGTCCGCAGCTTTGATCAAGTTTGTCGGTTTGATGAGTCAGATGGTTGCTGAGGTGTTTTTCGTCGCGATTTCACTTACAGCCGAATTCATATCGATAGGCCCCCTCGAAAAAAATAGACATAGAGCGGAGTAACAGCGGAGGTTCATTCGGCTGTCTCGGAACACTTTGCCGCCCTCAGGCTGAACTCGGCAAGTGTCCACTCCTGATAGCCGGACTTAGCCAACACTTGCTTTTACCCTCCGCTCTGTGTATGTTTTTTTGTGAAAGGGCCTATCGATATGAATCTGGCTGTAAGGGACACTTGCGATTTTTCTCCACATTGCTCATATTGGTGTCACTCACAGATACTCCAGGAATAGTTCTGACGCATTGGTGATACCACATCCACATGCTGTTAGAATCCTATACCATAGATAGACTATGATAATATAGATCAGACTATGGTATGGTAAGTAAAATAATGCAGCTCACCATCAGTCTCCAGATAAGTAACTGAGGGGGTCTCTGCAGACGAACGCAAATCAGTTGATAATCGCACGGAGATGCCAGCGGCAAACCTTCCCGGTACCCATCGCTCGCCGTAGACGCGTCATTCGCCCCAATGGGAATGTTCCGGCATTCATGGTCGATTTGAATTTAAAAAAAACCAGCCCAGGGTGTGTCCGTACGTACCTCCGAGCAATCCGGGAATGCTGGTATCGCGACGCACAAGTTCTGCATTCAATATTTCTCTGAACGAAATGGAGGCAAAATCTTGTTGCGAGTGAAAGGGACGACGAAGTATCAAAGAAGGACGAATAGGTTTTCGTGGAGACCCCAAGACTCCTGATTGGGTTTCCATATCCCGTTCAATCCCAACATCCCGCCTCCAAGAGTTTGCGGAATGACTTGCCCATATTGCTGATATACATGGTGGACATTACAGTGCATAGCTACGCCTGGCACATAAATGCCGTCCCATTCCAAACACTCCTCTGCGGGTATCTACAATGTGTCCTCTGAGACCCATCTAGTCCAGTCCCAATGATCGTGTCTGGTGCAACGCCGGCCTCGACCCAATCCACCAGAGCGAGTAGGACGTTGTGTGTAGACGCATTGACGACGTGTGTTGGCTTCTCGCCTATTATGACGCCCTGTCCGAATGCCCACGCGCCTGGTCCGCCCCCACAGTGGTTCATCCCCGGAACCAGGAAGAGGCGGTAGAAGGAATCCAAGGAGGGCATCCTGAGGGTTTCGGATACGAGTTTGTAGAAGCGCTTCGAGTTTCCGGATGGGATATACTGCAAAAAGGGAGGGGATGTTCATTGCTGTGGTCTTCAACTTTCTTTTTTTTATTTATTTAGAACTGCTCACCTCGTCTCGGCGTCCGTGGTACACGATGAATTTCCCCCCTCGCTTCTCAAATGCAGATAGATCACCGCTGAAAGTTGAGATTCCGCCAGGGTTGATCCTGTCGGCGAGTGAGATCGTCTTCAAGCCGAAATCGCGGAAGTCGTAGTTCGAATCGTTCAGAACAGCGAACCTAAACCAGCCCTGACATGAGAAAATAAAATTGAACAAGGCTACAATGCGAACGACAGGCATAAAAAGCACTGACTCGACTGAGGGAAATGACCTCCCCACTGAGAAGGATCTGGGAGTTACCGTCCGCTTCTGTTCCAGGGTCATATCGAGGATACACCAGCTCCCCTTGCAAACCGTACAGAGGCTGGTATATCTTCTTCAACGCATCCACCTGCGGCTTCGAGAGACAATTCGTTGTATTTTGCTTCTCAGTACACCGGATCGCCTCCGGTCGGAATTCACAAGCATCAGGCTCCGTGATGATCCCATCCTTCACTCCGTCGAGCTCGTCGCACTGGTTCAAGATCTCCGCCGCGACGACATCCCATAACGCAGGTGGGATGAAACTCGAGCTCGCGTTCCCATGTGGAGCACCGACGTGTCGCCCCATCACTCCCATCCATCCCAGGAGGTGGTTCCAGTCCGTTGCCGGCGCTCCTGCGAGGATGCCGTCGAAGTCTTCTGGGTACTTCAGCGCCTCTTGCGTGCCCTGCCGTCCGCCAGCCGAGCAGCCAAGGTAGTACGATTTCTGGTGGGAGTGTCCGTAGTAGGCTTGGACGATTTGTTTCCCAATCACGGCTTCGACGTGTGTGGCGCGGTAGGCGAAGTCGTTGATGACTTCGGGATGGTTCAGGAACGAGGCGCCCGTGGGGGCGTATTCGTCGTGTCCATTGTTGGATCCGACGGTTGCGAAGTTGAGAGATGGGCCATAGTTAAGGTTCGGATAGTCGACACCTAGAAATATAGATTAGCTAATGGGCGTATCATCCCCCGGAGAATACGTACACCCTCCAAGACCACCGTTTCCTATGACTAGGAAACGACCATACCACGTGTCGGGAAGCCACGCTTCTGCATAGACGGCAGAGGTCGAAGTCGTGTTGACGACGAACTGAACACGGCAGATTGAGGTGGAAACCAGAGCTTTGGACTGGCACATTCCGGGGGTAGAAACGTTCGTCAACGCAGATACATGGGTCGCCGAGAGAATCGTGGTGTTTTCGAGATGAAGACGCGTCGTCAGAGACGTGCAGGCAGAAGCTGGGTCCGCATTCGACACCGAGTGCTGCGCCGCGACGAAAGGCACCAGCACTAAGGATAGAATGTAGGAGAGTGGTAGTGCCATGGATAGAGGTTACGGAAAAGAGAGTATTCGCGGTCCTTTCGAACAGAAAACCTCCTTCAGATTTTTTCTGGGGAGTCTTCGAGTCATGCCTTCTGACTGATGGCTTCTGTGGAGTAAAGTGCCGACTTGCTCGTCGCTGTGGATACCTTGTTTGCGCCGATGGCATGCTTCGTCCGTGATGGTCGATAAAAAATGTAATGCGAGTCTCGTGCACCTACCTGACATTGAAACCCCGAATCATCCTTACCTGATCAAACAACGAATAGGTATTGTTTCCCAGTACAGTACAGTGGTGGGGGTAGTGAGCAGGTGTACAGTACATATTTACTACAAATCAACATCAAGGTATAAAAAAAGAGTTATCCAAAATAAAGAAACTGACCAATCGAAATCGAAGATGAAGCATCCACCACCCAAAAACCCAAAGCATCACCGTTCCCTCTCCCTCGAAGGCGTCGTCCCCCTCCTCGGCGTCCCCGGCATTTTCCTCGGCGTAACTCCCGGCCCCGCACTCGGCACACCCGTCAACTTCCGCTCGCCCACAACCCCAACCCCCCCGCTCTCTCCAACCCTCTGCGCCTCCCTCACCGCCCTCCTCGCCGCATCCCCCACCAGTGCCGGCGGCCTCGCAGCATCCACCCTCGCCAGCGCCCTCAACAACCTCAGCGCCTCGTCCGCCTTCTCCCCTCCCCCTCTTATACCTACACCACCATCACTCGGGTTCGTACCCCTCACATACCGCCCCAAAATCCCCCCACCCTCCACCCCGCCCGACCCCAGCGCATCACGAGCATCCAGCGCCCGTCCCAACATCTCAAACCTCCGATCCAGCATAAGCTCCGCCACCTCCGCCGCCGCCTTCGCCTGGCTCGCGAGCACATACAGATGATCAATTTTAAACTCCACCTCTCCCATCCGCGTGCGGAAATCCGCTATCAAGGCCCTTTCCTTCTCCACCTCTTTCTCTGTCTCTTGCTCCACATCCACCTCCATATCGTAGGAGTACGAGTGCGAGCCCGTCGGAAGCGGCCGCGAGTCCGGGTCCGCTCCCTTCCTCGTGCCCGTGCTTGTACTAGGTCCTGCGCCTGGAGTGGCTGCGGAGGTAGAAGGAAGAGGGGCATCTGACCGCCGCCTTGCCCGTGACTGCGCAAACACCGTCCGCGCCATTCTTACGCCCGCCTGAAAGGGAGCGGGCAGCTCCTGTTCTCTGAGCTCGAGGGTGTTTGTGGGCGCATGGGCGCGCTGCTTGCCCTGGGCCTTGGCAGAGGGCGTGCTGGGTCCGTCTGGTGAGATGGATGTTGAGGTGGTGGTGGTGGCGGCGAGGGCAGCACGCCGTTTATCGAGGCTGGTGCGCAGGCGTTTGGCGTAGGTGTCGTAGACGTAGGAAACCTTTTTCCATGCCTCTTCTTCTTCCATCGCGCTGCAGGGCGGGGGAGAAGGGGGGTGTTAGCATCGTTTTACGCCTGAGGAATTGTGAATGGGACAAAAGGAGAGATGTGAACCGAAAAATGGGTCTGCGGGGCCAGATTGCGCATATAATCGCAAGCCGCAAGAATTTTTGACACCCGACGCCCAATGCCCAAAAGCTTCGGGCCCCAACAAAAACTCCCAAGATATAAAAACCCAAAAAAAAACCAAAAAAAACCCAACCTACCTCCTTATATGCCCCCCATAAACCCCCTCCCACACACGATTCGTAATATTCTGCGCATTCGCCTTCTTCTCGCCCACTCCATCCTCCGCACCACCACCACCACCAGGACCGGCGGCGGGCTCCAAAGCGGAGGAGCCACCAAAAAGACTCAAATCGACACGCCGATCCGCAAGCTTGCGCACCACGTCGTCTTGTGTTGCTTTGAGCGCCTGTGCTGCTTTGGCTGAGAGTGTTGGGAGGGGGGGTGCGGGAGGGTCTTTGGTTGAGGATGTTGAGGGTCCTGAGGTGGCAGCAGAGGAAGAGGAGGAGGAGGGAGAAGAGGCGGCGCGGGCGGAGCACCAGATGAGGAGCTGGCGCACGCGTTGGGCGTCTGGAAGGTCGGCGTCAATGTGTTTGAAGAAGGACGTGTCGGCGACGGTCGGGTGGGGCTGGGCTGTAGAAGGGAAGGGAAGGAGTGATTTTAGCGTTGGTGCTGGACGACAAAAAGGAAATGGGAAGAGAGGGAGAGAAAGAAAGAAAAGAATAAAAAAAAAGAAACTGGTGGCAGGCGAAGAAAGGTGGAAAACAGGAAACGCATACGTACTGATAACACCCGTACTCTCAAACGAACTACTTATCCGCTTCCCCCTCCCTCCCACCGAACTCTTCCTCCTGTGCCCGCTCCCCGATGCGCCGCTCGAGCTCCGACCCGCACCCGCACCCGCACCCGCACCAGGGGGCGTCATCACATCAGGCCCTGCATCCACACCCGCCGCACTCGCACCACCACCCGCCGACATCCCAGCCCCAATCGCCGCCATCGCGCCCGCCCGGAGCCGTTTATTCCGCTGTATCAACGGCGTCTCGTCCCCCTCGGGGGGCAGCCGCGCCGACGTGTCAACTATCGTTTCGCGGCGCTTGCTCTTTCCTGTGCCCGCCCCGACCCCCACCCCGGCCCCGGTCCCTGTGTTCTCCGTCGCGTCGTCGCCTGCCACTGCTGCAGACGGGAATTGGAATTTCGGATTTAGCCCGGTGGATGTGGATGAGGATGTGGATGGGGTATCGTGTATGGGCCCACGGGAGGTACGCCGGAGGTGGGCGGCTTCGTCCTGCATGGCGCGGACGGCGTCGTCGAGGGCGGGGTCGGCGTCGGGGGTGTTGTGTCTAGGATGGGGGAGGGGCTGGGAGGAGGGGAGGAGGAGGGAGGATGTGGATTTGGGTTTGGATTTGGAGGGGGGTTTGGATGTTGATGGGAGGGGCTGGGAGGATTTGAACTTCTTCGAGGGAGGTTTCGTTGAAGTTGTAGTTGCGGTGGTTGGGGGTGCGCTGGGGGGCACGGAGGGTGCACGGACAATAAGAAGGCCTCCGGGCTGCTCCTCCGCGTTCGCGACTAGGATTAAAGGAGACTTAGTTTGGTTTTTGATACCGTATGGGTTATTGAATATAGAAAACACACGTTTTCGCTTATTCGACGCGCCGGTCTTTGCCTAAACCACAACCAACAAAAAAAGGAAACCATAAGCACACCCACATAACAATCCTACCCCACTTCCCAAAAAAGCAACATACCTCGCGTTTCGCCTTCTTCGCCGCATTCACAAGCGGGTTATTCGCAGTGGACATCGTCTCAGCGCCCGTCGTCTCGTCATCGGGGACCTTGCACTTCGTCTTCACAGTGTTCTGCAGCATGGGGTTCGTCGAGACTTGGAGTATGCGGGTCATATAACGCCTTCGCCGCGAGAACACGAGGAGGGGGGAGGGGGGGGCAGCGGGAGCGCGTCGGAGGTGATGGTAGAGCTGGAATCAACAAACGGAGTTTGAATGCTGTGAGATCGCGTTCCCACGTTGCTTTGACGATCAACAAACTAGGCGTCCCCAGCTTTTGGGGTGCTGGGCCACCACAGAGTCGGGGAAACGCAGCATTATGTGGTTTGAGGAGGTTGAAGCACCGTCGTGGGCGTGTTTCCTCATATCGGTACCTCCACCAAGGAAGAAATAGACGCTGTGAGTGGAAGGCTTCAAGAAATAACAGGGTCACATTGAGTAATGTGGAGGTCACATGACCGATGCAGCGGAATTCGAAAGGCGCGTCGACCACCATTTTCAGATCCATGTCCAGCACTGAAAATCCTTCTGCTCATGGGAATAACGCCAGAGGGTGTGGGCTGAGAAAGCTTCCTGCGCTGCTGGGGCTCCTGCACATCCTCATTCTCCTGCCACTTTGTGTTATAGCATTTGATATGCATTATTCCCCTTCGAGTGCAGTGGGGCGACATTTCGGCAACCTTGGCTCTTCTACCATGCAATGACATCGCACAGGACATCCCTTGCTGCCACAGGGTCAAATTTGTGGGACGTTTCAATGGTCATGGAAATCTACCCAGGTCTCGACGCCGTTATAGGGCTGCTCCTGCTATAATTCAAATAGCTTGCATCACATGGCCAATGATTGCGGGCTCATCAACTGACAACTTCCTGGGCTGTGCCTCCTATGAACGCATCGGTGATGTCTGACATATACTGTATTTGACAAGACTTGTGCTGCTTCTGCTCCCAATGTATTCGACATCTTTCGAAGGTGATGAGGGATTATTCTATGTGAGTAGGCTTCTATTTTGCTCTAAGCGCTCAAATATTGCACAAGTCTGCAGGTTCTCCCGTTCGAGACGTGGTCTATTTCGTATGTCCAATAAGCGATCTCCCTTCAAGTTCGGAGGAAATGATTTGAATGGAAGCGGAGATACATAGGCTACAACTGTTCAAACGTCTAACTCCCTTGATGTGATGACCATTTCTCAATCCAGCACGATCATGATAACCTGAGTGAACGATCGCGATTGATTTTAGTTGTCCGTGAGCGCAATCCTATGGAAGCAAAGGCTTGCGGTGGTTGCAGAGATTGTGCTTGTCGGCAGAGGGCGAAAGCAAGGGGCCACGTGCGTGTGCCTGGCGGCAAGCGCCATCAGATCCACATTGTTCAGTTCATTAAGAGGGAATTATCCCGTAACCACCATCGTCCACCCCATCGCCGCTAGCGACGACGACCGTCCACCATCCCCCCGTCCACGCCACAATGCCACTGGCAGACGCTGGAGAGCTCCAGTCCCAGCTCCTCACCCTCGCCTGCAGATTCAGTACGTCCCTCTTCTTTTGCTCCCCCCGCCCCCTTTCTGCCACGAAACCCCTGAGTGGTCTGGGTCACTAACCAACGGTCTCCGAAAAAAAAAAACAATAGTGCCCCACGACCAATGGCTTACGACGCACGTACACCCCGAATGGAAAGTCAAAGAAGTCAAGCTCTGGATCCTCTCCAAGTGCCTCGGCGTCGCTCTCGACTCTGCGCACCACCCCTGGGTCTCGCGCACCACAGGCACGAGTTCCGCCGCCCACTCTCACACGCCGAGCAGTGCGCAGGGCGCGATACCTCCAGGAGAACGATACCGCTCGCCCTCGCCGATCACGTTCGCGCCGGATCCAAGAAGACGGCCCATCTCCCCAATTTTGTTCGCAAAAGGAGTGAAGGGTAAGAAAACAAGGAGGAAGGGGAAGGAGAAAGAGAAGGGGAAGGCCAAGCCCGATGCAGGCAACGAAAAGGATGCAGAGAAAGTCCAGAGCGCGGAAGGCACCCCCGCGTCAAGCCCCGTTGATGGATACGAGGAAGACGATGAGTGGGACACCGCCGACGACGGCGGCTCCTCCTTCGACGAGGCCGAGCTGTTCCGGGACTCTCCACCCCCGCCTCTCCCTGCACCACTACCTCCCTCCGCCCCCTCCGCCCCCGCACCGCCTCCGATGAACACCGGGAAATGGGCCAAGTACAACACCGCCTCCCTCGCGTATACCCTGCTCCGCTTCTCGACGGGCCAAATCCTCGAAGACGACCTCTCCCTCGCGATGTACGACTTTGCGCCGTTCGAGCTCCTCGAGCTGCATGCACACACGGACGTGTCCGTCATGCCCGCTGCGTGGTTGGCCACGTCCAAAACCACAGGCTCCGGAAGCGCCGCCCACCCCTTCGGACCGGTCTCAGAACACGGGCACGGGCACGGGAGCGGGCACCCGCAGCATCACCGCAGCACGAGCCTATACTCCCTCTCCCTCCCCGCCGTTGCCGCCGCCGGGTCTTCCACGGCATCCCCCGCCGGACCCCCCATCCGCACCCGCGTATGTCTGCCCCCTCTGGACCGGACCCTGCTCTCTACGTACGTGCAGCCGTACTGGGAGGGCCACGTGCGGGCTCTGCGCGTGGTGTGGCGGCAGCCGGCGCTGGACGTCCCGTTGTCGAATTTTGCGAACGGGTACGGGTACGGGTACGGGGGCGTTGGAAATGCGTTTGTGGATCCGAGGGCGATGGCGTTGGGGATTGGGCATCCGCCGGCGTTTGGGAGCCATCAGCACGGGAGGGAGTATGCGGGGATTGCGGGAGGAGGAGGAGGTGGTGGTGGTGGCGGTGGCGGGGGGTGGGATCCGAGAGGTGGGGGGCAGGGAGTTGGGGCGAGGAAGACGAGCTTGGAGTGGAGGACGAGGTGGGTGGTTATTAGAGAGGGCGTGCTTAGTCTATGTAAGGATCGTGATGTAAGTGCCCTCCCCGGCTCTCGCTCTCTTCATTCTTTTCATCATTATTCACGGTACTACCTACAGGACCCAAACCCAACACACATCCTCCCCCTCTCCTCCCTCACCGCCATCCGAGGGGCCGACCACCTAGCCAAATCCACGCATCTCTCCCAGACCCCCTCCTCCTCCTTCGACCCTCCCCAATCCCCCACATTCCCCTACTACCAACACACCTCGCACCTCTACGCGCCCTCCCTCGCCCCGTCCTCCAAGTCCAAAAAGAAAGGCAAGGACAAGGAGAGCAAACCCTTCCCGCCCTCCTCCGTCCGCAGCACAACGCACTCGCGGTACTCCACCTCGACATTCGCCGGCGTGCCTTCCTCGTCGTACGCCTCGGGCTCGGGCTCGGGCTCAGACTCGGATACGACGTCTGCGCACCCGAACCACCATCACTACCCACACCAGCACCAGCACCCTCACGCTCATCAACACCAGCACCAGCACCCTCAACAGCAGCAGCACCACGACCGGCCGAATAAAGACAGTGACCACGGAAGCGGGGACAACACGGGGCCGAAGATGATCGGGGACGAGGCGATCGACGATCTGCGGATTGTGTGCGTCAAGTTTAGGAGTGCGGATAGGTTGAAGAAGGTGTTGGTGTCGAAGGCGGACGGGGTGGCGACGTATCGGTATGCGCCGGGGTATGAGGATAAGGACAAGGACAAGGACAAGGACAAGGACAAGGAGAGGAAGGGAGGGTACGGAAGGGGGATGGGGGTTACGACGACGATTACTGCTGGAGGCGGGGCGGGGGAGAAGAAGAAGGATAAGAGCAAGGGAAAGGGGAAGGATAAGAAGGGCAAGGAGGGGGAGGAGGGGAAGCGGAAGAAGGGGAAGAGTAGGGGGAAGGTGCTGCTGCCCTGGGAGCGAGATGATAAGGATAAGGAGAAAGACAAGGAGAAAGACAAGGAGAGAGGCAAGGAGAAAGAGAAGGAGAAGCGTGATTGGATCTCTGCGTTCAAGAAGGACAAGGACAAGCACCGCGAGCAGAAGGCCAAGAACAAGGATAAGGACCGCGGCGGGGCCGTCCTTGGTGGGATGGGCATGGGGCTCGGGCTCGGGCTGGGTCTTGCCGTGGGCGTGCAGGATGCGAAGGAGCGGTTCATGCAGGAGCGGGCGCGGGAGAAGCAGCTCGAGAGGGAGCGGGAGGAGAGGGAGCGGGAACGGGAGCGCGCGGCGTTGTCGGAGGCGGACGCGGAGGCGAGCATTACGTTTGCGAGGCGCTCGGGGGAGGGGTTGACGAGTGAGTCGGAGGATGAGGATGTTCCGCCGCGGACGCTGGAGGAGGGCCAGAATGAGGTGTGGGGGATGCCTATACATGAGGAAGAGGCCGAGGTTAATGGGCAGGCGGGGGTTACGGAGAAGGGCGAGGTTAAGCAGGTGGAAGAGCCTAGAGACGCGCCTTCAGACGCGGACGATGCCGATGCAAATGGCGATGCAGACGGTGAAGGGGAAGGCGATGCAGAAGCAGACGCCGATACCGATACGGACAATGATTCTTCCGCCTCCCAAGCCCACGAGACAGTCGGGCGCCCCTCCATATCGTCCCATGCCCATCCCCAGTCCGAGTTGACGGCCGTTGCGAGCGACGATGAGGCGGCAGGGGAATCCGAGGCGTGGTCGTCTCCGGTGTTCGCACATACGGACAACAGTTCAGAAACCGGCGGGTCGGATGGCGAGTTGTCCGAAATCGGGGGCGCAACAGGCAAGGGAGCCGATGCGTATCGTTATGGGTATCGTTATGGGTATCGTTATGAGAGCACGGAGGCTGCGCGGTGGGGGGTGGGCACAGCTGAGGGCACGGTGGAGGCGGGGCCGGAGCAGGAGTCGGCGCATGAGGAGGAGGACAGGCTGGAGAAGGAAAAGGCAAATCTAGAGAGGAGGAAGGAGAAGGAGCGTGCGAGGAAACTGGAGGAGGAGAAGGAGAAGGAGAGAGAGAAGGCGGAATGGATCGTGCTTGATATGGGTAATGACCCTGGTGAGTAGGACTTCGTTCAATGTGTACAATGCACTCACGCTCCTGTTTGCAGCGTTTACGAGCTTCCTGCGGATATTGCATCGGCATCTGTCCCCACCGATGTCGTCGTCCTTCGTCACCCCAGCACCTGACTTCCCTTCACATACACCAATCTCCACGCCCACGCCCACCCCGACACCAACGCCATTTCCCAGCCCCATTTCCCCGCGCCCTGGTGGTTCAGCCTCGCAGCGCTTTCAGTGGACAGGACCTTTTATCCACGAAAACGAAGGAGACGAAGACACAAGCCGCCTAACCACATCATCTTCCCATACACGCTCCTCAGCTGAACATACCTCCCGCGACACAGAACCCCTCTCTCCCGCGTCCGCTTCTTCCCGAGGCGACCCCTTCCACTATGGAGCCCCTCAGCATCCGCCTGATCTCGTGGCGCTCTCACACCCCGCTGCTGCAGCAGGACCCAAGGCCTTTGGGGTTCTCCCCTACCCAGAATGGCGCATGGAGGTCACACAACGTGCGCAGCGCGCGGGCATGGGCGATGTCGGCCGGGCTATGAAATGGGTGTTGTGGCAGTGTAATAGGCAGCTGGAGCTCGATCTCGAGGAGGTGCAGAATCGGGATGTGGAGGACGAGAAGACGACTGCTGAGATTCGTAGAAAGAGACGGGAGACGATGAGCTTGAAGCATAGAAGAAGGAGCACGACGTCGCATACGAGTACGATCACGAAGGGGAGCGGAGGGAAAACTCAGGCTGGACTTGGGGTTTTACCGGAGCCTGAGATATCCTCTTCGTCTGCGACCGTATATGATTCGGATGTGAGCGAGGAAACGGGGAAAATGATCGAGATGAGCGATAGTGAGGAGGGCAGCGAGGCGGAGTGGCAGGGATGGATGGCGGATCTGCACCGGCAGCATCAGGCTGAGGCGCAGCGGAAGCGTGAGGAAGAAGTCGAGAAGAAGAGAGCCGCCGCCGCCGCCACCGCATTAGCACAGGCCGCCAAGGAATCAGATGAAGAACTGTTGGTGCCACCGAAGAACGTCGAGGAGGACCGAAGGCAGGTCAGGGACAGGAGAATTAGGTATGAGCCCAGTGGGGTGGTAACGACCATGCACGCCGGTGCTCCTACTTCTCGTGCGTTATTCTACTACTAAGTCATTCGAACCGACTCCTGATAATTGCTTTTTTTCTGTTTGATAGTGTCTACGCCTTCAGGAACCCTTTACTCTGCTTCTTCATCAGAATCACTGTCTCGCCGTCACCGCGCAATGAGCTTCTCCCCTGTAGACCGCTCATCCTCTCCTGCAGGGACATCTTCGCACTCACATCATGGCCATAACCATTCTCAATCTACATCACCACTGAGTAATCAAGTCTTCCGAAAACACCCATTACCTGCGGGCTCCAGTCTCTCTCATTCCACATCGATGTACGCTACTGGCCTCAGATCGGGCTCCAGTACTGTAGACCAAAACCTGCGCCGTCCCAGTATGCCGATTATAACAGCGGACCAGACGTTTTCGCTGGTACAAGGGAACGTGATTTCGCCCCATACATCCATCTTACGCTCCCCCACGGCCTCGAATTTCTCGTTCCCAGCTCCAAACACTCCGCCGCAGTCACCACCGTTCTCGCCGGGGTGGTCATTCGAAAAGGAGACGCCGCTTCCTTCCTCGTCCTCGCAGACTACTGTGGGCCCTACTACAATGCCTCGCAGGGCAAGTTCTGCAGGGCTTGTCGGCTTAAGCGGGGCGGGTGGATCACTGGGGAGGTCGTCCAGTGTCCTTGCGCGAGGAGGGCTATTGAAAAGAGATGCGGTAAAGGAGGCGGAAAGGCTCAAAGAGAAGGAAAAGCGTGTGAAAGAGAAGGAGGATAAAGCAAAAGAGAAGGAGGAGAAGGCCAAGGAGAAGGAGAGGGCCAAGGAGAAGGAGAGGGCCAAGGAGAAGGAGAAGGAGACGAAAGATCCGCGTAAACTCCAGCGCCCCAAGCTGTCGCTGGCCACCTCGAGTACGCACCAGCTCGTACCGCAGCCTGCCACCAGCCAAGTCAAAAGCCCAACGACGGCTGAAAAGGGCAGGTCGATCATGCGACGTGTAAAGTCGGGCTCCAGTCTCAATGCTGCGATGGTCCTGGAGGAAGGGCGCCTGGCGTCGCCCACTGGGGAGGGGAGTGCTGCGCCTCAAGCCTCGAAGAGGAAGAAGACCGTGTTCGTTCATCGGATCGTGAGGGGGCTGGACTCCGCGATGGACTTTGCGGATGGAAGATAGAGGATTACTCTTTTGGATGCTGGGATTATGTTTTTCCAATTTTGCTTTGGACTGCTCTAACTTATGCCATGCTTTGCTATGCTGTCGTTGGGCACCCTAGTACCACTAATTCGAATTTTGGTGTGAATGGAGGCTCTGTCCCGTGACCGTCGAATTTAGGTCAGCTCATTCGGAAACTGGCACGTCGACAACCTGTAGTAGCCCTTGGCATTGAGCCACTTGTTTTGCTCCTCGCCGAATGTGTCGGATAAGAAGGTATGTAATGCGCTATTGTCAATGTTGGCGCATTCCATCCCAACGGTAACATGGATTAGCCTATGTGATTGACTGGTTATTGACTCCGAAACAATTAGGTGGTGCGGCGTCCGGATGCTGAAATGTAGACGTTCCAGTTCTTTGTTCACGCTCAAACACCATAGCATAAAGCCCTCTATGATTGTAGCCCTTTGACAGCATCGTCACCTAGTCATGTCAAAGAAATTCTTTGAAAGGCTTTTTGTCCTTTCTCCCAATGTGCGCCTCTCGTGTGACTGCTATATAACAAGCTGGGCACCACGGTACGCCAGCGCTCAATACAACCACCCCACCATTAGCACCGAAGCATCCTTACCTCCCCCTCATCCCCCGTTCTCGTTTACGCGATGGATCGAATCGAAACTTCCATACCCCGCCCACCCGCTGCGGAAGCTGCCTTTGACAAATGTATCGAGAAGATCACCTCCCAACTCAACCTCAGGGATGCGGAGGAGTGGCTCAGAAGCGCAGCAAACCATATTGTGGCTGACCTCAAGGAAGAGTGCGTGTCATACTAAACATAAGTATTATCGTGAAAGATACTGACTCGCATCAGATATCCCGGCAGCCTGACTCAAGATACGACCTCAAAGCCTATTTGGGTGCGAGAAGATCCACACGACCCGAAGACCCATGTGGTATATACATCACGCCTTCCTCGCACCACTTACCGATACCGGAACGCGATGCTGGAGCATCTTTCAGCCTTCCTCGAGGACTGTGGCTTTCAATCCGAAGTTACGTTGGTGGATGGAGAATGTTTCAAGGCTGAGGTTACGCTTCCAGTCGTCGGTGCTGATGGCTCAATCATCCAGGAGCCACCTCCGCCATCCGACTCCAAGCCGCCTAAGGCGGCCTCTGCTAGGACCTCCTTGGATACTGGGTCAGCGAGCAACGAACTAAAAGTAGGACGTCGTCCCAAAGCCACCCAAGCTTACATCACAAACCCACTCATGAACGAGCTACTCACTTCCGAGCTCATCAACACCACTCAAATCAATCCACTCACGGTTCCCAAGCGCTTCCCTTGCGGATCCTGTTCGTGCTGCTTATCAGCATTAACCACTACTCCCACCACTCCCACCGACCTGCCTACAGTCAGAATACCCTATGGACATGACGTCTCGATCTCGTCTGGCCCAGACTTCTCGCTGGTAGTTTCGGAGCCACAGCCTTCAGCCTTTACGTCGGAAGAGGTATTTCATTCAACCGTGGATATCTCGCTCAAGCATGACGAGCCGCTACATCCGCTCTCCGCCCCGCACCTCCGAAATAAATTCCACGTCCAATCCGTCACCCCGTATCGTAGCGAGCAGGGGGAGACCAATTCCGTGCGGCTAACGTTGGCGGCCTCCCCCTCCACCACGGGGATTCGGAGCTTCAACGTTGTCGCGCCTCCTGGATACGGTGTTTGGCCTCAGAGGCTTCCCGATGGCACGGTGCCTTCTGTGGTTGTATCGAAGTTGAAGACTACGGACGCCTCGCAGGGCGGAAGGCTAGATGATACCACCCACAGGAAGAACCTAGTTCGCCGGTTCCTGTCCCCCGCTTCTTCCGCATTTTTCTGGATGTTGCTCTTCAGCATATTCATAGCCGTCTGTATACCTCGAGCATTTATCCTTGCTCACTCGAAGTTTGGCTTTGACATCGCGAATCGTACCGTCGGTCAACTTTTACCTACGAATTCCTTTGACATCTGGTATCCGAGTACATATATTTAGCTCCCTTCCAGTACTATGTATGTCGCCTGTTGACGGGCAATGCTTCGTCGAGCATTTATGTAAACATATGCATATCACTAGAACTATATGGAACATGCTATTCACTTGTAAACGGGCTCAGGCTGTATCTTGATTCCAGCCTTGACGGAAACCCGGGATGGTCCGGAGGAAATATCATGTACCACCCATGAATGCCACAGTCAAACGGACATTTGTGAGGCGAGTTTAGGCCATGCATGCTTGCGACATTGGGCTCAGTCTCGGTGGAATTGCTTCCAGCCTCCCCAAGCTTAGTGGCGTTCACAAGCGCGAACTCCTGCATTACCACTTTGTCAAGACTCAAGACGCGTAAGTGTAGGTGTAGCAACAGAGGGCATAATCTCAGTATAAAATCCCATCGACGCGGACGAAACGAAGTGATGGGCTCGGACAGTTTTTCGAATACTGTACCTGCCGTGGTGAATGGGTGGAAATCGTTCTGCTCGATTGAGGTGGCCTGCTCGAAGAGGGCATTCGTCTTTGGATCTGTAAGAATCAACTTCGTCCCCTGGTAGGCGTATTCGTGGCGATGTAACGGCCACTCTCGATCGCCTGGGAACGCCAGCTTGAACACACTGTATACGAACCATGGCGAGTTTCACAAGCGACTAAAGTTTGTTCTTGCTCAGAAAGTGCGATTCTAGATGATGTCAAACAACTTTGTTTCAAATTCTACAAGTCCATTTTATGTACGACGGTTCCTTAGTGGGCAAATTCCTATCATTTAAGCGTTCGACTCGATCTTGCCATCCTTGACGGCTTGCCAAGACGGACGGCTGGTGATGTCCTTCCACCATCTGTGATTTCATCCGTGCGTGAGCAAGAACGTAACATGGGAGTGTCAGACGGGTATATACCTGACGACATTGGGCCTAGACTCGTCGGTCATGATGTCGCTTCCAGCAGCAGCCAGGAGCCAGCCGTAGGGAAGGTGGAAGATATCAGCGAGGGTGAGCTCCTACAACAAAGTAAACAATACAGTCAGCGACACAAGGAAAGTGAAGCGAATAGACCGAGTGCGCACGTTGCCTGCGACGTATTTTTGTTTGGAGAGAATGACTTCATAAGCGTCAAGCCTGGGAGCGAGTTGCTTGATGAGGTTGTCGAAGACAGCTTGGTCGGGGGTCTGGCCCAGGTATCTGCATGTGGACATCAGCAAGAGACACATAACTCCGAGATGTAACACTAACGGCTTGAAAACCTTCTCAGCGACGGCCTCGTGGGCGTAGGGATCGAAGTTGCTCGTCTCGACGGAGCAAGCCTGCTCGAAAATCGCTCTTTCCTTGATGTCGTCGGGGATAAGCTTGGGACCCTGGTTGGGGTATTTTGCCTCGAGGTATCGGCAGATTGCCCGACTCTCGTACAGGATGAAGCCATCGTCATCCTACATCAATCGATACGAACGATGAGTTACGGATCGCATAGAAACGACGCGGTAGCCACGCACGATGTAGGGGATCTGCCCGAAGGGCTGCTTCTGGAGGTAGGCGGGCGATTTGTGCTCTCCCTCCATGAGCTTAATCTCAACTAGCTCGAATGGGATCTTCTTCTCGCGCAGCACGGTACCGACGCGACGGGTGCAGGTCGAGCCACCAGATCCGACGAGTTTCAAGACCATGACGAAGACAGACGAAGTTGTAGGAGTAGTGAGTTGTTCGCGATTGGGGAGCTGGAGCTTGAGATTTGAACACTCAATCGATTGGCTTTTTATATTACTCTAGATTCATTTCGGGGTAGGTGCAAGAATAGAAAGGAAGCACTGTTCGACGCCCAAGTTGGATGCTGAGCTAATTGACTCTAATCAAATGAGTAAGCACAAAGAAGTTTGGTGACCAAGAGGATGGCTGAACACGTACTGTTTCTCAGTCAGCTGAGCGTCTGATCAGCGCTTCGACATTGAATGCGTAGGTGGCTGAGTCCCCCGTGCCCTAACGGAGTAACCGGTGTTGTCGGAATGATTCGGTCGTCTCAAGATCATTATCCTTGTGGTCAAGGCCGGACTTGCACTGAGGAGCTTTAATGAACTGCAGCACGTTTGAGGTGTAAGAATGCTGGGTTTGATTGTGTATGACTGCCGCACGGATTATCTTAACTTGAATTGAGGAAAGGAGAGAACTTGGTCCCAAGTCATTGAATACTCGGTTGGAGGTGATGATAAGCAATCTATGTGCGAGACACCTGCTTCTCGAGTAGAGCGTTCATACGTACAGTCTTTCACCACTCCTTGACACAAAGCCCGATTTTTCAAGATCCCCTTGTGTGATCACCACGGAGTTTTTTCTCAAAGCAAAGTACTACTCATAGCTACCTGTCACTTGAATATAGAATGTCCTGTTCATGTTGAGCGAGGCAAAAACCCATATCACCATGGATTTTCAGAATTTCCAAATTTCAATTATCTCAGATGAAAGGCAAAATTGTTGCGATTACCACAATTTTTTTGGAGATCGTTCCTGTAAGGCCATAAGGCCTGCTATGGGTGCAGTTGTAAGCATGCATGAAGCCTACGATGTTGTAAACTTGAGGTTCGAGGGGTGTATGATGATACCAAATGCCATCCGTCACATCGCACTTGCCTAAATTGGTGCGATTTTGATGGCTATCAGCACCTATTTTAGCAATTAGGCCTGATTGTGACAGGTGTGTCGAGGACTGAAATTCCGTTGATAAGAGGTTTCTGAACAGATTGCCTTCGTGAGCCTCATTCCCCTCTACAATCACTAGTCAGAGTGGTAGATATACTTTGTTACATCTCATACTGTGTGGATGTCAGCTCTGATCCCCTCGAAACTGCTGTGATATTCAACCCGAGAATCATCTTTGTTTGGGTGTGTCAAGGAGCAGTGAAAGACTGTGGTCCCAAGCGCATCTACAAGTGTCAAGATCAGATCAAAAGTCGGCATAAAAATTATAGACAAAAGACATCCTGTAGAGTCTGAAACTGCTCAATCGTCCTCTCTGAACAGTACAATGCTCGAAGGCGAGCCAATGGAACCTGCATCCGCAACGAACGTCAGAGAGAAGCATCCATCTCGGTGTCGAATAGAAGCCGTACATACAAGGCAACAGCTGGAGTAGCGCCGTCAAGCTCTGTGGGTGCAACCAACCCACTCTGATCCGTGACGAGGCTTCGATCAGCTCGCATAACGAGGTGACAAGAATCACAAGTAGACGGTAGCACGTTAACTTGAGTCGTTGAGCACCATGCAGTCCGTGTGGCACGGACGCATGTGAGGTGTGAGGTCGAGCCGTCAGGAAAGGAGTGCAGGGGAGAGCGTGAGAAGTAACACGAAGCCAAAACCCAATTTGCGCTTGCTCTGATACTCTGTCAATTCATCAAGCTCTAAAGTGTAAGGAAGAAACCGGCTAAAGTCTTTGCGTAAACACGATGGATTGTATTGGTCTGATATCACCGCGTAAGGAAGCACGGAAAACTGGTGCAGGTCAACAGTAATACGCCGTACGCACTGGAAGATGAGTTGAGTACGACCATTAAAAGAGACCTAGGAAAAGAACTGACTTCCAAAAGTCTCAACTGTACAAGGATCAGTTTCGACACAAGATGGTAGAATTTTCGTAGAGCCGCTTCCATAAGGAGCCAAGGATACTTGATATTTCACGTCAGCTTGTTTTTGATTGACCGACGCGGTAAAAACCAACTTTACTGGTGTAACCGTACCAAAGCCCAATGGAGCGGGGCCGGGCACAGCTTGATGGTCTTGGTGGGGCAAGGCGGGTTTCGTAAACTAAATCAGCCACGATAACGGGATAAGGAGCCGATGGATGTTATCCCGCTCTATCACACCTCTGGCAGTGCGGTTGTCAGGCAACCGAGGCCGCGGATGGCGCGACGGACGATCAGACCAGATCTCGTTCATGGCGGGGTAAGGGAGATACCGCTTTGAGATATCGTGCGGTCTGAAACATTGCGTACGGTAGACATGTACGGAGGATGGGGAAAGATGCGCCATGATTACTTTGGGCAATGCTTTTCGACGAGCCATCGCAGCGCTAGATTGAAATATGAAAGTTGAAAATTTTTTAAATGCGGGATCTGGATGAGTAGAGGAATAACTTACGGAAGCAACGCTACAACGGCGACACCCCTCCTCGGCGTTAGTGAACTAAACTGGCCTCCCTGGTCAGTGGTAGATGAGCACAGCATTTTCTTGACGAGGGCGGAATAAGAAGCGGCGAGTGTGACGGAGGAACCGCCTAAGTTGCCTGCAAGGCGAGGACAGTGTCCAGAATATTCCTCGCAGATACTGTAAGTACCCTGCTCACTCAGCCTCGCTGCTTCAAATTGATTGGCAAGCGGAGAAGGTCGTATTCGCAGACCATGACCCAAGGTAGGCCCAAAATAAAGTCTGTCAATAGGTGGCGATGTCGTCATGAGAGCCTTATACAGTTATAGTGCCAGTCCGGGGTTGCACAGTCGTCAACGTTTTTGGCCCTGCTCAGTCTGTTGAACATATCGACATGACATCTGTACGAAGTTAGCATCCTTAGACCCTGCTTGGAACTACCGCACCTTTGGGTTGTGTTTTGATACCGAGGTAAAGAGTTACCGTGGGTTTTGAAAGGCACAAGATTCACTACGAGTCAGCTTCCCGACGCAGACTCTCGAAACGGACGCGATGGTGGCTGGTTGGGAACTGTGTGAGGCGTGAAAGTGGCGGTCATCTGACTTGAGTGCGCCATGTTTGGCCGTAGTCACAGTGGCCTCAAACAACCATCAATGGCGCGTCAAATTTCTTTGCCTTGTTCAACAACTATGTTGGGCGCCCTTACTCTTTCTGTTCGAGGCTGTGAGTCGTTCTGAAGTGATGGCGTGGATATTACTCATCTTGGACATTAGGCTTACTATGAACTCGATGTTTCGCCATCATGCATGAAACCAGCCGCCCACCACTCGAAATGAAACCAAGTGCAGTGTAAAGGTATACCCGGGTTCTGCGTAAGAATGGAGGTACGCTAGGTATACCGATATAGCCTTAGTTGCCTGTTTTGCGATGTGCTGGGTTCTGACAACGACCCTCTGCGACAGGTTGACAGTCCAACACGCCCAATGCTGATGGATCACTTTAATACAATGCAAGTCGTGCCCCAATTTCCGGAGCTGTTGTAACTTACCAAGCCGCTGCTGACTGTAGCAATGCTGAATCACCACCGATTGAGGTATGCATATATATTCTCTTCTCCTTGACGCACATCACAACTCCAGTTTTGAACTATAGTCTTGAGCCACGATGCCGCAGAACAAAGCCCTCTACTTGGATGCGAAATGCGGCAAGTTTGTTCTGGGATATAACGAAATGCGTCGTCCAGGCAAAGGCGAACTCCTCGTGAAGGTCGAGGCCGTTGGACTCAACCCAGTCGACTGGAGTATCCAAAAGTGGGGTCTTTTTGTCGAAACCTTCCCTGCGATCCTGGGAACCGACACCGGCGGTGTTGTCATCGAAGTTGGTCCGGGTGTAACTAATTTTGCCGTTGGTGACAGAGTGTAAACCAATTTTCCCGCTCACGCGTCTCGGCATCGCTGACTATTGCACATTTCAGGCTCTACCAAGGCTCTTGGGCAAACGATAGGGCAAGTTATCAGCAGTTCAACATCGCGACTGCCGCGACGACTGCGAAGGTAAACTATTTCCGTCAACTAATGAATGGCGTTCCTTAATCTCGCTATGCAGATACCCAACTTCCTTTCATTCGAGGCAGCTGCTACTATTCCTGTCTGTCTCACTGCGGCGTTCCTGGGGCTGTACAATTCGTCTCCTCACGGTGCAGGTTATGCTCCTCCGTTCAAATCCCCGTCGGTTGGTAAATACGCCGGGAAACCACTGCTGGTTTTCGGGGGCGCCGGTTCTGTCGGACAGTTTGGTAAGAGGGTTTATGGTTTAATGCTGAATAGCCTCTCCTGATACTCTTTCTGCAGTCATCCAACTTGGAAAGCTTAGTGGCTTCTCGCCCATCATCACCACCGCGTCCTTGAACCACACGTCATACCTCAAATCACTAGGAGCCACCCATATTATCGATCGGCATCTTCCCCTCTCTACGCTTGCTGCGGCGGTAAAGGGTATCACCAAGTCGCCCATCGAGATCGTCTACGACGCCGTTTCCACCGCCGACACACAGAAGGCAGGCTACGAAATCCTGACATCCAACGGCTCAATGGTGGTCGTGTTGAACCCAGAAGTCACCCCCGTCGACGGGAAGCCAATTCACCACGTCTTCGCCATGCCAAACCTTCCGCACACGAGTGAGATTAGCGCCAACATGTACAGCAAGCTGACGGAGTGGTTGGAGGAAGGAGTCATCCGGGTGAGTGCACTTCGCACGTAGGGGAACCTTTAACTAACGATGTTGCCAGCCTAACAGAGTCGAGATTTTGCCAGGTGGTCTCGAGGGCGTGACCGATGGCCTTGCGAAGCTTGAGAAGAGTCTGGTGTCCGGAAAGAAACTTGTCGCACGGCCCCAGTTCACGGGAAGCTTGCGAGAGCAGTCGACCGTCTCGGCGAAAACGGAGGAGGCGAAGGAGAATGGGACGGTTCAGAACGAGAAGAAAGTTACGAAACGTAGATCGCTCTTCCGGCGCATCATCTCTTAGTTGGCCCGTTGTGGTGATTCTCTCATCTCTAGACTGTTGTTTCTCGATCATTCTACATACCGCTTTTCTCGCATTTCAGAAGCTTTCTCAAGCCTGAAAGCTGCAGCTAAACTTTTGTTCAGAAAGTTATCAAAACCTTCGCTTGCTCTTCGACGGTTCTGGATCGATTAGATCCCTGAATGGATATGCCATTGCCAGGATGAGGACTCCAGCATAAATCACGGCTGCCATAGTCGATTATTGTCAGAACAGATTCTATAAAGTCCTCTCAACTTCGAGGTCGCGTATGTATATGAATACCCAGAGCAACATCATTTCCTTGCCAGCGCACTGGAAGTCACGAGGAGTCAAACCCTCTATTCCGTGAACTCCGTGAACATCGGACTCTTTCCACCAACTCTCCTAACACTTGCACTGCAGTTGACCCGATTGCTTGTCTGAAAATCTCCTTCCCTCGTTCTCTGCGCAATTCCACCCATACCGTCGCCCAATGTCTGTGGAGGTACGATCAGGGCCTAATATTTCATCATTTCCCCAAGGGGACAACTGTTGTGTTCGACGTCCTGTAAGTCAAGGCTATGCAATATGATCGTTTCGCAGGAACGCTGCTGGCATTACTTGCGCCGTCTTGTACACTTTTCTACTCGTATGGTATATCAACACTACTACAGGGAGCGTCAACAGGTGAGTTACTTTCCCCGACTTCTATGCCACCTGGTGAAACGATGACCTCAGCTGCAGGTTCATACATGGCTCAAGACCAATCAATACCCTCCAGCACTGTCCTGAACGACGCTGGACGCCTTCATCTCGGGGCGCTGTTGAGCGTTCAACTTGCCCAGCTCGCAAAACTAGACCAAAAACTCGTATGCATACAGAAACAACGTGATGAAGTTCAAAAGACCGTAGACGGTTATCGCGCTCTGCTATCCCCAGCTCACCGGCTCCCACCCGAGATCCTTCAGGAAATATTCATCGACTGCCTGCCCACCGAAAGCAATGCCGTAATGAGCGTCCGGGAAGCCCCCTTGCTTTTCGGCCGTGTCTGCCGCGCCTGGAGAAGTGCCTCATTGTCAATGCCGCGTCTCTGGTCAAGCATTCACATCCCCATTCCACGTCCTCTCATTGGGGGTTTCACCCCTGAGAGCACGAAGGCAGCCACCGCACGTAACGAACTGATGAAGATCTGGCTAGAACGGTCCCGGTCATGTCCATTGTCTATATCGCTAGCCGAAATCTTCGCCGACCACGCCTCCGCCGAATTTCATGTATCGTCGAACTCTGCTGCGGATGTGATGGCGATTCTTGTGCAGCACGCCCGTCGGTGGAAGAATGTTCAAGTTTCTTGCGCAGCTGCAGCTTTTCAACCACTCATGGCCATTTCAGAAAACGACGCCCCTATGTTAGAGTCCCTCTCAATAAACTCCCTCCAAGGCCCACAAAAGGACTGTAGCAAGTCCATCTTCCTTGCTCCACGCCTTCACACTGTCCGTCTATCTCAAATGTCGGGAGATGTTTTCGACTACAAGCTACGCTGGTCCAACATCACTGAACTTTTCATCGAGAATCATGGCACCCCCACCAAGGAAGAACCTTACGTGTTCCACAAAATATCAGTATCGCAGGCTGTGGCACTACTGAGCAGATGCCACAACCTCGTCCGATGCACGTTGGACATAAATGAGAGAGACGAGAGCGCCTCGACTCACGACACCCTCGACCCCATCTACCTGCCCTCTCTTACCGAATTGTGCATGACTGAAGGTTTAAGCTTCCTTGGTCCACTTTTCGACTGCCTCCATACCCCAGGACTCATCACGTTCAAGTTCGCAGCAAGTTTGCACCGGCCGGATCACATCTTCTCCCCCTCGACATTCCTTTCCCGACTTTCTACTCTGGAGACGCTTACGCTCGATATACGCGCTCTCTCTCGGACGCACATAATCCACTGCCTGCGGAGGATGCCTTCCATCACGAGCTTGGCGCTGATAACACCCGGCGGCACTGACGGGCGTTTTGTCTACCGAGATGGGCTATGGGGTCTCCCGCCTGCAACGTGTGATGACGGCTTGCTGGATCTCTTCGTACCGACAGAAGAGTCCCCAGAGAGTTGCCTTTGTCCGAGACTACATTCCTTCGAATGCGACTGGAACTTCTTTACCGACGAAAACCTGCTGCGGTTCATCAAGTCCAGGACTGAGTCTAAAATCAAAGACCCCAGAGGGGACGTTCTGAAACGCGTCACGGTGTCGTTCAACCGCGCGCAGATGGTAGATATCAAGTCCCGATTGTCTGCAACGATTGCGGAGGGACTGGAGGTCTCACTGAACTATCCTCCCGTCGTGTCGGTCTCGGCATGGCAAGGTTTGAAATGGAATAACCTGGACTAGGCCTCAGTACTTTACTTTTTTTCTCGTTGTATAATTCATTGCACCGGTTTTACTTGCGCTAAGGAGCTATCGAACGCCGCTGTGCACGAACATCTTTCGTTCCCCAACACCTTGTCCATCGACTCCCGATTTCTTCCATCCGTGCAGTTCCGAGGCGGCTGTCACGGTTAAGTCGTAAAATGAAAGCTTCGTTCAATGACGATCCCCAACCGCTAGAACCAGTTCTTGCGCCCGCCCAGTACGGAGACAATCAACTTGGCAGCGGTTCACATTCCCGATGACACTTAGGAATTGACAAACTACATTGAACCATAGTTTCCGTGTATCCGCCCCCCAAAAAACTGGGAAGATATAAAAGCTCAACGAAAAGACGGTATACTAGCAGCACAATAACATTCACCTCTCTCAAGTCCTCGTCCTAGCTGTTCTTTCCAATGGTTCTCAAACTCTACGGCTCCCCCTTTTTCACATGCTCGCAGCGCGTCGCAACCGTGCTTCTCGAGAAACAAGTTCCGTTCCAGCTCGTTGAAGTCGACGTCGCAAAATTAGAACACAAGACTCCAGAATTCCTGACCAAACAGCCCTTCGGTCAAACTCCCTACATCGTGAGTTCCGAGTTGATGCCTCAATTTTTTCCCCTCGAGGAACCCCAATACGACTAACAAAATGCGTCACACAATCACCAGGACGACGACGGCTTCATCGTCTACGAAAGCCGTGCTATCTGCCGTTACATCGCTACGAAGTACGCCGACCAAGGAACGAAGTTGATCCCTACGGGTTTGAAGGAGAACGCCCTCTTTGAGCAAGCCGTCTCGATCGAGCAGAACAACTTCGATCCGTTCGCCGGAGGTGCCATCTCCGAGAAAATCATCAAGCCGTACGTAGTACTCCGAGAAATCTTCCGAAATTTACGAGGCCTAATTTATCCGTTTTACTTGATGGTTACTAACATAGGTATATGGGGCTCGTACCGGACGAAGCTGCTTTTCAGGAATATCTGAAGAAGCTCGACGCCAAGCTTGATGCGTACGACGTCATCTTGAGCAAGCAGAAATACCTCGCTGGTAATGTAAGTCGTGCTTTCGTTCGTCAGATGTAAGCTATAGGCTTTTCTGTTTGACGCGTGGAAATACAGGAACTCACGCTGGCGGATCTGTTCCACCTTCCTTACGCCAACAGGCTTGCGGATACAGGAAGCAATATCATGGAGACAAAGCCTAACGTCGCAAGGTAGGCCCTTTTAGGATTTCCCTTCGTACGGCAGTCCACTGACCTCAAGCTTCATAGGTGGTTCAAGGATATTTCCTCTAGACCCTCCTGGGTATCTGCGAAGGCAGGAATCAAGAGCACTGCTTGAGCAGCATAACGCATTGAAGTTAGAATACCTCAGTACATAGTACGGCAATCATATTTTGCCCCGCATAACTTACCTTTGGCGTCAATATAGAGATACAGTTGCACCTAAATACTTGATTTTTGGACTTCGAGTCTTCTGGGTCAGGCTAACATTTAGTGCTGTCGCTATTTGAAGGATCCGAGCACTTCACCTCACCATTAAGAATTTTTGAACGCATCGCCGCACTACATTTTCATCGAGTGCTCCGCTTTTACAGCTGGTAGCTCCCCTTCGGTGGCGCCGCTCCCGCAGGCTAATGTATATATCTGAAAACTACCTCCCCGCTGAACTGCGTATCATATCGCTGTCATGATGGATCCTAACTAGGAGAAGTCGCGACTCGTAATGCGTTCGCGTACGTGATACAAAGAACGGATTCTGTCAACGGCTTTGGTACCTGAGCGGAAGAATTTTTTTACCCCCGTCTCCACCGCTACATACGTACTCGGGACACAGGATCGATCGATCGAGAGGCTCCCCCCGTGTGCCGCTGCATCTATCCTTCCCCCCCGATCCTTCAGCTCATTCATAATTATAATCCCCTTGCACGTTGGGGAATATGAAGTTGAATTTGAAACATCCAATCCGGCTTGTGGTACCTGCGGCGACGTGTTCCCGAGCTTATGAGTTTGATTATAATGTACGCAAATTTCGCAATACACATGTCATGAGACTTAACTTGACTACATATTTGAAGATTTACCATCGATGATCGATGATCGATGGCGCAGGTACGTAGGCGGGGATGGAACCAAATACGTATTCGCTTATTTATAGCTGGGGGGCGTCGCTCGATAGCGATATGAGACGCATTTTGGATTTACGTTTAGGGGGTGAGGTTATAAGTTATACGTTGATAGTCATTTGCTATTGGAAATAGACTGGGTACATACACGTAACTACACATGCATAGCAGCCGAGGGGCCTCGCGTTGTAGGGAGGACGCATGGGACGCGATGAAATATGTACGGCGAGGCCCAGTGAGATGAAAAGTCACATAGTTCGAGATACATCTCAAGCCAGGAGGGCACTGTCCTGCTTGAGGGGTGCGACATTAAGCTCCAGAAAAGTATCGATGGGTATCGGCTTCTGGATTTGGGATCCGGACCCGGAACGTGGTGTGGGATGGGGTACCGACAGTTGGAATGTAGGCATGTGCCATTCAGGCGGTGCATGCGTTGACGGTGATCTTGACATGAGACTTGTTTGACCCCGTTGAAGGCTTGAAGGCTGCTTGGAGGTCGCTCCTAATGCCACTGTTTCGGTTTGGGAAGTTAAAAGGCATGGGTAGGGAAATCTGCAGCCGGGAGGGCACGGATGTCGTGACCTGAGCTTGAGCTTGACGTGGTGTGGGGAAAGAAACGTTCGACGGGCTGCACCTTGTTGCTAAGGCCAAGGCGCCAGATGCCCCTAGACATATGCGCCACCTGCGACAGCCTGAGAGGACGTAATCACAAACGCGCCGGCCATTTGCGATTCCAGTTATTAGCAAAGCTCTAATGGGTTGACCGGATATGAGTGGGTCGCAGAACGTCACATGTCATGGTGAGACATCGGTCAGGGGTTGGCACTGGATTCAGGTCTTGGGGTCGCATGTGGTCGTGGACTTGGGGGTCAGCTGACAGTGATAAGCTGTGGATTCTCAGGAAGTTCTCATACGAGTCCTCGAGTCGGGCTGCCCTGCAGCCAAATATATCACTCGTGGGGCGGATCAAAAAAGCTAGGGCTTACATTTCCCTGCTGATCTAACCAATGAGGGATCCCCAATTCTTGGGAAGTGGGGAGCCTTGGGGAATGTGCATGAGAATGCGATAGCGTCGCATGAACACAGCACACTCGTTTGTAGGACGCACATGGCACGAAGATGCGTAGCACGTAATTTGTGATTGCGCCGCTGCAAACGTGTCTCAATAGCTGGGATCCTGGATCCTGATGCTGGGTTCATGAAGTTGTTAGCGTCGATTGGTTACCCCATATTTTTAAATTGCCACAAGGCCTTCGGCGATGTGGGGAAACTACGTACTCTGCGACTGGCTCAATCAAAGGTCCGACTTGACCGCGCTGTCAACGGGGTCCCGTTGAAGATTTCACCGTCAATGGGGCTGGGGGATACGCCAGCTCTTTCACCGATAGGCATCCAGCATACCCGCCGGGATTACATGAGAAAACATGAGGCGCAGTATAAAGTCATGGGTGGCCATAACCGGAGAAGGGTGAAACGTAGGGACGGTCAGATGATAGACGGCGCTTATGTAAAGGGACCCATTCTGGGGAGGGGCGTGACCGGAAAATCCGTGTCAACAGTGATATCGCGTGATTCGGAGTATGCGGCGGGCCGGGATATTCAACAAGATCGATTATTTTCTGGCTCATTTATTTTCTTGTTGTCGCCGTTGTCGGGACGGGCTGGCAAGGCACGGCCTTTTCCACCTACCACCATCATCGGCCCTCGCTGTTAGAAACAGCGGGCAGCGCAACAACAACGCAGCGCCCAGCATCAGTTTTCGCAGGTCTATTCAGTATATCCATCATCGGGTCCTGACCCGCGGACCCAACAGGTTACATCGCACCACTACTCCGGAACGCCCACGCCCTGGTTGACCCAACGCCGTAACACCGCTGCAGCTCTTGCTGTCTTTCAACACGTTCTTGCTCACAGCGAGCCTATGGCTCTGACCTTTGAGTTCCCCGTTCCTGTCCTTTCGGTCGCCGCAGAAGCTGTTCGCGAGCTTGAGGGTGGAGAGGCGTTGTCCGGTCTTTGGACGCGTGAGTCACCATGTTCTTTTTGACTTGGCGGACCCTTGACGGATTTGGGGTGTTTGTTTAGTCTTTACCAAATGCAAGGCTTCCCTCCAGGACGGACACCGACTGGAGAACATCTCGTGGCGATTATGGTACCGTGAGATGGCGGCAGAGAGGCCCAGGTGTGCGAGCGTGAAAGACAGCTGGAACGACACTCGATTGGTCGATGAGAAAGCGAGCAAAAAGTTCCCTTCGCAAGGCGGGGAGAAGGCATACCTAACGACCCAAGAGATATTGCCCTCGAGGACGGGCAACTCACCGTCGTCAGCCTCACCTCGAATATCTGGTCAGTCTGGCCTTATCCTATGTCCTGTTTTTTTTTCCGTCCCGCCATGTCTTCTTTCTACTTTGCCGGAAGGCTCTTAGTCCTCTTAACTTCCATTCATTAACGGACATGATTTTCACTTCACATGGCCGGATCTCTATTTGATCTTTCTGTTCCTGAATTGTTCAAGTCCCCCCCGTGTTGTTCCAACCCTTTCATGCGCCGTCACCCCCGATTCCCTGTATTAACCTTTCAGATTTTGGATCGCTGTTCACCATTCGCCGCTCATGTCCTAGACGCACATACTAATTTCCTCTTCTGTGATGACAGTCTCCTCACCTCATCCGCACCCTAAATCACAGCTAAATGTGTCAACGCCGCTGCTGATATCCAGGCCTACTTTAGTGCGACGCAACAGCTATGTAGGGAGGATAATCGTTGACATGCTGCCCAATGCCCTCCCTCCCACTCAATACCCCAATGCCCGCACGACACGCCCATTCGCCGACCCCAATTTCATAACGTCGTATTTTTCCCCTGCGATACGCACGTCCTTAGGGGTATCTCAACCGCCTGATCCTACGATCCCCGCTGCTGATACCCATTCTCTCCCAATCCGGTGTCATCTGCTCACACCCGCTGCATCCGAGGAACACTCTCTTCCGCCATCCAGCCCTCCGTCAAGCACATTAGGAGCCACGGCTTCTCCACCCGCTCTGCCCATCGTACAAGTCGAGGTCTCCGCTCCCTCCACACCCCCACAACCACCGTCGCTTCCACGCCTCGTCGTAGAGAAACCCACCCCCGGTCCTACCCCACACCCCACGCCGCCTGCCACACCAGTGCTCGGAGGCGTGCCACTCAAGCATGACCCCCAGCGGTCCCTCGGAGTCCCTTCGGGTACACTATTGCCGATGCCGAAACAGCCGTGTCAGCCGGCAAAGTTCACCCTTGCCGACGGCAGCACCACTTCCAGTTCTTCCTCTGATTCTTCCGGTTCGGGCCGAACGGTAGCTTCTTCCCCGTCGACCACCGTGTCGGCCGCGGGGAACTCCTCACACAAACTCGAGACTCTAAATCCGATTGCTAGTACGGTTGCCGCTGTGCCTGCGACCGCAGCAGCGAATACGAAGAGTGGGTCTCCGACAGTGCCGCCTTTGGCGCCGCCGCCGCCGTCGTCAAGTCAAGGTCATTTGTTGCCGGAGGCTGCGGGCGCGGCACCGCACGCGGGACCCTCACGAACGCGATCACGGGCGCAGGGGCATATACGGCAGGCCAGCAGTACCAGCAGTGCCGCGGGCGGGAGGGGCACGGGGCGGCCGGTGGAAGGGAGGAATAAGACGAAGAGCACAAGTCGCAGCCGGAGTCGGGGCGTGGATGTGGGTCTTACGGGGCTGACGATGACCGTGGGTGGTGCGGGGGTGGTGGGGACGAAGAAGGGGGTTGTGGCCGGGAAAGGACGGGCCTTGGGAGCCCTGAGGCGATCGGCGTCGGGGAGGGCAGGTGTGTTGGGGAGGGCGGGGAGGGAGAAGCGGCCGACGTTTAATATTGGGTCGCATTCGGACGAGGGGAGTGCATTGGGCTCGAAGAGTGCGGGGAGCGGGTCGTCGGTGTCTGGTCCGAAGAACGAGGTGGAAGGGAAGAATAATGTTGTGAAAGCTGCTGTGGGTGCGCAGCCGGCGGCTTTGCCGCAGCGAACGCAGTCGTCCACACGCTTGCCGCCGCCACCCTCAGCGCAACGTCTTCCTGATCTTGCGAAGGTGATTCCACCGCAACAGCAACAACGGCGAACGATAGTGTTGGCGACGAGCGACTCGGACGACTATGAGACTGAGACCGATAGTGAGAGCGGGTCGGAGAACGGTCGCGTGCAGGATGTCGAGGCAGACAGGGATGCAGGAGAGTGGTCTAGCGAAGAATTGAGCGGGGACGACGTGGAGGTCGTCGTTAGGCGCGGTGGACAGCAGCAGGCTCAACCATCCGCGCAGACTCAGCCTAGCAACCACACCAGTCGGCGCAATAACTCACACTCGCAACAAACTAATCACGCCCGTCCTCCGCCCACACAGAACGCCCAACAAACCCAGCATCAACCCCACCCCCAACCCCAACCACCGCAACCCCAGCACCAGCACCAGCACCAGCACCTCTCCCGTGTACAGCAGAGCAGGCGGAACCACGCCGCCCATGCTCACTACGTGGTGGAGCAGGCTGCCCTCGAGGCGCAGCGGATTCGGGAGATGTTCGCGAAGAAGCCTGTGCCCAGCTCGGAGCAGCTCGCCTGGAAACGCACGCGGAGCGTCGGGCTGCTCACGCAGCTTATGAATCCGGATCCGCAGATCTTCCCTCCTAGCCACCCGTACCGACGAGGACACAGTTCTGGGGAGATTAAGGGTGTCGCTGCTGGTGGGTTGACCATGACGGCTCCAGGGAAAGCGGGGGAGAGACGTGGTTCGGAGCATGGACAAGGGCAGAGGCAGATTCACGGACAGGGGCACGGGCAGGAGCAGGGACTTGCTGGGCAGAGGAGGGCGAGTGCGGGGATGGCGCCTGGGTTGAAGCTGAGCAAGAGCTCGGCGGCGCTTCCGATCGCGTCACAGGTGCAGGTGGGGAGCGTCGCGCGTGAGACTAGTTTGGGTGCTGCGGCTGTGAACGGGGGCAGCGGGGCCAGTGGCGGGTATAGGCCCAAAGGGCGCCCTGCGGACCAGGAGATGGAGGAGGATAGCGATAGCGATGCCGAGGAGAACGGCCGGGATGCCGTCTTGGGGTCGAAGAGCATGGTTCAGGAGAAGTTGGAGGCGTTTGCGAGGAGGAGAGGCATCGTGCCAAATGACAAGAAGGATGCAGCGCCGGAGGAGGCAGAGCCCGTGCCAGATCGGTCGAAGGAGACCGAGTCTCGTGGAAATGGGAGGAGGGCGACACATCCTCCTCCCAATGGCGCATCGTCGTCACGGCACCAACAACCCCGTCGCCAGGAACATGCCGCACCCGCGCCAATCCCGGCACCGATACCCCTCGGGCATCCGTACAACCTCCCACCACCTGCACCGCCTTCGACCCCGCGCACGACGCGGCGGCTCATGCTGCAAACCGAAATGTCGGAAAGTCTGCGTCGTAACTTGTTGTGGGAGCGCCAGGTCAGTAAGGTGAACTTGGCGGGAATCCGCCGGACTGCCAGCGGTGGGGGTGGGGGAACGGGTAGCAGAGGTGGAACCATTCTGGGAGGCGGATTGCGGCCGCTCACAGCGTTGCCGAGCATGGTGCAGCTGACCGCGAGGCAGCAGGGTGCAGTGGGGAATGTGAATGGTTCGGGCCGCCCAGAGGATCGGGAAAGAGAAAGGAGGGGGAGCGGGGGCGCGGTGTTGACTGAAGCGGAGCAGGAGAGAGAGGCGAAGAAGAAGAGGGCGTTGGCGAGGAATAAGAGCTGGGCAAACGACTACCACTACTCGGGGTGGTAGCTGGTATGGGACCATCGTCGCCTCACAGATTCGATCCATTCGATCCTTCTGCACGCGATTCCTTTTTTTGTGTTCTTGGGTTCAATGTATGATTAACTCACTCCTGCTGCTTTCTCGTTCCCATTGATCCCTAATCTCGCTGCCAACCATCCTTAATCCACCCTCCGGCGTATCGAACCTGCAGGTACGACGGCGGAAGGCCCACCATTTACCACATACTATTATTATCGGGCACCCATCGCTTTCCCATGCTTTTATTTTCTTTTTCCGACTTGGCATTATTGTCTCCTCATCCATGTACATCACCAGCGCAAACCACATCTACGGCACTACCCGTTTAACACAGTCTCTCATGTTGCTTAATTATCCTTGTAAACCATTTCTCGCTGTACATACTTAATTACCGGCAGACTCTAGTAGTCCCTTGCGGGGTTTAGTTATGTGCGATGGGCGATCCTTGAGGACCGCAGCTGGCATATCGTTCCACACTGACAGCACCTGTTGATTTGGAGATGCCCCGGCGATGATCTGCGAAGCATGTGGCTGGTGGGGTTATGAAACACGAGAACGTTCAGCGCTCAGCCCTACTGCTGTGAATCATGTTGATCCGATGTCAATCCCACAGACTGCGTCGAAGTCTATGAGCTTGCTTGTATATGGGAAAAAGTAATAAAGTCGTACTACATAGTTGCCTTCGCCAAGGAACATCCCGGAAGGCTAGAACGACATGGTCTGACTCGAGACTGAATACTGACCAATAGCATGCCGCCAAGGACATTTTATCTCCGCACTTATTGCATGCCTGAGGAAAATGAAGGACTGGTGTGGTCGTGATAGACATCTGCCGGGCCACACAAGCTCCCAATTCAATATACAGAAGTCTTCAACGCAGTCAGGGGAGGCGCAGCCGATATCGACGTGTTCCTCGACGCAACCGCAGCGTCCTCGTCGTAGATTCCGATAGGCTGTGAGTCACAAGACTACCGCCGGGGACTGCGTAATCCACGGCACCACGTTCCCAGGAACCGAAATCAGCCCCGATCATGTTATATTACAGCCACTAACTCTTAAACGTTCTAACTGAGGTTATCTTGTATTTTACAGTTTCGTTAGACTATGTCCTCCAACGAGGAAGACTTCAACGACGGTGACAACCCCCAGTCCAAAAAAAGGAGGGTCCAGCGTGCCTGCGATATTTGTAGGCGAAAGAAAAGTACGTGTAATCATGCTCTGGTCACGGTGATCGTCTTAATCCTCATTGCCCTTTTAGTTCGATGTAAGCTTGGGTTGGTCATCGGTAATAAATGATTAAGGTCCTTCTAGGCGATGGCGGCCAAATGCCGGGAAATCGATGTTCCAATTGCATTGCTTATAGCTTCGACTGCACGTACGTCGAAGCCGCGAAGGTGTGTTTCGGGTGCTGAAACGGTGGGATCAATGTTCATTCGTACTAGAAACGTGGGCCGCCGAAAGGGTGGGCTCATCCAGCTCCGTCAACTCCATTCAACATGGCTTACAGCAGTATCAGATATGTTGAACGACTCGAGAATCGTGTTGAAAAGCTGGAGAAAGTGTTGACTCGGGTAAAGCCCCTTTTTTAATCGCCCCGAACTAGGGGCTATTTTTGCGCCACCAATTTCTCGCTAACGCTAGTCCAGTTATATCCCGGCTACGACATCGTGAAAGAGCTCGATGCTGCAACCGATATTGATGCTTGGCTCATTGAGAAGATACCGCTTGGTCCTCTCCCGGACTCGGAGGGCTCCGATAAGCCTGGGCATGCGGGACAGCGCCGCCCGGTCGATATTGCCACCTCTGTTATCCGGAATGTCGGCACGCCGCATACAGAATATCCGCAAGACGATGACTTTGCGCATGTTCTGCTCGCCAAGGATCTCCAACAGCTCCATCTCGACATTGACTCCGCAGAGCAGAAACGGTTTTTTGGAAAGTCAAGCAGCGCGATGCTCGTGCATGCCGCAATGGAGCTCAAGAATGAGTACACTGGGGGTACAGTCCAGTCCAGACCGCAGATCCTCGGGTCGCGGCGCGAGGAGTTTTGGTCTACCATGCCAGTGAGTATATTTCGCATATACCACCAGCACCTGCTCATGACGTCCATCCAGTGGGAGCGCACCGTTGGCCAGGTACAAAAAGTCACATTCGATTTTCCAGAGGACGACCTCGTATCGTCTCTTGTCGACCTTTTCTTTGACAGGATCAATTCCTTCCTCCCTCTTCTCCACAGCCCCTCGTTCAGGAGGTCTATTGCGGAGGGCCTTCACTTGCGCGATGATAGTTTTGCGGCGAACTTGCTGCTAGTGTGCGCCGTGGCCTCGCGTTACTCGGAAGATCCGCGGATCCTAATGGACGGCGTCCACTCGTTGCATTCAGCTGGATGGAAGTGGTTTCACCAAGTACAGAAAATACGAAAGTCCCTTTTTGCGCCTCCGTCGTTGGATGATCTGCAATTTTACTGCGTAAGCTCTTGGTGTTTTTCTTTAGTCGCTCTAAAGTTTTATGTCGCGTATCAAGCTCTCGGTCCTGTTCCTTCAAGGATCCTCAATGCCACAGTCATGTTGGACCATGATTGGGATTGGTATACGCTTGGCCCAAGATGTCGGTGCGCACCGCCGTAAATACCACCGGGTTAACATGACGGTGGAAGATGAATTGTGGAATCGTGGATTCTGGTTGTCCCCGCCTTTGTCCTTGCTTATATGGTAAACTGATGCGCTTTCTCCTCCCTTTCCAGGATTCTTGTGACGATGGATCGACTCATAAGTTCAGCATTGGGTCGCCCGTGTGCTATTCAAGATGAAGAGTATGTCTTCGTCGCCGTCATGTCATATTTTCTTGACTTACTCCCGTTCAGCTTCGACGTTGAGTTGCCCATCGAGTGTGATGATGAGTATTGGGAGCATCCTGATCCATCCAAACGCTTTAAACAGCCTCCAAACAAGCCCTCATATGTCACTGGCTTCATCCTCCTCTTGAAACTTAATCAAGTCCTCTCCATCCTCTTGCGCACCATCGTACGTTACTTTTTCTCCGACTGAGAGTACTACCAATCCAGCTACAGTACTCCATCAACAAGTCGAAGGTAACCCTAGGCTTCATTGGACAACAGTGGGAGCAGCACATTGTCGCAGAACTAGACTCTGCGCTTAACAAGTGGGTAGACTCCGTACCTGATCACCGTACGTTAATCGTTCCTGAATTGGATAATGGCTCTCAACTGACACACCTACTCGAACTTCAAGTCCGCTGGGATCCAGCCCGGGAGAACGTACAGTTCTTCGAGCAGTCAGCATGGCTTTACTGCACGTATTACTACATCCAGATCCTAATACACCGTACTTTCATCCCTTCTCCGCGCAAGCCTACACCCCTCTCTTTTCCCTCTCTGGCGATTTGCACCAATGCTGCCCGATCATGCAGCCACATCGTCGAAATCCACTATCGCCGAGGCTTGGCTGCGCTACCCCAAATACAGGTACGGCATTCTGCTCCCTGATCACCACCCATGCAGTTAATATCATGAGAAGCAGATGGCTACCTTCACGGCAGGGATCGTACTTCTTCTTAATATCTGGGGCGGGAGGCGCTCTGGGCTGTCTACTGATCCGAGCAAGGAAATGATTGATGTGCACAAGTCGATGCAGGCGCTTCGGAGATGCGAGGTCCGGTGCGTGCTCCATCCAGCTATCTTTGGACGCCAAGTGTGTCATTCTCCACTTTGATGCTCACTTTTATCCACAGGTGGCCCTCGGCAGGACGCCTGTGGTAAGTTCCGCCTTGCGGTGTGATCGTTTTTACGTCCTCTGAGATGACGTCGGACAGGGATATTCTGTACGAACTTGCCTCAATCGGAGAGTTGCCCCTGCCGAAACCAAGTCCCCCGGCGAACAATAAACGCGACCGAGACGCCGCCAGCCCCGCGTCGTCCTCGACGCTCGGAACGAACTCACCAAACCTCTCGGGCACAGAGGCACCACGCACAATCGCTGGTTCGCGCCGCGTTAACGCGGCTGGAAAGCAGTCTGCAACGACTCATGTGGAATCCCACCCGCAGCCCGATTTGTCCGTGCCATTCGCGTTGCCGCTGTACAGCAACGAGCTGGGACGCTTCCCAGTCAACCCTCAGGCGCAGTTTCCCACCGGCGCCCAAACTCACGGACAGCCTGGGCCTGTGCAAGGACAGAGCCAAGGCGTGCTACCCACGTACTGGAACACGGCAGAACTTTTTACTAGTGGCGCCAGCGCGGGGCAGTTTGGCCAGCCTGGCTCTCCGGGTGCATCGCTTCCGTTCAACATGGACTTGTACACCCAGATGGGGTTCGGATACAACAGCGGCCCGTTCATGCAGCCGGCGTCAGCGTCAAACGCAATGTTCGAAGGTGGGAGTCTTCTTAGTGGTGGGGCTGCGATGCAGTCGGACCCTCAGGCGATGGCGTCTGGACAGGGGCCATATGTTTCGGGGGCGAATCCAAATATGCAGGCGCTAATAGACAGCGATACAGTCGCGATGTGGTCGAACGCGCCATCTGGATTCGAGTGCGTGGCCCTCCGCTGATGTAAACGCCGAGGAACCGTGCTTACATCCCCACTCGTGCAGATTGGATGATTGGGGTACTTACCTCTCGAGCGTCAGCGAACTCACCCATGGGATGTCCCATGCGCCGGCCGGAGGGTAGCGCCTGGGAGCGGCCGTTGTGCGTTCTGACGTGATCGCTGTACGGATGTCAAGAACTGCGTTGAAGACTTGCTTCTATTAGTTCGCTTCCAGACCCACATACTCGGATGTAATTCACGACTCGATCTGTAGCAGTACCCCTTGCTTTCGATGTTCTCTGACCCCCACTCAATTGTACATATCTCTACACCCGGTCTTACTTCTATACATTGTACACAATACCCGCCCTTCCCTTCCTCGGCAACTCCCGTATGTTTGGTTATGCTTGTATCTAATGACACCATCAAATTTGACGATGGTCTGCCATCCAATCCCGTTCCCGTCCTCCATCTCGGTGCACCCCATGACTCATATAACGGTAGTTTTTGTATTCTCTGCCAGGTTTTAGACAAGACCCTCGTGGTGCGGTGCTGGGAAATTCTAGCACATAGCTTCTCGACCTCGTCTTCTGGATGGGAAGCGTCGAGAGCATTGATGTGCGACCAGGAAGGCGGAAGCAATATTGGCGCAGGATGATCACTGTTCGTCTCATGATCCAGACGCACTCTAGATCAATGTCAAATTCGCCCCCGTATCACGGAATTGACGTGCGTGTAGGCAGGACCCCGGATAATATTAGGTGAGGCCAGATCATACAATTTTCAGATATAAGTTTTTTCGTATGGACAAAAATCCGTGATATTTGTATGGAAACGTTCTACCCTCCAAAGAATTTCCGAAAATTGTATGGACATCGGAATCTAGTCTCCCTAAGCGCCAAAGTTGTACGGAAACCAGCATCGAGCCTTAAATTGCCTGACAAGTGTCCATAAAGTGTTGTGGGTGTTTCTACACACAAGAAACACCTCTAATACACGGTAGGTATAACATATGGTACCCCTAGCCTAGACCTCCTCATTCCCCCCCTTCTGCCACTCGCGAAACAATTTCATGGCACCTTTGAAAGCCTTCTCCGCCTGATCCGTGCTCATGTCATCGAAACAAGCTACGTCACGAAGGTCTAGATCTAGTCTAGTACCCATTGCTTTTGTTGCTCCAGCAGGCCTCGGGGACTTTGAGAAGCTCCCCTCCGCTGACAAGACCTCTGAAGGTATACTCTTCGATGGATATTCTTTTCCTACTCCAATCCATTGTTGCGCGTCGAAGCTTGGATTGCCCTTGAGATCTAGAACTTCACAATGCATTTGGAGGTGTCGAGAATGGAAAGGGCAAACCAGAAGGCAAATGTAGAAAAAACAAAGTGCCGGGTGGGACTCGATCCATTCCAGGTATGGAAGGCCAAAATACTACGCTATCCAATCACTACTGTCTACCTTGCAAATATACAAACACGACACGTAGCTGCGATAATCCTTATACGGGAAACTTGATCTAGGTGTTCACCTAATTGACCCCAATTTGTATGGAAATGGGTACCAGGATTTTCGCCCAAAAGTCTCAAAGTTGTATTGAACATGATCTAGCCTCACCCAGCATTATCCGGGGTCCTATGTGGGCTCTGTTGCAGCACCTTCCGCACCGCCCGCACTATCAGTTTCTACCCCGCATTTTCACCGATTACGGGATGTGGTCACCGCGTTCCCGCGACATAACGAAGGTCGTTGAAGCGATCTGCCAGGCCCTGCGAGACAAGTTTGACTTGTTTATGACCTTATGGAGAAAACCGGGCCTGGCCCAGGCAACATCTGAGATGCCACTGGATCAATCCCTCCCACGCGGCTAGTCCTGGCTAGTCTCTGAACTTGCCGCCGAATTATGCGCCGAAACTTGTTCACGGCTCGAGGATCCGATATTGCGTTTCTCCGTCGTACGATTCCGCTGCTTGTGCGGAGGTTGGTCTCTCGATGGCGGACCGATGAACGCGTTTCAGAAAATCTTCAGGCTCTCAAGGTTCTCGCCATGCGTCGAGACGCGTCGGCCGCCAGTGAAGTTCCTGGAAGAAGTTCAGTAGCCTCAAGATTCGCATTGCGCCCTGTTTAGTCCTTACTGATCTGCCATAATCTGTTGCTGATGATTCATAATCCGCCCTGCAAGGTACACGAATCATTTTGGTATCAAACGTAATGCCGAACTGAATCTTCTTAGACACTCGGCCCCTTGCAGATGGTCGTCTTTGCCCATATCCGATGAGCACGAACGCTCAAACTGCCTTTCGATATCACCATTTCAAGGCATAGCCAGCACACATGGCGAATATAACGAGCTATTCTTAGCTCGGAGGAGGGTTGCCGACCATGTTTTGTACCTTCCGCCAGGTCATGGGAGCGTCTGTTAGGTAGGTATCTCAACCGTGTTCCGAACTTGGAATTCCCCAAATTTCTCTGGACGCTATACCAATGGCTATAAAGGTGAGTGCCGGCTCAGTGAAAGCCCCCATCCTCGCACCTCTCTTCGTGGATTCACTCATCTGTCAAAGTCCCTCTTGTCCTTCTACAGCCATGTTCGCCAAAGTCACCGTTTTCGTCACTGCTTGTCTTGCACTGGTTGGCTCTGCTAGTCCTATGCAGAAAAGGCAGTCGCTGGCACAGGTTATCACGCGCTGCACGCAGCCCAACACTGTAGCGCTAACCTTTGTAGGTTCCCACATTGTTCTCGATTCTATTTCGGCCTAATGTCTGCCCATTGATCAGGATGATGGACCATGGGTGTATCTGTACGTTTCGTACACCCGTCAGTCTCATGGCTCCCCTAATATACTTTGGAAATAGCTACGACGTCAGCAAGGCTCTTGTGGCGGCCAACGCGACTGGAACGTTTTTCTTTAGTACGTCTTTCTTGACTTCTCGCGTGGAAGCACGGCTGAATCCCAATGATAGATGGCAATAATTGTGGGCAAATAGTTTCATCGGGTCAACAATCCCTAGATTGACAACCCCCCTCAGATCAATGCATCTATGATGCCGACGAAATCAGTCGCGTTCAATATGCTTTCGATCATGGCCATCAGGTCGCGTCTCACACATGGGCTCATAGAGATTTAGCCACGCTTACTTGGGATCAAAGTAAGTCCTATGGTTCTTTGCTTCGACGGTACCCCTGAAGATAAGATCATAGTCCATGATGAAATGTGGCGTGTCGAATGTAAGGTTTTACCCATACTCCCATTGGCATTATGCGAGCTGACTTTGCACAGTGGCATTGCAGAGAATAGTTGGTGTTGTTCCGGCGTTTATGCGTCCTCGTAAGCCCGTTTTTGCCTCTATCTAACATGATAATGACCCCTGGGCAGCGTACGGCAGCTACAACAATCTCGTCCGACAAGCGTCATTCATCCGAGGACAGAAAGTCGTCATGTGGGACTTTGAGTAGGCTTCGTCCTGCATGAGTGTGTTCCGCACATCTCCTTAATCCCTGCTACCATAGCTCCGGAGACTCCGTTGGTGCTACCCCTGCCCAAAGCAAAGCCAGTTACGACCAGATTATCGCGCAGCACCCCAGCACCATCTTGCCGCTCAATCACGAAACCATCGGTAAGTCTTGATCCCCTTTCTCCTCTGAATAACCGTCGAGCCTAACGGCTGTGATCCACCTTCGCTTTCAGAAACTTCCGTGTGAGTCCTCGGAAGCTATTGTCCTGCTGTCTGAATTGGTACCAACACATCTTATACAGCCATCAAGTCCTTCCTTACGCTATCAGCAAGTTGCAAGCCGCCGGTTACAATCTTGTTACACTCTCTGAATGCCTTGGGCTTCCCGCGTACCAGAGCCAGGGTCCTCGCGGTACCCCTACCGTACGTACTCTTCACCAGGCAAACACAATTACCTACCTCACCCATTCTCGTCCAGGCGGACTGGCACTGCTGAGAGCTGTAAAAACGAATCGAAATTCTGCTTACCGCGGACTGGGTCGCCTTTACGGACACTTTTGCTCATGTCAAGTGGACTCTTCTCTACCGGAACTTGTCTCGTTTTGGCACACTTACGGACTCTGGTCACTAATGATTTTTTAACGAATTTTCACTTATACGACTATGTATTCCTAACATTTAATGTGGTCCCATTTACAACTAGCTCTGCCTTCTGCTTCGCTGTCAGACACTACCTGTAGCTTACAGCTTCTGCATACTACGTGTCATGCCGCGAATTATTACTACTTCGTCGCGTCGTATTCGTGTTCTAGCGTGTTACGAAATTCATTGGGCTTGTTGTGTTGCTATTCCTGTCCTATCCTGCTTCCAAGTCAGCTCTGACATCGCAAGTCATGGCATCTGACACTAGACTTGGAAGCTCTGAGTCAGGTGGTATCGAAGAGGAAAGAATTCAGTTGCATAAGACATTAACGCTAGATCTAGATCTTCATTCGTTTGGACGCACCACGGAGGACCTACACGTCTACGAACAATGTGCGTGAACGCTGCGGACCATGCAGTCCCGTCTTCAAAATCCAGTATAGTCGTGGTTTGGCTGCAGGTACCCCATCTTACCCCCTTGAAGCCGCCTGTGCCCGGGAAGGGTCAGCTTGACGGTATGCATATACTTCTGCTTAATATTTGGGGCGGCAAGTGCTCTGACTGGCTACCGACCTAGCGTGAAAATGATCGATGTGCACGAATACATGAAGGCGCTTCGGAGAAGCGAGGTCCGATGCGTGCTGCAATCTGCTATCTTTATGTAAGTTCAACAACTTCGTGAATTTCGTGTCAGAGATGTATTTTACGTTCCATCCACAGGTGGCTCTGAGCGGTACGCCCGTAGTAAGATCCGCTTGTGGCATGAGCGTCTTAGTAGTACATACGTCCACTAAGATGACGCTGAATTCGGGTATTCTGTATGAGCTTCAGATCGGGGAGCTGCCTTGGCAGGCGCTTGAAGTCCCTGCGAACAAAGCCGTTGGAATCTCGTCACGTTCGTTGCATCATAGTCGTCCTCAACGTTCTGCACGACACGAGGCTCACGACGAACGCTCAGCCATCGTGCTTCTACGTATCCTGACTTGCATAAACACTACGCTCCCTGTTAGAATCAATACCGTAGATTGACTAAGATAACACAGATTAGACTATGGTACGATCAGTAATAGTTCGTATGTCAAGTAGGATAGACCGACTCACCCTCAGCACTGTGTGTATGTGACTGAGGGTGCATGTATAGGTGAGAGAGAATATATAAGTGATTCTATGATAAAGAGTCTTTGTGAGATGTAGATAAAGAGAGGGTGGCATACCGAGATGACCGACACACACAAAGAGTGTTTGTGGTGCCCGTCAATCCTAACACTCCCCTCACTCTGAGTCCCTGAATTTGGTTCTATTTGTATTCAACAACGCTCAGATCAAATTCATGACGCTCGATGTTGTTCTCTTTCATCTCGAGTACTATGGCTTGTGTAACAGTAATTCTGTGCCGCCTCTCAAACGAGATCTTTGTATGGTAGCACCAATAAATCCCAGGGTATGCCTTCTAGTCTCGACAGGAAGCGCTAGGAGGATGGAGGAATTTTTACGCCCGCCGAGTCTCGAGAATCCGATACTGCGCTTCGCCGTCATACCACCATTTGCGTTGTAGAGGTTGGACTTCTGGTGTACCGACCAATGGACACGTTTAGGACTTCATACTTCCCGCCTGGGTGGAAACGCGTTGACGCCTCGTGGTATTCACCGGGGAGTCCAGACTGTCCAGTAGCTTCAAGGTTGCTCACGGTTCACGCTTCGCGCTATCTCTACGGATCTGCGTGGTCTGCTGACAATGATTCGTATTCCTACCCCCAGGGTACAGCAACGATCCTTCATTGAACGTAATGCCAAGTGAATCTTCTTATAGGCAGCTGCCTTTCGCTGTGCCAGCGTTCTATGGACATAAACACAGATACCATTGAGTTTTAAACTGGTTCGATATCTCTCGCTATTTTTGGGTATAGCCAGACACGTGGCGGCAACCATAAAGAACTATTTTGAGTCCGGAGCATGGTCGCCGACTATGTTTCGCCCACCCATACTGGTTCAGATGTTACGTACCCTTCTGCGAGGTCATGGGAGCTTGGTTAGGTACGTCGACCATATTCAAACTTGTAACGGCCCATATTTTTCTGGACGGTATTCCAGAGGCTTAATATCGGTTTCAGGTCATGAAAATGTTCACCAAAGCCACCGTTTTCATCGCCGCGTGTCTCGCGCTCGTTGGTTTTGCTAGTCCTGCGGCGAAAAACCAGTCGCTGGCTCAGGTTATTACACACTGCGTCACGCCAAATACTGTGGCATTGACCTTTGTATGTTCTCCACGTATCCCTCGCGATCTAATTCGAGCTTATCCTCCCGCCCGTTGATCAGGACGATGGACCATATGTGTATCTGTACGTCTCATATACTCGTGGGGGATCAGTTCTTCCTAATACGGTTCGAGTACAGTTACAACATCACCAGTGCTCTCGCAGCCGCCAATGCAACTGGAACCTTCTTCTTCAGTAGGTCATTTTAATTTCTCAGATGGAAGCACAGCTAAACCGAGTGCGGCAGATGGCAACAACTGTGGGCAATAACTATGCCTTGGGGAACCTCTAAGTTAACCATCACCTTCTTAGACGAATGTATATATGACCCCGCCGAAATTAAGCGCGTCCAATACGTTTTCGACAGCGGCCACCAGGTTGCGTCTCACACATGGTCCCACAAAGATTTGACCAAGCTTAGTCCAGCTCGGAGTGAGTCCTATCGTTGTGCTTTGCTTCGTTGATTCCCACTAAAATGTGGTCATAGTCAACCGTGAGATGGCGCTGGTCGATCGTAAAAATTGCCCATTTCCCATTGCTTCCACATGGCTGACTCGTCTACCCAGAGGCGCTGCAAAGAATCATCGGAGTCGTCCCGGCGTTTATGCGCCCCCGTATGCCCGTTTGCGCGGATTTTTTTATGTGATTCTGACCCTGTGTAGCATTTGGCAGCTACAACGATCGCGTCCGAAACATTGCTTTCAAGCGGGGGCAGAGACTCGTACTCTGGGACTTTGAGTAGGTCTCACGCTTGCGTATCATGCGTGCGGTGTCTAACTCTCTATTGATATAGCTCCGGAGACTCCGTCGGTGCCAGCCCCGCTCAGAGTAAAGCTAGGTACGACAAACTCATCGCGAAGCACCCCAGCAACATCCTTCCGCTCAACCACGAAGTCATAAGTGAGCCCTGATCCTCATTTCGCTCCGCGTAATAATAGAGCTAAGCGGCCTCGATTCGCCTTTAGAAACTATGTGAGTCCTCGGAACCTATTGTTTTATCTTGTTTAAGTCTGAACTAAGAGATGTCTTATGCAGTAATGAAGTCCTTCCTTACGCCATCAACAAGTTGCAAGCCGCGGGCTATAATCTTGTCTCTCTCGCTGACTGCCTTGGGCTCCTCGCATACAAGAGCCAGAGTCCTCGCGGTACCCCTGATGTAAGCGTTTCTCCACCAACAAACGTAGCATTCTGTCTCACTGGCACCTGCCGTCCTTTTTTCCTCCCTAGGCTACTTGGCGCTGTTAGGTGCTGGAAACTAAATTTCTGCGGACTTGACCTCCTTCACGGACTTGTTTCACTTCTGTCGAGTGGACTGTACATCGGGACTTGGCTCGCCTCGTTCACGCTCACGAATCCAATTCATCACTAACCATTTTCTAACGATTTTAACGAATGACTCTTCACTCATGTTAACCGTTCTTAATCTTTAATATAGTCCCTTTCAATAATTAGCCCTTTGACTTGCTTTGGGACGCTACTTACGGCTTCGCGTAGCATCTGTTGTTTCCTACTACCCGTCGCATGCCTTCCCGTGCGTATCATGAATTTCATCGAGCCCTTTGCTACATGGCTTTTCACCCAGGCGTCTACCGCTGCGTATCCCGGGATTAACCACAATGGGAACGGCACTCGCCAGCTGGGTCGTACCGGCACACGCTCCTTGGTTGCCTGCTTTCTCCAGTTTCTGCTTCCAAATTCCGAGGCGTCGGTTGACTCCTTACTGGCACCACGCAGCTCGAGGTCACGGCATCGGACATCTCTTCTCTTGTCACCGAAGACCGAGAAGCCCGGAGTCGCGTCGTGCACGTAGGCATCGTGTCGATCGGTTAATTGCAGGATTCGTGATTCTGTCTTCGCTTGTTGCCAACATGCGTTGACATGTTACTTCCCAATAGATAGGTACAGTCGAATCTGTCATAACCCATAGCTGTGATAACCCATAATCTGTGATAACCCATAGGTTTCGGCTTCCACCGACTTGGTTTGCAGGGAAATCCAGGAAACCTCCCATACACCATAACCCATAGGTCCAGGAAGGATCCATAACCCATACTTCAACCCTGAATAATATATTTTGTGTACAATGTTCAGTATTTGAGCCTGTAAGTTACAGAAATAGCTAACTGCACGGGCCGATAGTGATTCAGGAGGCAGAATTGGGCTGGATTCTCAATGATTTCTCAATTCGGCCAGCTGGCTCGGCTAATACTGACACAGTAACGTGACTTGCAATGTCGAAAAAACCACTCGAATACCTCAAGGCAGGCCTTACTCGACTCAAGCAGAGTTAAAACACATAAAGATGACCTTCTTGCATGTCTACTGAAGAATGAGCGCATCTCAGACAATGACACAAACTGGCTGGATGGCGATGCAAATCTTGTGGAAGAGGATGACATTCTGAGTCTCCTTGAGAAGGCCTCTGACTACGAACAAGGATTGGAGCGCTTGAACTCACACCAGAAGACACTCGTTGAGAAGCTTAAGGAGCTCGGAGGGGGAGTAAAAAAGGCAACGGGCAACAAGAGAAAGCATGAGTGGATCCAAATCTGCCAAATCTGACATTGTGAGAATCATTGACTGTGAACCACTTCAGGCCCTGAACAGCACAGGGTTAACCTCAGCCCCTTAAACCTACTACTATTACTGATTATTTTGCTTCCCAAAGCTTTTAGATGTAGAATACAGTATATATATGCATAAATACACTATATGGAACCTATTAAAAGGCTAGGGGATGACCCTACAACAACCTCTCCCATACCCATAATCTATGATAACCCATAGCTTTCGGCTTCCACCGACAGCTATGGGTTATGACAGATTCGACTGTAGGTACATATGTCATGCGTGGTAAACCGCCGGTATCGGTATTCCGAGGTGATGAAGCTTATTTACTTTTTAAAGTTTTGTTTCAGTGCACCGTGTGTATGCATCGAAAAATGTTTTGACAAATGACGGGAATAGCGTGATCAGAACATCGCCGTCAGTTTCAGGATTACTTACGACATAGGCTCTCACCGAGGTGGGAAAAGGGGAGTTAGCGCTGGCGTTTTAGATGACTCGTCCCTACCAAGCATAAAAAAAAACAGATATGTAATGATAGGCGCAGGGAAAAGCGACAGATTTGGCAGCGCTAAGATCTACTTTAAAGCCTAAGTACCTCCTTGACGGCAATATGGCGTGCTTAACGTTGGCGCAAGAGAAGCGTTAGCGCTGTCATTGAGATGTTTGACAATGACAGATGTTGGGGAAGCCCCGTGAATAGTTTCCCCCTCCTTTCACGACTCCCGAAGACACTCTCTCACACGAAAAGGCACCGAGGAAAGGTAAAGTAGCATTTTTGCATCCAATTTTTGAGATCCGCCATCAGTATTGAAAAAAGCCCAAGACCTAAGCTGCAATAAGAAATGCGATGAAAATCAGGGAGACAGGCACAGGGCCTCGCACGAGGACAACAACGCCCAGCCAGGGGGGGCGGGCATTGACCTCTTCAGCTTCCCAACTTCCAAAAGCCAAGAGCCGCTTCACACCCGCATCCAGGTAACGAGGGTGGGGCAGGTCCAAGTACAAAATGTCATATAGCCCTGGGGGGTGGGGGGGTTAGCATCGCATCGCACCCCTCCCCTCCGCGTTGCACAGGTGTACCGAAAAGAAAGGTAAAGGAAAGAAATGAAAATCCCACACTCACATGAAAAATCACACAAACATGGATATATTCCGCTCTACCTCGCGCTCGCGTGCCTTCCGGCGCAGCGGCGAGCGCACAGGGAAGGGGAGAGCGGGACGAGGAAAAATATACAGCGAAGTGTAGGGGACCAGTGTTCGAGAGGTAGGGATTCGTGTGTAGGAAGGCGGGAGGAGGAGGATGAGGATGAGGGGACGGGATACGCACTAGCCGGCTTAGAGGAGGGGGGGCCGGCCTCGTCGATATAGAATCGACGACCGAGCGAGGAGCGGGGAAACTATTAGCATTTTTTCATTTTTGGTGCTTTCGAGATATGTTATCCTCCTCCTCCAAAAAAAAAACAAGATCCCGAAACTGTAACAAGAAAGACCAAAACGCATCCGTCAGCACCCAACACACCACGTATGAGAGATGAATAGAAAAAAAGAAAAGAGGAAAAAACGATCAGATAACACAGCGTCCCCGACTCCCGTCAAGAGAACGCCTAGCCGGACAACTGATCACTCCACTCCCCAAGAGCTCTTTTGTCAAAGGCTCTTGGAAGCGTCATATGGCCCCGGCGGATATCATCATTCTCACACATGCCATCCCCGGCTAAGAACCAAAAAAAAAGGACAGCTCAACTCACATAAGTTATCCAAAAAACCACACACCTCTCAACCACTCACGCCCTACGCCCCCTCCCCCTCGCCCTCCTCGTCCTCCTCATCAGTCAACTCCTCGCCCCTCCTAACGCCCGCATGCCGCTCGTACCCTTCCCTGCGCGCCCAGAAGCGGCCGTCTGTGTATGGGGGGAGACGGAGCGGGAGGAGGAGGGTCGTCGGTGAGCTGTATGCGTGTGTATGGATATATTATATATGTATATGTGTGTGTATGTGTGTGTGAATAGTTAGGGAGGGACAGAGTGGGAAGGAAAGAGGGGGGGTTACGCACTAGCCGGCGTGGCCGAGGTTGAAGAAGAGTTGGAGGTTGCGGCGTTTCCTGTGTGTGGGGAGGAGGAGGGTTTCAGTGTAGGCAAGGGAAGGGAAAGGGAACGTACCCTAGATCGTATGAATTGACAAACGTCTGCATCAGAATCATCAGCATACCATTTCTCCTCCCAACAAAGGTAGCCAAAAAAAAAAAAGGTGGCCAAAAAAAAAAACAGCTCACCTCGCCCCTCCCCCCCGCCTTCCTCCTGTACACCTCATGATCCTGGCCCTCAACACTCGTCTCGCCCCGCGCGATGCCGTACAGGTGGAAGGAGAGCATGATCCCCACCGCGAGGCAGAGGACGAGCGAGAGGAGGTAGGTTATGACGTAGCTGATGGAGGGGACGTGGTACGTCCATTCGGTCTGTGTTTTTTTGGTGGGCGGGGCGTGTGTGGGTAAGTGGAAAGAAGTGGTCGAAAGAAGTGGGGGGGGACGAACGGAGGTGACGCCGGGGGCTTCGAAGAGGTGGTGGTACCCGAGGACGCTGACGCAGAATGTTGATAGGACGAGGTATGCCCTGTGCAGGGAGGTGAGGACGGTGAGGATGAGGACATTGGGTGTGTGCACATGGGTGTGGATGTACGTACATGAACATGACGAAATGGCGCTCGTTATGCAGCCCTACGCATTGGTTGATCCCTGTTGGAGCAACAACGTTCTCTCTCTCAGCCCACTACTGTGGAAAGAAAAAGAAAAAGGTGTGGAGTGGAGGGGAGGTCGGGGGGAAAAAGGAACGCACACTGACGGGGATGAGAAGGAGGGACGAGGCGTAAACAGGGGGTGGGAGGAGACTCACGGGACAGTGGTGGTCGTATTTGAGCACGCAGCGGTTACATATCCGGCAGTGGTGGGTTCTCTGCGAAGGGGGGGTGTGCAGCAGGTATATGGGTTAGGTTCCAGAGAACGCTTAAGGCTATATATATATATATATATCCTCACCTCGGGTTTCGTGCCCCCGCACCGCCCACACCGCGTCGTCTCCGCCCTCGTGATGTGGAGCACCGACCCCCACCGCGCACCGCCCTTCTGCGGGCGCGCCCACAGGTGACTGCGCCCGGGCTCGTGCGCGGCGGGTGGGGAGTCGACGTACCCGGGGTTGACGGTGCACACGTAGAAATAGTGCGTGAAGAGGTTGAGGGCGATGAGGAGGCAGAGGGGGAGCGTGAGGAGGGGGTAGGGGAGGCTTGGTGCTATTACATCGACTGGTTGGAAATTTTTGATTTAATGTTGAATATGATTTCAAAAAAATGTGGTACGCACAGAAGCATATTGTTCCGGTTGAGATGAGGAGGACTGCGAGGCCCACGAAGAACGGGCCAGCCGCGCCCGTGAGTCTGTCGCCGGCCCGTTCTAGGGTTTTGAAGCAGCGGAAGACGGTACGTGAGCACCACGATGGCATGGAGGGTTGGTGTGGTGATGAGCTTGCGGGGGGGGGGGTATGTATGATATTGATAATGATGCTGACTGCTGCGGCTCGGGCTCACGTGCAGAACGCCAAAAGAGCTCGAAGCTCCGAATGAACGGTCTTCTATGATCCTGCTCGTTACTGAAACGCGCTGTACATTGCTCTGGATTTTACTTGCAAGCCCATTTTTTGACTGCATTCACGACCAGGCCGGGCCATCTATGTTTTGGATTTCGCAGCTGCTGGCAGAAACGGGAGCTGCTGTTTCCTCTTCGAGATAAGTTCCCGGAAATACTCGGCTGTCATTCAAGATGTTGTTTTGTCGGCCAATCATATCGACCCCTGACACGGTCTAATAAGCTTCCATGTCGGCTAGGTATTTTGCGGATGCTGCTCTCCACTGCAACGCGCTGCCCATTACGCTGAATTTTACTTGCAAACCCATTTTATGACTGAATTCACGAGCAAGAGCTGGGGGGGCGATTCGCGACGCCGGGGGTCGAACCAATGCCACCGTGCAAGTCCTTACAACGCCGTCTTCGCATCACTCCTGGTACCGAACTCGACCTTGCGTAACTAGTACGTACTTAACCTGTCAAAAAAATGAGCCTAGAAGCAATTATACGTACGCCTAAGAAGAAGCGGCGATCGAGGAGTCGATCGCGAGCGAATTGTGGCTGACAACGATAAATGACTTGGAACATTCGCATTGTCATCGAGCCACTTCCCCCGCCCTCGCGTCATAAACGTGGCCCTTTGTCTTCTCTGGCCAGCTATAACCAGTGAGACTCGCCCATCGGTTGCGTGTACCCCCCCCACCCGCTTTGAACCATGTCCCCAACTGCGATCTTCACTCTTACCCTGACCCTCGCTCTCGCCGCCCTCGCCACGTCCTCGCCGCAGCCAGCAGTCCCACGTGCTAAGCTCGCGGCAGCACAGGTGATCACGGAATGCACCGTCCCCGATACGGCTGCTCTGACCTTCGTGAGTGGCGACGAGCTTTACCAGGGTGGTGATTCCGTCACTGATGTTGGAATAACGTTGTTGGGACATTTTAGGACGACGGACCGTCAGCGTACTTGTTAGTCCTCTTTTCTCGCTAGTTCATCTACGATTTTTTTTTTAAATCCACGGCGTGATATCGTTTCGATTAGACAAGAAGTGAGCGACATGCTCTCCGCCGCAGGCGCCAAAGGCACATTCTTCGTCAGTACGTAACGTCCTTCCCTCCCTCCCCTCCCCTCCCCTCCCCTCCCTCCCACACATATACTCACTTCCCAACAACCCCACTACCTCACCCAGACGGACAAAACTGTACGTCCCCCCCTTCGGCATAGAGAGTTACACCTGAAAAACGCGACACGACTACACGGCGCTACACAGACGACTGCATATACAACCCCGGCCCCGCGCAGCGCCTCAGGTACGCATACGCCGCCGGGCACCAGATCGCGTCGCATACGTGGAGTCATGCGCATTTGGCGGAGCTTGGGAGGGGGGAGTGTAGGTCTTCTATTATTTATTTTTGCGTGTGGATCTGATTCCAACCCTTTTGGTTTGCTCCGGCTTGGCTTGGTGTAGTGGACAGGGAATTCGGGCGGACAGAAGGTACGTCGCGTCGCGTCGCATCGCACCAATAATACGATGACCCACCCGCATGTGTTGGTTGTGTTCTTCAACAGAGGCCATCCGCCGCATCACTGGCGCCCTCCCCGCATACACGCGTCCCCGTACGTCCCCTACCCCGATCTCCCGGCGGGTCAGGTCCCGTACACGCTCGGCTCGCTCACGTCGATCGACATTTTTTTTTTGATACCCAGCGTACGGCGAATACAACGACCTGGTACGCGAGGTGGCCGATGCACATGGGCAGACGCTGGTTAATTGGGATTTTGAGTGCGTTTTTTTTTTTTTTGGTATCCCTCCGCTTATAGTTGTACCTTACCCTTACCTTGTCTCCCGCAACAGCTCCGGCGATACGGTAGGCAAGACCCCGGCGGAGAGCAACGAGGCGTATGATGAGCTGGCGAGGCGCAGGCCTAGCACGGTGTTGGCGCTTAATCATGATGTCAAGGGTGTGTGTCTTTCTTTTCTTTCCCTTTCTTTCCCCCTCCCTCTCTTTTCCTCTTCCTCTCGTCCTCCCATCCTCTCAGAACTGACACTGACACTCATCACCATGTAGAACAAACCGTGTACGTCCCCCCCCCTTTGTATCCCGCCAATGTACAGTATAATCTAATAAGAAATACGGAAAAAAAACACACACACACAGCCACGTCGTGGTCCCGCATGCTATTAGGACTCTGAAAGGAGCGGGGTATAGGCTCGTCACGCTCGCGGAGTGTTTGGGCGGGGAGGAGGAGGGGAGAGGAGCGTATTTGGAGGTTGGGGTGCCGGGGAGCCGGGATGTGCGTCTGCCCCCTCTGTTTTGTTTTGAGATGCTGATTTGATTTGTTTTTGGTTTAGGAGACGTGGGAATGCTGATCATGAGGCGCCTGCATATCCGTATCCATATCCGTATGGGTCCGGAGCTGTGCGCGGTGCTGTGCGAGATTGGGGTGGGGTTGTGTGGGGTTGTGTGGAGTTTTTTTTAGTGATGTTGTGAGACCGTTGAACTGTTGTTAACCTCTATACCGTTCTACCTTTATACCTGTGTATACCCCCTCCTCCCCTGCTCCTCCCCTGCTCGCCCCTTCGCGGTAAACGCGAGAATTTGAAAGGGAGTGCTGTTTAGCGTAGGACACACATGACAATAGATAATGGATGATGATTATAGGACGATGATACAGTATTGGAACGTTTGGGAAATAAGCTGAATCCTTTTTTCTGTGTGTGTTTCTTTCTCTTCGCTTTTATCTCGAATAATCATATCTAATCTCTCTCGTCACGTGTATGTTCAACCTTACGCCAGTGACCGTCGAACACACGCTATATCGACACAGAGGGTACGCATTCACGGTCCATACTCTGTCCCTACTTATGCATACTCATCCATCCCTTACAGTGTTTACTGTCTGTATTCATAGCTATGTATAGCTACTCGAGTCTCGTTACACTGCGATTGTGGTAGTACCTAATACTGTACTATCTATTTTCACAGCGCACGGTCATGGTAATTTTCCATTCGGAAAACATCCACTCCGAATAGACCCTGATCGATTGACGCGGTTCCTGGACCGTAATTAGCACCGCCTACCTGATCTCGCAGGGGGGACCAAGCACGTCGTTGCGTCCCCCGACCGTTCCTAGACGCGTTTGCCAGTGCCATCCAGTGTCTACAGGCCCACAGTGCTCGTCTGCAGCGCCCTCTCTTCCTCCTCGGGTTGTAAATAAGATCCCGCTGCGACCGTCCTCCTAATCATTGTATTCCCGGCCCGCCCTTGCACTTTCCCCCCCTCCCCCTTTTTCTCAACGGACTCTTCACCCCGGGCCCCACAACTCCTTTTCACTCTTCTTCTCCTCTTGTCACAAATGTTCACAACAGCGATTTTCACGCTCGCCTTGGCTGTCTGCGTTTTTGCGGTCCCTGCCCCCGCAAAGGTCGTCACGAGCTGCTCCGTCACTGGCACGGCTGCACTTACGTTCGTGAGTCCCCCTTCTGTTTTTCGCATCGAGAGATTACAAAATGCTGTGAATAGGATGATGGTCCTTCCGTGTACTTGTAAGCCAAGTCGTTTTTATTAGATATATAAAACTCGACCAACCTCACCATTACCACAGAAAAGAAGTCAGCGACATGCTCAACGCCACAGGTGCAAAAGGGACTTTCTTCCTAAGCGCGTCTTCCTTTTTCCCCCTATCCCCCCCTAACCCCTTCTTCTCCTCGCAGACGGTGACAATTGTACGTTCGATTAGACCCCCTCACATCAGGCTCAGGGATAGTTATGGAATGGTGCTCAGATCTTACACGTTATCCAGATGGCTGCATCTACCACGTGGGCCCCGCCAACCGCGTCAAGTATACGTACAACGCGGGCCACCAAATTGCTTCACATACGTGGAGCCACTACGATCTGACTAACCTCAGCCGGGCGCAGAGTATGTGTTTCTCCCAATACTGTCTGACTGACCGACGATTTGCCAATGAACATGACGCGTTTTTTTTCCCCGGCTAGTTGACACGGAGTTTGCGCGTGCCGAACGTGGGTGGTTTATGAACTCAGCGCCACCTGATGAAGGCGAGCTGACCTTGGGACTCGTTCCTGTGTACTGAGCAGAGGCGATACAGAGGATCACCGGTGCAAGCCCGGCGTTCACGCGTCCCCGTGAGGTTTCAGGTCCATATCTAGCATTCTCCCGACTCAAACAACCAAACATCAATGTTGTGGCCAGCGTATGGTGAATACAACACCCTCGTCCGCCAGGTCGCCTCTGCCCGCGGACAGACCCTCGTCAACTGGGACTTTGAGTGCGGATCCCTCCCCCTCCCCCTCTTTCCATTCCGAGTTTTTGTGTAGCCTGGCTCACGGGCGCCTCCTTCTGATTGATGGTGTATGACCACAGCTCGGGCGACGCGATAGGCTTTTCTTCGGCACGGAGCGAACGGGGTTACGACCGCCTTGTCGCGTCGCGTCCCAGGAGTATTCTCGCACTGAATCATGACGTCCGTGGTACGCATTCCTCGGATTTCCTGTTTCCGTCCCCCGGGGGGACTGATCATGACACTGCACACTTGAATGTATTACAGGAACGACTGTGTGAGTGCCCTCCCCCGCCTACAAAACCCCCGCTTGGATCGGCGCGTGCTTAGGCTGACCGTACGGACCGGGGTCTCGGTGTAGACACGTCGTCCTCCCGCACGCCATCGATGTGCTCCAGAAGGCAGGGTACAGACTCGTCACGCTCGCGGAATGCTTGGGGAGACCGCCCTACCTGGCTGTCGGACCGCCGAGCCCTCGCGATGTGCGTTTTTTTGGCTGCCTCCTGGGCTCTTTGTTGACTTAATTGTTGTTGATAATTTAATGTAGCCGACGACTTGGAAATGCTGATCTCCCACTGTTTCTGGATCCCCGAGGGGCGACCTCGTGGTTACACGGAAGGGTAATCCGAGGGGTGTTTGGGACAATGATATCCCCTACGACGGTTTGGAGCCACTGTCGGTGGAGAGTAGGCTCAATTTTAGTCTCCAAAGAAAGGGGATGTAACTCCCGACCGCAAAAAGAATGTCTGTCGTACGTGCCGGGAGGTTCCCAGTAGAAGTATGGGGTTTGAAGTATTGCATGGAAAGCTTGCAGTCTGTCGTGCCAATCATCGTGTTTAACGCCCACTCCGTACGGGTTCTGGCGCTTAATGTCAGTTTCAAAGTTTTGTATCCTTGGTCCTGGTTTGTCGGGATACTTTGTCACAGGATCATGATATGTGCTACGCGCTGTCCACTTACCACGGGGCGCCGTGTAGGTTGACAACCAGCGTCGTCGTCGGAAATGGAACGGCGAGCAAGGATTCGAGAAGTTTGATGGTATTTTTGATTGGGCTGTTCTACAATATTGAAGTGATCACTCAGTACTCATGAGTCATGACGACCTCCTCATGGGCCGTTCCCAAAAAAAACTCTCTCATGCTCCTCAGATTCCACACGATCCTTTTAGCTGAAGGTTGCTTGCCAGACAGATCCCTGAACACTTCATAGGGGTGTAAGCACAGGCTGGACAGAAACCATTCACGTTGTCGGGGAACCGAGAGCGCTGCCGTCATGTCCTTGACAATTACCGAACAAGAACCATTTTTCCAGGCTTCACCATGATTCCATCATGTGCTCGACGTTGCTTGATCTCGCGAGATTAGGGCATTGAAGGCCTGCATGCGAATCGGAGCAAGCCTAAACCACGAGCTGCCAGACCTGCCAAGGTCACCAAGGGGCCCGAAGGATGGCAGGGTCAGGCACCACATAAAACGACCTTCCTGGATCTGTCAGGTTTTCCGGTTCTCTTACTTCTTCCGTTTCTCCTCCTCCCCTACACTCTTTTTCGTATCCGCCCTCCCCCCCACCCTCTCGACCACGATGTTCGCAGCCGCATTTTTCACCCTCACGTTGGCGGTCTTCACCGCAGCTTTCCCCGCAAAAAGGGCCCCCGCACAGGTCATCACGAAGTGCACAGTCCCGAACACCGCTGCTCTAACTTTTGTGAGTGTTTTCGTGAGGAGGTGTAGGTGCGCGGTTCAAGCTAATTGGTGGTGGTTTGGACAGGATGATGGTCCGCATGTCTACCTGTGAGTCTTCATCGTCGCCGCCAGGTGCGTAGGGTGGAGGAGAGCGAGCCTGACACGCCTCGATAATATAGATACGACGTCAGCAAGGCTCTTGTCGCGGCCGGTGCAAAGGGAACCTTCTTCTTTAGTACGTTATCCCGCTGTCCTACCTGAACACGTCGCTGAGCTTGATCATCTTGCATGGCAGATGGTAATAACTGTGCGTCTCTTCTGTCTTCCAATCCACAAGACAAGAATTCAGACCACTCATGAGCCTAGACGGCTGCATCTACAACGCGGACCAAGCAAAACGCGTCAAATACGCGTACGACAAGGGCCACCAAGTCGCGTCGCACACATGGAGCCATGCACATCTGACTAACCTCACCTGGGACCAGCGTGCGTTCCTACAAGTCCTCTGTTCACACTCATGGCCCTTATCTTTTGCGTTGGACAGTCCATGACGAGTTCTGGCGCGTCGAACGTGAGCACACCTTGCAAAAAATTCACATGTCCTCGCGCTATGTTTGACTTTTCATGCCCTCCAGAGGCCCTGCAGCGGATCACAGGCGTCATCCCCGCCTTCGCACGCCCACGTACGTTCCCGAACAAGTGTTTCTAACTCCGCTTGGCTGATCGATGTGATTGTGCAGCGTTCGGCGAATACAATGACCTCGTCCGCGAAGTCGCCACTGTCCGTGGACAGACGCTCGTCAACTGGGACTTTGAGTACGTACCTCTCTCTGAGTATGACCCCCTGTGCGGGGGGGGGCTTTGACTCCCGCTGACCTCGTTTCCCTGTGGACGCGTAGCTCGGGCGACTCGGTAGGCAAGACTGCGGCACAGAGCAACCAAGCGTACGATGACCTCGCCGCAGCGCACCCCAGCACTGTCCTCGCGCTCAACCACGACGTCTACCGTAATTATCCTCTCCGTCTCCCTTTCTTTGGTCTTGAGTACTGATCAACTCTGTTATCCATCACGCATAATATCGACAGAGCAAACCGCGTACGTCCAGGACTCCTATTCCAGGTTTTCCCAGATTACTAACAATTCTCGTATTTGATTCATCATTTAATGGACGAACCCCCAACAGCCAAGTCGTCGTCCCCCACGCGATCGCGACCCTCAAAAATGCAGGATACAGGCTCGTCACTGTCGCAGAATGCCTCGGGGTGCAGCCGTATCAGTATGTCGGGACGCCGGCTGTGCGCGATGTGCGTCTCTCCGTTCTCATTACCGCCCCCTGTATGCACGTCGGTGCTGATGGAGGTTTTGTTTTTGTTTTTGTTCTTTTGTAGGATACATGGACGTGCTGATTGTGGCTTCTTCAACCACCATCACCATCACCCTGACCCGTCGCCGTTGCTGCTGCTTACTACGCCGCTACGAATCGGACCACATACATACACTTGTTACACCGAACATTTTGGACTTCCCCACGTTTCTTTCTTGGCCAAGAGATTCTGACCTCCCTCCCCCTACCTATATTCCGAAGGGCTAATATGGCTAATAGTTTTCTTGACATGCTACTGCTACACCATACTGATTGTAGACACTCACAGACACTCGCTCTCTCTACGTACGTACGCGCTACATACACTCCTTTACGGACAACCTCGATACGCCTTGTATCACAACCACTCGTTTTACAGTAATGTACCCGGTGAATACACAGTTTTTGGTACGATACAGTTATCGGTATCGACGTGGGGATCCACTAACCGACTATACCAAAAGCCTACTTACGCTGACCCACTTCCCCTCCCCTCACCCCCCTGACACCATCAGCGTCCTAGCAGGACTCAACCCAAACTCCTCCCAGAACTCCCGCGAGTCCAGCGCCCGCCCGAGTGCGCCGACGGGCCGGGGGAGCGCGCGCACGTCCTGTTCCCGCATCAGCTCGCGGACCCACTGCGCGTGCGGGGTGGGGTTCCCTTCGCCTGGCTCCTCTTTTTGCTTTTTCTTCTTCTTCTCGTTCTCCCCGTCCCCGCCCTCGTTCCCCGCCCTCGCCTTCTCGTTCTCCCGCTTCGCCTCCGAAACTTGAGTTTTGTCCTTAGGCACCTTAGACACCACCTCAGAGTCCCAAGCCACACCCCACGCCCCCGCAATATCCCACCAGTCATACACGCGCCCGTCAGTGAGGATCCACCGCTGTCCCGCCGCTTTGGGAAATTGGCTGTGCACGGCGAGGATGGCACGCGCGAGGTCGTGGCCGTGCAGGAGGTGCAGGCTGCCCTGTGTCGGTTTCGGTTCCCCGAGATCAGATCAGCGTTTGCGTTCGCGCGCGCGAGAGGAAGAAAAAAAGAGTGCAGCACTGACCTTGCCTCGTAACGCCTCCTTTGTCGGCGCGACGCGCCCGACCCAGTTCCGGGGGTGCCGCCCACCGCCATCACCGTCGTCGTCGTCACCGCCACTGCTGCTGTAGCCCCATAGCCCGGCGAGGTTGAGCACGGTTGTGGGTGTTTGGGGTGCGGAGAGTGCGAGGAGCTCGATTTCGGCGTTGGCGCGGGGGTTGGGGGCGGCGGTGGGGGGAGTGTGTCGGTCGTACCATTTGGTTTCGAGGGTGGTGAGTTTTCCACGTGCGCTCTAGGAGTGGTGTAAGTGGCAGCTAGGACTTTTTTTTAATGCGACGCAAGGCATACACATATATGTATATATATGTGTGTGTGTATGAGAGAGGGGGCGGGGCGAAAAGCTCACGTCCCAGATCCCCGTCGTGCCGAGGAGTATAAACCCCGTCTCGAACTCTCTCCCCGCCGCAGAGTCCTCCCTGCGACTCCACCGATACAGCCTCACCAGCCGCTCCGCCGCCCCGGGCTTCTTGTGGATCGGGAAGGTGATGAGGACGGTGTGCGCGTCGGGGAGGATCTTGTACGGCTCGATGTCCTCCGACTCGGATTCGTCGGATGAGGAGTCGGGGTCGAACACGAATTTGAGGGTGCCGGGGCGCCCGGAACGGGTGGTGGAGGCGTGGGTGAGGGAGCAGGCGGTGCAGAGGGGGAGGAGGAAGGTGGAGGTCCAGCCGGCGCCGAGGATGAGGATGTCGACTCCCATGCTGTGGTCACTGGTGGGGAGGCGTGGGGAAACAGACGCAGCTGGGGAGGGGGGTGGTTTCTTTTGAGGCTTTTGGGTTGATCGGTTAGCTAGGGCTTTGTGTTGGGAGGTGGGTTGTACGTAACGTGGTGCGGGGAGGTACCAGGGTTCAAATTGTGTTGACGGGGTCCTATTTCATTTGTGGAAAGGGGGTAGTGCGGCCATTGTGGATTTGTTGTGGCTGGCTGTGAGGAGGAAGCGAACGGAAAGTAAGACACTCGGCAGCGAGGCACCATATCTTATCATGGCCTCTGTGGACTTCAATTACCTTGTTACTATACCCTCGTCGCATCGCACACTCAGTACCTCGCTGTCGCACATTCTTCGCCCTTCTGCCTTACAAGTCCAGCACTCAGTGCCCAGGGGTGCTGGTGTTGAGGTGATGTGACTCGATGACCCAGCGGGCTAGCACCGAGCCAAAGTTGACGACAAAACACCAATCACTCCAACCACTACAGCTCCACTACTTTAGGCGACCTGTAGGGCAGGGCCCGCCTCCGCGTCGGCGCGTACGTTGATCACGATTTTTCCTGTCTTCCTACTATCCATTCATACATATGATTATCTCTAGGCAACTCTATCACGCGTCGCGCAATAGACCCGTCACCAAAGCTGCCCAAGTACAACGTTTACGGTTGGTCTCCAACACCACAGCCTCCTTGATCCTTCTCCCAAATCCTATCGATACGTAGAAACCCCCCCCCCCGGCCACCGACTTCGCGACGCAGGACCACGTATCACAGACTACCGTCGCTTTAGAAATATAGTATTTCAATCAACGCCTCCGAGCAACAACCGACGTGACCGAAAACGCTGTGCACTGGGGGGCGGTAGCTAAGGGGTGGTGTGGGTACCACGAATGGAACACGCGACGCCGACGCGGTCTCGGCTAAACGATCACGTGCAATGCAAAGTACTGTCATTCGAATTTCTCCATGGGTTTCCCTTTTGCTTCTTCCTCCACCAGTTCCTGATTCGAACCTTCCCTGTCATGTCAACCCAAAACCTTCCTCGGCTTCACCATCTACCAAAAGCAGTCTATTCTTCTCCCACCGCCCTATTCAATAGCAGGGACAAAAAGGCAGGGTCTCCACTATCGTTGAGCCATGGCTATGGCTCATTGGAGTCGCCGTAAGGTCCCCGCCGCACTTCACTAAACCTAAACGCGTCCCTGCCTGGGAAACTCGCGGTCGCTATGCTAACCGTATACAATTCCTCGAACATATCGAGTAAGCTCCATTCCTACCCATGCGACCCAATAATATCACGGTTATCGCACAACTTCGGCTTCGTATCCGCGCGCGAATCCTGGCAACGACTGACAGCACCCCAGACACAGACAGACACAGAACGAGGGCGGAAGGCGAAGCTGGTAATTACAGCGTGGAATGGGTGGCTGGAGAAGAAGGAGAAGGAGGAAGCGGGGAGTGGGGGGGGAGAAAGAAGAAGCGAGGATCACCACCTTTAACGACAACGCTGGTTTTCCATCTCCGTCGTCCGTGTGGTGACCATGCATCAAACTTCGATGGGGATCATGCCGCGTCCTCCCCACCTCCGCCCGAACCAAATTCCAATAAATGCAAATATTCGTGTGTATTGGGGCGTGAGGTGTCCCTGAGCACTAGCGCGATTTTCCCTGCTCCTTGGCATACACTCCTGTGACACTTAACGGTTAATTGCCTCCTGCCCACCCACCCATTGACGCCCACAAGTTGCCTTACAGTCATGAACGACGCACAAGTCTTGTGAGTACTCGCGAATGGTGTCTATACACCAAATGCGCATGCCTGACAGAAACGTCGTAGCAACTGCTCCTCCTTCCCAGAAGACACCGACATGTACCCGATGTCGAACATCGAACAAATCGAACGCACCTTCGTAAGTCACCCCCCTCCCCCCCCCTCCCTATCTGCGTGCCCGCTCCATCGATCTGACACCCCCCCTCCCACCTACCACAGTGCACCAACTTCTCCTGCTGCAACATCGTCTTCCCAGACCTACACGCCCTCCTCGACCACTACGACACCACCACTGCCGGAGCGCACGCTATATACTCAACCCCGAGAACGCCGGTTTCCTCCTGTTCCTCCCCGTCTCCATCCTTCCCGTCCTTCCCATCCTCCCCTACCTCCTGTTCCCCCTCCTCCTGTTCCTCCGCCCCGTCCTCGCCCGAGTCCCCGAACGCACCACCGTACACCCTCTGGCCCACCCCCGTGCCTCTGCTCCCGCACTTGCATGTTGTCGCACCAGACGGATGCACCGGCACCGGCACCAGCGACGTCCCCGCCTCCCCGCTCTACGTGTACCACCACCACCACCACCTCCCGGACGCGTATGCGTTCTCGGAGTACCCGACGTACGAGCACTGCTACCGCGCCGCTACTACCGCACTCGCAGCCCCCCACTCGCAGTCGCAGTCGCAGTCCCCACTTGGCGCGTTGTTGTTCGCCGACGCGCCGCTTTTATATCCTCATTCTCAGTCTCAGTCTCACTCCCCGCTGTCCTCAGGCCCCTCTTCGCCGTCTCCGTCCCCGAATTCAACACTCCCACACAGTGCACCAAAGTCAACGTCAAGATCAAATTCAAAGTCACAGTCAAAGTCAAAGTCGAAGTTGAGACCAAAATCGAAATCGGGTCGACTTGCACACCCATCCCGGTGCCCACCCGCCTCGTCCTCGTCCCCGCCGTACCCAGAGCTGGCGCTGGCGTTGGCGTCAACGGAGACGGGGACGGAGACGGAGAGTCTCGGCTTGGCGCTTTACGCACACGCCCATCCTCGTAAGACAGGGACCGGGACGGGGATGGGGACTGGGAAGGGGAAGAGAAGGGGAAAGGTGGACCTTGATGGGGTGCCCCTCGCGGCGGCGAGGAGGCGTGCGAGGAAGGCGTATCACTGTCCTGTACGTTAAGTTCCCTTTCCCTTCCCTTTCCTTTTTTTTTTTTTGTCTTTGCTTTGCTCCCGTTTTCGTTGTCGAAAAGGATGAGACCGCTGATGCCATGAACGGATCTGCTCTCCTGTAGACCCCCGGGTGCACAAAGTCGTACTTGAACCCGAACGGATTGAAGTATCACCAGGAGAAGGGGACGTGTAAGATTGAGGGTGTGTCGGTGGTGTCGGCGCCTGTACCCTTGTTAGGGGATAGCGTCGTCACCACCACCGCTGCCACCACCGCTGCCACCCCCGCCAACGCCAACGCCAACGCCACGGCGGATGCACACGGACATGCGAATGCAGACGGAACCGTCCCGCTCCCGGACCTAGCCCCCTCAACACCGATGAAGGAGGTCCCGCCCCCGCCGGACGCCGAACATCACCCCCATCAGCATCAGTATATCCACCAGCCGCAACCGCGGCAGCTCCACCAGGGGAGCGTGGATATGCTCGAGCAGTGGTGGTCGGTCGAAGATGGCGGTGAGCCCTACCAGGTTGTGGGTATCGGGATCGAGTGAATGGCAACCGCCGACGCCGCCGCCGCTGCTGCTGCTGCCCGACGTCAAATGTACTTGCCTTTTTCCCACCGCCCCGGTTCATGCCGCGCTTTTACAGTGATTACATACGTTAAGATGCCTCGTTTGCCGTTGCAACCACCCATGCGTCTCGTTGTCATACACATTATATACATATATACTCGCACCGCCATCCTTCCCCCCTGCAGAAATTGAGAAGAAAGAAAAATTTACTCGTATAGTTGTTTTCGTTCATTAGTTACTCCTGCATAGTATCCTCCCCCCGCTCTCTTCCCATCTAAATCAATATCGCAGATGGTCCACCGCCCCCTCCTACACCGGGTGGCACCCGTATAGTTATCCATATCGTATTCGTACTCGTTTCGTTTTTCGTTTTTACATATTTCGTCGTCAATCGTGTGGCTCGCTTCGCTGTATATGGTATCATTTTTTTTGTACTTGGTAATCGTATCAATTGTAGATGTGTAATGCTTATATATCATGATGTCGGTGGTTCATTGAAAAAAGCACTTTTCGGGACGGCGGAATGAAGGTATCTTCGGCCCAGCTGTACTGTGCTGGCATACTCGGGTTGGGCGCGCCGCCATGGTTCGAATTTTTTTCTTAAGTACATAGCTTATGAGGGACCAGGCCCGAGCCTGCCTCCCCCCCCCCCAAGTTCACGCCACAACGTAGTAGTGCAACACCTTGCACGAATCGTCAACTGAAACCCGATGCTACTCAGAAAAGAGAATAAACCAGGAAACTGGGAATTGTTGAACATGAATGGGACCTCCAATGGGATTCCAAACAAGTACAAGGTATAGTTAGACTACAAAAAGGGAAGTATCGATCCATGCTTGAAATGGTTCACAGATACGCGGTTACAGTGTTGCGCCCGGGGACTGCGCCCCAGACGTGGGAATATGCGAGGCCTTGACCGTCCCCAAGGCGAAAGAAGAGATGCATGAAACGAGACTACGACCCTGGAAAAAGAAAAAGAGAAAGAAGAAAACCCAACGGCTGAAGTTTTTTTTTCGAATCCCATAATGACCACAGTTGACAGATTGTCATCCACGGTGAAGCATGCCTTCCAGTCAACACCTGAAGGGGAGTCTAGAGGCGTGACTGTAGACTACATCACGACTGGAGGAGCTGAGCTGTGGTCGGGAATCAAAATAAACCGACCGAAAGGGTGAGTATATAATTGAGGCGAACGCCACGGTTCTGTGGGCACCCTTTTGATTCAGGACTTCAAAACAATTTGACAAGGGTGAAATAAGCGTACGATGTCTTCAACCTTCGCGGTAAGTTCACGTTGAATTTCTGATAGTTTGTGATCTGAGTGAATCTGGATCCGGATGGTGTCACTTAGCACGGGTTAGTGCATACAGGAACTGAGAAAGAACGCACGACACCGCGCGTGGAATCCGACACTTCGCCTCGAATCTCGGTTAACTTCGCTATTGTATAGTCCTGCATGTGGTCCTGCATTGGCATCGTCTCAGCATCGTTCGAGAAGTTTTTCGTGATTTTCGGTACATACAATGTGTCCAAGCACGACTAATGTCTTCGCGACCTCGTTTTGTATTCTGGCAAGCTTCAGCTGTGCCAGCACCGCAGCAGAAATCTAGACAGTCTCCATCAGTACAACGAAGATGCGTCACCCAGTCGGGATGCCTCGATACGGTACCATTAGACTGTGATACGCCTCGTCCAGACGTCGATTGAGGTCATCAAGCTCATCGCGATCACGATTCAAGTGCGAGAGTGACTTGAGCAGTGTTTGCTTTTGGAGTGGTTTGATCGCTTGTTGGATGTCCCCCAATAGTCTGAAATAAGGGTGGAATTATCTATCGCGTGAGCGACGTCGACGTAAGCGAGAGATCAACTCACATCTTGAAATTGTCAAGGCCTACGCTCATCTCAGGCGGAACATCGTTTGGATCGTTCACTACATCGGCTAGAATTCTGAGAATATTGCAACAACGATCGGCTATCGCCTTGGCCCTCGTCTTCGAGCTCTTCGCGCGCTAAACAGTTGAAGAGAATGAGCCGAGTATGCCCTCGATAGCTGATGATAGCTGCTCACCTCCGCGGTAGCCCATACCGCAATCACACCACCAGCCAGGCTTTTCAGAGGGGGAAACGCGTCTGCGGAGTCCCGCAGCGCGATGAGAAATGTCTTCGTAACGTCTGTACTGGTGGCAGAAGTGTGCTTGAGAATGTTCTTCCACCCATCGGGAGGCTTTGGAGGAGGACGCCCTACCTGGGACATCCTCGAAGTAGGGGAGACTGTATGGCAAACCAGGCGTCTATATAGGCCTTATGTTGACCTCGTGCTCAGCGGCACTGCCCACTTGTGACACATATTAACCACAGCATGTCTTTGAGCAGCCTGTGCACTGGCCACAGCCTTTCCTCGGAAACCATGCGTCGATAGGCAGCCCAAAACTCCTATTGAACAAGGATTCATTCACAGTATTCTAGCCTCATTGGCATCGCGTGATATCCAGTACCAGGTTATAGCTTGAAAGTCTAAAATATGGCGTTGAGCAGAAGAACAGTCAGACGACAACTTAATTAACCACTGCACAGGATGTAGTGCGGGGGGAGTAAGAGGGCACAGAGATGAAAACGATACAGCAACCCGGGCACATGCAGGCATCAGGTTATACCTCTGGAAAAGACTGCCGTTGTCAAAATCTTCGTCTCATGTACGCCGACACTGGAACACGGGACAATTTCATAATGATCATAACGCATGAAGTGGTATGCTGTCCCCGTGTTGACCCCCATAGGCCTTGGAACCCGAAACGTCATTTCACTGGTAACCCATCAAGGGAAGAATCATGTTGAAGATGAGCGAGCAACGCAGAGCGATGTGTTGGTGGACGCGTGGGATGAGCAAATACAACGTGAAATCGTACATGTCCGATACCGTGCAGATAATAGGGTATAAAGGTAAGATATTATTCTGGTATCTAAGGTTGTATAGCATAAGATATCAACTGAAAGCAAGGTCCACGACCGCCGCAGAGTCCTCCAGTGCCTAAGCCCCAATGCCCGCCAACACCTTGAACACATCCTCCTGCCGCTCCCTAAACGCCCTCAACCTCGTCATTCCCAAACTCAACGCATTAATTCGGTTCATAAACGCGACCGCCCGGCCCTCCACACTCCTCCTTCCCTCCTCCGCCTCCCTCCTGCCCTCCGCATACCCCACCCCTTCCTCAAGCATAACCTTCACCCGATCCATTCTCGACGGCGGTATCTCCTCCCCGCGCTGCGCATACTGCATCGCGCTCTCATTGTCCGCATCCTCAATCTCCCTCGCCTGCCGCCCGATCGCCGCGAGCTCCCCCATGAAGGGCCGTAGCTCGGGCGGGCAGTCCGCGACCGTCAGCGGCGTCCCGAGCACGCCGACGACAGTGCCGTCGGGCGTCACGGCGTTCGTCGCGACGTCGAGGATGGCGTAGGCGACGGAGGCGAAGTAGGCGCGCGGGGGGTCGCGTTTGAGGAGGGCCCGGAGGGAGGGTTGGCGCTCGAGCGAGTCGGCGAGGGAGGCGTAGAGAGTTTCGCGGATGAATTCGATAGCGGGGGAGTTGGGCGCGAGGATTGTGGGTGATGGGCTGCGGGCGGGGAAACCTGAGGAGCCAGCGGAGGGATGTGGGGAGAGATGTGAAGGGGACGGCGGTGGGAGTGTGTGATTTGCGTATTGTGGGGAAGGAGGTGGGCGTGATTCGACGGACGTTCGTGGAGATGGGCTTGGCGAGGGGTCGTAAAGCGGTGGTGGGACGAAGGAGGCTTTCTTCGCAGACGCGTCTGGCGTTGTCCCAGAGTCAAGAGCGGCCTGGAGGTCGGATGCAAAACGGTCTTGGAAGGACCGCCGTTGGCTGATTTCGATTGCTACAGCACGCAGGTCCGCTGCAATGCCGCCGATCAACGGCTGCGCCGGCTGCGAGAGTGGCTCAAGCCCACAGATGACTCGCGCAAGATCATGTTGATACTCAGGTGCAAGACCCTGTATAGACGGCACCGTGCTCGCCCAGACCCTTAGGAAAGAAATGAACGCAGGCGGACAGTTATCGTATGACAATTCCGTCGGTGTCGAATTCTTAGCACTTCGTGGAAGTGGTACCGACGGCGGATTCGTCGTACATCGAAGTGCGGCGAAGTATAGGCACAGTGCAGGTCCTAACGAAATTTCAGATTGAGATGAGAGCAACTGAAGATATGTGGAGCTCACCTGTTATCATGAGATCGCTCTCTGCGCTGCTAAGGATATCGGCATCGAGGAGACGCTCGGCCTTGGCCTGCGTCAGTGAAGATTTCAGGTAGCTGTGAAAGCTGTCCTGGATATACCGCTCCGAGAGTTGCGTGGACATAGAGGAAGGTGGGCAAGTCGTAAACTGCGGGATTGATCATGAGGACCTCTTTTATTTCCGAGTGGCTGTACGAATTGAGGTCAGCTCCACTGCCACCGTCCCGATCCATCTCGGACCGCCATTTACATTCCCCGTGTTCCGTAATGTCTATCAAGGACCAGGGTCTATGTATGTGCACACGTCGAAAGCGAGGAGTACGGACTAGGTGCTCACTGGAAAAAAAGGGTATGCACAGCCTTTTATGTATTGCGACCAAGTTATGTTATTTAAATGCAACCTCCAACCTGGGGACCCGGATACCAGCGATGAAAAGGCGTAGACCGGACGGAAAGCATAAGCAAGCAAGATTCAGGAGCCGGAGTATCGGTGAGTCGGATTGGAACGATTAGATTAGATCTCCTCCTCAGTCCCAACATCAAAGTTTTATCACTTCGGTGTCAGCTTTTATAAAGACAATCCGTACCGATAACGATGTGATAGTCCGCCTGTACCCCACGCCTGGGGCACTCAGAGCCTACTGGTCAGACAAATATGCTGAGGACAACGACAACGACTCGGAAGATGGTGTGGGTGACGAAGACGAAGACAAGGTGTACGAGCTGTGGTGACTAGGCCAAATCCATCGGTAGAGCATATCTGTGTTGAACACGGTATTTACATGACTGCACTGGAATACTTGACTGTCCGAGGATCTACACCGTTTCCATATGAAATATTCTACTGCCATTCTGACTTCTCCTAAGGAAGACAGCTTTTGCAGCCGTTCCGATCAGCTCTCAAACTCTCAAAAAGGGATCATACCTTTCAAGGTGGAGGCATATGCTGCCAGGGGTAAGACGTCAACCTGAATGTCGCATAGCGGATGCGTTGCAATTCTCTCATCGTTGCCTGGTCTCTTCTGGCGTCCCTAGGTGTATGCAGACGGTGAATACAGATCAGGGAATCGCCTCAGTCAACTATACATACGAGCTCGGTGTATTGTTGTGAAAAGTGACTTCCGTTTTCAAAAGCAGCCGCGATCGAAATTCTCTGACATTACGCGACAGTATAATTTTGCCTTGCCAAAACGCGTGGAACGCTTGCTTTGAGGGCTTTTCTTTGGGCTTGCTCTAGACCGAAAGATGATATTTAATGATGATGAATAATGATGTCATCGCAAACACATTCCAGAATAATCCATTCTCAATCGCGTCGATTGGAGTAAATCCGAAATAATAATGATAATCTATTGCAGGTTGAGTGGGGAGAGAAGGAGGTATCGGCGTGGTGGACTGGGTGGGGTTGTTCACATCGGTCGTCTATAACCGTAATATTATGACCAACCGATAATCGAATGGGCGTGTAGAAAACCCAGCGGCAAACGTGGGGGATGGGGGTAGGGAGGACAATTATGCGATGTATGTGTATTTCCGTACGTCCACAATCAGGGAGAAGTCGTCTAGGCGGTCTGCGAAAGGCGTAAACGTCAGGATAGAAGCGTGGGTCGTAAGAAAAAAAAAACGCGACGCACGGCTTCCTTGAGGTAGGTGATAAGGTCATTCCTGTCCTTCTCCTTCTTCAAGCCCGCGAATGCCATCTTAGTACCTGGAATGTACTGCACGGAGCAACCAAGTGGGTCAGCTCGGCAGGTTCAGTGAAAACAACGCCTTTGGACAAACGGTACCTTTTTGGGGTTCTCGAGATAGTCGAAGAGGGTGTCCGGATCCCATGTCACACCCTTGTTCACGTTGGCGGCGGTGTAAGAGTAGCCCTCGGCCTGCCCGGTCTTGCGTCCGATGACGCTGTTTTGACGTGTCAGTAAGTAGACCGCTTTTTTTATGGCGCGCAGGGGAGACATACCCGGAAAGGTTGGGGCCGACTTTATGGGCCTCGCCGGCGGCGACGGTATGGCACTGGGCGCAGCGGGTCTTGAAGAGCTGAGCGCCCTTTTTGGAGTCACCTTAGCAATTCATCGTAGTCAGCCCGCATATTGCATATATATATACTCGATAACGGTGGGGTGCTTTACCTTCAGTGAAAGGCATTTTCTAGTATAAAGGGGTCGTTACGACGGAGGGGGAGAATAGAAAGAAGATTATACAAAAAGGTAGCAAAAAGGTGAGGATGATGATGGGCTGGAGTTTCGGAAAACGGAAAGTTTTTCAAGTGAAGAGGTCGTCACGTGGTTCTGCCGGTTTCTTCCGCCAGCCAATGATACAAAAGCCATTTCGCCGAGGAGTCCAGACCCCGCTCGGAGTTCCGTTGTCGATAACTTTCATGATGTGACCATCGTTCGACACAGCGAGCGTGACTATGTACGCGTCGTCGCGACTTCATCTACTCCTGCCAGCTATACTAGAATTCAAAGGCCGTTCCCAATATTCATCACGACCCCGGCGGTGTACGTGTTATGTATGATTTATCGGACAGCAGCCACTACCGTGATCCGGTCCTTTCAGCGATCCTCCCGGAAACTCCTGGAAGGGTACATTTTGGCCCATTCTTGGAGGTGAGCGGACTGAATTACTAGCCCCGTCTGTAGCCGGGCGTTGGTGGAGTCCTGGCACTTCTTGTTTCTACTGAACAAAATAATTGCAGCTCTAGAAATAGCCTGTACCGATCCCGATGGTGTTCCTAGAGCCGTGACCTCGGGAATCTAGACCAGCCAACGGTGGGCTAGTTCAATGGACGACGGCGACGGCCCAACTGCCTCCTCTAATTTTGGTAACAAGTACTACCCTGCAACAAATGAGCAGATCCCTTCCCCCTCGTTAGGTCCGCCCGGCTCATAAAAAACGAGAACGTTTACGTTGTTGTTACCCCCTCGTCATAGCGCAAAACCTGTAATCGGTTTTGACTTGAGCCTTGGGAGTTTGGAGATGGAAATTGTTTTGACAACTTCAGTTTACGTTCTATGACCGAGTTCTTAGTTCAGGGGGGACCTTTTTATGTCGAGACATTGTTATATGGAGGGTCAGATTCAGGGCTGAAGGCGTTGTACATGTAGACCACGCGACAAAGTCCAATTTGGAGTGACAGCTGCAAAAATAAGCGGCGAAGCAATGTCTCGTCACGACAAACACGTCAAAAGCTACTCAATGGTGACCATGACACTCGGAACCGACACCAGGACGTAGCGCCAGCCTTGCGACATACCACTCAGTAGGCCATAAACACGACTCTGAGGCCACAGTCCCCACCCCCCCCCCCTCTTACTTCAATGTCTGACCGACGACCGGGAGAACTAAACATCACGGATGTTTTGGGTCTTGTGAGTATTTTTATTCCGATTCCTCAGGCGAAGCACGAGCACGACCTACGAGATTTTGCACGCAGATATTGCGCCATGGACAAAACCTGCTCGTGTACCCAGCTGCGTTCGACTCCCTCCTAAAAGGCCGGCCATCATGTACGTCTGCCCCCCAACCATGACGTCTTTGTTCGGCGTAAATTAACATCTATGATTGGTTCACAGCAATCCGCACGCCTACCATGCTCGGCATTCCATATATGGCCCCACTGCTCCGAACCTCTGACGGGGTCGACTTGAGCTGCTACCTCCTTCCGCAGACGCAGGAGTCGCTCGCGGACAACTATCATGTCCCGGGCCAGACGATTGAGGACGAACGAGTGGATCTCACACCTGCAGCGTCGGATGCGCGTGCGACTGTTATTGTGTTTCACGGGAACTCGGCACACCACTGGGAGGATATGTATACTGCGAGGGACCTGTTTGAGATGAAGTGCAATGTGTTCTTGCTGTCGTATCGAGGGTGCGTATGAATTTGTGATGCCTTGGGCTTGGGGGGACGAAGCGCTGAACTGTCTATCGCGTAGGTATAGTTTGTCTGGAGGATCGCCCAACGAGAAAGGTTTTCGTGCTCTCTATGCACCTCAGGCCGCATGCCGCAACTGAGACCACGCATGTCTAGGACTACGGATAGACGCGCAGACGGCGCTTGACTACATCGTAAATCAACCTTACCTTACGCAAGCGCCGATTGTGAGGGGTACCCCTCAATCCCATCCGCACCCATTGATCATCTTTATCCTGCTTTTCAGATTTTGTATGGACATTCGCTAGGTGGTGGTGTAGCAATCGACCTTGCGAGCCGAAACCCGTTCAAAGTAAATTATACACCCCCCCCATGCCCATCTCTTGACCCCAACCCTCATTCTCATATATATATCCAAAGGTCTCCGGTGTCATCGTCTCAAACACGTTCACCTCCATTCCCGACATTGTACGTCGCTGGCCCTACATCGGGGTCTTCTCCTTTGTCTGCCACCAGAAATGGCAGTCGGCGGATAAGATGCGCTGCATACCTACGACGACACCGATCCTCATGCTGAGCGGGAGGAACGACGAAGTGATCCCACCAGACCTGATGGACAAGCTGTGGGCAGCCGCGCAGCAGCGGGGTGCGAGGCGGAAACCGTTTTTCTTCCAGTCATGCTTGAAAGCGGCTGGCGACGTCACGGAGGTTTTGCCGGCGAATGATACGTTCGTAACGATTGAGGCGGGGACGCACAGTGAGGCGTCGTCCATACATAACCTCGGTGGGATGCGGTACTGATATGTTTTGACGCGTAGATGACACGCCTGACTTCCAGGAGTACTGGGCTGCGATCGGCGACTACATTCGCAATACAACACATAGGGCGGAAGATCGACCACCTCCGATGGAGACTGATCCTACTCCCCCTCCCCCTCCTGCCCAGGGACTGGTGGACACGCGCTGGCGGTACCTTCATAGGAGGCTGGTTGTCATTGAGGATACGAATAAGGAGGCAAGACCTGCATCCTCGTCCTGGCGCTAATGATTACACATATTCGCCTTCCATTGTTGCTCGGACATTCATGAAGGTCATGAACACTAATTATATACCCTGTGTGTACCGAGAATACATCCATCCAATATAGACTGAATGAGAGAACCGAGCGATTCGAGGGCTGTGCAGTAAACGTCAAGAAGTCATGTGAAGGTCATAAGGGGGAAGAGTCCAGTAAGGTCCGTAAACGCGATATTATCGACAGACCAGGAAAAATGCGCAACGATTGGAGATAACCTTAAATGTCCACAAAAAGCCCGAGGTAAGTGGATGAAGGTCCATATAATCAAGCGAAAAGTCCAAATTGCCGAACCGTTCGTTCAGCAATGCCAGTCAGCCTATGGACGCGGGGTTTGGAAATCAGAAGCGGAGCAGTCAGGGGGATGACAAACTCACAGTGCGTGGAGAGGGGGCAACCACGCTCTGGTATGCTGGTTTTCCGAGACACTCGGCCAAGGTCACCAACTTGTAGCCCGCACTCTGGAGCCTGCTAACCGCGTAGGGAAGCGTTTCGAAGCTAGTAATTTCGACACATGTCAGCATTATTTAGGGAGGATGGAATAATCGACGCCGTACACAGTGGATGCTATTAGAATAGAAAACAATCAGCAATGCGGGCGGTGGCATAAGAGGGAGAGCTGATCACCATAGACTTCGTGGTTGAGGGCTAGGACTGTGCTCGGATGGCGATTGGCGAGCGCGTTGTAGTCCGCCTTTTGTTGAGCGACACTATGGCCGAGAGAATCTCCCGAACTGGATCACGCTCGGTAAGCAGGGGAAAGGAAGTATCGAGACGGAAGGCATACTCGAAGTCCCACATTGCGACAGATTGGCCACGAAGGCCGGACGCGTCGAGAACAAGGTTGTTGTAGTTACCGTAGGCTGAATTGCTTGCTGGTCAGTGGGTGTCCAGAGGCGAGCTTTCGGGGGTACATACGAGGTCGCATAAAGGCCGGGTTTGCTCCCGTGATCCTCATGAGCGCAACTGGAAGGCAGCGGTAACGTAAGATTGTTGCATTGACAGGATGTATGGGCGTCTCATCGCTTACGTTCAACCCTCCACATCTCATCATGAACTATAAATTTCAACTTTAGACTAGGGGGGTCAAAACTACGGAGACATGACGACATACTTTGATCCCAAGTCAGGGTAGTGAGATCCTTGTGAGCCCAAGTATGGGAGGCCACCTGATGTCCTTGATTGTAAGCATACTTGACACGCTTAACGTTATCCTCGCTGTATATGCAGCCCCCTAGGGTTTGTTGGGATGATATTAGTCATCGTTTAACGCCACCAACGCGCCAAGAAAAATATCAACGTACAGTTGTTCCCGTCTGGTACGGAGACGCGTGACTAGTGAGGGCGGGAAGACGGCTGCAACTGAGTGTGACACGTACTAAAGAAGAAAGTGCCTTTCGCGCCGGCCGCTTTGAGGATTTTGCTGACATCGTACCTGAATGATGTCAAAAGCAGACTTCAGTACAGGGTGAGGGATGCGAAGAGGGAGCGCGCACAGGTAGTAATATGGGCCGTCATCCTGGGTGGAGAATTTGCGGAAGAGTGAGTGAACAAGAGAAAGGGCTAGGTGGCGGGAGGGTCGCTCACGAAGGTTAGCGCGGCTGTATTGGGGACCGTGCAGTGCGTAATAACCTGTGCTCTTGCTCTCTTCTCTGGTTGAGGACGCGCTAGCCCGAGCACCGAAAGTCCAAGAACGACAATGGCAGAGATGAACATGGCGGGTAGCGATGAGGGAGAGAACAAGGCTCCTGAAGAGAAACCTTTAGCCTCCCTGGCTTTTGAACAAATCAGTGGCCACTAATTTCGGTATGATGACCCGGTGAGTGTGACATTGACAAGGCACAAGAGGGAGGCACCGAGCTGATCGACAACAGGTACGAGTTTTTGGAATCATCCAGAGCGAAATTCAAATCTAGAGTCGAGACTTGCTGATAATAATCGAATCTTCAATTTGGACGGATTGAGCATTGAGTGTGCTAACACAACCGTCGCGGTCCAGAAGATTCTCTGGCTGGCAGTCGTGGATTGATTATGCTGGTTTTGAACACCACCATCGATAATCGCGGCTTGATGGGCCGAATAGTATTCAAGCGCCCGCGACTTAGCTCAGGGGTCTGCTTGGCACGGCTTGGCGTATATCGACCCCATATTTGGCAAAATTTGCCTCCGACTAACGGCTTCAAGAAAGGAACCAAGGGCAAAGATCGCCGTGATACGGAAGCTGTTCCGTGCGATCTTGAGTGGGGAACGCGCCAGTGGTCTCGAAGGACGGACCATAAATTGTCGTGAGACGCCCACCGGGATAGATATATGTGCATGACCCGCATCTCCACCCGAAGACCAGGACTAATACCAAAGCCGGGGATTTTGTTTCGCTCTAGGCCTTTCTTGCCTGGACAAGATAGCGTAAGGGACCCTTCATCCTCGTATTCTCGACACCGAAGCGGTTTTAGAAAGAGCCTCCCACAGCCACCGCGAACATGTCCAACGAGCAGATCTAGCGTCCATAACTGCGAAGACATCGAAAAGCTCGGCCGAGACCCTCCTGAAAGGATACATCAGGGCTCGGTACAGTTTGACGCGGCCTAGTACACTGAGTACATTCTCGCGACAGAAGCTAAGCTTGCATATCCGAGCAACCTTTCGGTCCGACACTGCAACGGACTTTCGGTGTATGATTGGATCTGCGGACCCTCCCCCAAAGAGAGCACACAGCCAGCTCTTTCGCCTCAATCTTGCGTAACTTTTTGTCACCCCACGATGGTAGGTGTGATCCCCGTGAAATGGTAGGCTCTCTGGCCTTAGTGAACTAATACCAACTAGACAGGTCTCACAGTTTAAAGACAGTGCGGCTGCCGAGATCCTCTGGATTCCTTTTTAACTTGGTAAATTCAAGGCTAGGAGACGCGCAGAAGAACCAGGGAAAGACTCATTGCAAGCAGAATGCCTGGCATCTACTTACCTTTTGCATTTCGCCAATGCCAGCAGAAAACGGCACCCTGCTGTTTCCTCTTCGAGCTAGGTCCCGGATTTACTCGGCTGCCACCCAAGATTTCGTTTGTCGGCCAATCATATCGATTCTCGATACGGTTTCAAGAGTTTTCACTAGCACGACGTTTGTGTCGGCTAGGTATCTTGCAGATGTGACTCGGGCGTGGAAAGGGTTCAAGTTAGGTTCGTAGCACAGCCACATATATGAATGTGCATGCTTCCACCACGCTTTATGGGTCCACTAAGGCAGAGCCATTCACTTTCTAGCGTTGCGCGAACGCCTTACTTACTAAGTATCGGCACAAACCCTGTCGTAAAAATATCTCTACAAAGCTCCTCCAGGCCTTCATACGATGGGGTAGATGGGGTAGCTATCGGTAGATTGAGGGGGGGGAATATTATGCTTTAGTACGGATACAATATCTGTGGATCAAAGCTGCATCTAGTTTTAAGCAAAGGCCATCGTAAGTAAGTATATGCGTATTGCGTAATTGCGTATGCCCAGAGCCAACCAAAACCAACTCAACTCCGCGGGTGGCAGGCAGGCTCAGCCTTTTTTGAGACAATTCTAATCCAAAAAAAGAACATACCCAAAAAAATAATGATTTTATTATCAGAGCAACATCTCCCTCCACCGCTCCATGACGGGTGCGTCGCGGAACACCTCCTCCAGCACCTCCTTCACGGTCTCCACGTACACGAACCGAACGCCCGTCTTCACGCTCTCGGGGACGTTCTCTTCGATATCGGCGCGGTTCGCAGCGGGCGCGATGATGGTCTTAATCCCCGCACGATGCGCAGCCAGGATCTTCTCCTTCAGGCCGCCAACAGGGAGCACCTGGCCCACAAGGGATATCTCACCCGTCATAGCTACAACAAAAAAAAGTCGATGGGGTTACTGGACGAAGCCAAGGGATCGGAGGGGGTCAAAGTGCACACACATACCGATATCGGGATCGATCTTTGTATTCGTGAAGAGCGACACGAACGCCGACAAGATCGCCGTACCCGCACTCGGGCCCTCCTTGCCAATGCTTCCCTCGGGCATATGCACATGCACATCCCGCTCGTTCAAAAACTGGTCCCCGGCACTGCTCGTAATGCCCAGCTCGAACGCATGGGTCTTGACCCAACTAAGTCCGATCTGTGCACTCTCCCGGATCACCTCACCCAGCTTTCCCGTCAGCTGGAGACCTCCTTTGCCCGGCATGCTCTGCACGCACCGGTCAGGAACGGGACTGCAACACGGAAGGGGGGGGGGGGAAACAAACAAACGCACCATGGCTTCAACAGGCATAACGGCCCCGGATCCATTGCCCAGATACCCGAGGCCAGTGCTGACGCCCGGAGGAGGCGGTTGTGCGTACATCCGGTCCTTCTGGTACACCGGCGGCCCCACGTATTCCTTCAGCGTGTCGGGCGTGATTCTGACATGCACAGACTCGGGGATGGGCATGGGTTTGCGCTCCGTTGTGGTGACGTTCTTCGGTTCGTCTGGAGAAGGCGTGGGAGTGGTATCGGCTGGTGATTGCGGTGGTGGTGTAGATGGTGATGCTTCGGACGGTGGTGGCGTTAGGGGGGTAAACTCCTGTGAGGCCTGCGGTTCTGGAGCTGGTGTTAGTTCCTCGCGATTCTCAGCAGTGAGTTCTGGTTCTGTTGCTTGGGTAGGATCCGCTGCCGCTGCCGCTTCGACAGATTCCCGAGGCTCAGGGAACGTCTCCTCGCCGAGCTCCTGTACGACCTTGAGTGCAGCCTTACGGTAGATCTACACGAGCGCGCGAAACCACGTCAACAGTAGTCCAAACATCATCGCCGCCAACTGGGCCATACCTTGTCAATGTGCTTCTTCAAGTTCCGCACCCCACTCTCCCGGCAGTAATACTTGATGAGTACATCCACAGCTTCCCGGTCGAGGATCACATCAGCCGTACCCAGACCAGAGGCTTCGCGGGCCTGAGGGGCGAGGTATCGTTCCGCGATGACGAGCTTTTCCTCGGAAACATACCCGCTTACTTCGAGGACCTCCATGCGGTCCAGGAGAGGCGCAGGGATAGTGTCGAGGTTGTTAGCTGGAGAAGCCGAGTAGTGAGATGTGGAGACCATAGTAGCATGGCAACTGGATACATACCTGTGCAAACGAAGAGAACGCGCGACAAGTCGACGGGAACGTCCATACTATGGGTAATTTAGCATCAACTCTCACGAGGAAGAGTGAATAAGACACACTAGTGATCGAGGAAACTGTTGTTCTGCTCAGGATCCAGCATCTCCAACAAGGCGCTGGCGGGATCTCCATTGATTCCACGGCCAATCTTATCCACCTCGTCAATAAGTACCAACGGATTCTCAGTTCCCACCCGTTTGAGCGCCTGGATAATCTTGCCGGGAAGTGCGCTGCAGGGCACAACACACAGTCAACAACCAGCCCAGCCCTCGAGGAACTCAAGAAACAGAAAACACCCACCCGACGTAGGTTCTCCTGTGGCCCTTGATTTCCGCGACATCCGTCAGCCCACCGACTGAGAACCTGAAGAACCGCCTCCCAAGCGCGCCTGCGATAGACTTGCCGATGCTGGTCTTGCCTACACCCGGGGGTCCTACGAGGCAAATGATCTTGCCCTGCACGGAGCCGCGCAGCTTGCCAACTGCGAGGAACTCGAGGATGCGGGACTTGATATCAGTGAGCCCGTAGTGGTCGGCATCGAGAATGCGCCGGGCGTGTGGGAGGGAAAAGTTCTCGGGTGTGTGTGTACCCCAAGGAATCTATGTTGAATGGACTGGTTAGATCCCCCGCTGACGGAAAGGTACGGTACGGAAGACGAACCTGAGTGAGCCATTCAAGGTAGTTCCTGGTCACGCTGGCCTCGCTGGCGGCCGGCTCGAGCGACGCGAGCTTGTTGAGCTCCTCATCGAACACCTTCCTGACCAACTCGGGCATCTTGAGCTCCTTTGCCCGCTCCTTGAACTTCTCGATGAGTTTGTCCTTCCCGTCAGTCTCCATGCCCAGCTCTTTCTTAATGCCCTTCAGCTGCTCCATGAGGTAATACTCCCTCTGACGCTTCGCGATCTTGCTGTCGACATCCCGCGAGAGCTTCGACTGCAGCTGCGCGTTGATGAGCTCCTTCTTCAACACCAGCAACGCCTTGCGCAGGCGGTCCTCCACTACAAGGCTCTCCAGCACGTCCTGCAGCTCCCGGACCTCGCCACTCGACACGGCCGCCGCGAAGTCCGCAAGCTTGTCGGGCTCGTCAAAGACGTTCGACGCGACCTGGTTAATCGAGAAGTTGGTGATCTGGTCCCGGAAGAGCGGGTTCAGCTGCGCAATGTCCTTGAAGACGGAGACGATTTCGGACATGAATGCCCGGATGTACTGGTTGTCCTTGTTGTACGGCTGCGTCGTGAGGTTCTCCACGTGTACGATCGAGACGGGGTGTTCGAATAGGAAGTTGGTCTGCACGGGTCCTGGGGAGCGGGGTTAGTGGAAGAACATCTGCCTACGTAAGAGTACACACCTTCAATACTTGGCGGCTCTACCGTCTGGGGTTCGTCATCCGTCTTGACTTCGACCTGTGATACTCCTCCAGCCTTGACCAGTTTCGTGATCTTGATCCTCCGATGCGGGTAGAGCACAGCTGTAAGCCCATCCTCCTTGTCCTCGCCCTCCTTCCCACTTCCAGTCGCCGCAAAGACACTTGTGATCTGGGCCAGGACCCCGACAGAGTGCACTGAGTCAATATCCGTAATGACGTCGCTATCCGCGTTTTCATCCTTGAGCAGGAATGCACCGAGGTAGGGCTGGCCGCGCTTCATCATCTCCTTGATCGCTGCAACAACGTGGGGGTTCCTTATCACCACCGCCTTGTAAAATCCGGGGAAGAGCGGGCGACGCGCTATCGGGAGTGCCAGGACCTGTGGATAGACCTCGGGAACGGATTGTTTTGCTATGGAGCTGGAGCTAGGCTTCGACGGTGGAGGTGGCGGTGGTGGTGAATCGGGTGAGTCGGGCGGGGCCGTGGGTGGCTGAGAGTCGGACGGTGGGTCGGACGGAGGCTGCTCGGAGTCTGGAGGTTTGTCCTCCTCTAATTTCGCCACGACCTCCTCCTGCTCTGATTCCGGTTTGTCCTCCGGCTTCGCTTCCTGGCCATTTTTCGGGTTAATCCAACGCGGTGAGTAGAGTGACCGTGGGGTTCGGGCGAACGCGACGGGAGCAGATACAGTCAATGTCCGTCGACCAAGATGCCCGGAGTTCAAGGCAGAGGATATGATAGAGCGCGTGCATGAATGGCGCACAGCAGCCGCTCGCAGACCGTTCCATCCCAGCCAACTCATGGCAAAATTTGCAACGCTGCGAAGCCCGTCGCTGTCTAACGAATTAAGTTGGCTCCGTAGGACGTCCTATACGAGCATATACTCCCCGATAGACTGCACCGACAAGAAGAGGATGAGATGGAACCGAGTGGGCTGTTGACACTCAAGTCTTGGTAAGAAGAGGTTGAGGAAATCTTGCGATTACGTATTCGGATCATGTGACTCCGGAATATTGGAAGGGTTAATGCGGTCGTTGTTGAAGTACTGAGGACGATAAGACGTGCCCAGTAGCAGAGCAGGCTCAATATATATATATATATATATATGAACATGGGAGTGGGAGCAAAGGGAGGGAGAGGAAAGTTGTAAAGCTGGTGGTATTTCACATATGTCATAACATACATCAACAATCTGAAAGTAGAAGTCACAGCACCCAATTCGGCCGCCCGGATCGCAATAATACCCGACACGCTCGCTCGCCGCCTCTCGGAGAGGGGCTCTCAACCTCAACCCAACCCATTGTTGCCATCGTCTCCTTTTCAGTATCCAAACCTTTCACAATCTCGTGATCGTGCCAGGGATTCTCGAGTGTGGCCCTACGCGTTTGTACCGTGATATTATACTTTCGTGCGCGTTCTTATACTCATTGACATTCTCGCCGACCCATTTTAACCCCAGATCCTTCGTCTGACGCCTGACGCCCTCTTGACATGTCCTCAACAAACGCCGATCTCTTGCAGGTATCTGCCCTGTTCAATGACTGCATCGCCATGGTTAGGAGTCGCCCTGCAGAGAGCCTTGACCGCGCTGCAGAGGATTGGCTGAAGGAAGCTCGATGTGAGGTTATGAGAAAGATCGAAAAAAGGTGAGAATCGCCGGTTTCTTCCTTGCGTTGCCAGCGAGTGACCTGGAATAGCTACGATGAGCTCTCTCAGACGGCGAATGACATACTACGCGTTCCCCCCTGGGCTGTAGATCCAACCCACCCTTTGCAAATCTTCACCGCCACTCATTCTTGTGCCCTCGATCAATATTCTGAGGTGTTTATGGCGGAAATTAGCAAACTCTTGCTCGAGTGTGGCTTCGAGGCCGAGGTGTCGTCCCAGTCATCAAACGGGAAGCGATACTATTTTATTAAGATCTTCTTCCCTGGTGCCGTTCCGCTACCACCGCAGCCGCAGCCTGGGTCGCAGGTCACATCGTTGTTCGATTCGCTCCCGAAGTTTTCAGCTACAGTGTTACGGATAACACAAGTCGGGGAACCTGCCATCACTAGCACTTCGCCTGATGAAAATTCCTGATAGATTTGGGGTTAGCTGGGAAAGGGTGCATGGTGCTGCAGACAGTGACGGCGCAAGTCTTGAATTATGTACGATGATTCGTGTAGACCCCTAAAAACAGGCAAGTATCTGCAGACCATCCGGGGTCTCAAAGTCCGCCTCCGGAATACCGACGATCTCGATAGCTAGTCTATCTCTGTGTTCAGCGATACCTATCCCAGATTGCCTAGAGTGCTCTGTAGTCCATCCTTTGGCGGCGACCTCTGGACGCGTTCGTAGCAGGTGACTTTCACACTGAATCATGTGACGGATGTCTGAGGAAGTGTGACAGTCGTGACCGATGATTACACCCAAGAAATATTCGCGTTCTCAGGTGCGGGGACGCGTTTTCATCGCTATTTCCCATACTTTAACCCAGGTCCCTGTACAGACGTTACTATGGCCCAAGTAACCCCCGACCTCAAACAGGTGTCTACACTGTTCAAAGACTGTCTCGCTATGGTCAGGAGTCGGCCTGCAGAAAACCTCGACCATGTCGCGAAAGAATGGCTGAAGGATGCCCGTTGCAAACTTATGAAGGAGATTGAAAAAAGGTGAGCATAATGTAGGTAGTGATTCCTTGGGACACCCAAGTGACTGCTGTGCAGCTACTACGCGTTATCCAACAACGTAAATGACGCACTACACCTCCCGTACTGGGCTACGATTCCTTCCCAAGATCTCATCATATTCACCGAAACGCATCCCCGGGCTCTCGATGTATATAGCGAAGCGTTCGTGGAAGAATTCCGCAAACTCATGACCGAGTGTGGCTTCAGCGCCAGTATAGTAGAATCACACTCCTGTGGGTACGAAGAGACGTGGTATTGCATCCGCATATCCTTTCCTGCAGCGATTGCTACGGACCAGCCACTGTCGAAGTCAGAAGCCTTACGACGATTCAGGGCTCTCCCAAAGTTTTCTGCTACGGTCTTGCGGATCACTCAAGTCGTGGAGGCACCTGTTGTCGCGGAGCCGGACGAACCGAGAGTGACTAGGCAAAGGTCAAAAAGGGGGACGAAGAGGAAGGAAGTCCCGAAGGCCGCTGGGAGGAGTTCAAAAAGAAACCGCGGTTCGATGGCGTCAGGCGAACGAGATGAGCCGGCGGCACCAGAACCGGGACGCGTAGGAAGAAAGGTAAAGGGGTCCAAAGGTTCTACCAAGCCAGCCGCACAGGATGAGTTGGCGCAGGGTGCACAAGGGTCTCGGAGGAAGTCCAGCAGACTCCAAGCCGGGGAGTCATAACTGTCCACTTCGATGATCTGGTAAATTACCCGTCTGTACTTTAAAGCTTCTTGTATCAACAGTAACGATCCTGTAGTCGTCCAGAGATAAGCATGTGTTTCAGTCACGTCGTCATACCCAAGTTATCGGGCGCAGCATTGCATTGAATTAGACTCCGTGTCATATCTCGCGCGTCGTGATCCTCCTCGCGATAGTACGCACAAGGGCATTCTTCTACCGTAGCCCTAATGTTAATTGGTATGCTAACGCGCACCGTCGGCCGTTTCAATGACACCTGGCAATTCAAGGGGCCGTCGTCAGTTATCCACAGCCTTCTCATCGCGACTGTCCTTCTCGTTGCTGCTAGAGTCGTCGATTTCGCCTGCGACGGGGGAGGGGGTAATCGCAAGGACGGCTGGAAGAGCGACCAGGAGCGCTGCGCCCAAGAGCGCCCAGTTGATCGTCAACTGAGTAATGGCTGGGTCTAAGCATCACAAAGACATTAATGGCGCGTTTAGAAAAAGTAATGTTACGTCGAGTGACGCACACTTGAGCGCGTTAATCCGCCAAGCGACGGCACCGCCTGTCGCCTGGAAAGTCTTGTACACTGTCAAAGCAAAATGAGGATGCTGGAACGGATTTTGATGACTACTAGGCACGTACATCCGACGTACTTGGCCGCCTCGTGAGGGGAGTCAGCCAGAGATGCCATCATCCAGTAGCAGAATGACTGTTAAGGAAATATGCTCATTCCGGTTTTTTCGAAGGGTGGAATTGAAATTCGACGTACTTGCCAGAAAGCATCGAACGCGCCGTACCAGAAATACCTATGAGAATGCAGGTAATTGTGAAGACATAGTCGAAGAAGTAATGAGACGGTACTCACAACCAGAAGGGTCCAACATAGGTCCTGCCATGCGAGAAATCGAGCCATTGTGTCTTGCCAGTGGCGTCCTCCCATCGCTGGAACGCAAGGCCACCTGAGAAACCGTAAGTTACATTGATGGAAAGCAGGAAGACAAGGACATAAATTTTACCGCCCCAAATTGAGAAACCAGTGACCAGAACGAAGACGTAGCCGAAAATAGCACGCTGAGGACGTGTAAGGTATTTGAGGTCAAGCAAGCTGCCAATGACAATGCCACCGAACTGAGGAGAAGTAGTTTAAAATCGAACTGACGAGCAGTGAGTAGGAAAAAACGTACCATCTGGGCGATCCAATACATGGCGCCGTTCAGAGACCGAGCACGGAGAGTGAAAGTTGCTCCTGGGATATGATTCTCTCAGGGTGGTGTACAACTTTCGACGGTTAAAAAACAAAACAGAACTGACCGTTGACGGTATTCTGCTGATACGAGTAGAAGAAGTTGGCGCAGAAGAATGCCGGGATGAGAGGCCAGATCCGCCAATCTTTGAGGGCGGAGACGAATTTGGAGTACTCATTCTTGAGGGATCCAACGAATCCGATGCCAGTACCTGAGGGTGGGGGGCCGGCTCGCGTACCATCTTCTCTGACGACTTTGTGCGGAGGGGCAATGAAGACGGAAAGCAACCACCCGACAACTGTAGCGAGCGTGCGTCAGAACGCAGCTTTAGATAATAAAAACGCTTCGACTTACGCATGATCGCCATGAACGCGCCATCTGCCATACAGACTCAACCAGAGGCGCGAGAGAACACTCATGTATACGTACATGTGCCATCCGTAACTGTCCCACTCTTGGAATGGAAGTTAAGCGCGAACGATATAAAGGATCCAATGCCTCCGCCAAGGTTAAAGATGACCTGGTAATTCTATGGATGTAATCCCACGAAAGGTGCAGTGAGTAACGCACCCAGAAGATTCCAATAGCTCGACCCTTTTCGTCAGGTAGTGGGTACGAAACCATTATCTTGAATTACACGAGTTAATCATAAGCTCTGCGCCAGAGCAGGATGAATCGATTCACAGCTCCTTGCGCTACCCATAGGAAAGAAGCGCCGATACCGAGGATTGCGCCACTTGCAATTACGAAAGCGGAGTTGCCTGTATGGTTGTAGCAGAGGAGTGCCCCGGAATACAGCGCATACGTCCATCCTCCTGTGAATGTCATTCGTCCGGCAGCCGTTCAAGAACTTGAAGACTTCATACCCACCAATCAACAAACACACGCGGGGTCCGAACATCTGAGGAAGTCGTTAGTCACGAGGTTTTTAACAGAAGCATGATACTAACATCGAAGATCGGTGGCACAAGCGTGAGCGCTGACGCTGCAGTCGCGGCCAGAAGAGCGACTGTTGCGTTGGCAGCGACTGTACTATCCAATTGCCCCGATCCACCGAGGCCGCCAATCGCGTTATACATTCCTATTAGTTTGAATAGGTCAGCGAACCATCTTTAAGACCCAGACCGTCTACTTACCTGGACAGCAGAAACAGATCACAGAGATGAGCACAATCTGCGTCATCGGACTCGCCCATACTTCGTAAATCCTGCTGCGAGTGGTGTTCCCGTTCTCGAAGTGAACATCGTCTATTGCAGGACTTCCCATGGTCGTGTGAGGTCAAGAAAAACGTCGACCACGACTTCTGAGAGGCTAAGTAGTGTCAAACAATGCCCACGAGCTCCTCCACATGGTCTTTAACCATCAGTAATGGTCCGAACTCTGATGGTTATCTTCAGGGTATTTGGAGGGTTTAACAGTTTACACGCATGTAACTTCTTTGCCGACCTTGCCGAACACGCGGAAACCACGTAAGACTGGATCACCAGACCGTATTCTCTCGCTCGAACCACAACGTCGAGTGGTTGCCAACCGTCAAGTCTCTTTGTTTGGTGTTCATGTTGCTGCGAGGCGTGCTATTCATTACATATCGTTTTAATGGATAGTCAGATAGCCTCCAGACAGTCTACAACGCTTGCAAGACTGTGAGTACTCACCTATAACGAGGAGCAAGTTCTAAATCTCCGATTTCAGGTCAGTGTACTGAAAAACTGAAAAAGCCACAGTAGAACGGTAGTAGGAGGCAGCGTATACTACATGGCGCATACTGATCGATTTCGACATTAAGATAAGCAATGCCGATCCGTTCGACCCCGCCCGATGATAGGTTATGGAGTGAGATTGGGGCGCGTCTGACTTCCATACGCCTTTCGTTATTTTGAGGCGCAATAAGGGGAGAGGAGACGCAACTGCCCGTCAACTATACGATGATATCGTTGGGGCGAACTATCAGTTATCCGCGTAACCTACCATCTGCGTCCATGATATTATGACGCACTGCTAGCACCTTCAAGACCGGACGATAACAAAGACGCGGATGTTTTCTGCAAGTAGCATGAATAAGATTATGTGTCGGAACTCATAGGCAGATAGATGGGTCTTTGCCGATAGTGAGCCTTGATAGCAATGGAGCGAAATTTTACTGAATGGTCACCCGCGCAGTCAGCTTGAGCGTAGACAGCAGGTCTGACAGACATCAGACGTCGTCGAAGATCTGACTGAATAAACATTCGGCAGTCAAAGGCGTCATTGTCATGTACACGCGTCGGCTGCCCACGGGTATCCTTTTTCAGTGGACCAGTGTTGCCGTTCCCCCGTGCCTCCCCAGTCGCTTGGAACTAGCTTGAAGCCGGCACCCACCGTGCATTGAAGCGGTGGGTCGCGATAACGGTATCCCATCATCACGACAAGCCGGGAGTCGCGTGCGCAGGTGGCAGCGGGTATATAGGTGTAGAGACCGGCTTGGGCAGCTCTAGGTCCTGTTGGCATCGTCAATCTCAGGAATATACCGATCCATATCATCCTCAGCCGAATCTATCCCCAGCTGCGGTGGACGCGACGCTGGATGAAAGGGCGCCTAGAGCTCAGAAGGAACGATGTGTGCTTATACTCGAGATCCACTTGTGGGCCCTGAGAATGCACGTTAGCCTGATCATGAGTGCTGGACAACCTGTCCTGATTAGGCTGCGACCGACTCTCACGGGTCGCACAGACGATACGTGACGCGTATCCACACAGACGGGATGATACCGAGGAGGAAAGGGTCCTTGTGGGCGTCTTCAGTCAGTCCGAGGGCTTAACAGTCGTGACGCGTCACATTGGAGGGGCAGCGGCCCCTGCCTTTTATCATCACGTCACTATACGGCAGCAGTTTGCGGTCAACCTGTGACCCTTGTATGACCCTCATATCCTTGCTAACTTAGATGCGGCTGATGGCGGGGGTGGAAGTAGGGCGGGTGACGCAGTCTCAAGCAATGTAGACAGACAGTGGCAGAAATGATGTTCTCTACGGCATGATGCAGTGCATAGATATTAATCCTCGAAATTGTTGAAGGACAGGTGCCCGCGGAATCGGAAAAGGCGCTGCGGCGGAGCTATGGTCTCGGTTGTTTTGTCCCAATCTCGCCCCCCCCAAAGCCAGTGTCTAATCCGCATGGGCACCTGTTCGCATACATGGGGGATGAATATCGGAATCTGGATACCAAAATGGCTATTGTCCTTATCTTGCCTAGTACGTTGGTATCTGCAGAGTGCGTCGTAAACTCAGCTTGAATGTAGGGGGATTGGCGCGGCTACCTGGTGGGTCAATTAAAGCGACGCATCCTTGCGGGGGTAAATGAAGAAAACGTGTAGCAACCGAACGTTACGCGCCTCGGGGAAGCCCAAACACTGAAAGTGTGATCTTGATATCGAACAACTTCGAAGATTGTGCAATTGGAAAACGAATGTGGTGCTATGGACAGCGATGTGTGAAATCTATGCGCGAGTAAACTGAATGTTCGGGGGCAGTCGTGGAGGCGCCGAATTTTGGGTATGTAACTATGATTATCCGGGTATGAATGATAATTTATCGAAAGGCTGGGCTGGGGGAAATTCGCTAGTTCCTGTTAGACGGGGGGTGACAGTTTGCGCTCTCTGACGAAACGGCATGAGCCCGTGTGGATCGGGGAGAGAGAGAGATGCATAGCAGCACTCACCCGCTAGCGTTCCCCAGAAGCTCTTCGAAGCGCGACCTGAACCGGAAAAGCTGCTCGTCATAGTCGCCAGATACAATGTGTCCATTGTCCAGCTGGAAAGCCTGGCACTCGCGGATGAATTGTTCGAGGTCCTTCACGCGCGTGATGGAGAGTTCGGGTTCATTGGAGCCGCGAGCACGAGCCAAGTATGACGCGACGAGTGTGGAGAGGCCGCCTTGAGAGGTACAATAGAAAGAGCATATAAGCCATTCCGTGATTCTAGGAGTATAACACAGACAACGTACCGAGAATAGTGGTCGCGACCGCAGCCTTTCACGAGGAAGATACCCCCGATAAGATTAAGTGTCGCGCACGAACGAGAAAGCCACCCACCTGTCGCCCGGTTGTGGCCGCAGCGGATAAGCCGGTTGTCAAAGACCCAAGAAGAACCTGCATGCCTATGGCCGCGTTCAATGCGTAGCCTGTCATTTTCGCCTTTAGGGCATATTTGTCTCGTTCGATAACTGCCCTGGCAAGAGTAGGATCCAAACGTTCGCCAACAGTGCGTCTTGGGTGAGGCTGATACGTGTAAGACACATAAACCTGAGAATGGGTGTGGGTTGCAAATAGGCTCACCTTTTCCTCGACTGGGACGACATGATCAATCATGGATACTGGTCTGGCTGAGTAGTGCGTATCCGCGGTTCTCGTTCTTGCTGGGGCGCGTATATCAGATGCAAGGCGCGTATCCCCCGGTAGAGGAGGCAGAGGGTTTCCTAAGCGATCGCGGTCACGTCCGTATCCATTATTGCGACGTGCTTCGAGAGCGAGAGGTGCGTCTTCTTCGGATCTCTCAGTAGAACGAGTGGGCGAGATAATCCGGGGAGGTGCAGATGAAGCGGTATACGAGAACGGCTGAGCGGGCATCAACCCAGCAGTGTTCAACGGGGCCGGTTGTTGCTGGACGGGTTGAGGCTGCGCCGGCTGCGATTGGAGTGGTTGTTGCTGAGTGGGCGGCTGAGCTGGCTGCTGCTGAACTGGCTGCTGCTGGACTGTCTGTTGCTGAACGGGCTGTTGCTGAGTGGGCTGTTGTTGCGTGGGCTGCTGAGCGGGCTGCTGACCTGGCTGCGTCGAAGCATGGTCGCGTTCGCTGCCGTTCTCGTTGTCCATCTCTCGTTATGGCTCAACCGGACACGGTATCCGCAGGGGAGATGGTGAGCGCTCTCCAACCACGTACAATGTCTCCCTTTACAGTATTCATAGCAAGGATCGTCTACAAAATGTCAACATGGGCCCGAACACTGTCATCTGCTGATTCAGAAGTGTGAGAAGAAAACGCGGGTGAATAACGCCACAAAAGGTGTTTCAACGTCAAGGAACTGTTTCAAAGACCCCAGGAACGCAGTTTATATGGTGATTATCAGGAAGCCCTATGTTTGTCTTCGGTGTTCTGGGAATTGCGGTTGTAACCGTGTCAGAACATCTTGACAGAAGTCAAAGAATCATGTGGCACATCTCCATAATTAAAAGCTGGGCGCAATCGCACGGATGATGAGATAAAAAAGCTAATAAAGTGCGGGAGAAGTCCAAATTCGGTGCGGGAGCGTACAGGCGAGCCACGAAGTCCTTAATGAGTCACGGATGACCTGTGTTGTTTTGACACCGAAGTGCGAAGATCATACAGCCGCGAAAAGGTCATCCGCCGAAATGAGCTGCTCAATGACACTCTATGTAGGGAGCGGGGCCGTAAAAGTACCTCGACCGCGACCGCCACGGTAGCCTCCTCTGGGTAGTACTCGCCCTCGATCGAACCCAGGCACAAAGCCTCGTCCACGGAACTGAGGACCAAAGCCCCGGCCGCCTCTGGGAAATCCACGTCCAGCAGGAGCAGCAGGGGGAATGACATGGGCACTACCGTTTGGTTGGGCGGGACGTATGAGCGGTTGTGGTGTGGGCTTTTCGATGTGATTGACGCCCTGATGGTGGCCACCACGGCCGTTGGGGTACCCGTTCCGGCCACGATTGGGATTGGTCATGATGTGGACCGGAGAACTGTCCCTAAAAAGCCATATGTGTAATGCGTGGGTGAGTTTGGAAGGTAAAGAGAAGAGGGGAAGAACGAACATCGATGGGGGTGCTGGTCGGAATCCTGACGCGGCTGCTTGTCCTGGTGCTGGACGCACCGCTGGATGCGGGCCAAATCTAGGTCTGAATGGAGGATTTTGTGGAGGGGGTGGCGCCTTGGGGTTGGTGGAGGTAACAAATTGAGGGTTCGTCAAGTTCAAACACGTATTAAACTCGACCGTTGAGCCGCGGTATTGCGAACATCTACAGCATATGTCAGTCTGCTGTCAGCGTGGCAATAAGAGCGCATCACTAACCTGTCACCGAGGGTAATCCCCGACATGAACGCAACGTCCCACACCACGTCCATCGACTTAGCGTTCAAGCCAATTACTACACCTTTGACTGAAAGCGGGACGCCTCCCGAGTCCTGCACCATCGTAACCCGATCACCCAGGGCGAAGTGCTGGTTTTGGAGACGGTATACGGCATGCGCTGGTTTTAGCACAGCCTGTCGCGGAATGCCCTTCACAATTGCCTTTTTGATGCCGGAAGACTTGGTGGCCGTAAAGGTGTCTGCCAGTTTTTCGATCTCGGCAACGGTATCCTGAAACATATACATCAATGGAGCAAAGCGATGGAGAGGGATGGAAGCGCACCTTCGTTAGCTGGTCGCAGAATAGGGATACAGGCTCAAAGTCGCGAACCCCTTTGGACTTCAGCCATCCCTTGATCTCCCTCACACGCGCGTCAGCGTCAACGCCAGGCAAAATGTCAGCAGCCCTGGCCATGGCTGGAGCACGATCTAATAAGCGTTTTGGAGTACAACATAGTTCTATGATAGACGTACCATCTCCACCGGCATCGAGACACCTGAAAATCTCAGGGAACTTCACCTGCAAAAACAAGAGTTAAGTGAACTCAAACAAGGCATGCGTCAATATCAGTTTACCTTGTACTCGCGAAGGAGTTCCACAGCTTTTTCGCTGAATTCCCAATGGCGGCCTTCCTTTCGTGAGTAATCGATGACCTTAAGAGCCTTCGCCTCAAACTTCAGGCTCAAGCCTAAGTTGGTCTTTTGGTTATCAGACGTGATGACCATGAAGCTTGATGTGATCTTGGACAGTGCTCGACCGGAGATTCCAACCATGTCTGCAGTCCTAAACGAAGGATAATAATGGCTAGACTGTCGCCTTTGCACAATAGCTTTGAATTTGTCGTTCTCCGCCTTGTCTGATGGAAAGAACTGCAGAAGACCCTAAGTTCGGAGTTGGCAACAAACGAAGAAGAAAGGAACGCACAGCAAGGATGACTGAAAGGCTCTTTTCTTCCGTAGCAGAAACTTGAGCAGCGACACCATAAGCATGCTCGCCGAGGAAGAAGATCTTGCTGCCTTCTGGGAACTCTTCTGATAATGGCGGGGCTGCACGTTCTAGATACCGAGGGTCCTCTGAGGCGACTTCAGGGAGACACATCTGGACAGCTTGCTCGACCTCCTTGTCCGGATCTTCATAGTCTTTAACAAACGCTCCCGTTTCAAGGCGCTTCAATCCTGGCCGTAATGCATCAGCAAAACAACGAATCGCCCAAGCCAGCCTAAGACTCACCTTTAAGCGGACGAACATGCAACAAGATCTCAACGGCCCCTGTCAGCACACCCGACCTCTTCGAATACACCTGCTCGATCCTCTCCGCCTTCATCTTCCAATGTCCCAGGCCCTGCGGCGCATGCGGGTTCGACACGACCTTCGGCGCCGCCCCGGGCACCACGACTATCTTCTCGTACTTGAACAGCGAATCTGACACCGCCACCACTAGGCCCTCCTGTAGGAACGGCCACCCCATGAATGTCCGCTCGCCTACCATCTCCCGCGCGATGTCCTCCGTCTTGGCGTGCTCGTGCGGGTTGACGATCTGCACAACCATGGACTTGTTTCGGCTCTCTGACCCGTGCACGTTGACGCCGTGGAAGCCGAGCACGGCGGTGTGCGGCAGGGTCTTGAGGGAGGGGAAACCGGCGAGGGCGTCGACGCCGGTGAGCACTCCGTTGCACAGGCCTTCGATGAGGTGAAGCCCGTCCAGGGTGGGAAGATCGAAGGGCTCCATGTGGCATGTACACCTGTAGAGCGGAGGGAAGAAGCCAGGTAGAGATGAAGGGTATAGCGTGGGTTCTCCCGTGCTGTACGAGAACTTTGTGCTGGTCCCAAAGCTATTTCGCTGTTTTTCTTCCGGCGTAAGTCGATGTTCCCGGGCTAAGGGGATATCTTTTATATTATGAATCCAAGACGGAGCAACGAGACGCACCAGTCATGGCCTTGAGCAACCGGACCTCATTGATGAAGGGAATCTTGACTATAGCCTCCCAGTCCTGCTTCTTACCATTCAGATCCTGCTCAAACTCGAGAGGGTAGAAGTCGAGAATTGGCGAGTTAGGGTCGTACATCAGATCCTACGGGGATAATGTTAGAGATGGTGAGGAGCCATCTAATGATAGGAAACTACCTGATACGCTAGTGGGATGTGTTCCTTACTCGCTACGGGTAACACACCCATGAGCTGCTCGTATGGTCTGAACGGTGTGCCAAGCTCGAAGTTGAACGCCATCGTATCAATACCACGCAGATCTGTGAAATCGTCTCGTGAGATCTCGCTCAAGAGAGCGGGGATAGTGCGGGGGGCTCACCTGAGATACGAGGTGCATAATGGTAATTGTAGAACCATCCCCACGACGCGACACCACTGTAATAATAATGCATCACCCACTGCAACCCTTCTACATATCTGTACACCAGGTCTCCCATCTCCTTCGGGTCGTCGTACGAGATCTCCAGCTTGCCCTGAGAATCGGCAATGAGATTGTCAGATCCCTATCCTTGTCGCTGTGAGTGGCAGTGCACGAGCTCGCTTACCCGGTAATAAGCACGTTTCCACTCGTCCATTTTCTCCTTCACCGACCGCTCGTACCGCGCATCAAATCCGCCGCCCTCGTCATCCTCTACGACGTGCGCCTTCTCGTACTTCTTCAGCACCCGGTCAATGGCAGCTCGGCTTTCCTCGTCCTCTTCATCGACGTCCTCCCACTCATCGCCATCCTCCCCTTCGCTCTTGCCGATTGGTGTGCCCGTCCCATTTGCCGGGCTCTCATCAGGAAGGGACTCTTCCTGAGCACCTGGGAACCGCCACGTAACGAGGTTCACGTCCTGCTCGTCGTATTCGTCCCACCGCACGCTAAGGTGCAGGTCCTCCGCGAGCTTCTCGATAAACTTCCGCTCTCGCGCAGGAAAATCGTTCGGCATCGCCAGTCGCGCGCCACGTGTGTGTGCAGACGAGACGACATGCCGATTTTCCATCACAAATGCCTTGACCCGGTCGAAGATCTCCCGCTGAGGAGCGGTTAGCACTAGACAAGTGACCAGATCAAGGTCAGCATAAGCCAAAGGTCAGGAAGGACGATGACAAACCCAGTTTCGCCCGCCTCTGGGCAAGCTCCATCTCCTTCACGTGCTTCGCCTGCTTTCCCTTGTACCAATTCGCATCCGCAAACTCCTTCTCAAATACTTCCTGCTCCCACTGCGCCATTTCGTCTAGCACCAGCTGCAGTCTTTTCGTATTAATCGTTCCGCTCTCGTTAATGTATCCATCTGCAACAACGGACCCTTTTTAGTCGCCTGAATCGCAGGGTAATGTGAAGGAAATTGCTCACCCATAGCAGGCAGGATCTTCTTATACACATCAAACAACTTCTCCAATCCATTCTCGTGAATGTGCAAGTCGGGTAGGTTGGGCAGGAAATCGTTGCCCACGAATACAGCCAGTAAAATAAAATCGTCGATGACCCGCTCGAGGCTGTAGTCGAACGGTAACATAGGCTCGATGTCTCGGAATTCGAGATCGAGATACTCGCGCATGAGCGATAGGTGGAGCAGGTAAAAAGTTATCGACTCCAGGCTGTGAATAAAAGGAAGTTTTACCACTCATTACAAGTGGGCGGGGACCGTGCACAACGTACCTCGTGCCCCCCTTCTTCCTCGAGGCAGGCCCAAACTTGACCTCCTCACGTAACAAGCAAAAGTGAGGATCGTGACTCAGCAGCCCCAGCATGATGAGATCTGCATCGAGTCCGTACAAGCAATGCCGGACGTTCGGGTTGTAGTCTGGCTGTGCGCGCGAAAGCCGGATGTACTCCATAATCTTGTGCTCGCCCTCGCCGGGGACCTCGTGCCCCGACAGCACGACCTCCACGTCCCGCCAGTTCGAGTCCTCGGTGATCTTCTTATTGATAAAATAGCGCAGCTGCGCTGAGAGGCGGGCCATAAATGGCGTGCCTTGCAGGACGTCAGGACTTTGGGAGATACAAAGCGCTGCAGAGGACATACCTGGTGTAATACAGTTGCTGTCGAAGGCCTTTTCTTCGGGAAGCTTCTCCCCTTTCCTTTCTGCTTTCTCTCGTACCTCCTTGGCCTCCTTCGCGGTTCGAAACCGCCGGCTCCGCTGCTGGTTCATTTTGGCTCTGGGAGCCACGCCGTCGACGGCCATAAAGAATAGTTTCTTCGGTTTTATTTTGCCAAAGAGATGGTCGACGTAGGCGAAGATGGAGGTGAATATTTGCTCCTCGGACAGGCGAAAATGAGCGTCCTCGTCATTTGGATGTGAGCCTAGCACCAGGTAGGTAAGAAGACACCATTATGAGTGAAAAGCGCTCACAGTTATGGATAATGCCATTGAAGTCAAGGTATAGGTTGTCTGGACGACGTAAGTCACCTGCGATGTCTCTCAAAAAGGCCCTGCTCACCAAATTCGGGGATCTTATTCTCTTGGATGAGCTGGGACGTCAAAGGGTATCGCTCTCTTTGAATTGTTAGCGGTTTTTTCCCCCTCAAAAACGCTGATAAGACATACGAGATGTAGCGAAAAAACTGAGGGCATGTTTGTCAGTTTACATTTCTCCGGTATAGCTGCGCAGCTGGCAAACCTTTGGAATGCCTAGTGGCGTTGAATAAGGTCAGCGATCAGTTTTTTGAAAACGCTGATTCAAGTTACCCATTAGCGACAAGAATTGCTTGCTAGGAGTTGAGGTCGACGGTGAGGTGGTGGTTTGGAGAGCGTGTGTAATGACCTTGGCCGAGTTTCCTTTTCGAGCGACGTCCAACGTTCACTCATTACCACTCCAAAGCAACACAATCAAGAACTTCAAGTCCAACTCATTACACTATAATCATCTGTACATGAAGGTAAGTTACTCAACGAAATTGTTACCGCATGCTGGAGGATACCACCGTTATTGTACTGAAGAAGAGATGCAGAGTTTTCGGCTTGCAACAACTGAAAGCCTGCCATGCGGTCCGCAGGAATACTCGAGCTGACAGCGCCTGGCCTTCGGAATGGTCGGCCGTTCTCATGCCACTCCCGAACACCTAGGGTGCCATAAGGAAACCAGCGCTCGTTGACACTTCTCCGGCCACTCATACGACCGGTGTACAATTGTCGCCGTTCCTGCGATGGTCGCCTCTCGCGGAGTCCGGCACTTCAAAATATGCCACCAAACATACTTGTTCGAGCATCAGAGTCTGCCTGGAGATAGGAGAATACGTTGAGTCATCCCGATTCTTCACTTCATCTCTGCCATGTTGTTTTTAGTCTGAATTTCTGAGTCTGATGAACGATCAACCCGACCACCGCGGTATTCTGCTGATACGAGAACACGATGCTTTAGCGTGACCATACCACTGGCTTTCAAAGATAGACCTGCTAACGCCATTCTGACTTTGCTGGCAAAACATCGTTATCGCTGTTTACAAGGAAACACGAGCTTTTGCCAAGATTCCATACCCACCGGGTAGACATATTCGAAGGTGTGCGGCCACGGTCTAGGATCAGTGAATAGTCATGTATAGAACCTACATGCAGGGCGCAATCACGACTTTATTCATCCGTTGCAACTGCCTGCTCGTTCCCTGGCCAGTTATGACAACCCAGACTGCGGAGTACGCATGGGATGAAACTGTACCTGCTCAGACCGCACAGCACTGGCATCGCGTGTCAAGTGTCGAATTCATATCGCCAAGACAGCACGAGGCGATCATCGAGCGGAAAGTCAAACTAGGAAGCAAGCGGCGTCTATGGACGAAGGGCGGAAACACCCCACTTCCGCTATCATCAATAGACTCGTAATCTCACAAAAGACAAAGCCCCCGAAGTGCACGGCGGTCATGAGAAGCTGATTTCTTTCAAGTCGGGCTTTAGGGCTGCCCAGGAGCTTCACAAGGTGATTGCCGCTCCGTTCCTCAGATTGTGTCAATTTCACCAACCGAGACCGCAAGGCGTCTTTTCATGATGTTGATACCCACTGTCAAGTTTGTTTGATGCCATCGCAGAAGCCAATTATCGTTGAACGAGATCGACAAAAATACAGTTACAATCAGGTGGGCGAATGTATACAGTATCAGATCGCTTCCGAGTGGGTTATAGGAACCTCGACGACGGCTACCCGCCGATCTCTATAGCTCCTTCGACTCAATGCCAATGTACGACTGTTCCTTTGATGTTTGGCAGGGTTACAACCATTCAACGGTCTGGAATCACAAAAGAGGTTAGACACGAGCAACATGAGTACCTTGCCGAAAAAGAACATTCTCGCGTACCGCAGGTGGCTTCGAAGAGATATCATAAGTTACCCTGTTGATGCCTGCAACCTCGTTTGTGATACGAGACGACACACGTCGCAAGACTTCCGGTGGAAACACAAACCTAGGATACATCGATGTCTCACTCAGCACATTACCATTAGTGGGTAAAGTAAGCGGAAGGGGGCGCACCAATCAGCCGTCATAAAATCCTCAGATTGAACTGCGCGTAGGGCAATGACCTGATGCGCCGAGGGTTTGGGATCACTTGTCGCATCGCTAACGTCATGGCTGTGCGGGAACGTACCTGTTCATACGTTCGCTGGTCGCCCATAACGCCAACCGCTTTCACAGGCAACAGCACGGCAAACGCCTGCGCAATGTGATTATAGAGCCCGGCTTTGCGAATCTCCTCCAAGTAAATGTTATCCGCCTTTTGGAGTATCTTTACCTGGTCACGTGTAACTGGTCCAAGGATGCGTATTGCGAGACCTGGACCAGGGAAGGGATGGCGCTGGACCAGTGGGGCGGGTATAGAAAGCAGCCTGCCAAGCGCGCGTACTTCATCTAGTAACGCGAAAGGTGGGTGTTGTAAGCACCGCTAACGCCAAAAGTGGATCAGAAATCCACGTGCCTTTGAACAGTTCTCGTAAGGGCTCGATTAGCTTCAGTCTCATGTCTTTGAGCAAGCCACCAACATTGTGATGGGTCTTGATGGTTGCACTTGGACCTTTGAAGCTGATACTTTCGATGACATCCGGATACAAGGTGCCTTGCAAGAGCCACTCCACGCGTCCTTTTGCCGCGGCGCCTCTCGACTCTTCCGCATCAGCCGCGGCTTCTATCTTGGCGGCCTCCGCCTCGAAAACATTGATAAACGTGTTGCCAATGATCTTGCGCTTCTGCTCTGGGTCCTCGATACCCTCAAGCCTAGAAAGGAATAGGTCCGACGCGTCTACGACCGTTAAGTTGACGCCGAGATCCTTATTCAGCATGTCGTTGACCTGCCGCGCCTCGTTCAATCGCAAAACACCGTTGTCGACCATAATAGCATGAAATCTAACCAGAATGAGGTCACTGATATGGAGAGCGTTGATGGAGGAGCATACCGGTCACCGATGGCTTCATGCATCAGTTTCGCAGCCACGGTGCTGTCGACGCCACCACTAACGGCACCAATTACACGGCCTTTCGGTCCACAGATCTCACGAATGCGCGCTATTTCTTTACCTATAAACTCTTCCTAGGATGTGGGGGGTAAGTCAACGGAGATAAGGATAGCGCGATGATTCATTTCACCATTGTCCAGTTTTTCCGACAGCCGCAGATATTCAGGATAAATCGACCAATAAGCTCTTTACCGCGCGGGGAATGCGTGACTTCGGGGTGGAACTGGATGCCATACAGAGGCCTTGAATTGTGCGCGATAGCGGCATACGGCGCTGACTGGGTGTATCCGATGATATGGAAGTCGGGCGGTAGTGCTGACAGTTGGTCTCCGTGGGACATCCAGACCTGATCGGGATGGTATCAGATCGGTCGTTAGTAGAGATGCAGGTGGGGTGAGAACCTGCATTTCATCCCCTAGGCCTTGAAAAAGTGTATCAATAGATACGTTTCCTCCCTCGGCTTTCTTTATCTGTAATTGGGCGAACCCGTATTCGCGATGATCGCATGGAGAGACCTTCCCGTTTAGATTCCACGCGATTTCCTAGATAACGTTAATGTACAGTCTGAGCGATAGTGTGCGGTCATTCTGGAAGGAAGGGGAACGCACCTGAAGCCCGTAACATATTCCGAGAATAGGTATTCCAAGGTCGAAGATGGCAGGGTCAACATGTGGTGAGTCTTTGTCGTACACAGAATACGGGGATCCCGATAGTATGATTCCTATAAAATTGGTCAGATAACGAGAGCGACCATCTAGGTAAGGTGGACCTTTTGGTGTAAATTTAATGTCCTGAAGCCTAGTAGTACATGGCATCAGCTCAGCATAGACGTTGTGTTCACGACATCTCCGGGTGATCAGATGGCTGTACTGCGTCAAGTATCTTAGTAAGTTCCTTATCGTTGGTCTAACAAGATCGCGTACCTGCGACCCAAAATCAAGGATAAGAATGGTATCAAATTGGTCATGAATCTCTGCCATGGTGAGCGCAGAGGTATAGGTCGCCCGAGAGTTATGGTCTACGTTAGGAGGCAATTGGAAAAATTACGCCTCCACGTCTCACGTGAGAATCTCGTGACTAATCATGATGTCAAGTTCGATCGCTGAATGTGGCAGTGTTGATGCTGGTTAAGTTCCTTCACCCTTCAAACGTACGTTGAACGAACCGCAGGCCCTCGATCCCGAAGCGCCGTCCAGACGACAAGCTTGGCTGCACATAATTATTTCACATCGTCGACGGCCATATCCATCCGCCTATTACCACTTCCAAACCGCAGCTGTTTCATGTCTTGCTATGGAAATGCCACACTTCTAACTGTCGAAACTAACACTGACGCGGCGGCGGCGTCGGACAGCCTCGAAGGCTCTGAATCAGCCTTCGAGTTAACCCTGATAGGAACTCGCACGCCCCTGCTCCTCGACATCACCGCTCATCCAGGATGTGACCAAATGAAGGTCGACAATACGACGTAATAGATTCATGTAAAGGCACGGTGTCTATTGGTGTCAAACGTCATTGTCTAGATAAGCTTCATGTCTTGCGGCCGACCTATGCCAGCCGTCTGAACGAGCCAAAGCTGTCTTTTACGATGTATTCAGTCCTAATCAGCATTGATCATCGCCGGCAGACCTATTGCTGGCAGCACTCCTGCCACCAGCAGGAGGTGGATAGCAACGCCCGATCCTGCGGACACGTCGGGATCTATTCATCGGTGTGCTCAAAAAGGTCATCTAGTCACTTGCTCGTCTGATTTGTCTTGTCTGTCGACCTGCTGCATATCATTAACGTTATCGCCTGCATAGTGTGATATGCGCTTTTGAGGTTATCGTGATATATGGCCGCCCTTTCAGTCCTATCATCCCGCTACCAAATTTGTCATGCCGCCCCCGTGGAAGGCGGGGACAACGTGTATTTTTACAGACAACCGAATACACTTGCATCATCGCTATGGAGCGTCGACATTTGTTGGAGTAGCGGTGCCACGTTACTCCAGGAGCTCCAAAGTTGCCACCGCAGCAGTTATTCGAGGAAATATTCTGTGTAATAGGTATTGAAACACACCTCGATCGAAACACACGACTACCTCCTTCCACGATAGATGACTTGGCAGGGCGAGACTTGGCCGCAATCGCCAGGTTAGTATGATGTACCCTTGATTCGCTCTTGCCCGTCGACGCATTTTATTTCTCTTTCTGTATACATGAAAATCTGGATTCCGCGTGTGTTGAGTGGGTAAGCGTACTCTACAATGGCTAATGTGAAACGCAATTGATTCCTCTTCTAGATATAATCATGATTTATTTCTTCATTCCGCACAATACATAATACACTGACGTCTAGGAGTGCCTGTCTGATGCTATCAGATAAACACGCGACGACGTGGGTCACAATCCTGGTCGCCAACGAGCGCCTCCATTCTGCCCCCGACCCATTTCTGCCCGCATTCTTCCAGAAAGAAGCGACAAGGTGGGCGTACCTTCATCGCCGACTTTTATTAATCCCTGTGCGGTACATTATCGGGGACCTGCGAGTTCTATTGGAATTGGTTGAAGGGACGGTGAACTCAAGGGAGGCCGACTCGGCGTACAGCTTCAAAAAAATACTACATCTCTTGCATATTCCCATGGCTTTCCCCCCAAACTGGCGCGCCTGTTTTGTAAGTAGACGCATCCAAATTCAATCGGAGGTGAACCCTCAATATAATAATAGCCTTTCCCAGGGTTGGGAATAAATTTCAATCCCAGAGTCGATCAACTGGATATCCTTTGTCGTCCCGTAACGATGATTTGTTTCCGCCAGTCAATTTGACATAGCCATATCCCGCATGCTTCGATATGGAGAATCATTGTTGTTGTACCTGGGATGATGAGCGGGTGGTTTTCATTTCAGCGCGATCATACCCCATACTCATCTAGTGAAAGGCGATGAATTGTATTCGATGGTCGGGATGCACTCTGTAGCGAAGCTTCGACTCGAACGATTGATCCTGTTCAGGTTGCCATTACTATCGCGAGTGACTCACCGTGTTACATACATCTCCAAAAAGTTGTCGTTGACACCGTCGTTTCCCACATCGAATGACACAATAGACAGTGACATACTTGGCACTTCAAGGCAAAAAAAAAATGCGTTTTCTCTCCGGCGGCGCTTTTACAAATAGGCTCCCTTGTAACTGGAAATTTGTGTCTATGCGGCGTCCTGTGATCCGGGAAGCTGCTGCCGACACTAGGCTTAGAGGGACAACACAGTTGCTGCGATCATGGAGGCTCTGCACCGCGAGGCTTGCAGCTATGCAAGTGCCACTTCTCCAGATATTTATCATTATTATAATTACTCACTGAGACCACTCAACATTTGCAGGAGGCTTGTTCGGGTGTTCCTCGCTGTGTGTGAATGATTCAGAATCAGAACCGCCGTCGGATCGTCGAATACGATTCTCCGTGCACTTAGGTGCACTTGCAGCTTTCCTTACTGTTCATGCCTATAAACGATATCGCTCTTCAAATATGACCGGTTCTGTCACTCTCCATCATGATTCGCTATTGTGTTGCAGCGATTAGCGTTTCCAAACGTGAAATAGCCTCCGTTGTCCTCTTTGTCAGGGCTACACCGCATCATCCTGATCACCGATCTTGACCCTCAGGTCCGGGCGCTGCGCGGGATTACAATCGAGTGACGCCGTATCAGATGTTAATGCGGCTATCACCTTCGTCCCTGACTTGAAGGACTTGAAGGACTTAAGCAAACCCCCCTTTTGCCCACCCACTTACCCACATAGAGTATTTGATCAGTAACACGTTCATGGTCGCCAATCCAGGGGAAGAATCTCGCTTGATAGGTGTCGCTCATGTGAACTTGGTCAAGCGGTCAAACGGGGCCAAATCTTTTGAGTGCGGAATGCGGCGTTGTCTTGGATGTCATCCGCGAATCCTAAACGTTATTTGAGCGCGCCGCAGGAGGCTACCCGATTGATGTGCTTTCGAGCACTCTATGGTCAGAGTCTGGAGAGTCCGAGTCACATCGGAAATAGGACATAAGCTGGCTGGGAGGAGATACTTATCTAAGAGTTGCTTTGGATGGTAGTTGGTTGTAGCCGATGGTTTCAAAGCCGAGTGATCTGGACTGTACTCTTCTTTTCCAACAAAACTTTGCATTTTTGTACCTGTGCGAATTCTTCCCGTCACCATCATGACCTGCCGTCGGGCACAACAGCGTACCAAACAGGTGTAAACTTAGCTCCGAGGACGAAAAGAGTATTGTTAAGCAGGACTTGATGTGAGGCTTTGTCCCCCTGGAATTAACTCATCACCTACTTGTAGCCGAATTGGTCCATCTAATCTTCGTCTCACCTCATGACAGCCTCCTGGAACCGTCGCCCTCCGCTCTACAACGAAAAAGTGTTTTACATGAGAGCGCCTGTCAGTACAAAGGATTTCATTTCCTTCAGTTACCGATCTGTAATTCAGTGATGCATCATGGTACACAACCCAAAACGTTGTCCACCGCTTCGTCTGTTCTCCGACAGATCCGGGCGTCCCAAAGCTCTTGGAAGAGTCACGCAGACAACCCCATATGGACGAGGCTCGACTGGGCATCCAGTTGTTGGCCTGACGGCATTCTGAATTGCGGACATCGCTCAGCGGTGGAAACTTCCTCATGGATACTTATCTAATTCTGAATATGGCACAGCAAGTGATCCCGATCTCGATGGCCCTGTGGGAGACTCAAAACGCCACTCCATCCCCGACGACCGATTAGGAAGGCTACTGGATTCTCTTAAGTATGCATAGGCGCATCACTTGGATTTCGAACGGAAGCTTTCAGACACCTGCCCTCTCCTCCCTCTGTGTCCCTCCTCCTAACTATTCGAAACTATGCTCTGCAGAGAACGTCGATCCTGGACCGCAAAGGAGGACCAGCTTCTACGTGATGCTGTTGAACGAGGTCAGCCTTCCTCGTTACCTCCTGCACTTCCTTCGTCCTCACTCACTGCATCCTTGCTCCTCAGAGGACCCTGATAACCCAAACCCGTCGAAGTGGCATGCGATCGCGAAGCATGTCCCTAACAGGACTAACAAAGACTGTCGTAAACGTTGGTTTGCCAAGATGGCCTCAGACGTTGTGAAGGGCGGCTGGGCTCCCGATGAGGACGAAAAGCTTGTGAAAGGCATCGAGAGATACGGAACGAGGTAGGTTGTTACGGCCCGATAACGGTATGCATAGCTGAGGTTCTCTCAGGTGGTCCCTAGTTGCCTCCGTCGTCCAGACAAGAAACAGCGACCGTATGTTACGCAAGTTGTCTTCCAATTTCGTGTCTGATCATCCCACAGAATGTGCCAAGCGTTGGACTGATACACTGAACCCAGCCATTGACAGGACGACATGGACTTCGGAAGCCGTGAGTTCCTTCTGACAACATTAGTCGTTACGAGAGTCTGACGATTATCTCCAGGACGAGCTACTCCTGCAAGCCGTCAATGAACATGGAAAAGTTTGGACCAAAATCGTGAAGACTTACTTCCCTGGCCGTACAGGGCTTTCAGCGAAGAATCGGTACGCTATTTTCAATCTCACATTGACTGTGTACTTACAGTGCATCAGGTACAACAGCATCACTCGTTTCAACGTTGACCACTCCCGTTCACGGTCACGGAGAAAGACCCCAGACCTCCTCCCTTACATGCCCCACCGCAAGTCTGAAAGTGTTTCCTCTTCTTCATCAAGTGTTTCCCCCTCCACACCCTCGATCCCCATCCCCGAAGGGGGACATTCACCATTCTCGTCAGCCATAGACTCTGTATCCGAATCCTATCTCTTCGATAGTCTATCGAGCTGGTCGCAATCACCCTCGCCGTCAGAAACGACACGTGACGGGATCTCTTTCTATTCCTCATCGAACGTTTACGGTGTGAAAGAAGAGAACCTCATGTCTGGCTCGCTGTTGTCGCTGTCATCCCCCATTCATCCCTCACACCAATCGTTCGATTCATCCCTCAACCCCGCCATAACGAGCTTTACAGACGACTCGCATCTTGTATACGCTGGCTCCCGTTCCAACCCGCAAGCTGCACCGCGAGATAACCTCTACGCCATGCTACCCAATGAGCTCTATTCTCCATACTCGCAACAGTACCCTGGCGGATATCCTAACAACGAAGGGGCAAATCAAATGTCCCTGTTTGATGCCTTGCCCGCACAGGGAAACATGCAGATGGGCATAAATTGGGGTACAGCAAACTTCGATACTAACCATCATGATAAATCAAAAGTGTTGGGAACTCCGGTGAGCTTGGCTTCCTCTTTACAATACTACCCTTTATTTATCTCTTTCATTCTCAGTTCGTTTTCTGAGTCGACGCCAAGAATGAATTGCTGCCCTCTGCCCAGGTTATCCGTCGTTAACAGCTACGATCCCTCATCAACATGTAAATACTGGCCGGACCATAGATAGATGTAGTTTATTCAGTCTATGTACCCATAATTATATCGACAATACATTGTAGCAAAAGCCCATCCTGCACCGCTTTCCCCGCTCGAAGTCTTCGAATGAATTTGATCGTTTCATGACGTTGAATTAATAGTAAGGTACTTCTTTGCTTCTTCAGAAATGATCGGACCTAAACGTCAATCGATAACACACTTCGAAGCACCGAAGGTGCAGGTGAGGCAGCGACAACGGCGGGAATGAACTTGAGGCAAAAAAACGATCAGGAGGGTCCTCACTTCGGGAGAGGTTGACTAAATGGACACCGAGAACGGCGAGGATCATGGAATGACTAAAAATTTCGGCCGCATTGGACATAGTCTTCGATGCGAACGCACGGATAGCCTTTGCGAGAACTATGGACTACAATGGCTATTTCCGACATAGTTGGACTGCGGGATACCATCCGGCACATTGGCGAATGGCCCTGTTGCAATGAGCATCAGAAATTGAAGTACTTCGGGCAATAGGTAGCGACGCCGAACAGTGCTCGGGCCGTGCGTGGTGCTGGGGCGCTTATTGTGGCATCTTTCCCCCCGCGTGGGCTTGAACTTGATTGGGGCTGCGAAACAACAGTACTGCAGTGGGTTGGACGGCCAATCTGCCCTTAGCATTATCGTCCACAGGTGGATCCTATTCATTGAACATGATTACGTATGTGGCGGTGACGCCGGCTGTCTGCCGGAGGAAGTGGCTCTGCCTACGCCCCAGGTTTACTCCTCGAGTTTCTCCCCCACCAGGATAAGACCTGTCTGTATAGACGCCAATGCCCTTCCACGCCGTCGAAGCCTGTCAAGACACGCAAGCCTTCCGATACCGTGAAGCCAAACCCAACTTCAATTCGGTATTGGTGGATATCAGATTGTGCAAACGTTTGATAACCAACCTCGAAGAAGCACACAGGAGTTTTCCTTTGTGCGGTACCGCTGGAACAATCTGATGACAGAAACCATGTCCAAAGTTAGAGCAGATGCGGCGGCAGCGTTCAGCACGTGGATGCTGGCGCGTGGAAATACTGCTTATCCCCACCACAATCCCGAGGCCGAGGAGCACCTTGGCGGACCAGCTTACCGCCCAAAAATCGGTGCCGCATTTGGCGGAAATGTTGACGTTTTCAAGCGATTCAACATTCATGTCCTTATCGTGAGTTCTGAAAAACTAGGACCATCGTCCCGACCACTTATTTTTATCTTCAAACCCACATGTTCGAAGCAAAGAACTCGACAGGACACGCCCTCGTACTTCTGTTTGTTTAGCCCGGCAGTGTTCTCGGTCACCGGTGTTCGTATCCTGCTACGGCCCACACGTCTGGCTTATCAGCACCGAATGAAGCAATTAAACCGATAAGAATGGTTACTTGGCTAGTTGTGTTGCCTAGAGCTCGCGTATCTAGAGGGTCCGTACAATGAGCGGGGCTAGCAAGGTAAGATCTACGTGACAGCGGCTTGCGTGCGAGCTTTTGGGTCTTTCGAGGTACGTCTCCATAAGTCGATGACAAAAAAAAAACTGGTGACGTGCCGAACTCACTAGTATCCTACACGGTACTTCTGGGCGACGATCAATGTACTTTTGCTTTGCAGGGAGAATGTCTCTTTTGACTACATGGGACAAACGGAATCGTGCCGGCACCAGTGTATCGCCACAAGGGTGTTTTCGTGCAAGAATTTGGGAATCTGGAGAGCACTTGAGTGGGGAAACAGATGGCAAGCTTCCCCCGTAAGGCCTGGGAGGTTTGAAGGAGACTGAAAATACTCTGCCGATGCCCGAACTTACATTGCACCCCACAAGTCCAGATTTGGCAACGAAACCGCTATCAGTAGCTTAAAAGCCACCTCGAACCGTTCCACCGGTTTGGTCAAGGGCTAAGCACCGGTGGGACTCCTCGTCTAGGTGTTGGCGGGACGAAGAAGGGGTTCGGTATAATCTAGGAAGGTCCAAGCCAGGATAAGGTGACCCGGTATTTGCTTTAGCGCCAGGGGAAAAGAGTACCGCAGAAGCAAGATTCCAACGAGAAGAATTACACATGATGCTAAAAAAATGTCGCGGGGACTCGCATGGGCAACCCGCGAGTGTGGGGATGGTTTTTTTCGGGTTCCTAGTCCTTCTTCAGAACGCCGTAGCCGGGGTATTGGAATCTAGACAATTTACGATTGGAAAATTCCTACGGCATTGTCAACCGTGACTAATTTCCAGAAGCGCGAGCATAATACGGTCTGGATTACGCCTTTGGATCCTTTGCCGTACGCCGCGGTAGGTCTAGGTTTGGGCAAGAAACGGCTGACATGCTAATTGAACGATTGAAGAAGTGTTCGACAAAAGTAGGTCAACATTAGGTGCGCATGGTATATCAGAATCCCAGAGACAAGAGGAGCTCGCTGTGGGGCGGGAAAAAAACGAGTCTGGAACGTCGACTTCGTGGTTGAAGAACTCGGGACTTGTTGCCACTTGTTTGTCGACAATGTTGCAACGCCATCGACAGCCAGAACGCGTCTCGACTCCAATCCAATCGTCACGTCTAGCATCATGGTTTGCTTCTCCTAGCATGTTCGACCCGTTTTCTGGGACTTACTATGCCATTTACTTGGTCTTCGACGTCTAACGGGAGAGGATTTGGAAAAGATACGGTTTTACCATCATAGCATCCGCGCTCTCTCGAGCTCACAGGAAATCCTAATGGCACAAGATAGGAGGGAAAAGGCTGAGGTGGACTACTGTATCTGGGACGAGCCTTGCTTGCGTCGAGGCTCAGCAATGCTACCCTAGAATGCTTCCTGACGGTTCTTGTCAAGATGCTTTGGGGAACGAAGCAAGAAATGGTCATGGTTTGATGCCTCGTTCAAGCCTTTTTGACGGAAATTGGGAGAAGCTTGTGCCATTAAATAAGTTTCTCTCGATCGTGAGGCATGAAGGAAGGTCGTCCGGTCGCTCGAAGTGCGGGGCCTGTCAACTGGCGCTGCCGACCTCCTGTAAGGAATTTCTTCGCTGTCCTCTTTTCATCCGCGGATGCTAATCAAGAACTCATCTTATAGAAAATAGAACCGCCCATCCTCTGCCGAGCGCTGCGAAGGTCGCGCTTACGACCTATGCATCCTTATGGTTTAATTTCTCTTACATCGGGAACGCTACGGGTTATAATCCTTTCCTTTCTTATTCTACCCCACATCATCCGCGAATTCTTCTGCCTCCTATCACGTTCACCATCGGGGTCATCGTTCGGCGAATCATCGGATATGGCAATGTACGGGCCGCCCCACCGGCTTGATATAAGTCGCATTGCCCGACTCTTCATCAAGCCTTTCTTATCGTGAACACCCCGTACAGAATGTCCCAATTCAAGCCCGTCTTGTTGACTTTGCCGTCGTTGACGCCTTCGCTAGCCGTGGAGGTATGGGTCGCCCACTTTATGACGTAGACCTACTGATATGATTGCTCCTGCCTTAGATCCTGCCATATGGCCTCACGCTCCATCGGATCATCGTGCAGGCAGATGGCCGCGTAGGTCTTCAATTTTTCGATGGCTGGCTATTGACTGAATATATCGCACACAGACGCATGACATCGTGATCGGCCCAGAGCAGCCAGAAGGCCATGTCACGCAGAAATATACTAATACCATCGTCGGGAGATATTCTAATCGCATACCAGTGGGAACCTACGTCTTAGAGAGGAACGGCATCAAAAGCGAGTTTACTGCAATGGCCAATGGTATGTATTGTTGCGATCGAGATCGGTCGGTGTATTTTGACAAGCCCATGATCTGCCTAGAAAACCCCCGAGTGTCACTTCACGGCGGCCCTACGGGCTTCGATGCGGTACCCTGGACACTCCTCACGGCGGAAAACCCTGCCACCCTTTTTACTGAAGCAGAAATGGAGCACATGTCCTCGCCCAACGTGGCCCATGCAATTTTTCGGCTAACTTCGCCCGACGGTGATCAGGGATGTCCCGGAAAGCTCGTCGTGGAGGTGTTAGTCGCTCTCATCTCCCCAGGCGAGCAAGAGCGCAAGTACAGGACACCTGCGGATGTCCCTCAAGCAGCCCCACCGGAGTACGATTTGGGGAGCGTCGTATTGATATACCGCGCGAAACTGGACGAGGAAGGCAAAAAAGTTGTCACGCCCGTCAACCTTACTCAGGTACGCTTCAGTTTGTGGAGGTCATCAGCCGAGGGGATCACCGTGCTGATGCTATGCGCAGCATTGGGGCTTCAACCTTGAAGCGAGCTTGAGGGATGGACCTTTGGCAACAGTGAACGAGCATACTCTAACCATCAACGTAAGTGATTCCACACCTCATCTATGCCGTCTGACGCTCGTCATTAGTCAGATCAGGTTGCTGAACTCGGCCCAGACGCCCTTCCCACTGGTGCTTTCCTCCTGGTTAAGGATAACCCATCGCATGCACATGATGCCAAGAAAATAGGACACCTATTCCCAGAGAAGAGCTACGGTATAATCAGTGCACTATAACCTATCCAAATACCATACTGACTGTTCTGATATCCCGATATTAGATGACTATTATTTACTCCAAAATCCCGGGACTAGCCAAATTCCTACGCGTATCCCGCTCTCCTCCTTCAACCCCAAACTAGACCTTATCAAGGACGTTTTGCAACCCGCGAACGATGGTCACGGAAAACCTTCTCGTGGCAACCGCCCCGCGCCGGTTGTGGAGCTCTCCTCTGATAAATCTGGAATCAAACTGGTTTTCGATACCAACCGTACGTCTCCCTCTCGTAATCCCGAGAATTCATCTATATATTTACTAAACAGAGCGCGGTGTGATGTTTTATGCCAATGGTCTCGCCAAGCCGGGGTCGGGGGCGCGCAAAAAGATCCATGGTGGATCAGGCATAAGTGGCCATGGGGATTCGTATGGGCCTGGAAGTACGTTGTTGTTCAAAAGTATCTATTGGACAAGAAACTGAACACCGGCCTCCCGGCGCTCCTTCAATAGCCGCCGCATTTTTGGAATTCCATGAGGTAATCGTTTCCTTTTTCCTCTTGAGTTATAATCCCTAATATTCGCAACCTCTTCAGCCGCTCGCCGCCTTCCTGGACCCAAAGAACAAGGACGGAGCGGATACGCTGCTGACCACGGATGAATTATACCATAATTACGTGCGATGCGATGTCAGGTTTAAGGAGGTCGCTGAATAAATAGCCAGAAAGGTTTTGAAAGAAGCGCTGATGTAACATTAGGTATTTTAAATACTATTCTTTATACGCGTCTTCTTCGGTCTTCTTGACCCACATTGCATAGGATTCTGTGGCGTTTATGGCGTGATCGCGTGGTCAGCAAGTATGATCTGCGCGTTGTTTGTCTGTATTGTTGCTTAGCTTCGTCCTTCCGCGTTCTCCACACAATTCGCGCCTATTCACGCACACCTCGGGGGTTTCATCACCACGCCACCCCGCGACAGCCGTACACACATTCGTTTGCAAATCCTCCGATGTGGCGCCATCCAAATTGCACCGCCGCATCATCCCCTGTCTCTGGATGCCAACCCACCATGGTCGCCTCAATCTTGGAGTTCCCGCGCCTCCGAGTGATGGCATGGACTGCGTCTGATGGTCTTTTCAATCGCATTACTGTCCTAGGCGACCCGCCCTTTGGAGAATCGAAATATCCGGATTTAGATACCACCGTCGGCGCCCGAAATATGCCGCCCATCTTTCCTTCCTCGAATAACGTGTCCCTGAACATCGTATACAATCAGAGCGCCGATCTCAGGCATGAAATTCACTCCAAACAATCACTATTCCCTTGCCCTGCTTCCATTTCTATCCATCCCCGTACAACCGCTTTGTACTTCTTGACTCCCTTTCTTTGGGTGGCCACCCTGTTAGTGATTACGGTTTGTATCTCCGGATTTTATTGCCAATAATGAAGCTGACTTTTAAGGGACAGACTCTTCTAGGATCGTGGGCCTCGAACGCAGCCCCGTCAAGAAAGGGCTTGGGTGATTCTCAGGAACATGGCGAAAAGACCGTTGGTAACGCTCCGAAGGGACCTCGCGTCAGCATATTGTCGGAGGAGCTCGGCTCTACGCTGATGCCGTATCCGATGCTCATATACTTTGGAAGCCCGCGCCATAAGGAATTCTTTGCCTCGTTTCGTTTCGCTTTCCGATTCGCAAGTCCAAAGCTTGGCGACCGCTGCGGACACTCGGACGCTCCTGCCTGTTTCTCTACAGATTTCTCGAGCGTTTCTGATTCTGATAGGAGTTCAAGCATATCTGATTCCGGCTCTGAGGGCGGTATGCTTTCGCTCGTTTCCCACCTCAATAAGCGCGAAATTTCCTGGCTTCATGTGAGCGCTAGTGACGATGTTATTGACTCGATTCCGGGCGCGTTTTCATACCGACGACGTTCTGCGACCATCCCGACTAACCGCGAGAACGTACGCGAGACTCAAATCGTTCTAGAACGTTTCCTCACGCTTTTGGACTTGATGTTAGACGAGTTGGAACATGAAGTCCTTGACCGCTCCTTGGCATCCTCTATGCACGCGCCGAACCCTGAAGAATGTCATCCTGGCTACGCCTATCTGGTCATGCTGGGCAGCAAGGGCGAATACAGTTCTCTCGCTGCCTCAATACACTCCCCGTACAGGCTGTTTCCTGGTTCAGCCTATGTCCGTAATGGCGAGGTGCATTATTTGGCGGATGTGTTTCCCACCTTAAAACTGGCACGAGTACTGAGGTAATTGAGAGCGGCGAGGGGGGGTTTTCTTGTCTCTTACGTCGATTATTACAGACTATTCACGACATGTTCATCATCTATCGATTCGTAGGGCATATATATATCTGGAATATACCATATCCGTACGACCATCTCTTCACCTAACGCGTAAGAACACGGTGTCGTGAAGAGAAGAGTGTCAGGGTTCGTCAAATCAATGGAGAGCCGTGGACACGACCGTCTGACTGTGACATAAAAAAATTTCCTTCGCGGAGTCACTTCAGCGTATCCTCTAACTTTTCCGTGTGCTGAACAGATACTTATAAGCATTGATCAGCCTGCTTTGTATGGATCGCGATGGTCTGCGCGACTTGTTCGGTGATCACAGAAACAGTGGCGTTGTTATTGAGTGGTTGGTTCAAGCATGTCAAATCAATAATTGCAAATACTCAGCCACTGACGGAAAGTTTGCATCGTCGAGGCGCAATTCGTCAACGCCAAGTTCCCCTCAAGGCCCTGTTCAAAATCCGCCATGTGAGTGGCCGAATCCATGTCCACCGACCTCCAGAGTCTGTCAGAACTTTGTTCGTACAATTTGGACGGGTAGAAGGAGTTGGATGGACTCTGGAAGATTCGGATGACGGGGGAGTGATTACTGACCAGTATCGTTGCACAGCTCCTGCCGGACACAAGTGCGAATCTCTCGCAGTACGTATCCACGCCCGATACCCCTTGGAATCTCTGTTCAACGAAAGACCCCGTGTGTCCCGTTTTGTGTAGCTTCCGCCTCAAGAAACCGTACAGCCCAGCATGATCATCCCGAAACAGAACAGGCGCACCATCTATGAAAATCTTTTCAAAGGTCAGGCTGGCTCTTTCTTGTGCGCCCAAGCGCAGTGGTTGACGGAGTGGGTCGGTATTTGGGAACACAGAGGGCGTCCTGGTTGCCAAAAAAGATTTCAATGCACCGAAGCATGAGGAACTTGACGTCCCCAACCTTCAGGTCATCAAGGCCATGCAGAGCCTGACCTCGAAGGGCTACGTCAAGACTCAATTCTCGTGGCAATGGTATTACTACGTCCTTAATCCCGAGGGTGTCGAATACCTCCGTGAATGGTGCGTGGGCCCCTCCTCCAACCCTGTGCATGTGTGTCCTGACTGTTTGTGTGATCAGGCTCCACCTCCCCATCGAAATCGTGCCCGCCACACACAAAAAGGCTGCCCGTCCCACGCGCCCCGCGACCGTTCGCCCTGGAGGAGGTGAGGGTGCGTACCGTGCACCCCGTGGTGACCGTGAGGACTACAGGAAGAAGGAGGGTGGGGCACCGGGCGAGTTCAGGCCGCAGTTTGCTGGTGTTGGCCGTGGTGCACCCAGAGAGTGAAGATGAGGGCCAGCCTCAGTCGTACGCATTTCATATCACCTATATGGCTACAAACGTTATATGAGCATGCACTCCATCCCTTCAGCTTATGCTTTTCTAACTCTAGTGTGGGTAAATGTCAACTAAGCGAGTGTGTCACGCCTATTATCATTTCCATGCCAGCCTCAAAATGCGCTTCAAAACTGCGGCTGGCCTTCGAAGTCGAAATATGGGTGTCACACGCCCCGTAGGGCTGAAGAGCAAATTTCGTAGTGGTCGGAGAATAAATCATCCAAAAACATCCACAATGTTCCTTAACGTCTCCTTGCCATGGGCAGCCAGCTCTTCCCGCCTAATGTCGAGGATCTGCTGAGAGAACGCACTAAACTCTCACTTAATTCCCAATTCTTACACGACATCGGCAAGATGAAGATGTACCTTGTATGTCCACAGGCCCGAGCTCCACTGACAAACAGAGCCGCTCTTGAACCGATCAGCTTGTTCAGGATTCCCATCACACCACTATCCTGCAGAAGATCATCGTCTGCCCCTACCTGTACGTTCCGTAGCTCGTTGCCCAAGTCGGTAAGCCGCCATTGTTCCAAAGCCGCGCCGTCGGCGAAAGCCTCCTTGAGGATTTCCACGGCCTCCGCGTGCTTATTGGTCAGGTGACTAGAAAAAATGGATGTCTTGTGTGCATCGGAAAGTCCGCGACGAGGGAGGGTTTGGGTACGGGGCGTGATACTGTAGGCCGAGTATGGCAAATCATTCGCAAACCAGACAGTCTTTATGCCCATCGAGAGCGACGGATCGGAAAGCAGGCGCGAGACCGTGTCGACGAGGGAGTCTGCACAATGTTGTAGCACATCCGGCGAGAGACCTACGGTGTGCCAGTAGACAGCGAGATAAGGAGTGGAGGGCGCAAGCTGTTCTGCCAGTGCCGTGAGGTGCTCGGAGTAGCGGAGGGACACCTGGAGCGCGGGCGGAAAGACCGGGGAGAGGAGGTACCAGTTGATGAGGAGGACGTCTGGCGGTGACTGCGAGCTTACGCTGAGAGCGTGGTAGTGAGGCAGCTGGCCGTGGTCGTGCAACGATGCGGCGTTCTTCGTGTTATGCTCACCAGATAGCGCGTCAACGAGCTTTTCCCCGCTCGCCTGAGCGGAGAGGTATATCCGCAGATGTGGGAAGTCGTTGAGATCGAGGAATGAGAACTTCTCTTCGAGGCAGCTAGGCAAATTCAGATCTCGCGCCTCATAGAACTCGTCAAACCGCCTGATAAGAGGCCCTTCGCCTGGGTCAGCCATCCCTTGGTCCTGAGGAAAAATCGAGACTACTTGAGTCGTGGTGTGCGTGTATCGCTTCGCCCAGTTGCTCAGGTCTCGCGCTCGAGCGAACGCAACGCCCATATCTTGGAGGGTTCGAAGGTCGTAGTGGGTGTCGAATTCCCAGTGGTAGCAGACCCCGAGGCGGCCTTTCCCAGCCCGGGGCAGGATGAGCGTGCGATTCAGCCTCTGTGCCAGTTGGGCGAGTTGAAGGAGGTGGTTCGAAGCGTCCGTCTCTTGTCCTGGTATCCGAGCAGGAAGCAGAAAGGAATCGTGGGGAGATAAAAGCCGGCGATTTGAGTCTTGAACTATGTGCGCTGGTAGTACCCGTCGGTGGGGATGCGTCCTTTTGGGTTCGGGAAGACTGGTCACGATTGGTGGCCAATTGTACCGTGTCGGAGGAGTTTGAAAGGTATCACGATCATCCTCGCTACCCTCGTCGTCCAAGAGACTCTGCATCTTTTCTAGTCTTCGAAGAATGGAACGCTCTACAACAAAGACTATGGGTTCCTCTGAGACGGAAGATTTCTCGTCGGTCGGATCTGGCGGCTTGTCCTGTTCGAGGATGTGTTTCTCAGCTTCCGGACTGGAGAAACGCTCCACGACGTGCCGTTGGAGTCGAGTCTTGTACACGTAGAGTAATAACAGGACAAGAAGAGACGTGAGTAGAACTTTCCGCCAGTGTGCAGGTACGCGACAGCCCTTGCGAGAACGACGCGTATTTGAGACTGAGGACGCGTCTTGACAACTTGAGTTGAAGATTGGTCCACCAGAGTCGATAAGTGTACTATTTCGCCCCCTAGACCGAAGCATATGAGTTCTGCTACTTATCTGGCGCGGTATGAGTTTGTGAGTCAATTGCAGGTGGAATGCAAAGAACGTGATCCAATCGGCCACGTGGATTTGGATCGCCGAAGACCGGCATCTCATTGGCAGAGCGCAATCAATGCGGCAGCTCGGCCTGGTTGACGTTGCGTTCTTGAACGATATCCACCACGGTGCGCTGGGGAATACTTGTATGTGCCATGGAATTATCCTGAAATCTGTACAGTATGTTCGGGAAAAACATCGCGGTCATCAGAATAGGATGGAAATCTATGTTGGGGATGAGGGAAAGAGGAATCGATCTGTCTAATGTTGGGCATACCAGAGGATCACCATGGTCGCTCAGTGGTTGCGAATGAGGCTTACGAGGCAATGATCGTGATCTTCATTGATTCACCTCGAAGACCTCGCCAGCTTGTTTCTACGCATAGTGCACCACTAACCAGCTCTTGACGCGATCATGGCGAACTTTGAAAAGTTCAAGTTCCGACGTTCATCTTTCTCCGTGACCACAACGACGCGTTCACATAACTGAGAGTTCGACCCTACTTCCATCATCTTTGGACTCTTATTTGGGACTCTCAAAAATACTCTTGAGCCTGCCTATGCGTTATGTGTGAACAGAGCTGCTGTGACTGTTTTTAGGAACAGATTCTAGTTTGGCCTCGCCGCGACGCGCCAGAACGCTAGTTTGGTCCTTTTCCGTGATCCAACGGAGCCATCATCATTGTTTCTGGGCCGTTCTGTCAACGCCTGCCGTGTGAACCCTGCTGACTCGTGGCATGGAACCCACCAAAGACAGGCATGGGTCAGACAGCGGCAAGACAAGTGACCCTTGCAGTTCAAGTGGGTACGGGACGGGACACTGTCTTCATGATCATTTACAAGCTTTTGATGCTCCATAAGCTTCCCTAGACCTTGGTCTAGCTACGCCAATCGAGCGTCTACACTTCTCTGCTGTCCCACTGTTGGACACTCGCTACCTACACATGCTTCCCCCCATCATGATGAGGTGCAGAGGTTGGCGCCGGGCCCATCTTCACGTGGAACAGCATGCGGATATGACTAGTGTCGTAAGTCGCTTGAGAAGTCCGTCACCGCTTTACATTCAACTCTCCAGTGTAGGTCCTCAATCAAACGGTCCCACCCTTGAATTTTTCGGCGCGTCAGCGGACAAGTACCCCCTCGGTCTTCGTTGATTCTCTTAGACACGAGGCCGACTTCTCTCTCCCAAGGGACGAGTGACTTGTAGAAACGCCACACGCTTACCCTGAAGACGTTCATATTAACCGTGATTGCTGAGTCACCACCACTGTGTCCGCAGATGTGAGATCGTGCATTGGGACGATGGTATGGTGCGTTGGCGACCAACGGCGTGATACGCCTCAACCCAGTGAGGAGGTTCTATCAGATTATAGACCCTCCTCGGGGACGTCGCCAGCGAAAGGCTTCTCGTGTTCCAGGGACGGTCTAACTCCGCACTGCAGAGGTAAGAAGAAACATCATCCAAGATCTGTCTGCGAACTTCGCATTCTCTTCATCCCACCATCACGATTCAGTTGGATTCATTTCATCCTCCTCGCGAAACCCAACGCTCGAGACGGTTGCCTATCTGTCACCGACACTGTGCACACCATCATCATCACGATCTTCCGCAAACCCACTCGTCTCGACGACGCTTTTCAATGATGTGGCTTCTGTACGGGTTTTAACCGACGATGATCCTGGTAACTCCCCGAACGACAGTCGATCCCAAAGAGCGGGGCTTATCGTTGTCAATTCAGTTGTTGCTTTGAAAGTCATCGATACCCTACAACGGCCGCGGTAATACCAGTCACCGGCTTGGTCTTGGCGTCAACACCCATTATGGGCGAACCAATGAAGACCTCGCAAGTTGCCATGATAAACCGCGTCTCGTTGATCTCCGTCGTGTTTGATGCTGGATGGGCCCTAAATTAGCCCCGCCCCAGTCGTAAGTTTGCCTGTCAAGTATGGATGGTACAGTACCTTCTGTCGGGCGTATCGGGGGAATGATGGAACAGCAGTTGTTGCCAATTCTCACTCGATGATAGCATGGAACGTGGCCTAATATACATAGCACTCACAGACGAGAAGATGATATGGAAAACGGGGCTCTCGCCCCGAACGGTCACCTGCGTTGACGTCTCTCATGGAAGCAATCAGCGGGATGATCGGCGTATGTGCTATGTTGGTGTCGGCGGGCCACCACAGCCGGAAACTTGAGACTCAGAGAACCACAATATCGATTCCCAAGTGGACCTGCGGTATGGGGGAATTGTCAAAGTGGAGATTCCTACAGACCCGGAGATCTTGCGGCGGCGGATGCAACATGCGCTTGCAGTAAGGAGAGAAAAAAATGGATTCATCGCAGGAAATGTGTTTGAATCTAGTTTTGCGAAAGCGAGATTCAGTGCTCAAGATGATCAGATCGTGAGCCCGTACAAACTATACTCGGGCTGCGGCGAGGGCCAATAATTCTTGGGAAAAAAAGAAAAAAAAGTGGGGCGTAAAAAGGAAAAGAAATTCAATGTCGGGGACCGCTGGCTGATTGGCTGCCGGCATGGGTTAGCTAAATGGGAGCGAACAATAGCCCTTCTGATGCCCACGCGGAATAACATAACTATGACGGTACGGGGAGCAAAACTCCAGGACCATCAAGAGATAAAATTGTAAACAGAGGACCTTCGCTTCTCCCATGGGGACTAGATGGATTAACGGTGCTCTAGGGGATGAAGGCGTCAATTGATGACCGGAATAGCTTACTTCTCGAATGTTCGTTGATTCCATGAGGAAGATGTTTTTTTTGAAAGAAGGTAGTGCAATGGGATGGAAGTCGTGGTTGTTTTTGGCCTTCCCCGCGAACCTAGGCATGCCATCGACTGGGGTACGTTTGTCCCGCGTCGTTCCGGAGCTACGTGCTTCCAGAAAGTTGGTGGATGATCTGTGTTCAGAAGGACGTGGAAGTGAGCGTTAGGTGCGTTTGGTGATCTTTCGCGATCTTAACGGCGAGAACACTCCACTAGGAGATGCGATTGTCTGGATGGTGTTATTTCACGTCTCGAAAAGTTGGTTGATTCTGTGGCGAGCAAACGAACGAATTAGTTGGACGGTCTGTGTGCAAGGAGATGGAAGTAAGTGGTGGCTTCGTTTGACTATCTCCGCGATCTTAACGGGAATAATACTGTACTGAGAAGCGTTTGTCTGCGTGTTGGCGTTTTACTTCTGGAATGTTGGTTGGTTCTAGAGCCAGCGAATAAATGGATTATTGGACGATCTGTGTTCAAGGGGATGGATGGATGAACGTAAATGTTAGTTGCGTTTGGCTACCTCGGCGATCCTAACGGGGAGAGCGCCCTACTGATATGTGCCTATCTCAATGTTTTTGTTTTACTGCCTAATTCAGATTGTTCATTGATTCCGTTAATTCCATCGAAAGAGATTGATTTGTTGGCAAGGTTGCAAGCACCAACTGCTTTTGGCCCTATCCACGATCCCAATGGGTCCAGTGACTAAATTGAAAAATGGTTGCCCAGATATTCTTTCTGAAATTAATTCTCATTTCCTATAGTGAATGAGGATTTGCGGGGCCGGTAGTCGAGCGGAATAGAACTGTGGGGGTGGGGTTCCCTCAGTTGAATTTAATGCAAAATGTAAGTTACCATGTCCAGTTGGTGGGAGTCGGACGTGACACAAGTCCCCTTTTCATTCTTGCTATTGTCTCTTTGTTGTTTATCTTATCTTACCACACACCAAGAATACGGACTGTCATTACTTTACTTGCTAGTCGTGAACTCCAGGTGCACTTTTAGTTCTGCACTCATTATATTGTATAGCTAAAACAGTCACTTTTCCCCTCGTGAACTCCAGGTGTAAGTTAGACTGTGTCGCACTGACTTCGACCTGTCGGCGTGCCTCGTGGACACCCGTTCGTCAAGAGATTTTGCAAAGATGTGGCTGCAACGCATCGATATCAGTGGCCCCAGTATCACACGTCGTAGTCCCTGCTTTCCCTTCCCACTTGGCATGATTCTCATTACAAATCGGGTTTTTAGTCAAGCTGTTGTCGATGTGCTACACCCGTCGATGTGGGCCGTTGACTGCCTTGATCCCAACACGTCCTCGCGTTCGTTGGAGATCCTCACTCCAGAGGACGCCTACCGGCTGGGATACGATCGTCGAGGTCGTCCCTAAGTACAAGCCATATTTGGAAGGCACGATATATCGCCGCGCGACGTAGAAAGTTGTTACTGAGAGCGTCGATAACAAAAACTTCAGTCTGTCAAGGCCCTTGTATCGCACCTGGTTTTCCTACCCACGAGCTCGTACACATTGCGGTCTGAGCCCTGCTCTCATTCAGATACTTCGCCCATCAGCGGAGGCTATCATATACCTCTCCCGCGAGATTCCTGAGCCTATCGTCGTCGTCGTCTTTTGCTTGGTTTTGCGTTTGCGGGTTTTCTCTGTTCAAGAGGAGGAGACCGAGGGACGATTGCCGTCGGGAAGCGGGTCACAAAGAGAGTGTATTCACACAAGTCCTTACATCCAACCAATCGACGTGGAAGGTCATGTCAGAACGCGGTTGCGGAGCATCCACATCAGTGAATTCATTCAGAGCACACTTGCCATCGTACCTTTCCTCTTTCCGTTGTTCGAACACTGTTAGACCTCTATATACGCACGCCCGGATCCTGCTGCCCCCGAGATGGGTGGCGATGGAAGGCAAGCCGTAGAAGTGAAGATAAATTCTGGAATTTTGAAAGGTCTGCTGCGCTGAACGGACAAGTGAGTTGCAGGTTTTTCGGTCAATTCAATGTGCATCACATTTGAACAATAAAATGTATAGAGCCGCCTAGAAAATTGTCCTGGTCCTGCACGATATGGATATGAATGGCCTTGACGGGCGAAATGATTGTAAATCGTACCTTGGACGTCCGGCACTCAGCACACTGAGTGGTCTCATATGTGTCGGGGGTCTAAGGCTTGCGTTGCCTGATACATTACGCCGCGAGCGGCGAGCCGCCCAGTTGAACATGGCCGCCATAGAGATTTCTGCGATTGACCTTTTATCTCGAGCGCTGGTTGGTGATCTGTGCACGAGTGAGACGAAAACATCAGTCGTCTTCAATCGGCGCAACGTGATTCAAAAAAACATAAAATCCTACAAAGTCCGTCTCGATTGAATTATAAACGAAAGACTCTAATCATACATGCGCAAAAAGCAGGGTCACGAGTAATACCCAGCCGTGGCTGGCAATAGAGGATTCTGTCAAGACGCAGCTGCAAGATGCAATGCGCAATCACCGCTATCAGTAGGCTTCACACCAAAGAACACGCAGCTGGCGTACCTTTCCTCTTCCCCTTCTTCGGGCTCGGCATAATTTCATACGCATTCCTATCTCCGTCCTGCTCTAGCTGATGCACCACACCCCCCGGTGTAGCTTGATCAGGCCGCATCTGGGGTGCGGGTCCTTCACGTCTCTCTCCGTCGTGTTGGTGGTGATGGCATGGGTGGTGGTCATGATCACGCTGGTGCGCGTGCCGTGCCTGTCGCCAGCGTTGATGCTCCGCGTCAGAATCCGACTCGGACTCGGACGAGCTCTCCTCGCTCGAAGACTCGTCGAACTTCCGGGGTTTGTGATAGATGCAACAGACTACACCCCGACGACGATGAAAGGCGCACAGCCAAATTATCCAGTCAGCCGATCGCACATAACAATAACATCAATGGAAAAAAGGGCGCGCACTCTTTGACGACTTCCGGCCGCACCCTTCGTTGTCTACGACATCCTCGTCCCAGGCGACCTGTTGCTGATGCCGTGTGCCCGCACGCAGACGGAGGGTGCCGATGGTCCCGCGATCCGGGACGGTGGAGGTGACGTCTTCGAGGCGCGTGGAGGCGGCGGAGGCGGCGTCTGTGATAGTTATTGTGCGCGAGCTGTCGTTGTGTGGGGATGTGGAGAGTCTGGTGGCCATTGTTGTTGTTGTTGTTGACGATGACGAGAGGTGCTAGGGTGGATTTTCGGAGATGATGCTTAGCAATCACTGGGTCGCGTGCACGGTTGGGTCTAGATCGGAGCAAAATAGGGGCTAGCCTGATCTTTTCAACGCGAACGCGAACCGGTCGATGGAGGATACACTCTCATAGATTACTGAAAATTTGCAGAAGGCTTAGTAGGGTCCCTGCTTCATTGGGTTAAGACCCCTGTGCTGTGCTCAGCCCTCTTTCTTGGACCACTGGTCTCGCGTCTTTTTAGCTAACATTAAACAGCTGTCACATATATGGCGAAGGTGGGGCAGTGCCATACATTAGTCTGGAGCAATGATACTCGTTCGAGATACATTCCAGCGTCAGAATTGAAGCCTCCACAGGTACCAGCTGACTGATGATGTGACTGTCTCCAAGACGTGATGGCGAGGAGCGCATGCGCTGCAGCAGAGGGTATAATATCGAATGCACATTAAAGTAGCCTGAGTATTGAGACAGAATACATATCCAAGGGGTGAGTACAATGTACAGTGAGTTACTACTACAAAGCGAGCGAGTGATGCAAAGCAAGGTGGACGAAATGCGAGGGTATGCGGCTGGGGTATACGAAATAAAAAAAAGAACGCGATGCTAGAGCGGCTAAAGATGATAAATATACATGAAAGGCCCCGCCCGGCTGGGCGTGCCGCGGTGACGGCGATGCAAAAAATGAGCGGGCTAGGAGCGAAAGGAGGAGTATAATGTAACTTGAAGTGGGTCGTGTGTGTGGGGGGGTGCGCATGACGGTCGACGTCAGGGGCGAGATGCGGTGTTACAGGGTTGTTTTGCGAAATCGAAAGATGCAATGGAGGAACGGTGGGCAGCGCCTATCCATAATAGACACTAAGACGAGACGAAGACGGAATGGTAAGCCAACTTTGCGGCGACGAGCACGGAGAACCGGAGCCTCGACTCCCCCTCCAAAAAAAAAGAACTCACCCTCGTGGTGTCGTCGATATGGGCTTGAAATCCGTACGGCCCGATTCGACAAAGTGGTGGAGGACGCTAGCCCAGTCATCCCGGGTGTCCCAGGAGATCTTGCTTGGGGGGTCGACCTCGACGGGCATGACTTGTGAGATACCGTTGCACTGGATGATGATCACGAGCGTGCCGATGCCGCCGTTGTGCCGACACCGCTCCTCGCGCCGCTGGATGTCGGCGATAACGAGGGGGTCCCGGATGTAGTTCCGGGGAACGACGTGTGTGGAGGATACCGAGAACCTGTGGAGCCGAGGAGGCCGGGTTAGGTCTTCCGGGAGGGAAGAAGGGGAAGACGGCAGCGCACCGACGGTATGACTCGGAATGACGGCCGTGATAGCTCAGCTCGATGAGGAGGGCGTTTTGGCGGACGTTAGCGGGGATGCGCTTCAGTTGGAGCGCTTGGAAGCCAGCCCATCCGAGGAGCTCGGTGTGGGCGGAAGTGAATTTCCGGAGACCCTTTGCGAGGTTCTCGTCTCCGTAGGTTGCGCTGACAGACTGCTTCACACTCGAGATCTGACTCGCGGTGTGCTGGCATATAGGTTTGTGTGAGGGCCAGTGGATCTTTTGGCAATCTTGTGACTGTAAACGATAGGTTAAAACGAAGGTATCTTTGACATAAAGGAAGGCGGCGTACACAATACTGCGTCGTCATCTGGATAACAGGTGATGATCATGTCAGGACGACGACATCGAAGGAAAGCTAATGACAACGCACGCAGCCACCACATAGGCGGAACTTGGCAGACGGAGTCTCTGCTGTCCCGCATTGGTCGCAGATGCGGTAACCCCTTTGTTTGTGCATCGTCATGGGAGGGGAATTGTAGTTGGCGGCAGCGGGCTGGGCGTAGTAGGCGGCCATGGATGTTCCGAGATGTATTGTGCAGATACGACGGTAGAGGCGTGATGTTCTGACTCCATTGTTAGAGATTATATAGGAATGGAGGCGGTACGGGTGTGTGAGCAAGTGTGTAAATGGATCTGGAGTCGAAACAAAAAACTGGCCCGGCAAGCGCCCGATGCTTTTGTTCTGTCCTCTTCCATATAGGTTTTTTGTTGTAGAAGCTCCTACCAGCCGTCGAAGCGTTTTCCGGATTCTGAGAAGACAATACGAGGGATGACGATTAGGCGGACTCAAAGCCTCGTCACGCGGAGCCTCAAGACAAAAAGCAGCGCTTATCCGGGGTTACCGCTTTCGGACGCTTCATCTCCAAACACAAAAGAGCCAGCCTCTACGTTCGCAAGAAGTCTCTGCACACAAAAGAAACCTGTCGCCGTCACCCTGAAGGGATCTTCTCTGCCAAGTCGAGCCCAAATCAAGGATCCTGAAAGGACTGCGTCGAGGCTCGAGACAAGATCGGCTTCAAATTGCCAATGCTGCTCCCCCTTGATTGATGATCGGCACGGCAGAATGAGTCGGATGGTCTTTGCCTGGAAAAGACAGCGTCCTCCTCTCGCTTCCATGTTTCATTCTGCTGTTCAGCGGTTGGAGCAATGCATGCATATTGCGGAACCTGTGCGTGGAAAAAAAGATTGATCCCGTCCGACCTCATTATGCGGAGATTAGCCTTTCGTGATGTCACTCACCTCGATATCTTCACACCCTTCACACAGTCACATCGCCGTCCTTGTTCGTTTAATTTTCTTTCAAGGGTCTGTGCCTTTCCTTTCAACTTCTATCCTCAGCGACCCCACGCCAGGCCTCCCTCCACTCTCCAAGCTGCCCTGTTCGACTCACCGGCGTAGCGCATGCACACCCTTAACGTACACTTTATCGACAATGTATCGAAGAGCTAGTTTTGCAGCTTCTTTGGGCTGTGTTGCTGCACTGGACCCACAAAAATCTTCGACTTCATCGCAACACGCGCTGCTGTGGTCACCTTCGGGCGTCTATCTCACAACTGCCTCTGATGTTCGATGATGATCCCCGTGGCAGCGTGCAGTGCCCTCCCACGTTCATGCACTGGCTTTCATCGCACACGTTGCTGCCCCTCAGAAATTTTTATAACCTCGTTGACAATTCGTGGGCACGATGCGATATGTTTAACAAAGAATCCACGTCGATATCATTAGGTATGTATCCAGGTCCAATAACAACCCTCAACGCGTCCTAAATCACATCGTAAGGTACCACAGGGCTCCTTTGTCCAGAATACGCGTGTCGGATCTCGAGATCTTTGGCGCGCCGCGACACGTTTGAGAAGGAGGACGTGGATCCAGCGGCATCTGATTGCCAGGCGTCGTCGTTCCCTGTGGATCGCGGTTCACGCTGTGCCAATTCAAAGCAGCCCCCTTCCAAATGCGCGAATTCAATGGTGCTCCCGACTATGGGCGCTTGATAAACCAGCGCCTTTTCTCAAGCTTCTCCCGCGACACGCGTATGCGGCGCTACCACTACTGTTGTAAGTACCGTCACCACCGTCGTTCTCGGGAAACAAAGGTCAAAATTACGCTTTGCCCTGTACATTCGGTGTTACGAGGTCCAATCCGAGATTCGACAGTTTCGGGCGCGAATTTTGGCCTTTTCCGTCACTAAACACCTCGGCAATCGACAAGAATACGCTTCGAGCCACCCAACTACGCATCACATCCCTATCCTTACCCCGGGAGTCTGCGACATCAATTTCTCCTTCTCCCCAGCCCCGCCGTATCTTCTCAAACGGGTTTGAGCGTAACACCCCTCGACGGGGCCCGCTGGTGTAGGTGTAGCAGAGAAAAGCCGTCAGTTGGCGCGGGGAAGGGCTGGTTCGACTCGGGCGCGGGGCACCTTGTATTTCGGGGCCACTGTAGTGGAAGTTCTTTTTCTTTTTCTTTTTTCGGTTCGTCCCGACGCGGGATGAGCAAACGTTCAGGATTGAAGTTTGTCTAGGTCTCTTTTCAAGAGTACTTTCTCTCACGAGCTCGGGCTAGGACCTTGTTTTGCGGAATACCCGAACTGTGTCCGGTATGCGCACCGGCACCATCCCCGAGACGTTTCGTTATGCACCGTATCAAGATTTGGCGTCGGAATTCCCGTGCAAGCAACTGCCGATCCATGGCTTTCCTTCCGACCTTTCAGGATCGCTTTTCAAAGGTCTTGAACACATCATAACTCACCACGTCGCCTTGCCTTCCCTGGGCTTGCATCCCATCAAAGAGTCCTTGTCCCAACAACTACTCGACAGTCCTCTTAGTGTAGATGCAGCACGACTAAAACATATGGACTTCCGGGCTCGTTCGACTTCGAGTGCGGGGAAACATATCATCACTTCCGTGTGTTCGATTCGTCCATCCATATGTGTAAGGTGTCGAATATTACACGTTCATCAGGCTCATCGCTACCTGCCCGTGATAGCTGTACATCTCATCTCATGGCCCCTCGTCGAAGTTCTATCCAGAATCCCAACTTTTTCTTTTCTAATCGCTCCCGATAGTAGTACCGGTATAATTGAAGCCGCTCAATTCGGGCGATTTATACCCATCTTCCCGACCGACGACATCCCTTCTCCGAACCTGCACCTTCCCAAAGAGGTTCGAACGCGGTATCCCTCGACTGCCCCTGCTGGTGGTGGTAGCGGCAGCATACCCTACCAAAAACATACCGTACAACTTCCTCGGATCAGTGTGCGACGTTCAGCTGCCAGGAGGCTCGCCTCGAGCGCGGGGCGTCTCTCCCTCTATCTTGTTAAGATCACTTTTTGGACTATCCCGATCGCACACGCGAGCGAAAGTGATATCGAGCATGCTACGCGTCACACTTCGAGTTCTATCCACTCAATACCCGTCCGCCCTGGAAAAGCTCGACAACTTAAGACAGCTTGGAACGCGACACTTCCTTTGACTGCCGTGCTGGTGTAGCCGCAGCACACTATATCTATGTAGTAGCAGGGTGCCAGGACGCTTTAGGGAGGGGCTCGTTCAATTCGGACTTTGGGCTTGACTATCGAGTTGCGACGTCTCGTTTTTGTTTAGTCCTGGTAAGACGCACATGCGAGCTCGATACTGTATGCCCATTTGCACCCTTCACCCCCCGGTACCGCACGTGTCGCCTCCGTGGCATGTTACTCATATCCTCACTGACTTTAGTGACAATGTCTTGTCGGAGACGAGAACGGACAATGCTACCGTCATTCCCGAAGAGCTCGCCTTGTGTACCTTCCCGTCCCTGGAACTTGTGATATTCAGTAAGATTCCATTTCGGTTGATACGTGGAATTACGTCGTTGATGCTTTTGAACGCTTTTCAGTAGATAAGACCGAACGCCCCGCGCAACACGCCATTCACCCGTGCTCCGGGTCCACCACATAGGTGCTCTTGGCCTACGTCTTCTCCACAACATCAAAACGCAGCACTCCTTGATCCCTGTGGCTTGCCGCCGAGGTGTCCCTAGATCCGCCGATATTCATCCTGGCAAACGCCCGCCGACTCGAGCCTGGGGCAATGGTATTGTATGAATATTGTAATGCGGCTCGCAACCAACGATAAATCCTGGTCCACTGGTACCCCTCTCGACCACTTCGCCTATTCGAACCTTTCAATACGGAAGTCGTGTATCTTTCTTTCGGCACAGGGCGGATCGGCATAGCGGCACATAGGGGAGGATCCGGCCCCTGAATTTATGACCTCATAGCTTGGCAATTCATCAAGTATTTTCGCGGGAGCATCATCACGTTGGCGAAAGGTTTGTGCCTATCTCTGCGAGATATCTATCAGGAATGACTCAGCTCGCTGCTGCAGTGGTTGTTAAAGAGCGGCTTGATGCAACAAGATAACTCCCAACACGCAGTAGACGAAGCTCTGTAGCAACTGGAATGGTGGCGGATACGCAAAGCTCGGCTTTGACCCCTTCTAACGCGAATGGAATGGCGTCAGCAGCGATCCAGCTTGCAGATTTCGACATTGATCCTTTAACTGGCTTCATCCCCTCTCAAGCGCCTGTTTCTCGTCTCCCTGGTGCATGGGAATCATGGGAGACCACTTTGGAGGACGCGACGAGCCAGAAGCTTCAACTGGGCGCCACGATAGGGCTCTCCGAGGAAGCAAAAGCCAAATCGGAATTATGGCGGAAGCGTGTGCGAGGCGTAAGTGCTATTGCATCACGGATGATGAATGTGGTAATTGACGAACTCCCCCGATGTAGCTCGCGGTCCTCCCAATAACAGACCTGAAGCAATCGGAGGTCAACCTGCGCCGCGCCCATCACGTACTCACCTACCTTCTTCATTTCTACGTCCACACACTACCCCCGGACGCGGATATCCTGATTCCTGTGTCGATCTCACTGCCCCTCCTCCAAGTCAGCGCAGAGCTGCAGCTCCCGCCCGTCATGACGTATTCCGATGACATCATGTACAACTGGTCCCTCAAGGAGCCGACTTCAGATGGCGTCCCGACGTCAGACAATCTCCGCTCTCGAGCCCCGTTCACCAGTGCCATCGACGAGGAAGCCTTCTACCTCGCTCCCGTACGAGTTGAGTTGAGAGGCGCAGAGGCCCTGCGCTTGATCCAGACAATCTTAGACGATCTAGCTGTTGGCAGCGCAGCCGTCATCCCACGCATCACCGAGTCGCTGAAAGCCTTGACTCCAGTGATGAAAGAGCTTAAGGTCGCGCTCCTCAGCGTCCGCGAGGACTGCAACCCCGACTTCTTCTACCGACACATCCGTCCATGGCTCGTCGGCGCCGACTCAGACCCCGCCAAGCGTCCTTGGATTTTCGAGGGCCTCGAGCTTGATCCTAGCCTCACACCCCCCACGCACCTGTCCGGCTCGAGTGCGGCGCAGAGCTCACTCATCCAGGCCCTCGACATCTTCCTGGGCATCGCTTCGCCAGGTCCTGTAACGGACACATCGTCGACCAGCCTCAGCGCGCCGTTCGCGCAGCGCATGCGTGTGTACATGCCCCGCCGCCATCGGGCGTTCTTGGAAAGGCTTGGGCGATCGGGCGGGGCGCTGCGGGACCTCGTGAGCGAGCGGAAGGATCAAGATGAGTTGGCGGAGGCGTATAATGCTGCGGTTATGGCGCTGAAGGAGTTTAGGGATGCGCATATGATTATTATTACGCTGTATATTATTGGGCCGTCGAAGCGCGTTGCGCAGGAGGAGGCTGAGGCGCAAGGGAGGGAGAGTGTGCAGGAGGAATTGAAGGGCTCGGCAGGAGGAGATCTATCCCGTCTTTTGAAGGATTTCAGGGATAGGACTACTGGTGCCCTTGTGCTAACGTCATGACCTCGCCGTCTGTAATACGACTCTTCCCCACGCAGAGGCATCCTTTCGGACCACACTTCTCGATTCTCTCGTGTTGAATACCTTCGTCTTCTTCCCTCTCCTTACGGCCTAACGCCCCCAGAAACGTGAGGTCTAGTCTCGTGAGTGGTATTCCCGTCCTGATCGTAGGTGCACAGCCACTTTTGGAAATAGTCAGCAATCAACATCGTGATAAGATCAAAGCCGGTCCGATAACGCTTGATCATGACATTCTGGACTCGGAATTTGTAAGAATAACACGACGTTTGTCAGAGCATGCTCACGGCGACTCCCTCCATACGACCCGACTTCTTCCTTTACACCGGTCAAGCTGAGCGATCCTAAGGATCTTCCGCCAGCCCCTCTCCAATTTGGCACATATTGCTTGCCTTCCGCCTACAAGACTTTATTAGGACGCTGCCTGCAAATCAGCACTCCACTAACAACAGAAAATGGACGCGAATCTTGCTTCTACTCATTTCCTATCGCTACCTCGCCCTGATGTCCTCGCTGGACCACCAGCGGGTGTCCCGGATACCACCACCCTTGCTGCGCATGATTTCGATGTCGATACTCGAACGGGTTTCATGCCCCCTCATGCGCCCCTCTCTCGACTCCCGGAACCATGGGAGTCATGGGAGGCTACACTAGATGAAGCGAGAAGTTTACAACTCAAGCTTGGAGACACGCCGGACCTTCCCGAGGACGAGCTCGTGAAATCGGAAACATGGCGGAGTCATGTGCGAAATGTACGTCCCCCCAAGGTGCGATGGCGTGACTTGTCCTGACCTGATGAACATCTCCGCAGCTTGCAGTCCTTCCTATCACTGAACTCAAGAAATCAGAACTGTATCTGCGTCGAGCTCATCATGTTCTTGGATTCATCATGCACTTTTATATCCATTCCCTACCTGCAGATGCGCCAGTCGTGATCCCGTCCCCCGTCGCTCTTCCCCTGCTGCAAATCAGTGCTCAGTTGCGGCTCCCTCCTGTCCTCACGTACTCTGATAATGTTCTGTATAATTGGGACCTGAAATTGGCACCATCCACCATGGACAATGTGCCGACGGTGGATAATCTCCGCAGCCAGACTCTCTTCACGGAAGCGACTGATGAGGAAGAATTCTACCTTACCTCCTCCAGAATCGAATTGAAGGGCGTCGATGCCCTAGAGCTCATGCAGGTTATCATGGACGAAGCGTTCGTCGGCGATGACATTGCCATACGCCGGATCACACAATACCTGCAGAACTTGGCCGCCGTCATCCAGGACCTACGAGCTACGCTCCTCACTGTTCGAGAAACGTGCAACCCGGATATCTTCTATCACCTAATCCGCCCGTGGTTCCGCGGTGTAGACTCCGATCCCCGCCAACGCCCTTGGATGTTCGAGGGCATCGAGCAAGATCCAACTCTCGAAGTCCCCACAGAGCTATCAGGACCCAGCGCAGGCCAGAGCTCGCTCATTCACGCCCTCGACATCTTCCTCGGCGTCGACCAGTACTCGCACTCCAGTTCCCTCACAGGGTCCTCCGCCTCGGGGACCGGGAAGACGGCGTTCCTAGACCGGATGCAGTCCTACATGCCGCGCCACCATAGAATGTTCCTCAATCACCTGTCGGCTAATCCCCGACCCTTGCGAGGGGTTGTGTCCTCATCAAACGACCCCGGGTTGTTGGAGGCGTATAACGCTGCTGTGCTTGCGCTGAAAGAGTTCAGGGACGCGCATATGATCATCGTGGCGGTGTATATCTTTGGACCGTCGAAACGACCGCCACCGCCGAGTGCTATAACCAAGCAGGTGCGGCCGAACTTTAAGAAGGACTACGGGGTGGATGCGTTGAAGGGTACTGGTGGTACGGAGCTTGCTATGTTTTTGAAAGATGTCCGAGATCGTACTGCAGGAGCAGTCCTGCCTTCGACATAGAGGACAGACACCACGTTGATAGATTCTTATATGTAAAGTAACCTTGCGGAGAATTGCCTTTATGGATCTTTTATGTCGTGGTGACGCTGTTTGCTGGATGTGACATGGTGATAGTTGGCTGAATTTGGACATCGACGTCATGCAGACTTTCAAGAGCTGGTTTTCCTTTCATGACCACTTCCAACACTTTCATGCAACAGAGTCCCCTTCCCGCATTCCTCCGACGGCGGAGAGATCGCACCCAATGGCCATCTCTACATAGGACAGAACATAATCTTGATCCAATCACACATGGCCCACATGCGGGCGCTGTCTGGACACGGACCTTGACTGTTATCCGTAAGAATGTCAATGACGTCGGACGTGGCACCATCTGTAATAAGATTGTCGGGGATTGACGGGCGCGAGGTAAGCCTATCTACGATGCGTATTGAAAACTCGCCTAAAATTCAAGTCAGTTTGGCGGTTCAATACGAAAGTTAGTCTATCCTCTCTACGACAGGTAGATAAAACTATCACTGTCCAATTCGACGCGCTAACGTTGTCAAAACAGGTACTCCAAAAGAACGGAAAACAGATGATGGGAAGCAAGGGCGCCTGTGTGATCAACACGTTCTGGACCTTACATATGTCGCCCGCACTTCTCCTGCCTCCCTCATTTGTATCGTGAAGCCGGACTCCCCCATATGTGTATTTTCTGATGCGGCGAGGCTATGTGTTCAGAAATCTGGGGCTTGGTTTCATAGGATACGTGCGCAACCACGGGTAAGACCCGACGCACCATATAAAGTGAACAGCGGAACATATTGCTATAGGTCAAAACATCGAAGCTGCGTTTTTTTCAGCTGTGATGGACTCCCACAAAGCGCCTACGATCATCCAAGACGCGGATGTGTTCGACGTCGACCCGCAGTCGGGGTTTATGCCACCCGAGGAACCCCCATCGCGCCTTCCTAGTCCATGGGAGCCCTGGGAAGCGATCCTAGACGACGCTATAGCCGCGAAACTTCAATTAGGGGATAAACCAGGGTTGTCGGAAAAGGAGAAGGCCGCGTCGGAATCATGGCGTGCTCGTGTTCGCCAAGTACGTGACAACATTTCTTTTCACCACCAGTAGAAGCGCTAAATGTCGTTCACAGCTACCCTTGCTCTCCACCTCGGATCTTGAAGCGTCCAAACTTTTGCTGCGCCGGGCGCACCAGGTCCTCACCTACATCATGCATTTTTATATTCAGTCCCTCCCGCCGCACGCACCAGTCCTCATTCCCCGTCCGGTGTCGCTGCCCGTTCTACGCGTATCGGCGCGCCTTGATATACCCCCGCTACTTACCTTCTCTGACACTGTGTTGTATAATTGGACATACGAATACCCTTCGGAAACGAAGGTCCCCGCCATTGATAACCTTCGCACGAGGACGATGTTCTCCGGCCTCATCGACGAAGAAGAATTCTATCTTTGCTCCTCACGGATTGAGCTGCGGGGGGTGGAGGCCCTGGAGCTGATGCGTGTGACAATGGACGAGATATTCATCGGGGACCAAACTGCTGTGCAGCGGATCTCAGGATATCTGCAGACCATGGCTACCGTCATCGACGAGCTCAAAGCATTGCTGATGGACGTACGCAGGGCGTGCCGGCCGGATCCCTACTATAACGAAGTGCGCCCGTGGTTCCGCGGCGAGGACTCGGATCCCAACAAGAGGAAGTGGGTGTTCGAGGGCTTGGAGGAAGACCCCTCCCTCAAGACGCCAACGGAACTTTCGGGCCCGAGTGCGGGGCAGAGCTCCATGGTGCACGTGCTTGACGTTTTCCTGGGTGTTGACCACCAGTCGTCGTCGCCCGGAAAGCGGTCGTTCATGTCCCGCATGCAATCATACATGCCGCGGAACCATAGGCTCTTCCTGGACCACCTCGCGTCTAATCCGAGGCCGCTACGGGCGTTCGTGATGGCGTCTGTGGATGCGGCCCTTCATGATGCGTATAACCTAGCAGTCGTCGCCCTCAAGGAGTTCCGCGATGCACACATGATCATAGCGACGTTGTATATATTAGGGCCGGCGAGGAGAGCTGCAAAACAGGCACAGGTGGAGGAGTCGAACGAGACGGGGCCCTTGAAAGGAACCGGTGGCACCAATTTGGTGAAATTCTTGAAGGACACTAGAACGCGTACGACGGAGACGATGATACCCTAGAGAACGGTGGATCTTCACTGTGCAGACGCATGTACCATTAGACTATACGTCCATGCCCCGGATAATAAGATATGTGTAGCCATCGAACATGGTGAGAGGAACAAAGAGACAACGAGTTGCTGATGTAACCCGTTCCAATTTCGATCTGAACTTTAAGCTTTAAGCTTCGTGATCTCAGCCACGATACTCTTCGGGGCTGGCTGTTCAGGGAGAGGCTTTGCTATGGACAGCGAACGAAGACTTGGCTAGACTTGACCTCCAATTTACCTGATATACGCTTTTAGTTACCGACGTCTGGACAGTAGTAAGGAACGCCAAAAAAATAGTACATTAACAGGGTGCGGTTTGCTTTTCCCTCTACGGTCGATGGCTTCGCAGCTCAAGGAAGGTCATGTTAGTGAGGGTACAAAATGGTGGTGTTATTATCAGGGGCCGATGATTGCACGGAGGAAGTAGACCACGAAAACATGTTCACGTACATCACGTAGCCAGTAGTCAGGTACGTACATCTGAACGGAAAGAACCAGGTGGGTGAGTGTCGAGGGCCATGTGGAAACTCTATCAGCTGGCAGCAGCAAGTGAAAGAGATCCAGTATCCAGTCTTCTGAAAGGAAGAGACTGGTCGTCCTAGAAATTTTGCAATAGCAGGGGGAGAGCATTATATGTGGGACACAGCTCAGTCCAGGCCTCTGAAAAAGTAACAAGAAACGTAAGGGAAAGCTGGTCTGGGAACTTACGGGTGTACTTGGTCTTATACGGGACCCCCACCGGGTCGGTCTTCGTCTGAAAACGGCGGTACAATGAGGGCGAAAGGCGTACACCATGTAGATGGAATGGACGTTGATCAAGTAGAAGATTCAGTCAACGTTGCTAATCGATGAACCTTCGACGATACGAACTACGTACCGGGTTTCCTGTGTCCGTCAAAGTTGTTAGGCAACATGATCTCGATGACCTTGTTGCGTGGGAGCGTATAGACGGATCCTTGAGGAAGGAGATCCTTCGCATCTTGGGCACTGCTGAGAATTTGAAGAACAGGGACTTGGGGATCTGCCGATTCTGCCCACGATGCGTCGTTTATCAAGTATCTTCAGTCCGTCGCATTGACCGCGATATTGGGGTTGAGATTGACGTCGGCGCCACCAGGGAACGGTTTTCCAGGGGCCCTGGCATTGTTCAAAGGACGGATCTGTGTTTTTCGCTGAGGCGTGCGCCGTTGACTTTCTGTGAGGTGGTTGGATCAACGATGTGAGCGCCCTTGTACCGGAGTATAGTCGAATTAGTGCATCCGGCGAAACCGGAGCATGGCAGGGCGCAGATCTAGTGGTTCCCAATGGGTTGGTTCGCGTTCAAGACGAAGGACTAACGCTGACTTAAAACTGTATTCAACGAATGGTATTGGACTTTGAGGAAGACTGGAAGCGTACCAGCATGTATCACGATGTTATCGACAGTGTTAGGGTGTGTATTTTGGCCCTCAACTTCGATAACGGTCAAGCGATGGCCATCAATCTCGAAGGCGTAGAAGGGGTCGCAAGAGATAGAAAGAAGTCGCTTACGATATCATTTGTGCCACTGGATGTTCACGGTTTCTGGGAAACCCGTGGTCCACCCACATAACGACCTTTACCGTTGCTCAAAGTTGAGTTTACTGACGGGTTTCCGCTTTTCACGATGGCTAGAGAAGGCTCATGATACCTGGTCGCGAACTTGTGAGAATCAAATAGGACTGATTTGTCGAGAAGAGCAATACCATTTTCCAAGGGTTATCACAGTCGATTCTAGAAGAACAATGTTAGTGCATGTTTCCTACCAGGCGGTATGAACAGACCATCAAAGGCGAAACGTCAAATATGATCGATCAAGCAGATGGTTCGTCTGACCGTATCCCGTCCTATGTGGATCCCGAGGGTCGGAAGTAATGAAAGGACATCGCAGTTCTGTGCCCCTATCAACGTTGCGGTAGGTCCGAGCATCACGGAAGTACGAACTATACCGGAAACCCCCCCAGAAAGTGCCTGCTTCATCCAGAATGTTGAAATCATACAAAACGAATGTCCCGGCGTTATAGGACATTGACTGGGGAATATCCAAGAGCATGGTTCAAGGGTAGGATCTTAACCGATCGACAACCCGACTAGAGAACAGAGAGAGAACAACGCTTGGAGAGTTTAGTGGAAAGGATTTCCAGGAGAACAAAGTCGGGAGGATGATTACAGCTGCTGATTCGACGAGGAGAATACAAGCGATTGTATAGCATTGAAGGAATGCTTCGACAGAAAGGCCATCCGTAGATCGAGGCGTAGTGAAGAGGAGAGGTTTGAGAATTGAATGAAAGGTGTGCCTTGGTGAGAGAATATAGGGATGATCGCACAAAGGAGGTGAGGGCTGCGCTAATGCCAATCATGGCAAACTTTGGGTGGCCAAATGTGGCGTGGTGGTCGGGCGGGAGAACTTTGGGGAAGAGAAGATGGTCTGGGCAGCTGATCGGGTGGTGGAGGGTTCGATCCTTCAATTCTAGGCTTACCCTGGAGTCAGACATACATATTTCCTTGGGAAGGTCGGTACACACCAGATCAGTGATCTTCCGGTTCCCGCTCGGAATCCCCGCCCAGAATTTTACTTTGATTTTTCATCCAGTTCAGCCCATCGACGTCACTGTTTTCCTATCCCTGTTGTGGCCGATAAGCTGGGAGATCTGCAAGCCGTCGCCACCGTCATCGACGAGCTCAGAGTACTATAGGTAGACGTACGCAGGGCCGCCAGTTTCCCTACTACCAGGAAGTGCGGCCGCAGTCCATAGCGAGGGCACCGACTTTAACAGGGGGAAATGAGCGCTCGAGGGACTGAAGAGAACGCATCCCAAAGGAAATCACTAATAGTCGTCCCCCAAAAAACGATCATTGATGCAACGAACCTACGCTACGGGATCGCAGTCGTTACTCTCAAGGAGTTCCGCAACACACACGATCATACAACCTTTGTGCATACTGGGGCTGATAAAGAGAGCCGCGAACGAGCACAGGTAGACCACTCGAGAAAGGGCCCTGACTTTTGAAACGAATAAGAGGCATCGATTTGGCGAAATTCTCGAAGGACACTAGAAACCGTGCAACGGAATCAATTATATCCTAGAGAAAGGCATCCTTATCTTATAGAAGTACCATTGAATTATATGCTCGTGGAAGCCATTGGACATGGTGAAGCAGCAGTAACGACTCAGGAAGAACAACGTTGCTGATGTAACCCTTTCGATTTTGATCTGAACCTCCATGACCCTCACCAGCATTTGCAAATTTCAACACTCATTCTACGACTTACCAGGGCACTCAACGCATCTTTTGTCTGACTCGAGTCACGAGTCTCCCACCTTGTCAGACCTGTCAGGAAACCGCTCTAGATTTTTTTCCCAATGCGTCCCTGTATTCTAAATGATTCCATCATCTCTACGCTGCCAGATGGTGGAGCAAAAAGACCGTATCACCAATCATGCCGCGATTAAAAGCGTCAATGTCGCATGGACACGTATCGGCGCCCGGTCAGTTGAAATGGTAAGGAATTGACCCATTATGGTCAGTCAGCATTCCTCTTACCAAGCGCTTTCTTCCTTACGTCTGGAACACTATAAAGGCAAGGTCGACGTGCCTTTCGATGATTATCGCCTTGCTCGAGCTCTCAAGCGCCCTTCCTATTCGCAATGCCCGGAACGCAAAAAGCCCTCTTTCTGGAGTCTAAATTCGGACAATTCAACATCCGCGAGTGCGACATACCTGCACCTGGCGTCGGTCAGCTGTTGGTGCGGAATCAAGCTAGTGGGCTTAATCCAATAGACTGGAAAGTCCAGAAATATGGCCTGTTCGTCGAAACCTACCCTGCTATCATTGGAGTCGACATTGCTGGGGTGGTCGAGGAGGTCGGTGAAGGCGTTTCTGGTTTTAAGAAAGGAGATAGAGTGTACGACCCTTTCTTACACATACGAACGGTTGCTAACGCTACGTGCTAGGTTCTTCCAAGGTGCCTTCTCGAATGACAAAGCTGGCTATCAGCAGTACAGTCTAACTGAGGCACCGACGACCGCGAAGGTTGGTCAGCCCTCTCTTTCACCGAGCTCCATTGCTCACTATCAATAGATTCCGCCGCACATTTCGGCTGAAGCTGCGGCCACTCTACCGACAGCCATCGCTGCGGCTGTAGCAGGACTATACTTGCCTAAACCCTATGGAGCCGGCTTTGCTGCCCCCCTTGACATTTCAAACCGAGGAAAGTACCCTGGAAAGCCAATTGTCATTTTAGGCGGTGCTACCTCCATCGGCCAATACGGTATGAAAGACCTATTTCTCCCAAGTACAGTCAATCATATTGACTGTATCCCCACTAGTCATTCAGTTGGCCAAGCTGTCGGGCTTCTCCCCAATCATTACCACCGCCTCTTCCAAGCACGAGGCATTTTTGAAATCACTTGGGGCGACGCATGTCCTTGACCGTCACCTTTCTTCTGCCGCTCTTGCCGCGGAAATCGCCAAGATCACTCCAGCTCCCATTGAGATCGTTTATGATTCCGTCTCCTCCACTGAGACTCAAGAAACAGGCTACAGTCTCCTGGCCAATGGAGGTCATTTAGTGATCACCCTCCCCGAAGCCGTCAAGGCGACGGAGGGTAAAGGAATAACCTTTGTCCTCGGCACATGGACCCTTCCCTATTCTCGTGAACTCGGTGTTCAGTTGTACAGCAGCTTAACCGAGTTGTTAGATAAGGGCTTGATCCGGGTAGGTCGTTCGCCCCGCAGCATATTCGAACTCTCGCTGAATGATACTGTAGCCGAACAGGGTTGAGGTTATTTCAGGTGGTCTGGGTGGAGTCTTGGGCGGCGTGGAGAGACTGAAGTTAGAGCAGGTGTCGGGCGTGAAACTGGTCGTGCGGCCCCAGGAAACTGATTAGTACCCTGATACGTAAATTGTTCCCAATCTGTGTATATGCTTGATGCATGCTAATGGACATCTCCCCATGCGAATTCGAATGATGCATTGTTACCTGCGCCATCGTGTCCACAAGGTTCGTCCACATTGTGCAAGTTCCTCAGTCACTAAATATTGCTCTACAGAAGACAACCCCAACGTACTTGAGACAAGGGCCCCATGAAAGATGAGTGAACCAGGCGAGTCCTCGTCGCCCTTCATCCTACGCGTATGAACAACGCATTTGTTACTATCGTTAGTGCGCTCACTCGCAACCATTAGTGCGTATCTCAAATCCGTAGGAAGATCCCGACGGGAACCTGCATGATGGTATGGTAGAAATGGCCAGTTTTACGGATATTCGTCATGCTGCCGGATTCCGCTCTACCGAACCCCAAGCGAAGTATGACGCAACAAACTTTGTTTCGATTATTCTAGCAAAATGCAATCCGTAATGGCCCAACCTACGCGGGGATGTTACTAACACAGACAGACCTCTCAACCATCTTTGTCGCCATTCTTCGACGTGATGGTTCTCAAACTATATGGTAGTCATAACGATGCGGCTTCGAAACGCGTCGTCACTGTGCTTCTGGAAAAGCATGTTCCTTTTGAGCTGATCGAGGTCGACTTTGCGGGGGGTGAACACAAGCCCCCGGCGTTCCTAGAGAAACAACCCTTTGGACAGACACCATATATTGTGGGTCGAGGTGCTTCTGTCTTGTGTCCCCGCAGCCTCACCGACCAATGCATCAAATAGGACGACGACGGCTTCATTCTGTATGAAAGTCGTGCAATCTGTCGCTACATTGCTACGGCGTACGCGTATCAAGGGACCGCGTTGATTCCGACAGATCCTCAGGAGAACGCCCTCTTCGAACAGGCCGCCTCGATCGAGTTGACGAATTTTGACCCTTTGGCCTTGGCTGCGATATTCGAGGGATTTTACAAACCGGTGTATGCTCACCGTATCTCGTCAGAATGGTTTCCCAGGCTGATAGAATCCCCTCCATGCCAGTGTGCATGGGCAGGTGACTGACACGTTCGCCTTCCAAGGACATATCAGGACGCTGGGTGCGAAGTTGGACGTGTACGACGTCATTTTGGGCAAGCAGAGATACCTTGCTGGCGAGGTAAGTCCCATCCCTAGTTCCTTCGCTGAATACACCACTCAACATATTGGAACCAGGAAGTCACGCTGGCGGACTTGTTCCATCTTCCCAACGGTGCTATACTTTTAGACATTGGATGCAATGTTTTGGAGACTAGGCCTAATGTCGCGAGGTATGCCCAAATCGCCTGGGTATATACTTCCCCGAGCGCTGATTATACTTGAAAAAAAGGTGGTGGAGGGATATCTCTACTAGACTGTCTTGGCTATCTGTAGCGGCAGGAATCAATAGCACCGGTTGACAGTCGCGCATACGAATGTAAACCGGACGAATTTTTGCACGTCACCTTGTGCATTCGGCCTCCAATATTGCGGTCTCCGGAACCAAAAGAAGAGTGTAGGGGAGATGGGTACTATGGGATATTATAGTCCTGTTGGTCACAGTGACCCTCCTCGACTATGCACAGCCTTCCGCTGCTGGGCCACCGACTAGTTCTAGATGTCTTCCTACATAAGGCATGGTTGCCGAGATCCTGACAGGCTGCTTGGTTCTCCCATTCAAACGCGTTCTTCGTTCCCGAGCACGGCTGAAAGCCTGACAGGCCTCAAGAAGTTCAGGTGGTGACAACTGTGGGTTTTGTGCCTCGAGCCACAATTTATAAACGAGCCTGGAAGCGAAGGGGAGTTTCTCATCCAGCAGCAGCAGGCGAAAATGTTTTGGAACACACCCGTATTAACTGCATTCTGCCTCCTCACCCCGTTCGCCCCGGCGGTCCTATGCCCCAACGCCGGTACCACGGTGAACCTCCGCATCGAAGGCGACACGAAGACGATTTTCGAAGGCCCGATCTTCACTCAAGGGCATGACGTCGAGACGCCCTCAGGCGGTAAACACCACTGCGATGGCACCAACGGGGGCGCGCACCCTACGCCTGGTCCGACGGCGACCAGTGCCCTTGATGATGCCTCCAAACATACAGGCTTTGATTGGGACGGGTGAGTACGAGACTCCATCCTTCCTCCGCATCTGTCTACCCGGAATGTAATCTGGTTGCTGAATCCTGCCTCCATTTCCAAAGAACATTCTCAACCCAGTTCGACGACTATCTCGTGTCTACCATCGATGGCGTGACGCAGACGCCGGATCAGTTTTGGGGCCTGTTTATGAACTTCAAGTTCGCCGAGGTGGGCGGATGTCAGCAGCGCGTCCAGTTCAATGATGAGGTCCTCTGGGCATTCGGCGCGTTCAATGAGCCCCTGTTGAAGCTTTCCGGGACGCATGCAGCTCATGTTGGGCAACCTGTCGCCCTCATTGTCACGGATGGGAGGAACGGGACGCCAGTCGCTGGTGCAGTGGTGGAGGGCGGGACGAGTGACGCGAACGGAAAGGTTTCTGTAACATTCAACACAGCGGGGACTAAAGTGCTCAAGGCAGAAAAGGCGAATGCTATTCGGTCAAGTCGTTTTGAGATAGTTGTCACCCCCTGAAGTGTACTGAGTTCCCGAGATGCGCATCGAGTTTTCCTGAGGTCGATAGTCGGTGGTCTTTCTAGCAGTTAAGGCAGTCTGCATGTATTCCGAGAGATGAAATAGGTTGAAATATAACGTAGGTATCGTGAAAAAAAAAACGATCCTACCTGTCCATAGGCCTTAGTAGGTTGCAGGCACGAATGACGCAAAGAAATCACCAGTATCTAGTAGTGGACAAAGTCAAAATCGTTCCCCACGAAGTGCGATGGCTCGTGCAATAGATCTTCATCATGCAACACCGACCAAACATCATACTCCACAACCTTAACACCCTGTGGGAGAAGAGGCACCATCGAGGCCGCGCGTTCGATCGACGACTGGTCGAGGTACAGCGTCTCAATGGGGTGTCCCGCAGCCTCCCGAGCGTCCACCACAGAAAGCAACGTCCGCATCCGGTCGCAGTCTACGTTACGCGAGGCCAGCTCCCGCAATTTTGGCCAGACGGCATCGGCATCGGCGCCGGTGAAGACGTCGCGGAAGGAGTCGGGGTGGATGTTAGGGATGGTGAGCCGCTCGACAGCAGGAAAGCACCCTGAGGCGACAACCGGGAGGGCGAAGCCGGTTGTGAAGACGGGAGAGAGGGTAATGGATTTGACGCTGCTGAATTTAGGGCACGAGCGGGAGGCAAGAGTGTGCTGGTAGAAGTCCGCATCGGAATCATGGCGTGCTCGTGTTCGCCAAGTGCGTGACAACATCTCTTATCGCGCACCAGTAGAAGCGCTAACTGTTGTTTACAGCTACCCTTGCTCTCCACCTCGGATCTTGAAGCGTCCAAACTTCTGCTGCGCCGGGCGCACCAGGTCCTCACCTACATCATGCATTTTTATATCTAGTCCCTCCCGCCGCACGCACCAGTCCTCATTCCCCGTCCGGTGTCGCTGCCCGTTCTACGCGTATCAGCGCGCCTTGGTATACCCCCGCTACTTACCTTCTCTGACACTGTGTTGTATAATTGGACATACAAGTACCCTTCGGAAACGAAGGTCCCCGCCATTGATAACCTTCGCACGAGGACGATGTTCTCCGGCCTCATCGACGAAGAGGAATTCTATCTTTGCTCCTCGCGGATTGAGCTGCGGGGGGTGGAGGCCCTGGAGCTGATGCGTGTGACGATGGACGAGATATTCATCGGGGACCAAACTGCTGTGCAGCGGATCTCCGGATATCTGCAAACCATGGCTACCGTCATCGATGAGCTCAAAGCATTGCTGATGGACGTACGCAGGGCGTGCCGGCCGGACCCCTACTATAACGAAGTGCGCCCGTGGTTCCGCGGCGAGGACTCGGATCCCAGCAAGAGGAAATGGGTGTTCGAGGGCTTGGAGGAAGACCCCTCCCTCAAGACGCCAACGGAACTTTCGGGCCCGAGTGCGGGGCAGAGCTCAATGGTGCACGTGCTTGACGTTTTTCTTGGTGTTGACCACCAGTCGTCGTCGCCCGGAAAGCGGTCCTTCATGTCCCGCATGCAATCCTACATGCCGCGGAACCATAGGCTCTTCCTGGACCACCTCGCGTCTAATCCGAGGCCACTACGGGCGTTCGTGATGGCGTCTGTGGATGCGGCCCTTCATGATGCGTATAACCTAGCAGTCGTCGCCCTCAAGGAGTTCCGCGATGCACACATGATCATAGCGACGTTGTACATATTAGGGCCGGCGAGGAGAGCTGCAAAACAGGCACAGGTGGAGGAGTCGAACGAGACGGGGCCCTTGAAAGGAACCGGTGGCACCAATTTGGTGAAATTCTTGAAGGACACTAGAACGCGTACGACGGAGACGATGATACCCTAGAGAACGGTGGATCTTCACTGTGCAGACGCATGTACCATTAGACTATACGTCCATGCCCCGGATAATAAGATATGTGTAGCCATCGAACATGGTGAGAGGAACAAAGAGACAACGAGTTGCTGATGTAACCCGTTCCAATTTCGATCTGAACTTTAAGCTTTAAGCTTCGTGATCTCAGCCACGATACTCTTCGGGGCTGGCTGTTCAGGGAGAGGCTTTGCTATGGACAGCGAACGAAGACTTGGCTAGACTTGACCTCCAATTTACCTGATATACGCTTTTAGTTACCGACGTCTGGACAGTAGTAAGGAACGCCAAAAAAATAGTACATTAACAGGGTGCGGTTTGCTTTTCCCTCTACGGTCGATGGCTTCGCAGCTCAAGGAAGGTCATGTTAGTGAGGGTACAAAATGGTGGTGTTATTATCAGGGGCCGATGATTGCACGGAGGAAGTAGACCACGAAAACATGTTCACGTACATCACGTAGCCAGTAGTCAGGTACGTACATCTGAACGGAAAGAACCAGGTGGGTGAGTGTCGAGGGCCATGTGGAAACTCTATCAGCTGGCAGCAGCAAGTGAAAGAGATCCAGTATCCAGTCTTCTGAAAGGAAGAGACTGGTCGTCCTAGAAATTTTGCAATAGCAGGGGGAGAGCATTATATGTGGGACACAGCTCAGTCCAGGCCTCTGAAAAAGTAACAAGAAACGTAAGGGAAAGCTGGTCTGGGAACTTACGGGTGTACTTGGTCTTATACGGGACCCCCACCGGGTCGGTCTTCGTCTGAAAACGGCGGTACAATGAGGGCGAAAGGCGTACACCATGTAGAGATGTAACGGATGCTAATTAAGTAGGAGATTCAATCAACCTTTCTAATCAATGAACCTTCGACGATACAAACTATACCGGGTTTCCCGTGTCCGTCAAGTTGTTAGGCAACGTGATCTCCATGACCTTGTGGCGTGGAAGCGTATAGACGGACCCTTGACGAAGGAGATCCTTCGCATCCCGGGCACCGCTGAGGACTTGAAGAACAGGGATTTTGGGATCTGCCCACGATGCGTCGTTTATCATCTTTAGTCCGTCGCTTTGACCGCGGTGTTGAGGTTGAGATTGACCAAACCTACGAGCGTTTGAACCCGTCAGGTGCTATAACCTTGGTGGTGATCGTGAGTTGTGCCTCGGGCACAAGAGTACTGTACCAGCCTGGAAAGAGCGCAGAGTCCGGAACATCCTCGATTAAATCGATGAAGTTACATGGCGCACCATTGGCTACATGAGCCAGGTACGATGCCGAGACAGCAGTCAACGAGAAACCCCTAAGCATTAGAGAAATTTCCGAGAATTCCGGAAATATCCAAGAGCATGGTTAAAGGGCAGGATCCCAACCGACTGACGATTTGACCAGAGAACAGAGTTTGTGGAGTTGAGTGAAAAAGGATTTCCGGGAGAACAAAGTCGGGAGGATGATTGCAGCTGTTGATTCGACGAGGAGAATACAAGCGATTGTATAGAATTGAAAGAACGCTTCAACAGTAAGGCCACCCGTAGATCGAGACGTGATGAAGAGGAGAGGTTTGGGAATTAAATGAAAGGTGTGCCTTGGGGAGAGAATATAGAACGATCGAGCTTCACGGGTTCGGGAGAAGGACCGCGCAAAGGAGGTGAGGGCTGCGGTAATGCCAATCATGGCAAACTTTGGGTGGCCAAATTTGGCCTGGTGGTCGGGCGGGAGAACTTTGGGGAAGAGGAGATGGTGTGGACAGCTGATCGGGTGGTGGATGGCTCGATCCTTCAATTCTAGGCTTACCCTGTCAAACATACATATTTCCTTGGGAAGGTCGGTACACACCAGATCAGTGACCTTCCAGTTCCTGCTCGGAATCCCTGCCCAGAATTTTACTTTGATTTTTTATCCAGTTCAGCCCATCGACGTCACTGTTTTCCCATCCTCATTGTGGCCGATAAGCTGGGAGATCTGCAAGCCGTCGCCACTGTCATCGACGAGCTCAGAGTACTATACATAGACGTACGCAGGGCCGCCAGTTTCCCTACTATTAGGAAGTGCGGCCGCAGTCCATGGCGAGGACACCGACATTAACAGGGGGAAATGAGCGCTCGAGGGACTGAAGAGAACGCATCCCAAAGGAAATCACTAATAGTCGTCCCCCGAAAAACGATCATTGATGCCACGAACCTACGCTACGAGATCGCAGTCGTTACTCTCCAGGAGTTCCGTGACACACACGATCATACAACCTTTGTGCATACTGGGGCTGATAAAGAGAGCCGCGAACGAGCGCAGGCAGACCACTCAAGAAGGGGCCTTGACTTTTGAAACGAATAAGAGGCATCGATTTGGCGAAATTCTCGAAGGACACTGGAAACCGTGCAACGGAATCAGTTATATCCTAGAGAAAGGCATCCTTATCTTATAGAAGTACCATTGAATTATATGCTCGTGGAAGCCGTTAGACGTAGTGAAGCAGCAGTAACGACTCAGGAAGAATAAGGTTGCTGATATAACCCTTTCGATTTTAATCTGAACCCTCACCACATCTGCAAATTTCAACACTCATTCTACGACTTACCAGGGCACTCAACGCATCCTTTGTCTGACTCGAGTTACGAGTCTCCCACCTTGTCAAACCTGTCAGGAGGCCGCTCTAGATTTTTTCCTAATGCGTCCCTGTATTCTAGGCAACATTCTTGCTCAGCGTCTCTATGTGAATCCCACGTCTTAGTCACTTGACGATGGACGGCAATAGACACTAGTAACATTGACACAGCCTTTTTACGTGGGCTATATGTGGACATTATATATCAACTTGGCAAGGGATCACTAATCACGCCTACAACTGGATATTGACGAACAATGTTTTCGTGGAGACAATCAGCGACGGGGGAATATAAAAGTGACGACGCGAAGCGAGGAATGTAGAAACTAAAGCAACAAACCCCTCAGCTCTTGTTCTAGTCCAAGCGCGATGATTCTCAAGTTCTACGGTTCTGCTCTTTCGACCTGCTCGCAACGCGTCGCGACCGTACTGCTAGAGAAACAAGTTCCTTTTGAACTGATCGAAATTGACTTCGCGAATCACGAACACAAGTCTCCCGAGTATCTGACGAAACAACCCTTTGGGCAGATCCCATACATCGTGAGTCGAGGCATTCTCTAGCTTGTAGGATTTTCTGATCAAAGGCCCTACATCACGCACCCTACCTTAGGACGATGACGGTTTTATCCTCTACGAAAGCCGCGCCATCTGCCGTTATATTGCTGAGAAGTATGCTGACCAAGGAACCAAGTTGGTTCCCACAGACCTTAAAGATAATGCCCTCTTCGAGCAGGCAGTTTCGATCGAGCAGTACAACTTCGAGCCTTCAGCCTTGAGCGCGGTATATGAAAAGCTTGCCAAACCGTACGTCAGGTCCCACCAGAATGGGTTCAAATACGTAATACACGTTTGACGGCAGATATTATGGACTTGTGCCCGACCAGGCCGTCTTTGATGAACATCTGAAGAAGCTTGACACCAAGTTGGACGTATACGACGTCATCTTGAGCAAACAGAAATACCTTGCTGGAGATGTAGGGCTTGTCTCTTCCCGATATCCTCATTTCTCTCATACTGTATTTCGCAGGAAATTACCCTCGCCGATTTGTTTCATCTTCCCTACGGTGCCAAGCTTGCAGCCGCTGGAAGTAATATCATGGAAACTAAGCCTAACGTGGCAAGGCATGCATCTTAAAACCTGTCCCACTTCTCGAGATTCCTTAACTTCAAACTCTATAGGTGGTTCAACGATATCTCCTCCCGGCCGTCCTGGGAATCTGTCAAGACACGGATCATGAATGCTGCTTAAACGCTTTAGTCACGTATAGAATTGCGAGAGCTTCATGAGCTTTGGTATAACGAAATCTGTAACTTCCTCGTGTCATACTCCACTAAAGGCAATTGCAATGTGATTTAATCTTTCCCCCAGTATCGAAACGGTGGATGAAGTATACTAGCGCACAGGAGGCACCTTCACTTACTTAGGGTCTTGAGCCCACTCTGCCTCTCATAATTCGCGCACTGGACGGAGTTCTTGGCGTCCCTTATAAGAGAGATGTTCTGCGTGAGGGTGGCATTGAGTTTCTCTCAGCCCTGACTCAACGAGGGCATCCACATCCCGATTTAAGTTAACAGCTCGGAATGCCATGGACTAAGAGCCGTATTCGCATTCCTTCGTGCGGAAGGTAGATCTTACGCCTACCCGCAGTTCAGGAAAGAGGTTCTGATAGTAGCTCTATTGCAGGTCATTCCACACTTGCACAGATGGTCTTCACGTACCCCGTCGCTCGGCGCAGCCAGCTTCCTAGCCTGTGCTGACATGGGGCAGTTAAGGAATGTGACGAAACCTTAAGTTGAAAAAAACCCACTGCTTCTTGTAAGTCATGAATCCCTGAACGAATCTTGTCCTCTTTTGCCTCAGTATCATAATACATTCACCAGATGACGTTGGCAAAAGCTTAGGACAACATTGTAGGTATTACAGTCAACTCCTACACAATAAAGTGAGCATCATTCTGGACTGGGGCACTGGCACATGTGGGGAACGAAAGATAAAGAACTGAGCTCCCAATGAGATTTACGCTCTGAAATTTCATGCTGTGCAACAATCAAGACGCGTCGCGATCGAACAAGAACGTGACTATAGAATTGAAAACTGCACATAACCACAAGTAGGACGGTAAAACAAGGACCAGAGACATGACAAGGGCCATGACGCGACGGGCGTCGCGCTCAGATGCAAGCTACGTTACGCAGAACACGATGATGACTCCGTACCAAAACCGATGCGACCTCAAGACATCCTTGAGTCAAGTTCTATCTTAATCACCTGAAGCGCCCAATTAGGAAGCGGCTCAAGCCGAGTCGGAACTTGCCTCGACCTCACGGCAACACTACCTGTCGGCTACTAGAGAGCATTGAAATTTATGTTGCCTGCAGTCATCCCTCTAGTGAACGATATCGTCGCCCTACCAGTCGTCAAAAACGTCGTCGGAAGTTGCCAAGTTTGGGAGTTGCGGTCAATTTTTGGTCCATATCAGCTTCACATTTTGTGAGTCTATTGCGTAGCGAGGCACGAGCCAGTCTAGAGTAAGGACTTTGCACAAGCGGGTGGCGTGGCAGGCGTGTGCTTACATCCCACCACATCATCCCGCTCGTTCCTCACTTAGCCTTGCTACCTTTTTCTACCCACCCACCACACCCTTGGTTGAGATGAACTCTGTCTCACCATATCTCGACACTTCTTCTCTCTCTCCCCCCCTCATTCACACCCTTAGAAACTCGTTCTGGTGGGCGTGACTCCGCGACCTCAGCCTCAGAGCTGCAACGAGGGTTTTTCCCTTCCCTCCCACGCAGCTCACCTCGGCTCTCTCTCACAGGTCAGGATCCCCCTCTGGGACTGGGAAGCACTTCGCGCTTTCACCCACACCTCGCTACTACTACATACTACCTATACATTCAAGCTACCACCACAAGCTCTCATGTACATAGTAGATAGTTCTACATCTCTCAGTTGGCATCTCGCTACATAGCACACATGCAAAGTCTTACCAACTGAGCTAAATATGGAGTTTCAAGTGTCAAAATTTGCCAAGTAATGGGTCATATACGGGTTATGGTTTTTCCCTGGTAACGGAGTCAGTGAACCTATGGGTTATTACAGTATGGGTTAGGACAGAGTCAACTGTACAAACTTCGCTTGTAATTATGGCGGGAGGTTTGTCATCACAACCATGCTTACTTTCCACTTTGATCAGCATCATTGCCAGCGATTAGTCAAAAAATCCGTGGAAATCGATTTCTTCAACTTTCGAGCCCCGTAAGCTGAATAAAAAGAACAAGAGATCTCTTGATACCCTCTAATTCGTGCCCATGGTTCTTAAGCTTTACGGCAATTCTAGTTTTGCAGCCTCGCAGCGCGTCGCGACTGTGCTTCTGGAAAAGCAGGTTCCCTTCGAGCTGATCGAGGTCGACTTCGCAAATGGGGAACACAAGTCACCAGAATACCTCACGAAACACCCTTTCGGCCAAACTCCATATATTGTGAGTCGTCTTCAGCTCTTTGTTCATCCCGTGGCACTCTCTCACGATCATTGGCTGGCAATGCGTCGTAGGACGATGATGGCTTCATCCTGTACGAAAGCCGCGCGATCTGCCGTTATATCTCCACAAAGTACGCCGACCAGGGAACGAGTCTTCTTCCAACGGATCTCAAGGAGAACGCCCTTTTCGAGCAGGCTGCCTCAATCGAGCTGAGCAATTTTGATCCCCTGGTCCTTGCCGCGGTCGTGGAGGGGTTATACAAACCAAGGTGCGTCCATCAAGGTTCACTGCAATAAATGTTGACAAGAGTAACAAGCTCTGATTCTCAGATTTCGAGGAATTGCTACAGACCCGGTCGTCTTTGAGGAGCATGTTAAGAACCTTGGTGCCAAATTAGATGCGTACGACATCATCTTGAGCAAGCAGCAGCACCTCGCTGGCGATGTTTGTCCCCCTTCCTTTTCCTTCGCCGATCTTAACACTCCTGAACGGATTGGAATTAGAAAATCACGCTGGCAGACTTGTTTCACCTCGCCAACGGCTCCATACTCGCAGCTATTGGTTGTGATATTATGGAGACTAGGCCTAATGTCGCCAGGTACATTCTAGCATCCCTGTCCTTCTGTAATTTCGAGGATTGACTTCAGATCGTGTAGATGGTGGAAGGAGATTTCGTCTAGGCCATCTTGGGTATCCACAAGAGCAGGAATTAAAAGCACTGTGTGATCGTTCTGTGAATAAATAGAATGTGACAAGTTTTGCATATTGGAAACATTTGTAGTCTCAAACTTTTCTAAAGACCTTGACCAGGATGTTTCCAGGTTGGGTCGTTTGACAATTGGGATCGTGTTGACGGCTTGCGACAGCTGACTCTGCTCAGCTGATCGACATATTCACAGGATGGCTTCGATTTCACGTATCGCCTCACTGCCGCGTATCCATGGAACAGCTTGTGAAACATGGCTGACCGAGATGTAATTTCCATGCTTTGGTGGTGACTATCTTCTGGTTTATTCATGTCTGGCTAGAATAGTCCAGTGACACACTTAGCGGGAATTCGAGGAGAGCGCGTCACGCCGAATTCGTCGGGTCGTAGGTTGTGAAGGCGCTACTAGCGGATTGTTACACAAAGTTTCTTTCTGACGATGAAGGATCAGTTGCCTAGCTCAAGAGAGTACAGGATTAACCATTCTCGCTCACCTGAACCTTATTCGGGCGTTATTGCAAGTCCGTTTCCGTTTGAGCAAAGGCCAGGACTCATATCATTGCTTACTGAAAAGCCCAATCCCAGCACATTCCCGTTCACCTCGTTCAGCTTCTCGGTCCGTTCGCCACTCGACGACAGCACTGATGTTGTCTTGAAGCTGACCGACAGTGAGTTGGGATGTTTTCGAACGAGCCGTGAAGAATCTCCTCTTAGGTTGACTGAGTGGACACTAGGATTCCTCTCCTGATGCGCCTTTTTCACGCTGTCATTTGATCTCATATACCCAGCTCATTTATCATGCGCATAATTTCGTACCGGTTCAAACTGCTCCTGGGTGATGACCCGTAGTAGAGAGCGGTTTGCAGGCACTCATCACGAAAAAAGCCGTCGAACGAGGCCTCCTTGCACCCACTGGTCTCGCGAAAGTTATTGCCGATGCGCGGTCCTCGAAATAATTGGGGTTGAATACTGCAACCGATCGTCACAGCCTTTTCCCGGAGTATATGCGCATTACGCAGGTTAACACTGAAAGTTCAACGACATATGTGTACTTACGTGCTCAAGGAGTCTTTATTGACGCCGTGCGGAGGTAAGGACCAGAAAATCATTCTTCCGAGCATACACATTGATGCGGCTGTAGAACGCAAGAAATATGAAATATCGGAGGTCATGAAGTATCTGCACGTTTAACCTGCTCAAGGAGAAGGTTGAAAAAAAAAAGACTCCGGATTCTCCGAAGCTATCACCTCCATGGCCAAGTAGCAATTCAAAGTTGTCGTGTTCATGGCGGCGAATAGGTGGTGATCATGGCACTGATCATTATGTCTTGAGCGCTGATCTGGCGTCGATGTCTTGCGTTTCAAACAACCGTCAACCGCGCACATTTGCGTGACCAGAGGCCGTCGAGGTTGAACAATGACCATATCCATCTCCGGTAAGTTCTAATCTACCCCGCGTACATGCCTCTTTATTAATAACTGCTGACAGGAGAACAGACGTCTTGGCAGAAGTGATTCCATCATCTCTACACTGCCAGATGGTGTAGCAAAAAGACCGCATCACCAATCATGCCGCGATTAAAAGCGTCAATGTCGCATGGACACGTATCGGCGCTCGGTCAGTTGAAATGGTAAGGAATTGACCCATTATGGTCAGTCAGCATTCCTCTTACCAAGCGCTTTCTTCCTTACGTCTGGAACACTATAAAGGCAAGGTCGACGTGCCTTTCGATGATTATCGCCTTGCTCGAGCTCTCAAGCGCCCTTCCTATTCGCAATGCCCGGAACGCAAAAAGCCCTCTTTCTGGAGTCTAAATTCGGACAATTCAACATCCGCGAGTGCGACATACCTTCCCCTGGCGTCGGTCAGCTGTTGGTGCGGAATCAAGCCAGTGGTCTCAATCCAATAGACTGGAAAATCCAGAAATATGGCCTGTTCGTCGAAACCTACCCTGCTATCATTGGAGTCGACATTGCTGGGGTGGTCGAGGAGGTCGGTGAAGGCATTTCTGGTTTTAAGAAAGGAGATAGAGTGTACGACCCTTTCTTACACATACGAACGGTTGCTAATGCTACGTGCTAGGTTCTTCCAAGGTGCCTTCTCGAATGACAAAGCTGGCTATCAGCAGTATAGCCTAACTGAGGCAGCGACGACCGCGAAGGTTGGTCAGCCCGCGCTTTCACCGAGCTCCATTGTTCACTATCAATAGATTCCGCCGCACATTTCGGCTGAAGCGGCGGCCACTCTACCAACAGCTATCGCTGCGGCTGTAGCAGGACTATACTTACCTAAACCCTACGGAGCCGGCTTTGCTGTCCCCCTTGACGTTCTAAACCGAGGAAAGTACCCCGGAAAGCCAATGGTCGTTTTAGGTGGTGCTACCTCCGTCGGCCAATACGGTATGAAAGACTTATTTCCCCCAAGTACAGCAAATCATATTGACCGTATCCCCACTAGTCATTCAATTCGCCAAGCTGTCGGGCTTCTCCCCGATCGTTACTACCGCCTCTTCCAAGCACGAGGCATTTTTGAAATCACTTGGGGCGACGCATGTCCTCGACCGTCACCTTTCTTCTGCCGCTCTTGCCGCGGAAATCGCCAAGATTACACCAGCTCCCATTGAGATCGTTTACGATTCCGTCTCCTCAACTGAGACTCAAGAAACAGGCTACAGTCTCCTGGCCAATGGAGGTCATTTAGTGATCACCCTCCCCGAAGCCGTCAAGGCGACGGAGGGTAAAGGAATAACCAGTGTCCTCGGCATATGGACCCTCCCTTATTCTCGTGAACTCGGCGTTCAGTTGTACAGCAGCTTAACCGAGTTGTTAGATAAGGGCTTGATCCGGGTACGTCGTTCGCCCCGCAGCATATTCGAATCTCTCGCTGAATGATACTGTAGCCGAACAGGGTCGAGGTTATTTCAGGTGGCCTGGGTGGAGTCTTGGGCGGCGTGGAGAGACTGAAGTTAGAGCAGGTGTCGGGCGTAAAACTGGTCGTGCGGCCCCAGGAAACTGATTAGTACCCTGATACGTAATATGTTCCCAATCTGTGTATATGCTTGATGCATGCTAATGGACATCTCCCCATGCAAATTCTAATGATGCATTGTTACCTGCGCCATCGTGTCCACAAGGTTCGTCCACATTGTGCAAGTTCCTCAGTCACTAAATATTGCTCTACAAAAGACAACCCCAACGTACTTGAGACAAAGGCCCCATGAAAGATAAGTGAAATGCCGCTTCAGGCGGGTCCTCGTCGACCTTCATCCTACGCGTATGAACAACGCAGTTGTTACTATCGTTAGTGCGCTCACTCGCAATCATTAGTGCTCCGGACGGGAACTTGCATGATGGTATGGTAGAAATGACCAGTTTTACGGATATTCGTCATTCCGCTCTACCGAACCCAAGCGAAGTATGACGCAACAAACTTTGTTTCGACTATTCTAGCAAAATGCAATTCGTAATGGCCCAACCTACGCGGGGATGTTACTAACACAGACAGACCTCTCAACTCTGTCGCCATTCTTCGACGTGATGGTTCTCAAACTATATGGTAGTCATAACGATGCGGCTTCGAAACGCGTCGCCACTGTGCTTCTGGAAAAGCATGTTCCTTTTGAGTTGATCGAGGTCGACTTTGCGAGCGGTGAACACAAGTCCCCGGCGTTCCTGGAGAAACAACCTTTTGGACAGACACCATATATTGTGGGTCGAGGTGCTTCTGTCTTGTGGCCCCGCATACGGTTGCCCCTGGAGGACAGGTCTACTTTTCGCCTCGGGAGCTCGGAAGAAGCAAAGAACGGCTGACAAATATGATCGGATCAGTCACATCAGGAGGTGGCATGGGTCCTGGAACCCTTATTGTATGGTGTGACGATGGCGGCCTATGAAATGTTTTGAAGTTCTGCGTGGGAATAGCATATGTTTTCCCGCCACCTACCGGTACCTACGCTCCACAGTCGAAGTTTATGTTGTGTTGCCCCTTCGTCTCTCCCACCCTACGCTATGCGAGCAACTACGTGCTCGCTTGCAGCAGCCAACGGCCGTGGATATACGCCCTCAATAGGCATCACAAAGGCCAGAGCACGGCCAGAAGGTATGGGCCTGCATGCGCCGGGATGGATATCCGCGTGCTTTTGAGCGCGCTGGCATGGGTTTCGAAGGTAAGTGGGCCTCCTCGCATGTCTCGGATGGCGTCGACGGCGCCATTCATGGTCTACTGACCATGTTTGCTCTTTGGGAGCGGTGTAATTCGTTCCCTTTAGGTTCTAGAGCGAGACTCACCCTCGCCGCATGTTCAGGCCATACTCCTCGATGATGGGCGCGGTCTATACCCCCCATTTTCCCTTTCTTGCCATAGACCCTTGTGGGGATGGCCCTCGACGTCTCTGAATCCACGACAGGCTCGCTGTCCCCCGCGTGGCGCACCGGCACGTCGTGCTTCGAACTTTTCGGCCGCGACCAGTGCTGCATGACATGTGCAGCGTTTCTGGCGCCCTTGGCCACACAGGACGGCAACGGCGCCCTTACTAGATCGCTCGACGCCACTACGATATCTGGGACACGATGGGAATCCAACACCATGCACCCCATGCGCACTGCTGGGCATAGCATGGTCGTTGGGTGCTCCGCACCGCCTCGGGAGCCACTTTTGTTGGTCCCCGTGCTGCGACCCATCACTACCTTCTTCGTTTGTCAGCTGAGGCTTCTGCGTTTGGCGCCCGAGTCCAGCGACGAGGGTGGCAACTCGCTCATCACCTCGTTCATCTCCGCAGGGGTGTCACTTTCAACAACTCTAACCTCGACGCACTTGACCGCAGCGATGGCATCGGCAGACTCTCCATTGCCGTTTCGACGGCCCTTGAGTCATTTGGCAGCTCAAGATGTCGCCGACATCTTTTGGCAAACGATGGGAAAAGGCATCAAGTGTACATACCAAAGACTTGCGCGCAGCAGCTTCAGCACTGGATTCGATCTAGAAGGTGAAAGCAGTGATGCGTGGCCTGGCAGTTGGAGGTTGGACGTGGAGGATCAGCTTCTCTTCTTGAGCCTCGTCTTCGTGGACGTAAACTGCTTGCTTGGAAAGTTTCGCTCGAACTCTAGAATAGTCATGCGCCTTGTACTGAGTACTCATGGCACTGATTCGTTTACATCACCGAAGAGTCGAGATCAACCTCGAGCAGCTTTTAAACCACGGAAATAGAGCGGGCAATCACTATCAGAGTGCGACTCAGACCTCCAGGCCACTCGAATCATGTCCGCCTCCTCTCACAACCGCAACCCCGGAGGCAAGAATCAGCATGGCGAAAAAGGTTGCTTTGACATTGAATATTTACTACCGAGGGACTCATGCATTCTTTCCAGTTGGCAAGGAGGATCCGGTCCTCGTTGCTGCCTTGCAAGGCTACCACGAGGAACTCATGACTAACAACAGCGACATAGCCAAGCGCCTTGAAAAAGAACACGGCATAAAACTGAGGTAAACGTGCTTCTCTTATTTCACTCGTTTTTCTGGATTAACCTCATATCTAGTGGTAAATCCATCCAGCGTGCTCGGAAGCATAACGGACTCCTTGGGGGTGCTGCGAACCTGAAGAGCAAGTCGCAGCAAGATGCGGAGCAATTGGTCCTTGCACAACTTGACCTTGATCCATCCAACCAGGCTGGCCCACGCACTATTCGACATCGCCTTGCGTCACGCCATGGAGAGCACCTCCCCCGTGCTTTCATTGCCAGTACCATGAAAGTTCACGCACCTGAGGGCTTCGAAATGAGAAATCCAGGTTCTCGAAAAATCATTCGTGTCAAGAAGATTCCTATTGGCATCCACGACCGATGGTCGTGTGATGGTCATGACAAATTATACAAGATTGGCTTTCCCGTCTATGGATTTGTCGACGACGGCGTCGGGTTTTGGCTCGACGCCTGGGTGGTGCCCAGTAATCGGTTCGCTATCGTAATTGGTTACCTCTTTCTCTGCACAGTCGAGAAATATGGAGGTATAAATTTCAATCTGTTGTACCACACATCCCATCTAACTTTGCAATAGGAATCCCTATTCAGCTTACCACGGACTGTGGATCTGAGACTACTTTAGCGTTTGGTCTTCAGAACGCCTTGCGGTGAGCGATCACATTGATTACGGCACCTCATTGCTAATTACCTGTGCAGGGAGATTTTTCATCCGGACTTCGATGGACGTGAGCTACCTGCGCACGTTTACCTGCGTAGCGTGCATAATATCTCTGTTGAGCGTGCGTGGCTTCGCTTGCGCCTGGATTGGGGGGATAACGCCGTCCTCGTGTATGAGAAGGGAGAAGAGGAAGGATGGTACAATCCACACGACGAGAACCAACAGTACGTGCCGAAAACCTATTCTTGTTCGAGACCTGAATTAAATCTCGTCTAGGATGTTTTGCCGTTGGCTCTGGGCCAAGCTCTTGAGGAAGACTCTCGCACAATTTGTACGAGAGAGAAATTCTTACAAGTCCCGCAAGGACAACAGCAAGGCTGGTCCTTCCGGGATGTCTCGAAACAATGCCTTTTTCATGCCCGAAAGTTGGGGTGGCAAGAACTGCCTTCTTCCGGTGGATCTTGAAGTTGTTCGGGAAATCAAGAAGGAGCTGGGAGGAGACGAGATCCTCGAGTTTGTATCACGAGAGTTCTCGGATCGTGCAGAAGCAGTGTATCAGACCCTTGGTGTCCAGGATTTGACGTTCGACAACGTATGGCCCATCTTCAAAGAGTTGTTACCTCTAATGTTTCCATAGACTCATGCATGTTCCTTGTGTCACCTGAGAATACCTAACACGTAAGTAGGCAATGTGCAGGAGCGAATAAAAGGCAGGCAGTGATTGACAGACGGAGAGACCACTGTCCAATACAAATCACATTGAGCTCGCATGCCTATCTGCCAGTCCTGCTTATTCTCATTTCCGCGCATGGATCCGGCAGCGACAACGTGCCAGAAATGCTGTTCTCGTAAACCCGGTCTCTCTGTACCGGAACTCCAAGCCATTAATGTATGTTCAATTAGCTACTGTGGCTTTCTTTGAATTGCGCAGCTGACAGGTTCAATTAGTCTAAACGTCAATGTGCAGGCTGCAGCCTCACGTCTGAAAGGATAACAGCTGCGCTCTGCATCAGTTGTATTGGATATTACCATACGCTGAAGCTAACAGCCAATCAGCAGCGCGGTCACTCACACTTGTTCTTTAGGAACTCAAGAGAATGTGCCGAGAGAGATTTTTTCTCTCCCCGGAGTTCTGAGTCTCATTAGTGGGGCCGCCGACGCTGAGGCTGAACGAACGTTGAGTGAACTCAGAGGTGATGCAGATGGCAATGACAACTTGGCCTCAGCCATCGTTTCATGTGCTGCACAACATCGTGCTCGAGCATCTGACACCAGGCTCAATACAGGCCCACCAAAAACCATCCGGAATACAAGCAGCAGCAACAACTTCAACAATCTGACTCGAGCAAATGAGCTCAAACTCGAGCGGCATCAGAAGAAGGCTGAAGCAAAACTTCGTGATGAACATCATGGCGTAACCATCATAGCATCACTGTGGGCCCATGATCAGAAGTCTAAGCTGGTTGAGGTGAGCTACGTTCAGTTCATTTGTTGCAAGGTAGTAATTTGTTGTGACTCCGTTTGCAGGTCAGACCAGCGATACATGTTCGGCGAACATTTCATGAAGGCGAAGAAGTAAAAAGCAGCCTCGATGACCTACTTAAGCAAGCACGATGTGACTTCCAGATCACTACTCCGCAGGCCGATGAACTGACGTGGTAAGTAGCCAGCTGTTATAGATGGCGACTCGCATTAAACCTGCATCTAATTGGTCTAGGGAGAATGTTAGGCTACTTGCAGATTGCGGAGGTGCCAACGAGTGGTCCTCGCTAAGCCATCTTGACAAGAACGGAACTGTCAAAGATATGTTCGACGAATTCAAAAAGCATAAGTACGCCAGTGAAGCCAACCTCAAGGCTTCTACGATCAAGATCCGCTTCGAAATAATCAGGGACCCAGGAGATTCTTCAGTATGTTCTCGTATTTGGTAGTAATAATACGTGCTTGAAGTCTAATTTGCGTTTTAGGATCCTCTGTTCTCAAATTCACTCCAGAGCTCAGTTACAAGCTCGAAGAAGAGCTTGAAGCGGCCACGAGCAGACAGTGCTCTTCCTTCCGTAACAGCAAGCTCCATCATCAAGCGGGATCTGCGGCCAAAAGCTCTGGCCTCTGCGTCAAGCGGGGTCAATACACTTCATGAAGCCAAATCTCCGGTCCCGATTGTCCTCAAAAGTGCTTTCAAGCCAAGGCAGTCAGTGATGTTACCGCCACCGCTGCCGCCACTTCGCCGGACATGGAGCCGAAACCCACCCATGCAAGAATATAATTTCATCCGGACGGCTGCAACGGTTGAGGATGATGGAACTGTTGTCTTCAGCCAGTCGAAGGAGCTGGAAGTTATTGAGCTGGCGACTGACTGGGAAAGGGGTGAAGAAGCTTCGCGACAAAAGGAAACTTACGGAGATACAGGATATATTGGATGCGGCGCAACTAAACGGGCGATCTACGTATGTATAAGTTCCAATCTTCTTGATATGACAGATGCGCAGGGTCACATCTAACAAGCACTTCTTTCATGACAGGCTCGATTTGGAAAGAGAGAGTATGTCCTCACTCAAAATTTTGATGAGCAAACAACGGCAGAAGAGGTAAAGAAGAATCTGACTGGCGAATATGAGCTTCTGGCTCTATGCCATTGGTTCAAAGCCAAATTTGACGAACATGCCGCTAACCAAGGAGTCACAACTATACCCAGTACGTGACTCAAACATTCTTGGCGGCCGCAACTAATCCTTGCTTTCTTTATAATTCTAGAATTTTACTTCAACTTTCCAGCCTCAATTATGGGACGATTGGAGCGACTGAAATCAGGGAGCACTCATGTTCCTTTTTTTGATTTTATTGCCACTCCGTTGCTACCCTGTGGTCCCGTTGATGCGAAGGTCAAAAAATTCACGGGAAATGAGCATTTCGGAGAGGCGTCAGATGACATGACCCAAGCCGTTCATGCATTTGTACATTTTTCAGCGGTTTACTCTGATAACTGTATTCTATTTTGTGACCTCCAAGGTCTGTTGCATTGTTTACTTTCTTGGTCTTTGAAGCTAACTTGATGTTCGGCGGCCAGGCACACTCGATTTGAAAGGAGTTATGTGCTTATTCGACCCACAGGCCCATACGTGAGTCTTGGACGCGTTCTTCAAGGAGTTTCTTGTACTGATTACTCTTTATCCAGGAATTCTGACATGCCCTCGCACTACTGGGACCTTGGCTCAAAGCTGTTTGGGAGGATCATGGCCCAGCATTCTCAAGTCTGCAGCAAGAATTGGGTCTGCCAGCGACTGTCATTGGACAACCTTAGGGTCGAGAAGTTATTCTCTCGGGCGCAGTCAGTAGCGCCCAGTGTTATCGTAAACAATCATCAGCCAAGCACCCAACAGAATGCTCGCCTTCCCATGGGTATGCACTCCATCCTAAATAGCTCAAATAGCCATGATGTATAGCATAGTGTCGCTACTAGTTTTGTAATTTGCCTCTTGAATTTGCCTGATGACGCAGCATTGTGACCTCCTGTTGTACAGATTCTTCATTTCTGAGTCATTGCGGCAGACCAGCTCAAACACATTCAGCAATGGAACATATAGCTGCATACTACACAATTAATCACTGGTCCTGCTTGTGTCTGACTTGCCTCAAATTCGACGGACTCGAACTTCGGCGGCTGCGCGCTGATAGCACAATATAATGGTATTACCTGTAAGCATTGTCGGTACACACTCAACCTGTGACTTGTAACGCCAAAGAAGTGTCTGCAAGGACCCCATCATCAGCCCTCGTGCTTCTCCGTGCTTTTTCCGAGCTCCCGAGGCAAAAAGCAGACCTGTCCTCCAGGGGCAACCGTACCCGCAGCCTCACTGACCAATGCATTAAATAGGACGACGACGGCTTCATTCTGTATGAAAGCCGTGCAATCTGTCGCTACATCGCTACGGCGTACGCGTATCAAGGGACCGCGTTGATGCCGACAGATCCTCAGGAGAACGCCCTCTTCGAACAGGCCGCCTCGATCGAGTTAACGAATTTTGATCCCTTGGCCCTGGCTGCGATATTCGAGGGATTTTACAAACCGTCGTATGCTCGCCGTGTCTCGTCAGAATGGTTGTCCATGCTGATAGAATGCCTCCATGTCAGTGTTCATGGGCAGGCGACTGACACGCTCGCCTTCCAAGGACATATCAGGACGCTGGGTGCGAAGTTGGACGTGTACGACGTCATTTTGGGTAAGCAGAGATACCTTGCCGGCGATGTAAGTCCCATCCCTAGTTCCTTCCCTGACTACACCGCTCAACATATTGGAACCAGGAAGTCACGCTGGCGGACATGTTCCATCTTTCCAACGGTGCTATACTTTTAGACATTGGATGCAATGTGTTGGAGACTAGGCCTAATGTCGCGAGGTATGTTCAAACCTCCTGGGTATATACTTCCCCGAGCGCTGATTATATTTGAAAAAAAAGGTGGTGGAGGGATATCTCTACTAGACTGTCTTGGCTATCTGTAGCGGCAGGAATCAATAGCACCGTTTGACAGTCGCGCATACGGGTGTAAACCCGACCAATTTTTGCACGTCACCTTGTGCATTCGACGTCCAATATCGCAGTCTCCGGAATCAAACGAAGGGTGTAGGGAAGATGTGTACTATGGGATGTTACAGTCCTTTTGTCATAGTGACCCTCCTCGACTATGCACAGCCTTCCGCTGTTGAGCCACTGACCGATTCTAGATGTCTTCCTACATCAGGCATGGTTTCCGAGATCCTGACAGGCTGCTTGGTTCTCCTATTCAAACTCGTTCTTCGTCCCCGAGCCCGGCTGAAAGCCTGACAGGCCTGAAGAAGTTCAGGTGGTGACAGCTGCGGGTTCTGTGCCTCGAGCCACAATTTATAAACGCGCCTAGAAGCGAAGGGGGGTTTCTCATCCAGCAGCAGCAGACGAAAATGTTTTGGAACACGCCCGTATTAACTGCATTCTGCCTCCTCACCCCGTTCGCCCCGGCGGTCCTATGCCCCAACGCCGGTACCACGGTGAACCTCCGCATCGAAGGCGACACGAAAACGATTTTCGAAGGCCTGATCTTCACTCAAGGGCATGACGTCGAGACGCCCTCAGGCGGTAAACACCACTGCGATGGCACCAACGGGGGCGCGCACCCTACGCCTGGCCCGACGGCGACCAGTGCCCTTGATGATGCCTCCAAACATACCGGCTTTGATTGGGACGGGTGAGTACGAGGCTCCATCTTTCCTCCGCATCCGTCTGCCCGGAATGTAATCTGGTTGCTGAATCCTGCCTCCATTTCTAAAGGACGTACTCAACCCAGTTTGACGACTATCTCGTGTCCACCATCGACGGCGTGACGCAGACGCGGATCAGTTTTGGGGCCTGTTTGTGAACTTCAAGTTCGCGGAGGTGGGCGGATGTCAGCAGCGCGTCCAGTTCAATGACGAGGTCCTCTGGGCATTCGGCGCGTTCAATGAGCCCCTGTTGAAGCTTTCCGGGACGCATGCAGCTCATGTTGGGCAACCTGTCGCCCTCATTGTCACGGATGGGAGGAACGGGACGCCAGTCGCTGGTGCGGTGGTGAAGGGCGGGACGAGTGACGCGAACGGAAAGGTTTCTGTAACATTCAACACAGCGGGGACTAAAGTGCTCAAGGCAGAAAAGGCGAATGCTATTCGGTCGAGTCGTTTTGAGATAGTTGTCACACCCTAAGGTGTACTGAGTTCCCGAGATGCGCATCGAGTTTTCCTGAGGTCAGTAGTCAGTAGTCGGCGGTCTTTCTTAGCAGTCAAGGCAGTCTGCATGTATTCCGAGAGACGAAATAGGTTGAAATACAACGTAGGTATCGTGAAGAAAAACGATCCCAACTATCGATATGTCTTTAAAGGTTGCGGGCACGAATGCCGCAAAGAAATCTCCAGTGTCTAGTAGTGGACAAAGTCAAAATCGTTCCCCACGAAGTGCGATGGCTCATGCAGTAGATCGTCATCATGCAACACCGACCAAACATCATACTCCACAACCTTAACACCCTGTGGGAGAAGAGGCACCATCGAGGCCGCGCGTTTGATCGACGACTGGTCGAGGTACAGCGTCTCAATGGGGTGTCCCGCAGCCTCCCGAGCGTCCACCACAGAAAGCAACGTCCGCATCCGGTCGCAATCTACGTTACGCGAGGCCAGCTCCCGCAATTTTGGCCAGACGGCATCGGCATCGGCGCCAGTGAAGACGTCGCGGAAGGAGTCGGGGTGGATGTTAGGGATGGTGAGCCGCTCGACAGCAGGAAAGCACCCTGAGGCGACAACCAGGAGGGCGAAGCCGGTTGTGAAGACGGGAGAGAGGGTAATGGATTTGACGCTGCTAAATTTAGGGCACGAGCGGGAGGCAAGAGTGTGCTGGTAGAAGGGTACGAGGTCGTCCGCGACTATTGGCGCTATAACAAGCTCCTTGAGAAGAGGAGCCGAGGTAACCCGCAGGAGGTCTGAAACAGACGCAAATGTTCCGAAAATTTGGAGGGAGCGGAGGGACGGAAGCTCGACTGTTGCTGTCCGAGGCCATGGGCCAATGATAACGTCGTCGTAGAGAGCTAGTGACTCGAGCAGCATGCACGATGCAGCCATTGCGGCGAATTCAGCGGCGTCGATACCGTTGGTGCCACCTAGGGCCAGGTGGAGCGAAGTGACCCGCTCCAGCGAGGGCAAACAGGATACCATTAGACTCGTTACTCGTAACTGCGTGAGGAAAGGAGCTCCGTGGTGCAGAAGTGGGGTGTAAATGTCGCCCTGAAAGTTCCACACATTGGCGATCTGCACGTCGAGGTATTCAAGGGGAGGAGAGGCCTTCGACTTGTGTATTGCTTTTAAGACGGCGTCGAGGAGCGGTTCGAGCCGACTAAAGTCCCCTTTCACGGTTATCCTGCGGCAGCGAGGGATGTGCTCTGCGATCGTGTCACAAAGGGAATGCGCAGAGGCATTCACGGCTTCTTGGCTCAGCAAGTGGCCGAATGCGACGATAGGGATCGCCAGATTGATGTGGATCGGACATGTCTTCGACCTGGCCAAAAACAAACGGGTCCTCTTCAACGACCATGGTGGGCTGATATCAATGTCGGTCCAGAGAAGCGGGGAACTGATGGCTATGTCTCGCCAGCGCGCCGAAACATGCGAAACAGTTATTGGGGAAGGCGTCCTCCGACGTGGATGACCCCACGGACGACGGTCCTGCGCCACACTCAACACGTCTGCAAGCTCGAATATCCGGACGAGAATTTCTGGAGGGAGCAAGTTGATGGGTTTCGTCCGATTGCGCAGGCGCAGAAGGTGATGGACATCGTGCTGAGCCCATGTCAAGAGGGCTGCTTGGGCAGCGAATTTCTGGGGTGACGGATCAACAGTGTGTTCCCGGTCATAAACGGAGGAATGACGAAGGGTGACCGTCATGCCAGGAAATCTAGTCCAAGCAAATCGATTCAGATTCGTTGCGGGGCTAGAAGCACAAAGGATTTTTATTACCTGGATATATTATCTTGTGAGGACTATGAAGGAAGAAAGACCTCTGCATAACCAGCAAGAAAAATATCATTCTGGTGCTGCATGCCGCCGAGTCGAATTTTTTTTTGATCCGAACGGAGGTGAGTCATAGTCTTGGCTTTTGGATCCGACGCCACGACTCATTTGTCAGCTTTCTCCGATATGGACAGGACTGCGGTGTCAAAAGTCTCTTGTCGCTCTCCTTTGCAAGGCAAGATGGCCGAGAGGTTAAGGCGTGTGACTCAAGCGTAGCTTGCCTGCAATTGTGGGTTCTCATCATCGTATGATGGCGTGGGTTCGAATCCCACTCTTGTCAATTTTTGCTCGCTGCTAAACTATACGACCTCTCGAAATCTTCACAAGCTGTACATGTGCCGGAGAAGATAAGGCTGAGTTTAAAAGATTGACCAGCGGAAACTTAGCGACTCGCATGCACCCTTAAACGGTTCTGCACAGCAATATCGCTTATTTTTGCGCTTTGTTGGCTACAACGGATGGCATTCTATATGTTCATGTGGTCCCTATATTTCTTCCTCATCTTGTAAGAAAAGGTCGGACTGTCTGGTTGAAGCTGGTTGAAACCCAGCTAAGGAGATTTCCGATACCCCCACCTTCTATCTCGCCATCGCCTCAATAGTGTTATAGGCTCATTCGTTATAGGATTTCTACTATCTACTCACCGCGCCTATTCATATCAACAAGGAAATCACCGGCTATGGACTCGCCGTTCCTGGGTCGGTCGAACAAGACCTCGAAGTATGACCCCACTCCCACAGAGTCCCACCAGATTCGGAAGATCATTTCCAAGGCATTACAAGAGCGGTCAAGGATTGAAGATGAGATGATGAGCCTTTTTGCTCGAATCGACTATCTTCATCTTCAGCAGCAGAAGATCGATGACTTCGTGCAAGTCCATCGCTCACTTCTTCCCAACATCCACAGGCTTCCTGTTGAACTGATCCAGAGGATCTTCTTCTGGTGTCTTCCTTTCCGCAACTCAGCAATGAGCGCAACGGAGGCACCGATGCTGTTGGGACGTGTTTGCAGCGCCTGGCGAGAAATTTCGCATTCGATGCCGCAGCTTTGGGCTAGCCTTCATCTGTACGCCACTTCACAACTTCAAAAAAACCAGCGCCAACTGTACGGTGATGCGGCGGCGGCTTGGTTAAACCGTTCTGGAAGCCTCCCACTCTCGCTCTCATTCGCAGAGGATGAGTACTGGACATGGCCATCCTCGGAGGAGGATAGACCAGCATCATATCTTATGGATGTTCTGGTTAAATTCTCTTGCCGTTGGAAGCATCTGAATTTCAAGCTCTCCCAGAGGTGCTTTAATTCCATTTCACGTCTGACAGAGACAGATGTCCCCTCGTTGGAAACCATTGCATTAGAGACCCTCCAAGAAGAATTACCTACGGACCCCACATCCCTATCATTCCTCCATACAAGATCTCTTCGCACGGTTTCCATCCGCAACTTTCCATTACCGCCTATCACCCTTCCCTTTCGCTTCAAAAACCTTAGCAAGCTCCACTTCAATTGCCGTTTGCAGTTGGAACAAACGGTGATTCTCTTACACAGATGCTCAAGCCTGATCGCTTGTGCTCTTCAAGTTGAAATCAAATTTGCCTCGGCTTCATGGTCAGCGGAGACTATTCGCCTACCCAACTTGGAAACATTTCGAATTACCATTTGTTGGCCTGGTGATATGAACAATACTAGCCCACCCGCCAGTGTCCTTCAGAACGTTACAGCATTCTTCCAGTTAGTTGACTGCCCTAGGCTCCGACAATTGGACCTTGCAAGGGCCAATGTGTTTGACCCTATGCCACTCACTCCGTTTCTGAAGCGCCAGAATCTTAATATTGAAGCTCTATCACTCGACGCCGGAATGGGCCAGACATCTCAGTTGGCGGAGTGTCTCTCTTATATCCCGTCTGCCAAGATCCTTTATATTGGCACTCCTTACACTACAGATGCAGAGTTGGATTCATTGGACGGCGAACGTGCTACTCTAAACGAAGAATTCTTCGCTCTCATCACTCCAGCGCCTTCCTCCCCGCCTTCCTCCCCGGATGGTTATCTCTGTCCCTGCTTGGAGGACGTGGATTTCCGATTCCCCCATGCTAGCGACATTACAGACGGGACGATTTTACGATTCATTCTAGCTCGGACCAGCCTCGCACCAGAAGGAGTGTCCCGTTTGAGGAGAGCACGCTTCACCCTCGGACGTCCGCGCGACATCGATATTTTACCAGAGCTGCAACAGGTTATCGACAAGGGTCTCGAACTTCGTTTGACCTATAGCGAGCATGATACCCGGATTAAGTCATCTTTCGAGGAGCCTTTCCTACCATATCATAATATTGAGATCGCCGGATATCGGGATGAGTGGGCACCTGGGTACCGTTTTTCTAGGAAGGAGTGAGTTCTTTATAATGCGAAGATGTGTATGGGAATCCTCACAGGAATGACCTCGTCCTTAGGGCTATCTGGTCACATTGGATGGTTTAACGTTCCACTCATGAATGAGGAAGACTAGAATCGCTGTACTACGGGGTCATTGAAGTACTTTTCACTCAGACTTTGCTGGCCGCGAAAGATTGATATAGTGTCACATCTGAGCCGTAGCAGGCGTGTGCTCGACCCGGGAACGGTAGACCAACCCCACGTTCTCAGTTGTACGAGCTAGGGTTCTTGGCATAAACGTTGGCTCTATCGTTCCGATTCCAAGGATATACTACTATTGAAATGATACACTCTAAATAAGCAAAGCCCACGAACGAGCCGTTTGCTATTCAAACACTCAACACATTCTTCCATCTTATGCCTCCAACCTCACCCAATACCCTTTCCACCTCGCCTAGCTCTAAGTTTAGGAGGACTTTCCTTTCGCCTTCCGGTTTCCGCAGGACGGCAGCACCCTCCTCCACAAGCATCGCACGCGACGCCACCAAGGAGTCCAGCACCAAAGCAAGCTCAGTCGCTGTCGGTTTCCTCGTAGGATCCGACGGCCCGGTGAGGAGGTTCATGTAGATAAGGTGTTGATGCTGTACCTAAATATTCCGATTTTAATCGCAATCCAACGACGGGAATAAGAGCTATGACTAACCTCACCCCACTTAATTTCCTCCACGCCTTCACGCTTGATGCATTTCAACAACGAGGCGAGCATCATCCGCTCGTGGAAGCTGCACTCGCGGAGGTATGCCGCGGTCGGGCTGTTCTGCATCACTTGGATGACTTCCTTCACATCGGGTGCTCGAGCCGTCCGGCGCTTGGGCAGCATCATCTCAACGGTTCGCCTGTACATAGAGGGGGAATCGAGTAAGACGAAACCAAGGCGAAGTATTGGTCCTCGGACCTGCAGATATCCAACACGCGCCTGGCGTCGCCACTGATGCTACTGACTTTCATGGCCGCCAGCTTGATTGCATCCGGACCCAGAGCTTCTGGCGCATCAGTCTCTAAGCTATCTTTGACGCTCTTTAACCGCGCCTGAACGATCTGTTGGAGCTGCGAGGTGGTGTACGATGGGAAATTTATTCGAATCATCCCTAAAATATAACAGGGTGAATGAATACGTCGAGATCAAGAATGAGTCACCCTACCCAGTCGACTCCGTACGCGTCCGGTCATCACTCGCTCAGGAAGATCCATGGTATTGGCGACAGCAATGACCACCAGCTTGCTCCCAACCAGGGTAGGCCAGTTGAAGAAGTTGTACACCACGTCTTGCTTAGCGGTCACCAGCTGGTCGAGTTCATCCATTAGCACCACACTGCAATGTAATAACCGTCAGCGTCGCCTGAGGAAGGAGAACGTAACGACTGACCAGGCATGAGCTCCAGGCCCACGTCCACCGCCGCTGCTGAAGTGCTTCGTGAGCGCTTTCAGGCTCTCTTTGGCTCCAATACGCAGGTGGCCGTGTTTAGCAGAGTCGTGGCCCTGCACACCCTCCCAGAGGAGGCTGTAGGCCGCCGAGGGTTCGGGAATTTTGAGACCATTTATTTCCACGTACGTGAAGGGATTGGTTTCCTACATGAACCATGAGCGCGACATCAAGCAGATCAGGCGACGAGTTTACGCTGTTTTCGGCCATCCGTTTCAGTTGTCTGACGACAGCATGGACGGTCGCGGTTTTTCCCGTCCCCGGAACGCCTGATATATCTGTAGGTTTGCATTGTCATGAGTCTCGCAGTAGCAGGGGAGCATAAGGAACGATAGACGTACAAACGCAGCCTCCACTACCTTCTTCTAATAGCTCCCCGACGCAGCGTAGAACCCTTTCAAATTCTTCCTCTCTACAAGGAAGTGCATCGGGACGGCTGCCCACGTGCAGGACATGCATGGCGCGAAGCCATGGGTCTTTCGGTAGATGTGACAGATCGTGCGAGGCGAAGTTCAGTGTCCGTGGGCGCGGAGCAAATTTGTGCTGTCGCGAGGGCGTTCCTTTCACTTTACCACGACGAGACAGGACTGCCTTGGAATGCGGCGTTGGGTGGACGACCGTTCTAGTCCGTTGTTTTCGCGGTGTCGCAGTCATTAAGCCCCGCTTTGTAGGGGACTCTGATGTAGTTGCACCGCCTCGTTTCCGTTTTTTCGATGGAGTTTTGGGCTCATCGCCATAGTCTGAGGCTAGAGAGGTAAGCGCAGAGTCAGACTCGTCCCCTTCGTCTATTTGAGGTAAGTCGTCCCCTTCGTTCGCGTCGTCACTCCCAACCTCGTATTCATCATCGGTAGCATTCCCCGCATCCTCATCGTCAGATCCGGACTCGATGGTCGCGAGTTTCGCACGTTTCTTGGTGTGTGTGTGGGGCTTGCGGGCGGACGCGGCGTCATTTTGTGCTGGATCCACATCCCACATGGACCCGGTGCCCCAATCTGCGTCGATCTCTTCTGGCGGCTCGGTCGTCGATACATTGGCCGTGAGGCGGTGCCGGTCCCAGTTGAAGTCGTAATACAGTCCGCGCTGGGAGTTAATCGCGAGGCGACAAAAGAATTCTTCCCCATCGTCATCGTCATCATCGCTATCGTGCTCGTATGCCCGCCTAGCCCCCCTCTTCCTCTTGCTCGGAGAAACAGACCAAGCTTCGGCACTCTTAATTTCTAAATGCGCAGGAAACCTGCTTGTAACGCTGCAAAGCCCAAGAACAGCCTCCGGATAGACGGTTGTAGTAGAAGCCAAAGTGTAATATATCTCGTTCTGCGATAGATTCAGTCAAGTTCGGACGCGTGTGAATAAACGGGACAAACCTTTGCATGATCGCGCTTGGCGCGAATACTAGGCAGCTCGGTCGGCCGCACGAAGTAATGAATACGTATCCGCATCCTAGCAGGATTGGTTTCATCTTCCGCGTCTTTTCGCCTCCTTTCCCACATCGTCAGGATAACGCCGACGCTCGGTGGTTTATATTGCAGCAGTATTTCGTCAGTCTTGATGAGAACGGTGTCACCGACGTTATAGGTAGTCCTGCCGCCCCTTTCCCCGACGTTCTGTTTCTTCTTGCCCTTCCCTTTCGTCCTGAACACCTTAGCGGCCGTATTCTTCATCTCAAAGGATCGATAGAAGACCGTTTCAATCTCCTCTTCATCTTCCTCTGCCTCAAGCTCCTCCCTGTCTTCTTCTGTGAGGTCCAGGCCACGATTTATTGTCCGAATGCACAACGGTTCCCCAACCCAGGCACAATCCAGAGATTGGCTGCTCCTTGTCCGAGACGGCGTCACAAGCGGTTGGAATCGGCTCGACCGTCGAGGGGTTTGTGTGTGTAGCTTAGACATGATAGGACGGGAGTACTGTAACTGTAAGTCAAGTGGTGAAGAGGACAAATGAAATTTCGTGGTGTGACCTTAACACGTGGGCAGATCACGAGATTGGGCCAAGATATGTGACAGCCGCGTCTCCAACTTGGAGACGCTTCACCCTCTCCCCACCATCTTCAGCCTCCGCCGACCCCGACCGATTCCGTACATCCGTGTTTTTCCCTCATTTTGTGGACTTAATTCTGCTCCAAGGACTAATTATACGATGGTGAATCGCCACGTCGTGCATAAGATGGCTGAGCGGTTGGGGTGTGTGACACGGTCAAAGCTTACCTGCATTCGCGGGTGCTCATCCGGGCAGAGTAGCGTGGGTTCGGTCCCACTCCTTTTTGGACATTCCCGATGCATGGCCACGAAGTAGACCATCCGATGATGTCGCAGCGATATCGCCTTTTTATCTTATAAGATGGTGGAGCATGTTGTCTTCTCTTCCGAGGCAATTCCAGCGACGTGTTCTCTAGTGCTCTTTACAGAAGCTTGTAAAGGTGTCATCGGTGGCATTGCGAGCGCACGCCTCCGATGTAAGTATGCGTGAATATCATCCATCGACGAGTTTCCTAGTGATTTCATATAGAAACGAACTTTCTGGTCGACAACCATCCTAGAGAAAAGCTGTCACGATTCCACCTACTACACATGGAGTCGCCTTTTCTGGATCGATCGGAGAAGATCAAATATCGGATTTACGCAGAGCCTTTCCCTCATTCCCTCCTGCAGACATCTTCACATCGATGAGCCCTACAGCCCAGATGGATCACTTGATACCAAACCCCCGACTCTGAACGAAGCGTTCTTCCTGCCTCACACTTCGCCACCCCTCATGTCCGGGGGATATCTATGTCCCCGCCTGGGGGACATGGATTTCCGCTTCTCCTACATTAACCACATTAGCGAAGTAGCAATTTTGCGATTCATTCTAGCCAGGACGAGCCTCGCGCCAGAAGGCGTTTCTCGTTTGAAGCGCGCGCATTTCACCTTCGCAAGTTTGGGAAAAATCGACATCTTGCTTTCCCTACAGCACGTTATCGGTGATGGTCTTGCGGTTTGTAATATGACGAAGCCATTGCAGATGATTGGGGCGCAGAGCGAGTCTTCAAGTCATATAATGGCATTGAACTTGCCAAATACTACGACGAATGGACCCCTGCGTTTCCAAGTTCAACGGATGGCTGAGTCGTCGTTTGTCTTCGGATCTATCAGTGCTCGAAGTCATGGGTCCGCACTCGCCGTGTCTGCCGTCCTGCTTGCAGGGATAGATCTGTGCGGTGATCTCATCGTTCGCGTCTTTTCCGGAAACTTTCCCCACCTAAGGTGACGGATGAGGACCTTGCAGTCGTTGGACTGTAAACGGAATTAATGCGAATATGATGATTTGGGTACGTCCATCCCATCCTCAGAAGGCTTGTCCCTCGTAGATTCTACGCAGGGAACCTAGATTTGATCGACATTCATACACCCTCAGCTCATGACCTTTTCCCTCCTGTCTCTCGCTTTCTTTTTGACGAGTCCTGAACGTTAGCTACGAGTGTTATGACACTATCTAAACATCAATACAACACATCGTCGCAGGGCAGAGCAAGTCTCCGTGGTATGCTAGTATGTCGAATGAATACATTCAAGGGAAGCGAACGCGTATTAGGTTCTAGGCTCATGGTCTATGTGTGCATCGGATACATGTGCATTAGGAACATCGTCCTCTTCTGAACGTTCCAAATCGACGCTCTCCCTACTACCAACGAACCAGCGAGTGATCCATCCCTTTTTGAAGTCCTGCGAATCCACCAGCGCACCGTCACGCAACTTGATTCGTTGCCTGCCGTAGTACACCCGGGCAAAGTCGATGTACAGGATGGTTTGTATCACACCGAAGACCACGGCGATGGGGTCGACTAAACCCTCGACGATGTACCGGTATATCCAATTGAGGATGTACAGGCCTCGGTAGGAACCGAGGGCGAGGAGGTAGTGGGAGTTTATCACAGTGGGGATGTCGGTTTGGCGGAGAATGATGAGTTGGGGAATGACACAGATGGATTCGAGGACAATTGAGAAGGTCCAGAACATCTGCGTAGGATCGTCAGAAGAGAACGATATCATCATTGACAGGTGGAGCGATACCGACTTCAGCAACAAGGCTATACATGCCCCACATCCACCCGAAGACAAGGGCGGCTAGTGGTATGCACAGAAGCACTGAGCCACCGAGAGAGTACGCGGTAATGACCCAGGCCCGGCGACTCTCTTGAGTGTGTGGGTATATTTTGAGCATAACAAAGAGAATATAGAAGGAGGATGTGAGGTAGAAGAGCTTGGCGGTGGTGTTGTACACAGATATGAACATCCAGAAGAGATCCAAATAGCGTGTACAGAACACCAAGGCGTACATGCCCTGTGTCAGGGCAGAGACACCTGTCAATAAACAAGTTGAGAGTGTTGTCAATCTACGAGCGAGGTCGTAAACAAGCAGACTCACCCTCCGCGCTTTTGTTGCGGTGTATAGACCATATGAGAACGCATTTGGAGAAGATGTGTGCACAGTCCCCGGCGATTCGAAAGATATTCATGCCCATGGCCACGTTAAGAACGCAGGAGCTTGTGGGTATGTAGTGTGAAAGGACTCGGATCTCGACGTTGATGACTGTCGATTACATATAGTAACAAGCGCTTTTAGGGACGGTTACAACCTGCCGCACAGCGCAGCAATACGTATGCAATTCGATCAACGACGACGGCCGTTGACAACGGAGACAGGAAAAAGCAGCCATCTAATCTGATTGATTCCATTTGATTAGATCTAATATGGGACATCTGTTAATGTGTTATGCTGCCAACAACTCATCGCAACCGATCTGCTCTAGTGAATGGTGAACTAGGCGGCAGGCCTGATGGGCCTCAGCATGGAACTTGAAAGGAGGCTGCGTGGCAAGGGTTTGATACCTCTGTATTTGGGGAATAATATTAAAAAATTTGATGCTTCATGATTGACACCTTATGCGGTTTCCTGGGGGCGCACAACCAACTTCACACCCGACACCTGATCCGCCTTCAGCCTCTCCAGTCCACTCACCACACCACTCAGGCCGCCAGGAATTACTTCCACCCTGTTCGGCTGTCGCATCGTCAAGAGTCAGCCTCAAATTTGATGCTACGATCCGCACTACAGTCCGACGTACCTTGACAGCGCCTGAATCCAAGAACTCGGTAAGCTTGCTGTACAGTTGCACCCCAAGCTTGCGAGAGTAAGGCAGCGTCCAGACACCGAACACTGTCGCGATACTCTTGCCGTCGGCCTCTTTAACCTGCTCGACCTTCGGGAGGACGAGCGTGAGGACACCGACGGCCGCAAGAATGTCGTACCCGAGCTGCTGAGTGTCTGCGAGGGACACAGCATCAAACACGACTTCGACAATCCCTTGAGCTATCGCCGTGATTTGTACCCCGAGCGCCGCGGCGTCGAGATGGCGGTCTAGGATATGCGTTGCGCCGAGGGACTTGAGGTGTTGGCTGTGCTTGAGGGAGGCAGTGGTGATTATTGGAGAAAAGCCGGAGAGTCTCGCGAATTGGATTGCTATAGAATCTGGTGAGCGAGGAGGAACCGGGGGATGAGAGGCTTCGTACCGTATTGACCCACGGAGGTAGTGCCTCCGAGGATAACGATGGGTTTCCCGGCGTATTTTCCTTGCGTCGATGAATCAAGAGGAGCAGTGAGACCTGCGCCGTGGGGCATGGGCAGGTAGAGGCCTGCAACGGCGGCAGCGATCGCTACTGGGACTGTGGCGGCCTGTTCGAAGGAGAAGTGGGCTGGTATCTAAACATGAGGCTCAGCATGGGTAGAAGAGTAGAGGTTGCAAGACGTACCTTCGCCGTCGTCTCGGCAACTGCTAGAGTGTACTGCTGGTATCCAGCAAGGTCTTTCTCCCAAGCACCTTGAAACAATCTGTCGTACGAATGGTTTCGGTAGGACATAACAATGCAGAGCCGAAGCGACCTACACCCTATCGCCGGTGGCAAAGCCAGACACGTCATCTCCTACTTTCTCGACGACGCCAGCGATGTCCGTTCCCAGGATGGCGGGGTACTTTTCGAGGAAGATTCCGTATTTCTGCACCTTCCAATCGACGGGATTGAGCCCAGTGGCTTCGACCCGCACCAAGAGCTGGCCTGCGCCTGGCGTGGGGATGCTATTCTCCCCAACTTTGAACTCGCCAAATTTTGATTCCAGGAAGAGGGCTTTCTGCGTTTCGGTCATTATGGAATGAGTTCAATGTAGTTCTATGGGAAGAGCTTTATAAGGCTGAACCCTGAGAAAGTACCAATGCTTGGGAACAAATGACAGCTTACTGTGCTATGCCCACGTCGGGGCCTGTCAATGCTGACTGAGCAGTGACCTCGAGGCCTTCGAGACAAAAACGATCTGAATCGTGATATCGACTCATGAAGAAGCAGGACTGCCGGAATAATTGCGTCACATAGGATCATAGATCTAGAATTCGAAAGAACAAGTTGAGGGGTCTCTGATGTGTCAGGTTTTCACTCGCTGCTTATTGCACCTGATCCAGACTGGATGGCAACAATTAGGAGGATGGACCCAGAAGATGCTGCAGGTTGTGAGCGTTCATAGCGAAAGATTATAGAAGGTGATGGTTCGTTGTTTGTTCAGGGAGTGCCGAGTGCGATCACAAGGCTTCATGGGTCGTCAAAACGTCAGTCCCTGACAAGCGCTGAGTTCTATTCGCGGGTATGTGCTTCAAAGCTTGAGGTCTTCCCAACACCCAGCTTCGCCGAGAATTCAATAATAATGTCATAGTATACATAGATGTCATCTACCGCTTCTCCTTCACGAAGAAATGCAGTGTCATGAAGCTCACTGAGGTAAAGGCGACGAAGAAAATTCCAAGAAGAGAGATATTGGGCCACCAGAAGGACTGGCAGTAGGTCAGCATCAAGCACTGCGAAGCCGATTATAGATTACTTGCCTGAGATCGAAGACCGAACACCGACAGGATGGTCGCCGCAGGGACATCAAGTTCGACACCATACTAAGAATTGGAGGATCAGGGGCGGGCAATGCGACATAGTCACTTGGCATCTGACCTTGATCTCTTTCAGCTGTAGGTACCGCAGCTCGTTGACAGCGAGAGCCTCGAATGCCGCGTGGAAGAAGGAGATGGTATGTAGCCACCGGAATGCGGGGGTGACGGATTCGCGGTTAATCAACAGTCCTGTAAACAGAAGGCTGGAATACATGGCGATCAGCAGCGATGGGTCGGACCTGGAGGAGAAACCTTACTTGAAAAGCATGATCAGGGTTCCCACAAGACTGGCAACGCTTATGCTGGCGAATGCGATAGACAACAGCAAGACCACGCTGGCAGTCGTGAGGTTGAACAGCACTAGAGTAAGCATAAACTTCCAAAAGGCTGGCACCGTTGGTACGAGGCCGACGAGGCCATACACGATACCACCAAACATGAGTGGTGGCACAAGTCGCAGTGGAAGAATATCGAACAGAATCTATTTCGCAATGTTATTCATGAGCTTCGAGGTGGACGCAATGCTGCGTACCTTGGACGAAAAGTAGGTGAAGGTCGAGTAATAGCCGTTTGCCCTGTAAGGCAGTTTCACATGGGTGTCACATACAATGGTAAGAGTATCAGCCGTACCGTTCTCGCATGAAGAGTATTCGTTCATTTGCGAACAATCCGAGACTAGACAGGCACGAGAAACCAAATAGTGCCAGCGTGAAGAAGAAAATCCCTACAAAGTGGGTCCCATCAAACCATGCCCAGAAACACCGTGTGAAGCAGAGCATACCTAGTCTGTTCTGGAACCCTGCAATATCATTGCTAGAAACCAGCAGGGTCAGGAGCATCTACATGCAGACCAGGGTCACGCCACTCACGTAACATTGTGGAAGAACAGGCCACAAATGACTGGTCATGACTCTGATGAGCAACAAACCCCAGCGAGTACGAAAAACCACTCACGCGCAAGCACAATCGACGACGTATAATGCGCAGCCAACAGCGCTGGATCCCTGTACAAGTTCTTGAACGCCCTGCCACTTAAGATCCTGAACTGCGTGCCCCAGCTCGCCCTCTTCCGCCCCCTGAGAAGCGTAGTCTCCAGTGCCACATCCGGCAGTTCGCCCACCCCCGTGCCCCGCACCCCACTATCCGCCTGCGCCGTCTGCCTCCTCAGCGTCTCCGATTCTTCCCTGATGCCTATCGCGATATCGCTCGCAGCGTATGCGTCCACGAGGGTCGCGAGCTTCGCAGAAACGGGCTTGGCCGAGCCGGACCCCGAAGAGGTCACGGCCTCAAAGAGCTGCGAAGTCTTGTGTTTGATGTAGCGCCCGGTGGAGGAGGCGATGGAGCTGGGCCGGGTCTGCAACTCTGTTTCATCATTATCGGGGTTGCTGGTGCTACTAGTAGGCCGAGGGCGGACGGAGAGCGGAAGAGCCTGCGGTGAATTCCCAAGACCACGTTCTTCGTCCCCGATGTTGGTGGTGTCATCGGAGAGGGGGGTAGTGCCTTCGAGCAGACTGGGCTCGCCTGAGGCCTCACCCGAGTCCATACTGGCATGCATTGTTAAGTCGACTAAGCATCGAGTGTTAATCAGCATCGTAACCTTTACTTGCAAGAGGACAAGGCCGGTAACGCACTTAGAAAATCAGCAATGTTGAACCCAGGGGGGCAAGGCTGTCCTATGGAGGTGAAGTAGTCCTGGCACTTCGCGAATTCTCCTGAGTACACCAATTTGCCCATGGCGAGGAGAACGAGCTGGTCGAAGAGCGCCACGATGTTGCTACGGGGCTGGTGAATCGTGAAGACCACCGTGCGATTGTAGTTCCGAGCCAAAGAAACCAGGCTCTCCACGACATTGAAAGCGTTGAAAGCATCAAGACCTGCCAACAATTGAGCGACACAACGCAGCTAACAGAAGACCTACTGACCGCTGGTCGGTTCATCCAAGAACAAGATCGAGGGACTTGTCACGAGCTCGCAGGCAATCGAAACCCGTCGTTTCTCGCCTCCAGAAATAGACCTCCGCCCTATCAACCATGTCAACCTGGTGATCGAGACATTCAACGCCAGAGGACCCACCACTGTCTCCTATCCGCATATCCTTGATTCCCAAAATGCCAAGTTCATTCATCGTCTCCAGCGTCCTATACTTCTTCGCCTCATAGCTCATCTCGCGCGGCAGCCTCAGCAGAGCACTGTACAAGACAGTCTCATACACCGTCAGCGTGCTCATCAGGGTGTCCTCCTGATCGACGAAGCCCATTACGCCCTTGAACTCCGAGTCCGCGACCTCACGGCCATTCACCAGCGTTGTTCCACTCACAACCCCCCGCTTGCGCTTCCGGGCGAGGATATCGAGGAATGTTGATTTTCCCGCACCAGATGCGCCCATGATCGCCATGACCTGCCCAGGTTTGACAGAGCCTAAGATATTGTCGAGGATGACACGCGGGCCAAGAGTGTATGTGAGGGAAGAGAAGTGTAGCGAGGCCGGGACGTGGTCTGTCATTAGCTTCGCGGCTTCATTGTCTGGGAGGCGAATCTGGCCATAGTCGCCGCCGCCTATGCGTCCAGCGTACCATAGAACTGAGAAGCGTTGAGTTGAGTCGAATGAGCTGGAGTGTACGAAAACTTACTCGCCGAGGTGATGAGGACAATCAGGCCGGCACTTGCAGCACTGAGAGCGAGCCAGAGGGTATTGTCGGGCTTGGGAGGACGTTCATATCCCGGGACTTGAGAGTAGTGCAGGCACTCCCCGCCTTGGCAGGTCAACGTGATATATCGATCACCGAAAATACTATCGATCAGGTCATTCATCGCGGGCTCCTCGAATTTGCAACCACTTCCTGATTTGCAACTAAAGGATGCAGGACCTTTGATGGACTCTTTGAGGAATTCGCCGATGTCTTCGCAAATTTGTGAGGACGATTACACTGCGCAGCACGTAATTCGGCTCACCAACACTGCCATCCTCTCCACAAATAAACCGTCCTGGAACGCAGCTGCACTTAATCTTCTCACAAGCATACACGGTCGAGTTCGTGTCGTAGCCCGGCTTGCTCTCGGAGCTACACTCCTCTAGCGCGCAGTAGAAGGACTCGACCTGCGCAGTCCAGAACTGGAACGCACACGTTTTGTCTGAGGTATCGCAGCTGAAGGTAACTTGGGGCGGACGCCCGGGAAGCATGTCGATGATCTTCCTATCTGTCAAGCTACGTCAGTCACGGCAGCCATCGTGGAAGAACATGAAGGCGGGACATGGCACACTACATCACGGGGAGGCGACTGAAACCGAGGTGAAGGGGGGCCTTAGGCATGGTTATCCAAGACCCCAGTGGGTGCAGAGACTCGCAGTGTGGGCCAATGGATCCAAAACAAAAAGAAAGACATGCGGGGGGTGGCGACCGATGTACTCACTAGTGACGTCGCACATTTGGTGGTTGCTAAACACCGTTTCTCCGCCCGTGTAACACGTCATGTTCCCCACCTCCGCGTCGGCGTCGTCTAGTGAGGAGATTTTCCCCGCGAGCGGGAAGCCTATACAAGCATTGTCGTTCTGGCAGACTAGTCCAGGTTCAGTTAGGAGACAACTCTGTTCAGAGGAACATCACTGCGTACCATTGCAATTTATGCCACTCCATCCGTCCTTACACTCGCAACTCTGCCCGGGTTCGCGCAACCGTCTGTGCTCACCATCAGCCAAGGAATCACACTCTGCCGCGAGGTCAGGAATGTGTCAATAAAACAGAAACATGCAACACACGTGGAACAAGACAGTCAATGCCACCCCACCCGGGTGGACACTTGCATTGACCATTGTACGGGTCGCAATTGCCGTATTGACCACAGGTAAAGGCTGGTAGGAGGCAGTTGAAGCATGGGGGGCATTTCTCTGCACAACATTATTACTGGGGCTGCTGGCGTTGGAGCAACGGCTGCTTTTACCTGGAGGTATTAATGATGAGATAGTCTGCAAGTATGTCAGTAAACGCGCCGATCCATTCGACGTAAGATGGATATTTGACTTGCCGAAATTCCATAAGAGGTTGTTGTATTAGATCCGCCCCATGTTAGATTTCCAGAGCCAGCAAGGGTCCGGCTCGACGTGTATAGAACTACTAGTGATAGAGAGAGAAGAGGATGCATGGTCCGACTCCTCGCGAGCCGGTCGTGGTGGGCAATGGAGAGAGGGTGGTCACCAGTCAACCTGAGGGTCTGGCCCTGCAACAGTTTCCGAAGTATACAACCGTCAACAGTTGCCCTCCCTTCGGACCTGACCTGGCCAGAACTAGTGTTCAGCATTCGGATACTCGGATTCCAGCCCTCCAACGATGAGTATTGCGTTGGACGGCTTAATTTTTCTGACAGCATGCGCCCACGTAATTCTGGCACCCTACACTAAAGTCGAAGAAAGCTTCAACCTCCACGCGACCCATGATGTCCTCATGTGGGGACTTGGTTCGAATATCCTTCGCAATGTGCGCAGAATATGTTCATCACTATCTAAGCTTGCTCATAAATTTCAAAGTATGACCATTTCACCTTCCCAGGTGCTGTCCCAAGGACATTTGTTGGAAGTCTCTTCTTGTCTTGGCTCTCAGAACCTATCATCGAATTGGCAAGTCGGATGGATCTAATTACCGAGAAAATAGATCTCCAAATACTTGGCAAGTTTGCTTTCTTTACATTTCTAGTTTTTCATCTGATCCGTTAAGTGTACGGATCCAGTTCGCCTTGTTTTGGCGAGCGCCAACGCGTTTGGACTTTGCCTCGTTCGACGCGCCGTCTCTCGTCGGTTTGGTCGATTGTCAAGCCTTTTTTTTACTCTTTTAACAGTCACGCAATTTCATCTGCCGTTCTGGATGGGAAGGACTCTGCCCAATATGTTCGCATTACTCCCAGGTACGTCATCGCTCCCATAAATAGTTCCTGGCTAACAAGCCATTTCTTGCCAGTAAATATCGCTACATCTCTCCTCATTGACCGAGCCCCAAGCAAGGCGGAACCGTCAGACAGGAGTATGACCGCTGCCCTCGCCCTTCTGACTTTCACCACAGTCGTGTTCCGTTCTGAGCTTCTGCTAGTTTTGGCACCCCTGGTACTTCAATCGCTTCTTCATCAGCATATAACACTTTTGAAGGTGATCAAAGTCGGCCTTATTACTGGGTTGTTATCGTTAGGTATGTGCACGTGGTCACCGTTAGTCATTTGTGCTCACCACAAAAAATCAAGCCTTGACTGTGATTGTAGACTCCTACTTTTGGGATAAATTCTACCTTTGGCCTGAGCTTGCTGGGCTGTACTTCAATGTTTACCAGGGCAAAAGTTCAGAATGGGGTGTAAGTCTCTGTTCATCCCCGCATGCTTCAATACACACCGTTGCCTGCAGACGTCTCCTCGTTTAGCGTACTGGACCACCCATCTCCCCAAGTTACTACTTTCAGCCCTCCCACTCTCCATAGTCGGATTCCTCTCGGACCAACGTATCCGCGACCTCCTATTTCCTTTCCTTGCCTTCATCGGCTTGATCAGTGGTCTTGGACATAAGGAATGGCGCTTCATCATCTATGCTGTGCCAGCGTTCAACGTCGCTGCTGCTAGGGGTGCAAGGTGGATGTATGACAATGACCACCCGCACAGGTCATCCATACATGCTTAACGTCACTATACAGGGTAACTCGACCAAAAAGCACCCTTCCTGGACGACTGTTGTTCCTAGCCGTGCCAACGCTCCTAGGGACCAATATCGTGCTCACACGCGTCCTAACGTTGACATCGATAAACAACTACCCAGGTGGCCAAGCACTTACTCTCTTCCACCAACTCTATCCACAATACCGTGAGGCGGCTCTGCATTTCGGTACTCTCGCCCACCCATCAAACTGACCCTATCTCTACAGCACGAGCACATGTGCACATCTCTAACTTGGCGGCTCAAACTGGGGCTTCCCTCTTCCTCCAACTCAACGCGGCGCCCTTACCTCCCGCAGTATACAACCGTAAAGATCACCACCGACATTCATGGACATACAACAAGACAGAGTCGCTCACTATCGAAGAACTCACTGGCAGCAAATCCGTCACGCATCTCATTACCGAGTTCAAACCCGACGCGTACGTGCAGCGCCACTGGGAAGTGGTCGCGAGCGTGGAGGGCTTCAAACAGTGGAAGCTTGACTGGGCCATCCTGAAGTTGCGACCCAGTGAATTGACGACAGAGAGGCTGGCCAATGTGGTTAAAATGTACAAGGAAGAGAAATTGTGGATATTGGAGCGAATATGAGATGAATGTCACATAAGCATAGGCTAATATATACCCGATGGCGAGTAGGAATGGAAAAGCGATATATCCGTAAACGTGGCGACATGACCGCTGAAGTTAAACAATCTACTGGCCGTTCCAGACAGCTGCGGACAGAGTGCTCATCAGTATCGTAGAAATACATTGGCTGTGCTGAGAGGCACGTACGGGGTCCAGGGATCGTGTAGGTCGTGGTGGTGGCAGCCTCGGCGGTGTAAATGTTAATATTAACGCCGGGGTTGGACATGGAGTAAGCGCCTGGAAGAAGCGACAGATCAGTACGCAATAGAATTAGTAACAAAAGGGACATAGTCACCAGGGAACTTCACGAGGTAGCTTCCGCTGGGAGTCTTTCCTCCTCCACCAGTAACGATGAGCTGGCCGCCTAGAGAATTCCGTACCGTCAGGACGATCAGTTCATACTGTTAGGCGTGCGACTTACACTCCGGGTAGAATTGAGGAGTGTTTGCCTGGTGCAGGGCAAGGAGCTCGTGCTAGATCACAATAGTCAGGTAAGCCTCGTGGAATGTCAGTTGTGATAGTGGCTTACCCTGATGAGGTACTCGCCGGCAGCGAGGGAGGCGGGGATGGTAGCAGTGTAAGAAAGGGAGTTCATAAGCTGTCCAGTTCCCCAGACACCATTACTAAGGGGATGTCGGCTTAAAGCTCGATGGAATAGATGATTCGACGTACGGGAGGTTACCCGAGACGAGACCTGGATGGAATCAGTCATCAACCTGAGAAGCGCGAAGAGAGGTAGTTGTTCATACCAGTGTGTGCAATCTTGAACCACTGGAGATTGTTACTGTTGTTGGAGGTACAGGAGCCCGAGCACTTGGCCATATACACCATCACGGGGCCTTGGGCGTGAGTCCACTGACTGGCATCCCAAAATCGTTAGCAAGTCGCCCTGGCTAGTTTACTACGTTTGCGATCGTACCTCCACTTAGCGGTAATAGCAGTGCCTGCAGCAACGGTAGCCGAGAGTTGTGCTCCGCTTGCTTGTCCATTGTTGTTGCAGCTCATGGTCTACAAAACGTACATTAGTCTGGCGCTATGAAGATGCAACACTGAAAATACGAACTGAACCTGTAGGCGACAAGATGCTGTGCCCTAACATCAGCTTCATACGCCCTTTGGACATTATAGGTGGTGGACCTACGGGTCATATGTGCCTACACCAGGTATAAGTTGAAGAAGTACAAAAATAGGCTGAAGACCACGTACTATACGGCCGCTCGATGCTGGTCTGGCCGGTGGGGGTGTTGTAGGGGGACCATCCAGTGTAGGTGGTGCCTTGAACGGGCAGATAAGTCAGCGGCAACAGATGGTATTGTACTGGAGATCCTTACCGCCAATCACATAGGAGGTGACGCCTCCGTGTGCAGCTGCCTGCGACACAAGGAACGAGGCTAACACAGCGAGAGAAGAGTAGATCATTTTTACAGACGAGCCGATGGATTCCGTCGGTTCGAACAAACCTTGGTGGCGTCCTTTATATCGTTGACACGCGGAAGGCACTGAACGTCACCTGCCCTTGAGGACTATTTTCGGTTAGTGGCGCATTGACGCATCCGCTGAAGCCCCGTGAAGGTAAAATGAGAAGCATGCGATCGCAGAGATTGCATGATATTGCCCCGAAAGATGGAATGCCAAGACCACGGAAGAATGACGAGACGGGAGCGAAGGCTCGAACAGCTATCGTCGGAAATTTGCGATCTACCTCGTGATGAAATGCGTTGTTCACCCTCCGAATTCTTTCCGCCATATGTGGGGTCGATGATATCCTCCGACGTACGTGGCAACGCCTTTTTGACATCCCTCGGAAAACGAATTGGGAAAACCTGGAAGGTTAAAAACACCATACGGTGTAGATAGGGCGACTTACCTCGGAGCTCTCCATCACTTCCACCCTGGAAAAACCATTGATACAACGTTGCCCAATGTTCCCCACGCTCATCATTGGAAGTCCGAGCCGTGGTTGCACATGACTGGGATCATGAAGACGAAGCCATACCTGCATGCCAGACTAGTGGATTGAACCATTGCCTATGATACAGTTTCGTTATGCTGCTGATGTCTTTGCTCTTTCGCCGAATATCCCTGTCCCCACACGGACAATATCGCTACCAGCCTTGAGCGCTGCCTCGAAATCGCTCGACATGCCCATACTCAGCATTAGCTTTCCGTCCTGCCCCCATTTCACCTGTTCTTGTTCTCCGAGTTCCATTGTCAAATAGTCCTGGAGCACATCCCTAGTCTCCTTGAGTTTGTCGAAGTCCATGTTCTTGCTCGTCTCCGACGCACTGAGCGACTGTTCTAGAGCCCCGATTGTCATAAGGCCCTGCAATCGAAGTCTCGGACATTCCGTGATTATTGTCTTTGCTAGTTGGAAAAGTTCCGAAGCCGAAACACACGTCGAGGAAGTGAGGGGCGATAGGCCAGACTTTGCTTCTTCACCTGAGGTATTGATCTGGATGAGGATATTGAGAGGCGCGGGGCGATCATCTGAAAGGGCTTTATTGAGAGATTTGGCAGTCTTGACAGACGTAAGAGTTTGAATCATATGCAGGTTTGGTATCGCTGGTACATATCCTCGTCATCCAGCATCTATGATTCTAGGGCAACTATTCCGACGTACAGGCAAGGGTTTTCGCTTTGTTGGATTGCAGTGTTCCTATGAAGTGCCAGCGGATATCCGCAGGTAACTGTAAAGAAGGACCCACTGATAAATAGATTTCAAAGGACCGACGATTGGCAACACACTGCTTCGGCCTTCTCGACGAGCTCTTGGACATAATTCTCTCCAAAATCCAGTTGCCCATCGCCGTAGCAGGCTGAAATGTCTGATGCTGGTTTGTATTTTGATACAGCGACCAATGTAGGAGTGAAAGATCTCGATGCAGCTACTTGAACTCGTGATCTTATCTCTGCCAACGACTCAGAGAGCTCTGCCGCGCGTTCTGCAGAAGATGACATGGGGCGATAATGAATGGAAGATATGGAACTAGAACGTGGTTGTGGAGTAAATGCCGGAAAACGAGGTCGAAACGCGGGCGGAAATTGGAGTCGCATTCAGATCGCACGCGGTTCGCGGAATGTAAGAGAACACGCCGTGGGAATTCATTCCTTTTCTTTGACTTCCTCATTGCCTGTTCGTTGTATTCTCGTTTGCATCCTATGTAAGTACATGTTCTCTGTAGGTCTTGGCTTATGCTGCCCACAGGTGAGATAGAACAGAGTACTGTATAATCCAGCAGATTCATCTAGCTACCTCGACGCGACCAACACGCACTGGCTGATGGGTTGTACTATCATCAGGACGGGACGAAAACGATCAATGGCGTGGCATGGTCGTGTGTAGATAGCACCCGGATCGAACTCGCTGTAGCATGCCTCGTTTGCTCTTGCGTTGCTCCTTCGTTTGCTCCGACCATCGATTACCAGTTGATCCGGCTGGTAGGCACGATGCCGAAACGTTGAGGAAATTGCTGCAGCAGCCCGGTCGTGGACAAGCTCACGAAGTGATACCTGCTCCGGCTTTGTTGACTGAATCACCCTTGAACATATGAGCCTAACTTCATAGGCCTTAATGCTGAAGATTCTTAACTGGTTTCATGTTCACCCTGGGCACACCTGGCTGGTTTCCCCATGAATTCAGGTGAGTCATTCGCTACACCATAGATCAACTGTCAGGTACTTAATAAAAAGACAGATTTGATGAATGGTTCCCCGGTGTACTTAAGCGAGGTGTCACCTATCCTCCTCACCACCGCAGATCCCGAGTATGACACGGAACCCTGTCGGAACTATTCCGCACGTTAGACAAATATTGCTTGCTGTGGAGCCGGCGGTTATGAATCATCGATTACCTCATGAGCCCTTAGCCATACCCTGCAAAGTGCGAGGTGAGGCGCACGAACACTCCAGCCATGACGATAACGGCAAGATAGAAATGTCAACCCACCCTTTTACACATAAACAGATCTTCTACACACGGAACCTCGTGATAGAACCTGGACGTCTTCAGTTCCTACCCTGATAGACGGCCATCAGACCTCGGAAGCAGATGCCATAATGATATCTGTTCAAGTCGAACTCGTGTAGTGACACATGGAGAAAATGCTCTGTGGTTCCGAATGACGTTGATTCAGATGGCATGACGTGGACAGCCGAAAGGAAAGCAGCTCAATAATTAAGTAGGTGGTGTATTAGAGTACACTGGTTGTGTTTTATATGTATGATGTCCCGTTGTCGCCCAGTTGTGAGATAAAATGAACATACCATAAACCCTTGTCGACTTGATCCTAAGTTGTATTGTTTTTGTATGAAGTCAGTCATACCGTACCAGGAAAGACGATAAACTCAGCAGCCAAATCAATGCCAATGGGGAGACTCTGCTAGCCTGCGGACGTCAATGAATAGATGGCCGTTCGGTTCAAACTTTGCGTGAATGGACGTCATGTCTATATCGCGCGGTGCGAAGCTGATTTGCCACTCATAATGGCCTGCGAGTACCCGACCGAAGGGGTCAACAAGTTACGATACCTCGATAAGGAGAGGGAACGCCTCACATTCGGTTTCCATATGCCAAGCGTCGGCTACAACTTTTAGCCTGTCACCCCTGTTCGCTGAAATAGTGATCATCTCAGGCTGTATGATGTGTGGAAGTTGAACGTGGAGGGTATGTTTGCCTGATGATGATGATACATCCATGAGGGGGAAATAGGATGACGACGGCGAGCGACGAGACCTGTCCATCGGGGATGGAAGTGCGTCGAGCGGTATTGCAGATCGGTGGCAGGTCGAAACCCGGGGTGGAACTGGCTCCGGGGCAGAGTGACGGTAAGCGGGAAGGGACAGCGTAGGCGGAGGAGGGAAGGTCATCGCAAGTGGGTGCAGCATTTCGGGCTCAGACGATCGAAAACGGTTTTCGATGGATTCTGGTGGATGAGTGGTTGGACTGGTCTGAGGTGAGGTCTGTGATGGGAGGAGAGGTGTTGCCACTGGAATGGTGGAATAGGCAGGGAGTAAGAAGTAGGATTCTTCTGAGGGCGTGATGGGTGCCGTTTTAAAAGCGGATGCAGGTGGAACACACGACCGTGGAGTAGAGGTTGAGGGCGATGGGCTCATTGCTGCGGGAATTCCTATGACGATGAGGACGTTTTAAAGGTTGTAGCAAGCCTGATGACGAAACGGAAAGACTGATATAGTGATACGCGCAACTGCATGCAGGGAACGTGCTGAGTTGTTGAGCCACAAACGCGAGGCGTGACACATAATTTGAAACCGGCAGCTCGCCTCGATGTCCGATACGGCTGACGAGAGCATTCCAAGGTAAGCATATATAATCCAGATAGAGAACTAGCTCTCAGTGGACAGCAGCGGGGTAGGAAACTTGAACAACGCCGCCAATCATCGACCGTGGCAAAGTACTTATAGGTTGACAGCCTTCAAACAGGTATACAGGTATCCTTCCTAGTGTGGATGTGGGGCTGGTTGAGGACAGAAAATCAGGTCCCTGTGTTGACATCGACGGAATGTGTACACATGACCAGCCGGACCCGAGAATGTGCATTGCTCGGGTACGCTTGGTTTCATGAATGTCCTTTGTGGTTGAGGCTTGAGAGGGCGAGTGCTTGCGAAATCAAAAAGTAAAGCAAAAGCCAGTTTGAAGAAAGGTCGTCGTACAAGAGCAGTAGTTGGTTGTCAAAATCGCTTCCGAGTATTTCCAAAACAAGTTGATCAAACCCTGATTGGATCAAACCATTCACGACTGACAGTGGCGGGTGCTCCGGCAAGGATCTTGCGTTCGTGATTGTGCTACATTGTGTCTCAAGGCCTGCTACTCTGGAGGATCACGCTGTAACTTTCAAATTAATTCCTACTGGCGGGATGGAGGCTGACAGTTGATGGTTGGAGGTATACGAGCTTACCTGGACCAGTGACGGCACGGCTGACATCATTATGCTTGTTCGCCATACAAGTCATTGACTTCTTGTTGGTTTCGTCTATCACCTCGTGGACCCCAGATGCATTTCTTCAGACATGTCTCCGCTGTTTTCCTGTCGCTTGGAGCTAGAGCGGGTTTCATAGGCCCTGGCGGTCCTTGTTTCGCTACAAACAACCGTCTCGACCCTGCTTCATTCAAGTTCATTTCCGAATGCTCAGACCAAACGTTTTGCTCCGCATCCAAGAACGGAACCTGTAAACCCAGGATATGCCGCAGAGACGAATTCCCGTTCGGATTCGACGCCAATCAACCCCTCCCGCCTCTCTGCCCACCTGGAACCTTTTGTCCTGACGAAGGAAGTGGTTGTGAACCTCTGTTACCCGCGGGAGCTCCGTGTCAGTTAAACAGAGACGAACAGTGCGCTGCCACCCGTGATTGGCTGGAGTTGGCGAGCTCCCACAACTTCAACGGCTCCACCTGCTTGCATCTCATGTGTATGTAAGTGCGTTTCGTGGTTTCAGCCAAAAGCAGAACCTTAATTACCCCGTTATATGACGAAACAGGCATGCTAACGTCGCGGTCGGCCAGGCTTGTCTGAGGGAAACCACCACGTATATGGACATTAATCCCAGTGGAGAGCAACATAATTACACCATAACCCGCGATAACTGTTCCCCGGACTACTTTTGCAATGAATCCCAAATGATATGCGATCCGAAAAAACGTACTGGTTCCCCCTGTACTTACGACGTCGAATGCTCGACGGTATGCATCTTTCGCTTGTGAAAATCCAAAACTAATGATCGGATGACCCGTCTCCTCCAAAGCATCGCTGTGATTCCGCCTCAACCTGCGCGGAATCGCTCAACGCGATACTCCGAGTGTCTGGATGGCAGTGTGTTGTTATAGCTGTGATCGTATCCCTCGGTGAGTAAGCTCCAGGAGCTTGCGGAGAAGGAGCTGATGTTTGGTACATGCAGGCATAATTTTAACGTGCATGTTACTCACGCTTCTCCACAAGCGTCATCATCGTCAGCAAGAGAAAGAATTACGAGCATACTACGTCGATCAGCTCAGGTACGCGTATTACTTCGTGTCAGGTGAAGCGGATATGCAAATATTATTAACAGCCTTCGTCGTGCCATAATTGCGTTGCACGCCGCAGCCGCGGAGACCTATGCCGAGAAGGACGGACATCGTTACGATGGCAGGGAAAAGTTGTATGTTGTTTGAGACACATACAGCCGGCTGTATAAAAATCATACTGCAGGCTGAATAACAAACGTACAACAATTCACACTAGCCATTCTGCATCACATATTAAATCAGCAGAGTATGGTTCAATTTAACTGTCATGCATGGTATGTAAAAGATAGTTTAGTTGAAGTATATGAAGATAGATCAATACAGCTATTTATGAAGATTTACAATATACTATAGATGGTTCATTTGAACTATTTTATGATGTGATACTCCCTGGTCAAGACATTTGAAACACACCATCCTGGATATGTTATAGATGGTTCATTTCTACTATACTACAGTCAAGACAGTTCAAATTTACCATTCCAGTCCTCCATCAGGATAGTTTAAAATTACTGTTTTACGTTGGGCTAGGATAGTTCAAATGTACCATCCTGGATATGTTATAGATGGTTTATTTCTACTATACTGCAGTCAAGACAGTTCAAATCTACCATCCCAGCCCCCCACCAGGACAGTATAAAATTACTGTTTTACGTTGGGCTAGGATAGTTCAAATGTACTATCCTGGATATATTGTAGATGGTTCATTCCAACTATACTGCAGTCAAGACAGTTCAAATCTACCATCCCAGCCCCCCACCAGGACAGTATAAAATTACTGTTTTACATTGGGCTAGGATAGTTCAAATGTACTATCCTGGATATATTGTAGATGGTTCATTCCAACTATACTGCAGTCAAGACAGTTCAAATCTACCATCCCAGTCCTCCATCAGGACAGTATAAAATTACTGTTTTACATTGGGCTAGGATAGTTCAAATGTACTATCCTGGATATATTGTAGATGGTTCATTCCAACTATACTGCAGTCAAGACAGTTCAAATCTACCATCCCAGTCCTCCATCAGGACAGTATAAAATTACTGTTTTACATTGGGCTAGGATAGTTCAAATGTACCATCCTGGATATGTTATAGATGGTTTATTTCTACTATACTGCAGTCAAGACAGTTCAAATCTACCATCCCAGCCCCCCACCAGGACAGTATAAAATTACTGTTTTATGTTGGGCTAGGATAGTTCAAATGTACTATCCTGGATATATTGTATATGGTTCATTCCAACTATACTGCAGTCAAGACAGTTCAAATCTACCATCCCAGTCCTCCATCAGGACAGTATAAAATTACTGTTTTACATTGGGCTAGGATAGTTCAAATGTACCATCCTGGATATATTGTAGATGGTTCATTTCTACTATACTGCAGTCAAGACAGTTCAAATGTACCATCCCAGCCCCCCACCAGGACAGTATAAAATTACTGTTTTACATTGGGCTAGGATAGTTCAAATGTACCATCCTGGATATATTGTAGATGGTTCATTCCAACTATACTGCAGTCAGGTCAGCTTCAATTTACTATCCCAAATATGTTGTAGATAGTTTGAACCAACTATATTGGAATGCTATTTACAATTCCTGTCCTGTGTAGATTATAAATAGTTTACTTCAACTATATATACAAAATGCCAAGAAAATCACTATTACATATCAGCATGTCACAGTTGTCTATTATCTACCTATGACTACTGCTGATATATTTTTTGTATCTTGGCTCTGTTCCAAATGGATAGAAAAACCCTGGTGTAAATAATTGCCCTCTCCTGTCCCATATAGCTGACTGATTTTCTTATCCTTCCTAATCCACCATTTCCACATTCCGCTGCACTTGGATTAATCCTTCCAAGAAGCGGCTGTGTTTCTGCATATGTACGGAGAAAAGCTGCCTCAGAACACCGTGTATGGCCTGTAGCATGGAAGTCGTCAATTAAAAACTGTGTGTCGGCAAAGAATTCTGGTTCGCGTGTCCTGCAATATGGGCCCAGTTGGCAAGCAAAGTCATAAATGACTCGTTTGGGTGGTTTAGGCCAGCGTGTAACCATAGCCGAGAAAACATCATTTCGCCCTTCACTATGAGGAATGCAGTGATACCCATAGCAAATACTATGAGTGCACCAAGCACACATAATGCCACCTGTAAGTCGGTTTTGTCCATATTCACTGTAATATTTTTGGCATTTTCCTCCACGATTTATTGGTTCTGGTCGAGTTTCATGCTTCAGATTGGGATACTTGGGTCGGTGCCTGATCTGAGGCATGCTATAATAGCATCCACTCTGAAAAGGCTTTCAATTCTCATTATCAAGTAGATATATGTTTAAACTTACTTTTTCCCAGCCACCATCTACATTATGAGCAGTAACATCCTCTGGAGGAGCAGAATAATTCAACAACTGCAGAAGCACTTCATTTGTCCGAGAAGCGATCCATTGTAAAACATCCAATAGCTTTTGAGGTAAAATGCTGAATTTTGAGTATTCAAACTGAATAATGTGATAGATGGAGGGAATGCATGCCAAACTGTCCACTGTACTGGAACTTGGCATTGCATTGAATTCCTGAAGTACACGGAGAGAGGAGCGGTTGACCATCTGAAGAACAGAATCACTTGTTGAGATCTAAATAACTGATAAGAGCTTTACAAGATGTAAGACTTGAAAAAATTACCTGCTGGAAAAATTTGCGATAAGGTCGAGGACATTCTATCTTGGCCAAAATGACTGCCGACCCACTATATTTTTTGAATAGCCATGCCAGTGATGAATTTTCAGCTTTCAGAAGCTGCTCGAGTTCTGGAATTTTTTGAATCCGATTGAGAATATCCTTTAGATTTTTTGCTGATTGTGAAGGATGACCAGTTTCAGCATCATCAGACTGGTCACTGTCATCTACAGTGGCCATGCCGTTATCATAGATTAGTGATGCTCCAGTCATGATATTTTGCAGAAGCCTTCTGCAGTTTTTATTTGAAAGCAGAGTTTGATTTTTCGGATAGGAGCATTGCCGTTCAATGGAGTTAGAGTGGAGAGTTGTTGGTGGATACAAAGTAGGGAGGAGGTGTTTCTGGTTGAAGCCTAATGTGATTCCATCCCAGATGACATCTGTAGGATATGATCCACATTTTGGACAAGTCATGTCATTTTCAAGGTTGAGTAGGCGTGCGTATCCAAACCAGGCTTTTCGGAAGGTCCCTTCGTCCACAAAGGTTATATCTCGGCTGAGTTTAGCATAGCGGCGAGCAACAACAGATACCCATGCTGCAAAAGGGGTTTCGGATGATGTATAAGCCATGGTATATTCATCCAAAAGGTCATGTGTGAAGAGAAGTCGGTTATTGAAGTTAAAAATTCCCAACTCGCGGCAATCAGGTCCAATATAGCGGTGTCCCAGAGCAGTACATTTGCTGCATTTTTGAAGTATAATTGAGCATATGAAGGGTTGAGTGACAGAATATACCAGACACTGCTTTGTGAGGGTGGCCTGCATAGGATCAAATTGAGTGCCACAAGTACATCTTGAAGGTACAGCCAGATGGATGGGTCCAGGGTTGGTGGTAATGGGTAAGGATGAAGGATAAATCTTTTTGTCTGTGGGGATAGCTGCCCAGTCTGGAATAGCAATGGGAAGATAAGAGATAGACTGGTTTTGCCGAATGGTAGCTTGATGTGTTTGGACTATATGCAATAGATCAAAAAATGTCAGTATCATAAGAGATAAACATATATACCTGATTTTAAAATTTCCTCATCCCTATTGTGTTTTGCAGAGGGATCTCCAGTTAATAACTGCTGCAATTTGTTTTTTGCTTTATGAATATGGCCACAATGATTTTTGCCATCTGCTGTACAGGTCCAGTCTCCATTTCCTGTGTCATTGCCAGTATAGGTGACAATTTTTCTAGACTTGACTGCATCAGGATTCTTTGCTGATGCTACAGAGAAGAGATTGATCGAGTTGACTTCCTTGACATCACGGCAAAATAAAAAGACACCTATTACAATATTAGAACTTTGAATTGCATCATAAATAAATTATCTGCACCATCTGAGTCATCTATCTGCTGTATCTGATTTTCAACTTCAAATTCATTGAAGAAGTCTTGATGATAACATTCTCCAATGAGTTTTGCCCTTGGACACAAGCATACTGCAGTTGGTATGGATGAAGACTTATCCAGCTGCAGATGATACCATTCTTTCTATAATCAAGTTATTAATCTGGAAGACCGTGATCCAAGCTTGACGCACTGTGCCTCTGCCTTGACTAGAGCTCCATCCTTAAATGACAAATAAATCCTTTTTCAGGCAAAAAAAGCCAGCAACATTGCAGAACACTGCTTCTACAAAGGCCAAATATCCTTTTTGATTCGATATGCCACTATCCAGTGGTTTAGGGACTAGTTCTTCCATATCAAATGAAATAGGATCTGGTGACATATTTCCAATTGAAATTTCACCAGATGTTCCAGTCCTTGGTGTGAATGCTATGGATTCTACAAGATCAACTTGCTCATGTCTTGCTTTTTTGCGTCGTGGTTGCCGTATTTGAGTGCGATGGGAGAACAGAGTGCGTTGTTTTTTTTGAGGAGAGACATTTTGTAGTAGTAGAGATCCAGTTTCTTCAGGAAGGCAGTCATTGTAGTGTTCTGTCAAGTGGTCAATTAATACCGGAAGTGGTGAATGAGGAGGAGTGTCCAAGGTAATCTGGTCCTGGTCCAAGAGTGTTGTAGGGGTTTCCAAAGTGATATCCATGAGTGATGATGGTTGCAATGAAAGCTGTATGGCAATTTTTGGTCCAATCAAATTTGATGGAGAGTTGATCGCTAAAAAAAATTAGATCTAGGCAGATACTTCATACTTCCCGGTTATACTGTCTTTTATTTGGAACAAAAACAGCTTGCATCGAATATAAAGCAAAAAAAAAATTGCATCATTTCCCCCATAATGCCGCCCGATTATAGCACCAAAAGAAAAAACAAGCCAACTCCCAAGCATACTCCTCTCAAAAGGCCCCTAGGATCACGTCAACCTCCACGGTGTAATCAGTGTCCAGATAGGCCATTGAGAAGCCAATGCATTCATACAGCCAAAGGCAGGAAATTTCTGGAACTACAAGTATGTCACAGGTTTATCTGCTTATACATATATAGATATTAACTTTTTACTTGACAGCAACCTAGTGAGATCAATAATGTTTCGGAAAGTCAGCAAGGAAAAGATACATCTGAAGTACGCCTTTAGATATTTCTTAGTATAACAAATAACTGAGGTCTAGAAGAATATTGACTCAGATCCATTTAATGTTTCATCACAGAGCCAATTCAATGCTGGGTTTCAGCCAGTACAATATGGTCTCCCAACACCTCTAGGAGGAAGAACTTCTCCAGATATAGATACTCCTACCCAAGCTACTCAACGGATGCAGGTATTTAATTACCTCTTTTCTTGAAAATTTCAATTTGACATTGAAGACATTTTCGTTATAGTTTGTAATTGATCCTGTTTTGATAGGCTACAGCACACCAATTCCATCAACACCTATTCAGAATGTTTCGTCTGGACAAGAACCTATTGAAGAAGTGTCTCTTGTGCCATTTGAACCTGCTATCGGACATAATTCACATCCATCAACTCCTGTTCCCAATTCCTCACTAGCATCTGAGAGGGATACGGTGATGTTGGCAATGTCATCTATACCTGCTCTTGGAGGCAATGCAGTATCAAGTGGTTCTCATCACTTGAAAATCTCCCAAAAGTCGGCACCATTTGGATTTGTTTCTGGAGTCAAACGTGGCAATCAAGAGTATTGTAAGCCTCATGATTAAGTCTTTATCCAAAGCTAGATATGTTAAACAAATTAACAGTAATTCCACGTCTCAAGGCTCTTCGACCCAAGCTTACCAAGGTATCTGATGTTAGTGCAAGATTCAATCGTGAGATTCAAAGCTTGATAACACGTGTAAGTTGCAATTATTCATTATAAGATTATACAGATTATAATCTTCAATTGCTAGTGTGAAAGACTTTCTGAAGAGTGTGACTTATGGATGATGATCACAGTCCAGCAACCAACTGGCTCATCTACAGCCACTCATTACACATCACCCAGACTGAGAAAGGATGCTAAAGCGGAAACTGCACACCTTATAAACCAGTTTCAAAGCCTTACATCCAGTCTCCTCACAGCCAAACGAAGTGAGGCATTGGAGATTGCAAAAGCTCTACAAGTAGCAGTTATGGAAAAGGAGAGTATACAGGAGGCCAATCAGAAGGCATTAGCTGACAAGGATGCTGAAATCGTGGCTCATGCTGCTGTGATTGCTGACTTACAGGCAAGGATTCATCAGTTAGAACAATCATAAATTTTGTATTGCAGCATATTGATATATTTTGAATATTTTGAATCAAACACAAAAACAAAATGAGAGTACATGATGATTACATAGGATATCGAAGTCGCAAAGGTGTATTGACTGCCTGATCCTCCTTGTTGGAATACTTCACCATCCAAGTACCCATTGGCCCCGTCGCCTTTCCATGCTTTGAAAAAGATTGGAGATGATGATCACGAGTACATTCGATGAGCCGCCCACAGGCTCTGCATTTCAAATCAATATTTCCTTTATCTTCCTTGGATTTGACTGTTGTCCAAGGCTGGATGACACTGCATTGGCAGCTAACGGGCACCAAAATACCATTTGGACGAAGGAGGGAATTGGCCCAGATGTAGCGAGCCACGATATTTTCGCCTGCCCCACCAAAACAAATTACACCCTCAGCATGGGCCCCAAGATTCATCTCTTCCAATAAGATGTCATCCAGCATTTGGGGCTGTCGGTGTATATAGAATTTGACCACTAATTTTTGAAGGAAGGTATTGGCAATGGAAGGATGAAAATCAGTTGTGGTGAATCCTAAGGCAAGCCAAAAGTTGCTATAGGCAAGTGCAAGTCAAAATAATGTCTGATATATAAAAATACTGGGTACTTACGGGATGACGAATTGGTAAATTTCCTCAAATGACTTCTTGTAGGCAAAAGGACCTCCACAAACAATAAGAAAAAGGCTAGCAGCAGGATCCCTCTTCAAGTGATCCAAAAATGAATGAGGAAATAATATGCTGAGAACCTAAATTTATTTCAGATGATACATTTAAAAAAATCATAATGCATCAGTACCTGTCCAGGACTTGCAGAAAGGGGTTTAGATCCACCTCGGACCCAAAGACAGCCATCGTCAGGAGTAGAATGCCCAATCAAAAAAACAAGAAAATGGTGAAAGCTGATAAACAAAAATTATGAGATCTGATTTTTGCTATAAAAGCCAATCCTTACCGGCCTAAACGTGGTAGCATTTCCTTCAAATCTGCAGCGTATTTATTCTGACCCTTTTTGGTACTCAAATTATATTCAATTTCAATCAATTCCAGGGTAGGGAAAGGGCTTGAGAGATCGAAGTAGTCTGCCAGATGAGAGTAGACCAGAGTGGAAGCACTTGTGACAGATAGAAAACCCTCAAGGCGGAGAGCAATAATGGCCATGGGTTCAGCGGAGATGTAAGGAAAGGGAGAGCGAGTATTCAAGTTTGTTTTGATTATAAGATGCTGGTCCAGGAGAGAAAACGGCTATATGATAAAATATTAGCTGTGCTATTTGAGGGAAAATATAACAGACGTACTTTGTATGGAAGGCCAGACTTTTCCTTGACCCAACAAGATGGGCAAGTAAATTCACCAAGATCAGAGCTAGTGTCAATATCCTTAAGACAGTCTGTGGCACAAACACCCTGCCCACAATTGCAGAGGTAAAGTAATCCTCCATTCAAACAAATAGTGCACCACTGAAATGATAGTCAAAGCCTTGTGTAGTCAACATAATCTGTGCACATACATCGTTTCCCATGATATTTTTATCCAGAGTGATCTTCTCCCCATGTAGAACAATGGCATCATCCTCGATCGAGTTGTCGGTGAAAAGATCACATTTTAAAGCATGGCCACCAGTGCATTTTCTTGCAGTCATTCGGGTGCGAGGCATGATGTGTAAAAAAAACCTGAACACTGCTAGCTCTTCTTGTTGCCTTTTATTCTCAAAATCGGGCATCACCTGATGTGATGATTATCATATCGCATCATATCGCATCATTGACAGAATCACCTGATGTGATGATTATCATATCATGTCATATCACATCATTGACAAAATTTGTTAACTTATAACAGTTAAGGTTAGGGTTAGGAAGTCAGTCAAACAAAAAGACATGTTGGCATCCAAATTTGTAAATTACAAGAACAAAACACATATTACAAATAGCAATAAAAACTCTAACACAAAAATTCTATATACAAAAGCGGTGCAGAAAATGCAGCTAATGTGGGCCCCCACCAGCAAACAAGTCCTGACCGAAAAGAAAGTCTACATAACAAAAGCGAAGTTCTTGAGAAATCTCGACAGAATAAAAAATTCTACCAACTCAAAGTAAGTATCTGAACTGGTAAAAAACAATTATATACCTTGAATACCAAGATCCATAAAAATATCTAAACAAGATGTTCTAGAATAACAATAAAAATCAGCACCGTAACAGTAAAAAAGTAAGAATTACCACATTATAAACAGGCTAACGATACACAGGTTCTAAAGAACGAAAAAAATTAGTATGAATCCAATTAAAAAACTTAACGTACTTTATACAAGACATAAATCACATCATAACCTATAGCACCATTAAAAACTGCACCATAGAAAAAGTTTTACTCACCATACATGTAACCTTGATAAAAAAAAAAAAAAAAGACCGACGCCAACCCATAGTTGCCTTAAGGTAGCAATGTCAAAGCCTGATATCAAGAATATTTGCTAGCATACCCTTAGCTCCCTGACCAAGGTACAGTTGCCTCTCCCTGAAGACAAGCTGCCTGCATCACAAATATCCTAATAGACCCCCCAGTTCCCAATAAGCCCCCAGGTTCCAATAAGCCCCCAGTTCCCAAAAACGGATACCAACATTCCCATTCCAAGAGCCCATACAGCAAGCTTGTAACCAAAGGACATGAGGAGCCACCTCACATCCACACACCCAAGCAACTCCGAATCCACTTGGCGAGGGTGGACTCAGGAGGAGCGAGGAGGGGTCCATCCGCAGCACTACATGAGAGGGAAGAGGGGAAAAGGCATCAGGAGGAAAAAACGCGTCCATCTAACCTTTATCATTTTCTGGAAAGATCTGGAGCCGGCAACGGTGAGTGGCCACGTCAGCCCTCATCAACCGCGGCAATCTATTTTAGGAACTTCGTACCGGATCTCCGGCATGCCCATGACAACGATCTTATTCGGACTTGTCTCCTTCAACATCCCCACTCCCTCACCACCTCCCCCCGACGCGATCCCCCGTCCACTCGGCCCCACGTCGACTCCGATGCACACGCTCCCCATCCCCGACATGCCACTGTGCCCAACGGCGGCATTCACGACGCCCACACACGCCTACATGGGTCCTTTCAGCCCCCCAACCGCCGCTGCGCTCTCCACCGCCTCGCCTTTCCCCTAACGCACGCCCACACCGGCCGTTTCGCCCCCCCACATCACCCTTACGCCCTCTACCGCCCGCCTCGCCCTCAACGCTTTCCCACACAGGCCCACGTCACTCCAGTGACCAACGGCGACACCCACGACGCCTCACGCGCCCGCACGGCCCTTTCGCCCACCCCACACCCCACTACGCCCTCCAACACACGCTAACACACGCTAACACGGGCCCATCTCGCTGCAGCAACCAACGGCGGCACCCACGACCCCAACGCGGCCTCTTTCGGCCCCTTTCGCACCCGAACACCCACGCTACGCCCTCCACATGGGCTCTCTCCCCCCGCCACACCCTTCCTATGCCCTCCACCGCGCGTCTCGCCCCTAACGCACCCCTCCACCGCCCTCCTATGCCCTCCACCGCCCTCCTATGCCCTCCACCGCCCTCCTATGCCCTCCACCGCCCTCCTATGCCCTCCACCGCCCTCCTATGCCCTCCACCGCCCTCCTATCCCCCAACACAGGCCGCCACGCCTTCAACGCCCCCCAACGCACGCCGCCACGCCCTCAATGCCACCCACTGCCGTCGTTGCCCCCAACGCAGGCCGCCACACCCCTCCTATACCCCCCCACCGCCGTCGTTGCCCACAGCGCACGCCGCCACGCCCTCAACGCCCCCCACCGCCGTCGTTGCCCACAACGCACACCGCCACACCCCTCCTATCCCCCCCACCGCCGTCGTTGCCCCCAACGCACCCCGCCGCACCCCTCCTATACCCCCCCACCGCCGTCGTTGCCCACAACGCACGCCCACACCAGCCGTTTCACCCCCCGCACCCCTCCTATGCCCTCTACCGCATGCCTTGCCCCTAATGCACGCCGGCGCAGGCCGTTTCACCCCCACATCCCCTCTACAACCTCCGCCGCCGGCCTTGCCCACACCGCCGTTACGCCCTCCACCGCCCCCCTTGCCCACAATGTACGCCCACACACCCCTCCTACACCCTCCACCGCCTGCTTTGCTTTTAATGTATGTTCGCGTGGGCCCTTTCACCCCCAACACCCTCTTTCATGCCCTTTCAGATAATTTTTTGTTTTTAAACTTATAATTGATGATATATATACTTTTTGTATACTTTAATGGTGAGGTTAAAATATATCTAAAACATGCAATGTCCGGGGTAATAATTGTCAAAATACCTTGTTTGTGGGTCACTTTGCACTTGTCATGCCACATCATGTGATGTCACATGTTCTATCACATGCCTTTGGCATTTTCAACATGTCTTTCATTTCTTGTATTCTGTCCAAATGGGTGGCAAGTCTCGCTCAAGGCACCGGATCAGGGGACGTGAAAAACGACCACGGAGCTCTATTGCCAAGCCTGAGCAGTTAGGAATATCTTCACCTGCTGAAAAAGTTCAACTCGCCTTGCAAAAACGGTTGAACTTGATCAAGGCTACCAATATGTATGTGTTTTTAAATCCTTGGATTATTAATGATCTCAATTTTGCCTCTAGGCCAATTTTTAATGCACCATCTGGTTCTACAAGACGTATTCGTTCTCTTACTGAATATGAACATATGAATCTAGTCAAAATCACAGCTGCAGCATTGTTAAATCCAAGTATAGCTTATCTGTATACCACTTTGATCATTTCTCACATATCTCTTAGTTTTAATTGACTGTGATGTAACATACTTGAAGTCTCCAGCTCGCATTGGAACCATCTTGAAGAATCCTCAGCTAGGCCTGATCACTGTACCAGCAACAGTGGTTGACCTTGCTGGCAATATATTGATTTGGTATCTACCTGGCATTCTTCTATCCAATCAAAAGGTATGTGCTCAATTTCTCTATGAAATATATATGACTGATTAGATATATATAGGATGAATTATATAAGGCTACATCTTATCTCAAAAATATTCTCTCCACTGAAGGCTTGACATCCACACAATGGCGAAATAACCTCTCCAGCTGTGTTCCGAAAACATCTGAACATCTCCTTCCGAGTGGATCCATAAACCTTTCACCCGGTTGGTATGCTCAAGGCCATGGTGTAAGTCCATCATTCCTGTTGATATTTCAAATATAAATATTTTCCCACTGCAGAATGACCCTAAAGCACACCTTGTTGCTTCACTTTCTATCCGAAATAACTTTGATGCTGGAATTCAAGAGTGGATGAAAGGGATACAAAATATTGAAGAATATGCAAACAGGATTCTTGCAGTAATGCATCCAGAACTGTTCCAAGCTGGAATGCAGGCCTTGGATAAACTCAGGAACCAGAAGGATACTGCTCCATATGCAGCTCTTTGGCACTCGGCATTCACCGGAATATGTGTACGATCAAATCGCACAACCAAAAAACACCGAGATCATAATGGCTGTTATTCGTGGTACGACTTATTATTGATTTGTGGAAAAGCAGAGAATGCAAAGCTCAAGATTCCAGAACTTGGAGCAGAGTTTCATTATGCTCCTGGTACTGGTGTTCTTCTCTGTGGAAACATGCTTGTACATGAAGTTGAAGGCTGGGGAGAGGAGGAACGGGTGTGCTATGCACATTTTATGCGACATGCAGTGTTGAAACGACTTGGCATTCCGTTGCCAGGATACGCAAATAGAAATATATATATATAGCATAATAGTGTATTTTCTACTCTACTGCAGTTCAATCACCTCCTCTCAGTATAATGTCCTTGTCTTCAGAAGATACACCAGTTGCTCTGCATTTGAGTACGTAACTCCTGCTTTATTTAAACATGTATATTCTCACTGCTTCTATATAGGACTTGGTAATTTACAGAATGAACATCACCGTGCTGAGGCTCGCTACCAACAATCGCTAGAAAAAGCTAGACAAATAGAACTTAACCGGAAAAAAAAACAGAGAGGTAGTAAAAAAAGTCAGTTGACATTAGATATATGATTTTAATCAACTTACGGAACTTATTGATAGGTGATGAAGATGCTGCCAGAGCTGATGCAAAGGCTGCCCAACAATTGATGCAAGATATCGAAAAAGATATAGATGCCATCAAAGAAAGCCTTGAACAGCTTGCTGAGGCTGAACAGCAAAAACAAAACAGGCGAGCGTTTATGCAGAAGGCTATGGACCAACAGGCTGCTGCAGTAGCAGAAATTATTGCTGATAGAGAACATCATATTGCAAGTACCCAGGAGATCACCACTAATGCTGAGCAAGATGGCGATGATGATTTACTCAGCCCTTTAACCTCATCATCCTCTACTTCCCAAAATATGGAGGTTGACGATGCAGGTATTGAGGCAAATGACGAGGATAAGGAGATGAATCTATTGACAGAAGAGGACAAAGCAGCATGTAAGTAGCCTTTATGCTAGCCTTATTTCAATATTAATATTTCTCAGTGGTAACCACTGTCCGTCTTAGTGACCTTGAGCTCAAACCAACTGGAGTCATTCCTGGACATGGAATTGGTGATGAAGGTAATGCTCCCATCAAACAAGGTGAGCTGTTCATACTATGAAATTTGTATTATTCTGAAATTTCATCCTGGACAGGTTTCGATAAAAATCTCAGTCTAAAGCGCAAAGCTAGTGCAGAGTCTGTTGACAATGCTAGCACTCCTGACCATGACTCTGGTCCCTCAAGGAAGGTGAAGGTGAAGGGAAAAGGAAAAGGAAAGGAGGGGGCTAAAGAACAAAAAACAGATAAGGTCATAGCTGATGAGAAAGATATCGGTGAGTTAGGAAATATTTTTACTAGGCATATTAAGAACTAAAAGACATAATAGACATCTCTATACAGAACATTCTCAAAGAAGCCAAACGAAAATCTGAGCAAGGTATGTTAATCATTTAGTAGAAAGTTATATTGCTTAATTTTTCAATAGTACATGGTCTTCAAAGTCTTGAAAATTGGCTTGAAGGCACTGAAGCTCATTTAAACGATGAATTCAAGAATAAAATTCGAGCCGAACAAGATTTTCTTCCAGAGGCAGCCACTATGTCCCGGCGTCTTGCACTCGAGGTCTTGACCACCAACCGCAACAACACATTTTGCATTTACCACACCCACAAAGACAAAGTAACCAAAAAGTGGAATGGAATGCCAGATGGACATAATGCAATCGAAGGAGTCATCGCAGAACGAGCTGCCAACAAGAAAAAATCGGACAAAAGCACAAGACAGGATATGGAGGAAAAATGTTTTAGCTGTGGATGCCGTGAAGATGACGCTCTTTTAGGCTTTATCATCTGGAAGACTTGGACAGTCTCGGAGGTCATCAAGGGGGCTGTTGTCACAGAAGGCTTCAGCAAGGAGGAGATTTTGACACCTAGAGATCGACTTTTCATTATTCAGGCCTTGCGGGATAGGTTTGGACTGACACTGGATGATTTTTACCATGGCAGTCTCAAAGCTGATGAAGTCAAATTTTCACGCAAGCTTATCAAGAAATCAGTCAATTTTTTGATTGACAAGTACAACAAGTTAGAGGAAGGAGAGGAGGAGGAAAAAGTTACAGTAGCATGGTAGACATAGAAATTGGCTAGCTACAGATATTTCTGCATATCAGAACTTTGACTTTCAGATGCTTGAAATAAACTATCGTAATATCTACTGGAATGGTTGAAGTAAATTTTCTGACTATGGCCAGGATAGTTGTAATAAATTGTCATGACCAAAGTGATGATGTTTGAAATGAACTGTCTAGAGTATGGCCAGGACAGTTGAAATAAACCATCTGAAATGTGACCAGGATGGTTGTAATAAACTATCCTAACTATGGCCAGGACAGTTGAAATAAACCATCTGAAATGTGACCAGGATGGTTGTAATAAACTATCCTAACTATGGCCAGGACAGTTGAAATAAACCATCTGAAATGTGACCAGGATGGTTGTAATAAACTATCCTAACTATGGCCAGGACAGTTGAAATAAACCATCTGAAATGTGACCAGGACAGTTGAAATAAACTATCCTGATTATGACAGTAGCTTCCACACCTCTAGCCTTTCCCTCATGCTCAATTGGCAGAAGGAACCATTATCTGCATTATCTGCATGAGCACCCAAAATAGTTTAATTGAACTGTCTTGTATCCTATGCAGCCCGCAGTACCCTCTGTATTCAACCAGTTGTATGAGAATAAAACAGCGGGCTGTATCTGTTTGTAACAGTATTTGTCTAGCAGGTATTCGTCGTTACGAAGACGATGACACTTTTCAGGTAAACGGCTAAAGAACGTGTTCGTCATTCATTGAAGCGTTATACCTTGACTCTTGCTGTAACGTGAGATTATATACTCCACCGTCGAAGCATGATGTCGGGACGTACTTGTGTTTTGTTTTCTCCGTGAAGGTGCCCCGTTTCTCAGGCCTGTCCATGGGTTGGTGGAGCAACAAATGTTCCCGTATTAGTGGTTCGGCGCTGAGGCTCGGTGGGGGCCTACGTCCCGTCGTCGGTTGGACCCCAGTATCCCTTTGAATTCTTCTCCTCAATCTCCGGTCACAGCCAATTTTAATATTGAGGCTAATGACAGAGTCTAGAGGCAATTTCTCGATCTAGATGTTTTCCTGTGTGGGGATTGAACAGGCTAGTGATTGGTGGCGTAGTTAGTGGCGTAGCGATCGTGTCGAGTTTGAGGGTCGGGATCTGACTTCGGCATAGCTCCCTCATCTACAAGCCACCCCTTCGGGTGCCGAATCTTAGGCCGGTTGAATTCAAAGTGCGAAGCGAGGCTATCTATCATAGTTTCAAATCAAAGTATATACTCGCATACTGTATCAAACACTGGGCACCTTTCGATGTCTACATATGCGTTTATGTAAAATACTCGTCTAAGGCCGTCTGGTGCTCGAACGTTCACCTAACCGTCAGTGTTGCTAAGCAACTCGGGTTCGTTGGGGAGGATGGTTTTGTTGACACATGTTTGTGTTACAGGACAATGGCCAGTCATTGTTTCACAAGTTGAACTTGGACCTTGTGGCAGCAAATGGTATAGTAAATTGCCTTCCCTTCAACCTACACCGCTCAAATAATGGTGAGCATAGTATCTCTTCTTTCGAGCGGGTGATTCTCGCTTTCTAATGACGGAAATAGGCTACCTTTGGACGAAATAGACAATCCATTGCGGACATCTCACAGCAACTCCAAGATATCTTCAATCAACACCCAAGATCACACATAAACGATTCTGGAGAACCGGTTATACCTGCGGATAACCTGGTTGACGTGTTTAACTCCTTTTCGGACCTCTACGATGGGGTAAAACTTATGAGCGAGCAAGAAACCGACATGCTCCGGCAATTGATCGACGCGAATCCTGGCCTCGAAGTTACGCCAGCTATTTTGCTCGGTTTCATTGCGGAAAAGACCAAGCATAGTCCTCCACGCAGTCCAACTACCGAACAGGACCACGATTATCCAGGACGAGGGCGTTCGGATGAACGCGACGATGAGTACTCCCGATCGTCGAGCAGTGACTCCAATGGCACAAGTGGTTTTCACTCGTCCGGAAGCCGTAGGCCGTCTCGCGGGCCGCCGCAGACACCAACCACAGCGAAGTCACCGCTCGACGCAGAGCGCCGGCAGCGTTCGACCCCACTCGGAAACAACGCGCCGTCAAGCTGGACTAAGCGTCCTGCGCCTGCACACCGGCGAAAGAGCGACGCAGGAAGCCGGAGCGACTCCGAGGTAAGTGCTTTGTATCGCTTTGCTAGTTTCATATAACTTAGCGCCCCTTCAGTCATTCTCTGCCAGCCCGAGCGCATTCGGGCGTACACCAGGTCGCTCACGCGCCCCGTCCAACCCCACCTCGCCATCCAGCATGTCCGCCGATCTCAATGCTTTCTCCCCCGTCATGTCCCCCACCTTCGGCCGGCCACCCTCCCGGCCACACTCGCGTGCTCAGTCCCAACCACAGGCGCACTTCAACCACAGCGGCGGGTTTTTCGGGGACCGCGACGACGAGAACGACCACACGATCGATGCTAACCCGCTGTACGATTACCGCGGGCCAGGGATGCGCCGAAACAACGACGATGACTTCTTGAAGTCAATCTCGTCGCTGCCGATGCCGCGGTCGGCGGACGACTCGGACTCAGATGGGGAGGACTCGTCGCTTGGGCTTGTGCTGGACCGGTCGACCGCGAGCTCGACAATCTCGATGGAGCCGATGGATAGGCTGGATGTGTTGCAGCGGGCGAATGCGGAGCTGGGGAAGAAGCTAATGGAGGCGGAAAAGATGCTGCAGAACAAGCTGACGGAGCATGAGTCGGAACTGGAGGACATGCAGGGTCGGTTGGAGGAGATGAGGTCCGAGTTGAACGCGGCGAAGCGGGAGGAGAAGGAGTTGCGAGCCAAAGAGGTCAGTTGTATCGCGAACATTTGACGGCCTGTGTATTGAAACTGCTTGCAGCGGCAAAACATACTTCAAATTGGCCAGCTAGAACACGAGATTTCAAAAGTCTCGACGAAACTGGAATCTTCGAAGAATGCGTACGTCCAGCTCCAAAAATCATTCATTGACCAGCGCGGTGCGTATTGTCTTGGTTCCAGGAATCAAATCACTGATCAGTTTCGCAGAAATTTCTGATGCATACCGTAAGGATGTTCTGCAGCGTGAGGACGAGCTCCGTACCCTCCGCGACGAGAAGGCGTTGTACTTAGCGGGATCTGCTGAGTGGGAACAGACGCGCGAGGCAGCCGAAACGCGAATTGCAAACCTCGAGGCTGAATTGACCGTCGCACAGCACGCGCACGAACAGCTCGACCAGCAGAAGCACGAGAATCTGCTCCTGAAGGAGACGATCGACCGCATGCGTTTTGACATGGACGAGATGCGGAATAGCATGGCGGCAGCGAAGGGGGGCAGCGGGCAATCGAGCGCGATGAACAGTATCAGCAAGAGTCTGGGCGCGGAGCTTCTAGGGAGGATGAAGGGTGGTTGGGGGATGGAGGACGAGGAGAAGGAGGTGGAGAAAGAATTGGGTAATGTGTCAGTTGAGGTGGAGGAGGGTGAGGAGACCGAAGGAGAGGATGTTATTCAGACCATCATTACGCGCAAGAAGCGGGTAAGGGCACATTTTCCCTCAATATAGGCACTGCTTGCTCACGCCTTTGTTTTGTAGAAGGTTGCTAGTCGCGCAAACAAAGTCGAGGTTCACACTACGACATTTGAGGAAACGAAGGAATACTCTGACAGCTCCTCGCAATATGACCCTCTCATCTTCTCCGTATCACACCACACACAAACCAACCCGGAGCCCAAGATCCTCAAGGTTTCACTCAGCACTCAGACTGAGAAACCACGGCTTGCAACGTTCTCTTCTCAGACTGAGCCCGAACCAACACCCGTACCCCGTATTATGGCCGAGATGGAGGTCCAAACCGACGATATCGAGGAGGTATCCCGGTCCCCGTCACCGCAAGCCGGGCAGACCGAGAGCATGGCCTCCTCGTCTTCCACTATCATCCCTCCCACACCCAAAGCTCAGCCTCGCGCTCTTGAGCCGCACGATGAGCCCCCAGCATACAACCAGATCAACGTCCAGGAGCAGGAAGCGAGGGAATGGCGCTCCCTAGCGGAAACACTTAAGAAATGGCATCCCGGCGCGAAGATCCCTTTCGAGCCCGTCGAGGGAGGCATTTCAGCCGAAGCTATCGAGGAGTGGAAGGCCCTCAAAGAGGAGCTCGGTGTCGAGTGCATGGTCATCGACAAGATCGTCGAGAGTTCTGAACGCACACCGCGCTCGCCTAAGGACGGGAAGGCGCGGCGCGGTGGACGCTTCTACAATATCTACAACACGTATGTGTACGGCGACAAGAACACATCGAACGCATTGACTGGGGGCGTAGCGGGGCAGGTGGTGATGTGGATCGGCGCCTCGGCGCTTGTCCTGCTGGCGGTCAGCCCCTACATGGTCCCGCACTACTCTGTGCAGGGCGGACCGACATACTACGACCGCACGGCGTGGAGCAGCTTCAATTCAATGCAAGCTGCTGGTGAGGGCTTTTCACCCGACGGCACTGCCGCAGTCTGGAACTTCCTCGGTCGAGTCGGAGGTGGTGCAGCGCGTATCGCTCGGGGATGGCCCACATGACCCCGCCCGCCGCCGCCGCCCTCCCATGCCCCCTGGTACAGCCTTTTCTGGTTCAGTTGTTTTATATGCTTTATTCTCCTTGATCCCATGTCACATGCCACCCACATTCGTTTGACTTGTCGATACTTATGATTAACGGGCCGAACGTCCCCACCACCACTCATTCACTCATACCCCATGCATCATTCCTGTTCCTTTTTTATGGCATCTTCCCACAAGTCCCAGATCTCTTCTCACATTATGACGCGCGCCGTCGATACCATTTGTCTATCCGGCTGTGTAATGCTTGTTGTGCAACTCCCCTGTAAAGTACTGTACAAGTGCGGACACTTATAGCGTCGTCTAGGGAGACTAGTAATACTCTAATACAAGGTCCTTCGAAATGAAGATCGAGGTGGAAGATTGATGAGATATGATCCGCCCCTCGAAACGCGGCCAGATATGTGGGGGAATCGTGGGAGGTGAGCCGAATGAACGTGCATGAGGAAGGAGATGGGTTGAAAAATGGTATCAAAAGGGAAAGGAATGCTGTAGTACTGTACAGAGTAATGTCCCAATGATATAATAATGTCCCGAGATCTAGCGTAGAAGGGTAAAGGACTGGCGGACGAACAGGAGGGTGACGTGAATTCTATTGAATCACTCTATGGGTTGTGGACGCCTCCTAGGGGAGAAGGTGACTACGTTTTCCTCCTCGTCGTCGCTATCGTCGTCGTCGTCGTCGTCTTCAAATGCAGCACCACCGTTATTGAGATCATTACGGTTGTTGTCGCTCCCGTTCTGCCACTCCCCCTCCCCGCTAGCAATCGTCGAAGAGTCGTCATCGAGGCATGCCGGTCCAAGCCCCTCGTCACTCTCCGGAGAAGGATCCTCCCGAGAAGGAGGGTCGCTCGTCGGTGATGCCGTAGCGAGGTTCGTGGAGAGCCGGGATGGTGTCCGGGGCACGAACGTACGGTCTGCGTAGGGCCCGTTAGAGGCGACGTTGGGGTCCCGCTCGTTGAAATCGTATGCCGAAGCCAGACTGCCGACCTCCACAAATTCCATAGGCTGGTCGCCCTGGCCCCAGCTCGACGCGCGCCGCTCCGCCGTCAGAGGCCCGCTCGGAACATGCGATTTCGGGCGATAGTGCCGCAGTGCCTCTTCGCTCCGCCGTGTCGGACGGGGAGCGGGATTCGTTGAGCGTCTACTGATCTCGGTAGTGGAGGCCCCGGCGGTATCGGTAGGTGAGGGTCCCGACGGCGAGAACTTGTTGGGGCGCCAGTGGCTTATGTTGAAGATGTTCGCGAAGCGGGCCTTGGGTTTGTCGCTCGAGATTGGGCTTGACTGAGAAGAGACAGTATGGTACTTGTTGCGCTCTGGGAAAAGGAGTGGAACGGAGCCTCGTCGGCCTTGAGTAGGTTCAGGGATAGCAGATGTACTGCGGCTTGCGTCTTTCCTTGCCGAAATGGGCCATCGCTCGATAGACTTTGACCGGAGGCTCTTGGAGCTGGGCTCCTTCGGGAGGCGCGCTTCAAACCGCTGTTTGCCCTTTTCTCGCTTAGCCTTGGAGAAGGCGTCTTCGGGTCTCGCGCTTTGGTGCCGGCGGATTCCTAGCTGTCCGTGTGGGTCAGACCTCACCGCCCCACGAGCGTCCTGATAGTCCGCGTTCGGCTCGCGTGAGCGGCGGAAAAGCGAGGAGATACGACGCGAGACTACGCCCCAGTTCCACCTGAAATGCACAGTCGACATGGCGTCCGATGTCTCATCAACTGAGACGTTTATCTTGCCCCGCGGCATCGTGATTTTCAGCCACTTGTCTGGCTCGGCGAGACCCCGGATCATCCATTTGTCACTCTGCAAAGGTAAAGAAAGGATAAACTAGGTTAGACCATGCGTTGTAACCATAAAACTCGCTTAAGACGCGAACCTTGACTCCGTCGAGGGTAATGCGGGCTTTCACATCCTTTTCGAGAAGGCGGTCGAGAAGACGCACCACCATCGCACCTTCGGTTGCTTCCCCGATTGGGTTGCGTCCCCCAGTTGGAAGGAGATCGGAACCCATCGTCTTGTCAACGCTCCAGTCGTAGTTACAGATAGAATTATACAAGCTCCATTCCGTTCCAGCAGCTGCGGGATCAGCCACGAACGGTGTCTTGCCGAATAGAAGGCAGTACAAGGTAACTCCCAGAGCCCAGATATCGATCGATTTTGTAATGGGAGGGCGTTGCGTATTGGGGAAACCTTGTGAGGAGCCGCCATTGGTAGGGGACGAAGACCCAGTTTTCGGCACACTTCCCGACGACGGCGACGCAGGAGACGGGCCACTCGTATGTTCGTAGACAATTTCGGGGGCCAGAAACGACGGCGTGCCTGCCCTTCTTGTCAAGTCCGAGTCTTTCAGGAGTATGGGGTCCTCGGGGTTCTCGACTAGACCGTCTTTGCCAGCAGATGCGAGCCGTTGCGCATATGAGAAATGTGAAACACCAAAGTCAGCGATTTTGACTTGTCGCCGGTCCTCAGTCCAGAGGAGATTTGCAGGCTTAATGTCACGATGAATGATACCTTGGTGATGGACTATAGACATGAGGTTAGACGGTGACACGTTCTCGCTGCGGAGGCTGCAAGGACATACGATACTCAAGGCCAAGGACTGCGTCACGGATGATGCGCCTTGTTTGCTCGACACTAAGGACCGGCTGGTCATAGTCATTTTTCCACTTTACTTCACCGCCGGCAAGGTATTCCATCACTAAACAGATGATACAAGTAAGCGATACATGATTTAGACAAAGTAAACCAAAAAGAAACAGGAAAGAATCGCATCGTGAGCTTTGCCACACAGAAATGCTCCCAAAATGAAGGTGTTCCAATGAAAGGACGCTAAAAAAGAATATATCGGCTCACCCATATAAATCTTGTCTCTAGTGCGATCGTCGATAATCTCAAAGAGTCTAACAACATGAGGATGGCGACACTTTTTCATGATAGCAATTTCCTTGCGAATTTTGGCCTCGGTTGTACCTAAGCGGTCCACGAGGGGAGTGTGTGCGGAAGTGGGCAGGCGTTGTTGTCTGAGTTGTCTAAACTGTTTCTCCCGAGGGGGGTCGCGTTTTACGGATTTCATGGCCTATGTCAGAGAAATTGATTAAGGTGCGGGCGCGCCCATCACGAGATTACTGACCACTGGAACACGCCGATCTGGGTGGCCTTGAGGATATCGCGGGTTGGTTTGGTAGCATAAGTATACCTCGCCGTGTTGACCTTCGCCAATTTTTGCATGGCGGGTATAGTTATTGAGCATGGGCCTGCCCTCGTCCATGTACGCATTGAGACGGTCGGTGGTGACGACATCCCCTGGGTCGAAAGGGGCCTTGATATGGTGGACAACCGAAGCTCCGTTTTGGCTCATTTTACTCGCAGCTTCATGGAGGAGCAGAACAAGAAATATAAGACGAAGATATCGCGCTGCCTTCGGGCAAGAACTTGTGCAGGAGCAACGTCTTTATGAAGATCATGAGAGAGTCTTCCAAATCCACTTCTAGAAAGACCCCGGACACCCTGAATCATTTCATTTGCCACATCGGGCGATACACATCAGATATTTACTGTCTGCCTCATGCTTGTCTCCCTCTTAGCGAGGACACACGCACTTATCCTCTTCTTTAACGTCTTGCATCACCTGCAATTCAGCCAGCGATCAGCATCAGCAATTTCGCCAGCACATTCAATATGTCAATCGGTTTCCCGACACCCTTTCTCCGGCTTGTCCATGACATAACAAGCACATTTTTGGGGTGAGGGCGCGAAGAAAAGGGGGACTCACTGTTTCGACGTGTTGACCACAACCCTGTCCACAGAAAAGGGGTACAGATCAGCCATCACACTCCACCAAACTCTGTAGCCGTGAGTGGGAGACTTACAGCCCATGTCGTCTTCCCGCACTTTTCACAAGTAACTAGGCGGCAAACGTTCACAAGAGCAGAATCGGTAGATTTAACCATAACTGGGAGTAATCTAATGAGATCGGATGCACCACCAAGGTAAGCGACTCACCTAATAGCGTGTGAGGAGCTTGGTGCTATCTGGATTGTTGGAGTTGACGATGATGGAGATTGCGAGGGGGGATGTCTCGCCTTGTCTTCTTGTCTTTATTCCCGCTGACTCACCCGAGCGGTTCCGTCCCGGAGCTACACGGTCGCGGTAATCAACATTTAACCGGGTCACGTAGCTATTGACTATACGAATTACTAGTAGCCCCTGGTTGCAGTCAATCTCACGTCAAAGGTATGAGATATAGATACCCATGGGAGGACCAACGTTCGCTCCTTTCACCTCCCGAAATATGTCCGCACAAATCCCCCATTCATTTAGAGACTAGCCGGAAGTGGTAGTCTCGGTCGCGCGGACGTCCGGTATCCCTTGTCAAAGCCGTCTGAGTGCCTCATATATCTCCTCTCCACCATTTAAGCTGAATGAAGCTCGGACATACGCTGTCTTCTGTCCGTTCGGCAGAAAGATGATGCCGGGCAAAGCGAGGACGCCACGCTCGATAGCCTTGTCACGAACCACGTTCTCCCAATCACCATTGTTGCAAGTCGTTACTCAGAAGTAGTTTAAACCTGTGCAGGGGAAGCAAGCGATTAGCGAAGTGAACATTGTGAAGAAAAGTGAAGGAAAGCTCAGGAGCACCAAGGGCGCGTGCCACCATCAACAGCAAGGTCTTGTGGCTGATATCCAAAAAAGCAAGTTCGCACCAGACAAACATGCCTGCCTATGCGGCGTGCACCATTCTGCTAAACCCGAGAGATGCATCTGCATGATATGCTCAAACACGTCGCGGGTACGCAATAGAATGCGCACACTTTCTCCGTATGCTTTATGAAGCCTTCGTACCCCCACGAGTCGAGCAATTTAAATGCGATCCCTTGTGTGAGTGAGTGATGGGGTCTGAAGATTCGATGACGAGGTCCAAGAATTTCATACCCGATCCAGCGCGAGAAGCGGATAGGGCGGGGAAGGCAGTGGTGGGATTGATTGAAAACATGCGGCGAGAAGATAGAAGGAATGGGGATGGGGCGTGCGTGTCGATCAATGGCCTGCAGAAGGGGCTTAGGGCCAGGAGACAAAACCGATTCGGGTCCCGGCCGAGAAAATCTTTGATAAACTGTCAAAACAGAACACTCGGCCGACCTCTGGTTGGTCGCGCTCCAATGAGAAGTACATGGTGGGCGCCTTGCCCTAGTAGAGGTAATAATAGGGGTCATTTGATGAGACCATTAATGGATTGAAGGGATCTGGAAGTTTAATTGAGACCTTCCTTCCAGGACAAGGAAATTGTACCCTCGTGCGAGCCGGATGACTTCTTTGCGGCGCTCGACCCGTGGCCGTCATTCTAGTAGGGCTGCAGCCGTACTAACGTAAGTGACGAGACGGAGAATTAGAGAAGGCCATCGAGACGTGGGACTTGCAGGAACGGTATACAGAACCCGGGGTCTGGGCTTCCCAGCAGGCCAGCCTTCCAGAAGCAACCGCAAGGAAGTTGTTGATATTCCATGGGCGGCGGTTTCCACCTCTCGCACGGGAAATGAATATGAGCGACAGAAATTCCATAGTCCCTAATGACGGACCAATTCGCTCGCAGCCAATGGACTGAAACATGGGAATCACGCCCCTGCAGAGCCGCCGTTAGATCGACGAGATAGACATTACCAAAAGGGACGCAACTTACGCGTAAACCGGGGACTCAACCAAGACTGGATCACCAGGGTTGACCAAGGCAGTGACAGCCTGTCGAGCAAGATAACAAGCATAGCGTGCCTGAACTCGCGTCCAAGAGATCTATTCTTGAAAAGAAGACCGCACACTTTGTCAAGCAAGTCCTGGGAGCCCAAGCCAACGGTAAGTCCCCAGTTTTCACTGGCCTTCCTTCCATGCGAGAACTGAGTCCGCGAACCTAGCTGACGAAACCCTAGTGTGACGCCGTATGAGCCTCGGTAAGCTCGTCACCCTCACGTATGAATTGTAGCGGCTACCTAGTTTGCATGCGCGTGTCGATAGTGAGCGAGGCGACGGGAAGGTGACCGGGTTGCAATTGGGCTTGCCAGACGGGAGGAAAATAATCCCAGGGAAGAGGTCGCCGACTGGGCGTGGAGGACGCTTTCGAAGATGACAGAGAACATCAAAAGTGGGTGAGCGATAAGCGAGGGGTGGCGGAGGGCCGAAGAAGGTACTCGGACTGGGTCGCCGACTCTTTTGCAGGCATCAGAAAGAAAGCTATCGTAATATTCCGTGGGCAGCGATGTTACTGTCGGCGGTATAGCAAAGTCAATGTAAGGTGCGACTGGGCCCTCCGCTTGAGTGCCATCAGAATGGGTTACTCTGCCGTATTCTTTGAGAAGCTATGGGTGTAGGGGTGAGATTCAATTGCCACTGGCAGAGATCTGTCATTTTAGGGTGAGGACGCGTGCCTCTCCATTGGGGATAAGTACATTTTCGGCGAGTCGTTCAGGTGTAAGGGTCATAACGGGGTACGTACAGATCGCAGGGACGGCGAATGGTGGGCGCTCGTGAGGCTCTAGCTGTTAGCCTTGGGAAAGGGCGAAAAATCCGGTGAACGTCCTTGGTAAGGGGATAAGATGCAAGAGCCGGTGTCCATTGGTTTTCCCGATTTCAAAATAGGCATCCTCGCGATCGCAATAAGATGAGCATCGCTTGCCATCTTGGATACTTGAAAGCTCTGTTGTACTGCGGACTTATTTGTATCTGTCGAAACGGTACATAAGTCGATCTTGGAGACTATACTCTACCTACAACGAGCGTCATATTTGATGAATCATGCTGAACAGGAGGGTGCACTGACTTGTAAAGTATTTTTAAAGCGACTTGGCTCGAAAACACCGGACCTGTCCTACGAAGCATGCCCCTCCAGCTGTAATTACAGATATCATTTCGCGTTTTTTTTTTTTCGACTCAGAAGAGCATTAGCAGGACCGCATTTGATCTAAATGGATAAGAATAATCAGCATATCATCAGGAAATGGCGTATCACCGTTCGAGGACAACTGCTGAACCTGATAATTCGCCGTGTTGCGACGCTAATACGCCACTCGACCATGCAGAAGAGGTCTCGCAATATCCAGCTCGCAATTGAGATACCTGGCAGTTCAACTCGATGGCCGAGAGGGTTGAAGCTCAGTGCTCACTACACTTTCCAATTTCCTTTCCATGCTGTTGGGGATAGTTTAGTGGAGCGTGGCGGGGCCTAACGGAACGATGGCGACAGCAACGGAACTACGTTCGCTTATCCAGGCTCTTTCGAATGAATAGTATTCTGAATAGTGCCCAAGCCCCATATTTGCCAGCGCTTAAGTCACGTTCTATGCTTACCAAGCAGGAACATACAAATACGAATGACCACTGGCAGATCACCAGCTACCTCAGTCGTTGTTGCTCAGCCAAACCCTATTAGGAAACCGAGCCCCAATATCCCAAAGAGCCCGACTTGGATTTCTGTGCTTCAACGATCCGGACGGAATTAGTGATGGGTACGCACGCCCTATTGAAAAGGGCGTTCACAACGTGAAAAAGTGCCAACTAGACGTAGACAATGGACTCTCCATTTACAAACTGGCTTAACACTAACTGTTTCGCTGCCGACGCAGAAATTCCCAATATCCGCCAGATTATTTCTGAGTCGTTAGAAGAGCGTGCATGCCTCCAGGACAAGATCACACGATTCCACAGCCTTGTCGACGATCTGCACTTCCAGATGAGCAAAATTGACGACCGCTCACAGGGTCATCTTGCACTCCTGTCTGGCATCCGTCGGAAGTGATTCGGATCATCTTCTCCTGATGCCTTCCTCCAAGGAACTCCGCGATGAGCTCAAAGGAGGCTCCGTTGTTGCTGGGTCGCGTATGCAGCGCGTGGAAGACGATCTGCATTTCTGCCCCGCGATTGTGGACCTCTCTTCACGTTTCATTTCCCACCGCTCTTGAGAGGAACGACCGCGGAACGCTGGTGCGATATGGCGAAGCAGTGTCCAGCTGGTTGAATCGATCTGGAAACCCTTCCACTTTCGATCTCAATCGTGGAAGATTGGCCGACTAAACATGACGAACCGCCTCTTACCTCATTGAAAATTCTGCCTCGGTTCTCGGAGCGCTGAAATCATCCGCGCTGCAAGTTTTTGGATCATTATTTCGCTTGTCTGACCGAAAATGACGTCCCCTTGCTCAGGACAGTTCAACTCGAGGTCCTAAAAGCCCCTCTAAACGCAAAACTTTTGCGTCTTTCCTTCCTTCGCCCCCCGTCCATCCGGAAAGTAGTTCTCTAGGACTGTCCAGATCAGATGCCCTGTGACATGACCTTCAAGTGGGAACTGCTCACCACTCTTTGCATCATTTCTAGAGAGAAACACAAGAAAATCTACCTCACCATGGGCGATATTTCGGCTATCCGGAACAGATGTTCTAGCCTTATGGCGGTGTGGGCTGTTGAGATCACCGCGGATGACTTTGTTGCGGCACCTACGGAAGCATTCAGCCTTCCTCGGCTACAGGAACTAGGGATCACATGGCCGGTCCATATGGACAAAGTCACGATGTTTTTCAATATCCTCGACCTACCTCGACCTCCCTCGGCTTAGGGCTGCGCACCGTACCGTATTACGGGTACGGCCGTATATTTGACGGGTCAAAACGGGTCTACCCATACCGTATACCGTAAACGGCCGTTGAACGATGGGTCTTGACGGTGAGGCCTGTCCCGTATCGGCCCCGTACAGGCTCTCTGTCAATGGGCAAACGGGACCCGTTCACCCGTATATACACGGGTTCGGTGCGCAGCCCTGCCCCAGCTTCAGCGACAGGCACTCATAAACTTCGGCCCTCCTCTTTCGTACCCTTGTTTTCTCACCAGAACGTCGATACTGATAGCATTACAAGATCGAGAAGAGCACCGCAGACGACCTGTTAGAGTGTCTGCGTATGGCTCCGTCGCTCAAGCGCCTGTACCTCAGTCCCTCGTCCATAAAATCCCGCGACACTTCTTTGGAGCAATACCTTAAGATGCAAGCAATGGGGCCACCACCTTCTGGCAGAGAACCCACCTGCTCTTTTCAGCAAATTTTCTGGCCCACCTTACCGCTAGTACGTCCATGGCACCAAAGACAATTTTGTGCCCTCTGTTGAAGGAAGTTGAACTTCGGCTCCCTGTCGGGTCCGATGTCACGGACGACGACATACTCGAATTTCTTCGTTCCAGAACGAACCCTCGCACCCCGAGGGTGTTATGCAGAGGTTCCAATGGACAGCAACATTAACTTGTTCAACACTATGCTCTCTCATTTTGAATTGTATTTAGAAAAGGGTATCAATTCTTCTCTACCCGGACCGCACGGTAATAATCCCGGAATCATGCTCCCCATGGCAATGCCACAAGCTTAACACCCGATACCTGATCGTTTTGTAGCCGCTGAAGGCCCCCGATGATTCCTTCGAGACCGTTGGGCAGCACTTCGAACCTATTGGGCTGAGGAAAGACGTTAACCACAGAGTAGATGAAGTGTGGTTGATTGAAACATACTATAATCGCCTTTTCCTCCAAGAGCTGCGCGAACTTGTTGTAAAGCGCCCGGAGCAATACTTGGTTTTGTGGTAGGCGTAGGATCCCCAGAACCTGGACGTGGCCAATCGCTTCTGATTTCGCGATCGCTAGGTTCAGGACAGTAACAAGGCGACCACCGGGAACGAGCAGATCGTGTCCTATTTGCTGCGTCTCCTTTGAAGATATGGCATCGTATACAATTTCAACTGGTGTGTTGGTCAGCTTCTTGATCTCTGCTTTAAGCGAGTCGACGGATAGGTTCCTATCGAGGACGTTGGTCGCGCCGAGCGATTTCAAGTAGTCGCCGTGTTTCAAGGAAGCCGTTGTGATGATGGGCGAGAAACCAGAGAGTTTGGCGAGTTGTATTGCTGAAGCAGAGGGTTAGTCCTGGTTATTGTCGTCCCCAGACGAGATAGCTAACCGTATTGTCCGACAGAACTGGCGCCGCCCAGAACGACTATAGGTGTCCCAGAATATTTACCGCGGTCGCCAGACTCCAACGGCCACGCTAGTTCCAAGCCATATGGCTTAGTGTTGTACAGACCAACATATGCCGCTGTGAATGCTACTGGAAGCGTGGAAACTTCCTCAAAAGAGAGGTTGGAGGGAATCTGGAAAGGCGCTCATTTAAATATGAATGAATCAATGCATCGTGCACTCGCCGGACCTTGGACGTGGTGGCAGCAGTGGCGATCGCGTACTGTTGGAAAGTTCCACCGTTGCTGTCAAATGTTCCCTGGAAGAAACTGCGGAAATTCACAAGTAAGTGAGAACGCTCAGCAGGCGACGACGGTCATTCTATACGTACACTCTGTCTCCCTTTGTGAAGGTGGTAACACCTTCGCCAAGCTCTTCGACCTCGCCAGCAGCGTCGGTTCCAAGCACCGCGGGGAAATCCGTAATGAAAATCCCGTACTTTTGGATCTTCCAGTCGACAGGGTTGAGGGAAGTCGCGCGTAGTTTGACAAGGAGCTCGCCAGGTCCAGGTTTAGGAATATGTCGGCTTCCTACAACGAAGTTGCCTTGTTTGGATTCAAGGAGGAGGGCCTTTTGTGTGCTTCCGGACATGTTGCAATTGTAGATGATGGCGGAGAAGAGGACTGCAATGCTAGCGAAGAATAGTGTCCTGAGCTGCATTTAAAGGAGCCTCTGAGTAATGAGTAAGCAAGAAGGCACTACTTTAAATGAACCGAAGATGGCGTCAACGTTGACGCGTTTGGCAGATAACTCTCTCGAAACGGCGAGTTTGCGGCTGTGAATCGTGCCTTGACATCGAGAACAGGGTATTTTTGGCCGCGACGCGTGCCAAAACTGGCTCCGGGTAATGTCAATCGCGACGTCATTAGTCAGGCCTTGATTCTAACAATAGATTCTGTGAGCGGAATGGACATTCAAGGTAGGAACGGACTCCACGATTCGAGGAAAAGACTGCGTTGTCTTTTCGACCTTGTTGCTCAGGCTTCGGTGGAGCCATTGTGAGAATTAGTTTGGGTGTAGTTGCTCGACGATGCGAAAACGAAGCTTGTTGACATGACCGATCGGATAGGAATGCATCATTCAAATTGGTATGGGGAGATGTCAACGAGTATGCATCAAGCATATACACAGGTTGGCAACAATGTACGTATCAGGGTATTAATCAGTTTCCTGGGGCCGCACGACCAGTTTCACGCCCGACACCCGATCCAACTTCAGTCTCTCCAGGCCGCCCAAAACTCCACCCAGGCCACCTGAAATAACCTCGACCCTGTTCGGCTGCAGTATCATTAAGCAAGAGCTCCAATATGCTGTGGGGCGAACAACGTACCTGGATCAAGCCCTTATCTAACAACTCAGTTAAGCTGCTGTATAACTGAACACCGAGTTCACGAGTATAGGGAAGAGTCCAAATGCCGAGGACACTGGTTATTCCTTTACCCTCCGTCGCCTTGACGACTTCGGGGAGGGTGAGCACCAAATGACCTCCATTGGCGAGCAGACTGTAGCCGGTTTCCTGAGTCTCAGTTGAGGAGACGGAATCGTAAACGATCTCAATGGGAGCTGCAGTGATCTTGGCGATTTCCGCGGTAACAGCGACAGAAGAAAAGTGACGGTCAAGGACATGGGTCGCCCCAAGTGATTTCAAAAAGGCCTCGTGTTTGGAAGAGGCGGTGGTGATAATTGGGGAGAAGCCCGACAGCTTGGCCAACTGAATCACTAGAGGGAATACGGTCAATTTGATTTGCTTTAGGAGAAATGTGTTTTTCATACCGTATTGGCCGACGGAGGTAGCACCGCCTAAAACGACCATTGGTTTTCCAGTGTACTTTCCTCGGTTTGAAATGTCGAAGGGGGCAGCAAAGCCGGCTCCATGGGGTTTAGGCAAGTATAGGCCTGCTACAGCCGCAGCGATGGCTACTGGTATAGTGGCCGCCGTTTCAGAAGAAACGTGCGACGGAATCTATTAACAATGAGCGATGCCCAGCTCTGCAAGGTGAGGAACTGACAAACCTTCGCGGTCGTCTCTGCGTCAGTCAGACTGTACTGTTGATACCCAGCCTTGTCATTCGACCAAGCACCTTGGAAGACTCTGGCTCTGAGCGTTAGCAGTCGTTTTATGTGTGTAGTAGGGAAGGGACATACACTCTATCTCCCTTCTTAAAACAAGAAACACCTCCTCCGACCTTCTCGACCACCCCAGCGATGTCGGTTCCGATGATCGAAGGGTATTCTTCGACGAAGATGCCATATTTCTGGATTTTCCAGTCTACGGGGTTGAGCCCACTAGCTTCGTTCCGCACCAAGAGCTGACCGACGCCAGGCACAGGGATGGCGCGCTCCCGGATGTTGAATTGTCCGAATTTGGACTCCAAGAAGAGGGCTTTTTGCGTGTTGGACATTGCGAGATAGGAAAGAAGCTTTTCTAGGCCGAAGTGATGAGCATTGGAAGGGCGCGTCGACCTTGCCTATATAGCGTTTCTACTTCGCAACAAGCAAGCGCTTGGTAAGAGGAATGAATATTAATGAATGCTGACTGATGAGGATGGGTTTCCATACCGTTTCAACCGCTGACTGAGCGGTGGTACGTGTCGATGCAACATTCACGCGTTTAATGGCGGCATTGATTCCTCTAGAGGGTGCTTAGTGATACGGTCTTCCCGCAATATCATATGGCAGTGAGGAGAACATGAAGTGGCGGTGGCAACTCATTTGGCTTGTCTCCTGTCACCCATTGATAAGTGGGAATGTACGCGGGGTAGAGCGCAACCTACTAGGGATGGCGTGTTCAGCCATGACAAACTCTCGTCATCACGGTGACGGGTAAAGATGTGCAGTTGACGACTGTTTGAAATGCAAGACATTGACGCTCAATCATTGCGTGCACAATCATCACCGACCATTCGCCGCCATGAACACAACGACCATGCTGAATTGCTACTTGGTCGTGGAGGTAAGACTCTGGAAAATTCGCAGTCTATTTTCAACTTCGCCTCGAGTACGTTGACCGTGCAGATGCTTCACGACTTCCGATATTTAAATTCGCGTTCTATGGCATCAATATGTAGGGGCATGCTCAGATGATTCTCTTGTCTCCACCTCTGCATTGCCTGAATAAAGACTCCTAGAGCACGTACGTACACCGATGTAATTGAACTTTCAGGGTTAACCCAAGTAATGAACATATAGACCTGAGAAAAAAAGGCTGCGACGGTCGGCTGCGGTATATCAACACCCAATTATGTCGAGGACCGCGCCTCAGCAATAACTTTCGCGAGACGACTGAGCGCCTCGTCGACCTCTGCTTCACCAAGGAGGCTGAATGAAGCACGGACATAGGACGTCTTACGCCCGTTTGGCAAGAAGACAGTTCCAGGAAGCGCAAGGACGCCTCGTTCGACGGCTTTTTTCGCGATGAGTGCCTGCGAATCGCCCTCTACTGCAGGGTCGTCGCCCAAGAGCAGTTTGAACCTATACGAAATTATGCGCATCACGACTAAGCTAGGCATATGAGACCAGGATGGAAGGATGAGAAAGCGCACCAAAAAAACAGCCCTGCCTCGGGTAGTGTCCACTCAGCCAATCCTGAAAGGTGCTTCTGCATGGCACGTTCAAAAACGTCCCGTTTTGCACGGTAGAAGGCGGAGACGTTTTCAATGTGTTTCTTGAACCCATCGTAACCCCATGAGTCTAATAACTTGAATACAATGGTCTGTGTAAGTGAGGACGTCTGAAGGTTAGACGTCGCCGTCTGCGGAAATCAGCCCGGAGCTGGGATTTCATGACGGAAAGTAACAGGGCGCTCACATGTCCGTCCATTGCTTGAAGAAGGCGCTTGGGGCCTGAGGCAAATCCTATTCGAATACCCGCCGAGAGGACCTTCGAGAGACTGTCAAATCGTAGGACCCGACCAGTCTCAGGTTCTTGCAGCTCCAAGGCGAAGTAGGACGGATACCGGGGAGCCTCGCCGTAGTACAAATAGTAGTATGGGTCATCTTCTCGGGGGAAGAGACATCACGGTGCTGCGGAGGATCAAAAAAATAGAGACTTGCCTTCCAGGATGATAAAATCATGCTCATGAGCAAGAGCGAGGACTTCTTTGCGACGCTCAAGGGTAGCCGTCATTCCGGTCGGGTTACAGCCATACTTTAGAAACAACTTAGCCGTCGAGAGACAAAACAAGGGATGGTTACGCACAGGCACAGTGTACAGGACATGAGGTTTCGGCTTTTCAGTCGGCCAGTTCTCGAGAATCGATCGAAGGGAGCTCGAAGAAATGCCATGGGCGTCTGTCTCGACCTCTAGGAAGGTGAACAAATATCCAACGAGGCCATTAAGAGTTGCCGACGCGTAAACAACCCGGAACTAACCGATCTGTTCACAATGCAGAGACTGGAACATTGGGAGGACTCCCCTGCGTCGATGTCAACATACATCCTCCTGGCGTTTGGCTCACTCACGCGTAGACAGGTGATTCCACAAGAACGGGATCACCAGGGTTTACAAGAGCCGTAACGGCCTATAGGACACATTCGTATGAATGCCCCGAGAACAGAGACAAAGCCGCATGCCTTGTAAATCAGGTCCTGAGATCCTGATCCAACTGAAAGGCCCCATCCTTCGTTCCTTTTTCTTCCGTGGAAGAACTCTTGGAGACCAAAGATCCATTCACGTAGCGGCTCATACCCAGCGGTAGCACCGTACTGAAGACCGCGGGCTAACTCGCTGTCGGTAAGCTTCAAGACAACATCAATGTTGTCGTCGAGTGGCGAGCGCGCCGAAAAGCTCAACGATGTGAATGGGAATGTGCTGGGATTGGGCTGTCCGGCGAGCAAAGAAATGAGCCCCGGCGTTTGCTCCAGGGGGAACAGGCTCCGAACTGATTACCGCCCGCAATAAGGTTCAGGTGAGCAAGAATGGTTGATGTTATACTCACTGGGGCTAGGCATCCGACTCTTAGCATTGTCAGAAAGAAACTTTGTGTAATATTCCGCTGGAAGCGCCTTCGCGACCGGTGTGATGCGCTCTTCCTGAATCCCAGCCGAGTGTGTCACTTGGATATTCTGACCAGACATAATTAAATCAGAGCAGAGCAGATCAACACTGGAGCAAAGACGTTACATCTCCGTTCGACATGCCTAACAGCCTTTCAGTGGATATGTGGGAGGACCTGGTTGAGTGAGAAAATCAAATTGAGTATGATGGCGCAAATCCCCTGAAGCGGTCCGCGAAATCGAGATCCTTCCGGATCTGCCGGTTTCTGGCGGTACGGATCGAGCGATTACGTAAAGCTCGTAATCTCAACCGGCAGATAATGGTGCACCGGAGGCTACACTACGTCGATTTTAGCGCACTTCTCGGGGTGTACGAAATTAGAGTCGAACTCTTTCGCCATGCTGGATCACACAGTAGTGGTCGAACCTGGTCGGGATTTTCCAGCCCCAAGGTTTTCCGATATAGTGTGATTCCACATTTGTCTCAGATTCCCTTTCGAACAGGGTACTGTTCAAATACTAAGTGGTTGTAAGCCTTTGCCAACCAGAAGGTCGAGTATTACCACAGATACCGAAATACGTATACCCAGCATTTCCCCATCATTTTAGAATCTTCAGTGGGGGCGCAAGGTAATAACCGTTTAACCCTCAACCCGACTTCATAATCCCCTTCAATCGTTCCATCCCATTACCTGACCAAAAGACCTTTTGAATAGTGGGTGAGGATCAGTTCGGTATTTCCCTGGGTACGGATGATCATCCAGTGTCTCCCGCCCCAGTTCCCATGCCTTTGGGAACTGGGCTCGGTGTACAAACATTCGCGCTGACGTCCAGAAGGAAGGGCCGATGACACTGTATATCGCCCCGAAAGCGACCCCGCACAAGTTGGATGCCCAACCCACATTGCCTACACATAGCGACATGCACACTGCTTCGATGGCGCAAAATGTAGCCCACAGCATGCCCCGCGACACATCGGGGCTGATGCTAGAAGCGGGAGCATTGGGGTCGGCGCATACCGACAAAGTCAGGCAGGCATGGATTACTCCCGAAACACCCATGCCATATGATAAGACTTTGTTGATGTTGATATTCGTGTAGGGTCCGGGGATCCCCCGCGCTAGCCGTTGAAACGCAGATCGGAACCGCAGGTAGGCAAGACACTGCGATCCTAGGAATGAGAATATTCCAGCTGTAGAAACTTGAGTCGGAATCGCGCGGTCACGTCAGGGTTAGTTTATCTGACAGACAAAATGCACCCATGTGATACCACGGTGTCGATTCATGCTGAACGGAATCTGCGGTATGTAGAAACCACGTCGCTACTATTGCTGGGGGGTGAAGTGGGTATTAGCGCAACATAGCGAAGGACATGGTTGAGGTTTCTTACGCGTTGTAGCCCACGCCGCAAAGATGTTCGCCCACTGAAAGGGAAGCTGATGGCTTGAAACACACATTCAGGTCAGTGCATCTTCCTCTCCAACTTGTGCAGGCGGTCTGACCTAAACATCGCGGTTAACATGGTGTATGCCTTTCCACTTCTAAAAGAGTGCGTCCAATGTCGGAACAGAGTAGTGCGCACATGGGGAAAATGCCACGCCAAAGAGAGTGGCAACAGAAGAGCTACTGTAATCATCTCTGGGGTTACGTTGGTTTGAAGAAAAAGCAGTGGATGCCGAAATGCTGCGGCGATTTGAGCTTCGATTGGAAAACCTTGGGACCCAGCTACTGCTTCAACCCACAACTTGATCGGGGGTACGGTCAGGCGCGTTTATCCAGTGCGCTGTAGAATCACGTAGTGCACCTACCTTGCGCTGTTCGCTGTTTCTTAGCATGCGCAGCTCCTCATTGCCCGTTGGAGAGAACACATCCGAATCCGAGGAATTCCTGAGAAGGACGCCTGTATCCCGATTGGTGCAGTACGCGGCGAGACCAAATATTCCGAGGGAAGTGGCTACGAAAAACTGCACTTCGTCGGGTCAGGCGTAAACCGTTAGACAGAAGGAAGATCGATGCCAACGCACGGACGTTGGTTTTAGCCATCGAAGCTTCAGTGGGAGATGTGACCACTCTGAGGGTAGTGCTCGACGATATTCCTCGCGATCGAAAACCCTTAACAATCCGGTTACGCGTCCACCGCTCATCATCCGCGTACGACCCATTCCAATGAAAGCTGGGCGCGGTGCAGCCAAGGACCCAGACACTATTGGGCGCGCCGGTGCAGTGAATATCCCACAGCCTAGGTTGCGGATTGTAGTCGCAACGGGCCGCATAGTATCCTTTTAGGATGGCGAACAGTTGCGTGTTGAGAACAACGCTAACGGAAATTATCCAGATCGCAGGCGCTTGTAAATGGTAAGAGGCTCTCCATTATCTGTCATCCCCATGTTCCATGATGGGGGTATTTGGAGATCGAAGCCATCCTGTGAAGATGTCGATGATCAGCTGAACAGAGTCAGCTGTCGCGAGCGGTCAAACGATTCCTGTTGCCAAACAACCCTGGAGATGTCCTGATCGAAGTCTGGTGAAAAGTAGTTTGAATTACTTACCAACATGATGTGTAAAAAAAGTTGAGGAAGGTATAGGAGGGTGTTGGTAGCTTCGGAGATGAAGACACAGTGGGTGTTAAGATGCTTGGCAATATTTGACCACATGCAAGTATGTTAGGGACCAAGCCTGGACGCTGTGAGAAAGCAGCTTGAATTAAGGAAGCTTTTGTTACATCCTACGGTCCTTGACCGAACTTGAACAAAGAAGTTGGCCATGATCCACGATCACCTCACGCGGAGCCAGGACTCAAAAGTGAAGACAGCTCGACTTGGGGCTCACTCCTCCTGCCCCTGAGTCGCGATATTCCCGTTCTATACAAAACGACAATCTCATTCCTGAGCCAGTCCTTTGCTCTCCACAGCCCGGACTTCCGATCGTCAATCCGATCGTTTCTGACGCGATGGTCGCTGTCGACGGCCACGGCGATGACCGCGACGATGGTGAACATGGAGGCGAGTGCCGTCGACGCGGAGATCATGAACATGATGATCATCTGCAGTCGTGCGGCTTGTTGGACCGAGGAGCCACCTAGGATGGCACCTGTCATCATTCCAGGGATAGCGATGATCCCGAGGACGCTGGAGTGCTTATTTAGGTTGGGGAAGTGAAGCGATAGACTGGGACGAACCTCATTTGGTTGATCACGGGTGTGAGCGCCATTCGTAGGGCTTCGCGGGATATTGGCTTGCATGCCTCCATCCTCGAGGCTCCGAATGCTAAATGTATTTCAATCTTGTCTCTGTTTTCGCTAAAAAAACGTCGAGATTAAATGAAGGCAAGGGCTATAGATCGAGAGGACACTTACTGCAACTCCCTCAGGAGAAAGTCTACACAGATGACAATACCAGAGATGGTACTGCCGCATAGCATACCAAGGATGGGTACTATACGTCTTTCAGCCTTGTCCAAGAGACCGCGGTAGGATCGAAAGCGCACTGTATTGCATAGGTTCCCGGAATGGCTGGACGGACATCGCGAACCTCGTTCCGATAATAGAGGTGGGTATAGTGGAACCCAACATGCCAATAAGCACTGCTGGAAACTAAAGGCAAACGGTTCAAGGCCTGACATGGAGCAACAAATAGCGGAATACGGACCATGTAATCATGTCGGCGTTTCGACTTATTCACGACTAGTCGTCCGAATCAACGATATCTAGAATAGAACTCACTTTCATATTGGCTGACTGGGCACAACTCACCAACTTCAATGGTCCCAAGGAGGTTCAAAACCACTGTACAAGGTTTTGTTCATAAGATAGTAAAAGCAAACACCGGCGAAACACACCCACAAGCAATGGCGGCGACAGCCCATGGGCTCTTTGTTGCAAAAACTTCTTGTAACAGGACAGCCACAATCCCAAGTTGAATGACGCATCTCACAGCTGCAGTGAACAGCGAGCGCTCAATCCCTAAACCAGCGTAGGATGAAACAAAGACATTTAACAGGACAAATGAGAAGCCCAAGCCGACATTGGTCCACCCTAGATGAGTTGTCAGGCCATCGCCGTCCGACATTGACGCGTAGATATTGGGAGGAAGTCAGTCAGGATCTCGATAGTGAAACATCGACGTTTAGATCGAAACAAACGTGCGTTGTGAGACCCGTGACCGACCGCTCCACAAGGGATTTGTGTTTTTGTGTGGTGCGTTGGGAAGACATCGTACGTTTTCGGATACGTATCTGTGGTTCCCAATTAATGATGATGCATGATCAGGATTCAAAGTTGTGTCGTGAACGAGATCAACTGGGTATAGATGTCACCTGTTAGGAGGGGTTGTCAATCAGGTAACGGTGAGAAAAGAAATCTGTACGTAGTAGTCCCTCTTGGCTATGCAGAGATATCATGCCATAGCCATGAAAATGGTTATGAAGAGATCTAAGCCAATGAGCCGTCACAAGTGACATGACCGGATATCCTTGAATCAAGAAAGGCACAAGCCGGACGACTCATCCACAGAGTTCGGGCCAGTGACCGTAAGAACGGGGAGGGCTCGCAGATTAATGAGAGCTATTGGAAAATCCGCACGAATTCAGCTCTATTCTTTCCGACCAGAACAACAAGAAAAAAAGTGACGCCACACCAACATCGCATATCCTTCAAGAGTCTCCGCATATAAGGGGTCTCCGCTCATCTTCAGACCCGTTGCTTTCGCTCTTCATCCGCCGACTTGCTTCCTGACAGGTAGTGACGACCTTACCCTGTAACCATTCCTTCGCTCTCCAGAGCCCAAACTCCCGCTCGTCGATCCGGTCGTTCCTGATCCGATGCTCGCTGTCAACAGCGACGGAGATAACTGCGAACATGGTGTAGATGGAGGCGAGGGCCGTTGACGAAGAAATCATGAACATAATAATCATCTGCAGCCGTGCAGCTTGCTGGACGGAGGCACCCCCGAGAATCGCTCCAGTCATCATTCCTGGGATGGCAATGATCCCGAGGACGCTGCGATGCACGGTAAGACTGGGAGGGAGTATGAGGGGGACGGGGCGTACCTCATCTGATTGATTACGGGTGTGAGCGCTAACCGGAGCGCTTCCCGGGCTATAGGCTTGCATGCCTCCATGCGGGAGGCTCCAAAAGCCAAGTACATTTCTACTTTATCTCTATTCTCACTGATGAAGGGTGTGAGATAGACAAGCTTAAGCTATTATAAACTGGCGGAACGTACTGTAGTTCCTTGAGTATGTAGCTTACACAGACAACAATACCAGAGATGGTACTACCACAAAGCATGCCAACGATCGGAACTGTGCGGCGACAATGTATTCAGTGATGATACGAACGACGGATGGTGAACAGGGGCGTACTGTACTGGACGGGGTCCCAAAACGGCTGAACGGCCATCGCGTATCTTGTCCCGATAATGGATATGGGTATAGTTGACCCTAGCATCCCAATAAGTACGGATGGAAACTGGACGCGTACATTCAAATTGTGCCGTCGCTAGTTAGGTACGGCGAGGAACGAACCATGCGGTGATAGCGGCGAGGCGACTTGTTCGCAACTGTTCTTTGCAATAAACCCGGTTAGTGGCACGCGCTTAAATAGCATTCGTGCGGTACACCGACCGATTTCAACCGTGCCCAGGAAGTTCAACAGCACTTGATAGAACCACGTCCATTAACGTAGGATCCAGAAGCCAGATAAACACGACTTACATGCAATGGCTCCAACAGCCCAAGGGTTCTTCGTCATAAACACTTCTTGCAGAATAACACCCACGACCGCCAGCTGTACAATGCATCTCACAGCTGCAGTGAAGAGAGAACGCTCGATCCCCAGACCAAAGGAAGCAGAGACAAAGACATCGAATAGAATGAAGGAGAAGCCTAAGCCAACATTTGTCCAACCTAACTCGGCTGATGGACCATTCCTCTCTGCCATTGATTGCCACGAAAATGCCGTGAAGTCGCTGACAGGAAACCAAACCAAGCGGCACTAAGGATGACATCAATTTTGGGAGACCGGATCCGGTAACCAAAGCCAGCCAATCACCAGCATCCAATTACCATTGAACTTTCCAGGCCGCTCTCCGACTTTTTCAGTTTGCTCTCAACCACCGAGCATTTCGATCCTCAAGATCATTATCAACAATTCTCTTCCATTGCCCGCGTGCTACTGCGCCACACTTCAGTCTGGAGCATTCTCGATCTTATTCCCGGCCCACCTTGGTTGACATCGATGACATCAGTCACATGAACGTCTGGCGGAGCCTCCGCGCCGCCCTCACCATGGATCGAGAAAACTGAACTCATGCTTTGTTCTTGACCGTCATTTTCACCCATGGCTGCTGAAAGACCCATCCCAGTGTACACAAGCCTTACGGACCTGTACAACAACCTTGGTACATCATTGAACCATGCAGTACGATGGAACAATCTCGCAGAGGAGTTTCAGAAGAGGTTTGGACGGAAGCCTGCTTATATCACACGAGCACCGGGACGTGTCAAGTGAGTCGCAGATGGTGTGACGATTTTATGGAATGCTGATAGAGCTTATAAGCTTGATAGGTTAGTGCCCGTGGACCGCCATTGACGCTCTGAGTCAACCCTTTTCACCAATCTCAGGTGAACATATCGATTACGCGCTATTTGGAGTTCTGCCTGCAGCAATAGAGGGCGATATTCTGATCGCATGTAGCCCCCGCCCGGTTCTAGTCTCCTCACCCACACTGGAAACATATCCTTCGCCAGGGAGTGTAATCGCCGAGAATCTACAAACCAAATACACCCGGCAAGTATTCGCGCCTGCTAGGAGGGCGTCCGTGTCGGATGAAGTCGGTGAGGATAAAGCACATGCCGAGGTCTGGCACCTCGACATCAATACCAAGGAACTGAGATGGGAGAGTTATGTCAAAGCTGGTTACTATGTATGACTCGCTTCGCTTGTTCTTACAACGGCTGATCTTATGCGATGTTCAGGGAGTTCTGGATCGCTATTTCAAGTCCGACCTATTGAACGAGAACGCAAAGTCTCCTATACCTGTGGATTTACTAGTTACAGGATCGGTCCCAGCAGGCTCCGGCCTTTCATCCAGTGCCGCCATGGTTGTAGCCAGTACTCTTGCTTTTTTGGCTGTTAATGGGAAGGTGCGGTGTTTAGCCGCTCTTCTGTGCAGTCGGTTCTCAGGCGAGTGTCTAGCTCGACTACCAATCTAATAACTTAACAGGTCAAGACGTTCCCCATCTCACTAAAGGGGAACTAGTCAAGATGTCCATGGAGAATGAGAAGCGTGTTGGTAAGACCTCTCGACAGAAATCATAATCCCTAGTCCCTTACTCGTCTGCAATTCATTACCAGGTGTGAACAGCGGAGGGTATGTTCGAACACATTGGTCTCTAGAATATTCAGTTTACGCGTCCACAGAATGGACCAAGCCGCTTCGGTCATTTCCGACGCCTCTTCAGCGCTCTATATCTCATTCTTCCCCGCTTTGAAAGCCACACCGGTCCCCCTCCCTGCTGGCTCTGTCTTCGTCTGCGCCAATTCTCTAGTCGTCGTAGATAAAGCTGTCGGCGCGAAGCGGAACTACAATCTGCGTGTCGTAGAAACGCTCGTGGGTGCGAGGGTCCTAGCGCATGCGCTCGGCGTGTCCGTGGGCGAGAAGGAGCGAATAACGTTGAGGGAGGTTGTTGGCCGGTTGTTGGGAGAGGCGGAGGGCCAGGAGCTCGATGTCGAGGAGTTGCAGAAGGGCCTGGAACGAATGGGTAAGGAGGTCGAGGTTCTGCGGCCGAAAGGCGTGGCGGATGGCGGGGAGTTGGGAGTGACGATGCAGGAGATGATCGAGATGTCTGGTTTGCCTGAGGACACGTTCCGTGAGGTGTACTTGTCATGGGTTGAAGGTACGTACATAAGCCACCAGATATCTCTCTGTCTTTTTGATAGCTGACTTGTCCTCAGTCGAAGCGACGCATTTCCAGTTGTACAAACGCGCCAAGCACGTATACGCTGAAGCGTTGCGCGTCCTTCAATTCCGACAGATCTGCCTGGAAGTGGCAGCAGCTTCAGCAAGTGGAAACCATCCCGAGAACAATAATACTCTTGAGAGCCTCGGACGCCTAATGAACGAATCGCAGACAAGCTGTGCAGAGCTGTTCCAGTGTTCGTGTCCCGAGTTGGACGAGCTTACGCAGTTGGCGCGGAATGCTGGTGCTTATGGTAGCAGACTCACTGGTGCGTTCGACTTTCTTGCCTATAGATATACGGCATTCTTGGTATTGACACACAGACAGGCGCGGGCTGGGGCGGGTGCACGGTGTCGCTGGTGGCGGAGGATAAAGTCCAAACATTTATTGAACAGATTAAGGATACCTACGCGCCATACAAGGGACTACAGGGCGAGGCGCTTAGCGAGGCGATCTTTGCAACCAGGCCGAGTAGTGGAGCTTGTGGTGCGTATTTCGTTGATGATGTTACTTCTTATGGGAGCCTCATCGATTGTTTTTCAGTTTATAAATTCGATTGAACTCGTTCACTCGTTTGCCAAGTGGTTTACTGGATTTCCGTGGTTTACCTTGTATATGTAATCTCAAGTTATCAACACTCGTCATAACGTGACTGTCGAGTAGCAGCCAGTGCCACTGTCAACTCCGTTGCCTTCCAGTCTCTCATCTCCAGTGACAGTATTGAACGGAACTCTCAGTAGCTTCTTCACTGCTCTTCGACGCTGTGAATTGCGTACGTTCAAGCTTTCTACTCAAGTCCCTGCGCCGAAGAATGGCCTTGGCAGATACCAAGGGTATAGCCAGTCAATAAAACATACATTGCGAACTTGAAGCGCTAACTGTTATTCACACTTGATGAATGTGTGCACTGTCGGGTCAAACGTGCCCCGAAAGTCTCGCCATTTTTTGCTATGCGGAGCATGTCACGGTGTTAGGTATCGTGTATGTCTCCGTGTTTTTCATCAAGTCAATAAAACCACAAGTTCATGCTTTCTCCGCAGAGCAGAGAGTGCCAGGTTGCACACTAGCCGGAACACAGGATCGTGTGTAAAGTCAACCAGAATGCCAATGGTGAGAATCGGCTCCTTGAAAGCAAGCATGGTCTGCCTTCTGCAGAGGAGCGGGTCTATCTTATAATCGATGGGTGGAATTGCACCGGCACAGTATTCGGGAAGCTTTGGTGTGGGTATTACATGATTGCTCTCCTCCCCATGAAATATCATGTTTAGAAGCTTCTTTCATCTACACGATTACCCGAATCTCTTCTGACCAAGAACAGCCAGGTCAACTCAGATGATAAACATGACAAGCTGTGGAATACCAGTGTTGAGCCGACGATACCTATGGAGTATGTCCGGAAATCGTCGTTCGAGGATAAACCGGCCATATGCTCACTTTAGTATTTTCTTAATTCCGGGTGAATTGATCTAATTACAACATGGTGAGACCCGGAAGGGAAAGGCATCACGAGCTCACTGCGCAGGGGGTCGCAATCGAGTCACTGAAAAAAATGGTGCCATGATACACCTTAGAGGTACATGGTTGAGTAGAAGTGCGTACAATACAGCGAATGTAACGAATGTGAGTAATACGTGCGGAAAATGGCTGGTCCAAGCGGCTACACTTGTCACTGTTGATACGGAGGTGGGCTAGCCACATCTTCCCGGTGTACGTTGGGAGGTAGCTTGCGGTCCGCGAGCAGGGCGCCGATATACGGTGTGGGCGGCGTAACACTGCTTCCGGTCGCCAGACTGCGGTCGCTCGAGCTCGGAGTCATTGGCGTGCTCGGTTTGCAATGTGGCATTAATGTGGATACAGGCGCGACTTCGATCACGTTCGCGCTTGAAATCGCTTCAACGGGGAATGGCTCGAGATTCGGTGGTTTACGGGAGTGAGCTGTTTTAATGATTCTTAGTTCGCGTTCCAAAGACGGCATATAAAAAAGGGCTTCGTACTTCGCGTTCCAGCAGTTAGAGGAGATGAAGATAGACGTTTGGATATCCGTCTTCGACACAGAAGGAGAAACAAAAGAAGGATCAGGGCTACGAGACCACCGACGACGCCACCGACGATCGCTCCAACCGGTGTTGACTTGCCTCCGGCACCAGCACCAGCTGGCTCGGTCGACGATGCCCCAGCAAAGGAAGTCGATGAGGACGACGCTCCGCTCAGGCCGGGTTTTTGCGCCAAAGTTTCAAAGGAAGGTGTGTAAAGAAAGTAATCCAGTGAGAAAGTTTGATTCAGGCATTCGATTATCTCAACATGCAGCGTGTGATCGCCCGGCGCAATCGATTCGTTGGAGAAAAGAAGATTGTTTCCGAATGCCGCTTCGGTTTTCTGAGTCCCTAGAGTAGAATCGTATTTTGCTACCGAGGTGAATCCGTCCAGGCTGAATTTAACGGAGACAAAACCGAGATTTTCGTAGTTTATGGTTCCGTACACCGCGGGAAATTGTCCTACCAGAGTGACCTGGGTAAGCCAAAAGATAGATTTGTTGTGGAGTGTAGGGGGACAAACCAGTAAATCGAAAGGTCGCTGAAGACCCTTGGGCATTCGAATCGTGGCTCGCATTGCCGTAGGGGTATCCCGAGATTTGTATGTCTCGCGACGGACGCGTAAAAAGTGCACCATTGCGCGTCCAAGCCCCATTATAGGAGACTGATGGGTCTGCGTCATCGACGATCAAACGTGTGCTACCAAGTGGAGTGTCTAGCCCTGCAGCGATGACCATATAGTCAAAGGAGAGGCCGGGGATCCGGTTCAGGGTAACGACATGCGTCGTATCTGCAAGGACGGGCGTCTGGTACCACTGCCGTTCGGAAGGCGGTGTCGGGTCTTGAAAGAACGCGTTGTACGGCTCCGCACCGTCGATAGAGACGACAACATATTGGGAGGCTTTTTCTATAGGTGTGGTGCCAAAAAGGGCTACTGAAGTTCCTAAACCAGCTTCTTCAGCAGTGCTCTCTTTGCAAGACTATAATCGCTTGAACCTCATACCTCGAAATGCAATATTTATAGCCCCATAGATACCTGTGTCGCCCTCCGTATCCACCGCAAAATCTGGCCACATGTCAGCACCGCCAAAGTAATGCGGAGAGGAAAATTTTGCCCAAGTCCGATTGTCCAAATGCACAATCTGGGCCTTCTCGCTGTCGAGGACGATGTTGGCCATAATTTGGGGAGGGGGGGGGGGGTATGAAAGAAAAAAAAGCCAATGAAATCAGGAAAGCAACCGGGTTTACACAAAATTTAGGTGCAGGCGCTACTGTGATGCATTGTGCATCAGCGCTCAGGGACCGGCTGGTAACGGGGATCCTGGGTGAATCCCACGAGATGGCGGAATTTCAACGAATGAAGAAAGGCGGTGTGAGTCGAGACATCAGCTATTGCTAATGTGTGGAATTGAAGGGGAGAAACGAAGCGCCGGCGCACAATGAACACATGTAGCAAGCAGGAGCGCGATAGAAAGCAGCACAAAGCGCAGATGCTAGCCAGGATGCTGAATGTTTTAGCCAAGACTAAGTATGACAAGATGCCAATCATTTACGGTCAGGGACGGATAAGTTCGTCGAGTGGAATCACGCTCGACGTCACGCGAAGTGGTTCTCAGTGTATGGGAATAAATCTGGGGATCCTAAATAAATTACAAGATTAAGCAGGCAGAATATATACTCGAAGAAATGGCAGCGGTAGAACTTAACATTAGGTAGTAGTCGTAGTAGTAGTAGAAGGGTGTCATGGATAGGTGACCCCAGCTTAGGTCAATCACCTCTCGAGGCGCGAAAGGAGGTTTGGCCCTAGGCTCTGTCTTTAGTTTCTTGGCAGTCTTGGGGTTAGGGCCCTTCTTCGTGAGTTTCGGCTGGATCGGGTTAATTTGCTCCTAAAACGACATTCAGAACTTAAGTGTGGGGACAAGATGAGGAGAAATGGGTACTCACCAGCAATGCCCTTAGCTCAACTTGTTCTTTTTCCTGTCTCGCTTGAATCGCGTTGATTCTCTCCTATGGCAAGGTGACTGTCAGGGTGTGGATGTAACACGATAGCAACTCACCAGCAGGGTTGACAGCTGGACTGGATTTTCTCCCTCGTCGCCATCCTCGTCAGTCTCGTCAAATTCTCTCTTCACACCCTTACTTTGGATGGTTGTAGGATCAGGGAGGGCGATGCCTTCAGCCCTTAAAACATCTGTCGATAAAGTATATATAAAAAATGCAAGATAGCCAAGTGTGGCTCACCGATTGGGCGATATTTAAATGTGAAGGTAACCAATTTGGAAATCCAATCTGTAAGAAACATTGGTGACGTCGTGTTCCCAGCCTCCTCACCGGGTCTGGGTTCTGTGAATCAACCGATAGGGATAACATGAACGGGCTGTACACTCACTTGACTTTATGACCCATTGCTTTCTTGGACAGCTCGTGTATCTTTTCATTGGCAGGGGAAAAGTTTGGGAACGCCACCGTTTCACCCATCTTCCCAACATGCCAGATGGTCACAACAATGTTTCCAAGATCTTTCAGATTGTGGGATAGATAGTCCTCGTCATTTGAACATAAGAAAGATGGTGAGCACAACTGTTCATGACCGGCACCTATGTCAGGGCTTACCTGTGGGCTGGATAGATGCAAACAACAAGGGTCTGGTCGTTGTGGCAGAGGTTGGAACACACTTTGTCACGGAAGCAGCAGGCAGATTGGTGCTTTTTGGGCGGAAAATCCCCAAGGTGCAAGATCCGTCAAGAGTCACAGCTGCGCCTAAATCGAAAAAACGTCGTTTGAGAGGCCGCCAGTTTATTGCAAAAGGCTACGAGACAAACGCGAGAATTAATTGTAAGTCTTGGGTTTACAGAAGGAAATGATCGACGCTCACTTTGCATTCCTCCGATGCAATCCAACACGTCGCCGTTTTCGTAAGCTTGTCAGTTCTGACCTCATAATGAGGCACTTTGACACCATCAATTGTAATGTATGCTTCGAAATCAAGAAATTCCATTGAGATTGGAGGCGGATTTCGTTGGGTACGCGGGAAGACGGCGGACGGTGACAGAACGCGATAATGCCGGCCCTGAACGAAGCTTGACCAAGTGGGTTGGGTGTGACTATCGCCCTCTCTCGGACACTCACTCCTACGTCAGTTCGGTGCCAATTTTCTTCAAAAGTCAGCCTCACCTGATATTCCTGCCCTCGAATTCTCAACTTGAAATCTCCAATTGTGAGCCCAGGATTTAGCCAATTTCGGACCCCAAATTCCCAAAAATTTCACCAAACCGGCATAGGAGTGTCCGGGAGGAGGCTCATCACCCTTGTGTAACCGTGGAGGAGCGCATTGTACCGACATGGTCCCCGGACAGGAACAGCCAGTTCACCGTATGACGACTTAGCATGTGGCCGAAATCTCAACCTCCTCTTTCGTGCACTACCATACCGCTTTTCAGAGGATATTCCCATCCCGTTTCCGTACACACTTCTCTCAAGGACAACAACATATGATAATTGAAACGTTCACACAGTCTCATGAGGACGTATGATCGACGTTCAACGTTCAACTTCGTACCCTGAGACCTGGCCAGCCCTTCAATCTTCTCCGAACCACCCACAACACCCCAAAACCTTCCGGCAAGAACTTCCACCCGATTCGGCTGCAACAAACACAAACGCGTGTGCATTTCTCACCAGCCCCCCACATTCCATATCATACGAAGACCACAGGTGACTATACCTTGGTCAACCCCTCCTCCAATAACCCCCCTCCTCACTTATCCAAGTCAACGCCTACCCCGCGTATCACCGAATTCCCCCAAATTCCCCATACAAGATTAATCGTCATATTTTTCCCTTCTGTACGCGTCAACATCGGTGCCCACCCCCGCCCCCAGCACTCCCAGTCAAAATCGGATCGAGAAAATGACTCATTTCGATCGCTGCTAATTGCTGATACCCTCTAGGCTCCCTGCCTCGATCTACAACATCGCGTCATCGGAGGTTCCCGCCACATTGTCCGTTTTCTAGATTTTCCTCGGTTTGCTTATATCTCCTTCCATCCGATTTTGACTGGGCCTCGGCGAGTAGATCGTACTCCGTTTACTATGTCTCCGGGGTTGACACGGCATCGTAAACCACCTCCAAGGGCACGCCACTAGTAATGGCCCGGGTGATCGAGGCGATGGAGGCGGCGAGGGTACAATTGAGAATGTGTATCGCCCCGAGGGGATTTGAGGAACCCTTCGTGTTCGGAGCAGGCGGTGGTGAGGATTGGGCAGAAGCGGGATAGGCGGGCGAAGTGGATGGCTGGTTTTAAGTAACGGGTTGGCATTTGGAAATAAATAAAAAAGGAGGGGGGGAAGGTGAAGGCGTGGGCGCACCACTTTGGGCTAGGGAGACACCGCCTAAGACGAGAGAAGGTTTGCTAGCGTGTTGACCTCGCAAGCAGCGGGCACCATAGGGCTTGGCGGTGTAGAGCTCCGCGACGGCTGCTACGATCGCTGAGGGTAGGGATGCGGCTTCTTCGATGGATAGGTTGGTGGTATCTTTTGGACAAGGTAAGGATGGGTATAGGATTCTAGTGAAGACAGAATATACGCGCCTTTGCGGCAAACTACGCGGTGGCTTCGAACTGTACTAGGAGGCCGCCAGGTCCGGGTTAGGGAGAAGGTGGATAGGCGAATTGGATGGCTGTTTGAGTTGGTATTGAAGCGGGGTAACTTCGATCTGCACCAGAAGGTTACCCGGTCTGGGTTTGGGTGTAGCGTTGGCGCCAATTTCAAAGGACCCGCGTCCGGAAGTGTGGGAGGGGGCTTTGGGGTGCGTTCCTGTCAGTTCGCGTGTTGGGGTTGACGTTGGGTCAAGGTCGGGAGAAGGAAGTTGCCAGATATCGGTGGGTGCTGTGCGCACGACGGCGTTCGTTTGGTTGAATATCCTTCGCACTGTAAGCTCGTACTCGCTTGGTAATTACAAGGCTACGATTCACAGCTTATTCACCGCTCTGGTGTTCTGGATATCTTCAGATAGGAGGGGGACGAATCACAGTTGCGTTGCATGGCACATTCGTACAGGGTATGAATCTATGACGTACTGCAAATGCAAATCTCCTAGGGATTGATCCAAATATAGATCGTCGCTAAGGACGAGGGACCCTGGTATGGGTGCCGTCGGGTGATTGACTCAACAGCCGCGGAGCTTATGCAACGACGACATCCGTGCGGCATCGTCGACCACACAGGTGCGTCGTATGTATCTATGTATCCCCTCGGCACCTTGCGTCTGATCCCGTGTATGTACAAACATATGCATTCGGATGATTGGCCAATGTCTGAAATGGGTATGATAAGCTTGAGCCGGTTGGGGGTACTTGTACTATACTAGGATAAAGATGGGAGGGGTCATCTGACGAAACGCCAGATTGCGTCCTTTTGATGGTGAAACAGCGATCTTCTTTCTTTCTTGACTTTCCAAGATAGATACGTTTTGAGAAGGTCACTATACCCGGAACGAGTGTCTCCGGTTTTGGTTATGTAGCAGACAGGTGATGGTGATACTGTATACATACATACGCGGAGCAGGACAGATGACATATGGCCGCTGGCTCCTTGGACATCACCGGGCCCGGGTTTTCCCTAGCAGGCGTCCGTATGCCGTGGCTCGTGGAACTGGTTCTGTGGGGGAACGCGGCTGGGAGGTGAAGTTCGGGCTGCGGAGCAGTGGCACGGGACTGAGGAGCGAGGGCAATGGAACCCGTCGCGATCGAGGCGAGAACATTTCTTTTTCGGGACGCATATCGCAATGCAGGATGGTTGTTGTTATGAGACATTTTATATGACGGGTCCCAGTCGAGTGTTGACGAAGTATGTATGTGAGACGGGAGTAGGACGGGAGAGGACGTGTACACGGCCAGGACCACATGCTGCGTTGCTGCTAGGTTCCACGCTAAGGATCTGCATGTAACATGTCCTTTTTCGTAGCAGAGCAGACCATGTGGACAGGTGTTGACGTCTTAGTGGCCTCGAGGCGAGGTGCTGTTGGCATCCGCAGTAAATCCAGGATTAGGCCGTTCCGTTGGGGGTGGATAATAACGTCGGAAGCGTGTGCGGGGATTGTATTTGTGAATGACTTGGGAAGAAAAAAAAGTACAGGATTTGCGCACTAGGGGGCAGTGTGATTAACCGTCAACGTCGGCCTTGAACACAGTCCGGTAATTCGGTGGTACCTATTTCATGGGAGTGTATACCGCTAATCCAGGTAAAAAAAAAACACATCAAAGGGCTTGAGAAGTGTATACAACCGAGGGTTGGTTGGCAACTTGTCTGATATCGTTCTAGACGGGGACCGGGAACAGCGAGAGGAGATCGCTAAAAAACTAAGAGAGCACCGCCGTCAGGGTCCAACGATCCGAGCCACCGATCAGTGGTAACCGAGCACGTGATCGCTGTCTTTCACCGCTTTTCGCTGAGCGACAGAACCTTCTTCTCCATCCACTTGGCTTCTCGCACGAACCACCATCAACATCAGCTCCCTCTCGCATCGTAGCTCACGATGGCCAGAGATCCGTCACTGCTGACCTCTACGGCCCCGACAACTGTGCTTCCTGCCAGCGTGCTCATCGGCCATGTGTGAGTGGTGCGGTTATCCTGCTAGATGCGTTGATCTGCTCACTGGAGGGTGTGTGTGTCCAGTCAGCTTCGGGATCTTATTATATGTCCTCGAGAACGAGGAGTCGTGAACTATGTGCAGCATCAGTCGATTGTAGAGCACAATCTGAACACACCGGACTCGGTATGAGACAAAAACCTTCAGTTGCTGGATAACCATGACCTCATGTTGCCACATCCCGTTTAGGGGCCTCGGCCGCTCGCCAAGCTCTCGTTCGTCCCAAACACCCTATGTTCGCTTCCTATCGGTGGTACGGAAGACACGCTACTCGCAGCGGGCGGTCAAGAGGCGGAAATCCATCTGTCTTACCATTCACCCCTCTCTGCGCGCAACCACCGCCAGAGCGGCGCGGTGTGGCACACTGAATTCCAGTTGAATGGATCCATCAACAACTCGGTGCTGCTCACGTCCATGAGTCTCACGCGGTCCAACGAAAGCAGCGTGGAGCCCCGCATCGGCATCAGCAACAACGACTGCACCGTCAAGTTTTACAACGTGCCCATCAGAGGCCATATGAAGCGGAGCATCGACGAAGTCGGCAGCTTGCGTCTCAGTGTACCCGTAAACCACTGTACGTGCTCGCCTTTTCCACATTGATCTTGGTTGCCCTAATCATTTTGTCTTTACCCTACCCCCAGCATCAATATCGCCTGATGGACGGACACTCCTTTCGGTTGGGGATTCCGCAAAGGTTTACCTCCATCGGATGACCGGAGGCGCCCGTATCACCTTTTCGCCAATCGCAACGCTCAAGCTCCCTCCCCCGATGGTCTCGCCCATGAGTTACTCTCCCTCTTCCCTAACTGCCTCATTCTCCACTGCGTTCTCTTCGGACGGCTCAAAATTCGCCGTGGCGTCGCAAGAAGGGTTGGTCGCGGTCTGGGATGTTCGAAGCTCAAAGCCGATGAAGGTATTCCAGACTGAAAAATCCCGTATGCCAACAACGGGCAATGGCGGTGCCAGCGGCTGGCTGGTTGATGAAACCTTTGATTGGGCGGCGGGAGGGTTCAGAGCGCCGGGATGGAGTGTGAGGAATGTCAAGTTTGGCGGGTCAGGTGATAAGGAAATAATGACTTTTACCGAGGTGAGCTATATTTGAAACACACTTGGACGTTACGCGTCCTCAACTTTTCCAATAATAGCACACCTCCCTATTGCATGTCGTGGATGCACGGACGTTCGAAACGGAGGAGATTGTGCAAGTCCCTACCGTTAGAGAAAGGACAGCGTCGAGTACTCCAGCACCCCCGCTGCCGCCGCCGCCGCCACCACAAGCACGGCCCTTCCCTCAGTACTACAGGCTCGCCCGGCCCCCGGCCGTCCCGCATAGCCACTACGTCCCAGCCCTTGGCACCCGAGTCGATTCTCGGTCACCTCCCCGATCTTCTTCTGTGTCTGATGTCCGGCAGGGCGCGCACCAGACCCAAGCACACATTCTCCGCGCGCTCGGAGACACCTTCCGCATCCCCTCGCCCTACTCCCCGCCTAGCTCTATCTCCGACTCGACGTGGCGCGCGCTACGGATGAGCGACCCTGCTGCGTCGTCGTCCATGAGCACGAGCACGAGCACTGCCGGACCCTCCGCTGCTGCTGCGACCGCCACTGGCAGGGGCGCGGAGTACGATGATATTCTCATTATCCCGCCGTTTGGCGATCCTAATATCGAGTCGGACGTACATGCGCTCCTGGGGTCACACGGGATTAGAACGCGGCAGCAGACGCCGGACCAGCTCCCTGGTGGTGCCTATAACGGCGACGCAGAGGAAGACGAGGAAGACGAGGGGGAGGAGGAGGATCGGAACACGGGCTCGACGCATGCGGATTATGAGTACACCCCCACGTCTACCTCCCGCCCTCCTCCGCCGTTGATGATGACGACAACGCCGACGCCGACGACGTATACGACGGTGAATAGTCGGAGGAGACATGATGATGATATTGAGGTGGACGAGCTCGAGTCGGATTGTCTGTCCTCGCGTACGCCGTCCCGCTCGTCTTCGCCTAGTCCGTCGACGCATGTTCCTCTTGCTGCGTCGCCGGGACCGGGGCAGGGGCAGGGGAGACATGCGTCGCCTGCGCGGACGGGTGCGGCGGGTGGGGGCGAGCAGCAGGTGGTGTATGTGGAGGATCTGGATATCGCGGGGACGTGTTTTGACCCAAGTGGGAGGTTTGTGTATGTTGCGTCGACGGAGAGCGTGGCGGAGTGGAGTGTGAGGGGGACGGAGAAGAGGTGGTGGGCTGGGAGTCAGTGGGTGTAGGTGGTGGTGGTGTTTGGCTTGCCCGCCTGTGGGTCTCGTGTCCCTTGTGTTAGTTCCTTGTTTCCCCCCTCTCTTATGCATGTTGCATTCCGTCCCTCGCTCCTCGTTCCCGCCACATTCGCTGTGCGTTTGTCCCGCTCCCCTCCACCGTACTCCTTACCGTATCCTCATTTCCCCTCCGTCACCCTCTATCAGTCTTGTCCTGCTTTCACTATATGTAAAACCAATGTACATCGACTACGCCTCCATTGCCAGCATCCATACAGCATCCATCCCACGGACACCTTTTTTTTTTTCACAGATTCACGTCATCTCTTTCTTCCACGCCTCTCTATCTATCCACTCAACAAGCACCCACTTGTAACAGTACCAGATATCGATGTAGTTATCGCACCTGTTGTACTTGTACCCTCCCCTCCCTCACCCCTCTCTTCGTCGTTGTACCTTGCCGAATCTTTTTCATTGCATGGGTATTAGTATTAATACTGCCTTTTCACACATTCACCAACACGGGACATTGAGAACGAGCGATAAATATGGGCGGGGTCTGCAGTTGAGCGTGTATATCTACTACGAAGACTAAACGTTTTCGACCGGACGATGATGATGATGATAATAGTGGTGGTGGTGGTGGTGGTGGTGGTGGTGGTGTACAACAGAACTGCAACGATATATATATAGTGAGAACACACAACATGAAGGGGGGCAAACGGGACAGCGACAAGTAGCGACGTGGACGTGGACGATGGAGATATGTATTCAGTGGTAGCAGATTGAGGCGGTTGCGGTTATGGAGGATGGATGGACCAGGCGTGGGATGTGATCATGAAACACAGACAGATGAATGGATGATGGGGGTACAGAATTGAGTTTGGGTTGATGTTGCACAGGACAGAAACACACACAGAGAAGAAACGCGAGGATATACGTAGATGACACAAACCATAAGGGGAGGAAGAAAAAAGGAAAAAAAAAAAACGGTAAACGTAGACAGCCCCCAGAGGTTGGAGGAGGGGAATAGGCTGGCGCGAGAGACTCAATGGAGGTATTTCTCGTTGAGCGCATGGACTTCCTTTGCAAGGTATGGCCAGCTCAACGTCCGCGCGAGCTCTCGTCGCAGATTATCTTCGTTGTCACCTGCACGGGCTTTAGCGAGCTTGATCTCCCATCCACATAGATTATATAGCAGGCGCATGTTTGGCTGGATCAGCACGGACAGCCTGCGCGAACGGACGATGAGGTATGCGTCGACAAGCGGGAGCCCGAGGTGTTTCATCACATAGGCGATCTAACGGATTCGACTCAGTACGGGTAGAAGTAACACGGAGGACATAATGACGACTCACGGTTACAGTGGCACTCCTCGACACCCCAACACGACAATGCACCAGGACCTGACCGCCCTCAACCCGTGCCTGGTCAATCCAATCGCAAATCGGCTCAAGCTGCGGCTCCAGCGTGTCGATGCCATCGTCGCACACGCCCTTGATATCTAGCACCTTGATACGGCCTTCGCGCTCCTCGTGCCACAGGGAACCTTGCCCAGGGCCCTTTCCCTGTAGGTAGTGTGCACCGGGTCCAGGGTGGTGGTGGTGGAACGGGGAGGGCGTGGGGGCGTGATACGGTGTTTGTGCATGCTGGTAGTGCGGAGGGGGGACAAGCGCACACTCCCCGACCGACACAACGTGCGTGATGCCTAACGCGTGCAGCATATACGCATTCGACGCATGGTTCCTAATCGACGAACATTCTCGTCAAAAAACCAGAAACAAAGAGAATGGGGTCACACTTACAGATTCCCAAGATACAAAAACGGCAACACACGACTGGGGAAACTCCCATCGAACCTCTGGTCATTGAACCACGACTGATGGTCTCCGATCACACTCGGCAGCCACGGGCTCGTATTCGCCCGAGGGCGGCCCTTGACCCCACTCACCGTCGACGACGGCTGCGTCCCCTGCGCCGGAGGCGTCCCCGATATAATCAAGCTCCGACTCTGGCTCTGGCTCGGCACCACCATCGGCGGGGACCGTACGGGTTGGCCGTGCCCCGGCGCCTGAGCAAACGACACCGACTTCGCCGCGGGGCGTCCCATAGTCGAGGGTGGGCCCGGCGGGGTCGGAGCAGGTCCCTGTGGGGCCTTTGGGGCGGTCCTCCACCCGTTCCCCATGACGCTCCCCCAGCTTCCCTGCGCCGCGGCCACACGCTTCCCGTTCCCATTGACACCCGGCTCCGGCTCCTTCTCCCCTCCTTGCTCCTGCGCCTGGGCATGGGCATGTTCATTCGCTCGCACGCGTTCCCTCTCCCGCTCCCGCTCCCTCTCCTCCCTCTCCCGCTTTTTCTCCATCAACTCCCTCTCGACCCTCTCCCTCTCCCTCTCGACCCTCACCCGCTCCGCGTCTTCCCGCAGGCGCGACTCTACCCGCCGGAGCACGCCCAGGTCCTGGTGGTACACGAAGAAGCTCCGGCGGCGCGTGACTTGCAGCTCGAGGTAGGCCTCGGGGAGGGTGAGGTGCTTCACTGCCATGAGCAGGGACAGAGCCGGGACGGAGGACTCGGTGTACCCGTCGGCGGAGTAGAGCAGGACTTTGATGGGACGTGTGCGCTGGGGCGCGGGTGGGGGTGCGGGGGGGTGCCCGGCGGGGGATGTGAAGGAACGCATGCGGGAGGGTGTGGTTGGTGTGGTGCTTGGTGGTGGCGGTGGTGGTGGGGCGGATGCGGAAGCGCTGGAGCTGGAGCTGGAACCGTGGAAGGGGAAATGTGGCATGAGCGCGGTGACGGAGCTCCACCGACGTGCGGCTGAGCAGCCTGCGCTGGGCGGTGGGGCTGCTACTGGTGGGGGCGGAGGGGGTGTGGGTGGCGGGGGCACGACGGGTGCGAGCCATTTCTCCAAGAACCGTACGACGGGCATGAGCGCATTCATCGCTGTCTGCGTGTTCGTCGGTGAGCTCGGGAACGGGAGATGGATGACCGCGTTGGCATTGGGCGGTGGGCGTGGTGGGATGCGTCGTGTTTGTGTCCCATTGTGCCTGTCGCCCTCCTCGTGCCCACTGCCGTCCTTCCCCTCCACCCTCTTCCCCCAAAGCACATCCAGCATCGCCAGATGCTCCTCCGCGGCCTTCAAATGGGCGCTCGTGGGGAACGGTGCCAGATCATGACACTCGATGCATATATCGTACCCGAACCCTTTCTCCGGATCGTTCGTCAGACGATAGTTAAACAGATCCTCCGGGTCGTCCTCATCATCCCCTTTGCCCCCGCCTCTCTCTCGTGACCGCGATTCCGACTCGTCCACACCAACACTGGCATGGCGAAATAGACTCGGCACCTCCGGGGCCAGCGGGACGTCGTCCGAGTTGCCGAGAAATACTTGGCCGACGTGCGGTTTCCATTTTGCACTGCTTGTGCCTGCTTCGTCTGCGGGAGTACTGGTGGTGGTGGTATCGATATTGGTATTAGAGTTGGTGTTGGCGCCGGCGTTGGCGCTGAAGTTGGTAGGGGTAGAAGCGGGCGACGGGGGGCCAACACAGATGATCTCAGACGCCTTGGTGAGATCCCGCATCTCCTCCTTCTCGCGCTGTGCAAAATCAACCGTATTCGGCTCGCGTATCCGAGGAGCTCGGGCCGGAGCCGCATGGTGGCCACGGGTGGTGGTGGTGGTGGTGGTGGCGGTAGTAGTAATAGTAGTTGTGAAGTGGTCGACGTCCATATCCGTGTCTGCATCAGCATCGACGCACATCACCTCCCACCCCTCCTCATCCCGCATACGAATCACGTGTCCGTTCGCCACACCGTTCGCTTTGACGTAGCACATCCCATTGGCAGTAACAGGCTCAGATGGCACCGGCACCGACGCAGCAGTCGCAGTCGCAGCCGCAGCCCCAGGCACCCCGCCCCCACACAACCGCATAACAAGGTGCGCCGCTCTAGGGTCAGCCTGCATCTCCGCCGCCGTCGCGTCCAGGACGAACACGTTATAGTCCAACAAGTCAGGGTGGTGCTTTCCCTGTCCATCCGCCTGTCCCTGTTCGTGGTGCGCATCTAGCGACCACAAGAAAGAAGTCGGAGTCAGCGTGACTGCCCGCGTACACCATATGCATATATATGCACACAACACGAAAAAAAAAAGAATGACGTACCGTCAGCGCCAGGGAACCCCCCGAGGCGCGCGACGCGCTCTTCCCATTTCCGGTGGACGGCCTCTTTGAGGCGGCGGGCGAGCGCGAGGGCGTTGGGTGTGGGCCCTTTGGGGGAATAGACGACGATGTCGGAGAGGGTTGCGTAGATCGGCTGGTAGGGGGGAAGAGAGGTGTGGTTAGCGACGAACGACGAGGTGCTCGAGGTACGAGGAGCAACAAGGGACGCGATACGAAAAAAAAAAGGGAAACTGGCGCTCGGGAATCTAGGAATGTAGGTGGTAGGTATATATGCGCATGGGACAGGGATGTGTGGAGATTTGCTTGTGGGAGGAAATGGGTGGGTTCTACGAGGCAGAAGCGGGGGACGGGAAGTTGCACAACGGTCGTGATAAGAACCACATTTATACTGGCGCTCTGGAGGTCGTCCCTTCCCCACCATAGCTCCAGGGCAACGACAACTAATCCCCAACAGTTCACGAAAGAAAAGGCACAAGACTCCCAAAACAAAGAAACAAAGAAGAAAGGACCAACACGTACGACCTGAATCCCGAAATTCCTCAACGAAATCCCATCCGGCACACGCGCAGGTACGAACTCCCACCCCCCCTCGTCCTTCCCCTTCACCTCCCCATTGTTCGACGGGTTCGGACGGGCCCCTTCGTTATCCTCCCCCGGCACATGCGCGTGGCCGTTCATCTCGGGCAGCCGCAGCACCGGCCGTTGCGCCTTCACGCGACGCAGAATCTCGGAGGGGCGGAAGGTGCACGTGAGGAGCGCGAGGTCTGCCGTGTGAGGCGTTTCTGCCGCTGGCTCTCGTTCTGGTTGTGACTGTGGCTGTGGGGGTGATTTGATGTCGTCGGGGGCCCCGTTTGGGGTGGCACTTCCATTAGCGGCGGCGGCGGCGGCGGCGGGTATGGGCACGCTGGTGGACTTGATGGAGCTTGGGTTTGGGACGGGCGCGGTGGTGAGGATTGGTTTGGGGTCGGGGTTTGTTGGGGATGGTGGTGGTGCGCTAGAGTAGATTTGGTTAGTCTAGCTTGAGAGAAGGCATGCGTAAACATACTTGGTATTATCCAATGGGGAGAAGGAAAAGTTGCTTTCGCAGTCGCTGCTCCCTGTCGTAGTGAAGCTAGATAACAATGTCACATATTGAGTTGCAGAACAACCTAACAAGTGTGAAGAGGGACGTACCTGGTACTCAACCCGTCTGAACCGGCGGTGCTCGAGAACGACGGCGGGAGATTCGCGGTCTGTATAGGCGCCGGGCGAGAAACGACGGGGTGCATATGTTTCCCCTCGTCTTTACCCGCCTCTTCGCCGGGTCTATTATTGACAATCTCCAGGCGAATCGTGTCCCGCGTCCCAGGCCCGTCAACGTCCATCGCATCCCCAGGCACGACGTCCACCCGCATACCCTCCTCTCGACCGCCCACGCCCACGCTCACGCCCACACCAGCACCAACACCAACGTCTACATCCTCGTCCTCATCTTCATCCTCCTCATCCTCCTCAAAATCACTGCTCCCCCCACTCTCGCTGCCACCGCCCTCCAGCGCCGGCGTCCCTGGCAGCCCATTCATATTCGGCCCCCCGCTGCCACCCCCAGTCCCACCCCCAGCACCGCCCGTGTCAACCTCCATGTCCCCAAACCCCCCGTCCCTTTTCCGCCGCAGCACGCCCAGCTCGCGCGCGTACCGCCCCGGCTCGGCTTCGAGATCGTCCTCGCACACCACCCATACGAGCCCGCGGTATCTAGGCACCCGCACTGGCTTCCCTGCGCGTTGTCGTGCTGGTGAGGACGAAGGGGCGGGTGAAGGTGATGGTGAACGGGAGGTGGTGGGGGTGGCTGGGTGGGCAGGGGAGGGCGAAGGGGAAGGGTAAGAAGGAGGGGAGGAGGAGAAGAAGGTGTTCTGGGCGTGGTTGTCGCCTTCGAGGCCGTGGAGAAAGGGGAAGAGGACGCTATCGGGGGGGTGGGAGAGGATGTGTTGGAGGTGGAGGTGCGCGAAGCGGGCGAGGGGGAGGAGCGGGGGCGTGTCCGGGTCTGTGCCGGGGGTGGTGTCGGTGTCGGGGAGACCGTAAAACGGCTGCAGCTGGTCGTGGTGGTGGTGGTGCATGTCTGTGTGGTGCTGGGTTGAAGCAGTGGCAGGCAACGGGTGATGAGAACGGGACTGGCCTCGTTGCGGCCCAGTCCCTTTCTAAGGCCGTCCTTGTCAATGTGATCGCGTCTGCCCGGTCTCAGATAAGACGTCAGATCCAAGATGCACAGATCGCCCCCGTCACACGACCCAACTCGATGATGCATTCGCTGTTTCCTTATGTCCCTTTCATCCCCGCGAGCGGCCGTCGAGCCCTGGTTCCCCTATTCTCCGCCGTTCGTTCCCTCGTCATACGCACAACAGCCCCAGCATAACTACACTGCAGTACAAGACCCCCCACACCCACGCCTTACGTTCCAACTGACAGGTCCTTACACACCCCATCGCCCTTCTCGACTTCCCCGGACGGCCGGGCGGCGGCGATATGACAGGTGGCGTTATGTTTGTGTTAAGCAACAAGGTCATCAGATCATGAGAAATAATGCAAAACCCTCGCCCCCTCGCCCCCCCCGTCAACCCGGTCTCTGATGCCAATTGAAATTTCCAATCAGTGTGCCTTGCCCACAGCCATGGTCACTTTCCATTTACGGGTCCACGAACCCTCGGGATAGTGCTAACATCGCCGCAGTCGAGTTATCTTTCTGCTCCCGTTTCCATTCCCAAATGTTCCCATGATACGACTTCGCGAGTACTTGCGACGGTGGTCCTCGTCCTTCGACCCGTGAGGAAACCGTGGACGCGGAGAGTGCTTTTACGGCTATGGCTGTGCACAACTCAGGTAGACATCGGTTCCAGTACCAATTGTCTGGCCATCGAGGTGCTCGGTACCTTGCGGGTTACGATACCCATCAGAGCCCGTGGCCAGCGTCCCCCCCCCACTTTAGTACCACCGGATGACTATAAGACTATAAATTTAGGCATCCCAGCCTCGTGTCTATAGCCCCAACCGTTTCCACCCTATTTCAGCGCGCAAATGATTCGTTTGGAGTTCGAGAGGGTGCCTTCTTGCTTCTCCGCAGCTTTGGAAAACTCGGTGGATGTATACGGAAATGAGCGAGATAAAAGATAATAGACGTGGACCACCTGGCAACTTCCCGTCGAATGCCTCGTTTGTCAGGGTCTAGATCCGGTGGGTGAGGAGATAGAAAGGACGCGGGAAGGAATCGTCCTTGCCTCTGCTATTTAAACGACCCATGTCATGAGCATAAGAGCCCAAGAGGAGATTGCCTACGTACCGCCGGGAGCCCACCACACGAACAACCTCGAGGAGTACTGTAGTGATCATGATCGCCGATCGATCACTTCACCACTCGCACCACGCACCACAGAAGTATAAGACATTGGACAACAATTTTTCAACTGACAAGCTCACGCTGCGCTCGTGCAGCGTAGTAAGCGTAAAGCTCCAACCCACGATCGTGAACGTGAAATGTTGGACCGATGAAATGTGATTGTGGAAAACGATGACCGGTGCTAGAGCATCATCGAGTGACGACGACGACCCTGAGTGGGGGGGTATATACGTATACATAATCCGCATGGCCGGGGGGACATTGTGCATGACAACCTGGCTTTGCCTCGCAAAATTAGCGTGTTAAGGCGCGATCGAAATGGGAGCTGTTGCTGACGATCGCGTGGCGCGGAAGGAGAGTATTTTTCGCGCGAAAATGACGATGATCTCGCACCGCTGCGCGCGGCCGGGTGTATTATGAGCCCCGTACATGAGGCGCAATTGGGGGAAAAGGTCGTTGGTGGCCGAAGACCGATATTAGGCCAACATCGAGTGAGCGCCAGTTGCTCAGCAGTAAGTCCCCGCATATGGGGGCTGTGTTCGCGTTTGGACTGTCAGCCTGAGCCTGTAACGCTCAAAAACCCCGCGCGATCGAGAAATCAAGCGAGACTTGTGTTATTGTTGTCGGTCGCGAGGATTCGTCATGGGCGTTAATGTTAATCCGGCAGTAATAGCCCGCCCATAACGGGTACCTTATACATACGTACGTCGTTATGTGCATGTCAACTCCCTTGTGAGAAGAAGAAACACCTAAAGGTCGTTGTACAACAAAAAAAAAAAAAAAGACGTACCATTTATTTTTCCAAATGCCCCCTGCAAGGCTCGAACTTGCGACCTCAGGATTACATAGTCATGATCAGGACTATGTCATATTGCTATGAGACCTGCGCTCTAGCCAACTGAGCCAAGGAGGCGGTGACAAGTTCGAATTGAGCTACCATGCGGGGCGGCGGAACGCGGCAGGGGCAATTGGGTGCTTAGGTGTGTAGGTGCTGTGAGGTGGTACGGGAGGGCTGCAGTCGCGGGGGGGGAAGGGGGGGCGAGGGAAGTTTGGTGTAGAAGCTGATGAGTGCGTGGACTGGAACAAGTGGGGAAGGGGCCGTGCGTGTTGAGCATGTGACGAGAAGGAGAACAGTGCTTTAGACCGGAAGTGGTGAGTATGACCACTCAGGTGTACGATGAGTATAGGGGGAACGGTGTCAGAGAACTTGCGCGGTTCCTTGGATTGGCATATGTCGCCTGGGTACGACAATGGGTGACACGCCGATGAGCATCGAGGACGCGGACGCGGTCTTTGGGGGTGAAGAGCAATTCTTGTATGGGAACACGGACTGTCCGTTGGTGTCGAAGGAGGGACCTGAGGGGAACGTGAGATTTGGGAGGAAAGGAAACCCTGTCAGTTGAAAGGGACGCAGGTTTGTGTTGGGACACCACGTGACAAAGTCAGAACATTCCTGGATTTCAAGTTCAAGTTCAAGTTCTTGAGATCTTGGTGCAAGCCTCAATGTATCCTTTTGAAAAACGTGGATGGCTAGTCTTCTGTGCGTGGTCGCTCCTTAGATCGGTGTCCCCAACCCCCCCTCATTTGATTCCTGGCGGCCTCGCACGACTTGACTCTGACACGGACCCTACGAAAAACATTGGAATTTCCCACATGACATCCGCTCGCGACGCAAGGCTTTTTATTTCCCAGATAATTCCCTGGATCACTAGGTCCTCGATGACACGAACGCAGCGCCTCGGTCCTAAATGGTGATTGACTCCTTGTCATCAGGCTACCGGCTGTGGGGACGCGTCACCGACGGCATCACGAAAATGTCGAGCCAACACCCCCAGAACAGCTTCTCCCTGGCAAAATCTAGTACGTTTGCTACTTTTGGTAGTCAGCTGAACACGCATGCAGTCATTTTTATCCATCTGGTTGATTGTATGGATGATCCCTACTGGGAGAGCGTTCCGCGGGTGTGCGGATATGCGGATGTCTCGATGCCCATGCCAGTGTTGACAACCGTAATGAGACTTACGCCGCATCGAGGGCACGGCTTTATCCATTACGACTCATGATATGTGAATAAGCCACGAACTGTGACAGACTTGCTCGAGGTATTTAAGTCAAAGGTGAGGTTTTATTACGGCCGCACAATCCGTCACAGCTCCTCATTCTACAATGCCAGGCACTCATCACAAAGCCCTCTTCCTCACGACTAAGTTTGGTCCCTTCGAGGTCCGGGACCAAGAGACTTACAAACCAGGACCTGGAGAACTGCTAGTGCGGATCGAAGCCGTCGCCCTTAATCCCCTCGAATGGAAAATTCAGGCGTACGGCAGTATTGGCCCGATCCCTGCAAGTTTCCCTGCTATCCTAGGAAGTGATACCGCGGGGGTCGTAGAACAAGTTGGTGACGGCGTTTCTGGGTTCATTAAGGGCGACAGAGTGTTGGTCGTCCATACCACGTTCCCCTTTGCCTGGGCTTACTCCCCCGATATTTCAGCTTTTATAAAGGTGCCTGGTCAAACGACAAGGCAGCCTTTCAGCAATATGGTCTTGCTACTGCCGAGTTTGTGGCAAAGGCGCGTGTATATTTCATTCATCATTCATGTACCCGCTTGAACTCTTTTGCAGATCCCATCCAACATATCTTTCGAGGAGGCGGCGTCCTTACCTACTGGTATTGCAGAAGCGGTCGCCGGTCTTTATTCCGCTAAACCTAACGGTGCTGGTTTCACCATCCCTTTGGAACCAGCGGAACGAGGGAAACTGGCTGGAAAACCGTTGCTGATTCTGGGCGGCGCTGGTTCCGTAGGCCAGGCTGGTGCGCCGCACATCTGTTCATTGCTATGGCTACATTGACGCGTTCTTACTAGTTATACAGTTCGCGCATCTGTCTGGTTTCTCTCCCATCCTCACCACCGCCTCTCTTAAGAACGAGGAATATCTGAAATCACTCGGAGCGACGCATGTTCTGGATCGAAGTCTCTCCACCTCGGCACTCGCCGCAGCGATTGCCAAGATCACCAGTGCTCCTCTAGAAGTAGTTTTCGACGCTGTTTCTCTGCAAGAGACGCAACAAACCGCCTACGATCTTCTCGCAGAGGGTGGCTTCTTGGCGCTCGTATTACCCGAAGAATTCAAGCCGGTCGAAGGGCGGAACGTAACGTCTTCTTTCGTCCACAGCCATTTGACTACTCCTACGACGCGTGAACTGGGCCTGACTCTGCACGCGCATCTGACTGGCTTGCTTGAGAAGGGCTTGATCAAAGTATGTCTCCCGACTCTCAACCGGGAAACGTATATTTGATCAGTTCCGTCTCTCTTACAGCCGAATAGGGTGGAAGTCCTTCAGGGCGGCTTGCGTGGAGTAGCGGGTGGTCTGGAGCGAATGAAGTCCGGCGGGGTCTCGGGCACAAAGTTGATCGTGCGTCCTCAGGAGACGGCCTAAGGTTCCTGAATCCCAATTACCTATATCATGTTACTTCGTTCGACGATGGAATAAGATGGCTTTGCGCACCTGCATAGTTGTGTCCCCGACCGATGTATGACTAGCAGTAGTACTTTTAACGTTAACCTGTCGACGCCCCGAAGCCGTGTCAGATTCGGAAGGACCTGACATAGTATGTCAAGTCAATTCTGACAAGCGTCTTTCCGTGAAATTTGGAAACAAGAGTTCAGCCTGCTCCTACACTTGACCATCGATGGGTAGGCCGGTGAAGTCTTGAAAGCCAGCTCTCCCCCGGCGTTCGAGAGAAAATAACTGCAGGACTTCGGCACACGTGGTCTGAGAAGAACGGCATCACGAAATCTCCCAATTCCAAGCAACACTGATGGGATGGCGCCGGAATGAACCCACAAACAAGTACTTATAGAATAAGATTCATTTAGATAATCATACCACCGCAAAACGCCCCTGTCCTTACTCTACCACGACGTCGCAATGTCTGGACATGCGCACACGGCGAATGACCAAGTTGACGATATTTTGGAGATGTTCTATGTTGACGAGCAGTTCCCGGCCGACGAGTGAGTTACTCAGTTCCACATCTAGAGAACCTACTAGACCAGGACCAAGTGAACAGGAGGACTTGGCATTTTACGATTTGTACGATGACGAGGACGAATCACCAGGCTACAGCCCCGATCGTCAAGGGTTGTGGTCTCCATTCTTAGAACCTAACGACATAGATGCGAAAAGCGTCGAAGCTGACGAAGGCAGAGATCATGATCATCAGCCAACATCGACAGGTATCGCTCTCGCTGAGGTGAACAGACGTCTTACCAGCGACCGAGGATGTGCTTCGGCCACCGAAAACGAAGAGGAAACTAACGACGGCAAGGAAGTGGATGGTGAGTTTGACAGCAGATGTCTTTTTGATCTCGATGGTGACCAGAAAGTCAATCAGAGACGATAGACGGAGAACTTGGGAAGGAGATGGACGAGTTGTGATGTACCATCAGTCATCGCCATGGAAGGGTGGCGTTCAAGCTCATCGTTCCTGCTCTTGGTGATCAGGTATAGAAGGGAAAAAATGGCTGAATTTGGAATTAGGTATATCCTTTTGAAGCGGATAGGGAGGTCGTAACGCGGCCAAATCGCGATGGCGGGACAAATCGTCAAGTCGCCGGAGTCTCCGCGCTTCGGCCGCCATGAGCGCAGATCCCCTAAGTAGGGAATCCAGGCGCCGAAGACATGCGAGTATGTTTCCTATAGCTGCAAGGACCCGAGTTCTTTACGGGACCACTCTGACCCAAGGGAAACCACGACCAGATCCGGAGCTTCATGCGTTCTTCGAGCGTAGTCAGGTGGTAGTGTCCAGACAGCGATGACTATCAGGCATCGACAGTCATCAATTGTGCGCGAGCTTTCTTGAAACGGGTCGAAAGTAGAATACTGCGGTTATTGTGCGCTGAGTTGGAAAGCTTGGGCAACTGTGAGCATGATGGTGGCGGTACTTGTCAAGCATGTTATTGAGTGTTTGCGTCATCTTAAGACTCTAAATCCAACTAGTTCACTAATTCAATACATCCTGTAAAACGTGAAAAGTGGTTCCTGGTTCAAGAAGTAGATCTAACGAGTGTACCCGAACGCATAACAACCCGAACTCCACCTAGAATAAGTTTCAATGATATGTATAGGAATACGTAGGATACGAAAGGGCCCCCGAAACCGCGAATCATTCCCACAAGAACGTCGCAACACTTCCAGCCATCCAGAACAACTATTCCCAAACCACCGGCGACTGCGCTGTACAGCATCTCAGCTCCGAGGAGGGGCAGGCAGCGTAAGTAGGACTGAACATCATTATCCTTTGGTTCAGGTTCACTCGGTATGACCGCTCTTGATAGAAGAACCAGATATGGTACAGTGAATATTGCGCCACCAATAAATCCAGCACCGGCCGCCGTCAGGAATGTGGTAGTGTGGGGGCTATGATACCCGAGCACATGAAGGACTAGGTAACCAAAGGTGTGGTAAAACGCATACTTCACTGAAGTGAGTGATGCTTCGATGATGGCGAATGGATCAACATGGGAAAAGGATATCGGAAGCCCAAAGCTCGATATATGCAAGAACCTGCACCGGCAAGTAGATAGTACAGGGGCTGAGGTGTTTCCCTTCCAAAGCGTCGAGGTTGAGTTCGTAAGCTTATTGGCAACGTCGGAACATGAGGAGCATACCTTTGCGTTTGCATTAACGATGGTCAGAATCTGATCTTGCTTGCAGGGTTCTGTCAGTGCGTGACTCTCCATAGTTAGCTGTACGTTCGTTTCAAGATGTAAATGAGAGGATGGTTGTGAATAAGGACACAGAAGGCTCACCAGCATTTATATACCTGAAGGCCGATTATCGGTTCAGGGACGGGAGCGGCTACCCTCCGCCGATGGCATCATCGTCGTCATTGACAAAAGGTTGGAGGCAAGCACAGAGCGCTGATTTTGCACCACAAAGCACAGGTCTAGTACCTTTTGAGCGCATTGCCTCGGGAGTAAACATGGACGCCCATCAGGATATTTTGACTAGATAATAAAAGACTAGCAATTGAGGGATCCGATCGTTCACTCACAATGAAAAGATGGATAGACACACGCAATATACGTACCACCTCTTAGGGACCATAAAGACTGATTTGTCCATAGCAACAGATTCGTAAACGGCCTAGTCAGGGTCGACCTAGTGCAGCCCTGCTCTTCAAGTACGCGCATTCGGAAATATAATATCGCGCAGCAGGACGTGCCAACGCCATATTCTCGTGTCAATTTGAATATGGGTGGGTCGAGAGCCTAGGTATTCAGAATACGGGCGAGACATATCGATCGGGCGCTAGAGCACAATAGACCAGGGCACTAAGGATGGGTGCGTTGGGAAGGAGCGGAAAGTTAACGACCTATCAATGTCTCATGCCTGTTCGTGTCGAGACAATGGTCGGAACATCGCATGCCGACAGTGAGCCCTGCGCCGATTGATTGCTGGTTGTTTGCTCTAATTTGTGGCGGTAAAATTTCAAAGCCAACGCCTTGCCAAAAGGAAGGGCGCAGTCACAAAAATCGTACCTCGAGGGATGGGTGGCGCTCGAGACCACCGCGGGCTCTCGGCATCGTTCCTGCTAACCTTGACCCACTCGACTGGTTCTGTCATGGACATCAACGAGCTCGCTAGCGCTTACACTGGTCTAACCATGGATGAGGAAAAGCAGAGTAAAAATAGCTTAGTATTATAAGGTCAACAACATCGTACCCTTTATCGACTCTACGGGTCGGCGACGTGGAACTCGAGAATAACGAACCACACACTGTTATCCCTGAACGTCAAATTCGGGAGGTATAACTGAAAATATAGTTCTGCAGAAGGGGCGTACCTCGGAAATTTTACGTCGGCAAGGCAGACAGCTGAGAACAGAACTTTAAAGAAAGTTCACGATGAATCGCTAGATCCCCATAGAGCGCGATGAAACATACGTTCAAGATACTTGTGGGGCAGCCTCCCGTTGCCGTTTCTCTGCCGCGGCATTGGCCTCGCTCAATGGTCGGCTCCACCTTGCCTCCGGAGGGTCCCAGATACCGAATTCCTTTTTCATCTCGTCGACGTTCTGGTCCCATCGCTCCTCCCAATAGACCGTGATCAAGCTTCGTGCACTACCACCACATCTGAATGCCCATGGTACATACTCGGAGAAGAGTCTGTTCCGTTTTTGAGAACTTAAACGTAGTGGCCCAAACACAGCAGAGATAGCTGCCACAGGGAGGCCCAGATTTACGAACTCGAAAAATTTAAGTGCAAGTTCGGACTCGACGTTGACGGGAAGGTTACAGATGCAGTGATAGAAATCGTGGCATTCACGATAGCGTTGCATGACGTAGGCAAGCTCTGGATCATCAATGTAATGGACCTACGGCATGGATGTGAGACGCCTTCTGTCTGCCTTCTTATATTCTGTACGCACAGGTTCTCGGGTATCGGGAGTTACCCCACAGCGTTCCAACCACGTTACATACGCTCGTCCGAACGTTCCTTCGGGGTACTGGGCAAGCCTATTCATGTCGACTGTGGAAGAGTTGACTCTAGGCCGCTGCTTGAGAATCTTTCGACCTTCCGCGCTTTCGAGCATTATGTCTCGCAGACGAGGCAAGCTAGGTCCGGCTGTGGTCTCACCAAGGGCAGCGATCATATCTGTTGCGCGTGTCATTTCAGAAGCGCCCTCTCATATCCGTGAAGACTCACCGCCCCTCCTTGGATCGGCTAAAGACATGACAGCAGATCCTACGGCCAGAAACGCGTTTTCAAACCAGTTTAATGGGATGTGTCCCTTGTAGGCTGGCACGGTGCTGCTGAAACGTGTCGAGAGGCCATGTCTAGCCGACCGTATCTGAAGAGATGAACACAGCCCGTTAGACGCAGCTCTCGAGATCTCAGTGGCTCTCAGAGTTCGGAATGCGAGCATGGTGGCATAATCCTGGCCCGACTCGGACAATGACGCTTCGTGGAAATTGATGTCACGGGTGACCGTAACGGGCCATCCCAGCTTGATCCTGGCCACAACCTGGAAATCTTGCTGGAGAGAGACACATGGTCGAACAATGCTCAGATCATGCTGCCCCGGCCAGGTAGGCCATCCGGACTACATGTGTGTGCCGTCTGAGTGTTTCGATCAGGGAACGCGCTCCCACTTCCCAAACTAGGTCATGGAGGTTGTGGCCAGAAGCCCAAGCTGTACAATGTCGTGTGGCATATATAATCAGGCTGCTCAGCAGTTAATCTGCAGAATCTCCCCTCTCTCTTAACGTCTTGCTCTTATGGATCCACGCCTCTCTCATGAACTCGTTTCGGAAATGATGCAATTTTACAAACCGCCGGTTCGGAATGCAGTGCGGACGCGTCCTATCATCCGCCAACACGACCAACAAAAGCGCCATGCGACGTACTTCCCGTCGAAAGCCAGCTTCGATACCAAGTGGAACTTTTCTTCGGACGATGAGAGCACTTGGGAATTCTCCGCCCCGGTGGCGCACATCGCACGCAGCTCCAGCACGGATACGTGCAGCTCATCATCCAGCACCCCAGCTCAAGAAATTGCTCTTCGCTATCGTGCCGGTATGCCGCTGCAAGAAGTCCTGACGGGCTCGAGTTCCGCGTCTTCTTCCTCCGACAGTTCGGAAGCTTCAGAAGCTTCATGGAAAACTGCCCCCCTTGATAATTCGTCCGTCACCTCTGAGCAAGGCCCTCCTGTTCCTGAGAAGGAAGAACTGAAGGCTATCCATAGACAGTCTCGTTGCGATGCACTGCTGGATACGGTAAGTCGCCGTTAATTTCACTGTCTTGGTTTTTGCTGACGAAAATGTGCCTCTCCAGCTCGAGGAGGCTATAGACGCAATGAAAAGAGACGGACGGGGCGAGAATGACCGCCTTGTATGTCACAGACCTGGTTGTCGTGATACCGTCCGCGACGTCAGAGCTTTAATGTATCACCTTCATATTCACAACATTCACGATCAGTGAGCGTCTTTGAGTTGCTTCTGATGTTCTCTACTCATGTTCTTTCCTCTTCACCCCAGGAGTTTCATGTGCCCCTCGTGTGACAAACCATTCGAGGGCGCTTTCCAAATGGGATTTCATCGCTGCCAGCACCAAGGAACTCAGGTTCGATCCCCTCCGGTGAGCCCTATTAAAGGTACGTTCATTGTAACAACCTGTGGAAGAACACTGTTGCTCACGCACCTCCCAAACTTTCAGAAGGCTTCTTCCGCGTCCTTGGAAAAATCTCCCGCCAACCTCCCGTTTGAGAGGCTCTCTTGTTCACCATCATCATGTCTCTCGGTAGTCGGGTTCCATTTGTACAGTATAATCATCAACACCTCCTTAGATAGTGTATCCCTAATTCCTTCCTCGTACTTCATGAATACATGACTACGTATGCTTATGCTTTAAATGATTGTCTGTCCATTCGCAACAAGCCATCACTCTGTACTCATCCCTACTTGAACTTCTCTTCTCTGTTGCCTCCCGGGTACTTCGCGTACCGTGTCTCTCGTAAACACAATAAGTCGTCTGACACACAGTGTGCTAATACAGCACGCACCCCCTCGTTTCATAAACTAAGGCATACGGTGACCGAATCACTCCGGTAATTTCTCCAGCGCATCCTCCCTGCAGGCACGACTACAGAAATAATCCTTCTCGCTCTGCGGCAAAGTCAAGCACATGATACACGGATCCACCAATCCTGAAGTAACTGCTTCCCTACAATCGCATTAGGCAAGCGAACGCGGAATACGAGAGTAAACCGACGAAGACGTACTCGCGATGCCTCTGTGAACAATAATCGCTCGTCTTCATCCCTTTCGCGTCGACATGTACAGGCTTCCCGCAGCCTGGAATAAGACACTCGGTATCGTCGGTGGGTGATTGGGGTGATTGAGCGCTAGCGGGTCCGGGTTGAGCGGCGAACAGCAAGCTAGAGGAAGCAGCCGGTGTACCGTTCATCGGAAACGCGGCTGGCGCTTGAAGTTGGAGGAAGGGGTTGTTCTGAGGAGCGGGGGCCGGGTTCGCAGGGGCGAGGGGAGCTTGTTGTGCCGGTATAGCCTGTGGCGCGGCTGCTGAGTTAAGGGCCGCGAGGAAGGCCTTGACTTGCGGCACTTGCTGGGCAACAAATTCTGTCAGGTGAACAACTAAGCCGTGGTTAATGTGGGGAGGTGGAGCTAGACGTACGTGCTGCCTGCACGGGGTTAAAGGCAGGCTGTTGGCTGTTGGGGGGATTGTTGCCTTTTGGACGTTGGGCTGGTCCCATAGCCTTGCCTCCCTGCGAATTAGCTGCGGCCGCACAGCTCTTGCCACAGAAATCGAAGCCACGGAATTTAGGTTTCGCCTGACATTGCTATAAACAGTGTATGAGATCAGTTGCAGACCGAGGGAATCGGCGAAAGGGGACCAACGATGCACAGATTATTGTTGTTGTTACTCATGGGTGCACTAGGTTGGCCTGCCTGGTTCGCACATGTCTTCGAACAGTAGCGATGGTTGGCAAATCTGCGTTTCTGGTGGCAATACTATGAACGAAGAGTACTAGTCAGATCGTCACGTCCATGAAGGAATAAATCATGGGCGTCATACGTCGCATAGTTGACCGGGTTGCTGAGGTTTCACTCCACGGGTTGCCATAATGTTACGGACGTGAATGTATCGTTGCGGGCAAGACTTTAATACCAAACACGAGGATAGCTGCGAGGACTGGGTGCTGCATGAATGTGCGACAGGCTAGGTGATGAAGAGGCAGTTCACAACATTCTGCGTTGTCGTGCGCAAAGATGGCATCGGATCGTACCGCATTCACTAAAGATACACGTGTCCAGGGTGAGGCCTTGAGGTCAGGGACAGGTTATCCTCACTGACAAAGATTCTCCATGCCGCATGGCTAAATCTAAGTTCAGCTACATGGCACCTGTGACCGGTTTGGAACGCCATTAGATACCCAAACGAATTTTCGTTTCAGGGCCTTTCCCAGCTTGTTGCGGCCCTTCCGATCGGCACCAGCGCCCCAGAACGTGGTACACATGTCGCCAGACGCTCAAACCTCGATGAGTTCAGTGTCTCCAAATGCAAGCTGACGATCAGATTAGGAACGACGTGCTTCCAATAATGCAACACGTGGCCATTCCAAACATGGTCGGATGTGCAAGGCCAGCCGATATTCCTGACACTATCTAAAGAGAATGTTAGCCGCATAAATAGATAAAGGATGAACTGATACGAACGTTGAAAGACTGGAAAAAATGCTCACTCGTCCGATAGCTTTTGGGCTCGTGGGTCACAAGATGCGCAGAAATTTACGTCAACCATAATGCCGGCCATAGTTGTGGTAGCACAGGATTCCGTTGTCTTTGTCGCTGCAGTGTCTGAGGAGAGAAGGGCCTTGATGGGGAGCTTGACTTTGACAGTATTGGACCAGAGTCTTGGGGAAATTTTCGATAGTGGTTGGAGCGAGGTCATGATCTGGCCTTCTGGACAACATACGCGCAAGCATCTCGATGCGGGTGGGGCCAGTTTGACCGACTACTAGTGGGCAACGTCGCTATGCTCATGACATCGAACGGCATTTGCTTCAGGGGCTTTCTGTATAGACATCGAGTCAACGAGAAGGAGAAAGCGGTCCGATTCCGGAACGGGAGCCCTTAGGTAGATGTCAAATGCCACCTACTCGAGTAGACAGCCCATCGCACGCTTTTTGGACTTTCTGCACTACCAATGTCGTCCCCGTATCGACGCGTGTGTACAGCCAGGCTCTGGAGCCTGAAGTACTTAGGATATGCCCGATAAGTTTGGATGAGTGTGGTCAATTCTTTTGTCTTGCCCGTAACGTAATATGTTGGTTGAACTACTCGATGACAAGTCAAGACCGTCGCCTTCACTCAACCAACGTGATAGAACTCCATCCAACCAGTTGCACACGAGTTATCCCCAAAATGGAGTGCTCGCATCCATACACGTTGCGCGTTTCATTCAATTGTCTCGCTGCCGGAAGCATTTTCACTTATGTCCCGACGGCAGTTCTTTGTGCGGGTCTCGATTCTCGAACCAGTTCTGGAGGCGGGACGGGTCACCATTCTATACTTCGCAGCCCCGACCCTCATAGTTCTGTCGGGATGGGGCTCTTTACTGTTAGTGCCTAGTACCAGGTTGATTCTGAAGTTGCGGACACACTGGGGAAAGGTTTGAATCTCCACAGTGGTTGAGGCGGAACATGCTCACCCCTTTGGGCAACTGATATTAAACACCGGCTCTAACTCACCAGTAGGCATCATGTGTCCTTTTCGAGCAGCAGCAAGGATGCCAACCTCCAACAGTCTCTCGACACAGGGAGCAAGTTTGAAGCCAGATTTCGATCTTCCACACCCACGCTCTGTTGCGATACTGGCGTTTGGTACCGCGTTCAATGAAATTTGGTCTAGCGCCACAGATCTAACGATGTTGTCTGCTAGTAAGCAAGGTATGAAAGCGGATCTTTTGCCTCACACAAATCTGATTGCTGATACTAGCCTCTCCAGGGATTGAACGTATTCAATACATGGACGAGGCCTAGTGTGGAATGGACTGTAGATGAGGAACAACACGAGGCAAATGTAATAGCACTGCTTCTTGGCATTTGCTTGATAGCTGACAGTGTCTTTATACTCGGTTCGTCACAACATAGCCTGTTCGGTTTACCTGCAGATCTACATAGAAAAGCCTCCAGTTGGAGATGCCGAGATTATTCAGAACCTTCCTCTTTTTCTAGAAATGAGGATCCGTCCCGACCTGCCTTCATTTTAGATATCCCATGCTGTCTCGTCCCTACTGACTCCCTCACACAGCACTCAGGATCTACCAAGGATCTACATAGCCGTTAGTGTCAATTTTGTGAACGGAGTTGGGCCCTTTGAATCGACAGTTTTTTAGTTCTCAAGAAGTCGTCGCCGGGATACCAGTGCCACCCAAGGATGCGTGGTCACCCTTCCTGGATGTTTCTGTCCTACAGTGCTTCTTGCTGCCCTCTATGTCCTCCGGACCGCGGCTTGATGCGATCAGCCGTATCGCCGTCATCCCCCCATCTCGACATCCTTCTTTCCTGATAACACGCTTGTGTCTTTTCCTCTCTGAACCGAGAACCCCCTTAGCCACCTGCCCGCGATGTTTTCAAGCTCAACATTATGTGAGGTGAGATTGCAGCAAACACGTGTTAGCAAACGCGACAGCTGAAAGTAACGCTAGAATTGCAAGCAACAACCCAAGTACTTCGATAGTGCCACGGGCTTTACGCATCCTTACTGCAACAAGACCTGCGCGCGTCAGGCAAAGCGACAACTTACGAGCCCTTCTGCAACACCATCGACGTCTGATAACTGCGAGGTAGGTCCCCCTTCCACTGTACTCTGTTTCGGAAATCAACCGCTATCGATAGAACTGCAAAGCACGGCCTAAGTACCAAGACCCGGCGTCAGGAGTCACCCATCCCTACTGCGGAAAACGTTGTGCCACTAGCCACGCCAGGTCGTCTTCGCCGACATCATCAGCATCATCCGATAACTGCGTCGTAGGTTCTCCTCACATTGCCCTCTATTTTGGAAATCATTCTCTATCACAAGAACTGCAAATCACGGCCGAAATATCGGGATCCGACATCGGGAGTTATCCATCCCTACTGCGGAAAACGTTGTGCCACTAGCAACACCAAGTCTTCTTCCGCGACGTCGTCAGTATCATCTAACAACTGCATCGTAGGTTCTGCTTTCACTGTCCTGTGTTTCGGAAACTAACGTGTGTCAAAAGCACTGCAAAGCGCGGCCGAAGTATCGAGACCCGGTGTCGGGAGTCACCCATCCATACTGCGGAAAGCGGTGTGCCGCCAGTCACGCCAGGTCCTCTTCTGCGACGCTGTCGACATCGTCCAACTGCGAGGTAGGTTATCCCTGTTATTTAGTGACCTTCGTGTGATCAATCACCATCGATAGCACTGCAAAGCACGACCCAAATATCGAGACCCCGCTTCAGGATTTACCCATCCTTACTGTGGAAAACGTTGTGCCGCTAGCCACGCCAAGCCTCAGCCCAAGGCACAGACAGTGATATCCGCTGCTAATTGTACGTGTCAAGCTTCTTGATGGATATAATAATTCACATCTTTCAAGGGACTTGTCAAGCACCTGGATGTCGGAAAGCACCATTCCAAAACCCAGATGGTTCCTTCTCATATTATTGTGGCCTATCCCATAAAGCGTGAGCGATCGGTACCCTGATATAATCAATTCGAACGTCTGACCCTTGCACTTCTTGACTTCCAGACTTGGGCAGACGATATGCTTGATGTGCCGCGAAGCGCCCAAACAGCCCAAGTCGCATTTCTGCAGTGAAACTTGCAAAGACGATGCAGATAGCAACGGTCCTATGATCCTTGAGGTTACAAAGGGACACGTCACACATAAGAGCAGTTCGTGGTTTTTTGTTTCTCTTATCCGCGTTCTGTGACGTCGCCTTGAACGCACACAGTTGAGGACCAGTTCAAGACTTCATGGCGCCACACTGGGAAACCCTGCCCTAGCGTACGCTTCATTTACAAGATCATCGTTCAACGGGCATCACTCGCTAGCTACAACTCATACCGGTGAGAATTGTTGCCCAACCCATGTTTTTTCATTTCGAGAGGATGCCGACCGTTTTCTCAGTGCCGAGGTCGAAGCGCGGGGACAGTTCGAAGCAGCAGGCCTCTCTGCTGGGAACGAGCATAGACGCTGGCACGGCACTCGGAGAGAGTGCAACATCGGCGACAAGAGTCATACGACGTTGTGCACATCTTCGGACTGCCCAATGTGCAGCATCATCCAGACGTCCTTCGATCTGAGCATGTTTGGGTCGAAAACTGGATGGGGAAGGTGAATCATTTCGGAATAACGAAATACCTATCAGATCTAACCGTCTCAACGTAGGTTTGGCAAAGGGATATACACGTCATCGACGTCTTCCAAGTACGCCCCTTCATGAGAGTGCTGGTACTCGTTCACTCACGATGCAACCGTTGTAGGGCCGACGACTACGCTAGCACCGATTCCTCGTCCAAGCTGACGGCAATCCTCCTGAACCAGGTGGTAGTCGGTAAGGGCTATAAGATGCTCAGCGATGACACATCCTTAGTGGCACCACCGTCTGGGTTCGATTCGGTGCGCATACTTTGTTTATATGAACGGTGCTGGTCGTAATTTTCTCTTTTCACCAGGTGCTCGCCGAGAAGGGAGGAAGTCTCAATCACGATGAGCTGGTCGTCTACAGGGATGATGCCATCAGGCCGTCATACCTCGTGCTATACGAGCAGTAGCGCTACTGGTACAGTACGACGTATGATGCAACATAGCGTTGATTCTTCAAGACATCTTGCAGCTTCCCTGTACTACTCAAACATTTTTAGATCACTATTCCGCCACCCCATAATTTCACAATCAACTGTGAGTTTGTAATATATGAAGACCTATTACTGTGTCGCCCGTCGGATACTTAACCTGGAAAAAGCATCTTGCCGCATTGATCTTAGTAAAATATCAGAGCTTCAGACAGATTCTGTCGCGTTTTCTAGACTAGGTGACTGCTACCCTCACCCCTCAGAACCCCTCAGAATACATGTAGTACCATTTAAATATTGATATTAATATGCGTCAAACTGAGATTGCAATAGTTTGTGTTGTCGAACTTTGGTTGATGTGATTCATTGATGCCTTGTGGCCAGCCGTTTACCATTCACCACGATCATCAGGATGCTGATCAGGCGTGTCTGGCTGCCCGTGTCCTCATGTCTCCAACGGCTTCGCATTGCGCACTGGTTATCACGGCATGCATCACCGCGGCAGTAGGAACGCGTCACGTTTGGCCGCCCTCAGTGAAACTGCCAAGCAGTCACTGCGTCGTTTCAGGCGCAGATCATCCATGCCGCACTGTGCTGTGTGCACGCCTTAGGACAACCTCGCTGTCGGATAATTGCAGCAAAGGATGGACATAAATAACGCGTAATTCATTGTGCTGGAGGTGCACGTTTCAGCATGTTGACCGACGACCAGTTCGCCCTCCAAGACTCGAACGGGAGGCGCAATCGGGTTGTATACCTGCCTGCGACTGATCCTCTTTATGACTTCGGTGAGTTGGTGCTGTGTTCTTTTCGGTATTCCTAAACACCGAACCCATCCACAGTGGAGAAGAGGTTCATCAAAGGTTGGAAGCATCCTGACAAACCCAGACCACCCGTATACGCCGTGTTCAAGATATTATTGACAAAGGAGAACCTTGAACCATATCGAAAATACAGGTTCGTATTCATCTTTTGACGTTCTGTTTCGACATGAACGTATGTCAACGCTTCTCGCAAGGACCCGGGTAGAAGCCTCGCCGAGCGTCCGAGTACACCCAAACTCGCGAATCGAAAAACTTCTCTTCCACGGTACCAACCGACGTTGTCTTCTTGCGGAGGACAAAAGCAGGCTCCGGCTTTGTGAGCTCCCTGAGTGTCATCTTTGCCGAATTGTGGGTGCATCGTTCGATATCGGGAAGTGTGGTACGTCTTCGCCATGCACCGTGCTTGTAACCTGGGCCGAGAGCTCATGATTATGGAAATTCAGGGATGAAGCACCAGTTCCGTCGGTGAGCATTTTGATCCTTTGGCTCCTTGCGGAAGTCCTGATGGTTTCAACTAGGTTTGGAACTGGGATATATTCGACTTCATGTTCTTCGAGTAAGCTTCCTTGACCTGCTTCTCCTTCGCGGGTCGCCCATTTTTATTTTTTCGCAGAGGCTGACGACTACGTTCTGAATGCCACAAAGAAATCCACTTTTCGCGTGATGCTGGCAAGCCGTGTGGCTGTTGGAAAGCCTTTCAAGCGACGGCAGAATGGAACGGGTCTCACAGGACCTCCTTCGGGATATCATTCAGTAAGAGTATGCCATGCCCGCATTTCTTCCTTCGCTAATACATGGTATAGATTGTAGGAAAGCCCGGGATTCATCTCAATTATCCGGAAACTGTGGTTTACGACAACGATGCCATCCGTCCTGCCTTCTTGATTGTTTACGGTTTCCCGCCAGAAAAGGATCTAAACGCTTTGCGTTCTGTCATTTCGAGACTATTCAAGACGCCAATTGCTTCCTAACACGAGAGTTCTGTGTGCTCACTTAATTATAATTCAATTACAGTATTTATTCTTGCGACTACACCATCGGTTGATCTCTGCCATTGTCTGTAGGAGCGAAACCGAAACAAAGAAGTGGACCCGTGCTACTTGCGATATACAAGGATGCACACTGGGATGATTGCGTCCGCAGTAGGCACAAAGACAGATTCACTTTCTGCACTCTGGCGTTCGGTCAGCACGCAACGAGCCGGTCCGTATAGCCAAATCCCTTACCGTGTTGCTCCCAATGGTACCAGATTCCACGACGACACTGCACCCAATCGACACACGATATGGAGAAGACGTGCAAGAAGTCGCGAAGTAGTCAGCTCGGGCCGAATTTCGGTAAGAGTATATCCCGTCTCCAAACCTAGATGCGGGTCTTAGCAATGGCAGTCAGAAGACCCAACAGGAGCCCACCGTCCGTTATTAAGCGGTGCGCCAAAGGCGAAGGAGTTGAACGACGACTTGACGATGCAGCAAATGCCACATGACTTGTAGCTGCACAACACTGATGTGGAATCGACTCCAAAATTGCAAATGCACTGAGAGCTGTGATAGGTATGTATCTCCACTGCCGAAGAAGAGGCAGCACTAGTTGGGATGCATCCATCAGGGCAACTGGCAACAAATACTGCTTGCAACGCACCGATAAGCGTTTTGCTTCGTTCGAGCGTCATGAGAAACGTCGACCTCAAAGATTTTCTCCACCGTAGGGGCAGGCTCAGGAGATTTCCACTGGCCAATGAATTGATCTCTATCTGGCGGTAAGACTATCAGTACGCCCTCTCTAGTTCAGATTTAATCAAGCATACAGTTTCGGAACGTCCTCCCGTTCGGACGCAACTCCCTAAGGCTCCCTTGACCGTGCGCGCGGCGGTCGCATGAAATGCACAGCGCGCCGACTGTGCGTGGCAAGACGGCGCAGCTCTCGCATGTCTCTACGATACCTTGCACCACCCCTTCCCTGCGACTTACAATCAATGCTGCGCAATAGTCATACAAGAAAACACTTGCTTTGCATGTGCCTCCGAGCAGAAATTAGCGAAGGCTGATTTTCCCGTCGCACGGCAGCCGCGAAGTTTGCAGCTGTCTGGAATCGGTCCTTGTCCATTCCGCGCACATGTTCTGCTGCAGTACTGGTGTTTAATGCCATTTTCGACGAACTTTGGTCTCGCGCCGCAGATCTAGGAATGCCATCAGCTATTCACTGAAGGAACGAGCGCGTATCTCTCACCTCGCATAAATCCACTTGAGGTGGGCTGCTACTTCCCCAGTGACCGAGCTTCTTCCGGAGCATTGTACGAGGTTAAGCGTGGAATGGAGTACAGATAGTGAAGGATGAGTGGTCAAGGTGATATCAGTATTCCCTCGGCATTTGCCTGAACCCTGATACTATTGCCTCACCTGGACCTCGTGCTTCGGATGCTAAGATGCCGAGTCGATGATCGAGATTTCCATCTCTACAAACGCGGTCGCTGCATTGGTTTCGACATACCCCGTTGTTGCCCCTCCCTCTAGACTGCCGTTACACAACGATCAGGATTTAATCAGTTCGTCTCATCCAGTCCCCACTTCAGCTTCCTTTCTCCCTACAAACAGGCCTGCAGGTTGCCTCCGCACTACTCCATTATTCAGTTCCAATGTCGTCGACCACTGGCACTAGCACAACCACTCCATTATGCGAGGTGAGATCATCGAAGCGCGAATCTTGCAAGATACACGAGCTAACATGAACACTAGACCTGCAACCTTCGTCCCAAGTACTTCGACGGTGTCACCACTCATCCATACTGCAACAAGACTTGTGCAAATAAGGCAAAGCCAACGCCCTCCAGGGCGTCTACGACATCATCAAACAACTGCGACGTACGCCCGTCCTTCATTCTCTCCTAGCTGCGATGTGACATTGTACCCACAGCATTGCAAAGTACGACCTAAGTATCGAGACCCATCGGGATTCACCCATCCGTACTGCGGCAAGAGTTGTGCTACTAGTCACGCCAAGTCTACGCCTAAGAAATCAACAGCGAGCACATCCGCTAAGGGTATGAATACGGACTAATGACAATGAAAACGAAGATTTATTGTGGGTTTTACAAGCGACTTGCCAAGCTCCCGGATGCCAAAAGGCACCCTTTGCAAACGCCGACGGCTCGCTCTCGGATTACTGTGGACAGGTGCACAAAACGTGAGTCACCACACAATAGCGCCTGAAGAAGCGACATCTGACCATGGCTTTCTTTTCGGGTAGGCTTGGGGAGACAATATGCCTAATGTGCCGCCAAGTGCCTAAGCTGCAGAAATCGCATTTCTGCAGTCAGGCTTGCATCGACGATGCGGAAAGCAAGGGTCCTATGGTCCTCGAGGTTCCAAAGGGACATGTCACGTTCAAGAGCGGTGTGTCGCGCCTTTGCGTATCCTCCTGACTCAAGGCCTAATCCCGGCCTACAGTGGAGGAACAGTTCAAAACCTCATGGCGGCACACGGGGAAACGTTGTCCTCCTGTGCGCCGCGTGTACAAGATCGTTACCCCGCATGCATCTCTAGCGAGCTACAATGCATACCGGTAGCCTCGTTTCCCTCGTCCGCCATCGATATACGGAGGAAACTGACATATTTGCTCAGTATCGCCGTAGAAGCGCGTGGCCAGTTCGTGGCAGCAGGCCGGGCACCTGGGAATGAGAACAGACGCTGGCATGGTACACGGAGGGAGTGCAATATTGGGGACAAGGGCCGTACAACGTTGTGTACATCTTCGAATTGCCCGATGTGCTGCATCATCCGGACATCCTTCGATCTGGGCAGGTTTGGGTCAAAGACGGGGTGGGGAAGGTGAATCGTTTCGAGAATTGGAGTATCTATAGGATCTAACTGTTTATAGGTTTGGCAAGGGAATCTATACATCTTCGACATCTTCCAAGTAAGCTGGTTCGTAAGAATGTGTATCTGTACTCACCATGCGTCGTGTCTAGATCAGACGACTATGCGAGCAACGACTGCTCGTCGAAGTTGACAGCCATCCTATTGAACAAGGTTGTCGTGGGCAGAGGCTGCAAGATGCTCAACGATAACACAACCTTGACTGCCCCGCCCGCTGGATTCGATTCGGTGAGCAGTTTTTCATATGAGAACTGTACTGGCCGTGACACGCCTGCTAGGTGCTAGCCGAGAAGGGAGGAAGTCTTAACCACGATGAATTGGTTGTCTACAGGAACGATGCAATCAGGCCTTCGTTCCTCGTGCTGTATGAGGCGTAGCGCCTCCGAAGTAACTTATATACACCTCTCTATATATTATGCACTATCTGTCCATTTACCTAAAGCACGAAACAATGTAAAGAGTTAACTTATATAGCAATAGGCATTCAGATGCCCCTGGACCTCTGCGGCAGGCGGATGTTAACCGTTGACCCCCATGCCAACCAAATCAACACGCCCATCCCTGCGGTCAATGTCATGCTAAGCAACATCAACAAGACTGCCCAACGCAGAGCTCATCGAAAAGTACTTACACCTCAATCACTGCGATTGCTGTTCGTGAAACTAGGCATCACTATATCGTGAGAGCGTGAAGAACCAGCAGCCGTACCGAATAGACCCCGGATCTGCCCACAATATACCAAGCCCTCGCAATGAGCCTTGACTAGCAAGCCAGGAAGTGCACCGTTCAGCAGCCCGGCGGCGACGATCCACAGCAGCCAGGTCGCGAGGACCCAGATCGACTGGGCACCGACCGACGCGATGGGGTGCTCAGCCCATGTAGGGTGAAGGAACAGCATGCTGTATCCCCCGCCGGTTAATGAAGTCCAGCAAGCACAGAATCTATAGACAGAACTTCGCATTAGCGAGGGCCGTGGTCGTCAGATAAGTATGACTCGCAGGAGAAGAATAGCCGCCGCATGGGTTTGCGAGTTTGGGGAGTTGTGGAAGTATGCGTCCTGTATGACCAGCCAGCTCGCGAGGGATATCTACAAGGGCTGTGTGTGAGCTAGGAGGTTTACGTTGTTGTGCTCATACCTCGATCAGGCTGCTTATGACGATGAATAGATAGAAGGCTAATCAACAACGGAATGAATCGACCGACACTCTAGGCGATAGTATGTGTAGAAACTTGCCAGGTGCGTAGCGCTGTAGGCGGACTCCGGATGGCTTGTTAAGGCCTCTGGGGTTGCTCCGTGCATAACGGTATGTCATAAAGAAGGCGCAGAGATATGTGACGAAGAATAGTGCACTCCCGACTGCGATGAGCGTACTGAGGGTCCCGGAGTACGATTCCCGAGACTGGTCAGGCACCTGCATTGAGGAAGAAGAGCTAGTAATAACGGCCATAGAGCCAGCAGAAGACACCTCAGAGCTGAGTAAACCGAAGAACATGCTGTAGGGTGTGTGGAGAGGCGGATAGACAGTGAACAGCCTCAATAGATTGGGAAACGAGGTAATTAAATTGTGCTCGAACAGGGCTGGAAGGCGCGTGTTATCAATGAAAAACAGGTGCACATCTAGCCGCCGAAATACTTGTAAGCAAGCTATTAAGAAGGGAGGTAAGAAAGGAGGTTAGAGCGTTATCCTTGAATATTGGTAGCAAGCCTCAGGAGACATGGTGGGGAAGTTCAACCACAACCCGAGACTCGCGACATCGCCTGCCCTGAAGCATCACGTGCAACGAATGTCCTTGTCACGTCGTGGTGTGTCAGCTAGCATTTGCCAATTGCAAGGAGTCCTAAGGAGCAGGAATATAGTTCAACCCGTTACCCGTATACTGTAGACCTATATGATGGTAGGAAATTCTATTCCGGACCCATTACGGATGTCACCACATTGATTTCTGTTGCGGTGGCGCATCTTGATTTTTTGAGCGAACTATCAGACGGAAGATATACTGCGCATAGGCATAGAGCATTCGCATGAAGGTACTTAGCACTAGAAGTCGATAGCACACGTAAAGCATAATCCCGGATCGCCGCACACTCTCTTGTATATCCCACAATCATATTTTTTGAATCCGGCAACCTACTACTCAGGGTGCGAAGAGAGTCTCGAGGAACTCCTTGCCGGCAGCCTGGACCTTTGGCTTCTTGGCCCCCTGCTTCTTCAGGCGCTCCTGTTTGACTGTTAGAAAGAGAACGTTAATAAAATATTGCGAATATATGACAAGGGCAACGTACGGAGTTCCTGGCGACGGAGGGTCTTCGCGTAGGGGTTGAGACGGAAGAGAACGGCCTTGTTGACGAGGGGGTTCTTCTTCTGCGTCCAGGGGCGCTTCTGCACCTTCTGGCCAGCAGGGCGGACGACGGACTGGATCTCATCGGAATTGATCAGGCGGGTGACATCGGGGTTGGAGATCTTCGACGTGGGAAGGATGTAGTCCTTCTTGTACAATGCAGCCTTGTCGAACGTGCCGTAGACCGCGTCGAGCTGGGAGAATGCACCCTCAGTCCAGATGACGAAACGGCCAAGATGACCACCAGGTGCGAGCTGCAGGAGGTTGAGCCTCCTGACGTTGACCAGCTCGACACCAGGGAGGTTGCGGAACGCCTTGACGATGCCGTTGTCCTCGTTGTAGACAATGAGCGGGCCGCGGCGCTGGCGGTGCCTGCGGTTCCTCATCTTGCCCTTGCCGGCGCGGAGTTTGCGCGAGTTGGAGACCTTGACGACGTCGGCGTAGGCTTTCAAGGACTTGAGGAGCGCAACGGCCTCCTTGGTCTTTTTGAAGGACTCGGCCGCACTGACGACGACGAGGGGAACCTCCTCGATCTCCTCGATGCGGTGTCCACGGGCAAGGACGAGCGAGGGGAGGGCAGTAGCGGCGAGGGCCGAGACAACGGCGAAGCGGCGTTGGTTCTGGTTCACCTTGACGTGCCACTTGCGCCATGTCTTGGTGGGAGCGAACATGCGCCCACCACGGCACATGTTACCGAAGGCAGCCTAGATCAACCCCTCAAATTAAAAATGGGATAAAATGTGATTTTTACATGCACCACACACCTGACCGGAACGGTGGGTTCCTCCACCACCAACACGGGGGATACGTGCCACGGCACGACCGGTACCCCAGGACTCGGCACTGGTCTGGTGGCCAGCCTTCTCGCTAACGGCATAAGCCTGCCTCTTGTTCTTCGCGATGCTCTCTGTTTACACCTCCGATTAATCCTTCGCATTCCTTAACGTGTGCATATCTCTTGATCACTCACTGTGCACTTGAGCGACAACGTCCAGCCTGATGGGTGCGGTCAAGACCGCAGGAAGGGGAAGCGAAGTCGAGGGCTCTGTAAAGCTCAGGATCAGAGGTTACTCCTCGTACATAACATCATGCTGCTTACCGCCGGAGGACGAGCGGACGTTGACAGTCGGTCGGGAGGCCATGGTCGGTGGTCTTGAGGTCTTGATTTTTTAGGCAGCTCTCAATCCGGAATACACAGTGCACACGAATTAGGGTTTTGCCGGTGCAACTGTACAGTCGATTGTTGCACAGCACGTGCAAGGCTAGGCTTCACAAGCAAGCACAAATATTCACCTAATTTTATGACGTCACCAATTCAAGTTCAAGGTCTTGCGAAATCTTCGCAAAATTTGTGAACAACTTATGATTCGATGCGCTCTCTGTTATGTACCTCAGTGGGGTAAGAAGGTAATTTCCTATAGCTACGATTGCCCAAACAGGGTAATGTCGACCTACGCCAACATCGAGACGACCGAGAGGCTCAAAACAAGTGGCAGCAGCGAGACTACCGCTATAAATAATATAGTGGTACACAGTGTTCACCTAGTTCTGCGATGTTGGGTATCGTGCAAGGTGGTTCGACTTGATATCAATATTTAGCTTCTTGACCAGTCAAGAAGTTCATTTGACCTTGGGTCCACTTCGTATAGAGCATAACACATTATCATTCTGATACAATAGCACTTCATAGTACATATTATGGACTCCATCTCCCAAACGATAGGTGTGGTAGCACTAGGCCAGGCGATTAAACGTTGACGTTGGCGGGTGTGCAGCCAACAGAGACCAAGCTGTCTGCAAAGAAAGTCACAGTCAGTCAAGCAGCCCATCGACAGGGAAAAATAAATAGTTATGGCAAGCTTACTGATGTTGTTCTTGTCGCAACAGACAGGCTGTGTGGTGCTGGAGACAGAAGCATCGTCAGCACATATTCTAAACAAACAGTTGTAAGAGGTTACACACCAGCTGTTGCCCTGGGCGGCGACGACGCCAATCGGGTTGCAGTGAACACCGAACTGACCAGTAACACCTTGAGCGGCGGCGCCAATGAGGTTGTGAAGGAGTGCAGCACCGGAAGCGGTCTGGCTATTGGCAAGCCGGTTGCAGCATTGGACGGTGCCGGTATTGCAAGAGTAGGTGGGGTTGGTGGGGACAGCGAGAGCAGAGAGGGCGAGAGTGACGAGAGAGAAGAGGGCGGTCTTGGAGAACATGTTGATTGGATGGAGAGTGAAGAAACTCGGATGTGTGTAGAGTGGGTGTGAAGACGAAGGGTGTTTCGACTGAAGAAGTGGGGAGAAACCTGAGGGTCTTTATACCTTTCGCCACAGTGGTTTCCGACTTTGGGAGCGAAGAGGAATACTTAGTGATGGTCCAAAAGTGGGAAAGGCTCCCCTCACATGGCGTTTGACGGTCAGGGTTGTGAGGAAGCGTTCAAAACGTATTTGACAGTGGCGCTTGCGAATAGTACCTGGCAGAAAAACAGACTCGGAGAAGCGCTCAGGTATGTCGTAATCGAAAGAAGAGCAGTCGTTAGATTCTTGAACAGAATACTACTTTCTATAACCGGACGACTAGGGATGCAGATTGCGCCCCCCAGCCTCGAGGAACTCGGGGGGTTAAGGGCATCGCGTCGTTCAGAGAACAGGTTCAGCAGACAGCGAGATCTCTGCAAGCGCTCGAGGAACGACGTATTGGCATGTTCGGGTCGTGGATGCGTTAACAAGATCCATTGTTACGGCAACTACCGAAGGGGGCATGGCTTTCGATATACTGATCTGCATCAACGTTGCTTTGGTTTACTGAAACCTCGTTTGGCCATATGTTCTGTCTAGCCCCGTTCATAACTGTTGCACAAATATGTTCCCTGAGTGCAATGTACCGAATTGTATGGTGGAAATCGACGGCGGTGCGTTACGCACCATGTTGGTGCCGAGTTGGCAACCCGAGCTGCATTATGCGTGACGGGTGGTCATTTAGGAAACCGATGCGTCACAGGCCCCGTCCAGACTACCCTTGACAGAGGACTTTTTGCTGATCAGGTAACAACTGGCCCGCCGTTACGCATTTTGCCGGGCGAATAGGCAACTTTTTTGGCCGGCGTACGCGTTACGGTACAGTATTATAAAGGGTAGCGATGCATTAGCCGTTTCTGGCATTCACGGTGCACCGAATAACAACATTAAATTCAATTCGTCGATTATTAACCTCCTGCATTAGCGGGCCACCTTTATTCGCGATTGCGGCAAAACCTGCCAGGTCGAATTGTCTTTCTTGAAGGTAATTCAGGGTGAGAAGCCTGTCTCGGGATCCGCAGATGCTCGTGCTCCCAGTGCGGCAGGCTTTTTATCTTTGTGGTGACGAGTTAATGTGGTTCGCGATGGAAGCTACAAAGCACAGTCCAACAAGCTATTCATTGTCGCGCGCCATCCTACAGAGCAGTTACACGCTGAGTTGCAAGTTTCTGGAAGAACTGACCGTTGGCTGGTTCCCTTGAGGTCATCGGCACGCTGCATGTGCACCTCTCCGCGGATTTCTCTCGAGGCGATGTTCATTAGCGCCACTGTCAAATACGAATTTGAACACTTCCTCGCTCACAACCCTGACCGTCAATCGCGGGGAGTGGGGAGCCTTTCCCGCTTTTGGACCATCGTTAAGTATGCCTCTTCGCTCCCAAAGTCGGAAACCACTGTGGCGAAAGGTATAAAGACCCTCTGGATTCTCCCTATTTCTTCAGTCGAACATCCTTCGTCTTCACACCCACTCTACACACATCCGAGTTTCTTCACTCTCCATCCGATCAACATGTTCTCCAAGACTGCCCTCTTCTCTCTTATTGCTCTCGCCCTCTCTGCCGTCGCTGTCCCCACCAACCCCACCTACTCTTGCAACACCGGCGCCGTCCAATGCTGCAACCAGCTCGCCAATAGCCAGACCGCTTCTGATGCTGCACTCCTTCACAACCTCATTGGCGCCGCCGCTCAAGGCGTAACTGGTCAGTTCGGTGTTCACTGCAACCCGATTGGCGTCATTGCTGTCCAGGGCAACAGCTGGTATGTAACTTTTTAGAGTGTGTCGTTGTGCGGGCGTGTTGACGTTGCTCCTTTCTCCAGCACCACACAGCCCGTCTGCTGCAACAAGAACAACATCAGTAAGCTTGCCATAACTCTTTATTTCTCCCCGTTGATGGGTTGCTTGACTGACTATGACTTTCTTTGCAGACGGCTTGGTCTCCGTTGGATGCACACCCGCCAACGTCAACGTTTGATCGCCTGGCTTAGTGCTACTACGCGTGTCATTTGGGAGATGGAGTCCATAATACGTGCTTATAATGTGCTATTGTAGCGGGTTGATAATGCGTTCATACGATTTTGCTCAAGCCGTGCATTGCCCGCTGTGACGATCATAGTCTACAGCTTGAGTCTAGGAGTCTCTACCATCATGGCAGCGTACCCAACACCAGAGCAGAGTATCAGTCGCCCACCACTTGTGGAACCGGACAGAGTGGAGCATACACAACTCAAGCTAGGCGGCTGCGGGCCATCTCCAGTCATCCATGTCATTTGCCCGCTAAGCATCATTGACCATCTTCGTCTCTCGCCACGAGTTCCTAGCCTTGGTTAGAGTCGGCTGGCTTGACTCTTGATGATTTTCAGCACGCGTGGTCACACGATGGCGTGTAGTCTGGCGTCCGCGGAAGGGGCTTCAAGTGCCCAGACAGAGTCCCGACTCTTGCTGGGAGCAAGGATGAGGCTGGCAGCACAATCACACCTGATAACGAGAGCAATAAATGGTATATATAATACAAAATTGTAACTGAGTGAGACTGGTGCTCCTCGAAATTTTGTTGGTCATGTAACTCGCCACCCTACTCCGAATCAGGCTTGTAATCCGGGCGCAACGAACGCACGGTCTTGCCTATTGATCAAGAATGTTAACATTATGTCGAAGATGTGACAGGGTAGGGGACAATACTGACCTGCGCGCCAGATCTCCTGGTTGTTGATGACCTCGAGCTCCTTGGCGAGATCCTCGCGGTACGTCGAGCGGCCATTGAACTCCAGAGACTTGCGAGTCTCAGTTCCATTCCGCACGCTCTCGTACAGCTGCTCGAAGATGGGCACGTTGGCCTTTTCGAACACAGGGGCCCAGTCAAGGGCACCACGGCGAGCGGTGGTGGAGCAGGCGTTGAACATGTAGTCCATGCTGGGCAAGCGAGTAATCGGTGAATGAAAAGTTGATAGCGTTATTGGGATGATGCGTACCCTTTTTGGCCAATGAGCGGGTAGAGGGATTGGGTCGCCTCCTCGACGGTTTCGTTGAACGCTTCCGACGGTGTGTGACCGTTCTTGCGGAGAACCTGGTATTGTGCCAAGAAGAGACCCTCTGGGAGGAATGATGAGGAAAGAGTCTGCCATATCAACGACGGCACGTACGAATAGCTCCCATCAACTAGAAAGACGAACAAACGCCGTTAGCTCCCAGTTCAGGATGACACTAAGGAGACAAACGAACCACACCACGTTCGCCGTAAAGGTCGGAGTACACTTCTTTCTCGAATGTTGTGTCGTACATGTAACCAGATCCAACAGCAACACCGAGGGCAATAGCCTTCTCCTTAGCCTTGCCAGTGACATCCTGGAAGACGGCGATACTCGAATTGATACCGCGACCCTCTTTGAACAAGGTTCGGACGGTCCGGCCAGAGCCTTTAGGCGCAACGAGGATGACGTCAACGTCGGGAGGAGGGATAACCTTGGTATCCTCCTTAAACACCACCGAGAAACCGTGTGAGAAGTACAGGGTCTTGCCCTTGGTGATGAGGGGAGCCACGACGGGCCAGGTCTGGGACTGGGCGGCGTCGGACAAGAGGTTCATGATGATGGTACCCTTGTTGATGGCCTCCTCGATGGAGAAGAGGGTCTCGCCAGGCACCTGAATGAACACGTCAAGTTAGAACAAGACGGGAAGCGAATTAGAATTTTTCTCACCCAACCGTCCTCAACGGCCTGACGCCAGCTCTCACCGTTTTTGCGAACACCAACGATTACGTTAAGGCCGTTGTCACGAGCATTCAAGCCCTGACCGTGACCTTGTGAACCGTACCCAATAAGAGCGAGGGTGTCGTTTTTGAAGTACTCCTGAAGTTTAGCCAAGGGCCAGTCGCTACGCTCATAGACAACCTCCTTCGTGCCAGCAAAGTCAAGGGTCTTGACACCACGAGCACCCTATAGAATATCACAGTTGAAATCCTTGTGCACAGTGCAGGTGACCGTATGGGACCCACCTGGACAGCAGAGCGTTGGGCACACCGTGCAACAGCAGCCTGTGCAAGCAGCGAATATGAAGCAGTCTGGGCAGGCTTGAGAGCGACCTTCGACAGTGCGCGCGGTGCACGGCGAGAGGCAGCGCGGAGGGCTTGCGTTGCTGAACGGGATGCGAGGGAGGCCATGGTGGTTGGATGAATCTCAGAAATTCAAAACTTTTTTTAAATTGTCTGTTGAGTCACGACATTCGGCCGACCGCCGTGTTTCCGATTAGGGCCGAACTTCTTCCCTCCTGATATGCCTCTGTTTCTGTCTCCTCTCACCTGTGGCAGCTGTGAGATAGACATCGGGAGCAAACCCTGAGCTTTCCGGACAACGTTATTCGATTTCCTCTTGGATGCATATAAGCAGTGGTCTGCATGACCCCGCATTACCCTCATCGCGTCCTCTGCTAAATTCACGACAACCAGATCAACTCCTAGGTAGGTTTGCATTGGTCATATGTTACTTTTGTTGCGCCTCAAATGCCTGACTACGCCTAGATATGGTCGGACGTGGCGTCGCACAGTGGTCACCTTAACTTGAGAACATTGCCGGCTGAGACCGGGCCGGCATTCCTGACACGTGATCGCACAGTCTTGGTCGTTGCCAGTGGCATTGAGCTGGACTCTTTTGAGGCTGCCACCACCGCCACTGATTCGAGCGCATCTCGGCTATCGAAGGACCTATCATTCACCTCGTTTCTTGTCAGTGGGAATGTGGAAATATGGGAGTGTCCTCGCACGTTCAAGCTTTCGACTGGTTTCCACCCAACCTAGGGTGACGAGATGTCATACGCGGAACTTATCAGTGAGCGTTTCGTTCGTTGAACTAGAACAATTTAATCAGTCAATTTTCGCAGCGTGCTCCTTCTTCTCAGATTGCTGGTGGACTAGCTACTCATCTGACAAGGGCTGCAGCATCTGCAGCATCTTTGAGACCACGATCGGCGGGAGATGACTTAACTCAGCCGTTACAGGAAGTCTCGCCAGACGACCTTCCGATCGTTAGTACTGGAGATCGTAAGGTTGCCATTGGATGGGATACACGGACTTGGTCGCGGTTGTGCGTCGCATTACGTCTTTATCTGGCTGTCGCTCATGGGCTGTATATAGTCATAATATATGGCTCCGAGATCATTGTCGATGCTCGAAATGCTTCCATTCCGTCACGAAACAGCGTCTCGTAAACACATTCGAAGTAAAGATGTCATGAGCCTTGCCTTCCTCTGGTTCTAACAATGTGGGCACCCAGATACCCGACGACATCACACCCGTCAGTGTCGAACCAAAAGTCGAAGGTCTTGCAGTAACATGTAAGTCTTACGTGATAGCAATGTGAACGCGTCTTAACAGGACTATAGGGCCATCCTCCGACACTCATGTTTCTCTATACCCGTGGTCATGGCTTCAACGACATTCTTACGATCCAGTGATCCACAAGCATGACGTAGAGGAAGAGTCCGTGTTTTTGCCACCGTAGGAATGTGAGCTAATGCTTGTTTAAACTATAGAAAAATCTTGTGGGGTAAAAAAATTGATCAATCCCCACCGACAGTAACGTACGATGAAGCAATGGGTGAAGATGACCGGGGGTTGTTTAAATGGTTAACTAACATTGCAAGTACTATATTTCATGCTTCGTGAGGTTTGTGCTGAGAGTTTTTCAGGACAAGTTCGGATTTTCTCTTGTGCAGGGTGTAACCGCCACACCAGAAGCGACGGAAAAACTCGTTCAGCGGATCGGCTTCATCCGTGAGACTCAATGTTGGTTCCGACTACATCTCGCAGATGTCTATGGCTTATTTATTTCTCTAAAGATGGTCGCTTTTGGGACTTCACCTCGGACTTGGCAAAAGGAGACATGGCGTACACGACGGTTGCTCTCGGCGCACACACCGACACTACCTACTTCGTACTGCGATCCCAGTCCGTGATTGATCCCCCGCTGATTTCGCACAGACAGATCCATGCGGCCTACAGGTGTTTCATCTTCTCTCCCACACAGACGGTTTCGGTGGCGCGTCTCTCCTCGTTGACGGCTTCTATGCTGCCTCCATCCTGAAGGAGCTGTACCCTAACGCGTATGAACTCCTGTCGAAGGTCCATATTCCTGCCCATGCTGCTGGCGAGCCGTCAGCGCTCTACCGTCCCAGCCCATCATCAGGTTACCCTGTGTTATCCCATGACTCTGTGTCTGGAGAGTTGACACAGGTTCGGTGGAACAATGACGATAGGAGCGTCATGAACCATTTGGACCCACAGCTCGTCGATGAATGGTACGTTCGCCACCTCTGTATTTTCCGCTCTGATGAAACCTTCACTCTTATTAGGTACAGCGCCATTCGGGCGTGGAACGAATGTCTTACCAGCCCCGATTCTGAGTTCTGGATTCAGCTCCAACCAGGGACTGCGGTTGGTAAGAGAAGCCTCTCCCCCGAGGGTCCATAATTGTCCGCTCACATAATTGCTAGTTATCGACAATCATCGCGTTCTCCATGGCCGCTCAGCGTTTGATGGAAAACGTCGGATGTGTGGCGCGTATGTCGGTGTCGATGAATACCGCTCGAAACTTGCAGTGCTCACGGAGAAGTTCGCCCCGGATACCGTCCTACGATCCACGAACGAGCTACCAATGGCAGTTGCCAACGGACGGAATATATGGAACTCGGCGCTGTGAGGATTTATTATATGTATATTGATCTTTGCGAGCAAAGGAGGACTACTGAGTTGTCTGGTATTATCTCCCCGAGTTCCCGCTCGCTGCAATTGTATCACGGCATACATAATGCTACTGTTGTTCTCTACTTTCCGAGAGCCTGTTTTCATCAAAGCTAGAACCCCTGATCCGCTTTGGCAGATCCAGGGGCCCCTAAACCGAATTTGAAGCCGGTGAATGACGCGAAAGACGCATCGATGGCTAAGTTGTTCCGAATCTGGGCAGCATTTGAGAAACGGGATGTGCAGTCTTGCCCGAAAATAGGGTTAGGGCTTATTAGTATTTCTGAGACTTGCACCCACTGCTTTTCACACAACCGACCTTGTACCAGGCTCGTACAACGGGTTACGACATGTCCACCCCCTCAAGACGGGCATCGTTTGAATCCGACGATGACCTTATCGTCATGGAGGAGGACGATGCGTTCAGTATGTTCGGAGGTTTCTAAGTAAAGTTCTACTTTTTCACACATTTTACTAGCTTCAGATAGCCAAGATTCCGTGGAGAGTAGCGAGGAAGAAGATGAGGAAGATGAGGAGTATGAGCCTGTGAGCGCAGAAGACGGTGCAGCAGAGGAAGAAATTGAGGGTGATTTCGAGTAGGTCGTTACCGCGGGTCTCCGTTGTCGTATTAAATGAAAACGGCTCCAGCCGTCTTGTAGAAAACATTCGCTCGAGGGACGACCTGTCCGCTGGCGCAGGACTAGCGAAAGACTGGGATTTCAATATCGAAGAGAAAGATGCCGAATTTCGTGATGATCTACGCGAAGCCTCTGGAGTTGGTCGGAGGCGGAGGAAGGGGGTGAGTAGCAAGGATTTTCAGATATCAGTCGCGTCTCATTATGCCTCTAGAAAGGCCGACAAGCCGGTCCTGTATTATCGCAACAAGTGCGCTCCCTGATCGGCGACGGCAACCAAGCATATGTCGACAGCAACCTCAGCGAAGCTATTCGCATCATGCAGGAAGTTATCCGCATTGAACCACGCGCCGCGTCAGCCTGGTCTGTGCTAGCGCAATGTTACGCCGATATGAACCAGCCGCAGAAGGCACTGCAACTCAGAATCATGGCGGCCCATCTTAGCCACGATGCAGAGGAGTGGGATCGCCTGGCCCTTCAATCCAGGGAACTCGGCTTTAACCAGCAAGCCCTGTACTGCTACCGCAAGGTGTACAGCCTCGACCCCAGCAACGTCAACGCGCTCTGGGACCGCGCCTCCCTAGCAAAAGAGACTGGGGATCTGAAAACAGCACGCAACGCGTTCCTAGCAATCCTCAAACGCTTCCCCCACGACCTGACCGTGCTAGCAGAGCTCCGGACAATACTGATTGAGCTCTCTGACCTCGCCACCTGCGCCAACCTTTTCCAGCAAGCCTTCACACATTATCAGAATACGTACCCGTCCGGCCGTGGCATGGACGTAGCGACCAATACCGAGATCTTGGGCGGCGGATTCGGGCTTATGGAGGTTCTCGTGCTGGCTGATCTATTCAATACGCTCGGGGAGTATGAACGGGCGATTGACGTTATCAGGACGGGGTGCAGGTGGCTGCAGGGACGCGCGGACCAGAAGTATTGGGATGTATGCGATGACGATCGGGAGTACGACTTGCCTGAGACAGCACCACGGTTCGGAGTGGGTGAAGATGGGCGCGTGGAGCCGGGAAGGTTTCCTTTGGACATCAACGCTCGACATCGGTTGGCGGTAGCACGGATAAAGATGGGTGAGATCGACGAGGGAAAGGTAGGCTGCGTCTCCATTAACCTTCTCCTTGGGTCGGAACTGAACACATGTTTAGCTGCATGCGAACGCTGTTCTTTCCCAGGACGTTTTGGACTATGCACCTCTTTTTGCCGAGATTGCAGATGCATATTTTGATCGAGAGTTGTACGCTGAGGCACGACCGATATATGAACTTCTTGGTGCCGATGCAGCGGTAGGTCTGTCATAACGATATTCTCCATTTTGGTCTCACGCAGAACGAATAGACCAGCAGTCTTTACATCCTCCTGCAAACTGCAGCATGCCTACGCATGCTCGATCTGCTAAAGGAAGCTGCAGAGGTCTATGAGCACGGTAAGTAACACCAAAAGCTCGTCAACCTGCCGTCCAACAAAGGTGGAATCTCCAGTGCGTGTCGCCGACCCCACCCACAACGAAGCCAAAATGAAGCTCGCTGAGATTTATGAAATTCTTAATGAGCCACGAAAAGCGCTAGAATTAGTCTATGAAGGTTGGTTTGTTATTCCTCCTTCTATTCCTGTTCCCTTTTGCTCACTCAACCTATGAACGCCCTTAGTAATCGACTCCCGCAAAAAACGCCCGAAAGAAACCGGCGCCTCCCGGGTTGCCGACACCACCGCCGTCTCCACCTCCCTCTTCGAAGAAAAGGCCGCAGCAAAGACTAAAGCAGCGATGAAGTCTCAAGGTAGGCTCACACACGCGCAACTGCGCGAGCTGGAGGCAGAGAAGGAGAAAGAGGTGATGCGCGGGTATAAGAAAGTGAAGGAGCTTTGGGCCGGGATGTTAGCTCACGATGAGGAGGCGGAGAGGCTGTGGCTGATAGAGGCGGAGAAGTTGGTCGAGACATTTAGGGAGACGCGGAACTTATTTTTGACGACCCGAGTAAGTTCTCTTCCAGTTTCTCTGGTGCATTTAGACTGTAGAAGTTGATGGTGGGTCTTTGGAGACGAACCCTTTCCGGGGTATGTTCCCGCGTTCGCGGCCGAAACAGGACAACCAAAACGAAGTAGACGAAGACCGGATGGCGTCGCGCCTTCATCTTGATCTCGGTACGTCCGTTTACGCGAATACTTCTCTAGCATGCTTAGCGTCTATATCAGAGCACGATACTTTGACGAAGAAATCTGCACGGGACAAGGCGGTGGACGTCTTCCGTGGCGTTTCATTTAGCGACTGGTTACGCGTCATCATGCAGGTAGGAACGCTTGCCATTCCCGTGCCGTTCGCTGCTTGACGTGAATTGTAGTATTGTTTTTTACTCACAGCGCGTGGTCAGTTCGAAGCCGCTGAGGAGATCCTTCGACATATTCTTGTTTCCAACGCTTATCAAGCTCGCCAACAAGATACCATCAGGCTTGCTTTAATTAGTTGGTCTGACACATTGCGCCGTTTCACTATTATTCTGAATTATGTTTCCAGCCTGTGCGATTGCTGACCAGCGGCCCGCAATTGTGGTCGAACAGGCTAGGAAGCTCATTACTGTGCATCAGTTCAACAATGAGCCGCAACGAATTCTGATCGCAGTACTCTCCAGCGGACTGCGGCCCACAGATGCATTCATCACCTCCACGTTGCAGAAACATCTATTTCGTGAGATGAAGCTAGCTGACGTGGCCGTGAAGAATCCTGAAGTCTTGCGATGGAACCCACTCAACAAACGCTATGCTCCCACCGCCACCATCAAGGCAGAACCCGGCGAAGGACTTGAAGAGGATGCGGACGACCTCGAGTCATCAACAATCGTGGAGAAGGACGCCAGGATGACCGAGATACCGACAAAGAACAATCCCATCCTCGTTGCCATCTATGGCCAGATCTGCATCGCAGCAAAAAGCTATCAAAGCGCCATATGTGAGTGTTGTTGTGTAATACGGGATATCCATACCTGATGGGGCATGCCATGATGCAGTCTATCTTTTACATGCTTACGACTATTGCCCGGAAGATCCTATGATCTGCCTATGCCTGGCAATCGCATCGATTGGGCGTGCAATGCAGAGGCAGTCCGACAACCGACACCATTTGGTTACGCAGGTAAGATTACTGTGCCTCCGTCGCCGTTGAGACATACCCCTACATCGTATCTGATTCCGCGGTACCGCAGGCTATGGCATTCTTGTCGCAGTACCGCAAGCTGCGGGGGCAGGACACGCACGGCATGGGTGAAGTGGAGTATAATTTTGGCCGCGCGTTCCATCAGCTAGGTGCGAGTTCTCTGGACACTCGGTCGTTGTTGTTTGCTGACAGCCCCCCTTTCTGCTTGTTTTTTTTTGTGTCTTCCGACCTGTAGGCTTGTATTCACATGCCATAACACATTACGAACGCGTACTCGAGCTTGCGGAGAAAGCGAGCCCAGAAGTAAGTTGTCCCTGTGACCACTCCCTGAGACTCGTTGCTAGACCATATATGCCTAGGAAAATAACTTTGCAAGAGAAGCGGCGTATAATCTCTCTTTGATTTACGTCTTGACTGGAGCCACACCACTTGCAGACGCTTTATATCGACGCTGGCTGTCGATCTGAACTAATTCCTTGAAACGTAGGCACTTGTGTGTCCCTGGCCACCTGTTCTTGTACGCTGTATTTGATAAATGTACATGTATCATTTTTTTACTGCAAGTCTGCTGTATCCACCTACGACCTGGATAATATGCCCCCAATCTTTTGACAAGACGGCATGTATGTGTCTCATTGCATACGCGGTATGACCGTTGAGTGTCTGAGCCTGGCTATTGCGGTACATTCGGCGAACGTATGGGTGCAACCTTGAACTCATGGGCTGTTGCGTATCCTATTAGCGCCTTCAAGTATATCTGCAAAGTCTCCATGGAGTGTTTGATAATAGGGACAAATGTCGATCGACGTCACTTGCCACAGCATGCCTCCGCTATGGTGTACACTGAGGGTATTAATGTAACGGATGATAATTTACGCGAGGAAGGGTGACCCCTCCGTCGAATAAGATACCAATGGGATAAACGTAGGAAATGTAGGAAAACGCAACGCATTAAAATTTTTGAAGAGCAAGCTAATCGTCGTCGCAAAGTCTTAATGGGTGTGCATCCCCGGTGTTAAGTCAGGTCTATCACCTCCCCAGGGACGAACGGAGACCACCTCTTGGGCTCGACCTTGACTTTCTTTGCACCCTTTGTATTTGATCCCTTCATTGCGAGATTCGACTGAATTACGTCAATTCTCGCCTACACAATAACATTCCTTGGTTAAACAGAAGATCGAGAGGCAAATAATCCGACTGACGAGTAATGCCTTCAACTCCGCTTGCTCTTTCTCCTCATCATCATCCGGCTCGTCTACTTCTATTTCGTCAGCTTTTCTCTTCCCTCTCCGCGCTTCTTGAGCCACTGGATCGGGAGGGGCAATTCCATCTGCTCTTAACACTTCTAGCGGAGGTTTGGAGACATTAGAGAGGTGCACACAACAACAGCTGGACCTACCAATGGATCGGTATCTGAACTTGAAGGTCGCCAATCTTGCAATACGCTTGGTTTTAGTGACAGTCATCTTCGTGCGTTGTACGATTTCCTCGCCGAACCTGTAGTGGTGACCTTCAACCCCTCTGGCTCATAAAGTGAATGCTTACTTACGTCGCTCGATGGACCAGGGCTTTCTTGGACCGTTCATGTATCTTTTCATCAGTGATGCGTTCCTTTGTTGTTGGTTCTTTTTTGCCCCTTGGTTCAACATGATCCATGTACAAGACGATGTCGCCCAAGTCTTTGATACCATCTGACTTTAGATATGAATCGTCGTCTGGGTATCGGGGAGAGTAGATGAAGTCGACGATCAAAAAGGACCTCTTTCTTTACCTACCGGTTAGTTGAATGGGCGCAAATAGTAAAGGTCTCGTTGTCGTCGAAGAGGTTATTGTGCTGTCTTGAGTAAGCAGCTGTGAACCATAGCCGTGGCAGATCTTTCCTCCAACTATGCTTCCATCGATATAAACGTTACCGGCTATCTGGAACGGGTGTGGTTCTAGATGCCTCCAGTTTACTGCAAAGGACTATGAAGCATTCATCATTGGATTCCAGCGTTTGATACAAGGCTCACCCTGCCTGCCTCCGAGGGTATCCAACACGTTGCCGTTTTGGCGTCCTGGTCGTATTTAACATCATACTGAGGCAACTCTACCCCGTCGACCGTGATATAGGCGTGAAACCCGAGAAACTTCATCCGATAATACTAGCGTATCGCTCTCAGGACATAGTCCGATGAATGTTTCCCTTAAGTTATGAGCAAGCCTTGACAAAGAATTTCCTGTAATAACGAATGGCCACGAGTCTGCTGGGGACACACTGCAGGAGGGTGAGTCGTCCATCATTGCGAAACGATGACATGCGAGGGATTCATAAGAGACTCACAGAAGAAAGGAGTGAACAGACTTCTTTCAACAATAGTCAAAGGACGCGGTCAAGAGTGGTTGGTACTAGCAAACATCACGTGTAAGCTGGAGGAGTGTCACGGATTGTCTACACGCTTCTACACGTGTTCTGTCCAGTCTAGATGAAACTCCCGCCTTCGAATTCATAGTATTGTACAAACAGGTTAGGATACTTTTCAGATAGAGCCTACTCATGCGCTCGCCTCAGCCCGAATCTCCTTCAGGATGAAGCCTTCCAAGCCACCGCACACCCACAATTCTTGCACACTCAGACCAACGGGGCGCAGGACATACATCTTCTCTTCGCCAGTACCTGCTATGACCACAGCCTTCCCATCTTTCATCCCCACTTCGATCCGCATGCCCATATCCACCGTCAACTCCCCATTCTTACCACCGGCACCCCGCTTCCCGTCCTTAGCATAACGGTCCGTAAGGTCAGCCACAAGCTCCGGCGACTCGAGACACACGAGACCGTTGTTGATCGCATTGCGCTTGAAGATATCACCAAACGAGCCGGCAATCACCAGAGGTACTCCAGCGGCTTTAAGGGCGGTGGCGGCCTGCTCGCGCGAGGATCCTGTGCCAAAGTTGTACCCAGCAACGAGGACGGCGCCTTCTTTGACGTTGCCATCAAAAGGCGCGAAGGCCTGGCGCTTCCTGGAGACGAGAGCGGCAAAGGCGGGGTCGTAGTTCTCCATCACGACGTCTGCCTGGCCGGCAAGCGTGATGTCGTCGCGGTATGTGTACTTTCCGGGGTAAATTCCATCCGTGTTGAGGTTGTCCTGCGGTGCGAAGAGGAGGGGACCTGCGAACTCTGCAGGGAACCCGGGGAGTAGTGGTTCGTCGGGTGCGGCGGTGAATGCAGCTGCAGGTGAGGTAGGGGTATGTACGATGGAGAAAGTGGGAGCTTGGACGGGTGGCAGGGTGGCAGGGTCGATGGAGGCGGGAGAACAGATGTACCCCTTGATAGCGCTGGCGGCGACAACGGCAGGGCTGGAGAGGTAGGCTTGGGCTTTGGGGTGCCCCATGCGGCCCTTGTAATTCCGGTTCGTTGCACTAATACCCGTTTCGCCTTCCTCGAGGAGACCGACTCCGAGACCGATGCAGGGCCCGCAGCCGGCGGGGAGGACCTTGGCACCGGAGAGGACGAGGGCATCCCAGTCGCCGAGGCGCTCGGACTCTTGTTGGACGGCGGAGCTGGCTGCGGCGATGTAGAATTCGACGCCGGGAGCAACCTTGTTTCCCCGCATCACGGCGGCGGCGGCAGCGATATCCGAGACTCGGGAGTTGGTGCAGCTCACAAGGTATGCTTTTTGAATCTTGATGTTGGCTTCTTCGAGGACTGGGAGAGGGGTGGAGACTTTGACGCTATTCGGGCCAGATACATGGGGGACGAGGGTGGAGAGATCGAGAACCAGATGGGAGGAGTACTCGGCGTCATGATCGGATTGCAGGCTGGTTGCTCGAAGAACATCGAGGCGTCGGCGGTTTATTCGAGGGTGTTCTGGGGGTGGGGGTATAGCGGAGGGCGATGCGGGTGACGAGAATGTCCGGAGTTCAAGTTTGGCCAACACGCTGTCGTACCACTGTAGTAGAGTTTCGTCGACCGGGAAGAGGCCCACTAAAGCTCCCCATTCCGTGGTCATGTTGGCGATAATCAAACGGTCATCGACACCGAGTGCAGCGACACCATCGCCGGTAAATTCCAATGCCGCGTTGAGGACCTCGTCCTGGTTAAACGAGCCGCAAAGTGCGACGATGACGTCCTTTCCGGTGACTCCTGGCGCGAGTTTACCCTTCAGTTCCACTTTGACCATGCGTGGGACCTGCCACCAGGTCTTTCCAGTTGCCCAGAGTGCCGCAGCGTCTGTACGGACGATCGGGGTACCTACGCACCCAACACCTCCGTACATGTTGCTGTGGCTGTCACTAGCAACAGTCAGAGTATGCGGGAAGGCGTAGCCCTCCTCCACAAGCACCTGATGACCGATGCCGCGTCCCGCGGGGTAGAAGTCGACACCGTGTTTCCGGGCAAATTCCTCAATTGATGCATACTTGGCTAAGTTCTTCTCGGACTTATTTTGAACGTCGTGGTCGAGTGTGAACACCGGCTGAGTGGGATTGTGAATATTCGTCGCACCAATGGACTTGAATCTAACATGAAATATAAGTGCTGAACTCGCACTCGGAGAAATAGCTGGGCGCACTTGGTGATCACTGGCCCCGTATTGTCGTGAGTCATGACATGCTCTGGCCGTATCATAACATAGTCGCCGGCCTTGACGGCCTTTCCTTTGGGAAGGCCTACGGCATATTTTTGCACAACCTTCTCGATGACCGTTTGTGGAGTCCGTCGCTCCTGTGCAACCGTCGCAAAGCACCTGAGGAGACCCAGTCGGCCGTATTGACGAACCAGATGCGGTTGTAGGCGCATCAGAGCCACTGGCTATGAACGATTTGTGCTGTGAAGCAACGCACAGAGATTTTTAGTTGTTTGTCACTGTCAACGATCGATGTCACCGTACATAATGACAAAGCCGCCACGGTCCCACATTGATCTCTCCCTACCATTCAGCATAAGTACCTCCGTCTTTTTCTAGCGCGTCAAACTCGCATACGAGATGCGATTTCTTGCTTTCGAGGCGTATATCACGGCCGAAGGTACCTGACTACTCCAGTACGAAGTTACAACCCGGATCGACTCGGTGCGCACAAAATCAGCGGTTTGTTGGATCCTATCGAAGGCAGGCAAGGTGAGCGTAACAGCCAAAGGCGGAACTTTATATCAATCCCAAAAGTCCTTTGCGATCAATTAGAGACCTTTAGAGCCACGTCATTCAACAGGCGCGATTTCCTTGCCTACAGCGGTTGTTCAAGCGAAGCTCGCGAAGAAGGCTCGCAAGTCGGCTGAGATGATCAAGACGGAGCCCATCGTTCGCCGTCGATCGATATGGGGGATATATTGACCTTACTTGATACCAGTATGAGGGTGTATCCAGGCCATTATACGCTTGCTGCTTGTGAAAGAACGACCCACAACATATCACCAGCCTTAGGACTTCTTGTTGTCCGTGGGCATTTGTATGCTTATTCTTTCCCTCTTTATTTCACCATACTGTAGAGAGGCAACCCTTCCTCGTATGAACCTGGCGGTTCGAGGAAGCGGCAAGCCTGCGTACTAGTTACATACTCAGCCCTATATTTTCAATTACCACTATCCTTCCTATATTCTTATCACGATCCAATCACTGTGCTAAAAATGGTCAACTCGTCTCGCGGTGCTATTCCTTTTTTTGAGACACTACGCGGTGCGTCAAGCTAAGATGCGGACCATTCCAATACATCTGTTTGCTACGATGGACCACAGCCCCTAATCCAAATATCTATCCCATTGTCAATCACTTGACGTTGACTTGACGTCTCCATTGAGTCAATGACAGAGGCGTCACTTCCTCGTCGCTAACCACAACAGACACCGCCCCCTCTCTCACTTAAAAACCATTTTTCGTTGTTTGCTCAATTATATATAGTCTTCCCGCTTGCTCATGATCACCGGATGGAATTCTTAGGTTTTGAGGCGTACATAACCGTCGACGGGGTGAAGTTGCCTCATTACGAGGTTCAAACCGATGTTATTGCCAGGACAGCTTCTTGCTGGATTCCTTCGGAAGTTGGAAAGGTGCGGATGTCACTAAACTCTAGGATTTCTATGACAGAGAGTAATTCACCTTAGTCGTTTGCCATAAAGTGGAGGACCGTCAAACCACGTCCTTTCAACATGACCGCTTATGGTTATGTGGACGGAATGAGTATTGGAGGAAAGTCCCAGCACGGGAAAGAATGCAAGTTGGTCTTTCTGAATGACATTGTAACCTCTCCTACGACAACGCGGCCGTTATTGTTCGCCTCCATCGAGCTAACGGGTATGTCACTGAAAAAGCCGTCAGTAGATTGCTACTCAGCACCTACCCTGCATTTCATGCGCAGATGACGATGCGTACCTGAAGTCTGACGGTATAAAGGACTTGGGCGACATCGTGTTAAGCATATGGCGTACTGAGCTGCGGGAGCTGGAGACGTGGGAGGGCGAAGAAAGCAGCATTCCTCTTGCTGCCGTCGAGAGGGTGCATGAGCGAACAAAAAAAGCAATGTCCCATCAAGTCAAGTAAGTGTACGCTTACTTCGCGTTGAGGATAGGTACCTGATCTCCACATAATACTAATAGATTCGGCAAAGAGGCCGTGCACAACAAAGAAATCAAATTTCGAGACACTGAGCGCGTTTCCAAGCTGGCCACTTTCACGTTTAAATACCGCTCAATCGGTAAGTCTAGCCTTTGCAAACATTATCTCTCGGACTTTTGCAAATTAGTCTAGACGTGTTGAGGGCTGATGGCATCGCCCCTCCTGACCCAAAGAGGAAGCGGGGTGCGGGAGAGGTAGATCGCGAGGAAGAAGACAGGCTAGGGGATGACGCAGAGGAAGCCGAGCTGAAGGCTCAGCTAGTAAGCTCGTTCTGCATCCCCTGTTCATTTTCGGTAACCTGATGTATCACACTTGTCCACTCTCAGCAAAGGATTCAAGCGAGACTTGCAGAAAAATCAAAGACCAAAAGGATCAAGACCGAGTCCAAAGCAAGCTCCTCCATCGTACCAGGAGAGATCATTGATCTGACATGACGCCAAGTACGTTCATTTGTTCTACGGCTTTGAGAGCTCGGACACTGCGCGTTATTTGTGATGCGATCATACCTCTGACACTGTTCTCTCGTGACTAGGCCCTCAATGCGCTACTTTTCCTTTTTTCCTCCTGTAATCCCAGCATGACATCTAGCAAGGAGAAGGGTCTTCACTCCACCTGGTCATGCATCCAATCTGCGAAATTGTATTCCAAAGTGTAGCCTTCTTTAGTATCTATGTATCACGTTGCTTCGTCGACGCCTTGCTCGGCTCATGGTGGCCGTCGTTTACCCCGATTCTCCTCCATCCTCCATATTCCGCTCCTTGACGGGTATCATTTCTGACATCCACGCGATCATACCCGGTAGCTGCGTCAATAAACGTTTCGAAAAGCTGAAGAGAGGGGCTGCGGCGTGTGGGATTTCCGTAAAGGCCGCTGCGCCGCACAAGAGGGTGGACCTCCAACGTGAAATACATACGATCTTCTAGAGGCTTTGAATAGTTATCCTTACGTGGTCACCACCTACGTCTATTGCTTCCTATCGATTCGGGGTGCCAGCACAATGCAATTGCCGTTTGTGGTTGCGCAAACTCACTGAACACGTTTGTTGAACCAAGTACGGGGTTCAGACTTCAACATACGACGCGTTAAAATGTCCAACGATGTACAAAGTACGACACTACATTCCGGAAACACATATCTGCCGACTCGACTCTTTCCTACAACCCGATGTTGATGGGGGTGCATCCAATGGCAATGAGGCCATCTAAGGGAAGAAGTCAACAAGGAGCACACGAGGAAGCACATGCGATTTGGGCCAGGGCTTACTGAAGTTGTTGTTCTCGCAGCAGACAGGTTGAGAAGTGCTGTTCGATCCATCAGTGACTATTTTCACATATGGGTCGTACGTGGCTTACCAAGAGTTACCTCCGGCGCCAATGACGGTGATGGGGGTGCAGGTGAGTCCGACGAGCACGTTGAGATCCTGCACGACGACACCGAGGAGGGCGAGAATCACCGCGGCGTCCTTGCTTCCAGCAGTTTGCATACTGTTGCAGCACTGGATGGGACCAGTGTTGCACTGGCTGGGTTCGTTCCGACGAGTCGGTGTGGCGGCAGCAAGAGTAGCGAGAGCAGCGGTGACAAGAACAGAGAGTTTGAATTGCATGTTTGGCTTTACTGAACGACGATTGCTAGTGTTCGGTGAGGTTGAGTTTCGAAACCCAGGCCCTTTTATACATGCACGGCGAGGTGAAATTTTTTCGAAGAGAGAGCTGGAACTGATGAAGGTGGAGCAAGAAGCTGCGCCATGAGAGTCCAGAAAATTGTCCAGGCGATGTCCAAGTGGAGAGAGGCAATGCAAAACCAAGGGACGAGAGACACCTGATTCTAAGCGGGTTCAGATGACGACTTTGAAGCACAGAGAACAACACGCGTCTGATGGACAGGTGTATAGAGTCCTATACAAAGCTCCCATGTCAAACGATCCCGACGCAGCATGTGAGACAGATTAATTCATGAACCAACGTGAACCAGCTGCCAGTTGGCGAATAAAAAACTTCCAGGGTATACCACAGTCGGCGAGAAGCCAGAAATGACATGCCTATGATATCATGCTTAGCGGAAGGTAGTATAAATGGATGCCAGAGAAGTCGCACTATCCCCAGAATCTGACACTGGAAATTGATTGATGACGTTTGCGATTTTGATATGACGCCAGTGGCTTCCAAGCTTGAGAGATCTTGTATAATTTGGGAAAGTGAGTGCGGGGAACATGCGAGAGTAACATAGCACAACCAGGGTGGCCGGGTGATGCAGCCCAAAACAACGTGGCAATCGCCGGAGAAGCTGCAGGTATGATGTCACTATGAGATCATACTCGCCGGAGAGCGCTGAAAAATTTGCAGAAGTCGCCCTATCTCCCGGACTCGAATCTGTCGTCCTCGAAATGGATACAACGCCAACGATTCCGGAAGCCAGAAAATTTTCGTACCCACCATCTGGGAAGGAAGCGTAGATGGCATGCAAGAGCCTGAGAGAACATTGTGAAAACAAGTATGGAGAAACGACAGTTTTCCACAAAACGGCACCGCCTGCACAGATTGTCAATGAGATGGGGAGGGAGTCCGCTTTTGACAGGTACTCCAAACATTGACGGCAGGATCTTTTTGTGGTTGATCACAGAGTGAGGTACTGACAGCAGCGAAATTCAGTTCACGGTACCCGTAAGCCCGTAGCCGAGATATCGGTTGGAGAGGATGCGGCCATCTCTTGGGGAGATTGCGTTTGTTTTTTACGACCAGACAAGGCAAAGAAGAAGGATGCCTTCTTGAAAAACATGGATGTGCCTCGCATTAGCCGCGCGGGACACTCAACGTCATACCACAAGGAGAGGTCCCACGGCGGTAGTAGGACCGCGACCACAGATCAGGGATTTGCCATCGTGACGAGAGACCTTCACCATGGATGGGAGATTTGCCTTCCTATTTGGCCCTTGAGTGGTGATATGTGTTCCCCTAACCGTCTGCTCTTAGCCGCACGGTGAAGACCAACAGGATTGGGGGGGTTGAGTCGCGAGGCATTGTTATTTGGCAATCAGGGTGCGAGTTCGCAAAAGCGCCAGAATTAAATAAGTGTAAATCAAAAATCAGTCTGCACAGCGCACGCTTGTTGGTCTGCCAGTTGAACAGCGTCAATAATTCATCATACTCGTTGCACAACCTGGGCGCCGAAGACTCCTGAATCGGGTTGTAACCCTTGCCACGCTCTCTCCCCTATCACCACGGATAACTGGGGTTCTTGCGACACACTCTTTTCCCCATTTGCTCAGCGTTTTCGCTTGCTTTTCACGAGGTTTAGGTCTCCGTCACATCAGGACTTATACCAGTTAACATGCCAATGCGTAAAACTTTTGGACCAGATGCAATTGCTCGAATTCGAGGCATATATCGCTGTCGATGGTAGCAAGTTGCCCGAGTATGAGTTTGAAACTGATGAGGGTGGCAAGCGGGCCACTTGCTGGATTCCGCAGTCTTTCGCGATGGACCGGAGGCCTCTGGAACCCCGCCCTTTTGATATAAATGGTGTGACTGACGTCGATGAAGCTCGCGTTGGGGCCAGAATCCTCTCGGAAGTATTGATTCATAATCTCTCCTAAACTGCAAGACCCTTGTTATTCTCAGCTATCCAGCTGACCCCATGGAAAACGCCCTGTCTTGTTAACCTTCAAATAACGACGCGTATTTGGCAAAAAATGTCACAGACCTGGTGCCATACTATTACGCGCGCTACGTAATGAACTGCTGGGTGATCGGCAGGCTGAGGTTGTGAATTTGCAGCTTGACGAAAAGTACACGAGCGGTCTAAAAAAAGCCTTGTCACATCGGATCCGGCAAGTGAATTTAATGAGTGAAGCCCACCGGCTGATGCTTCCAACTATAGATCCGGAGAGGAGACTGTGCTGCACAAGCCGAGGATACTCACCCATACCAGAAGGGTCTGCTCGCTAGTTACGTTCACGTTTAAGTATCGCTCAATTAGTAGATTCATACCGGTGTTGCCGTGGCTATCTGACATTCTCAAACCTGCGTACGTAGACATCCTGAGGGCAACAGCGTTGCTCCTCCCAATCCTATAGTCCAACAAGGGAAGAGAAAAGTTGTTGGGGTGGCTGGTTTGGACGACGAGAGATGAGTCGGAGGATAGCGAGAAGGAACGAGTTGCACCTGAATCTGAGGTTTCCTTGTACTGGACGCTTGTTCCGTTACATTAGTTGGCGCACTATTTGATCTATCGGGGATTCAGTACCACCGCGTTTCATGCCGCGACTGTGCGACTTGTTCTAGCCTCGCTGCGAGTCGCTGGGCATCTGGGCCAAATGACCACGCGTTGCATGACGAACAGGTGATACGTGACAATTGTCACAATGCCCGACCATCAGAGCTACTGCCTCCTTTATCTCGTAACACTAGCACGGCCTTCGCCATCGCATGTAAGATGCGCATGCAACTAAAAAACTTCACTGCCTGGATTTCTATCGACGGAGTCGAGCAACCGCAACATGCTATCGAGTATTCCCCTGACGGAATGGTCGCAACGTGTTGGATGGCTTCAGAAGTTGGAAAGGTGAGTGAATACAGGACTCTGACATTCAGCTTGTGAAATATGGACAGTTGTAGACATTTTCGGTATCCTGGCGGGATTCTGTCCAATCATTTCCGAGTTCCGGCATGGTGTCTATCGACGGTCAGGATGGCGGCGCGACGGCGATGTGCGCGGCGAAGGAAGGGCAAGGAAGTGACACTAGTTCTCGAACGGGTTTTAGAACCTCGCCGACCACCAGAAGACCGTTCATGTTCTCCAAACTAGAGCTAACCGGTAAGTCTCTCTATGCTTCCTGCCATGACAAGCAAACAAAGTTTCATTTTTGTACAGATGATGATCAATACCTGCACACTGCAGTCTCTCCAGATCTCGGAGAAATTAAACTCCAGATTGATAAGTGTTCAACTATATCAAGAACCGCCGATCTGGGTAGTTTTCACCCCATCACCGCTGCGCCGGAAAAGATTCACGAGCGTTCCAAGAAGGCGATAGGACATCGTGCTACGTGAGTTTCCGTCCTTCGATCTTATTCTCACCTGCTGACCTATGGCAAGGTTTGGACCGGACATGCAGTGTGCTGCGAGGAAGTTCGGCGCCAAGTCGACGAAGGTGGGAAAGGTAGCAACATTTATATTCAAATATCGACCTCTTGGTACGTAACGCATCCAATTCCACCACGAGAATATCATATCAGAATGCACATAGCTCAACTCCAAGCGAACGGAATCGTTCCCCTCGACAAGGGGCGCAAACGTGTCGCTCAGCACACTGTCGACGATGACGATGCGGAAGCCCGAAGGATCCAAGCTCTGAAGGTGGGGGCATCCCAATATTTCCCCTTAACTTACACATGATGATCAACTTGACAGGATGAGATTTCGTCGTTGGAGCGAAAGCGGGCTCAGCGTCTAAAAAAAGTAAAAACCGAGATGAAGACTGAGGTCAAAGAAGAACACAAACTCGGAAAACCAAATGGTGGCTTGCGACAGCTCGGACCCGTGATCGACTTGACGTAGCGTGTTCCTTATGCGTCTGGCCTGTCAGCCAAGTTCATATCGATAGGCCCCTTCGGAAAAAAAAAATAGACAAAGAGCGGAGTGACATTGGCGGCTAATTCGGCTGTCTCGGAACACTTCTGGATTGTTGCCGCCCTCTGGCGAAAGTCGACGAGAGACTGGAGTCGCCCGCGCTTGGTAGCTGGACGCAGCCGACGTTTGCTTTTACTCTCCGCCCTGCGTATGATCTTTTGTGAAGGGGCCTATCGATATGAATCCGGCTGTCAGCTCACCCCCTAATCGCATCCTCAGTAATGACGACCAATTGGAAACTTATTTCAATCAGCATCTCTTGCGTCTCCGCATACTTCTGTATACCAAGGTCATCAATAATTATCGCCCCTTTCTCGTTTCGGTGGATGCTATCTTACTCATACATTACTGCACACGACATTACCTGCCCTTAACTATGCTCCAGAATTCCCACACCCATTTGTCTTTTTGTATTTTACGACAACTGTTTGGACTCGATTCTACGACGTAACATGCCTAACTCAAATGGTTTCTCCGCCTGGATAGTCGTTGATGGGGTCGAACTTCCTGAATATGAAGTAAAATACTCGCCGGACGCAAGACGGGCTACCTGCTGGATCCCCTCAGAAGCAGACAAGGTCAGCTGCCAACATTTCTTCTTTTAGCCCCTCAACCCTCTGTGTTGATGGGAAAATAGAGTTTTACTGTTTGCTGGAGGGATCCTGTTGGACTGGTAGGGACTGCTGGATATCTCACTGTGGACGGCACACCATGTGGCGCAAAGCACATGTATTCATCCGCTCAGCGGCCAAAAGGACGAATCGATGTTGTGGAGAAGAGCTCGGTATCTACGACGCCAACCACCGAAAGGCCGCTGTCTTTTGCACGTCTCGAACTAACCGGTACGCCCCAATAACCTTGGACGATGTGATCAGACCATTAATTCGTATCGCTAGATGACGATCTATACCTACATATTCCAGCGTCTCCGCAACTCGGTGACATCAGATTGGATATATTTGAAGTCAGCACCGATGGAGTGACGACTTTCGCGCAACCAGGCATGCTTCCAGATACCCAAATACTCCACGAGCGGAGCAAAAAGGTTGTCGGACATCGCGTCAAGTGAAGTGTCGCGTATCCCGCACGGTTCCGCTCCTTACTCGCATTTCCTCCGCCAGGCTAGGCCATGAGACCCACTGTCGCGAGAAGAAGTTCGCAAAAATCAATAAGATCTGCCATTTGTGCACGTTCGTCTTTCGGTATCGCCCGATAGGTCCTTACCCTTCTTCAGCCCTGTGTTCGAAGACCATCTCACTGTGGCCCCGCCTAGAGCTCCTGAAAGCGAACGGCATCGTACCATCTGACAATGATTTCAAGCGGAAGCGATCACAAACCCTTCAAAAGAACGAAATTATTGATCTTACGGGGGAGAATTATGACCAAAATGTAGGCTACGCGACTTGAATATTCCTTTGACATGATCTTAAATGGCGATGTCTTGCAACAGGAGCGGAAGCGGGTGAAGACTGAAATTAAGACTGAAATCGAGACCCAACCCATCAAGACCGAAGCTATCAAGACTGAGATCAAGGCGGAGGCTAAGCTTGAGAGCATACCAGAGCCCCCAATACCGCCCTTCCAGTCCTATAAGGAGGTAATTGACCTGACCCTCGTGAGTCTACTTTGTACTTTTGAGCATGTGGCACATTTCGTTCATTTCGGATCCAGTAATAGGAAAATTGAAGACTAATCTTGGTGGTACTTTATTATTATGATCTGTATTGCGTTGACGTGTTGCTCCGCGTTTTGAGCTGGACGCCGTGCGGTGCCGTGTGTAATCTCCTGATATATACCGATGAATTCTTGACACTCTACTACCACATCGCTGGTGCTCAGGCTGCTGATGCTTCGTTGTCTCAAGCTTCAGCTAGGATCAGGTCGTAGGAACAGGGCGCGTTCCTCGCTCTTGTCCTTTCCAAACGACAGTGAAGAGCTGTCGCCAAGTAGGTTGAAGTTGTGAGGTCTGTGGCGCTCACATCAACAGCACGACACCGATTGCATTCCTCGGGTGGCCACACTGGTCGGGATCATTGTCTCTAGTATGTTGTGCGCACTATCAGTCATCGAAAACCCAATCTGATACTTCCGTTGCTGTATGGGCCGCTAGATCATCGAAGAGGCTTCAACAAGATTTTCTGTTAGCTATCAAATTCACACTTTCTCAAGGCATACGCATATGGTCAGAGTGGCAATTGCAGAAACGTGGATAAGGCCCGTGAACATTTCAGAATCGTTTCATCGAGTACTTGGGTGGAGTAACGACGTGGAGGAATCAGGGGGATATTGGCGTTTGGTGGTTTGGGTATAGCCATGGTACTACGCAAAAATCCTCGAGAAGAGTGTCTAATGTCGCATACTTGCCATGTAGTATCTAGTATGTAGTATTCAGTTCATTCTCCGTGGTGGATTCTGACTTCCCATGATCGTGATAAAACGAATTTCGTTGGCAATTTTGGCCGATAACGTTAAGACAGAGCGTACCGAACTTACCAGAATTAAGGCCAACCTACAATACTCCCTGGTTCAAGCGATCGGAACACAGACAATAGACCGTCATATTTACGAAACGTACCAAGTCTAACTGGGAATAGCCACTGCGAAACACCGTGTTTGTCAGTTCTAGCATCTAGTCCTGTAGGAGGAAAAATGATCCATTTATCGTCTGGCACATTGGTATTGATAGACGGCTGGTTTACGGGGCCGGATTCGTGGCCCTCGTTCTCGGACTGGCGTCGCAGAAGCCGAGGCGAAGCCCGGGCAGAAGTCTGTCAGGTGAGGTTGGTATATCGGTGGTGGATAGAGGTACCTGGGCTGCCACGGCTTGCGCCCTAGACCCGAGCTCAGAGCCCAGAAGCGGCAGAGCTCAACGGCTGCAAGCAAGTGAAGCGAGAATGGTGAAGCGCTAAGGGGCGATCTTCATGTCATCAGAAAGGAGGGACTCTGGGTGAGTGAGCGCGATTTGGGGCGGTCGATGGCGTATCCTCGCGGTTCTTTTGAGCTTTTTGTAACAGAGCGACAAACGCTATTCCCGATGGTAGAATGTAACTACACTAGCGTATGGTCTCTAGCGCGTCCGGGGGTCCAGGTTTGGAAAAGGCTGACTGGATATTAAGCCGAACATACCCTTCCATATTCGGTATTTCTCAGCTCGCGAAACGGGATAGCTCATGTCGGACGATGACCGACACGCAAGATTGGTTCAGATAGAGGTCCGGGCATGGATATGTATGATTCCGAGTCAGCTGGCCTAGTCCGATGTTGAACCTCGACACCTGCATGAGTTCGGCAAGGTAGGAAATTATCCGACTTCCGCGTACGCCGCCTCGCAGGTCATTCACAGTGGATGTTAAATAAAAGGTGAGACCGCGTTGAAAGCGTGAAGCAGTTGTTTGGTAACTTTAGTTCAACAAGTTACGAGACCCGCCTACATAACGTCCGATCAATCTGACCCCGTGATCAACCTCGACATACCCTCCGACCTCTTAGCAGTCCTCGATAGTTTATCCCCAAGTCCAGAGCATATACTCAGCCATTGATAGAACATATCTTTGAACGACACGATCTGTCCGTCAGTCACACGTCGTCTATCTTCGCCGCTTAACATACGAGTGTTCTATGAACGAGCTGGGGAACTCCGTGACTACACGGTCAAAATCGTTGACGACGCCTCCTAGGCAGACTGCGCTCTTCAGAGACCGGGTGGATATTTCGGGCAGGATTTTCATTGAGACTGCTGTGAGTATCTATCCGGATTTCCCCCATGCGCATCACAGTGACATATTTCAGCAGTAATGTGAAGTGCGTGAAGAAGTGGGATTACCCTTGGACTTGCCGGACATAAACACCGTTGCCATTCTAGAGCCCTTCATCTTGCTGTACAAGATTGTCGTGCCGTCCGTGGTAGCCGTGTTGACGCGCCCGTTGCTCTTTATTGAACTGACAGCGCAGGCGAGCGAGGTTGCGTGTATATTCACCCATCCGCTGCGGGCGCTCTTGAATCCTAGCTTTGCCAGGACCAAAGCGCTGGTGGAACGGGGAATGGAGGATTGGAGGATTGGCCGTATGAGGAGGTCTTTATGTGAGCCTCTCTGTTCATCCGCCCGGAAATTCCTGTCGCCTTGTCCTAGAACACGTCTGACACTTCGGTCCCGCTCCTGGGGAATAAGATGTACCGGATGCACCGCTTCAGAAGCTCTGCGTCCCCAATCAAGGGCCTGACTGCTGGTATACTGGTACGGACTCCCCATTGCCGCCCCACTGCATATTCGTTAATTCGCTTTTCGTTTTCTGCACTTGCGCAACAAATCAAGACGGCCCAGATCGCTTTTGTATGAGCGATGAAATTACCAGCCATCGTCACCAGCCTGTATCCATAACTTAACCTAAATAGTCCCTCAGGTACGTCAACTTGGACCAGGATACTGATGACATGGAAACACTCACTTGATGCGGTTAGCGCCCAAAATCGTGTCAAGAAGTTGAACGTCAGCAAAGCCCGAATGCCTCCAGCCAAATTCCCCTGCAATAACGACTGCGCGATGGGCGGTGTTGTGGCCATGGATTATTTCCAGGCAAGTCCTTCGTACATTCTATTGCTGTCGATATTAACTCTTCACTAACATATAGCAAAACTGGGCTATACATATTTGGCTGTAACAAACATCCTCTGGACGACAGTGTGGAAGCCATGTCCTACTCATCCTTTGAATCGAAATGGATCGCGGTGTAAATCTGGGGCGTGATGGTCAACGAAGACTTCCTGTAGTGGACCGGATATCCCAACGGTGCAGTATCTCCACATTCACAAATGGGAACTCGGGCATGCCGTGCGATGTAACGGCCCATACAACAAGCCGAGGCTAGAGCATGCATCCACCGACTGATAGAACACAAGGCCGAACGACACGATCTGGCGCTGGCCATCCGCGACGTGGCATCATCGATGTCACTGCTTCCGTGCTTCTGTAATTCGGTGCCCGCTCACAATCGATTCTTCTCAATGACGTTCTCTCGTCATACCTCCGCTTTACCCTTCTCTTTCCAGGGCATATAACTGCAGCCAATTTGGTCGATAATCCATCGTCAATTAAGAGGCCACCGCCGCATAGAAGTCAACAAGCTAGTTTTCTCGAGGGTCCAGACTCCGATCAGCAAGGTTAGAAACCTGACACACCTTCCTCTCTACGAGTGGCAGCTTGTCGTTCCCGTCATCTGCGACCATTGATGCCAGAGATCAGCGCTTCGTGGTTCTGTAGTTCCGAAACTGTCAACCTGGTCCTTTCACATAGCATTCTCTTGGATTCTCACCACTGCTACGCCAGCGCTCCCTCCGCTCCCTCCTCTGCCGGCGCAAATTCTTATCCCTACAGGGCGTGTAACTAGTCGATTTGGTCAGGAATCCAGTGTCGGACGCTAAGTCTCAGTCTAGGTATCATGTGAATTCCCGCATGAGGGTCTATTATTGACGTGCTTCTAATCGCTTGTTCTATAACCTGTATCCCATATACCAAAGCGAGGACCTCATCGACATGGAGAGCCTACAAGTAACCACGACACCGACGCATCTTATTCTCAAGCGCCGAGCTCCCCATCTCTTTTCCATAAAACCCGCTCGTCGCCCTTGCTCTACACATCGCAACATGCTCCTGACTGCTGCGGAACAGGAGGCGCAAGGGCTGACATCGTCAAGATCCGAGGATCTGTAGGTCACTTCTTCTTATTGTCCATGTTCGATTCTAACGTCTATGCCTGCCAGGGGTGAAACAGATTCTGTGGCCGCGATAGATGGTGATCCCTTTGATATATACTCCGTTACACACACCTACATGCATCTGAACAGGCCACCCTCATATCATCAGCCGTACAGCCTCCAGCCAGGGCTCTGCTCCCCCAGCCTATCGTACGTTGGTTGTCTTTCCAGTCTGCTATTTTCTGCTGCATCTCACATTACAGCGGACCTATCAAACGAACTCGCCACTATAAGGAAAAGGCTTGATGAGACTGAGGCCAAGTTGGAAACTGTAAGGGTGAGGTGGGATGAGGACAGGGCAAGGAGGGATGAGGACAGGGCGAGGTGGGGTGAGGAGAGGGCAAAGAGGGATGATGAGTGGGTGAAGGAGAGGGAAAGGTGGGACGAGCAAAGGAAAAACCTGTACAAGCAAATTAATGACCTAAAGAACACTCCAAAGTAATCTCTTGTTTTTTAAGCTTATTCTTCCTAGCATTAAAAATCATTTTCGGCAAGATGTGACATGATATTGTTGTGTAAATGTCCCTTGCATGGGCTTTGTCTTCTAGCAGATCCACACATATGTCGTCGGTGAGTATGAAAGGAATCCAGGCTCAGAGTGAGAGGCTAGACCTGCCCAAAGAATTTCCGCAAGTCCGATCAATCTGGGGTTCACATTACAATTCCATTCCGATATCCGCTTGACTTTCAGCCACCACGTCCATGATTGACCTCACCGTCCCCAGCGTCCCCCAGGAAGTACTCGAGAGCTTCTCGATGGAGTCCAGGACATGCATCCAGCGGCTGATGGAACACAGTTCCGAACGACACGATATGTCCGTCAGTCACATGCCGTCTATCCTCGGGCTCGCCACTTGACGCTTTCAACAGTTCCGTACACCCCCGAGCTAAGCTCGGAGCCGTTCTCATACTTCTCTATGAACAAGCTGGTGAACTCCGCGTCCTGCTGACGACGCGCTCGAAGTCCCTCAGGACGCATCCTGGGCAGACTGCCCTGCCCGGAGGACGGGTGGATAGCACGGACTGTAACTTCATCGAGACTGCTGTGAGTGTCTAAACATTCGGATACTCCTCCCGCTGCTTATCTCATGTTTTTTTCTCTTGCGACAGTACCGCGAAGCCTATGAAGAAGTGGGATTACCTTTAGACTCGCCGGACGTACACACCGTTGCCGTGCTAGAGCCCTTCATCTCGCTGTACAAGATCGTCGTGACCCCTGTGGTGGCTGTGTTGACGCGCCCGTCACTCCTCAATGAACTGACGGCGCAGGCGAGCGAGGTTGCGTGTATATTCACCCATCCGCTGCGGGCGCTCCTGGATCCTAACCTCGCACGAAGCGAAGCGCTAGTGGAACGGGGAACGGAGGATTGGCCGTATGAGGAGGACCTTTATGTGGGTCCTTCCTTTATTCATACTCCCGACTATTCTTATCGTATTATCCCTCGCCAGAACACGTCCGATACTGCGGTCCCGCTACTGGGCAATATGATCTACCGGATGCACCGCTTCAGAAGCTCTGCGTCCCCAATCAAGGGCTTAACTGCTGATATTCTCGTACGCACTCCCCATTTCCGGTCCATTGCGTATCCGCTGATTCGCTTTTCGTCTTTCTGTACTTGTGGAATAGATCAAGACAGCACAGGTCGCCTATGACACCGATACTGTGTACTCCCGGTACGCTTGTGGACAGCCGCAGAATTTTAGGGAGATATCGCGGTTGGTGGTGGAATCCGCGATGCAGTATTAGCTAGTACTCAGATCTCAGACCTTACCACACACACCCTCCACCCCCATCAGGATAACAAGGATGAAGCATTACATTAAACAATGGGGGGCATAGCTCAGTTGGGAGAGCAGCAGACTGAAGCGACCCACCTCAAGGCCGAATACTTCTGAAGGTCCCGCGTTCAATCCGCGGTGCCCCCATGGGTTGATCATATATTTTTGTAGTCCAGACGTTGCACAATTTCTTGTCCACTGTATAATTTGTAGTGCTTCAAAAATTGGAAAATACATCTGGCGGTCCCATCTCGTTCTCACAGCAAGCTACACATCCCTGGTACTTGGTAAGGTTGAGAAAAGCCACATTCAGGTATCAAGGCATTGTTTGTGCAGTAGAATTGATGTGTCACAGCCTAGTCGCAACATGCTCATTTGCAAAATAACCACCACCACACTACTAGTATATGTTAGTGCTTGAACACTGGTATAAAATATTGAGACTACAGTAGTCGAAACTCTTGCAGCAGCACGGAGTTGTATGTGTGGACTTGGGGAGGTAAAAATTTTGTCTGATGTTGGCATGCCTGATTCTCTGTTGATGAAAAAGGAGCATGTCAGTCCGCTACTATTCCTAAGATACATCTAGTCATACAATGGAGGATGCTCAATAATTGCCTATCCTAGTGTGATACCCTGTGAGTTGATCAGACTCGAATCTCAGACACCATTCCAATACCCGGTCCGCAGTTATACGACAAACAGGCGGAAAGGGATGGATGTGCACAACCACTAAAACAACTCAAAGTAGGATCCCATGTCATTCATGCTATTACAGAGCTTTCACAAATGCTTGTCTTTGCGTGTTTGTAGTCAATCAAAATCCCAAAAGTTCAAAAAATTCGTCGTTCACATTCAAACACACCCTATGCTGTCTAGAGGTATGGTATACCATCAAATCAGCCGAGATACGAAGGAACGTGCCCTTGGCTTGCTCGGATTGGGCTGGGACATTGAGGATGCCGCGGCTGTACTTGGTGTTTCAACGAACAGTATTGAGCGCTGGATTGAAAACCGTGACACAATTGGGTGTGTCGATCCGCCATCAGTACGCAGTGGAAGGCCTCACATACTCACTGCGGATGTGATAGATGCCCTTCGGGACCTCATAGAAGAGACTCCATGCTTGTACCTGGATGAAATCCAAGACTTGCTGTGATGTGTAGCCTTTGCTGGAGAGTCACCATCTGGATTACCACCATCTGACTTGGCTGCCTTCCGTGTCCGTTTTCTCCCCTTACACTGGGTCTTTGGGATGATGGGTTCATCAGACTCGGAATCAGCCCCTGCCACATCAGAATCACTGCCCTCATCGACAAAGATGAGTTTTTTTAGACACATGATTCACTTTGGCCTGTCTTTGGGGTATTTTAATCTTCAGTAGGCCACATTTACGGGCCTCCTCTGCCAGATTTGGGGAGTTGCATGCACTCTACGTTGAGAACCACATTGCTAACCTCTTATTTGGATGTCAGTCTTGCTTTCTTGGTCGAGTTCCTGCTCTTGCAAGACCATGGGAATGAACTCGGCTGGTTCTTTGTCTGCGGGTGACCCTTTTGCAACTTCCGCGTCAGAGCTCCAGGAGATATGGGGGGGTTCATACAGCTCCACAGAACTATCACGTCGAGGCTCGATAAAGGAGTGTGGAGACAAGGAGTGTTGTTCCTCCATTCTTAGATACTTTTGGATACAGAAAGGAGTGTGTAGGACATGTTTCTGAACGTCGAATGAAATGGATGAATTTTTTGAATTTTTTGAATTTTCGGAATTTTGATCGACTACAAACACGCAAAGACAAGCATTTGCGAAAGCTCTGTAGTGTTCCAGGCTGCAATTACGCAAGCATTAGAGACAAGGACAACAAAAACGGTCGGAAACAAAAACACGGTAGAATGGCGGCCTGACGATTAAGCACGTTGCGTATAAGCCTCAGCGATGCTGCTCGAACCGTTCTCTGTCTTTCTGGTGCCGCCGCACATCTTCCTCTTTTAGCTTCGCGTTCAGAGCAGCGAACATCTCGCGTGCGTATTGCTCGCCGACCTGAGGTGTTGTTATAAGGATTGAACAGAATACATGGGAATGTGGTGGAATTGAGAGGGCAAAGACGAACCTTGAGAAGTTCCTTGAGCTGCACAGAGGTGAGCTCCCCACGGCCGAGCATGCGCATCGCTTGCATCACGGTGGGCGCCGAGGGGGGAAATGAGAAGGCGAGGAGGAGGCGGAGGGGAGAGGCGGCCTCTTCTTCGGCCGTGGCATCGAGAAAGTGAGCTGGGGGTTCCTGTAAGTAGAGAGTTAGTATCAAACGATGAACGAATGGCGGCAAGATGAAAACTGGAGATCAAGGGGAAGATGGCAGACACATACGATATTCAACGTAACCGCGACCGGCCATCGCTCACGTCCGTCGAGCACTTCTCCCTCGTCCCAATAATCTGGGAGCTCAAAATCCGTCGCCCTCTGTATTTTGCGCGTGTCAAGCCCGCTCTGTGCCGCTTCGTCCACGTCCATATCGCCTCCTCCGCCCTCCCGGCCCTTCCGCAATGGAGCCTTGTACTCGACGCCCCGCGTCCTAGGAACGCGTGTGTCCCATAATGCGGCGCGGGCGGCCATGAAGAGCGCGTCGAGGACGTTTCCCGCATCAGCGAGCACAAGGACATCGAGGTGTAGGAGCCACGACTTTTTGTTTTTCAGGATACCGAGGTTCCGCGGGTGGAGCGTGGGGTGCGCGAGGGTCTGGTGCAGGAGGGTGGTGAGGTCTGCTTGGAGGTCGTCAAGGGCTTGGGAGGAGAGGTGGGGGTATGCGGAGGGGGAACTAACTTGGCGCATTCAATGATAAACGCATCGTGCAGATTTTGGGAGGGCGCTCACCACGATACGGTGCAGACTATACGTCCGCCGTCCCGCACGTCGCTGTCGTCTCCGATGGATTCGACCTCGAGTTTTGAGGCAGCGACGATCTCAGTGCCGCCGCCGGTGTTGGAGGGATTGCGCCCAATGCTCAGGCGTGCGCTTCCGTTCGCGAGGGGTGCTACGCCGGTTTCTAGGGCTATGGCACGGCAGTCGAGGAGGGCACGCCCGTCTGCGCGGACAGGTGGTGAGGCGAGGAGACCAGCTTGAATGTACGACTTCTCTGCCTTGGAGAGGGACAACATTTGAGATCACACACAATCCGATCTCCGACCGATACCTAGGAGAGTCCAACGTCCATTACTCGTATAGATATCCTATTCTACATGAAAACAAGGCTAATAGTACACACAGGTCAGCTCCTCCAATATTGCGCTAGATCATGTATCCGATCCAGCACCACTGTAATATAACTCGTCTCGTTCAGCAGCGTCTCAAAGTGCTTGATCGCTTCCTCCTCAGTGAGATCCAGCCTGAACTTCTCCTGGATCTGCTCATGCACATCGCGGTGCTTGATGTCGGGGATATTCGCCTCCACCATCAGCGCGACGAGATTCAGGATGAGGTTCGTGCTCTTCCGCAGGATACTAAACGCCGTGAAACAGAAGCTCTTGAAGCGTGCGTAGTGTGGGGACTGTGCGCCACCCATCCCATCGACCATCTCTTTGCACACCTTCACAAGCGGCGGGAAGGGCTTCGGATCGCGTCCAAGGATGTACCCAAAATCGACTGTGCCGTGATATATTAGTCGCTGAAGCAACGAAGGGACATGAATGATTTACCATGGAAGAAATGACCTGAAAGAGTCGCGTGAGCTGGCCATTTCCCTTCATGTTGTGATGAAAACTCACCATCAGGTGCTACGAGTAGATTATCCAAATGCCGATCACCCACCCCCAAAAGATACGTCACGACGCAATACCCAGCTAGTATCCTCATCAACGCCCACCCCGCAAGAAATGAGAACTAACCAACTTACCACAGCTCCTCACAAATGTATCAATCACCCCTGGCTCCACCCCACTCGTCCCCACACTCCCCTCATCCGGATTATGCACTCTCATATAATTTAGCAAATTCCCATGCTCGCTCACGATCGCTGCAATTGTCTTGCTCGGTATAAACTGCACCATCCCCTGCAACGGGCCCGTCGCCAGCACATCATACGGACTCAATTTCAGGTCTAGACCCTCCTTCCTCAGCAGCCGATCCATGAGCGTGAACAGCTGAATCACGAGCTGGTCCTGCCGCATGTCGTCCCCGTCCTTGAAAATCAAGGGGTACTCGCCCCCATCTGTGCATTGGAAGTAGAGGAGGAGCGGGAAGAGGTTGGATTTGAAGACGGAGGACTTTTCGGCGTTGATGCCCGTGACGGAGATGTGCCCGTTGAGCGGGAGCGGGAGGGGTGGCATGGAGGCGAGGTTGTTCTTGGAGTCGGTGATTATGGCGCGCAGCTTTTCGATTTTTTTGGGCCGTGGGTCTTTGGAGGTACGGAGCTCGCGGGCGCGTTTGGAAAGTGTGTCGACGAGGAGACCTTGCCGCCGCATTAGCTCGCGACGTTCCGTGCCGTTTGGTGCCTGCGACAAACGAAAATCTGTCAGCAGCCATGCAGGAGATAGGTGAAGTGGGGGAACAAACCTCGAGAATCTTGTTCATGAACTTGAACACAACACGACCATACATCTTGGCCATCACTCGGTCCTCTAGTGCCACCTCGACCATGAGGTACCAATACAGCCTGTTTCCCAACACTTGATTCGCCACTCCTCGAGCAATGAGGAAATCCGTCAGCCCACTGTCCTCGTACGATATCGCACTCGTCGTCGACCGGGCTGACCGCTGCTCGCTCGCCGCGCTCTCAAATTTGAGCGCTTGCACTAGTTGCAGGAGGTACAGTGTCAGCTCCTGCACATCACCATGATCAGCAATGCTGAAAGGGAAAACTGGACAGAACGCGTACATCGTCGTCCGCCCTGGTGAGTTGCTTTACTGCAAACGCCCTCACCCTCGAATCGACTGTACCCGGTCCAAGCAGCTCAAGCGCATCGTCCGTATCAATCTCCGTCCACTGCGGTAGCAGCTCCTCCACGGCATGCTTCACCTCAGAAGAGTCGCGCCACGTCACAGATTTGAGGAACTTGGTCAGCCCGCGCTTGTCCCGCGTAAGGTAAAACCGGAACTTCCAAATCAGGTCCTTCTCCTCTGCGCTGAGCGGCTGCGAGGGTGAGTACTTGAGGAGGTCCTGTAGAATTTGTGAGTATGTGGAAGTTGAGAGATAGTGCGGGCAGACGCGTACCCCGAGGTCGTCACGGATCTTGGCGTTAGGCTTGAGCTCCCGATCGTAGGGGCTGCTGCGATGGCTACGGACGAGACGCCAGTGCTTGTCTTCGACAGGGTTCTCGCGGGTCGCGTCGGGGTCGCTGATGCTCCAGAGATTGGAATCGGGAGCGAATATGGTGGACATTGAGGCTGCGATGGGCGTTTGGGGTAGTGGCGGTGGCGGCGGCGGCGGCAGTGTAGTAAAGGGTTGGGATTGGAATTCCTGGGGCCATCCTATGTGAGGAAAAGTGCTTGAACTGCTTGAAAAGAAAACCTACGGGTTCGTTGAACACTACGGGAAAATCGAATCGAGGTAGGTCGATGTAAAGAAATAGATTCTCAGATTTTTCTGTCTCGGCCTGTTTACCCGCGTCAGAGATGGTATGTAGGATCGAGGATACCACTCACAGCATGAATTTCTTCCATCTTACGGAAAGCCATTGAGTCGAGCCAATCACATTTCGGAAGGTCGCCACGCTCGTATTTCTTGACGAGCTACGGAAGGCGTTCAGGGGGTGTGCTCTTGGGTTTCAGTGCTACTCACCTTCTCTAGCCGACCCATCTCGTCTTGCGTCTCCAGCTTGCTCGGTGTGGTCGTCTCGATCGACCCGTCTGCTTCAACCCCCGGCCAGAGCAGCAGCCGGTGCTTACCGCGCCGCAGGGTCCTGGGGAGGATAATGAGATAGCTTTATTAGTCTCCGTGCCCTGGGAACCCACCACTTCTTGCTGAAGAGACGAAAAGTTGATCCTCCGATTGGCTCGGCGGCTCGCGGTCCAGCAATGTCCCAGACCGTAAATGTTATATGGGAACTCAGAGGTAGGTCGCAGTACCGTATCGGGAGCGTAATCCATTCATTCCAACTATATCACATCAATCAGCCGAAGCGAAATGGTCCCTGGAACATGGACTCACGTGTAGCTGTTCTTGAACGCCTTGAAGGAGGTTCGGAACGGTATCGTAAGCGGTTTATTGTCCGCGATAAGTTGGCCTGTCACGTAGAGATCTGAAAGCGTTCTTGAGCCGAAAATTATTGCAAAACTTGCATAGGTGAAAGAAAGGGAGCTTACGGAGACTGGACACCATGGAAACGCAGCTCCGGCTTCTCTAACAGTTCTGTAAAGGACCTTGGATGACGATTGCCTTCGAGCTGGGATCTATGTGTTCACCGTGTCAGGGTCTGAAAACACAACAGGAAGTTAGAACGATAACGAACATTCGGAACGTCACTGGCAGCTTCAGCTCTGACAACTTGGCAAATGTAATATCATCACGGTTGTCCTTGTCCATTGTCGGCTCGGTATAGAGCTTTCAAGGCTAGGTGGACAGTAGAAGAACGAGGAAGAGATGGAGGAGAGGAAGATAACCGCGACTACCCAGAAAGGTCACGATTTAGATTACGTCAGCACTACGCGTCCTGCTTGCGCGTCGACTTGCGGCTGCCAACCCCCACTTTCTCGCAACCATCATGGACCATTTTCCTACAAATTGGGGCCGTCCAGTTAGTTGTATACTTTTTATACGTTGCTGGCTGTTGCTGAAGTGAAATATCAGAGAAACGATGCCCAGGATCCTTATGGCACATATCCTATTGCCCAACGGTCAAATAACGGACCCAAAGATGCATTCGCCGCCGGAATCCAACACACGCAGTCTGTACATGCTCAACTTCCCCTCCATTGTGTCGCTCATCCTTCCTTGATGCAGACAGCCTATCGTGACAGGCACCAGTGTGCTCGCAATTAAGTACAAGGATGGAATCATGATGGCAGCAGACAACCTTGGTGAGTTTGTTCGCCTATGCCCTTCTTCAGCATCTCATCAGGCTGTCGACAAATTCTAGCATCGTATGGCTCCCTCGCCCGCTTCAAGGACGTCCAGCGATTACAGCCAGTCGGCACGCACACCATCATCGGTGCTGGTGGTGACATATCCGACTTCCAATACATCCAGACAATGCTCGACGAGCTTATCATTGACGAATTCGCCGCGCAGGACGGACACACACTCGGCCCCGCTGAGGTGCATGAGTACCTTGCGCAGGTCATGTACGCCCGTCGTTCGAAGATGGACCCATTGTGGAACGCTATCCTAGTCGGGGGTGTGAAAGATGGGAAACGGTGCGTTTTTGTCTAAATCCAATCGACGTCTAGCCTTAGATTTTGACTTTCAGGTTCCTGGCGTTCGTCGATCTGTTGGGCACGACTTACTCTGCAGCAACTCTCGCCACTGGCTACGGCGCCCATATCGCACAGCCGCTTCTGCGCACGGCCGTTGAAGGGAAGGAGGATATCCTTACTGAGGAGGAAGCCTACAAGATTCTCGAGCAGAGCATGAGAGTGCTCTACTACCGCGACGCGCGGAGTATCGACAAGGTACTACACCCGTTTCTCCTCTCCCCAGCGACGCACTAATAGATCTGTGTACTTTCAGTACCAAGTGGCGACCGTCACGGAGAAGGGCGTGTATGTGTCCGAGTCGCGCCGCCTTGATACAAAATGGTCGTTCGCAGAGGGCATCAGAGGCTACGGAGCTCAAACACAATAAACATTTCGCTGCGCGCTGTGTATGGTATCGTACTGTAGGTCTTCAAGCCCGTTTAACTCTGAACCCCCGCAACGCTGAGGCGTCAACTCCTTTTCCGTACTCCCAATCCTCATCGTGGCCCCAAAACAAGAGAATCAAAGTCCTAATTACGGCGTTGCTCGTCCAGCTTGCTAATTCCAGCCAATGCCAATACAAAGATTCTACCCCTCGCCTTTGGAGATTAGCGGAACCTGAAGCCCCAGTGACATACGACATTCGGTACCGAGTTAGACATCGTCCAAAGTGGGCGAGCCGAAATTACATATTCCTGACATCTCCACTTCACCTTTTGCGGTCCTTAGATCTTGCTAAGCGTAATCGCTCCCCCAGAACTACATTATCTCGCTACCAAATAAGCGATATGGAACGGTAGGCCTCATTAATTTAGTTCGTCCTCTTATTCGAGTGGCATTAACGGTTCAGCTATAAAGCCCCGAATCGCGCTCGCTCACCCAAAGTCCTTCCTTTCGACAATATGAAGATCACTCTTGTGCTCTTTGCTACCCTCTTTTCAATTGCTCGTATGTCGCTCACACTCCCGATCTCGGTACCCGAGCTTGAGTCGTTCAAGGCACTGGTAGCGCCCTCGATGGGAGCAGAAGTACCTTCGCACTTTGTCCCTGTACTCACGTCGAATGACAGGCTCCCGATCAGGCTATGCCTCAACATCCTCGCGAGATTCTAGATTCCCTCAATAACACAGAGGGTAAAGCTCTCGACACGGCGAATGACACGTACGTTCTCACCTCTTTGGAGTTAGTAGAGCCTATAACTGAACACTACGGCGGTTTCCAGTCTTGGTCTGGTCCGTGACAGTGTTAAACCAAGTGGTTTCAATGACAGAGTATGCTGCGTGTTTGATGATACTGACCCGCGTGCTAATCACTTCGAACAGAAGGGACTCCCGCAGGCCGGTCTTCTTGAGGCTAATGGTCAAGGTCTGACCTGTATAGACCTCGGGGAGGATTATGATGTAGAGGATCTCTATCCTGTTTATCATAACCACGGTAATGGCCAGGAGTCCCGAGCAGCTGCGTAGATACGACCAGCCACCGTAACATACTTCAGGACTACACGACTCTGTTACTTGGGACGTCGGGCTTCACAGAATCAACAATCAACTTTCGTGGATTTGAATGGCTCCACGGCATGGCTGCTGACAAGTCAGCACCGAACGGCGGCGACATCGAAGTTCATCCTTCAAGCCGCCTGCGGAACTTTCACCCCCAGCGCCGCTATTAATTGAGCCATGATTGCGGCGCCGACGACCCTGCTTTCGCCCAGACCTGAGCTATCTGACCTCGCCATCTGGCGGGTGATGTGGAATAGTACGATGAATCATATAATGAATGATATTGTGCCAGCCTCTCTCAAGACTAGGCTAGACCGTGACCCCCGCTACTTTGGCCCATTTTTTATCCTGTTTTGCTAGCTATTAGACAGGAAATATGGAAGAGTGAGTCGTTTCATGGTGATATTGTACCAGGTACAGTGTACTACGGCTTCTTGGGACACGACTTTGGTTTTCGTGATTTGAAGTTTTTCCTGACAGTTTTTTGTTATTTTTCCTCCTGGGGCCAATTTTGGACCTTGTTATGAGCCTCCCTATACAGTCTTGAGCACAACTGAGGGATGTGGTATTGCGTTATAAGAGGAGTGCAGTTTGGATGGAAATGTCACAAATTCGGTTCCTTGGGACAAGCGTGACACACCATTAAAGGTATCCCGAGACACTGGATCGCTCGCTGATTGGTCGGCAACGGCCCTGTCCCGAGGTGTCAACGCTCTGCATGTCACGCTTTGATGAGGCATCCGGGTTGTTCTCCCTCTAGACGCACGCATTCTTCATGGATTGGTCCAATCACGGGTTTATTTCACAGCTGAAAGGCATGCAGATGCATTCAGATCGACACTTCCCATGATGATGGGGCTGTGAATGTCTAGTGCATGAAATTCAAAGTTTGAACAGCATCAAAACAACAGTTTCCCCCATGTTTCTTCACATACTTCAATGGCATCACATTCAATTGGTTTGCTACTTTGCATAGTTGGATAATACATAGTGTACTATATGTATGCCAAGTAAGAGAAGGTTCCAGTAAGAATGGCGGGTGCTAGAGCCATTTGTCCCAAGGAGGGGAGCTGTCCCAAGGAGCTGTAGTACACTGTCCTAGCTTAAAATTGGGAACCACTCCCAAACCCTCGCTAGAGACCACGCGCTGGTATAGTTACATTCCAGCATCCGAGTAGTGTTCATGGCTCCTTTATAAAAGTGACAAGAGACCGAGGAGACATAGCGGCGACCCTCCCTCACCCATAGTTAATCGTTCCTACGACATGAAGATCGCCTTACAGCTTGTTGCCACTCTCCTTTCAATCGCTCATATGTCGCTCGCGCTTCCCATCTTGAGGCCTGAGCTGTCCACGGTGCCAACGCTAGCCCAGGTACCTTTAGCATACATCGTTAATGTGTGAACATCGATCGACATTCGCCCAGGGTACGCAACGGCTTCTACAACGACAGGCCGAGCATGAGGGCCATGGGGATGAACATCCGAACGATCAGTGGGTGTCCCGAGTTGCGTGATTAGACGTTGGAACTGACAAACACATTGACGGATTCGCAGTGGCAACTCGGAGTCAGATCTGGTGAGTAACGACTACGGTCGCGTGTTGTGCATGCACTGATCGTTTGGAGCAGGGTATACTGAACGTTGGCCTTCTTAGCACTCCAAAGGAAGGCCTTCTCTGTCTCAACCTTATCGGGAGGAGATGTCAAAAAGATTCTTATTATCCCGTCGGAGCCCATCAGCAAGTCATGGCCATGGGGAAGAGTAGTGCTCGTACCCTACTGTAACTTCGCCGATTACGCGGTAGTATTGATGTAGTGAACTCTCGTAACGAGATGGGCTGACTTAGACACGCGCAGCGCGCAATGCGGGCGTCGACGACGCGATTAAGGGAGCAGGCATGAGTGAGCGACGATATGTCATATGGCCATGGTACGTACCTTCTTCAGTGCCGTCAAACTAGTGAGAAACAGGAGAGCGACTGCGGGGACATCATCTCAAGCGCCTGAGAAGCTCGCGGGGGTCGTTGAATCAGTCGCCGAGAAAGAATGGAGCAGCGATTTCCTGGGGAAGACCGCAGTCAAGGTGATCTGGGGAACTGAACGTCCAATGGGGGTATGATCATGACGTCAAAAAGGCTCGTTTGAAGACATGCAATTGTAGAGAGAACACAGAACGAATACATCGATAGCACAACATATGCAAAACAGAGCGAGTAACAATTCAATGCTTCTTTTCCAGAAGAGCAAGGCAGTGTGGTCCTCCACACGCCATGGTTTTCGCTCTCCAGGAGGCCTCCTGGCGAATGACAATGGTAGGAGTAGACACTTCGAAGGTATCACCGAGTCCCAGACCGCCTTGATTGTGTTGACCCCAACTAAGCATGACACCGCTCGCCGTGATTGCGAGGCTGTTGCGGCTCCCCGATGCGAGGTGTATAATGGGATTGTTGGAGGAAACGGGCTCAGGGAACGTTACCGGCACGGGTTCTGACAGGAACCGTTCAGTTTGTCCGCCGCTGAAAGCCTTATCCGTTGTTGCCAGCCCCAGACGTCCATCAAACGAGGATCCACAAGCGTAAACCTTGCCGTTGGATGCAAGAAACAAGGTGAAGCAATCACCAGCAGAAATCTCAACGATCTCCGCACCTCCTAGTTCTTCTTTGCTCAGCCCAATGACCCTCGTCGGCGTAAAGACGAGGGCAGCGTCTCTTCCCACCCCGAGCTGACCCATGGTGTTCAAGCCCCAACCCCACACAACGCCTTCCTCGTCAACCGCGAAAGATTGGTGACCGCCTGCGCCAATCATAACGGCTTTCGTGGAGCGATTGCCAAGAATGACCTCCCGGTCAGGTACGGTTGCATTAATCCTACGGCGAGCAACTATCTTGCGGCCCAGCTGTCCATATTCGCCGTTCCCGAATGCATACACATTCCCGGTGACAGTCAGAGCGAGTAGGTGATCCTGGCCCGCGGCAATCGAGACAAATTTTTCTGGAGAGGGTAGTGAAGGCGGGAAAACGGTGAGCGCCACGGGCACAAATTGGCGTGCTGATTGAGTAGCAAACCCAACCAGGCCTTGGCTATCCTGACCGAGTGAAAGTATGTTGATGTCGGTCATAGAGAATTGCGCACTGCGGCTTACCCTGAAAGATCCCCACACTCGCAATCTGCCTTCCACATCGACAGCTGCAGAAATATTGTCGCCGGCGGTGACGTCGATAGCATGGAAGCCTTCATCCACTAAAGCTTGAATTGGATACGGAGTGGCCTCAGCGTCATCGGACGACAGTGTTTCTCCCGGGCTCAGAGGATCGGGCACGTTTTTCGTCTCACGACCCAAAGTACCCTCGTCGTTTACACCGAAAGAATACACCTGTTGAAGTTTAAAACGCTGGCATACATAGTGACAAGCTTTGTACCACTTACCGTCCCATTTTCGCTGACGACGAGACTGTGCATTCCACCGGCGGCGATCGCCACCAAACCAGCACCGTGCCCACCTAAAGCACCTTTTTCAACCATGCTCTCGACTAGGGTGTTCCTCTTTGGTTTGTCCCATTCATCCTTTCCACCTTCAGGTATAGGTCCCAGACCAAGCTGACCGGTATCACCGCATCCCCAGCCGAAAAGTGTAAAAGCAGGCCGTGGGGGATGAGCTGACGTAGGCAAGGGGTTGACGGTGGCTGGTTGCCTACGACGCCGCGACTTGGCTCTTGTGGTAGGCCGTGAAGGCAACGAATTGGGCTGTGACCTCTTCGTTCGTTTCGCCGGAGGGGGAGTCGAGGAGCGTGCCCGTTTCGCGACTCGGATTGGCTTTGGTCGTGATGTCATCCTTGACCAAGCGCAGGTTGACTAAAATGTCGCCTGGCGTACAGGTCCGCCTATATTTCCTTAATTGGATTTCCCGCGTCAGCAGCCCATCGCCACAAACACCTGCCATCCTCACATTCTCATGATCTCGGTTTTCCTTCAGTAAACTTGTGGTAGCACAAATCTAGTCACTCGACCTTCAATGGTCGCATTCTTTAGTGGATACGACGGTATTCTAGTTGGTGTCTATCATATCATTGTTGGATTCGATTCTTCAACATTGGTGTCTCCTCAAGCTCCCCAGGTGTATACGTCCCAGGTTCGGAGGTGCAAGTGTCATGATAATATACATATATCTAGATAAGTCCATAAATATTCCGGTCCCCCGGAGAGAGAAGGGTCAAGCATCAAGAGTATCACGCCGTCTAGGTTTGTCCATGTTTCGTAGCTCAAAGTCGTCAACCACCTCCCTATTGATACTCACAACAATAGACTGAAGGTCACCGTTCGGTTAAAACAGGTGGCGCACGAAATCCAGACCGTATACGTACCTGAGCGTGCCTACTATTGGACGCCTTTGTTGAATAATTGGTACCGGACAAGTTGGTCGTGATATCGGAGACTCCGTTGATTTTTTCTGACAGTGCCTCCCTGCTGTTGAGCGTTGCGAGTAGACTGTTTAGATACACTAGCCGACGAAGCAGACTTCAGCAACGATTGTCGAGAGAAAAGCGTAAGAAAACAATTACGCTTAGGGAGGGAGAAGTAGATCCCAATAAATGTAAATTCGTTTGGCCAGATCGTGTAGGTGATGAAGCAAGCCGTAGAGCAAACACTGATTTCGGCACGTTAATATTACTTCTTACACAACTGACAAGGAAAGGGAAAGGCGTACGTCGTAAGCAGGCCTGCGAAGGATGTTAATGAGTATATATAGTGCTGCAGAAAATTTCTGCGGCCACTTACTGGTGTTGATGGCGTACATCATCAATATGTTCACAAGAGAGTCAGTCCTTGGGATAGGGTTGAGAATGGAAAGACGATAATCGGGGCTAGCGGCATACTTTTTGAAGCCGGTCCTGCTTCTCGAGAGAGAGATGCAGAGGGATCCAGCAATTAAAAGGTCAGCCGCAACACCACTTCCCAAAGCGGTGTACAGAAAGTACTGGGGACCATCGTAAATGTCTTGTGAATGGTATTATTGGCATCACTGTATACTCACGGAGATTTTAGCGAAGTTCTCGAATGTTTTTACGGAGAATCTGTACATCGAAACTCAGTTAGACTGCCTGGCCGTATGAAGTGGTTGGTTACAAACGCTCGCGTGGCGAATGCTGAGCATAAGTTCAATAAATAAGGTGACGGGGACAATAAGTTAGGGTAGCTAGTGCTCACCGAAACCCGTGACTAGATCGCAGGCATTACTTAGCTATACGTGACCACAGGGCTTGCGGAGGAACGTACCAAAAGTGGTCAGTGAAGTCGTTGCCTGTTAACGACGTTCGTTAAGTGCGCTTACGATAGAAACGATATCGCGGCTCACAATGCAAGCAGCAAGAACATTGCTTCTTCCAGACACTATGGTCGTTAAATACGTGATGATTACAAGGAGATAAGACGGCTCACTCATCCAAACACGACGTCCGAAGATACTGGTTATAGGTTCAGCGATAAAGGAAACAAAGGGGAAATCGTTTCGTATACCATCTGATGATAAGATCACTGATACACTGTGAGGTGGTTGGATTGAGCTCGATACTGTGACGATGGAACTTCGTACCGTGAGGTAGATCTCCGCCTTCCAACAAGAGTTGGTATACTTAGTCCATCAATATGAAATATTGTAACGTACAAGGATGCTCCTGCATGGTAATATCGGTGGTTGAGGGGTGGTTCGTAAGTTATATAGGTTCCAAAAGCATACCATGTCGGTGATATGAGGGCCACGAGGTTGCCAAAGTTCGAGACCAGATAAAAATACACTCCATGGGTAACAAATGCAAGGTGCAACGAGTCCAAGAACCTAGATGTCGATTCAGCGATTTTATGGACCCGATATTTTGGACCTTGGCCTCCGCACCACAGCGAAAAGATCTATTTGTAACGGCTTGTCATGAATAAAGTCTGTCGCGAACATGAGCGCGGCACGTACTACCATCCTGAACCATCTTCGGTCTTTATTGCTATTTCTATAGTATATGTAGCTCTGTACGCATGTGATGCCATAGAAACTGGGCAAAGACGTCAGTAATGGAGGAGACCATCGGATAATGAATGGAGCCTTACATCCCAGCAACCAGGTTCCCTAGAAATGCAGCCCCCAACTTGCTGTCCAGTTGGAGGGGGGGATGTGACGAGGCCATTGGTCTAGGTGCTCGATGCCGGCGGAGAAAAGCGGGCAATGGGCGCGGTGGGAGGTTAACATGCGGCCTTTATAGCTAACCGTGTCATAAGCCATATAGTTCAGTCACTCGATTGCCAGAAGCATCGAGACATGTTCGACAGCGAACGGTGATAGCATTGCTACTCCACAAATATGGCAATGATGCAGCTGATCACCTGTCGTCCGCCTGGGAAAACGTGCAGTCTGACTGCCAGTAGTCAGCGAGATACGAGCACGAGACAAGCGGCGCCTAGATGATCGCAACAACTGTTATCATGTATAGAGTCGTAAGTCCTCCGGTGGCATGAACGAGCCTGTTTGGCATACCCTCGTGTGACAGATTCTTCGGTAGACATTCAAAATTTTTGAGAGTGTGGTCCTGGATATAGATAGAACTCGGCAGGCCAGGAGCCCTGAAAAGTGCCTAAACGGCTCCGTCGTCCCCTTAACGCCGTTTGCATGTGGCACCTCAAGCGAATTGTGTGCATGCCGAATACGTGAAAGTCCATGACGTTAAACAGTCTTGAGCGTGGCGTGGGCGCTGCAGCTCGAGGTATGTGATGGCAGATGGGAATGAACTTCATTCAGATTGCATCATTCTCGTCATCCTCCAAGAAAATGCAGAGAAAAAATTGTCGACGAGTGAGATCAGCTGTCAATGGTACCATTTGATAGGGAATCCATGGCTCAGATGAATTTTAAATGGTGCGTGGAATTGCCCAGCCTCTCAGATTGAAGGGAAGGAGCGACTGGGCATACCGATCTGACCGTGTAGTCACAAACCCTGGACCAATGTTGCGGCAGGATATGCTCACGTAGAAGGCATTCGAAATGGCCTTAAGTACCCATGAATAAGAAAGCATACCTTATAGAAGTATAGGGATGCGTAGACTGGTATGCTGAGGTTCTTGGGGCGCACACAGCATGTCATCGGCAAAAAGTCCATAGGTTGGTATGTCGAGGTGATCGTGAGAAGGACTGACCAACTTGGCGGACCTTGGTATTGCGAGGTAAGGAGCTCACGAACTTGGTGGGCATGAGGCATACCAACCTGAATTTGGCATTGGAGGGTAAGGGGGGGTCAACATGGCCAGAGGAATAGAATGTACATAGAATTTTAGTACATCATTTGTAAAGTTATAGCAATGTGGTCGTTTTGTCGAAAGCGTCGCGTGTCATGATTGAGTGAAAGAAATACAACATAAACATGGATTAGCTATAGTGACGCATACCCTATGGCCTCGAAAGGATCCTCGAAGTCCTGCTCGCTGTCATCCAGCCCTAAGTCGTTCTCCTCGAGAACTGCGGCTTCCTCGTCATTCTCGTCCTCCTCGTCATCTTCATTGCTCAAATACTCCCAGTCATCCTCCTCGGCACATTCAGCTTCGACATCGAGGCCTTCGGAAACGAATTCCTCAAGAGTGTTCGGTGCTCCGACATCTGCATCAAGCGCGACGGCGCCGCCTTCGAGTTCAGGCCCAGCGACGTCATCTTTTGTGTCGGTTGCTTCGGCTTCTCCCCATATCGCCAGTCGAGTCATTTCGAGGACCAATGCCAGTGCGTTCCAGAGACCCTTGTGTCCCACACCACCACCAACATACCACATGAACATGTCACGGTCAACGAACCTAAAGTTGAAGTAAGTCATGTTCAAGCTGAAGACACTTACATTCCGACATAGTAATAAACCCAGTCCTCATTGTTTTCGGCTGGCTGACGTGCTATTGAGGGTGCCAAAAGATTCGAGGCGTGTCCATATGCGAATGCTGGAATCATATGGACTGCGCGAATGACATCGACAGGGTCGAGAAAGCCAAACGCCTACGGATCCTGACTGTTGACAAAGCCGACACGATGGAGCTGCTTTGCCTTCCACCCAGCGCGGTGCCTCAGGTCACGTCCGAACCACCGCACCCAGAGAAACACCATGTTCTGCGGTGCTGACAATTTCAAGGCAGGCCCGACGTGGTGAACCTCTACATGGAAGATTCCAATTACGCGCGCGTACCAATACAGGTGGGGGTCAGCTCCAGTGCTGTCCTGGTGCGAAAGGACCATGACGTCTGGGTGTGTCCGGGGGTTTGCCGGATCCTGGGCATGACACATATTGTAAGTGGTGTAGTTGAACCGAATTGTCTTGTGCTTGTAGAGCCGGTTCTTGATGAATACAAGCATGTTCCTGTCTTCGGTTGAGAATTCAACATCCTCGCCCTTGAATGGCTGGCCAAGGACACGTCTCAGGAGGTGGTCCTTCAGACGGTGTAAGAAATCCTACAGAATGTCAATATACAATAAAGGAATTAGTACGAAATATTGGCTTACCAGTGTTGCAGGATCATCTTTCTCAACTATTTGATTATGTTTTCAAATCGATTGTGTGAGTCCGGGACATGATAACGCATGGTTGGCGGGGAGAGGGAGAACGCGACAGGTTCAACTTGAATGGCCATTGGTATGACAAGATGTCATAGTCACATGACGGTTTTGTCGGCTAAGCCCGAGCCCTCCAGCTTCGAGACTGGGACTTTGGGCAACGTCTTTCTGTCACTTACCACCACCACCACCACCACCACCACTACTACCACCCTCCGCTAGCATAGTCCGCCATCAAACTCACTGTCATGTCATTCTAGATCTTATGGTGACAGATCCCAGGTAAAGTACGAACATTCTTCACATCTGTATGCAATTGCGCTTATATGTACACTCTGCGCAGCATATAAGAATGTAATTATGTGATTCAAGTGCGTATATGTGCGGAATTCAGTCGTAGTATAACTAACACGTTATTCACACTCCAGAAAATCAAGATATTCTGCTTGTCTGCTGGTCATCCGAAATGTGCTGGTATCCAACAAAAGTGAATATGGACCCCTTTGTACGTCATTGCTAACAGCTCGGACCCTCACTAATTTATTGTGAATGTGCAGGCTGTGCACTCATTATTGATCCTATGGCCTTAATGCCTGAAATTGTGTTGCGTGCTTATCATATTGTTGTTGTCGTTCTGCCTGTCTCCTTAACTTGTACTCAAATAAATGATTATTTTTTTAACTATAAATGAAATTAAATTGAAATTGAAATGGTCCCCTGTATACAATCAAGGTAAAGACCTGGCAACTTTGCCTCGAGATACCGGGTTGCCAGTACATTACCAAGTTTACCAAATTGGTCAGATCTGACCAACTTGGTGGGATCGAGGCCGTTTTTGCGTTCGGTTTCCGAGTGGGTGGACTTTACCAAGATATGTAAAAAGGTGATCAATTTAGACTATGTAACGGAAGGTATTCTAATGCCTACTTGTGGACCTTTTGCCGATGCCGTGTTGGTGTCGGACTAAAAGAAGGACAACTGGTAGAAAGGTGCCCCCTGCAAGGCTCGAACTTGCGACCTCAGGATTACACAGCTAAGCTGCGTCATATTTCTATGAGACCTGCGCTCTAGCCAACTGAGCCAAGGAGGCAATGCACAACTTGTCGGCAAAAGATGAGGATGGTCGTCGTCTTCCGAAACGCTGACGTAAGAACTAGTAAATTGACTTTGCGGTTCCGTCCTTTATAAGAGTTAACTCTCTTCTCGTCCACTTTCACGACCGATTGCGCCACTCGTTTCTTGCCGAGCGGACACGATACGCAAGACAGTGCACAATGAAGACCGATGAATTTACGCGTTTGATCCCTCCCCAGCCAGCTCAGGTCAATATTGACCCAACCGCGAAGGATTGCCCATCAGAGGGGTTCAACGTGCGTTCCATTTTGTCCAGGTAACCTTGTTCAGCTTATAATGCCACATGGCTCCTCCAGTACCCTACTTTCCGTTTGCTCAATAAGCAAGAGCGCGTCAAACTCTCCACAAGGCGATTTGAACCTGAACCCACCACATTCTATAATCATCTTGCGGTCGCGAATTCGAGGGGCTGGTTTGCAGCTATAACAGTACAGGATGACGGGTCTTATGGTGCGTTTCTATTATATTCTGTGGCTATCTGGGCACTGAATCATATGACAGCTCTAATATGCTCACCGCTTGCCGACCTGCGTACTGCGTTCAAAAATGCGAAGGACAGCGACTCACAGTATACGCCAAAGCGCAGAGTGCGTTTTCACTCGCAAAAGCCGAGCATCCTTGCACTTGCTTCTAATGACACACGTCTTCTCGTGTCCCTTGAGCCTGGCGACGTCCTCGTGTACGATGCGGGTGCTCTTTTCTCTGCAGGATCTGATACCGTGGCTCCCATCCATGTCCTTCCTCCAGACACGGGTCCGATCCGCTATATCGTGCCGAATCCAGGAATGGAACCAAATCTCGTCGACCTTGTGGCGGTGGTTCATTCAAATAGGACCGTGGTGCTTTACAATTCAAAGTTGGAGGTGCAGGGAGGATGGATAGCGTCTGACGGTGATGTGGCCTCTGCGCCTGCTGCGGGTACGTTTATTTTTTGAAAAAATTTGCTCGTTTGGATATCTATTTACATTGGCACAGTCGCCTGGTCGCCCAAAGGGAAACATATAGCGATTGGTCTCCAGTCTGGCCACATATTGACATATCCCCTCACAAACAAGAGCTCCATTCACAAGCACATCCCTCCAACGGCTCACCCGCCCCTCATCGCGCTCGACTGGCTTTCTCCTGGGCACACATTTCGGACGAGTTACTCGCCCTCGCATGGGACGACCGATTCAACACAGCACATCATTTGCGTAGATGCCAAGGCATCTATGGCGACATACTACGCTCCCAGTTATCCCTTCCCGTTGCCAGACCGCAACAACCAGCCCTTCACCTTGGTTCTCCCGAAGTGGGACGAAGATCCAGGTGCCACCGAGCCCAAGTCCCTCGTGGTAGTAGGGGACAAGGCGTCCGTTGATCTGGAAGTTCTAGGGAGTATCGGAACTAAGTGGCATCAGCAATCCCAGGAAAATCCGCTCTCCCTCCCTTTGGATAGCAATACGGAGGACACACTTCTCCTTGATCTCAAGGTCGATTTAACGGATGTGGACACATCGACGCCGATCTTGTATGCGTACCTGAACGATGGCACGGTGCAGGGTTGGTACATGGAGCACACGAAACCATATCCGGGGATGGTAGATCCTCAACCTATTCCTGCTTCTACGCCCACTGCGGCGCCAGCTGCCTTTGGCCAGCCTGCCCCTCCCACCACTGGAGTAACACCACCGGCACAACAGACTACTTTTGGCCAGACAGCGTTTGGGCAAACAAGCACCCCATCGGCGTTTGGGCAGCCGTCGTTCGGACAGCCCTCCCCATTTGGGCAGCCGCAAAAGACCCCTGTTTTCGGGACGCCAGGGTTTGGTCAGGCTGCTCCGGCTGGAGGCGGGTCGCAATTTGGACAGACCTCGTTTCCGTCTGCGTTTGGTGGAGGGGTGTCGTCTTCACCGTTCGGTCAACCAGCCTCTACGTCTGCGTTTGGAGGGACCTCAATGACTGGTGCCTTTGGAAGCGGTGCATTCGGAGCAGCAGCACCGACAAACGCATTTGGCACTGGTGCTTTTGGTTCGACGGGCTCGACAACCGGTGCCTTTGGCGGACTTGCGAACGCTGGTGGCAATAAGAATGCGTTTGGGCAGGCGAGCTTTGGGTTTGGAACCTCTACACCGAGCCCTCCAGCTGCGCCTACACCTGCGCCAGATATGTCACGCGAGGCGTCTATGTCGGACGCCACGCCTTCCCTTGGCGGTCTGAGTCTAGGGGAACCCAACGATCCGTCCAAGCCGGCAAAGTCTGGAGGTATCTTTGGATCGCTGCCACTGGCGGCATCATCAACAACGACATCGACATTCGGTGGAGGAGCAATCAAGCCTGCGACTGGCTTCGGGGCATTCAGTAGCACCCCGACGTTTGGCCAGTCTGCGTTTGGGAAACCAGGCGCCCCACCAACAACAACGACTGGGACAGGCTCTGCGTTTGGGTCGACAACGGCAGCCCCTGCAGCTGGTGGTTTTGGGGCGTTTGCTTCATCCACTCCCTCAGCCTTCGGATCTGCGGCCGCTGTGCAAGCCCCTTCAACGTCGCCGGCAAATGGCGGAGGATTTGGTTCTTTTGCCGCGGGAAGCCCTTCAGCGTTTGGCGTTACAGCACTACAGCCAGCAACGACGACGTCGCCATTTGCCCCGAGCTCGCCACAGCCGAAGTCACCTTTTACACCAAGCGGAGGCGCGGGTCCCACTTTTGGCGCTCCTGGATTCGAGGTCTCACCGTTTGGCCCTCAGCCTGGTGCTCGCGCCCGATCGCCGTTTGAGAAAGAGCAAGAAGAATCCTCGCCAGCTACGGCGAAGCCGCCATCGAAGTCTGTTGCGTTTGCCCCCTCACCCATCTCATCACCCGAGTCGACCCCTCGACTTGGAAAAGCCACTATCGCTGCCGACAAGGAGAGCCCGCCACCACCAGCCTTTAAGACAACAACTACTCCTGCCGCATCCCCGTTTGGAAAAGCCGGTGCACCGGCTTCTGGTGCCTTTGGGAACATACAGACTTCGCCTTCGGCGTTCAAGCCGGCCACTGGCTTTGGAGCATTCGGGAGTGACAAAACCCCAGCGTCATCCCCATTCTTCAAAGCGACGACAGAACCCAAGACTCCTCCTGTGTCTGCCTTTGCTAGTGCCCCGGTGACTCCGCCCGGTACAACCCCGCCAGCCCGTACCAGTTCCCCAAAGTTTGGATCATCCTCATCCTTGGGGGGTGTTCGCCCGGTTTTTACGTCCGCAGCGCCGACACCGACACCTGTCAAGCAACCAACCGCAGGAGGGTTTGGGGCGTTCAGTGGGACTTCAGCTGGCTTTGGAGCGTTTGCGGGGCCGAAGAAGTCATTTGGCGAGCTCTTGAAGACCGGTGATGTTGATACTACTGATCCTGTCAAACAAAAGACGGGAGCAGTCCGGGCGCTACCAAAAGATGAGGAGAAGCAGGGCGTTTCGGCGTTTCCTAGCATTGCGAAGCCTGCACCTGTGTTTACGCCACCTGGAGAAGAGGCAGCGGAGAAGAAAAAGGAAGAGCCATCCGTGCTACGTGCGTTACCTCTTGTCTGTTTTATGTTTGTTGTTGGCTCACGCTTTTTGGTTAGCTACCCGCGAGGAGAGGGCGAAGGTGAAAGAGGATGGATCAACGGATGAGCTGTCCTTTGGAAATCTCTCATTGCTGTCTAATGCAAGCTCTTTCGCTGAAGTTGAGGTCGAAGAACCAGATGAACACGAGATCCGCTCGGCCAGTGAAGATGCGGAAGGCGAGGCGCAGCTCGAGTATTACGAAGAAGATTCGTTCCTATCAGAGGAGGGTGAAGAGGAGCTGTCATCAAGCGAAGAATCCTCTCAGCTTTCTGACGTGCCCGAGGAGGAGGAAGAGGAAGAGGAAGAACGGAAAGTAGAGGCTGAAAGTCGAGAGCCGACTGCTGTGCCACTACCCAAATCTCGTTCGCCGTCTGCGACTCCTCAACCAGAGGTTCCGAAAATCAAGGTCACTTCCTCTCCTCCGCCGGAGTCAGTACTATCGGATGTCGTGGAAGAGAGTACCACGCCTCCAGGGACGCCGGTGAAAGAGCCCGTGGCACCAGTACCTCGAGTAGCATCGGCGCCCGCACCTGCCGCCTCTCCCTCAACACCGTTCGGTCTAGGCCTAGGAAGACCAAGTACTCGTCCGACTCGTAGCTCGCCCTTGGCTGGCGCTCCTGTGTCTCTTGCAGATGAGGAACCTTCGCCTGTCAAAACTCCTGTCTCACCCCAACCCCGCTATGTGCCTCTTCCCCAAGAACTACCATTAAAAGGTGAGGATGAAGAAGAGAAGGCGCCAGGTGCGAAACCTCCAAGACCTCAGACTCCGCCCCTTCTTTCTGCCTTCGGTCCCGGGAGGACAGATGTATCATCCCCCGTCCCAGCGACACCCCCGAGTCCGGTTCTCGGTCCCGCCGTACCACCCTCAACCACACCTGCCACACCCGCTTTCAATGTATTCGGCCAATATAAGCCTCCGACTCCGGGCACACCGACAGAGACTGAAAAACCTACTTCACCGCTTGGACCGACGCCTACACCTACACCCTCTCCCAGCATCTTCGGCAGGGCAGCGACCCCGCCAAAAGACTTTGGCGTCTCGCTTAAACCGCCGTCTGGCCCCGTCACCCAACTACCCGCTTTTGATCTCAGTGGCCTTGGCGCTAAAGCAAAACCCTTCGCTCCTTCACCGCCACCTCAGCCTAGTCCGGCCACAGCAGGGGCACTCCTGTTCGGCACATCACAGGTCTCCACGTCCGTCAGCAGCGCCTTCAATGTGAAAGGCAAAGGGAAGGAAACAACCACCGAGGCCGTGAGTGCGAGTGCTGCGGCTGCAGCTTCCTTCGATCTTTCCGGGTTCAGTCTGAAGGGGAAAGCCCCGGCGCCGAGTGTAGCTCAGGCTCCTGCTACACCGCCGCCGTTTGATCTCTCTGGGTTTAGTATCAAGGGTAAGGGTGTTGCGGCGCCGGCACCGACACTGGGCATCGCTGCACCGCCGAGTCCGCAGGTCCCGATTGAGGCAGGGATGCAGAGGGAGTGTGCGCTTGTTGTCAACCATGTTAACGAGGATTTGGCAAACGTAAGTCGCCGTCTACCTTAACTATCTACCGTACTGTTTTAGTTGACGACTGAAAATAGCTCGGACGGTTAGCAGAGCAGCATGAAGGGCATTTGGAGCAGATCAGAGCTCGAAGGGGGGGACGACAGAGGGAAGACCTGTTTGATGCCAAGAAGTGGTCGCCGGCGAGTGCGAAGCAGTTCGGGCAGGTGATGGTGCGGTTTGAGAAGGATTTGGACGGGCTGAAGGATTTGAGGGATGAGCAGAGGCATTCGGTGAGGGAGATTCAGAATGGTATGCTTAAAGGTGCGTGCCGTATCGGTGTTGTTGGGGAAATTTGGCGGAGACTGATGATGAGGTCTGCGCTGTAGCTGGGACGAGGAAGGAGGAGATCAGTCGGTTTAACAAGGCGAAGAGCGATAAGGACTTTGCGAAGATGTTGAAAGCGCGGACGCTGGGTCCTGAACATCTCGAGACGCAAACGCAGCTAAGGCGGAATATTCGAGTACGTCCTTTCCTGTCTTGCTGCGTTGTGATGGGTAGCTTATTGATCTTTTTCAGACTATGCGTGATCGTATCCAGAAGCTCGAGGACCACCTGAAGGCGTCGAAAAAGAAATTGCAACAGGTGAAGACGGGACAGCCTGGGCTGAGGTACGTCCTACTAAGAGTTGTCTCCATTCTCAAACGTTGACGTCCTATTTCTTTTCCCACAGAGCACCCTCTTTGGATACCATCAACCGCACATACCGCAACATCGACCTCGCCATCCAACAACAATCCACCGAAGTCGCACAGCTCAAAAAGCGGATCGCAAAACTGCATCTCTCAGCGTCTACGAGATCACCATCCGGCTCCTCCACATCACCATCACCCTCCCCAGCGCGGGACCCCCGCCTCCCAGACCCCGTGTCGCGGCCGTACAATGTGACGCCGCACGTGGCGGTGACTACTGCCGCAGCGCTGAACGCGGAACGGTCGGCGGCGAAGCTCAAACGCGCGTTGTTGGCGACGAGGAAGGAGCCCCTGCTTAATACACGGGCGGCGGCTGCACCCGCTGCGCCGCTTTCGTTTGGTACACCCCAGAAGATTCCGTCTTCGTTTGGCGTTCCGTCCGCAATGACGACGACGACGCTGCCGCTGTTCCCGTCTACTCCCACACCCACGACGGAGGAACCAGACCTGTCGAAAGCGGTGGTGCCAGCTCCGGACTGGAGCGTTGTCCCGGCGGACCACTTTTCGCCGTCATCGAGCCCAAACCCGGCCCGGAGGGGGGCGGGGGCGGGGGTGAAGAAGCATAATGTGATTCCGTTGAGGAAGGGGACGGGGATGGGGAGTCCGGGGGTGGGAAAGGGGTTTGATTGGGGCCCGTTGCCGACGTTTGGGACGGAGTCGTTTGCGATGGTTGAGGCTGTGAGGTTGACGCCGCCGCAGAAGGGGCAGCAGGGGTCGAGGTGATATTGAAGTTGGGGGCTGACGCTGTGTTTTGTTTTTTTTTTTTCTTTTTTGCTTTTTGATGTTGTAATTACTAGCTTTGGGTTTCTGTACATTCTGCACACGTACGTACACACATAGGTAGGATAGGTGGTACATTAATGTTTTTTTTTGGGAGACGATACAATGAACTTCGCGCAAGCGTTTATGATCACAAGTTTTGCAAAGGCCTTGTTCCTTCTGTTAGTACCCGAGTCGGGTTTGCATGTTCCTCCGCCGCGATGTCGAGTGCAGTAGCCTGCACCGCCTGATGCAGCTCCTCCTGCACGGTTGCGCTGATGCTGTTGTCCTCGGTCGGGGTGGGCAGATCCCGGGGGTCGTACATGATCGATTCGAGGTGGTCGAGGGCAGCCTGCACGTTCCAACCGCGGACGGGGGGGGTGCGGGAGGGGGGGTATAATATATATGGGAAAAAAAGCAAACAAAAAAAAAAGGTGCGTCGGTTCTAGTACGGCGCATATCGAGAATCGTTGATGAAATCGCTGCGCACCCTCCCGATTTCACTGAGCTCTTGCGCCTCGTCGCCCGTGAAGGTAGCATATGCGGATCCGGGACCGGCGGTGTCGATGAAGGTTTCGTCGGCACCGAGGCCGTTCGAACCGAAGGCGGTGTCGGCGCCGTCCTCGTCTTCGGAGAGGGCGTGTCGGTCGGGGTGTAGAGCCGCGCATTGGGAGAGGGCGTCGAAGATGGGTTCGACTGTGTGAGTGGGTGTGTTAGTAGGGTTAGTAGAAAGGGGGGAGGAGAGGGAGACGTACGGGAGGCGCTAGTACGGGGGATGATGGTAAGTTCGCGGAGGGGCGTGTCTTCGTCCTCGTCGACGACGGCCACGGGGGCGGTAGCTGCGCCCTCGACGATGGGCGTACTCTCGTCGAGTTGGCAGTATATGGAGGGACCGCCGTTGGCGGCGCGCGAGATGGCGTGCAGGGTGATGGCGGGGTACTCGATCTGGAACCCGCGCCCCATGGTGCCCATGAACACGAGGACGCTGTGGGAGTGAGGTGAGATTGAATGTTTGAGAAGGATGCAGAGGGAGGGGCGTGCCTGGTAAGGACGTAGAGCGTGCCCTGGGCAGCGTCTGAGGGACTGAAGCCGTCGACGGGGGGCTCGAGACGGACAGAAATATTGGCTTCTTGGTGCTTGAGGACGGGGGGGATGTCACTGAAGGACGCGGGGGTGGAGCCGACGAACGCGCGGTGCTCTTCGGGTGAGGCGAAGGGAGGCAAAGCGGTTATCAGCGTCACTGCAGGCATGGCGTTGGGAGGATGATCAAGATGGCGATTTCCAAATGGTGATGTCAAAGGTGGCGCGATCTAGGGTTAGGGTCGGCACGTGCGCGTTACGGGCCGTGTTCTTCATCGCCGCGTCTCTAGGCTCTGACTCTTTCACCCATGTCCAACCCAGAAACCGCCGCCCTCCTCGCCCACATCGTCTCCCAGGTCGAGAGCAACGTCCAGTTCCTCGTCTCCCAAAACTACATCTCCCCCGCAGACGCAAACGCCTTCCTTGCCAAGTTGCCAGAGCATGGTGCCCAGACTGTTGCGTCGTCCAGTCTGACGTCGCGTATGAGGAACCTCATGACGTCCTCCCCCGCTGCCCCCCCTGCTGCGCCCGTGAGGCAGCCGCAGGTGCAGCAGGCAAAGGCGCTATGGGCGTACAACGAACACAGCAAGGTCAGCCTTCTCTCCTCACTGTACATATAAATTAATCACAATTTTGATCCTATGTGTGTGTGTGTATACACAGGACGCGGACGACCTGTCCTTCTCTGCAGACGACATCATCGAGATCGTCGAAGAGACCAACGCGGACTGGTGGATGGGCAAAGTCCACGGGAAACAGGCCTTGTTCCCGTCCGCTTACGTCGAGAAGATCGCCTCTTCCTCTCCCGCTCCTGTACCGGCTCAAGGAAGAACAGTCGCCCCTGTGGCGAAGACGCCGTATCGGCCGTTCGGTGCGGCACACCATGGCCGGGACGCGCCCCCGCCCGCGGTGGCCGGAGGCGTCAATTCGGTGGGGCTGCAACAGGCCGCCGGGCAGGAGGAGAAGAAAGGCAAGTTCGGGAAGTACGGCGATACGGTGCGTTGTTACACTTCGATTCGTTGGTTGGGAGCGTTTGTTGATGGCGTTGGGTTAGATGGCCCATTCGGCGGCGGGCGGTGTGGGTTTCGGCGCTGGTGCGTTGGGCTTGTTTTTTCTCTTTTTTACTTACGCGTTGTGCTTATGGTTTGGAACAGGCGCGGCGATTGGAGGTGGCTTGGTTCGCGCTATTTTCTAGTCCTACTACCTCAACATGGACTAGATTTTTGGAGCGTACGTGTACTACTACGTGTACACCGGAGGGGGAACATACATACCAACGATACCCCGCTTTATTTATTCTGCAATCGGATGATTATTCCTATGCAACGTGCAACAGTGTGGATGTACTTGGCGGCGTTGGCGTTGGAGCGTCTGATCATGAGCGCGACGCTCGCTTGTCCAGTGCGCAGTATGTGCGCCCGTGCGGGTATCAGGGCGAGACATCCTAAGATCAATGGTCATCAGTGTTTTGATGTAGAAACGAGTTCTACAAAATACTTCCAGAGGGTTACTTACACCGCCGAAAGCCAGCGGACCAGGGTAAACCACCCAACGCGTATCAGGAAGGTATAGTTGCATTTCGGTAAGTACGTTAATAACACTCAGTATAGCTATAGCGTCAGCTTGAACGTTATATTAATAACCCCGCTACAAGGTCCAGGTCCCAGACCCACTCATTATATACGGTATAGTCCACGACCGGGGTCTACCACATCCTCCTCCTCCTCCATTCATAATCCATAATCCAACATCCCTTAGATATTAGGATCCAAGTGCTTTAGGCCAAGACGGCAAAGCCGCCGGTGAGGGCGAGGAGGAGGGAGGCGCCGGAGAGGGTGCGGAGGGAAAGGGCGCCGGAGCCTTGGTTGCCTGTGGCGCCGGTGGAGGATGCGCTTTGGGAGACGCCTGAAGGGTTTGTGCCGTCTGTAGATCCGAAATGTTTGATTTAGTCAATTACATCAAAGAGAGAGAGAAAAACGCACCGACGAACGAGGCCCCGCACACCTCCTGCGCGCCGGTCTTCCAGTCTCCAAGGCCGCCGGGGACGTCGGCGTCAATGGTGTTGTACGCGGCTTTGATGCAGTTGGTGCAGGTGAGGTTGGTGGGGACTGTGCCGTTGGAGAAGGGGGAGGAAGCGGAGGTGAGGCTGATGAGGTTTTGGATGGTCAGCGGCCCGACGATGTTTTGCAGGTTGGTCAGGGTTTGGGTTACACAGTTGGTGTTGCCGCTAGTGGAGGTTGGGGTGAGTGGGTTAGCGTGCGAGGAGGGAGGGAGGGAGGGAGACGTACTCCTTGAGGCAGACGACTTTGCGCGTGACGGGGTAGAACTGCTGGATGATGGTCGTGACGCCTGCGGCGTCGCTAGCCTGGAAGCCGATGGCGGAGAGCTCGGCAGAGCAGCCGGCGGTGGCGTTGGCGACGATGGCGGCGAGGGTGGCGTTGCTGCAGGAGGGCGCTGCGCAGAGGGCGGTGAGCCAGTTGTTGACGGGGTCGACGATGGATTTGGAGGAGTCAGCGAGGATGGGGAGTAGAGGAGAGGGCGTGAGGCAGGCGTTGGCGTCGGGGCTGGTGGCGATGGTTGTTAGGGCCTGGGTGCAGGCGGGGGAGAGGTTGACTCTGTGAGTGGGTGGGGTCAGCTCAGCCAGGGAGTTGGAAGGGATGGAGATGGGACATACTGGGCAGCGGCCAAGGAGACCAAAGCAGAGATCGTTAGGACACGCGTGTACATGGTATATTGCGGGCGGAGGGGGTCAGTAGAAAAAAAATTGGAGGTGGTTGCACAAGGTTTTGTAGAGACTCCGCAGTCTTGGTCCGATTACCAAACGCGGGCGCACTGCCACCCTGCCCGCGGGCTATGCAGACCGCTGGGACACACAGGTTGCCAAGGTTATTCCAGATCTTGTCCACGGTCTCACCAGCCGACCTTGTTGCCGCTTGAACAATGTCGGGGCTCTTATGCTGACGGGAATTTCGCACATGACTTGGAATTGGCGGGTAGCATGGGGTGCCTATGCAAGAAAAACGCGTTATAGGCGTTGGCGCGGCGCAGGGAGGAGTAGAGTCATCCGCAAGTTTGTTGTCATCATTGATGATACTGCAATATTGATTATCGATGATCAGACTCCTCATCTTTACCATAATCTATCACAAACATGATTACAATGGCCAATACAACGGCGGCCTGTTCACTTCACGAAGGTGGGTCGATTGTAACGATATGGGCGAGTCGCTGGATAATTTCTGGAGTAACCCTCTATTTTAGACAGCCTATTTATTTATAACTCGTACCTTGACCTTGGCAAAGAATGAGAGGGTGAAACTGTGCGGCGCTTGATCGAATGGTTTTGCGTCTATACTCATCCTCGAGAGTCAACATTGTTGGAAATTTATACCTACCGCACAACGATGGGTTGTATGCGTTGCACGGAGCGACGTCAGGCCAGTAGTCATCGGGGGCGTAATTAACCCGGGTGCCACAGACTCCGGATGAACAAAGACACTACATATATACTTTGTTTCGGATAAGTCTGACGGCGCAGCCTAGGGATTTGTTAGATGTATTGCGTACTAATCAACCCAGGTCCCGGGACGCCGAGGGTGTCGTCATCGTTAATAAAGATCCCAGGAGGCTGTGCTGCGGTATGTAAGCTCCTGCGCCACCTTTCCGTGAAGCAGCAAAAAAGCTGACAAGAGTGGGACTTGAACCCACGCCATCATACGATGATGAGAACCCGCGAATGCAGGCAAGCTACGCTTGAGTCACACGCCTTAACCGCTCGGCCATCTTGCCATGTTAAATACTGTGTATATATCGCATCCGAGGAGTTGTCGCGGAACGAAGCTGGGCCAGAAGTGGCACAAGATGTCGGCGGATTTGCATCGGGGATGTTCCCGGGACGAGACAGACGTTCGAGCCCCCCCAAGAGCCAGAGTGTCGTACTGTGTTGTACCGTCCCCAGTGTTCACAGAGCCATCGATCCCGACATCGGGAGGGCACATCTTGCCGTTCCGTTAACCCTGAATAGTTCACGTGACCATATTTTCAAACGCTATTTGTTCGAGTTGACGAATATTATTTCTTCCTGCTCCTACTAAAATTGGATGCTTGATCGATTTTTTACCCTCCCCGCTCGGATTTTCCGCTGTCCACGAGCATTCTCCTTTCTTCCACCACCTCCGAGCTCCAGATTCTTCTCCGCATCGACCCCCTGTGCGGCCAAGAAGAGAATGCCACCCAAGAAAGCCGCAGCACCTGAGAAGAAAACTCTCCTCGGCCGGCCAAGTAACAATCTCAAGATTGGCATCGTAGGTTTGTTTGTTGAAAAAAGTATGCTCTTCATCGATTTAATCCATCGACCTGTGCAACAGGTCTCCCCAACGTCGGAAAGTCGTCTTTCTTCAATGTCCTCTCAGAGACCGGTACGTGATTCGCCATCGATCTTGCGGGCTGCTCTTCATTGAGTTGTGTTGTCACCCCCCAGACCTTGGGAAAGCGGCCAACTTCCCTTATGCGACGATAGACCCGGAAGAGGCTCGGATCCCAGTGCCAGATGTAAGATTTGACTGGCTCTGCGAAACGTACAAGCCCGTCTCGCGCGTCCCGGCCTTCCTCACGTGCATCGATATCGCCGGTCTCACAGCCGTACGTCGTACCCCCCCTCCTTCCTTGCATCGCCATCGCGTTTTCCTTAGTCTAATGCCTTATGTGTAGGGGGCATCCACCGGCGCTGGTCTAGGCAACGCGTTCCTGTCACACGTCCGCGCCGTGGATGGGATCTTCCAGGTCGTGCGTGCGTTCGACGACGCGGAAGTCATACACATCGAGGGTGATGTTGATCCGCTCCGGGATATGGAGATTATTCAGACGGAGTTGAGGTTGAAGGATATTGAGTGGGTGGAGAAGGCGCTGGAGAATTTGAAGAAGGCTGGGAGGGCGCTCAATAGCACTAGTTTGGCGGATAAGGCGAAGAAGGAGGAGATTGTGAGTTTTCTTTTTTCTTCGCGCTTGTGATGGGTGTTGCTGTGTGCTGATGTATGATGTGCTTCTTTTTTTTCTTCTTTTTGAAAGGCGACGGTGGAAAAGATCTTGAAGGTCCTCACCGTTGAAAACAAGGATATCCGAAAAGTGGAATGGAATAATAAAGAGGTGGGTATCGACTTCCCCCTCGTTGTGGTTTTTTTTTTCCTTCGCTTTGTTATGATGAAAAAGAGCACATTGCTCGATAACCCAGCTCGTCGAGGAGGGAGTAACGCCCCGATATTCCTTTGAGATCAATGTTTTTTCCTGACCTATATTTCTTTTTTCGACCGTTTCGTACGAGTTTTCACGTTGACCGTTGGCTGACATACGTTCTTTATTTGCAGGTAAATCATTTTCGCCTTCGGACTTTGCGATGCCGGTATTCTTCCGCGCGTCCTGTCCTTCCGCTATATATGTATGACGATAAAGAGCTCGATGCTCGATAACCCAGCTCGTCGAGACGGGAGTAACGCCCCACAATGTCTCTGAGAACAACCGTTTTTCTGACCCTTGTTATTCCTGCCTTTAATCTCCATCCCCTTGCTTGGCTTCCATCCACGGTTACTGACACACCCCTTGTCCCAAAGATCGATGTCGTCAACAGCCTCGCTCTGCTCACTGCCAAGCCCGTCACCTACCTCGTCAACCTCAGCGAGCGCGATTATATCCGGAAAAAGAACAAATGGTGCGCGCCTTTTCTCTCTCTCTCTCCTCGTCTACTCCATAATAAATATGATGAATTACCATACATCCACAGGCTCCCGAAGATCAAGGGCTGGATTGACGAGAACAACCCTGGCGACCCGCTCATCCCGTTCTCTGTCGCACTCGAGGAGCGTCTCGCGCAGATGTCCCCGGAAGAGAAGAAAGAGGAAGAGCAGAAGATTGGAGCGATTAGTGCGCTGGGGAAGATCACCCAGGCGGGGTATAGCAGCCTCGATGTATGTGTTTTCTTCCCCGTCATTAAATGTTTTCGTGATGATGCTTATGTTTTATGTGCCTAGCTTATCCGGTACTTTACTTGTGGTCCGGTTGAAGTGCGTGCCTGGACGATTAGACGGGGTACCAAGGCGCCGCAGGCGGCTGGTGTCATTCAGTACGTATATCGCCATCTCCTATTCTGTGGTTAGATCCGGTGTTGATGTCGAGTGTGTGTGTGCCAGTTCGGACTTTGAGAACAAGTTTGTGTGTGGTGAGATCATGTCGTACCCGGATTTGAAGGAGTATGGGAGCGAAGCGTCGGTGAAGGCTGCTGGGAAGCTGAGGCAGCAAGGGAAGCCGTACGAAAGTGCGTATTATATGCTTTGTTCCGCTCTGATTTTTTTGTGGGTGGGAAGGCTGATCCCGGGGTCTGGTTTAGTGGTCGATGGTGACATTGCGTACTGGAAAGCTGGCGGTTGATTGGATTCGTACGAAGAGAAAGGAAAAAGTCAGTTATGTTGTAGTAATATATCTCGGAGATGCCGGATGGATAAACGATCTTCTCTAGTTGTGAGTGTTGTTTTGATTGCCAGTGCAATGTAGGTGTGTCACCTGGGTTGTCCTATTGGATACCTTATATTTCGGACAGTGGGTATCGATTCCTGAGAAAAATTTCCCCTCGATTTTTCGAATCCCGAGAATGATCCTAATCGTGGCCATGAGTTCATACGCATCTGCGAATCGTACCTCGAGTTGTCCCAGCACCAAGATATTTAATTGAACACACAAGACTCCGATAGCCATTCCACACTCTTAGCAGTAAAAGATAGATAGCTTTCAAAGCACTGTACCAGAGCCGTCCAACACCTCTTCAAGCTTCCTAGTGACGCTATCTATCCCTTGACGACGGTCTCGTCCAGAATTCTGAACATAGGGTGTCTAGGACTCTCACGATGTTGTTATCCCAGGCTTCTAATGAGTGGATCGCAGTCGTTTCTATCGCCACTGGTTGAAGCTCGTGCTACGATTTGACCGACTCCACCTCTTCGCATTCCTTCCCACATCCGGCAACCCACTCCCTCAGGATAATCAGTCCAGAGTTCAGCGTGAGTACGAAAGAATAACTAAATAACTTCCCAGATTTGCACTCTCGAACGGAGCCTAATACCATTTAAACTACTGGTAGAAGGTAAGTGGAGTGTTCGAGGAGCGGGTCTTTATGTCCCCTTGCCTATCCAAGTTTACGCTGATACAATAGCAAAACGCCCCTGGATGCGGATGCGTCCAGATATCTAAATAATACGCGACATGCGTTGCACGAGTGTCCCGCCAAAATCAAGTTGTCGCCAAGGTCGAAATTAGATTTGGTTTCATTGTTACCTTATCGTACTGCGAAACTCAGTTATCGTCCGTCATGCACTGCTCCCCTTCAATCCTATCTGCCACAGCGATGTCTTCTCCATATGCGCCAGCCAGCCTTGACACCACTACGCCACAACGTTCTGCCCAAATCTCACAGGCCTAAAGGAACAGTCCAAAATGACATTTTTGGCTCCTCTTCCACGGCCCGGAAACCAGCCCCCTCGGATCTCGCCATGGCTAGGAGGCTAAGTGGCGAAGATGTAAAGACGTTTGCGATGTTATATCATGAATTCTCCACATTTGCAGAAGAACAACGCCACAGCTTACGATCCTGAGCTACAAGACACAATTTACGTGCGTGTCACGAGTGGACCGCTAGAAGAAGATGCTTGACCCCACATCCTCAGTCTACGATACGTTGGAGTGGTTGAAGAAGAAGTGTGATTGTAAACCAAAGACTTTAGATGGGTTGAGTGTCTTGCCATGTCCTTGCAAGATCTCCAAAGAACTCACCCACCTCCACAGGAAGTTACGCCTGCATCATTATGCGATGGCATACTGTCATGTCCTCTTACAGCATATCATCCCATCTGTCAATGACGGGATGAAGGTATATAGCCTTGGAATTTGTCTCAAGTATATCCGCTTGCCTTCATCCAACAATGGATTGGTCCCTACTCCGAGGTAGAAATGGGGTTACAAATGGCTCCCACTTTTCGGCTCCCTATGACCAGCAATATGTGCCCCTTGCCTCGCCTGACACGACCCTCAGAATCGCAGCAAAAAAAATGTGGTGGCATGGCAGGAAGCCTTCGACTCCCCACTAGGCAGGCGTTTTCAGCTTATCGAAGAGCCATCCTGCCCCTTTGATATTATCGACTACGGCGGGTGGTCCGTGAGAGGGAAGAGTTTGCTAGCTAAATGGGGGTCGGACGGGATAGGTTCATGTATAAAGACCTAGACGGTTTTGATATTCTGGCGGAGTGCGATATGCTCTCACTTCGAAGTTTAAACGACATTGTACATCTGTGAAGGGTTCTTGTACGGTGATTAGACGGTACTTATATGTAAGTATAGATCACCATGGGCAATCACATCCGAGTCCGTCTCTCAGTTCATGCGGTTGGGGTTGCTCAAGCAACGCCCAATATGCCCTCTTCCTAAAAACCGCCTAACAATGGGCGGACGTCAATATTCTGGTGACTAAAGGTAGATGATAATACGAAGTTAAAAAATGGAGGAACGACTGAATGTGTCTAGTCTAGGCGACACAGGGCTAAAACCTGCTCGGATAGCGAACTTGGCACTCCGACGATCAGGAATAAACAAACAAAACGCTCCGATGATCACGCCGGTCTTACGTTTTGAACCTAGCTGGAAAGACACGTAACATGATTCAGAAGATGGTAAACGATGCGCTGGAGAGATGAACAGGCTAAAGGTAAGTTGTCAAAGACCAAGATGCTGGAAGATCACAGCCAAGGATGAAGATAACATGCCGAAACCCACCGAAATGCCGATACACCAAACAAGCGATTGTTTACCAAGAGCCTGAAACTTAAATTGTAACCACATCCCTCGGATGCCGTGATAGCCGTATCGAATTTTTTCTTCATGCTCGCCGCAGCGGAATGCCTAGCCAGCGGCTGCAGGCTGCTCCGCACATCCACAGTCCTATAAGAGCCGCTGCTCTAGATCTGTCACCACCGACTTGAAGATATCTGTTGACACGGATGGCTTTAACGCCACACATCGCGGATCCTTGTTTTCAGGCAAACCTGCCTATGTCTTGGCCGCACTAATTTTGGTTGTCGATCATCGAAGCTCTGTCATCATGCTGCTGTCTAGACTTCTAATTCCTGGAGCCCGCTACGTTTCTCGCCGTCCGTCCTTGGCTCCACTTCGCATTCCGTACTTTAGCCGACTTCCAACTTACCCACGATAACAAGGTCAGAACCTAGCGTGAGTGGAGTGCGAAAGATAGCTTCGCCTACCCAGATGCAGGCCAAACCTGAATGCGGGGAAAGCACGACCGAAGCATTGCCGTATTTTCTGAACGGGTAACACTATCACCGTTCCATGTCCACCATCCTGCGAATCGTTGTGATATCTTTTAAGTTCCAACAATGGAGTGACTGAACTCTACGGTGGCTTTTGATACGTTTGGCTATAAGGGCCGCCTGCCAGTGGAATTTCGACACCCCTCCTTCTTGTTTTCCCTCGCTAGTAAAACGCATACAGACCATGGCTACCCCGCCTCTCCACATACAGCTGGACAGCAAGTTGGGAGCTGCGTTTCTGGGGAACCTGGTTGCCGGAATGCAAGCATTTGACTAACCACGCAATGTTCTTGGTAAGGACTGACACTCTCGCCCAGATTCTATGGCATCACCTGCGTGCAGAGCTACTTGTACCTTGGAAGTGGTAAGGATCGGCCGTGGTTCAGGGTATTGGTACGTGTCGATTCCGGCCTCGTACCACTTGTCATTCAATACTGTGTGAAATAGATTTTCTCACTATGGTATGCAAGCCATAGCACTCTTTCTTGGAACAACAAGCATTACAAATGACTATCTAGGTTCTTGGACACGGTGCATCTTGCACTTGTGACGCACGGGTTGTATTTTTATCTGGTGTCCAACTTCGGCAACCTCCGAGCTCTCTTATCGCCGACGTGGTGCGTCCTTAGATATCTCTATCTGGTGTTTGTGGACAACACCTCAAGCGTCGACATTACCGTGCAGGAGCCTCCTCGTACGTCGTATTGGAGCTAGTTGATAGGCTGAACACTTTGAATGATGGTCCTTTTCGATAGTCGCAGATTTACCTCACGGTATGAAGCCACTCGATTATTAAACACAACTCAATCTATTCACCGCATAGTGCATTAGTGATCTTATTATTCGATGGTATGCAACACAGTCTCGCTCGCTTCCATTGCTGACGTCATGACAAGTATCTTTGGACGTCGTGTTTGGATGAGTACGTCTTTCCGTGCCATTTTCATTGCTGCGTTCTCAGGAGTCACAGTGGCGGGGAGAAGCAAAATTCTTGCTGCTTGCATTGTGAGACGACATCTTTTCTCGCTCAGCTGTTGCACTGAACAACCGTGAGGGCAGGCTACACTCTCCATGTTAACTTTCGGTACGCTTTCGAAGATTCCTGGATGGTAAATATAACTCAGCATCTTCCCACCGCAGTCACTGGACTTGGTGAGCAATCGGTTTTTTTCGCTGTCGGAACAACGTTTATTTGCGACCTGCTGCTCGCACAGCATTCGCTATAAAAGTGTTTGTACTAACCACTCTGCAACGAGATCATAGAGTAGCTGACCATTGGTGTATAGTTTCGCCGACGAATTAACATTCGCAACTTTTGGGGCAATATCTGTGAGTCGACCTGGAGTACATTATGATGGCTTACCCCATGACACTCATCGCTGTAATTCACAATCATTGATAGTATCTCTTGTACATTGCGTTGGGAAGTGGCGTCGCAGCCGATCTCTTGATTGCTGGATCCCTTTGTCGGTCCTTGTCGAAAAGCCGAACTGGCTTCAAAAAGTATATCGCTTTTCCGCAATTTACACCCCAAAAATTTTGACTTCATCCTCAAGGACTGACTCTATCGTCAACACAATGATGGCATACGCCATCAACACAAGTGGGTAATATCTTAGATCTTCTCGTGGCACTACATACTCATCGACATTTTTAAAAGGCCTTCTTACGACGTATGTGCACGTTCATCACCTATCCGTATGGCGGTAAGTCGCGCTGACTGCTCGAAACCAGCGTTTGCGCTGCAGCCTGCTTTATTACCTACACCATCTGGCCACATGAATTCACATTCATTGGGATCTATTTCTCGCTGCCCAAATGTAAAGTTTCTCTGTTTCTGTTCTTCGTGGAACCCGTTTTTGAATCCTATTTGCCTCGGGTAGTGTATTTTAACAGTTTACTCGCCACGCTCAATAGCAGAGAGGGGCTGTCGGAAAAAATCAGTGGGGTGTCCGATATTCCCTTGTCGAGCATGTCCGGTGTAAGTTACTCGACAAAAGCGTCCAACAGTAGGCCCGGTCAAGTACGTGTCTGTTTGTATTTCATGCCATAGTCTAACTTTGGTTCGCAGTCTCTCGTAGTCAGCATTAACAGGGAGGTGGTGTCGGATGATTATGGAGTCGGGAATATGGAGAAATCTGGACGTCACGACGTTATCGATCCTTAAATTCTCGGTTTGCTCGAAAACTACTGCTTAAGTGATCAGGAGCTATAGATATACGTACACTATTACAATACTTGCAACATCCCAAACGTGAATTTGAAGGCGCGCGAGGCACCGCGGACGGCGTTACGCATGAAGAAGTCCTTGCTTACCCCCCAAAAATGCTGAGCCATCGAGAATTTGCACCAGGCGGGATATGTGCAAAATTAGCGTAAATTAGACATACGAAGTAGCGGTTCTATCTTCACAAGTTATCAGGATTAGCAAGTCCAATTTAGCAATGTAGGTCCATGTCCCCGACGCAGGATAATGATGTTACCAGGATTCCCTTGATTCATCCTCGTCAGATTCGAATCCTGGGCTCCAGATATCTCGCTGCACTGCTATATCGAGGGAGCGGTACGGCTGAAAGACCGGTTCAGGAGTAGGCGTTCCAAACGGATCGCTCGTATAATGGAGCCGAACTCTAACACCTTCTTTGATAACTGGCTGCAAGTCGGGCAGGATGTCAACTTGAAACGGGCGCTCAAAGATGAAAGACGCCCGCTTCAAGCGCGAAAAGCCTTCGTATGCGAGAATAGTTCTTGCGCGGATGAATTGCAAGACTAGTTCGTCCGTCGTGTTGCAACAGCGCGGGAAATGGAAGTTTACCTCCTCTAATGAAGGGCAAGGGCAGGTACCGGGAGTAGACGATGTCGGCATGAGGAGTTCCAGGGTGGTATCATTGAGAGGCGACACCCCGTTCCTAGTCCACGGCAACGGGGATTGAATAGCATGTATATGCAACCGCTTCGTTGCAGAGAGGAGATTGAAGACTTGAGCCAAGCTGTCGGCAGTATCGTCGCCGATGTCAAAAGCTAAACTCTCAATCTCTCCAGCTCGCTGTTCTAGTAGGGGGATAATTGGTATACAACCACGCATCTTGACTCCCGTTGTGTGAAGACTTTGAAGCCTAGGTAGCTTTACGACTTTGAAGAATAGAATAACATCCGACTCGGGAACTTGCTCAGGATTTTCCCAGTATGTGAAGTGCATCGCGAGATGAGTTAGATAGGGAAGTGTGATAATGTCTCTTGATGTCAACGCTCGGCCGTCACCGCCATTAACAGTTATTTCAGTGGTGCAAGTGATAAGACTGCAACATCTACGCAAGATGACGACAGCCTCACCAAACGTTAAATGGGCCTGCCCGTATGCTGTTGAACCAAAGAAGAGCTTGGTGAGAGTGTCCCAACGGAGGGGAAGCGCAGATGGCATTGGCAACGCGAAGTTGAGAATCGAAACCGCGCGCACGGAAGGGGATCGAAGAAAAGAGAGCGATGCGGCTACTGGATGCTGTGGTCGTGCACTACTAATCTCGAACGCGAATGTCTCCAACAAAGGAACGTCGGCAGCATTGAGATGCTTCAGAGATTCAAAATACGCATATCCTACCCTGAAGTTAACATGCCTCCATCGGAAAGCGAATTGAAGCAAAGTGTCGAGCAAACGTGATGGGGATCCAACATCCGAGTCATTCGTACCCCAGCCTTCGTAATCCTCTGCGAAGGAGATGGAAAGGGGAACCTGCCCCGAGCGATGTAACCAGGCTTGCACGGCATCATTATATACTTGGTGCTGCGCTTCGTTTTGCGCAAGCTTGGAGGTGATGTGAAGGTGAATCGAAGACCATAGCACTGGGCATGAAAGCGAGATCTGCCGCCATGTGCGACAAATGCGGCCCAATAACATTGGAGCCTCTTTCGCGCTCATAACTGAGTTTCTGGGAGGAAGGCACCAAACGAATATCTTCTGTACCAGTTCTGTCGGGAGTCGACGTATCCTTGACACGATGGGGCGATGACCGCTAACGTATTCGTCAATTTTCTGTTGTTGACGATGCAGCCCTTCGATGATGACATTTAGCCGTGCTATCTCATCGTCAAGGCGAGACCGCTGTTCCAGAGCTTCCTCTATTATTTGGTGAACCTGTCGACATTCAGCATCGGTGGCATCATAGTTTGTGTTGAGTCGGTCAAAGAAAGGAGTTTGCATTGGCGGGATCGCCCTTTGTTGAGCCAAAGGATTGACTAAGGAAAGGGGAAGGGTTAGGCTCATCAGAACGGGGCATCTGCGAACATAGCTAAGATAGAACAAACACGATCTCGTTCAGAGGCGACTGGACGGTTTTTTCCAATGACTGTCCGGAAGTCAGTGTCGTTGACGAAAGTCAGTGCTGCATATTTCTCTTCGTCGTTATCTTATCTCATCAAACGTATAACACATCGTATACACATACAGTGATTTATCAGTCCTTCGCACACATGAATGAGATTCTTGGCTCAAGCTTTTACAACATCAAATTCTACCATTTTCTTTGCACAGACCATTAATGTACCCCTCAAATGCTGTAACTGCCTATGTAGAATAATACTTAGGAGAGCTCATCGTCATAAGATGGACGAACACTGGATGAGCAGTTTTTGTCACAAAATCGATCGGCTGCACACCTGTGACAAGGTACGATAAGTTTGATCTCCGCCATATCTCCATGATCAATCCTCATCATCACCAGCTTCTCCCTCATTGTTGGATCCATCATCGTCCTCAGCATCACCACCATTGGAAAGCATTGGCTTCAGTGGGCACTTTCACTTCCTAGGGAGGTCCTTGGCCTGTGTCCAAGCTTCCCTCAACTCCTTGCATCTCGCCTCCCACTGCTCAGTGGCCTTCTGATGCTCAGCCTTGATCTCTTTCCATTGGGCTTCCAGCTGCTCCTTCTCTGTCTTTCTGCTTCCCCTCACTTCATTTCCTACCTCCTTCTCTGGAGAGACTCCTTTGATGAGGTCTGTGAGTGTGAAAGTGCATTCCTAACTATAAGAAGCGTCCAGATAAGATAAAAACGTCAACAAAATGATGGGATCTGGCGCATCAAGCTTCTTTGTTGATGTGGATCTCATGGTGTCAACATATACTGTCACGCTTTAAAGCACCATCTCTTTCTTACCATCTTTCCCCCACAAGGCCTCAGTCCATTCCTCCCATCATTTCTGCAGCAACTTTGCTGAAAGGTAGTCTTATAGGATCTGATGCAAAATTGGTAGATTACGGACAGAAATATATCTGATCTTTAGATATGAAAGTTCACAATTTCTAAAATAGAGCCAAATTGGTGTAGATGATGGTGTAGCTCAGTCAGATCCTTCCGAACAGACGTAAAATTTTAAGAGGGCCAGCTCATAATATGTTTGAAGTTAGATCCTGGATAGCAGGACAATCAAATAAGAATTGAAGTCACAGGAAGCATATGTGCGAAGGACTGATGGTGTGCGAAGGACTGATAAATCACTGTACAAACTAATGTATTGCAGCTAGATTCATATCGATAAGCCCCTTGACCCAAAGGCAGAGCGGAAGGTAAAAGCAAGCGTCGGGACCTATTGATGTGAAGTTCGGCTGTGATATGATATGATTTCGTGTTAACCAAATTCAGGTCCAGCGTGACAATGGCCAGCTTGGCCTGAGTTAAATAAGGCGGGCACAGCTTGCGACGATTCCATCTCTACTTGCCCGTACTTGGTTATCCCTCTACCAGCCCTCCACCCGCCTAAACTTTGCTGCCTTACGACTTGAATTATATCTTCTCGGAAAGCGTCCTGTGATCAGCCGCCTAGTCCGGGTGGCTAGGATACCACGGTGAGAGTCGTGGACCCCTCCCAGGTGGGGCTTGCCAACGATCACCTTGCGAGATGGAAGAACGATCCCCGTAGGGAGGTGGTGGTGTTCAAGATCCAGGATGGCGAAGAGACACGCGAGTCCTTAGCTTGGGGGGCCATGGCTTATCCAGAGTCGCTGACAGGTCGATGCACAACCACGTATCCCGTTTACGAAAAGAAGACCGGGCGTCTGTTTTTCCTGAAGGATTCCTGGAGAGTTGAGGGTTTTGAGAAAGAGTCGGCGATACTGCGAGAGCTTGAAAGGGCGAAGGTGCAGCATGTTCCTGGATATATTTGCGGCGATGACCTCCCTGGTCCGTACGGTGTCACCGTCACGGGTCCGTATGTTTCTCCTCAGGAACAGGCCAGAGCCCCTCCCACAGATGCTGTGTCCGCTACGAGCATCCTCCCCGCCCCACAGCAAGCCAGTCCCGTCACCCCTACTGAGGGGGGGAACACTGTTTCGGGGGTTTTTACCATGGGTAATCTGGACACTGCTCCCATGCCAGAGAGCGCGTCTTGGAGATGCGGTAACTGGAAACGAATCATCCAACGATATCACCATCGCATGATCACGGACGTCATTGGAAATCCCCTCAAGAAATTCGCATCATCGGGAGAGATGATGAAAGCTGTCTCTCACGCATTCACAGGTTGGTCTGAGTATCTTTCCTCTTTTAGATGCCTACGCCCCCCGCAGCACACCGGCAAGCGTATGTGAGATGTGCCGTTATCCATAGGGATATCAGCGCGTACAATATCCTCATTACAGATGAGGGAGACGGTGTACTCAATGACTGGGACCTCGCGCGGTTCGAGAAGGATATACAACGTGGCAGGCGTAGACAACACGAACGCACGGTCAGTTACATCCCTACGCCTGCATGAGCTCTACTCATGAAAGGTTCTTACAGGGTACTTGGCAATTCATGTCTTGTCTTCTTCTCAAAAACAAGGACAAGCTGCACACCATCCAAGACGACATCGAGTCGTTCGTGTACATAGTGCTCTACCACAGTATTCGCTATCTCTCGCACAACAAATCTGATGTACTGGAGGCCATTCTCGACCAGATCTTCGACCACGGATATCATTCCCGTGCAGGCACTCGACTAGGTGGCGGCAACAAACTGGCTTTGTTCAATCTAAGAGGGTATCTCGATCCGTTCAGTGGCTTCGAAGTCACCGACCACGCTCCTCTGAATGATTGGATTACCAAGGCGTTTGATTTGGTCGGAGCATGGTTGGGGGCCGTTGGACACCCCAAGCGACCACCTCCTCCAGATGAGGATCTCCGAAAACTGTCGCTGTACGAGCACCAGCCTATGGACGATCTGTTCGCCCATTGCTTGTCGCAAGCGGGATGGCCGTCGGATGACAAGGCAGTGGACAGTATGCGTCCAAGGGTTGCTGGCAACACTACAGGTATCATCCGGAGCGCCATCGAGAGTAGCATGGGGAGCGGGTCCCGGAACTCCTCTCAGAAGCGCAGCCTTCTCTCGGAGGAACTCGACGAAGGGTATGAGGGGTCTGGGTCTAGGTCGAAGCCGCAGAAGCAGAGGAAGGTTAGATCGACGGCCTCTGGAAGTAGCCACTCTTTCCACAGTGGCATGAATATGGACAACGACGGCATTTAGACTATGCTACTCCATGTATGTACAGTATTGTATGTATCGTTTTAGATACATCATAGCATCCGGTCCCATCGTCAGTGGCATTACGACTTGGACACCAACTGGTGGGCGCTATTTTGGACATGGGACGGACCAGCATACCTATCAGTGGAAGCTATTTATCACCACAATAGCTCGCCAATGTTAGACGGGTAGTCCTCGAATGCGTTGAATGCCAGGTGGGCTCAGTGAAGTCACGACGAGCAAAACGTATGCCACTGATCATCGTAGAACGATTTATAAAATAGGATTACCGTCTACCACCTTTTCTGAGCAAGGTCATAGTATTGTAGGAAACGCAGTCAAAAAAGCACGGAATACGTAGTCTCGGTAGGGGTGATGGCTGTTCACTCCTGTGTTTAGTGAGCATTGAACACGTCTTCCACACTGACATCGTTCCATTCCTCCACCTCGGGCTTCCGCACGCTCTCAATCCCCGCCACATCAAACCGATGCCCCGCCCACACTCCACGATGGAGCTCTACCTTCATCATCTCCATCGCCATGCTTGAATCCGACGACCAAGTAATGGGCACCAGCAGAACCGCATACCTCCCAGCCCTGGGTTACCCCACCCCTCGTCCCCGCGGACGTATTCGTGTGTGGTGAGGTTGCGCAGGACGTAGGCCCCGCTGTAGAGGTTGTTTTCGGTGAGCCCGGTGCGGCGGACGGAGCGTTGGATGAAGGGGAGCCAGCGGTCCACCGCGTCGTAAGGGCGGGTGTTGTAACGCTCCTCTAGGAACAGGGCAGAGAGCATCCACGGAGGGGCTGGGGTTGCGGTGGTGGTAGGTCTTTAGCTGTTGAGGGAGTGCGAAGTACGGCGGGTTGGTCGTATATCGAGACGTATCCGTCATCCTCGTACTAGTCCGCGGTCGCCCCTTCGATGATCCCGCTTTCGGTTGTACATTGCGTGATGACTTCGACTTCATGATCAGTGAGCAATCCCGGGGGCGTATCGTCCAGCTGGGCGTAGTCCCCGAGACACGCGAGCCGGTCACCAGCGCATGAAATGACACGGTGGACCGGGGAGGAGTTTGAATAAGCTCCGCGTACCTCTTGACCGAGCTTTGTCGTTGATTTCGCAGAGGTCTTGCGGTGGTGTGCTTCCGACCGTTGTCGGGGTGCTAGAGCGCGTTCATGAGCTCGGTGTTGCCTGCGGGTAGATCCCAGAAGCACTCTCCGAATTTCCCGCCTATGGAGGTTCTGACGGGCGTGGAATTGTCGAGGTTTAGGTTGTTTGAAGTATCAGCCCATTCCGAGGAGTACGTGAACGAGAATGTGAATGTGGTTGGGAGAGGAGTCTGAAAGTGTTACGGGGAATAATCGGTGGTGTGCCTCCTATTCTCTGCACAGCATACGAAAAACATGGCAAGAGCGATTGCGAGATTGTACCACGTAATGGGAATAGGAACACATGCAATGGATATACGCTGCATAGCGCGTTAAATGAGCATGAAAGATTCCAACGAATATGTACGTACACATAAAGAGTAACGGAGTCGAAAGCAAGGACAGGACCGTTTACGGTCTCAATATCGTCTCCCACCACCACCCCTCTCTCGCTCGCGCTCCGATTCTCGTTCTCTTTCTCGGTGCCTCTCCCGTTCCCCCTCCCGTTCCCGGTTCCTCTCCCTATCTCGATCCACAGGCCGCTCTCTCCTCGTGTTTAAGTCCCATCGCCGTCTATCGCGCTCACGCTCCCTTTCTCGCTGTTCCCGGCCGTAATCCCGGTCCTGCCCCCTTGACTCCCCGCTGTACCGCCTCTCGCGTCTATCCCGACCGTACTCCAGGTCCCGCACCGGTGTACGGGACAGACTCCTGCTCCTGCTGCTGGGCGAGCGGCGTCGAGGGGAGAGTGCGCGGGGCTTTGAGGTGTCGATGCGGCGTGGAGAGCGCGAACGGGACCTGTCTACGACTCGGCGACGGTCTCTTAGCGTGTCCCTGCGTGGCGACCGTGACCGCGACCGGGAGCTGTCCCAATCCCTGGCCTTGCCCCTGGCACCCCGCTCCGCATGCCGTTTCTCCTTCCGCAGGCGCTTTTCTTCGCGCCGAGCCTCTTTGCGCCGGCGTTTTTCTTCTTTCTCGAGGGCTTTGGCGGCGGCGAGATCTGCGGGTATGGATTTTGTTTTTGCGAGCGTGGAGAGGGAGGGAGAGGTAGGAGCGGTGGGGCTGCCTGCTGGTGCGGCGGCAGTCTTTTTAGCGGGCTCGAAGCCTCTGTAGGCGGAAGAGGGATGTTAGTGAGCAAATCAAGAATATGGGGGGAAGAGAATTTACAGGGCAACGGCGAGGGCATCAGCTTCCAACTCCTTAATCTCGCGAATCTCATCGTCGTGCTCGGCCTGGGTCTGGGACTTGTCGCGGCGGTACCAGTGCACGTCCTTGTTCTTCTGCCATCGACCTGTTGGTGCGTTAATGCTGTGCCCCAGATAGTTCTGCGGTCATGATGGGATTAGAGTTACGAACAGCCATATACTACGGGATCTTACCTCGCGGTCTTTGTCCGCAGAGACGTCGGACCATTTGAACTCTGCTTGCCCACCACGGGTGCCGCCTCGTACGGGTTCGAACATGGTGGTTGTGGACGAGGAGGCTGCTGGTAAATAAATGTCAATACTGCACAGATGTCTGAGAAGCTTTGGTGGCAGGGACCGTGCTTCTTTCTTAGTCTGGTCCAAGGATTGCATAAATACTTACGGGCTGTATATACTATAGCTATAATGTTGAGCGAGACGCTCTAATTAATTGTGAAAAGTTGGGAATTCCGGGTACTAAGAAGGTGGCACGTGGCTCTGGCGCAGCCCGTTGCGAGATTGCAAATATCAGCAACTTGAACACAGACTTTGTACTGCGCACATCCTTCTCTCATCCACGACTACAAATACGACCCGCACGACTAACGCTACCCAAGAATATCTCTACCAAACGTCTACGAACGCATTACCCCCCCGTACTTAGACGACGCCAAACATGGGTGTGCTCGACCAGATAACAGGTCTCGCGTCCCGCTTCTCGCCCTCCCAATCCTCAAAACCTGCAGGAATGTCAGGTGGAATAGGACACGGACATGGTATGGTTATGGACAACAACGTGAGTCCCACCTCCTTCGAATCCGTATCCCGTTTCCGCCCAGTTCTATGGCATATTCTCCCAATCTTCCCACCTCCATATATTTCGAACGTGCCCTCTTCCGGCTTCTCCGTGTTTCTATCACCTTCGGCCTTGGCTGCCTTGCCCCTGCCGTACAGCTGCGGATACAATTGTGTACCAGCGGATTTACGTAATCATGTTGTTCTTTCGTTGCTGCTGCATGGCATAACGTCGACGAGCGATGGGCGCGACTCCAGGCGAACTCGTGCTGCTCCTCTTTATACCCGTCCTCTGGGTACTCTGGATCTGGGTTCATCTCCCTTTTTATTGCCAATGTTGAGTGTGGGCGCTGACCAAAGCGTGTGTTGTGTGTGGGTTGTCTCCCAACAGATGATCGTGTCAAAGCCGGCGATCGTGTTCCATTCATCACAAATATTCTTCAACTTTCTCGCCATGGCGTGTTATGCCTCCGTCGCCAGTTTTCAGGCGAAATGGAAGGTCGGACCCTGTGAGTCGTCGCGTCGCGTCCTCCCTTGTTTGGTATCAGCTTGCTCATGAGCAATATGGGTGGCAGCGGGTCTGTCGGGTTTTGCCATCTTCATATCGATAGCGGGCATGTTCCTGTCGACGTTCATGCTCCTGGTGCCTGTTATATATGAGAAATATGACAAGTTCGTGCGGTTGGCACGCGCGCTTAAAGAGGTCCGCGTGGGGTTCATCCTTACCGGTGTCGGCACCACAGCGAGTCTTCTCATCTCGTGTGTCCCGCGTGTTACCTCTCCAGGCTGTCATTGCTAACACGTCGCCCACGTGCAGTTTCATTGTCACAATCTCTGCATGGACACAGCCAGGGTGCAAAGACCCTGACAACGACCCACACAAAGACCTCGGCGACGACTTCAAGAAAGGCCTCGACGGGTTCTGTAGCACTAAAAAGGCCGCGGCGATTTTCTTCTGGCTCGCATTTGGTTCGTCCTCCTTTCCTTTCACCTCTTTGCTCTGTACGCGTCGCTGAACCCGGCCATAGGCTTCTGGCTCGCCTCCCTCATCCTCCTCATCCTCGACTGGCGCTCCGGCAAACTCCACGCCCCCTCCGGACAGCGAGATCCACCCTTCACCGCCCCCGAAACGAGACAGGACCTCGAGGAAGGGCTCGCAGAAGAAGACGACTATGACGACGATTATACACACGTCCCAAGACCCACGCCAGGTTCTGCGTACGGCTCGTCATCACCCTCATCACAGGCGGTGCCCGGGAGGTACGATCCCTCCCCCGCGGCGGCGGATTCGCCATTCGGGGACGAACATCGGTATAATCCCGCCTCGAATTCCAATGTAAACTCGGCTGCGTATGGGGGTGCAGCGGGGAGACCGAGTATGGATGCGTATGGAGCGTTTTCGGATCCGGCGCCCAGTGGGTTTGCACCCACGCAGGCGCAGGCGCAGCAGGAGCTCCCGCGTATGAGTAGGACGATGCAGTATGCCGATCCGTATGCGGCAGTGAGGGCGTCCATTGGAGGTGCTGGAGGGGCGGGCGCGGGTGGGGCGCCGATGGTGCCGCCGAGTTATGAGAGTTATCAGGGGTATCGGTAGGAAATGGGTGACGGAGAGAGGGAGGGAGGTTAAAGGAGGTTTATGTATGTGTGCTGGGGAGGGGGAGTATGGATGAATGTTGATGCATACATACTCGGCTGTGGGCATGCATGGACACGATACCTGCCTAAGTTATTGCATTCGCATTTGTGTGTTCCACGTTCTATTTTTCCTCTGCGTCACATCGCCTGCTACCACTGCTATTAGTGTGTTTTACGTTTACGTTTTATGTTTAGTCGTACATGCATGCGACGCTGTGTATTTTTTGTTTCCTTTCAGTCGTGTTGACCTTATTGTGTATGCATGGGCACGAGCATGGACTTCGAGGAGGAATCTGCATGGTATTACATATTTAATTAATGATATTTCTGGTCTGGTTCAGTTACAGAGGGTGCGTTCAGCAACTTATCCAGATCCAGATGTTGGATTGGCAAGCCATGTGCGTACCGGAGACCAACGGATCTGTACCGCATGTGCGCAGCATCGCGTTTCAGCCACGAGTATGTACTGTCATTATGCAGAAATCCTTTTCTTCATTTTTACTTTATATTACTACAATACTCCATTTATTCATGCTCAGCTCAAGAGCTTTCTTTTCATTTGTACCTTACAGTGTAGTTCTGAACTCATAGTGCATTTATACAGACTTGTATCAACATCTCCCTCAGCTGTTGCCCCTGCTTCACATGCCAACACTGAGGTGAGATACCTATTTACATATTGACTACTTGTTACTTACTGAATGCCTAGTACTTTCATAATCTAGGTAAATATATTGCCCCTGCTTTGCATGCCAACACTGAGTACCTTCATAATCCAGCCATCATTCTATTTCTAACAGGTAAGTTACCAGCCCTGAATTCACTGCATGATCCTTGTATTAAACTAGTGAACTATCAGTGAACCATTGATCAGAGTCAGGTCCCAAAAGAGTCCAGTAATTTTGGGCAGTCACAATCAATTGTGGCATGCTCGGCTCTCTGGGAATGGCTTTTGGCCGATCCAGGCTGAGTTGTCTCGTTTTACTACGTCCCGTCAAAGATGTGATGGGGCCCTCACCTCAAGGCTCATGAGGCTGTGACTGAGTCACATCCCGCACTGGGCTGTCATCCCAAGCGCACACTCAATGTGGCACTTGCTCTCACTGCTGATGTGGCAGAGGAGGAATGGGTCTGCCTGTTCCACACCCCAAAGTATCAGGGCTGGAACTTCTACCCTCTCACTATGAGGGGTAAACCTCTCCAGCCAACAGCCACCAAAGGCGGTCCCTGGCTCACTCTCCTGCATCAGGGGAGGCTGCCCATAGTGGTGCGCTTTACCCATGCAATCACGAACCATGCCCCAATTGGGGTGTATCGGTCTCGCTTCAGTTTGTCAGGTGATGACATCTGCTGCTGGTGTGGTGCCTTTGAGACCCATCACCACATCATCAATCATTGCCCCCTCTATGAGGAGGGCCGGATTTGTATTCTGTGAGACTGATTTGATGGTCATCGCTTTCTCGAGTTTATCCTCGTTTTCCCCATGACATTTGCCTTCCTGGAGGGAACAATCGGAGAGCGCCCACCATGAGTAGGCCCTCAGCCCAATGTATGCATCAGCTCCTTTGGGAGGCGCGGTGTTGCACAGGGCGGTCTTCGGCTTCAGGTCTGGCTTTCCCCAGACCGGCCTTACCTCAGGAAGTGGCAATTTGATGCTGATTGATAGTCAGTGCCTTCAGTCACCAGACTAAGTTGGGTCCCTTGGCACAGGACCCTCATCCGACTGCCCTCATGGGTGACTGTGGCAGAGATGGTTGTGCAGACGGTAGTCGAGGTACCATTTTCGACATCAGTGTGATGTGTAGCATCACACGGTCCATGTAGCATACTTTTGAGGATGCTTGTTTCAGCTTTGCGAGCATTATCGCTCTTTACATACTGTTAGGCGTAGAGGTTAGTTTACTTTTCGTTTGTATTAGTAACACCAGACTGCTACCAGGCACTGGGATATAAATAATTTGAGGAAAAAAAAAAAAAAAAAAAAAAAGTCCACCAAGTGTGACAAGTCCAAATCCGTCAAATGCAAGCATGAAAGGGATGATAATGAGCAGTATACATTATCCAAGCAGTCCTAACACAATCAGTCTCCAACAAAAGATATAAAATATTCTCAAGATGTTACGGTACCTGTCCAATCAAAAATATATTGCCTAGAAACAAAGAAATATCCAAAATGACAGTTGGAGCAATGAGGTTTGACTTTGCAACTCCTCGAAAACCCGCATTGCAGCCTCAAGACACACAAAATAGGGCAGAAACAAAAGTGTATATTGATGCTCCTTGAAAACTCGAAGGGAAGGGTCAATGGCGCGTAAACCAAACCTCTATGTCTAACGGTATGTAAAGAGTGATAAGGCTCACAAAGCTAAAACAAGCGTCCTTGAAAGTATGCTACATGGACTGCGTGATGTGTAGCATCATGCTGATGTCGAAAATGGTACCTCGACTACCGTCCGCACAACTGGCTCTGCCACAGTCGCCCATGAGGGCAGTCGGATGAGGGTCCTGTGCCAAGGGACCCAACTTAGTCTGGTGACTGAAGGCACTGACTATCAATCAGCATCGAATTGCCACTTCCTGAGGTAAGGCCGGTCTGGGGAAAGCCAGACCTGAAGCCGAAGACCGCCCTGTGCAACACCGCGCCTCCCAAAGGAGCTGATGCATACATTGGGCTGAGGGCCTACTCATGGTGGGTGCTCTCCGATTGTTCCCTCCAGGAAGGCAAATGTCATGGGGAAAACGAGGATAAACTCGAGAAAGCGATGACCATCAAATCAGTCTCACAGAATACAAATCCAGCCCTCCTCATAGAGGGGGCAATGATTGATGATGTGGTGATGGGTCTCAAAGGCACCACACCAGCAGCAGATGTCATCACCTGACAAACTGAAGCGAGACCGATACACCCCAATTGGGGCATGGTTCGTGATTGCATGGGTAAAGCGCGCCACTATGGGCAGCCTCCCCTGATGCAGGAGAGTGAGCCAGGGACCGCCTTTGGTGGCCATTGGCTGGAGAGGTTTACCCCTCATGGTGAGTGGGTAGAAATTGTGGCCTTGATACTTCAGGGTGTGGAACAGGTGAACCCATTCCTCCTCTGCAGCATCGGAAGCGAGAGCAAGCGCCACATTGAGTGTGCGCTTGGGATGACGGCCCAGTGAGGGATGCGACTCCGTCACAGCTTCATGAGCCTCGAGATGAGGGCCCCACTGCATCTTTGACAGGACATAGTGAAATGAGATGACTCGGCCTAGATCGGCCAAAAGCATGCCGCGATGAAGTGCAACTGCCCAGAATGGACACTGGCATCCAACCACAAGTTGACGGATGCCGGTGAGTTGGTGAACACATGAACCTGCCACAGGTCAGGTGTTTGAAGAGCACTCACCACCCCCATTTTTTTTTTTTTTTTTTATCAAATTATTTATATCCCGGCGCCCGATAGCAGTCCGGCGTTACAAATACAAACGAACCCGTAAACTAAACCTCACACGCCTAACGGTACGTAGAGGGCGATAAAGCTTGCGAAGCTAGAACAAGCGTCCTCGAAAGTACGCTACGTGGACCGCGTGGTGCGGAGCACCGCGCCATCGTCAAAAACGGTACGCCGACTACCGTCCGCACAACTGGCTCCACCACAGTCGCCCGCGAGGGCAGTCGGGCGAGGGTCCTGTGCCAGGGGGCCCAACTTAGTCCAGTGACCGAGGAGGGCACTGACTACCAATCGGCATCGAATTGCCGTTTCCCGAGGGAAGGCTGGTCCGGGAAAAGCTGGACCTGAAGCCAAGAAACCGCCCTGTGCAATGCCACGTCTCCAAAAGGAGCCAGCGCACACGTCGGGCTGAGGGCCTACTCATGGCAGGTGCTCTCCGATTGTTCCTTCCAGAAAGGCGAACATCATGGGGAAGATGAGAATAAACTCGAGAAAGTGGTGACCATCAAAACGGTCCCGGGGAATGCGAATCCGGCCCTCTTCGTAGAGGGGGCAGTGATTAATAATGTGGTGGCGGGTCTCAAAGGTGCCGCACCGACACCGGATGTCATCACCTGACAAACCAAAGCAAGACCGATAAGCCCCGATTGGGGCATGGTTCGTGATTGCGCGGGTAAAGCGCGCCACAATGGGTGGCCTCCCGTGATGCAAAAGAGTGAGCCAGGGGCCGCCCTTGGCGGCCGTGGGCTGGAGCGGTTTGCCCCTCGCGGTGAGCGGGTAGAAATTGCGACCCTGATACTTCGGGGTGTGGAATAGGCGAACCCACTCCTCCTCTGCCGCATCGGACGCGAGAGCAAGTGCCACGTTCAACGTGCGCTTGGGATGACGGCTCAAAGAGGGATGTGACTCCGTCGCAGCCTCATGAGAAATTGCGGCCCTGATACTTCGGGGTGTGGAACAGGCGAACCCATTCCTCCTCCGCTGCATCAGACGTGAGAGCAAGCGCCATGTTCAGCGTGCGCTTGGGATGGCGGCCCAGAGAGGGATGCGACTCCGTTGCAGCCTCATGAGCCTCGAGATGGGGGCCCCACCGCATCTTTGACGGGACATAGTGAAATGAGATGACCCGGCCTGGATTGGCTGAGAGCCATTCCCAGAGAACCGAGCATGCCGCGATCAACCGCGACTGCCCAGAATGGACACTGGCATCCAACAACAAGTTGACAGATGCTGGTGAGTTGGTGAACACATGAACCTGCCACAGGTCAGGTGTTCAAAGAGCACTCACCACCCCCATTGAGAGGGCAATGAGCTCCGCGTCAGGGGTGGTTGCCTTACTGGCAGCCACCTTTGAGTGGACACCTGGGCCTGGACCATGATACACAATGCATGCTGCAACTGCCTGGAGGGTTTTGTCCTGAGGGACAGACCCATCACAAGTGACCGAGATGCACTCGAATTGGTCCCGCACAGATTTGAAAAGGTGGTTGAGCGCCTGCTTGTGAAGCTTGGCCGCCTCCTTCCCCTTTGGGATGATGAGGTCAAGCTTGATCTGAGACTCGTAAAGGTCCCGAATGCGATTCCCCAGCCTGGCCTCTGAGGAGGTCGGATTGAAGGTCTTGTGAACAGTGTCAAATGCCAGTGCGACATCCATGAGAGGAGATGGATACATGTGCAAGAGCGCAGGCACCACCCAGGCCAGTCCGGTTAGGGACATGGGGTGAGAGACTTCCACACCATCATCTGGTGACCACCCCAAAAGGCGGATCGTCGGATGTTGCTTGTAGAGCGTGTTATGACGGTGGATGCTCCTGTGAGAGAGCTTCCGAAGGTGAAGATGGATGGGGAGGAGACCAGCAATGGTCTCCACTGCCCCACCGGTGGTAGTGCGGAAGGCACCAAGAATCCACAAAGCAGCTTTACGCTGCATCTGTGAGTACATTTTGAGGATGCCCTTAATCCAAGCACCCTCGTAATACCACAAACAACTGCCGTATGTTGCCACTGGAAGCACGCATGCATGATAGAGGAGACGCTGCTGTTTGGCGTTCATACCCCTGGTAGAGTTACCAAGCATCTTCATCAACAGGACAGTCGTGAGAGCCTTGGTGGAGTAGAAGCACACATGCTTGGTAAAGCGGAGTGCACAATCAAAATAGAAGCCCAGATACCTCCAAAAGGGTTTGGGTTTCAGTGGGGAGTTCCCAGTGAAGGGGGCAAAGCCAAGATCCACTGGGGGGTTCTCATCCCTTGGGTTCCTGGAGAAGTAGAACACCTCATTCTTTGAGTGTTCGAGTGCCAGGCCAAGGGCCAATACAAGGCGGCTAACCACCCCGTACAGCTCCCTGAGCTGGATGAGGTTTTCACCCCATGTCTTTGACTGGACAACAATTGTGCCATCGTCCACGTACGAAATAAGAGCCCCGTGTTGGATGTCCACCACGAGCTGAAAGAGGCGCATCACAGGCACCATACAAATTGCCAACAGGACTGGAGACAGGGCGGAGCCCTGTCCCACACCCATGTCAGCTTGGCATGGGTGAGAGGTGTCAGCCCCCCACTTGTACTGGGTAGACCAGCCTACCAAGTAGGACTGGAAGAATTTCACGACCTCTGCAGGGAACCTGAGGTGGATCATGATGGCGATCAACACATCATGGTTGATGGAAGGAAAGAACTGAGCAAGATCAAAAGTGACCACACTCGTCTTGAGCTTCTGGGCCCAGCTGGCCTGTATGAGATGAGTCAGGTAAAGCCCTGCATCCTCCGTAGAGTGTTGCTTGACACCACCAAACTGATTGGGATGGAAGATCCCATGTTTGAGCGCTTCAAACTGCAGGCGGTTAGCCAACATCTTCTCAGCAAGTTTGCCGAGGGTGTTCAGGAGCACAATGGGCCTGAATATCTTCGGCATTGAGTAATTTGGTTTGCCAGGTTTTGGGATGATAACTGACACTGACTCCTTAAAATACGCCAGCCAATACCCAACCCGGAGGCAGACATTGACAAGGGCGAGGAATTTGTCTGCTGCATCATTGTCAGACGAAAATAGCATCTTGAGAACCCTCCAGCTCAGATGATCTGGGCCAGGGGCTGACAGGTTTGAACACCTCCTGAGCACATCCCGGAGTTCAACCCTACTAAATGCCACCCACTCATGGGGGGCCCTTTCGGGAAGGTCATCCAGAATGGTCAGGTCGATGGGCCTGTCAGATGCAGAGTTGTAAGTGGAATGCAAGGCATCCCACAACTGTGGTAGTGACATACAGGGATCCCTGTCCTTCAGGATGGCCTCATACATTGGAAGCGAGCATGCCTTGGTCCACTCCATGAGGTCCCAAGGTCGCATCTTCGTAAATGCAACTTCATGAATGCGAGAATCATAAAATTTGCGTTTGGTAACGCAGACAAGCCGCCAATATTCTGTATACGCCTCTGGTAGCCTACTAGCCTGATATTCCTCCAGTGCGCATGAGCACTCCAGAGTCCACCAGGGTTTGGGCGACTGAGATGCGCAGACCGACTTTGCATGAGTCGTCCAGGCATTGGCAGCAGCCAGGGAGATACCCTGGGCCGCAACCTCAATAGCATCAGGGAAATTGAGATCCCCCCAATCAAGACCCCTGAAGCCACCACGAAAGTGCTTCACAAAGTCTTCAAAATCGTCTTCTTTGATCCGGAAGCGACGCGCTCCGTCTCCAAAGAAGGGAATAGGCAACGCGACTGAAAGAGGAGCATGGTCCGATGGGAGCATCTCGTCTTCTGACACGTTGTGAACAAGCCCTGCCATAGCATCCTCTGGCAGGAACATGAGATTGATGACCGAGGACTGATGGCCCACGATCCGGGGGAAGTGCATGGGGGAGTGATGCTCCCAGACACTCACAACCACCCCAAGCCTCATGGCGACATCAATCAAGGTGTCAGGCCAGTTGCCCTAGTGGAAAGCGTTGCCACTTTAAATATTAGGCGTGTGCTTAGGTTGCACTAAGCAGATGGGTTGGGGGTTCAATTCCCTCTCATGGCAACTACCTATGACATAAGGTTGCGTCAGGTGATGAACACCCATGAGAGAATGTGGCTTAGGTCATCCTCCCATGGCAGTAATTGTGATACCGTCTGGGAAATCGTTGAAAACATGGACCAGCCCGGAATTGAACTCGGGATCTCAGCTCCAAAGGTTCCAAAGGATCAGCGTGTTTAACCGTTACACCACTGGCCTGTGCTTAGGACATGACTTTTGAGTCTTCAAGGGGTGACCCGGACACTTCTCCGAATGCTGGACCCCTGGGAAGGGGGTGGCCCGGACACTCTTAGAATGCCGGACCCCCAAGCCCCATGACATGTGACTGGTTGAAAGCCAGTCGTCACAGTAATCATGTGACACCCCATGGGCCCTCCCTTGGTAAAGGAGGTTCGCAGCTGGAATACTGGCACCCATCAGGCCTGCACGTGAGCGTGGGAAAGCCCAAGTACCGGTTCGCCGGGATGCCCAAAAGGGACTGAGAGGACAAGGCACGATAAGATCAGGCATTGGGCTGATAACAAGCCAAATGAGGGTGGTGCCTCAGGCTCCCCTCTAGGCCACCCGACCCCATGGGAAAACTGTACCATGGGCGTTAGTCATCAGAGTGAGGTGTGAGAAGGGCCGGGTAATGGTCACGGTTCAAGCATCACAGCCTCCCACATGACTCTGGCACAGGTAGACCTGACCTGGGTAGCATGCCAGTAATTCTGATGGCAAGACAGAGATCTTGGACAGATGGGGATCCGCACTGGTTGGCATCAGTGAACCATCTGCCAAGGAACAGGAAAGTGGTCCTGGAGTCGTGCCTGGGGTAGCCACCAGGCTGTAGCAGGATGGGGCAGTCCCCCTACCCTGGCTTGAGAGAACTAAATCCTCTGTCGGTTCTCCGGTCATAATAGGGCCGGTTAGAGCTTGAGTTGATTCTGGGGTATTGGCTTCGGTTGTAAGGTGGTACTTTTTTTTTTTTTTAGATCAAATTATTTATATCCCGGCGCCCGATAGCAGTCCGGCGTTACGAATACAAAACGAAGCGTAAACTAAACCTCCAACGCCTAACGGTACGTAGAGGGCGATAAAGCTCGCGAAGCTAGAACAGGCGTCCTCGAAAGTACGCCACGTAGACCGCGCGGTGCGAAGCACCGCGCCATCGTCAAAGACGGTACCACGACTACCGTCCGCACAACCGGCTCCGCCACAGTCGCCCGCGAGGGCAGTCGGACGAGGGTCCCGTGCCAGGGGACCCAACTTAGTCCGGTGACCGAAGGCACCGGCTACCGATCGGCTTCAAATTGCCGTTTCCCGAAGTAAGGCCGGTCCGGGGAAAGCCAGACCTGAAGCCGAAAAACCGCCCTGTGCAACGCCGCGCCTCCCAAAGGAGCCAGCGCACACGTCGGGCTGAGGGCCTACTCATGGCGGGCGCTCTCCGATCGTCCCCTCCGGGAAGGCGAACATCGTGGGGAAGACGAGAATAAACTCGAGGATGCGGTGACCGTCAAAGCGGTCCCGGGGAATGCGAATCCGGCCCTCCTCGTACAGGGGGCAGTGATTGATAATGTGGTGGCGGGTCTCAAAGGCGCCGCACCGGCAACGGATGTCATCACCTGACAAACCGAAGCGAGACCGATAAGCCCCGATCGGGGCATGGTTCGTGATTGCGCGGGTAAAGCGCGCCACAATGGGCGGCCTCCCGTGATGCAATAGAGTGAGCCAGGGGCCGCCCTTGGCGGCCGTGGGCTGGAGCGGTTTACCCCTCTCGGTGAGCGGGTAGAAGTTGCGACCCTGATACTTCGGGGTGTGGAACAGGCGAACCCATTCCTCCTCCGCCGCATCGGACGCGAGAGCAAGCGCCACATTAAGTGTGCGCTTGGGATGACGACCCAGAGAGGGGTGCGACTCCGTCGCAGCCTCATGAGCCTCGAGGTGAGGGCCCCACCGCATCTTCGACGGGACATAGTGAAAAGAGACGACCCGGCCAGGATCGGCCGAGAGCCAGTCTCGGAGAACCGAGCAAGCCGCGATCGAACGCGACTGCCCAGAATGGACGCTGGCATCCAACAACAAGTTGACGGATGCCGGCGAGTCGGTGAACACGTGAACCCGCCAGAGGTCAGGTGTTCGAAGAGCGGCCACCACCCCCATGGAGAGGGCAATGAGCTCCGCATCGGGGGCGGTCGCCTTACCGGCAGCCACCTTCGAGCGGACACCCGGGCCAGGGCCATGAAACACAATGCATGCTGCGACCGCCTGGAGGGTCCTGTCCCGGGGGACGGACCCATCACAGGCAACCAAGACGCACTCGAATCTGCCCCACTCGGACTCGAAAAGGCGATCAAGTGCCTGCTTGTGAAGTTTGGCCGCCTCCTTCCCTTTCGGGATGACGAGGTCAAGCTCGATTTGAGACTCGTAAAGGTCTCGGATGCGATTCCCAGGCCTGGCCTCCGAAGAGGTCGGGTTAAAGGACTCGTGAACGGTGCCGTATGCCAAGGCGACATCCGTGAGAGGAGAAGGATACATGCGCAAAAGCGCAGGCACCTCCCGGGCTGGTCCGGCTAAGGACATGGGATGAGAGACTTCCACACCATCATCCGGTGACCGCCCCAAAAGGTGAATCGTCGGATGCTGGCTGTAGAGTGTGTTATGCCGATGGATGCTCTGGTGAGAGAGCTTCCGAAGGTGCAAGTGGATGGGGAGGAGGCCCGCAATGGACTCCACGGCCCCACCGGTGGTAGTGCGGAAGGCACCAACAATCCACAGAGCAGCTTTGCGCTGCATCTGCGAGATCCTCAGCCCATTCAAGCGGGCTGAGAGGAGCAGGGGATGCGGGGGTCGACTGGGAAGGCGCCGACGGTTTGACCGCTGCCGTCGACGATGCCGGCCATTGAGACCCAGAGGGAGCTGCCGATGTACGACGGCTCCCCCTAGAAGCTGCCTGCTGAGAGGCAGAGGAGGATGACATAGGAGAAAAAGGCTTTGCTCGCTGTTCAAGTGTTCGGTGGTGGTGGTTTCCGGAAAAGGGCCAATTGAATGGGCTGAGGATCAGCCCAATCCTGGACCGCTTCACTTCCCTGTGAGCCCCAGTCCCGCCCCCAGCTCGTCTGTCGCTCCGATGGCCATTGATGAGGATGTCTATGCCACCCCCAGGAGAGGTCGATCGCCGTCTCTTGCTGGCTTCACCCCCACCTCCAAGCGGCATAAGTCGAAGGAGAGGGCCCCCGATGCTGCATCAGGTTCATCTGGTCTGGACTTCTTTCGTGAGTCGTCCGCCACGTCGCAGGCCCGGTACCCCCCGTACTAGGATGCTGACACTCAGGGAGTTGCGCACAACGAACTCGGGATTGCCCTCATCGGCACTCCTGACGCCGCCCACACGGATGCCATTGTGGTAGTCCGCGCCCTCCACACTATCGACTCTTGGCTCGGCATGCTGGGCCAGAAGGGCGGTTCTATTCCCAGCGACATATCGTCTCATGTCGCGCTCGCCATGGGGGAGATCGGCTTGGCCGGCCTCACCACTGGACTGTTCACTCAGTCCCTCATTGATGCTGAGAAGGCTGCAAAGGCGGCCACTCCCAATTCCGATGAGGCCAAGCTTGCCTTTCAGGCGGGGTTAGACCTTGTCCACAGGTTCACTGCTCTTCGAGATGGCTTTGGGAACCTTGTTCCTGGAGCTCCCCGCTCTAACATCGTCGTTCCGGGGGTGCCTGCGCCCCCGAGCAACCCCGATCCTCCTTGACAGCATACAGCTCCGCCTTCGGTCTTTTGAGACCTGCGGACCACTGTCAAACCCCGCGCGCCCCCCACCCAACCTGGCCCGAAAGGGAAAGGAAAGGCACGGGACCCTGGGCCTCCTCCTGTTGTGAACTGGGCCTCTCGCCCACTTCCTAAGGGCATGTTTGCCAAGGTGACCACCACCCCCCGGATGATGGCTCGCGTTGGTAAGCCTGATTATGCTGCGCCTGCGGACCCTCGTAAGAGGGGCCGAGGTCAGCCCGGCTCTGTCGCTGCCAACATAGCCGACCTCGCCCGCCTGTTCCCGGATCTTAGTCCGGCTGACATCACGGGACTTCATCACCAGGCCCGAGAGCGGGCTGGCTCTCCTTCTGGGTCTTCTGCCCCCCCGCGGAAGAAGATCAAGTCCACTACTGATGGGCCTAGCCGCAAGCAGGCCCTCATCTACCCTTCTGAGGAGCACATGCTTGTGCCCGAGTGCCTCATGGAGACTATCAACTGGGGTCCTGTCACAGACAAGCGCTCAGTTCGTGCCTCGGCTGTCGCGCCCATCAATGGTCGGTGGTCGGTCGATCTTACGTGGCCTCCGACTGCAACGGACCTCACCACCATCTCCACTTGGGCTGCGAAGGCATACCCGAAGGGGACCACCGCCCGGGCTGTGATCCCTCAGTCACGGTCCTACCTCAAGATCGTCTCCACCCCCTTCCGCTTCGGCGGAGAGGAGGGTGATGTTCTTACCATCTCGAAGATGGAGGAGGTGTTCGTGCATGACACGCTCCTCTCCACTTTCCCCCTGGCCGCGCGCCCGCAGGTCGTTCGGAACTCCAAGTTCTCAGACTCCGTGACTGTGTGGTTCGACATTTGGGACTCCAAGAAGGGGTCCAACCTCAAGCAGTTGGAGGGTAAACAAGTCCTCATTTACGGTTACAGTTGCTTCATTCGTGCTGCCGAAAGGCACGCTGGCACCCCTCTGTGCCCCCGCTGCATGCAGTGGGGCCACATCGAGTGCTTGTGCCCCAATCAGGGTCACACGTGTTCGAAGTGCGGAGGTCCACATGGTGCGGAATATCACCGGGTCCTTGGGGCGTGCTGTAAGGCACAACCCAAGGCCCGGCCCCCTGTCGCCGCGACTCCCGCAGGCGACCCTTGTCCCCACCCCGACCGTTGTGTCAACTGCGGGGGGGCTCATGCCGCCGACTCCACGAAGTGTCACTTCTGGAAGAATCGGTTCAATCGCGAGTGGATTATGGCTTGCTATGAACACGACGAGGTGCGTCGACGGTCTCCTGGACCGCTCAGACTTCCCACTGACGACTTCCCCAGGCCGCCTGAGGCGAAGGGACCCCCGGTGGCTCGTGATGGTTGAAGGACCCTTATGGACACTTTCTTTACTGAGTCAGAATGTAGCGAAGAATTATGACTTAGTTTCCACCATACTAGAGACGAAAGAGAAATCGGTCGACGTAGTATGTATTCAAGAGCTGCCGTGGCGGCTCATTCGACGCACGGTCTCGACGTCGGACAGGGAAGGTGCTCCGGTCATCGGGGCCCTGACTCATCCGGGGTGGATGTGCTTCTTTTGCAGGCCACGTGGGGATGATGACGTCCTGTAGCAGGTGCTACGGGTCCTTATGGTTCATGCAAGTATGAGCTTGACCAGACTCTGGATTCAAGTATACTGTAGTGAACGAATGTAAGGACTTAGGGTAAATATGGGTAAATAGAGCGTATATAGGGGATGGCGCCAAACATGACCCGAATAGGAAGGAGGCCCTAGGCCTACCTGTTACACGTCCCTCGGGTCATGACGTTTGTGTCCAAACGCCGGGAGCATCTGCGCCCGGCGTTTCGCACGGATCTTGTTGATCATCAGGATATCCTGTTGATCACTTTTCAGTCGGACAGTGATGTCCCTGTGAACTTGCTCAATGTCTACTCGGACGATGACTCGACGGCCATTCACTGGCTGTCAGACAACGTTGATCGCCTCCCACAGTTGAACTACATGGGAGGGGACTTCAATTGCCACTTGCGGATCTGGGATCCAGATTACCTGAATAATAATCACATGGCGGACATCCTGATCGATGTCGCTATGAGACTCGGGGTGGTTGTTAGTGTCCGGGAGCATCGCTCCCCCACTCACTTCCCCCGGATTGAGGGCCATCGGTCCTCGGTCATCGATCTCATGTTCCTGCCGGAGGATACGACGGCGGGGCTTGTTCACAACGTGTCGGAAGAAGATGCTCCCTTCGGATCATGCTCCGCTTTCTGTCGCGTTGCCTATTCCCTTCTTTGGAGACGGAGCGCGTCGCTTCCGGATCAAAGAAGATGATTTTGAAGACTTCGTGAAGCACTTTCGGGGTGGCTTCGGAGGTCTTGATTGGGGGGATCTCGATTCCCCTGATGCTATTGAGGCCGCAGCCCAGGGTATCTCCCTGGCTGCCGCCAACGCCTGGACCGCTCATGCGAAGTCGGTCCATGCATCTCGGTCGCCCAAACCCTGGTGAACTCCGGAGTGCTCATGCGCACTGGACGAGTATCGGGCTAGTAGGCTTCCGGAGGCGTATACGGAATATCGGCGGCTTGTCTGCATTACCAAATGCAAGTTTTATGATTCTCGTATTCATGAAGTTGCTTTCACGAAGATGCGACCTTGGGACCTCATGGAGTGGACCAAGGCGCGCTCGCTTCCAACGTACGAGGCTATCCTGAAAGACGGGGAGCCCTGCACATCATTACCGCAGTTGTGGGATGCTTTGCATTCCACCTACAATTCTGCATCTGACAGGCCCATCGACCTGACCGTCTTGGATGATCTCCCTGAAAGGGCTGCCCGTGAGTGGGTGGCGTTTAGTAGGGTTGAACTCCGGGACGTGCTCGGGAAGTGTTCCAACCTGTCAGCCCCTGGCCTGGATCATCTGAGCTGGCGGGTTCTCAAGATGCTATTTTTGTCTGACAATGATGCGGCAGACAAATTTCTCGCCCTCGTCAATGCCTGCCTTCGGGTTGGGTATTGGCCGGCGTATTTTAAGGAGTCAGTTTCGGTCATCATCCCAAAACCCGGCAAACCCAATTATTCTACGCCGAAGATGTTCAGGCCCATCGTGCTCTTGAACACCCTCGGCAAACTCACTGAGAAGATGCTGGCTAACCGCCTGCAGTTCGAGGCACTCGAACATGGGATTTTTCATCCCAATCAGTTTGGTGGCATCAGGCAGCACTCAACCGAGGATGCCGGGCTCTATCTCACTCATCTCGTACGGGCCGGTTGGGCCCAGAAGCTCAAGACGAGCATGGTCGCTTTCGATCTCGCCCAGTTCTTTCCTTCCATCAACCATGACGTGTTGATTGCCATCATGATCCGCCTCGGGTTCCCTGCGGAGGTCGTGAAGTTCTTCCGGTCTTACTTGGTAGGCTGGTCTACTTGGTACAAGTGGGGGGCTGACACCTCTCACCCATGCCAAGCTGACGTGGGTGTGGGACAGGGCTCTGCCCTGTCTCCGGTCCTGTCAGCTATTTGCATGGTTCCTGTGATGCGCCTTTTCCAGCTTGTGGTGGATATCCGTTGCGGGGCTCTTATTTCGTATGTGGACGATGGTACCATCGTCGTCCAGTCGAAGACTTGGGAGGAAAATCTCATTAAGCTCAGGGAGTTGTACGGGGTGGTTAGCCGCCTCATGTCTGCCCTTGGGCTGTCTTTGGAGCACTCGAAGAACGAGGTGTTCCACTTTTCCAGGAACCCGAGGGATGAGAATCCCGCAGTGGATCTTGGCTTCACTCCCTTCACCAGGGAGTCCCCACTGAAACCAAAGCCCTTTTGGAGGTATTTGGGTTTCTACTTTGATCGGGCACTGCGCTTTACCGAGCATGTGCGCTTTTATTCCACCAAAGCTCTCACCACCGTCTTGGCGATGAAGATGCTTGGTAATTCAACCAGGGGTATGAACGCCGAGCAGCGGCGCCTCCTCTATCACGCTTGTGTTCTTCCGGTGGCAACATACGGGAGTCGCTTGTGGTATTACGAAGGTGCCTGTATCAAGGGCATTCTCAAAATGTACGCACAGATGCAGTGCAAAGCTGCTCTGTGGATTCTTGGTGCTTTCCGCACTACCACTGGCAGGGCCGTGGAGTCCATTGCGGGCCTCCTCCCCATCCACCTGCACCTTCGGAAGCTCTCTCACTGGATGTGACGACTGGCTTTCAACTGGTCACATGTCATGGGGCTTGGGGGTCCGGCATTCTAAGAGTGTCCGGGCCACCCCCTTCCCAGGGGTCCGGCATTCAGAGAAGTGTCCGGGTCACCCCTTGAAGACTCAAAGTCATGTCCTAAGCATGGGCCAGTGGTGTAACGGTTAAACATGCTGATCCTTTGGAACCTTTGGAGCTGAGATCCCGAGTTCAATCCCAGGCTGGTCCATGTTTTCAATGATTTCCCAGACGGTATCACACTGGAGCATCCATCGGCACAACACGCTCTACAGCCAACATCCGATGATTCGCCTTTTGGGGCGGTCACCGGATGATGGTGTGGAAGCTTCTCACCCTATGTCCCTAGCCGGACCGGCCCGAGAGGTGCCGGCGCTTTTGCGCATGTATCCTTCTATTCGAGACCTTTACGAGTCTCAGGTCGAGCTTGACCTCGTCATCCCAAAAGGGAAGGAGGCGGCCAAGCTTCACAAACAGGCGCTTCATCGCCTTTTCAAGTCCGAGCAGGGCAGATTCGAGTGCGTCTCAGTTGCCTGTGATGGGTCCGTCCCTCAGGACAAGACTCTCCAGGCGGTCGCGGCGTGCGTTGTGTTTCATGGCCCTGGTCTGGGCGTCCGCTCGAAGGTGGCTGCCAGTAAGGCGACCGCCCCCGACGTGGAGCTCATCGCCCTTTCCATGGGGATGGTGGCCGCTCTTCGAACACCTGATCTCTGGAGGGTTCACGTGTTCACTGACTCGCCAGCATCTGTCAACTTGTTGTTGGATGCCAGCATCCATTCTGGGCAGTCGCGGTCCATCGTGGCGTGTTCGGTTCTCTGAGAATGGCTTTCGGCCGATCCAGGCCGGGTTGTCTCCTTTCATTACATCCCATCGAAGATGCGGTGGGGCCCCCATCTCGAGGCTCATGAGGCTGTGACAGAGTCACATCCCTCTTTGGGCTGTCATCCCAAGCGCACGTTGAACGTGGCACTTGCTCTCGCATCCGATGCGGCGGAGGAGGAGTGGGTTCACCTATTCCACACCCCGAAGTATCAGGGTCGCAATTTCTACCCGCTCACCGCGAGGGGTAAGCCGCTCCAGCCTACACAGGGTGCAAAGGACAATATTTTGATAAAAGATATTCTAATGAAATGGTGAAGGTCCTCCCTATATATCACTGTCATTTTCAGCCAATATATTATAGGACAAATTTTGAATTTCATCAAAATGACATATAGTAAAAGAATTGATTATATAATCAAGCATAATGTCCCAAATATATTCAGACAATGTTTACAATATCTTTCCTTGATATACACAGGACATATTACCATATCTTTACCATATTTTATATTATTTAAAATATATTCACCATAATTCAAAATTATTGTAAATATATTTTGAATGTGTCAATAGAAGATATTGTGAACATTTTTCAAGTTTATTTAGAATACTTTGTTTGACCATATAATAAATGTTTCTACTATATGTTGTCTGATGAAATTCAAAAATTATCCTACAATATATTGAATTATTCCACAATATATCTGCTCAAAATGGTCAGGATATATAAGGAGGACCTTTACCATGTTTTTAGAATATTGTTTATCAAAGCATTGTCCTTTGCACCCAGTGCTACGGCCACCAAGGGCGGCCCCTGGCTCACTCTTTTGCATCACGGGAGGCCACCCATTGTGGCGCGCTTTACCCATGCAATCACAAACCATGCCCCAATCGGGGCTTATCGGTCTCGCTTCGGTTTGTCAGGTGATGACATCTGGTGTCGGTGCGGCGCCTTTGAGACCTGCCACCACATTATCAATCACTGCCCCCTCTACGAAGAGGGCCAGATTCGCATTCCCCAGGACCGATTTGACGGTCACCACTTTCTCGAGTTCATTCTCGTCTTCCCCACAATGTTCGCCTTTCCGGAGGGAACGATCGGAGAGCGCCCGCCATGAGTAGGCCCTCAGCCTGACTTGTGCGCTGGCTCCTTTTGGAGACGCGGCGTTGCACAGGGCGGTTTCTTGGCTTCAGGTCTGGCTTTCCCCGGACCGGCCTCACCTCGGGAAACGACAATTCGATGCCGATCGGTAGTCAGTGCCCTCGGTCACTGGACTAAGTTGGGTCCCCTGGCATGGGACCCTCGCCCGACTGCCCTCGCGGGCGACTGTGGTGGAGCCGGTTGTGCAGACGGTAGTCGGCGTACCGTTTTTGACGTTGGTGGTGCTCCACACCACGCGGTCCACGTAGCGTACTTTCGAGGACGCTTGTTCTAGCTTCGCGAGCTTTATCGCCCTCTACGTACTGTTAGGTGTAGAGGTTTAGTTTACGCATCTCTTTGTATTTGTAATGCCAGACTGCTATCAGGCGCCAGGATATAAATAATTTGATCAAAAAAAAAAAAAAAAAAATGAAGATGCTTGGTAACTCTACCAGGGGTATGAACGCCAAACAGCGGCATCTCCTCTATCGCACATTTTTTTTTTTTTTTTTTGATCAAATTATTTATATCCCGGTGCCCGCTAGCAGTCCGGCGTTACGAATACAAAACGAAACGTAAACTAAACCTCCACGCCTAACGGTACGTAAAGGGCGATAAAGCTCGCGAAGCTGAAACAAGCGTCCTCGAAAGTACGCCACGTAGACCGCGCGGTGCGAAGCACCGTGCCTTCGTCAAAGACGGTACCACGACTACCATCCGCACAACCGGCTCTGCCACAGTCGCCCGCGAGGGCAGTCGGACAAGGGTCCTGTGCCAGGGGACCCAACTTAGTCCGGTGACCGAGGGCACCGGCTACCGATCGGCTTCGAATTGCCGTTTTCCGAAGTGAGGCCGGTCCGGACAAAGCCGGACCTGAAGCCGAGAATCCGCCCTGTGCAACGCCGCGTCTCCAAAAGGAGCCAGCGCACACATCGGGCTGAGGGCCTACTCACGGCGGGCGCTCTCCGATCGTTCCCTCCGGAAAGGCGAACGTCATGGGGAAGACGAGAATGAACTCGAGAATGTGATGACCGTCGAAACGGTCCCGCGGAATGCGAATCCGGCCGTCCTCATAGAGGGGGCAGTGATTGATGATGTGGTGACGGGTCTCAAAGGCGCCGCACCGGCAATGGATGTCATCACCTGACAAACCGAAGCGAGACCGATAAGCCCCGATTGGGGCATGGTTCGTGATTGCGCGGGTAAAGCGCGCCACAATGGGCGGCCTCCCGTGATGCAAGAGAGTGAGCCAGGGGCCGCCCTTGGCGGCCGTGGGCTGGAGCGGCTTACCCCTCTCGGTGAGCGGGTAGAAGTTGCGGCCCTGATACTTCGGGGTGTGGAACAGGCGGACCCATTCCTCTTCCGCCGCATCGGACGCGAGAGCAAGCGCCACATTAAGTGTGCGCTTGGGATGACGACCCAAAGAGGGATGCGACTCTGTCGCAGCCTCATGAGCCTCGAGATGGGGGCCCCACCGCATCTTCGACGGGACATAGTGGAATGAGACGACGCGGCCAGGGTCGGCCGAAAGCCAATCTCGGAGAACAGAGCAAGCCGCGATCGACCGCGATTGCCCAGAATGGACGCTAGCATCCAACAACAAGTTGACGGATGCTGGCGAGTCGGTGAACACGTGAACCCGCCAGAGGTCAGGTGTTCGAAGAGCGGCCACCACCCCCATGGAGAGGGCAATGAGCTCCGCATCGGGGGCGGTCGCCTTACCGGCAGCCACCTTCGAGCGGACACCCGGGCCAGGGCCATGAAACACAACGCACGCCGCGACCGCCTGGAGGGTCCTGTCCCGAGGGACAGACCCATCGCAGGCAACCGAGATGCACTCGAATTTGCCCTGCTCGGACTCGAAAAGGCGATCAAGCGCCTGTTTGTGAAGCTTGGCTGCCTCCTTCCCTTTCAGGATGACGAGGTCAAGCTCGATTTGAGACTCGTAAAGGTCCCTGATACGATTCCCAGGCCTGGCCTCCGAAGAGGTCGGGTCGAAGGTCTCGTGCACGGTGCCATATGCCAAGGCAACATCCGTGAGAGGAGAAGGAAACATGCGCAAGAGCGCAGGCACCTCCCGGGCCGGTCCGGCTAAGGACATGGGGTGAGAGACTTCCACACCATCATCTGGTGACCGCCCCAAAAGGCGAATCGTCGGATGCTGGCTGTAGAGCGTGTTATGCTCCTCTATCGCACATGTGTGCTTCCGGTGGCAACATACGGCAGTCATTTGTGGTATTACGAGGGTGCTCGGATTAAGGGCATCCTCAAAATATACTCACAGATGCAGCATAAAGCTGCTTTGTGGATTCTTGGTGCCTTCCGCACTACCACTGGCGGGGCGGTGGAGACCATTGCTGGTCTCCTCCCCATCCATCTTCACCTTCGGAAGCTCTCTCACAGGAGCATCCACTGTCATAACATGCTCTGCAAGCAACATCTGACGATCCGCCTTTTGGGGTGGTCACCAGATAATGGTGTGGAAGTCTCTCACCCCATGTCCCTAACTGGGCCGGCCCAGGTGGTGCCTGCACTTCTGCGCATGTATCCCTCTCCTCTCACGGATGTCGCACTGGCGTACGACACTGTTCACAAGACCTTCGACCTGACCTCTTCAGAGGCCAGGCCTGGGAATCACATTTGGGACCTTTATGAGTCTCAGATCAAGCTTGACCTCATCATCCCAAAGGGGAAGGAGGCGGCTGTAACAGGTAGGCCTAGGGCCTCCTTCCTATTCGGGTCATGTTTGGCGCCATCCCCTATATACGCTCTATTTACCCATATTTACCCCAAGTCCTTACATTCGTTCACTACAGTATACTTGAATCCAGAGTCTGGTCAAGCTCATACTTGCGTGAACCATAAGGACCCGCCCGTAGCACCTTCTACAGCGGCCAAGCTTCACAAGCAGGCACTCGACCACCTTTTCAAATCTGTGCGGGACCGATTCGAGTGCATCTCAGTTGCTTGTGATGGGTCTGTCCCTCAGGACAAAACCCTCCAGGCAGTTGCAGCGTGCATTGTGTATCATGGTCCAGGCCCAGGTGTCCACTCAAAGGTGGCTGCCAGTAAGGCAACCACCCCTGATGCGGAGCTCATTGCCCTCTCAATGGGGGTGGTGAGTGCTCTTTGAACACCTGACCTGTGGCAGGTTCATGTGTTCACCAACTCACCAGCATCTGTCAACTTGTTGTTGGATGCCAGTGTCCATTCTGGGCAGTTGCACTCAATCGCGGCATGCTCAGCTCTCCGAGAATGGCTTTCGGCGGATCTAGGCCGAGTCATCTCATTTCACTATGTCCTGTTGAAGATGCGGTAGGGCCCTCATCTTGAGGCTCATGAGGCTGCGACGGAGTCGCATCCCTCACTGGGCCGTCATCCCAAGTGCACACTCAATGTGGTGTTTGCTCTCGCTTCTGATGCTGTGGAGGAGGAATGGGTTCGCCTGTTCCACACCCCAAAGTATCAGGGCCACAATTTCTACCCACTCACAATGAGGGGTAAACCACCTTCCTTTTCCGGAAACCACCACCACCGAACACTTGAACAGCGAGCAAAGCCTTTTTCTCCTATGTCATCCTCCTCTGCCTCTCAGCAGGCAGCTTCTAGGGGGAGTCGTCGTACATCGGCGGCTCCCTCTGGGTCTCAACGGCCGGCATCGTCGACGGCAGCGGTCAAACCGTCGACGCCTTCCCAGTCGACCCCCGCATCCCCTGCTCCTCTCAGCCCAATCGATTGGGCTGACGATCAGCCCGATTCTGGACCGTCTCGCTTCCCTGCGAGCCCCAGCCCCGCCCCACGCTCGTCCGTCACCCCGATGGCCGTCGATGAGGACGTTCTTGCCACCCCCAAGAGAGGTCGATCGCCTCTCTCGCTGGCTTCACTCCCACCTCCAAGCGGCATAAGTCGAAGGAGCGTGCTCCCGATGTTGCATCGGGTTCTTCTGGCATGGACTTCTTTCGTGAGTCGTCCGCCGCGTCGCAGGTCCGGTACCCTCCGTACCAGGATGCTGACACTCAAGGGGTCGCGCACAACGAACTCGGGATTGCTCTCATCGGCACGCCTGACGCCGCCCACACGGATGCCATCGTGGTCGTCCGCGCCCTTCACACTATCAACTCTTGGCTCGGCATGCTGGGCCAAAAGGGCGGTACTATTCCCAGCGACATATCGTCTCATGTCGCACTCGCCATGGGGGAGATCGGCCTTGCCGGTCTCACCACTGGACTGTTCTCTCAGTCCCTCATCGATGCCGAGAAGACCGCGCATGCGGCCGCTCCCAATTCCGATGAGGCCAAGCTCGCCTTTCAGGCGGGGTTGGACCTTGTCCGCGGGTTTACCGCTCTTCGAGATGGCTTTGGGAACCTTGTTCCTGGAGCTCCTCGCTCCAACATCATCGTTCCGGGGGCCCCTGCGCCCCCTCGCAACCCTGATCCTCCTCCACGGCATCAGACGGCCCCCCCGGTCTTTCGCGACCTACGGGACCATGCCAAACCCCGTGCGCCCCCCGCCCAACCTGGCCCGAAAGGGAAAGGGAAGGCAAGGGACCCCGGGCCTCCCCCAGTTGTGAACCGGGCCTCTCGCCCGCTTCCCAAGGGCACGTTCGCCAAGGTGACTGCAACCCCCCGGATGCAGGTCCAAGGCCGACCCTTCTACGCTGCGCCTGCTGACCCTCGCAAGAGGGGCCGAGGCCAGCCCGGCTCTGTCGCTGCCGACATAGCCAACCTCGCCCGCCTGTTCCCGGACCTCAGTCCGGCTGACATTGCGGGCCTTCATCGCCAGGCCCGAGAGCGGGCCGGCTCTCCCTCTGGGTCTTCTGCCCCCCCGCGGAAGAAGATCAAGTCTACTACCGGTGGGCCTAGCCGCAAGCAGGCCCTCGTTTACCCTTCTGAGGAGCACGCGCTTGTGCCTGAGCGCCTCATGGAGACCATCAACCGGGGCCTTGTCGCTGACAAGCACTCGGTTCGCGCGTCGGCCGTGGCACCCATCAATGGTGGGTGGTCGGTCGATCTTACGTGGCCGCCGACAGCGACGGACCTCTCCACGATCTCCACTTGGGCCGCGAAGGCGTACCTGAAGGGGACCACCACTCGGGCCGTGATCCCTCAGTCACGGTCCTACCTCAAGATCGTTTCCGCTCCCTTCCGCTTCGGCGAAGAGGAGGGGGACGTTCTTACTGTCTCGAAGATGGAGGAGGTGTTCGCGCATGACGCGCTCCTCTCCACTTTCCCCCTGGCCGCGCGCCCGCGTGTTGTTCGGAACTCCAAGTTCTCGGACTCCACGACCGTCTGGTTCGATATTTGGGACTCCAAGAAGGGGTCCAACCTCAAACAACTGGAGGGTAAACGAGTCCTCGTTTACGGCTACAGTTGCTTCATTCGCGCTGCCGAGAGGCACGCCGGCACCCCTCTGTGCCCCCGCTGCATGCAGTGGGGCCACATCGAGCGCCTGTGCCCCAATCGGGGTCACACGTGTTCGAAGTGCGGAGGTCCGCATGGTGCGGAGTATCATCGGGTTCTCGGGGCGTGCTGCAAGGCACAGCCCAAGGCCCAGCCTCCTGTCGCCGCGACTCCCGCAGGTGACCCTTGTCCCCATCCCGACCGTTGTGTCAACTGCGGGGGGGCCCACGCCGCTGATTCCACGAAGTGTCACTTCTGGAAGAACCGGTTCAATCGCGAGTGGATCATGGCTCGCTATGAACGCGATGAGGTGCGTCGACGGTCCCCTGGACGCTCGGACTTCCCGCTGACGTCTTCCCCAGGCCGCCTAAGGCGAAGGGACCCCCAGTGACTCGTGATGGTTGAAGGACCTTTACGTACACTTTCCTTACTAAGTCAAAATGTAGCGAAGAATTATGACTTAGTTTCCACCATACTAGAGACGAAAGAGAAATCTGTCGACGTGGTATGTATTCAAGAGCCGCCGTGGCAGCTCATTCGACGCACAATCTCGACGTCGGACAGGGAAGGCGCTCCGGTTATCGGGGCCCCGACTCATCCGGGGTGGATGTGCTTCTTTCGCAGGCCGCGTGGGGACGATGACATCCCCCGGGTCATGACGTTCGTGTCGAAACGCCTGGAGCACCTGCGCCCGGCGTTTCGCACGGATCTTGTTGATCATCGGGATATCCTGTTGATCACCTTTCAGTCGGACGGTGACGTCCCTGTCAACTTGCTCAATGTCTATTCGGACGATGACTCGACGGCCATTCGTTGGCTGTCAGACAATGTTGATCGCCTCCCATGGTTGAATTACATGGGAGGGGACTTCAATTGCCATTCGCGGATCTGGGATCCAGATTACCCGAATAATAATCACATGGCGGACACCCTGGTCGATGTCGCCATGAGACTCGGGGTGGTCGTTAGTGTCCGGGAGCATCGCTCCCCCACTCACTTCCCCCGGATCGTGGGCCATCGGTCCTCGGTCATCGATCTCATGTTCCTGCTGGAGGATACGACGGCGGGGCTTGTTCACAACGTGTCGGAAGACGAGATGCTCCCATCGGATCATGCTCCGCTTTCTGTCGCGTTACCTATTCCCTTCTTTGGAGACGGAGCGCGCCGCTTCCGGATCAAAGAGGATGATTTCGAGGACTTCGTGAAGCACTTTCGTGGTGGCTTCGGGGGTCTTGATTGGGGGGATCTAGATTCCCCTGATGCTATTGAGGCCGCGGCCCAGGGTATCTCCCTGGCTGCCGCCAACGCCTGGACCGATCATGCGAAGTCGGTCCGTGCATCTCGGTCGCCCAAACCCTGGTGGACTCCGGAGTGCTCACACGCACTGGACGAGTATCGGGCTAGTAGGCTTCCGGAGGCGTATACGGAATATCGGCGGCTTGTCCGCGTTACCAAACGCAAATTTTATGATTCTCGCATTCATGAAGTTGCTTTCACGAAGATGCGACCTTGGGACCTCATGGAGTGGACCAAGGCGCGCTCGCTTCCAACGTACGAGGCTATCCTGAAAGACGGGGAGCCCTGCACATCATTACCGCAGTTGTGGGATGCTTTGCATTCCACCTACAATTCTGCATCTGACAGGCCCATCGACCTGACCGTCTTGGATGACCTTCCCGAACGGGCCGCCCGTGAGTGGGTGGCGTTTAGTAGGGTTGAGCTCCGGGACGTGCTCGGGAAGTGTTCCAACCTGTCGGCCCCTGGCCCGGATCATCTGAGCTGGAGGGTTCTCAAGATGCTATTTTTGTCTGACAATGATGCGGCAGACAAATTCCTCGCCCTCGTCAATGCCTGCCTTCGGGTTGGGTATTGGCCGGCGTATTTCAAGGAGTCGGTTTCGGTCATTATTCCGAAACCCGGCAAACCCAATTACTCAACGCCGAAGATGTTCAGGCCCATTGTGCTCCTGAATACCCTTGGCAAACTCGCTGAGAAGATGCTGGCTAACCGCCTGCAGTTCGAGGCACTCGAACATGGGATTTTTCATCCCAATCAGTTTGGTGGCGTCAGGCAACACTCGACCGAGGATGCCGGGCTCTATCTCACTCATCTCGTACGGGCTGGCTGGGCCCAGAAGCTCAAGACTAGCGTGGTCGCTTTCGATCTCGCGCAGTTCTTTCCTTCTATCAACCATGACGTGTTGATTGCCATCATGATCTGCCTAGGGTTTCCCGCGGAGGTTGTGAAATTCTTCCGGTCCTACTTGGTAGGCCGGTCTACTCGGTACAAGTGGGGGGCTGACACCTCTCACCCGTGCCAGGCTGACGTGGGAGTGGGCCAGGGCTCTGCCCTGTCTCCGGTCCTGTCGGCTATCTGTATGGTGCCGGTGATGCGCCTCTTCCAGCTTGTGGTGGATATCCGCCGCGGGGCTCTTATCTCGTACGTGGACGATGGTACTATCGTCGTCCAGTCGAAAACATGGGAGGAAAATCTCATTAAGCTCAGGGAGCTGTACGGGGTGGTTAGCCGCCTCGTGTCTGCCCTTGGGTTGGCTTTGGAACACTCGAAGAACGAGGCGTTCCACTTCTCCAGGAACCCGAGGGATGAAAATCCCCCTGTGGATCTTGGCTTCGCTCCCTTCACCGGGGATTCCCCACTGAAACCAAAACCCTTTTGGAGGTATTTGGGTTTCTATTTTGATCGTGCATTGCGTTTTACCGAACACGTGCGCTTTTATTCCACCAAAGCTCTCACCACCGTCTTGGCGATGAAGATGCTTGGTAATTCTACCAGAGGTATGAACGCCGAGCAGCGGCGTCTCCTCTACCGCGCATGCGTGCTTCCGGTGGCAACATACGGGAGTCGCTTGTGGTATTACGAGGGCGCCCGGATTAAGGGCATCCTCAAAATGTACGCGCAGATGCAGCGCAAAGCTGCTCTGTGGATTCTTGGTGCGTTTCGCACTACCACCGGTGGGGCCGTGGAGTCCATTGCGGGCCTCCTCCCCATCCATTTGCACCTTCGGAAGCTCTCTCACCGGAGCATCCACCGGCATAACACGCTTTACAGCCAGCATCCGACGATTCGCCTTTTGGGGCGGTCACCGGATGATGGTGTGGAAGTTTCTCACCCCATGTCCTTAGCCGGACCAGCCCGGGAGGTGCCTGCGCTTCTGCGCATGTATCCTTCCCCTCTCACGGACGTCGCCTTGGCGTATGGCACCGTTCACGAGACCTTCGACCCGACCTCTTCGGAGGCCAGGCCTGGGAATCGCATTCGGGACCTTTACGAGTCTCAAATCGAGCTTGACCTCATCATCCCGAAAGGGAAGGAGGCGGCCAAGCTTCACAAACAGGCGTTGGATCGCCTTTTCGAATCCGAGCGGGGCAAATTCGAGTGCGTCTCGGTTGCCTGTGATGGGTCCGTCCCTCGGGACAAGACCCTCCAGGCGGTCGCGGCGTGCGTCGTGTTTCATGGCCCTGGCCCGGGTGTCCGCTCGAAGGTGGCTGCCGGTAAGGCGACCGCCCCCGACGCGGAGCTCATTGCCCTCTCAATGGGGGTGGTGGCCGCTCTTCGAACACCTGACCTGTGGCGGGTTCACGTGTTCACCGACTCGCCGGCATCTGTCAACTTGTTGTTGGATGCCAGCGTCCATTCTGGGCAGTCGCGCTCGATCGCGGCGTGCTCGGTTCTCCGAGATTGGCTCTCGGCCGACCCTGGCCGCGTCGTCTCTTTCCACTATGTCCCGTCGAAGATGCGATGGGGCCCCCACCTCGAGGCTCATGAGGCTGCGACGGAGTCGCATCCCTCTTTGGGTCGCCATCCCAAGCGCACGCTGAATGTGGCGCTTGCTCTCGCGTCCGATGCGGCGGAGGAGGAACGGGTTCGCCTGTTCCACACCCCGAAGTATCAAGGCCGCAATTTCTACCCACTCACCGAGAGGGGCAAACCGCTCCAGCCCACGGCCGCCAAGGGCGGCCCCTGGCTCACTCTCTTGCATCACGGGAGGCCGCCCATTGTGGCGCGCTTTACCCGCGCAATCACGAACCATGCCCCAATCGGGGCTTATCGGTCTCGCTTCGGGTTGTCAGGTGATGACATCCGTTGCCGGTGCGGTGCCTTTGAGACCCGTCACCACATCATCAATCACTGCCCCCTCTACGAGGACGGCCGGATTCGCATCCCGCGAGACTGTTTCGATGGTCATCGCGTTCTCGAGTTCATTCTCGTCTTCCCCATGACGTTTGCCTTTCCGGAGGGAACGATCGGAGAGCGCCCGCCGTGAGTAGGCCCTCAGCCCGACGTGTGCGCTGGCTCCTTTTGGAGACGCGGCGTTGCACAGGGCGGTTTCTTGGCATCAGGTCCGGTTTTATCCGGACCGGCCTCACCTCGGGAAGCGGCAATTCGATGCCGATCGGTAGTCGGTGCCCTTGGTCACCGGACTAAGTTGGGTCCCCTGGCACGGGACCCTCGTCCGACTGCCCTCGCGGGCGACTGTGGCGGAGCCGGTTGCGCGGACGGTAGTCGCGGTACCGTTTCTGACGAAGGCGCGGTGCTTCGCACCGCGCGGTCTACGTAGCGTATTTTCGAAGACGCTTGTTTCAGCTTCGCGAGCATTATCGCCCTTTACGTACCGTTAGGCATGGAGGTTTAGTTTACGTCTCGTTTTGTATTCGTAACGCCGGACTGCTATCGGGCGCCGGGATATAAATAATTTGATAAAAAAAAAAAAAAAAAAAAAATGAGGGGTAAACCTCTCCAGCCAACAGCCGCCAAAGGCGGTCCCTGGCTCACTCTCCTGCATCAGGGGAGGCCACCCATAGTGGCGCGCTTTACCCATGCAATCACGAACCATGCCCCAATTGGGGCTTATCGGTCTCACTTTGGCTTGTCAGATGATGACATCCGTTGTCAGTGCAGTGCCTTTGAGACCCGTCACCACATCATCAATCACTGCCCCCTGTATGAGGAGGGCCGGATTCGCATCCCACAGGACTGTTTTGACAGTCATTGCTTTCTCGAGTTTATTCTCGTTTTCCCCACAATATTCGCCTTTCCGGAGGGGACGATCAGAGAGTGCCTGCCATGAGTAGGCCCTCAGCCTGACATGTGCACTGGCTCCTGTTGGAGACGCGGTGTTGCACAGGGCGGTCTTCGGCTTCAGGTCTGGCTTTCCCCATACCGGCCTTACCTCGGGAAGCAGCAATTTGATGCCAATCAGTAGTTGGTGCCTTCAGTCACCAGACTAAGTTGGGTCCCTTGGCATGGGACCCTCGTCTGACTGCCCTTGTGGGCGACTGTGGCAGAGCCGGTTGTGCAGATGGTAGTCGGTGTACCGTTTTTGATGATGGTGCGGTGCTCCGCACCGCGCGGTCCACATAGCGTACTTTCGAGGACGCTTGTTATAGCTTCGCGAGCGTTATCGCCCTCTACGTACCGTTAGGTGTAGAGGTTTAGTTTACGCATCTCTTTGTATTTGTAATGCCAGACTGCTATCGGGTGCTGGGATATAAATAATTTGATTTAAAAAAAAAAAAAAAAAATTCGATCAAGGTGTCAGCCATGTGATTATTATTTGGGTAATCTGGGTCCCAGATCCGCAAATGGCAATTGAAGTCCCCTCCCATGTAATTCAACCGTGGGAGGCAATCAACATTGTCTGACAACCACCAAATGGCTGTTGAGTCATCGTCCGAGTAGACGTTGAGCAAGTTGACAGGGATGTCACTGTCTGACTGAAATGTGATCAACAGGAGGTCCTGGTGATCAACAATGTCTGTGTGAAATGCCGGGTGCAAATGCTCCAGGCGTTTTGAAACAAATGTCATGACCTGCAGGACGTCATCATCCCTGTGTGGTCTTCGAAAGAAGCACATCCACCCCAGATGAGTCGGAGCCCTGATGACCGGGGCTCCCTCCCTATCTGACGTCGAGATCGTGTGCCAAATGAGCCACCAAGGCAGCTCTTGAATACATACCACATCAACTGTCTTCTCCTTAGTCTCTAGTATGGTGGAAACTAAATCATAATTCTTCGCTACATTATGAGATAGTATAGAAACTATCCGCAACGGCCCTTCAACCATTACGAGTCACTGGGGGACCCTTCACCTTAGGAGGCCTGGGGAAAACATCAGTGGGAAGTCCGAGTGGTCCAGGGGACCATCGACACACCTCGTTGCATTCGTAGTGAGCCATGATCCACTCACGATTGAACCAGTTCTTCCAGAAGTGACACTTCGTGGAATCAGCGGCGTGGGCCCCCCCGCAGTTGACACAATGGTTGGGGTGAGGACAAGGGTCGCCTGCGGGAGTCGCGGCGACAGGAGGCTGGGCCTTCGATCGCGGCGTGCTCGGTTCTCCGGGAATGGCTCTCGGCCGATCCAGGCCGGGTCATCTCGTTTCACTATGTCCCGTCGAAGATGTGGTGGGGCCCCCATCTTGAGGCTCATGAGGCTGCGACAGAGTCGCATCCCTCTTTGGGCCGTCATCCCAAGCACACACTGAACGTGGTGCTTGCTCTCGCATCCGATGTGGCGGAGGAGGAGTGGGTTCACCTGTTCCACACCCCAAAGTATCAGGGTCACAATTTCTACCCACTCACCATGAGGGGTAAGCCGCTCCAGCCCACGGCCGCCAAGGGCGGCCCCTGGCTCACTCTCTTGCATCACGGAAGGCTGCCCATTGTGGTGCGCTTTACCCGCACAATCACAAACCATGCCCCAATAGGGGCCTATCAGTCTCGCTTCGGCTTGTCTGATGATGACATCCGTTGCCGGTGCGGCGCCTTTGAGACCTGTCACCACATCATCAATTACTGTCCCCTCTATGAGGAGGGCCGAATTCGAATTCCCCGGGACCGATTTGACGGTCACCATTTCCTCGAGTTCATTCTCGTCTTCCCCACAATGTTCGCCTTTCCAGAGGGAATGATCGGAGAGCACCCGCCATGAGTAGGCCCTCAGCCCAACGTGTGCGCTGGCTCCTTTTGGAGACGCGGCGTTGCACAGGGCGGTTTCCTGGCTTCAGGTCCGGCTTTCCCCAGACCGGCCTCACCTCGGGAAACGACAATTCGATGCCGATCGGTAGTCAGTGCCCTCGGTCACTGGACTAAGTTGGGTCCCTTGGCATGGGACCCTCGTCTGACTGCCCTCGCGGGCGACTGCGGCGGAGCCGGTTGTGCGGACGGTAGTCGGCGTACCATTTTTGACGATGGTGCGGTGCTCCGCACTGCGCGGTCCACGTAGCGTACTTTCGAGGACGCTTGTTATAGCTTCGCGAGCGTTATCGCCCTCTACATACTGTTAGGCATGTGAGGTTTAGTTTACGGGTTCGTTTGTATTTGTAACGCCGGACTGCTATCGGGCGCTGGGATATAAATAATTTGATCAAAAAAAAAAAAAATTTTTTTTCACTCCATCGACACTTGGCTCAACATGTTGGGTCAAAAAGGTGGTGCTATTCCAGATGACATCTCCAGTCATGTCTCCCTTGCCATGGGTGAGATTGGCTTTGCTGGTTTGACCTCAGGCTTGTTTTCTCAGTCGCTGAGGTGTCACATGATGATGGGTCAAGTCATGTGATAGGTTAGATCCTCTGAGTGATCCAAAGATACTACCCTGTGTGCCAGTCCCCACAGTGCACCCTAGTTGGTAGTTGGACACTATGATCATCCTTGGGAAACCAACTTCTATTCTACCAGACCAGATAGCTCAGTGGTTAGAGCAACCTGTCATGCTTACAGGAGGTCCTAGGTTCAATCCCTAGTATGGTCATATTTCTGTTTCTAACATGAGGGCTGTCTCCACTGCCGCGGAAACAGCCCCGCATGAGTCTGATGCGTTCAAAATCGCTTATCAGATGGGTCTCGATCTGATGAGGGGTTATGCTGCTCTTCGAGATGGCTTTGGGAACTTGGTTCCTGGGGCCCCTCGTTCCAACATCATTGTTCCGGGGGTGCCTGCACCCCACTGCAACCCTGAGCCCGCTCTGGCGCCCATCCACCAGCAAACTGCCCCCCCAGTCTTTCGCAACCTGCCCCAAAGGGGAAAGGGAAGGCGAGGGACCTCAGTCCTCCCCCTACCATGAACTGGGCCACTTGCCCACTTCCCAAGGGAACCTTCACCAAAGTGACTGCAACCCCCCAGATGCAGGTACAAGGCTGATCCATCTATGCTGCACCTGCTGACCCTTGCAAGAGGGGCCAAGGCCAGCCCAGCTCTGTCACTGCTGACATAGCCAACCTCGCCCGCCTGTTCCTGGATCTCTCTCCAGCATGTTAAAACAGGCAAGCACAGGGATGTCAATAGTGACAGCTAGAAGCTGAAGTCCAGAGTTAGAATCTATTTCATTAAGTCAAGTACAAGACTACTCACCTGAAGTCCAGAGTTAGAATCTGGGGACTTCAGGTGAAGCTACACTACTATATATACACTTTGCATGAGGCTGTGGCACAGGAAAGATGGTAACTGAAGGCAGTGCTAGGCAGTGCTGGGCAGTGCTATGGCAGTGCTAAGGCAATGCTAAGCCAGTGCTGAGGCAGTGGGTTGTTACCAACACAGCCTGGCACTGCCCAACACTGCAAAGCAGTGCAAGGCAGTGCATGGCTATGCACATAGGGAGATAGGATGGGAAAGAGATTAGATAGCCCATGAGGCATTTCTAACACTCCCCCCTGACCTAGCCTATCCCCAAAGTTCAAAATGTAAGTAAGGAAAGAAAAGAATAGGGGAGAGACTAAGGTAAAATGCCCATGTTCTGTCTACAAAATTCGACTTTTGGAATGGGAAGAGGTTTAGTAAGTATGTCTGCAACTTGTTCAGTACCAGGAATATGGCTCCTGAACACCCTTGGCAAACTCGCCGAGAAGATGCTGGCTAACCGCCTGCAGTTCGAGGCACTCGAACATGGGATTTTTCATCCCAATCAGTTTGGTGGCGTCAGGCAACACTCGACCGAGGATGCCGGGCTTTATCTCACTCATCTCGTATAGGCCGGCTGGGCCTAGAAGCTCAAGACTAGCGTGGTCGCATTCGATCTCGCGCAGTTCTTTCCTTCCATCAACCATGATGTGTTGATTGCCATCATGATCCGCCTCGGGTTCCCCGCGGAGGTCGTGAAGTTCTTCTGGTCCTACTTGGTAGGCCGGTCCACGCGGTACAAGTGGGGGGCTGACACCTCTCACCCGTGCCAGGCTGACGTGGGTGTGGGACAGGGCTCTGCCCTGTCTCCGGTCCTGTCGGCTATTTGCATGGTGCCCGTGATGCGCCTCTTCCAGCTCGTGGTGGATATCCGCTGCGGCGCTCTTATCTCGTACGTGGACGATGGTACTATCGTCGTCCAGTCAAAAACATGGGAAGAAAATCTCATTAAACTCAGGGAGCTGTACGGGGTGGTTAGCCGCCTCGTGTCTGCCCTTGGGTTGGCTTTGGAGCACTCAAAAAACAAGGCGTTCCACTTCTCCAGGAACCCGAGGGACGGAAATCCCCCTGTGGATCTTGGCTTCGCTCCCTTCACCGGGGATTCCCCACTGAAACCAAAGCCCTTTTGGAGGTATTTGGGTTTCTTTTTTGATCGTGCGCTCTGCTTTACCGAGCACGTGCGCTTTTATTCCACCAAAGCTCTCACCACCGTCTTGGCGATGAAGATGCTTGGCAATTCGACCAGGGATATGAACGCCGAACAGCGGCGTCTCCTCTATCGCGCATGCGTACTTCCGGTGGCAACATACAGGAGTCGCTTGTAGTATTACGAGGGTGCCCGGATTAAGGGCATCCTCAAAATGTACGCGCAGATGCAGCGCAAAGCTGCTCTGTGGATTCTTGGTGCGTTTCGCACTACCACCAGCGGGGCCGTGGAGTCCATTGCGGGCCTCCTCCCCATCCACTTGCACCTTCGGAAGCTCTCTCACCAGAGCATCCATCGGCATAACACACTCTACAGCCAGCATCCGACGATTCGCCTTTTGGGGCGGTCGCTGGATGATGGTGTGGAAGTCTCTCATCCCATGTCCTTAGCCGGACCAGCCCGGGAGGTGCCTGCACTTTTGCGCATGTATCCTTCTCCTCTCACGGATGTCGCCTTGGCATACAGCACCGTTCACGAGTCCTTTGACCCGACCTCTTCGGAGGCCAGGCCTGGGAATCGCATCCGAGACCTCTACGAGTCTCAAATCGAGCTTGACCTCGTCATCCCGAAAGGGAAGGAGGCGGCCAAACTTCACAAACAGGCGCTTGATCACCTTTTCGAGTCCGAGCGGGGCAGATTTGAGTGCGTCTCGGTTGCCTGTGATGGGTCCGTCCCCCGGGACAAGACCCTCCAGGCGGTCGCAGCATGCATTGTGTTTCATGGCCCTGGCCCGGGTGTCCGCTCGAAGGTGGCTGCTGGTAAAGCAACTGCCCCCGATGCGGAGCTCATCGCCCTCTCAATGGGGGTGGTGGCCGCTCTTCGAACACCTGACCTCTGGCGGGTCCACGTGTTCACCGACTCGCCAGCGTCCATCAACTTGTTGTTGGATGCTAGCGTCCATTCTGGGCAATCGCGGTCAATCGTGGCTTGCTCCGTTCTCCGAGACTGGCTTTCGGCTGACCCTGGCCGAGTCGTCTCATTTCACTACGTCCCGTCGAAGATGCGGTGGGGCCCCCACCTCGAGGCTCATGAGACTGCGACAGAGTCGCATCCCTCTTTGGGTCGTCATCCCAAGCGCACGCTTAATGTGGCGCTTGCTCTCGCGTCTGATGCGGCGGAGGAGGAATGGGTTCGCCTGTTTCACACCCTGAAGTATCAGGGCCGCAATTTCTACCTGCTCACCGCGAGGGGTAAACCGCTCCAGCCAACGGCCGCCAAGGGCGGCCCCTGGCTCACTCTCTTGCATCACGGCAGGCCGCCCATTGTGGCGCGCTTTACCCGAGCAATCACGAACCATGCCCCAATAGGGGCTTATCGGTCTCGCTTCGGTCTGTCAGATGATGACATCCGTTGCCGGTGCGGTGCCTTCGAGACCCGTCACCACATCATCAACTACTGCCCCCTGTACGAGGAGGGCCGTATTCGCATTCCGCGGGACCAGTTCGACGGTCACCGCTTTCTCGAGTTCATTCTTGTTTTCCCCACGACGTTCGCCTTCCCGGAGGGAACGATCGGAGAGCGCCCGCCATGAGTAGGCCCTCAGCCTGACGTGTGCGCTGGCTCCTTTGGGAGACGCGGTGTTGCACAGGGCGGTTTTTCGGCTTCAGGTCCGGCTTCCCCCGGACCGGCCTTACTTCGGGAAACGGCAATTTGAAGCCGATCGGTAGTCAGTGCCTTCGGTCACCGGACTAAGTTGGGTCCCCTGGCACGGGACCCTCGTCCGACTGCCCTCGCGGGCGACTGTGGCAGAGCCGGTTGTGTGGACGGTAGTCGTGGTACCGTTTTTGACGAAGGCGCGGTGCTGCGCACCGCGCAGTCTACGTAGCGTATTTTCGAAGACGCTTGTTTCAGCTTCGCGAGCTTTATCGCCCTTTACGTACCATTAGGCGTGGAGGTTTAGTTTACGTTTCGTTCTGTATTCGTAACGCCGGACTGCTATCGGGCGCCGGGATATAAATAATTTGATTTAAAAAAAAAAAAAAAAAAAAAAAAGTACCAGGAATATGGTGAGGAGCAATTTTGTGACCATCCACAACATCTCTAAGCCAATAGAAGCACAAGTCAAGTTGCTTCATGCGCCCATGATGCTCTGGATTCTTGGTAACACTGAGAGCAGACTGGTTGTCAATCATAAGAGGGGAAGGCTCCTTTACAGTGTATCCCATCTCATGCAAGATATTCCTCATCCAGAGGATCTCCTTCCCAGCTTCAACTGCAGCCATATACTCTGCTTCAGTTGTTGACAGTGCAACAAATGTTTGGAGTTTGCTGCTCCACCCAATAGCTCCCCCAGCCAGTGTAGTCAAATAACCACCAGTTGAACGTCCAGAATCAGGGCAATCACCATGGGAAGCATCACAATATGTAGTAAATAGGTCAAGACCAGATTCACTACTGTAATGGAGCTTGTAATCCATAGTACCCTTGCAATAGCGCAGTAAATGCTTGACTGCAGCCCAATGCTTAGGTCCAGGTGATGAGTTGAATCTCCCAAGGCATGGGACAGCATAGGAGATGTCAGGACAAGTCATGGTGGCCAGATACTGTAGGGAACCAACAGCATTCAAATAGGGTATAGAGTGCATTTCCTCTACTTCAGCAGGTGTTTGAGGGTGCATGGCTTTAGACAATTTCGTTCCAGGAGCCATTGGAGTAGACACAGGATTGCAATCACTCATCCCATAGCGCTCCAGCATGTCAACAATGTATTGACATTGGGAGAGGGCAATAGAGTGATTGGGACAATCCCTAATGATCTCAACACCCAGAAGGAAGTGGGAAGAGCCCAAGTCACGGATTTTGAAGTAGTGAGACAGCTCTTCAACAGCCTTGTCAAGTGCAGCAGTGGACTTTGAAGCAAGTGTAATGTCATCAATGTAGATGGGGACAATGATCTTTACCTCTCCTTTCACATAGATGTACTCTACCGCGCATGCGTGCTTCCGGTGGCAACATACGGGAGTCGCTTGTGGTATTACGAAGGTGCCCGTATCAAGGGCATCCTCAAGATGTACTCGCAGATGCAGCGCAAAGCTGCTCTGTGGATTCTTGGTGCTTTCCGCACTACCACTGGTGGGGCCGTGGAGTCCGTTGCGGGCCTCCTCCCCATCCACTTGCACCTTCAGAAGCTCTCCCACAGGAGCATCCATCGGCACAACACACTCTACAGCCAGCATCCGACGATTCGCCTTTTGGGGCGGTCACCGGATGATGGTGTGGAAGTCTCCCACCCCATGTCCTTAGCCGGACTGGCCTGGGAGGTGCCTGCGCTTCTGCGCATGTTCCCTTCTCCTCTCACGGATGTTGCCTTAGCATATGGCACCGTGCACGAGACCTTTGACCCGACCTCCTCGGAGGCCAGGCCTGGGAACCGCATTCGAGACCTTTACGAGTCTCAGATCGAGCTTGACCTCGTCATCCCGAAGGGGAAGGAGGCGGCCAAGCTTCACAAACAGGCGTTGGATCGCCTTTTCGAATCCGAGCGGGGCAAATTCGAGTGCATCTCGGTTGCTTGTGATGGGTCCGTCCCTTGGGACAAGACTCTCCAGGCGATCGCGGCGTGCGTCGTGTTTCATGGCCCTGGCCCGGGTGTCCGCTCGAAGGTGGCTGCCGGTAAGGCGACCGCCCCCGACGCGGAGCTCATTGCCCTCTCAATGGGGGTGGTGGCCGCTCTTCAAACGCCTGACCTCTGGCGGGGTCACGTGTTCACCGACTCGCCGGCATCCGTCAACTTGTTGTTGGATGCCGGCGTCCATTCTGGGCAGTCGCGCTCGATCGCGGCGTGCTCGGTTCTCCGAGATTGGCTCTCGGCCGACCCTGGCCGTGTCGTCTCTTTCCACTACGTCCCGTCGAAGATGCGATGGGGCCCCCACCTCGAGGCTCATGAGGCTGCGACGGAGTCGCATCCCTCTTTGGGTCGCCATCCCAAGCGCACGCTGAACGTGGCACTTGCTCTCGCGTCCGATGCGGCGGAGGAGGAATGGGTTCGCCTGTTCCACACCCTGAAGTATCAGGGCCGCAATTTCTACCTGCTCACCGCGAGGGGTAAACCGCCGTAGCGTACTCTCGAGGACGCTTGTTTCAGCTTCGCGAGCATTATCGCCCTCTATGTACCGTTAGGCGTTTGAGGTTTAGTTTACGGGTTCGTTTGTATTCGTAACGCCGGACTGCTATCGGGCGCCTGGATATAAATAATCTGATAAAAAAAAAAAAAAAAAAAAAAAAAATAGGAGATGTCAGGATGAGTCATGGTGGCCAGATACTGTAGGGAACCAACAGCATTCAAATAGGGTATAGAGTGCATTTCCTCTACTTCAGCAGGTGTTTGAGGGTGCATGGCTTTGTCACATGATGATGGGTCAAGTCATGTGATAGGTCAGATCCTCTGAGTGATCCAAAGATAGTATCCAGTGTGCCAGTCCCCACTGTGCACCCTAGTTGGTAGTTGGACACTATGATCATCCTTGGGAAACCAACTTCTAGTCTACCAGACCAGATAGCTCAGTGGTTAGAGCAACCTGTCATGTTAACAGGAGGTCCTAGGTTCAATCCCTAGTATGGTCATATTTCTGTTTCTAACAGGTTATGGGCCCCGGCCTCTAGAAGCTTCCAATCCAGTTTTTGATTCTCACTATTGCCTTTATAGTGTGTGCAGCTCCCTTTAGTTACATTGCCTTCCAACTGTTGGGCTTCTACCCTTTAGTGGGTGTTGCTTATTACCTACCTCAGAAACATCACAGTAACCCTGTTGATCTGGGAGGTGCCACAGCTGGGAAGTCATCAGATACTTAGTTACTTTACTATACATCACACTTCCTTGCTGCCACACTCCTGAAGGCTCAAATTGGAACCCTGCCAGTTATTAATTGCTGGATTCTGGTTGTATTCCATTTGATCTCATAGTGTTTTTTTTTTTTTTTTTTTTTTTTTTGATCAAATTATTTATATCCCGGCGCCCGATAGCAGTCCGGCGTTATGAATACAAAAGAACCCGTAAACTAAACCTCCAACGTCTAACGGTACGTAGAGGGCGATAAAGCTTGCGAAGCTGAAACAGGCGTCCTGGAAAGTACGCTACGTGGACCGCGCGGTGTGGAGCACCACACCAACGTCGAAAACGGTACCACGACTACCATCCACACAACCAGCTCCGCCACAGTCGCCCGCGAGGGCAGTCGGACGAGGGTCCCGTGCCAGGGGACCCAACTTAGTCCGGTGACCGAAGGCACCGGCTACCGATCGGCTTCAAATTGCCGTTTCCCGAAGTAAGGCCGGTCCGGGGAAAGCCAGACCTGAAGCCGAAAAACCGCCCTGTGCAACGCCGCGCCTCCCAAAGGAGCCAGCGCACACGTCGGGCTGAGGGCCTACTCATGGCGGGCACTCTCCGATCGTTCCCTCCGGAAAGGCGAACGTCGTGGGGAAAACGAGAATGAACTCGAGAAAGCGATGACCGTCGAAGCGGTCCCGCGGGATGCGAATCCGGCCGTCCTCGTAGAGGGGGCAGTGATTGATGATGTGGTGACGGGTCTCAAAGGCGCCGCACCGGCAACGGATGTCATCACCTGACAAACCGAAGCGAGACCGATAAGCCCCGATTGGGGCATGGTTCGTGATTGCGCGGGTAAAGCGCGCCACAATGGGCGGCCTCCCGTGATGCAAGAGAGTGAGCCAGGGGCCGCCCTTGGTGGCCGTGGGCTGGAGCGGCTTACCCCTCTCGGTGAGCGGGTAGAAATTGCGGCCCTGATACTTCAGGGTGTGGAACAGGCAAACCCATTCCTCCTCTGCCGCATCGGACGCGAGAGCAAGCGCCACGTTCAGCGTGCGCTTGGGATGACGGCCCAAAGAGGGATGCGACTCGGTCGCAGCCTCATGAGCCTCGAGATGGGACATAGTGAAAAGAAACGACCTGGCCTGGATCGGCCGAGAGCCAATTTCGGAGAACCGAGCAAGCCGCTATCGAGCGCGACTGCCCAGAATGGACGCTGGCATCCAACAACAAGTTGACGGACGCCGGCGAGTCAGTGAACACGTGAACCCGCCAGAGGTCAGGTGTTCGAAGAGCGGCCACCACCCCCATTGAGAGGGCAATGAGCTCCGCATCGGGGGCGGTCGCCTTACCAGCAGCCACCTTCGAGCGGACACCCGGGCCAGGGCCATGAAACACGACGCATGCCACGACCGCCTGGAGAGTCTTGTCCCGGGGGACGGACGCATCACAGGCAACCGAGATGCACTCGAATTTGCCCCGCTCGGACTCGAAAAGGCGATCAAGCGCCTGTTTGTGAAGCTTGGCCGCCTCCTTCCCTTTCGGGATGACGAGGTCAAGCTCGATCTGAGACCCGTAGAGGTCTCGAATGCGGTTCCCAGGCCTGGCCTCCGAGGAGGTCGGGTCAAAGGTCTCGTGAACGGTGCCATATGCCAAGGCGACATCCATGAGAGGGGAAGGATACCTGCGCAGAAGCGCAGGCATCTCCCGGGCCGGCCCAGTCAGGGACATGGGGTGAGAGACTTCCACACCATCATCCAGTGACCGCCCCAAAAGGCGAATCGTCGGATGCTGGCTGTAGAGTGTGTTGTGCCGATGGATGCTCCTATGAGAGAGCTTCCGAAGGTGTAAGTGGATGGGGAGGAGGCCCGCAACGGACTCCACGGCCCCGCCGGTGGTAGTGCGGAAAGCACCAAGAATCCACAGAGCGGCTTTGCGCTGCATCTGTGAGTACATTTTGAGGATGCCCTTAATCCGGGCACCCTCGTAAAACCACAAGCGACTTCCGTATGTTGCCACCGGAAGCACGCATGCGCGGTAGAGGAGACGCCGCTGGTCTCGCTTCGGTTTGTCAGGTGATGACATCCGTTGCCGGTGCGGCGCCTTTGAGACCCGCCACCACATTATCAATCACTGCCCCCTGTACGAGGAGGGCCGGATTCGCATTCCCCGGGACCGCTTTGACGGTCACCGCATCCTCGAGTTTATTCTCGTCTTCCCCACGACGTTCGCCTTCCCGGAGGGGACAATCAGAGAGCGCCCGCCATGAGTAGGCCCTCAGCCCGACGTGTGCGCTGGCTCCTTTGGGAGGCGCGGCGTTGCACAGGGCGGTTTTTTGGCTTCAGGTCTGGCTTTCCCCGGACCGGCCTTACTTCGGGAAACGGCAATTTGAAGCCGATCGGTAGCCGGTGCCTTCGGTCACCGGACTAAGTTGGGTCCCCTGGCACGGGACCCTCGTCCGACTGCCCTTGCGGGCGACTGTGGCGGAGCCGGGTGTGCGGACGGTAGTCGTGGTACCGTCTTTGACGATGGCGCGGTGCTTCGCACCGCGCGGTCTACGTGGCGTACTTTCGAGGACGCCTGTTCTAGCTTCGCGAGCTTTATCGCCCTCTACGTACCGTTAGGCGTTGGAGGTTTAGTTTACGCTTCGTTTTGTATTCGTAACGCCGGACTGCTATCGGGCGCCGGGATATAAATAATTTGATCTAAAAAAAAAAAAAAAAAAAAAAAAAAAAAAGGAGACGCCGCTGCTCGGTGTTCATACCCCTAGTAGAATTGCCAAGCATCTTCATTGCCAAGACGGTGGTGAGAGCTTTGGTGGAATAAAAGCGCACGTGCTTGGTAAAGCGGAGTGCACGATCAAAATAGAAACCCAAATACCTCCAAAAGGGCTTTGGTTTCAGCGGGGAATCCCCGGTGAAGGGAGCGAAGCCAAGATCCACAGGGGGATTTTCGTCCCTCAGGTTCCTGGAAAAGTGGAACGCCTCATTCTTCGAGTGCTCCAAAGCCAACCCAAGGGCGGACACGAGGCGGCTAACCACCCCGTACAGCTCCCTGAGTTTAATGAGATTTTCTTCCCATGTTTTCGACTGGACGACGATGGTACCATCGTCCACGTACGAGATAAGAGCCCCGCGGCGGATATCCACCACGAGCTGAAAGAGGCGCATTACAGGCACCATGCAAATGGCCGACAGGACCGGAGACAGGGCAGAGCCCTGTCCCACTCCCACGTCAGCCTGGCACGGGTGAGAGGCATCAGCCCCCCACTTGTACCGCGTAGACCGGCCCACCAAGTAGGACCGGAAGAACTTCACGACCTCCACGGGAAACCCGAGGCGGATCATGATGGCGATCAACACATCATGGTTGATGGAAGGAAAGAACTGAGCGAGATCGAAAGCGACCACACTCATCTTGAGCTTCTGGGCCCACCCAGCCCGTACGAGATGAGTGAGATAGAGCCCGGCATCCTCGGTCGAGTGTTGCCTGACGCCACCAAACTGATTGGGATGGAAAATCCCATGTTCAAGTGCCTCGAACTGCAGGTGGTTAGCCAGCATCTTCTCAGCGAGTTTGCCAAGGGTGTTCAGGAGCACAATGGGCCTGAACATCTTCGGCGTCGAGTAGTTGGGTTTGCCAGGTTTCGGGATGATGACCGAAACCGACTCCTTGAAGTACGCCGGCCAATACCCAACCCGAAGGCAGGCATTGATGAGGGCGAGGAACTTGTCTGCTACGTCATCGTCAGACAAAAACAGCATCTTGAGAACCCTCCAGCTCAGATGATCCGGGCCAGGGGCTGACAGGTTGGAACACTTCCCGAGCACGTCCCGGAGCTCAACCCTACTAAACGCCACCCACTCACGGGCAGCCCTTTCGGGAAGATCATCCAAAACGGTCAGGTCGATGGGCCTGTCAGATGCAGAGTTGTAGGTGGAATGCAAAGCATCCCACAACTGCGGTAGTGACGTGCAGGGCTCCCCGTCTTTCAGGATAGCCTTGTACGTCGGAAGCGATCGCGCCTTGGTCCACTCCATGAGGTCCCAAGGTCGCATCTTTGTGAAAGCAACTTCATGAATACGAGAATCATAAAATTTGCATTTGGTAATGCGGACAAGCCGCCGATATTCCGTATACGCCTCCGGAAGCCTACTAGCCCGATACTTGTCCAGTGCGTGTGAGCACTCCGGAGTTCACCAGGGTTTGGGCGACCAAGATGCGCGGACCGACTTCGCGTGAGTGGTCCAGGCGTTGGCGGCAGCCAGGGAGATACCCTGGGCCGCGGCCTCAATAGCATCAGGGGAATCGAGATCCCCCCAATCAAGACCTCCGAAGCCACCCCGAAAGTGCTTCACGAAGTCTTCGAAATCATCTTCTTTGATCCGGAAGCGACGCACTCCGTCTCCAAAGAAGGGAATAGGCAACACGACAGAAAGCGGAGCATGATCCGAGGGGAGCATCTCATCTTCCAACACGTTGTGAACAAGCCCCGCCGTCGTATCCTCCGGCAGGAACATGAGATCAATGACCAAGGACCTATGGCCCACGATCCGGGGGAAGTGAGTGGGGGAGCGATGCTCCCGGACACTAACGACCACCCCGAGTCTCATGGCGACATCAATCAGAGTGTCCGCCATGTGATTATTATTCAGGTAATCTGGATCCCAGATCCGCGAATGGCAATTGAAGTCCCCTCCCATGTAATTCAACCGTGGGAGGCGATCAACGTTGTCTGACAGCCAACGGATGGCCGTCAAGTCATCGTCCGAGTAGATGTTGAGCAAGTTAACAGGGATGTCTCCGTCTGACTGAAAAGTGATCAGCAGGATATCCCGATGATCAGCAAGGTCCGTGCGAAACGCCGGGCGCAGATGCTCCAAGCGTTTGGACACAAACGTCATGGCTCGGGGGACGTCATCGTCCCCACGTGGCCTTCGAAAGAAGCACATCCACCCCGGATGAGTCGGGGCCCCGATGACTGGAGCGCCCTCCCTATCTGACGTTGAGATCGTGTGTCGAATGAGCCGCCACGGCGGCTCTTGAATACATACTACGTCGACCGACTTCTCTTTCCTCTCTAGTATGGTGGAAACTAAATCATAATTCTTTGCTACATTATGAGATAGTATAGAAAGCGTCCGCAACGGTCCCTCAACCATTACGAGTCACCAGGGGTCCCTTCGCCTTAGGCGGCCTGGGGAAGACGTCAGCGGGAAGTCCGAGCGGTCCAGAGGACCGTCGACACACCTCATCGCGTTCATAGCGAGCCATAATCCACTCGCGATTAAACTGGTTCTTCCAGAAGTGACACTTCGTGGAATCAGCGGCGTGAGCCCCCCCGCAATTGACGCAGCGGTCGGGGTGGGGACAAGGGTCGCCCACGGGAGTCACGGCGACAGGAGGCTGGGCCTTGGGCTGTGCCTTGCAGCACGCCCCAAGGACCCGATGATATTCCGCACCATGCGGACCTCCGCACTTCGAACACGTGTGACCCCGATTGGGGCACAGGCGCTCGATGTGGCCCCACCGCATGCAGCAGGGGCACAGAGGGGTGCCGGCGTGCCTCTCGGCAGCGCGAATGAAACAGCTGTAACCGTAAACGAGGACTCGCTTACCCTCCAGTTGTTTGAGGTTGGACCCCTTCTTGGAGTCCCAAATGTCGAACCACACAGTCGCGGAGTCCGAGAACTTGGAGTTCCGAACGACCCGCGGGCGCGCGGCCAGGGGGAAAGTGGAGAGGAGCACGTCGTGTGCAAACACCTCCTCCATCTTCGAGACAGTAAGAACGTCCCCCTCCTCCTCGCCGAAGCGGAAGGGAGCGGAAACGATCTTGAGGTAGGACCGTGATTGAGGGATCACGGCCCGAGCGGTGGTCCCCTTCGGGTACGCCTTCGCGGCCCAGGTGGAGATCGTGGAAAGGTCCGTCGCTGTCGGCGGCCAAGTAAGATCAACCGACCACCCACCATTGATGGGTGCCACGGCCGACGCGCGAACCGAGCGCTTGTCAGCGACAAGGCCCCGGTTGATGGTCTCCATGAGGCGCTCAGGCACAAGCGCGTGCTCCTCAGAAGGATAGACAAGGGCCTGCTTGCGGCTAGGCCCACCGGTAGTAGACTTGATCTTCTTCCGCGGGGGGGCAGAAGACCCAGAGGGAGAGCCGGCCCGCTCACGGGCCTGGCAGTGAAGATCCGCGATGTCAGCCAGACTGAGGTCCGGGAACAGGCGAGCGAGATCGGCTATGTCGGCAGCGACAGAGCCGGGCTGGCCTCGGCCCCTCTTGCGAGGGTCAGCAGGCGCAGCGTAGAAGGGTCGGCCTTGGACCTGCATCTGGGGGGTTGCAGTCACCTTGGCGAACGTGCCCTTGGGAAGCGGGCGAGAGGCCCGGTTCACAACTGGGGGAGGCCCGGGGTCCCTTGCCTTCCCTTTCCCTTTCGGGCCAGGTTGGGCGGGGGGCGCACGGGGTTTGGCATGGCCCCGAAGGTCGCGAAAGACCGGGGGGGCCGTCTGATGCCGTGGAGGAGGATCGGGGTTGCGAGGAGGCGCAGGGGCCCCCGGAACGACGATGTTGGAACGCGGGGCTCCAGGGACTAAGTTCCCGAAGCCATCGCGGAGGGCAGCGTACCCCCTCATCAGATCGAGACCTGTCTGATAAGCGAGTTTGAACACATCGGAATCGCGTGGAGCTGTCTCCACGGTAGCGGAGACAGCCCTCAACGACTGAGAAAACAGGCCGGTAGTAAGACCGGCAAGGCCGATCTCACCCATGGCGAGGGAGACGTGACTGGAAATGTCATCGGGAATGGCACCGCCTTTCTGGCCCAACATGTTGAGCCAGGCGTCGATGGAATGAAGGGCGCGGATGACCACGATGGCACACCTTCCTTTTCCGGAAACCACCACCACCGAACACTTGAACAGCGAGCAAAGCACTTTTCTCCTATGTCATCCTCTTCTGCCTCTCAGCAGGCAGCGTCTAGAGGTAGTCGCCGGCCCTCGGCGGCTGCCTCTGGTTCTCAACGTCCGGCAACATCGTCGGCGGCGGTCAAGCCGACGACGCCTTCCCCGTCGACCCCCCCCTCTCCCTCCCCCTCTCGCCATGGCGATTGGGCGATGGATGAGCCCGATCCTGGACCGCTTCGCTTCCCGGCGAGCACCACTCCCCAGCCTTCCTCGGCGTCCACCCCGATGGCCGTCGATGACGATGTTTCCGCCACCCCCAAGAGAGGCCGATCGCCCTCTCTCGCTGGCTTCACCCCTACTTCCAAGCGCCGCAGGAGCAAGGAGAGGGCCCCCGATGATCCATCGGAGGACATCGAGACGGACTTCTTTCGTGAGACGTCCACTTCTTCCCAGCGTCGGTACCCGCCGTACGGTGACGCTGATTCTCAAGGAGTTGCGCATGAGGAGATTGGTCTGGCCCTCATCGGCACGACTGACTCTGTCCACTCGGATGCCATTGTGGTCGTCCGCGCCCTTCACTCCATCGACGCCTGGCTCAACATGTTGGGCCAGAAAGGCGGTGCCATTCCCGATGACATTTCCAGTCACGTCTCCCTCGCCATGGGTGAGATCGGCCTTGCCGGTCTTACTACCGGCCTGTTTTCTCAGTCGTTGAGGGCTGTCTCCGCTACCGCGGAAACAGCTCCACGCGATTCCGACGCGTTCAAGCTCGCTTATCAGACGGGTCTCGATCTGATGAGGGGGTACGCTGCCCTCCGCGATGGCTTCGGGAACTTAGTCCCTGGAGCCCCGCGTTCCAACATCGTCGTTCCAGGGGCCCCTGCGCCTCCTCGCAACCCCGATCCTCCTGCTCGGCATCAGACGGCCCCCCCGGTCTTTCGCGACCTTCGGGACCATGCCAAACCCCGTGTGCCCCCCGCCCAACCTGGCCCGAAAGGGAAAGGGAAGGCGAGGGACCCCGGGCCTCCCCCAGTTGTGAACCGGGCCTCTCGCCCGCTTCCCAAGGGCACGTTCGCCAAGGTGACTGCAACCCCCCAGATGCAGGTCCAAGGCCGACCCTTCTACGCTGCGCCTGCTGACCCTCGCAAGAGGGGCCGAGGCCAGCCCGGCTCTGTCGCTGCCGACATAGCCGATCTCGCTCGCCTGTTCCCGGACCTCAGTCCGGCTGACATCGCGGGCCTTCATCGCCAGGCCCGTGAGCGGGCCGGCTCTCCTTCTGGGTCTTCTGCCCCTCCGCGGAAGAAGATCAAGTCTACTACCGGTGGGCCTAGCCGCAAGCAGGCCCTCGTTTACCCTTCTGAGGAGCACGCGCTTGTGCCTGAACGCCTCATGGAGACTATCAACCGGGGCCTTGTCGCTGACAAGCGCTCGGTTCGCGCGTCGGCTGTGGCACCCATCAATGGTGGGTGGTCGGTCGATCTTACCTGGCCGCCTACAGCGACGGACCTTACCACGATCTCCACTTGGGCTGCGAAGGCGTACCCGAAGGGGACCACCACTCGGGCCGTGATCCCTCAGTCACGATCCTATCTCAAGATCGTTTCCGCTCCCTTCCGCTTCGGCGAGGAGGAGGGGGACATTCTTACTGTTTCAAAGATGGAGGAGGTGTTCGCGCATGACGCGCTCCTCTCCACTTTCCCTCTGGCCGCGCGCCCGCGTGTTGTTCGGAACTCCAAGTTCTCGGACTCCGCGACCGTCTGGTTCGACATTTGGGACTCCAAGAAGGGGTCCAACCTCAAGCAACTGGAGGGTGAGCGAGTCCTCGTTTACGGCTACAGCTGTTTCATTCGCGCTGCCGAGAGGCACGCCGGCACCCCTCTGTGCCCCCGCTGCATGCGGTGGGGCCACATCGAGCGCCTGTGCCCCAATCGGGGTCACACGTGTTCGAAGTGCGGAGGTCCGCATGGTGCGGAGTACCATCGGGTTCTTGGGGCGTGCTGTAAGGCACAGCCCAAGGCCCAACCCCCTGTCACCGCGACTCCCGCGGGCGACCCTTGTCCCCACCCCGACCGTTGTGTCAACTGCGGGGGGGCTCACGCCGCCGACTCCACGAAGTGTCACTTCTGGAAGAATCGGTTTAATCGCGAGTGGATCATGGCTCGCTATGAACGCGATGAGGTGCGTCGACGGTCCCCTGGACCGCTCGGACTTCCCGCTGACGTCTTTCCCAGGCCGCCTAAGGCGAAGGGACCCCCGGTGACTCGTGATGGTTGAAAGACCTTTACGGACACTTTCTTTACTAAGTCAGAATGTAGCAAAGAATTATGACTTAGTTTCCACCATACTAGAGACGAAAGAGAAATCTGTCGACGTGGTATGTATTCAAGAGCCGCCGTGGCGGCTCATTCGACGCACCATCTCGACGTCGGACAGGGAAGGCGCTCCGGTCATCGGGGCCCCGACTCATCCGGGGTGGATGTGCTTCTTTCGTAGGCCACGTGGGGACGATGATGCCCCCCGGGTCATGATGTTTGTGTCTAAACACCTTCCTTTTCCGGAAACCACCACCACCGAACACTTGAACAGCGAGCAAAGCTTTTTCTCCTATGTCATCCTCCTCTGCCTCTCAGCAGGCAGCCTCTAGGGGGAGTCGTCGTACATCGGCGGCTCCTTCTGGGTCTCAAAGGCCGACATCGTCGACGGCAGCGGTCAGGCCGTCGGCGCCCTCCCAGTCGACCCCCGCATCCCCTGCTCCTCTTAGTCCACTCGAATGGGCTGAGGATCAGCCCGATCCTGGACCGTCTCGCTTCCCTGCGAGCCCCAGCCCCGCCCCACACTCGTCCGTCACCCCGATGGCCGTCGATGAGGACATTCTCGCCACCCCCAAGAGAGGCCGATCGCCCTCTCTTGCTGGCTTCACCCCCACCTCCAAGCGGCATAAGTCGAAGGAGCGGGCTCCCGATGCTGCATCGGGTTCTTCTGGCATGGACTTCTTTCGTGAGTCGTCCGCCGCGTCGCAGGTCCGGTACCCTCCGTACCAGGATGCTGACACTCAAGGGGTCGCGCACAACGAACTCGGGATTGCTCTCATCGGCACTCCTGACGCCGCCCACACGGATGCCATTGTGGTCGTCCGCGCCCTTCACACTATCGACTCTTGGCTCGGCATGCTGGGCCAGAAGGGCGGTACTATTCCCAGCGACATATCGTCTCATGTCGCACTCGCCATGGGGGAGATCGGCCTCGCCGGTCTCACCACTGGACTGTTTTCTCAGTCCCTCATCGATGCCGAGAAGACCGCACATGCGGCCGCTCCCAATTCCGATGAGGCCAAGCTCGCCTTTCAGGCGGGGTTGGACCTCGTCCGCGGGTTCACCGCTCTTAGAGATGGCTTTGGGAACCTTGTTCCTGGAGCTCCTCGCTCCAACATCGTCGTTCCGGGGGCCCCTGCGCCTCCCCACAACCCCGATCCTCCTCCACGGCATCAGACGGCTCCCCCGGTCTTTCGCGACCTTCGGGACCATGCCAAACCCCGTGCGCCCCCCGCCCAACCTGGCCCGAAAGGGAAAGGGAAGGCAAGGGACCCCGGGCCTCCCCCAGTTGTGAACCGGGCCACTCGCCCGCTTCCCAAGGGCACGTTCGCCAAGGTGACTGCAACCCCCCAGATGCAGGTCCAAGGCCGACCCTTCTACGCTGCGCCTGCTGACCCTCGCAAGAGGGGCCGAGGCCAGCCCGGCTCTGTCGCTGCCGACATAGCCGATCTCGCTCGCCTGTTCCCGGACCTTAGTCCGGCGGACATCGCGGGCCTTCATCGCCAGGCCCGCGAACGGGCCGGCTCTCCCTCTGGGTCTTCTGCCCCTCCGCGGAAGAAGATCAAGTCTACTACCGGTGGGCCTAGCCGCAAGCAGGCCCTCGTCTACCCTTCTGAGGAGCACGCGCTTGTGCCTGAGCGCCTCATGGAGACCATCAACCGGGGCCTTGTCGCTGACAAGCGCTCGGTTCGTGCCTCGGCTGTCGCGCCCATCAATGGTGGGTGGTCAGTCGATCTTACGTGGCCTCCGACTGCAACGGACCTCACCACCATCTCCACCTGGGCCGCGAAGGCGTACCCGAAGGGGACTACCACTCGGGCCGTGATTCCTCAATCACGGTCCTACCTCAAGATCGTTTCCGCTCCTTTCCGCTTCGGCGAGGAGGAGGGGGACGTCCTTACTGTCTCGAAGATGGAGGAGGTCTTCGCGCATGACGCGCTCCTCTCCACTTTCCCCCTGGCCGCGCGCCCGCGTGTTGTCCGGAACTCTAAGTTCTCGGATTCCGCGACCGTTTGGTTCGATATTTGGGACTCCAAGAAAGGGTCCAACCTCAAGCAACTGGAGGGTAAGCGAGTCCTCGTTTACGGCTACAGTTGTTTCATTCGCGCTGCCGAGAGGCACGCCGGCACCCCTCTGTGCCCCCGCTGCATGCGGTGGGGCCACATCGAGCGCCTGTGCCCCAATCGGGGTCACACGTGCTCGAAGTGCGGAGGTCCGCATGGTGCGGAGTATCATCGGGTCCTTGGGGCATGCTGCAAGGCACAGCCCAAGGCCCAGCCTCCCGTCGCCGCGACTCCCGCGGGCGACCCTTGTCCCCACCCCGACCGTTGTGTCAACTGCGGGGGGGCTCACGCCGCCGACTCCACGAAGTGTCACTTCTGGAAGAATCGGTTTAATCGCGAGTGGATCATGGCTCGCTATGAACGCGATGAGGTGCGTCGACGGTCCCCTGGACCGCTCGGACTTCCCGCTGACGTCTTCCCCAGGCCGCCTAAGGCGAAGGGACCCCCAGTGACTCGTAATGGTTGAGGGACCGTTACGGACGCTTTCTATACTATCTCATAATGTAGCAAAGAATTATGATTTAGTTTCCACCATACTAGAGACGAAAGAGAAGTCGGTCGATGTAGTATGTATTCAAGAGCCGCCGTGGCGGCTCATTCGACGCACAATCTCGACGTCGGACAGGGAAGGTGCCCCGGTCATCGGGGCCCCGACTCATCCGGGGTGGATGTGCTTCTTTCGCAGGCCACGCGGGGACGATGACGCCCCCCGGGTCATGATGTTTGTGTCCAAACGCCTGGAGCATCTGCGCCCGGCGTTTCGCACAGACATGGTTGATCACCGGGATATCCTGTTGATCACTTTTCAGTCGGACGGTGACGTCCCTGTCAACTTGCTCAACGTCTATTCAGACGATGACTCGACGGCCATTCGTTGGCTGTCAGACAATGTTGATCGCCTCCCACGGTTGAACTACATGGGAGGGGACTTCAATTGCCATTCGAGGATCTGGGATCCAGATTACCCGAATAATAATCACATGGCGGACACCCTGATCGATGTCGCCATGAGACTCGGGGTGGTTGTTAGTGTCCGGGAGCATCGCTCCCCCACTCACTTCCCTCGGATCGTGGGCCATCGGTCCTCGGTCATCGATCTCATGTTCCTGCCGGAGGATACGACGGCGGGGCTTGTTCACAACGTGTCGGAAGACGAGATGCTCCCCTCAGATCATGCTCCGCTCTCTGTCGCGTTACCTATTCCCTTCTTTGGAGACGGAGCGCGTCGCTTCCGAATCAAGGAAGATGATTTCGAAGACTTCGTGAAGCACTTTCGGGGTGCCTTCGGTGGTCTTGATTGGGGGGATCTCGATTCCCCTGATGCTATTGAGGCCGCGGCCCAGGGTATCTCCCTGGCTGCTGCCAACGCCTGGACCGCTCATGCAAAGTCGGTCCGCGCATCTCGGTCGCCCAAACCCTGGTGGACTCCGGAGTGCTCACGCGCACTGGACGAGTATCGGGCTAGTAGGCTTCCGGAGGCGTATACGGAATATCGGCGGATTGTCCGCGTTACCAAACGCAAATTTTATGATTCTCGTATTCATGAAATTGCTTTCACGAAGATGCGACCGTGGGACCTCATGGAGTGGACCAAGGCGCGCTCGCTTCCGACATACGAGGCTATCCTGAAGGACGGGGAGCCCTGTACGTCACTACCGCAGTTGTGGGATGCGCTGCATTCCACCTACAACTCTGCATCTGACAGGCCCATCGACCTGACCGTCTTGGATGACCTTCCCGAAAGGGCCGCCCGTGATTGGGTGGCGTTTAGTAGGGTTGAGCTCCGGGACGTGCTTGGGAAGTGTTCCAACCTGTCAGCCCCTGGCCCGGATCACCTGAGCTGGAGGGTTCTCAAGATGCTATTTTTGTCTGACAATGATGCGGCAGACAAATTCCTCGCCCTTGTCAATGCCTGCCTTCGGGTTGGGTATTGGCCGGCGTATTTCAAAGAGTCGGTTTCGGTCATCATACCGAAACCTGGCAAACCGAATTACTCAACGCCGAAGATGTTCAGGCCCATTGTGCTCCTGAACACCCTTGGCAAACTCGCTGAGAAGATGCTGGCTAACCGCCTGCAGTTCGAGGCACTCGAACATGGGATTTTCCATCCCAATCAGTTTGGTGGCGTCAGGCAACACTCGACCGAGGATGCCGGGCTCTATCTCACTCATCTCGTACGGGCCGGCTGGGCCCAGAAGCTCAAGACTAGCGTGGTCGCGTTTGATCTCGCTCAGTTCTTTCCTTCCATCAACCATGACGTGTTGATTGCCATCATGATTCGCCTCGGGTTTCCCGCGGAGGTCGTGAAATTCTTCCGGTCCTACCTGGTAGGCCGGTCCACACGGTACAAGTGGGGGGCTGACACCTCTCACCCGTGCCAGGCTGACGTGGGTGTGGGACAGGGCTCTGCTCTGTCTCCGGTCCTGTCGGCTATCTGCATGGTGCCAGTGATGCGCCTTTTCCAGCTCGTGGTGGACATCCGCCGCGGCGCTCTTATTTCGTACGTGGACGATGGTACTATCGTCGTCCAGTCGAAAACATGGGAGGAAAATCTCATTAAGCTCAGGGAGTTGTACGGGGTGGTTAGCCGCCTCGTGTCTGCCCTTGGGTTGGCTTTGGAGCACTCGAAGAACGAGGCGTTCCACTTCTCCAGGAACCCGAGGGATGAGAATCCCCCTGTGGATCTTGGATTTGCTCCCTTCACCGGGGATTCCCCACTGAAACCAAAGCCCTTTTGGAGGTATTTGGGTTTCTATTTTGATCGTGCACTGCGCTTTACCGAGCACGTGCGCTTCTATTCCACCAAAGCTCTCACCACCGTCTTGGCGATGAAGATGCTTGGCAATTCTACCAGGGGTATGAACGCCGAACAGCGGCGTCTCCTCTATCGCGCATGCGTGCTTCCGGTGGCAACATATGGGAGTCGCCTGTGGTATTACGAGGGTGCCCGGATTAAGGGAATCCTCAAAATGTACTCGCAGATGCAGCGCAAGGCTGCCCTGTGGATTCTCGGTGCTTTTCGCACCACCACCGGCGGGGCCGTGGAGTCCATTGCGGGCCTCCTCCCCATCCACTTGCACCTTCGGAAGCTCTCTCACCGGAGCATCCATCGGCACAATACCCTCTACAGCCAGCATCCGACGATCCGCCTTTTGGGGCGGTCACCGGATGATGGTGTGGAAGTCTCTCACCCCATGTCCTTGACCGGACCGGCCCGGGAGGTGCCTGCACTTCTGCGCATGTATCCTTCCCCTCTCACGGATGTCGCCTTGGCATATGGCACCGTTCACGAGACCTTTGACCCGACCTCCTCGGAGGCCAGGCCTGGGAACCGCATTCGGGACCTTTACGAGTCCCAGATCGACCTTGACCTCATCATCCCGAAAGGGAAGGAGGCGGCCAAGCTTCACAAGCAGGCGCTTGATCGCCTTTTCGAGTCCGAGCGGGGCAGATTCGAGTGCGTCTCGGTTGCCTGCGATGGGTCCGTCCCTCGGGACAAGACCCTCCAGGCGGTCGCAGCATGCATTGTGTTTCATGGCCCTGGCCCGGGTGTCCGCTCGAAGGTGGCTGCCGGTAAGGCAACCGCCCCCGATGCGGAGCTCATTGCCCTCTCCATGGGGGTGGTGGCCGCTCTTCGAACACCTGACCTCTGGCGGGTTCACGTGTTCACCGACTCACCGGCATCCGTCAACTTGTTGTTGGATGCCAGCGTCCATTCTGGGCAGTCGCGCTCGATCGCGGCTTGCTCGGTTCTCCGAGATTGGCTCTCGGCCGATTCTGGCCGGGTCGTCTCTTTTCACTATGTCCCATCGAAGATGCGGTGGGGCCCCCACCTCGAGGCTCATGAGGCTGCGACGGAGTCGCATCCTTCTCTGGGTCGTCATCCCAGGCGCACACTTAATGTGGTGCTTGCTCTCGCGTCCGATGCGGCGGAGGAGGAATGGGTTCGCCTGTTCCACACCCCGAAGTATCAGGGCCGCAACTTCTACCCTCTTACCGAGAGGGGCAAACCGCTCCAGCCCACGGCCGCCAAGGGCGGCCCCTGGCTCACTCTCTTGCATCACGGGAGGCCGCCCATTGTGGCGCGCTTTACCCGCGCAATCACGAACCATGCCCCAATTGGGGCTTATCGGTCTCGCTTCGGTTTGTCAGGTGATGACATCCGCTGCCGGTGCGGCGCCTTTGAGACCCGCCACCACATTATCAATCACTGCCCCCTCTACGAGGACGGCCGGATTCGCATTCCGCGGGACCGATTCGACGGTCATCGCATTCTCGAGTTCATTCTCGTTTTCCCCACGACGTTCGCCTTTCCGGAGGGGACGATCGGAGAGCGCCCGCCATGAGTAGGCCCTCAGCCCGACGTGTGCGCTGGCTCCTTTGGGAGACGCGGCGTTGCACAGGGCGGTTTCTTGGCTTCAGGTCCGGCTTTCCCCGGACCGGCCTTACCTCGGGAAACGGCAATTTGAAGCCGATCGGTAGTCGGTGCCTTCGGTCACCGGACTAAGTTGGGTCCCCTGGCACGGGACCCTCGTCCGACTGCCCTCGCGGGCGACTGTGGCGGAGCCGGGTGTGCGGACGGTAGTCGTGGTACCGTCTTTGACGATGGCGCGGTGCTTCGCACCGCGCGGTCTACGTGGCGTACTTTCGAGGACGCCTGTTCTAGCTTCGCAAGCTTTATCGCCCTCTACGTACCGTTAGGCGTTGGAGGTTTAGTTTACGCTTCGTTTTGTATTCGTAACGCCGGACTGCTATCGGGCGCCGGGATATAAATAATTTGATCTAAAAAAAAAAAAAAAAAAAAAAAAACGACCACGATGGCATCCGAGTGGACAGAGTCAGTCGTGCCGATGAGGGCCAGACCGATCTCCTCGTGCGCAACCCCTTGAGAATCAGTGTCACCGTACGGTGGGTACCGACGCTGGGAAGAAGCGGACGTCTCACGAAAGAAATCCGTCTCGAAGTCCTCCGATGGGTCATCAGGGGCCCTCTCCTTGCTCCTGCGGCGTTTGGAGGTAGGGGTGAAGCCAGCGAGAGAGGGCGATCGACCTCTCTTGGGGGTGGCGGAAACATCGTCATCGACGGCCATCGGGGTGGACGCTGAGGAAGGCTGGGGAGTGGTGTTCGCCGGGAAGCGAAGCGGTCCAGGATTGGGCTCATCCATCGCCCAATCGCCACGGCGAGAGGGGGAGGGAGAGGGGGGGGTCGACGGGGAAGGCGTCGTCGGCTTGACCGCCGCCGACGACGTTGCCGGACGTTGAGAACCAGAGGCAGCCGCCGAGGGACGGCGACTACCTCTAGACGCTGCCTGCTGCGAGGCAGAAGAGGATAACATAGGAGAAAAATGCTTTGCTCGCTGTTCAAGTTTTCGGTGGTGGTGGTTTCCGGAAAAGGAAGGTGATTGTGATCTCATAGTGTTTATCCACTACACTGGGTGCAAAGGACAGTATTTTGATGAAAGATATTCTAATAAAATGATAAAGGTCCTCCTTATATATCCTAGCCATTGTCAGCAGATATATTGTAGGATAATTTTTACATTTTATCAAAGAACATACAGTAGACACATTTATCATATTGTCAAATAAAGTATTCAAAAGAAACTTGAAAAATGTTCACAATATCTTTTATTAACACATTCAAAATATGTTTATGATAATTCCAAATTATGGTGAATATATTTTAAATAACATAAGATATAATAAATGTATCTTGTATATATCAAGGAAAGATATTGTAAACATCATCTAAATTTGTTTAGGACATTATGCTTGATTATATAATCAATTCTTTTACTATATGTCATTTTGATCAAATTCAAAATATATCCTACAATATGTTGGCTGGAAATGGCAGTGATATATAAGGAGGACCTTTACCATTTTACCAGAATATCTTTCACCCAGATATTGTCCTTTGCACCCAGTGCTATCCACCATGTCATCCACCACACCCAACTTCACCAAACTTGATGCTACCAACTACCCCACTTGGTCAAGGGAAATGCAGGCCTGGCTTCGCTCTCAGGGCCTCTGGAAACTTGTTTCTGGCTCTTCTAAACCACCTAAACTTTCCTCTCCCCCTACATTAGAGGAGGAAAAGGCTCTTGAACTCTGGAAGGACAAATCTGAAAAGGCTGCTGGCCACATCTATCTGATGGTCCAGCCTGACCAGAGGATTCATTTCCAGGGTATCACAGACAAACCTATGGAAATGTGGTCAGCCCTTGAAAAGGTCCACCTCCAGAAGCGCCCTGGCACTTGTTTTAATGCCTATGATGACTTGTTTTCAATCAGGAAGGAGGAGGAGGAATCTCTTCAAACTCTGATGAACAGAGTTGATACAGCCATCTGTCATATCAAGGATTTGCGCCCTGCATCCTTTGGTATTGATGCCTTGGATAGTGAACTAGCTTCCATGGCACTCATTAGAGCACTACCTGATGAGTACAGTGGCTTTGTATCATCCCTCCTTCTTCTTGACAAGCTGGACAAGGCTACTATCCAACAAGCCTTTGTTACAGAGGAAACACAACGTCGTCATCGTGCTAATGATGCCTCTGCCTCAGCCATAGCCATGGCTGCAGCCTTGGTAAAAGCCATTTGTGATTTTTGTGGCAAACCTGGCCATGATCAATCCAAGTGCTTTGCCTATCAGAGGGCTCAGAAGCAAGCCAAGGAATATGCCAGTAGACCAAGGCAGAGAAAGCACCCTCAGACCGCCAATATAGCCAAGGACACACCCCCTAAAGAGGACAACAAGCCTACAGAGGCAGAATTTGCTGGAAATGCAAGTACTCATCTCCTTGATCATCCTGATCACACTGCTCCCATTCAGCCTGATGCTGACTTGGATTGGAATGCAGACACAGGTTGCACTTCTCACATGACACCCCATCGCAGCTGGGTCCGCAATTATACCCCCAAGTCTCGAAGATGGAGGAGGTCTTCGCGCATGACGCGCTCCTCTCCACTTTCCCCCTGGCCGCGCGCCCGCGTGTTGTCCGGAACTCCAAGTTCTCGGACTCCGCGACCGTGTGGTTCGACATTTGGGACTCCAAGAAGGGGTCCAACCTCAAGCAGTTGGAGGGTAAGCGAGTTCTCGTTTACGGCTACAGCTGCTTCATTCGCGCTGCCGAAAGGCACGCCGGCACCCCTCTGTGCCCCCGCTGCATGCGGTGGGGCCACATCGAACGCTTGTGCCCCAATCGGGGTCACACGTGCTCGAAGTGCGGAGGTCCGCATGGTGCGGAGTATCATCGGGTCCTTGGGGCGTGCTGCAAGGCACAGCCCAAGGCCCAACCCCCCGTCGCCGCGACTCCCGCGGGCGACCCTTGTCCCCACCCCGACCGTTGTGTCAACTGCGGGGGGGCTCACGCCGCCGACTCCACGAAGTGTCACTTCTGGAAGAATCGGTTTAATCGCGAGTGGATCATGGCTCGCTATGAACGCGATGAGGTGCGTCGACGGTCCCCTGGACCGCTCGGACTTCCCGCTGACGTCTTCCCCAGACCGCCTAAGGCGAAGGGACCTTCAGTGACTCGTAATGGTTGAGGGACCGTTGCGGACGCTTTCTATACTATCTCATAATGTAGCAAAGAATTATGATTTAGTTTCCACCATACTAGAGACGAAAGAGAAGTCGGTCGACGTAGTATGTATTCAAGAGCCGCCATGGCGGCTCATTCGGCGCACGATCTCGACGTCAGATAGGGAGGGTGCTCCGGTCATCGGGGCCCCGACTCATCCGGGGTGGATGTGTTTCTTCCGTAGGCCACGTGGGGACGATGACGTCCCCCGGGTCATGACGTTTGTGTCCAAACGCCTGGAGCATCTGCGCCCGGCGTTTCGCACGGACATTGTTGATCATCGGGATATCCTATTGGTCACTTTTCAGTCGGACGGCGACGTCCCTGTCAACTTGCTCAACGTCTACTCAGACGATGACTCGACGGCCATTCGTTGGCTGTCAGACAATGTTGATCGCCTCCCACGGTTGAATTACATGGGAGGGGACTTCAATTGCCATTCGCGGATCTGGGACCCAGATTACCCGAATAATAATCACATGGCGGACACCTTGATCGATGTCGCCATGAGACTCGGGGTGGTCGTTAGTGTTCGGGAGCATCGCTCCCCCACTCACTTCCCCCGGATCGTGGGCCATAGGTCTTCGGTCATCGATCTCATGTTCCTGCCGGAGGATACGGCGGCGGGCCTTGTTCACAATGTGTCGGAAGACGAGATGCTCCCCTCGGATCATGCTCCGCTTTCTGTCGCGTTGCCTATTCCCTTCTTTGGAGACGGAGCGCGTCGCTTCCGGATCAAAGAAGACGATTTCGAAGACTTCGTGAAGCACTTTCGGGGTGGCTTCGGAGGTCTTGATTGGGGGGATCTCGATTCCCCTGATGCTATTGAGGCCGCGGCCCAGGGTATTTCCCTGGCCGCCGCCAACGCCTGGACCGCTCATGCAAAATCGGTCCGAGCTTCTCGGTCACCGAAACCCTGGTGGACTCCGGAGTGCTCGCGCGCACTGGACGAATATCGGGCTAGTAGGCTTCCGGAGGCGTATACGGAATATCGGCGGCTTGTCCGCGTTACCAAACACAAATTTTATGACTCTCGCATTCATGAAGTTGCATTTACGAAGATGCGACCTTGGGACCTGATGGAGTGGACCAAGGCGCGCGTGCTTCCGACGTACGAGGCCATCCTGAAAGACGGGGTGCCCTGCACGTCATTACCGCAGTTGTGGGATGCTTTGCATTCCACCTACAACTCTGCATCTGACAGGCCCACCGACCTGACCGTTTTGGATGATCTTCCCGAAAGGGCTGCCCGTGAGTGGGTGGCGTTTAGTAGGGTCGAGCTCCGGGACGTGCTCGGGAAGTGTTCTAACCTGTCGGCCCCTGGCCCGGATCATCTGAGCTGGAGGGTTCTTAAGATGCTATTTCTGTCTGACAATGATGCGGCAGACAAATTCCTCGCCCTCGTCAATGCCTGCCTCCGGGTTGGGTACTGGCCGGCGTATTTTAAGGAGTCGGTTTCGGTCATCATACCGAAACCTGGCAAACCGAATTATTCAACGCCAAAGATGTTCAGGCCCATTGTGCTCCTGAACACCCTTGGCAAACTCGCTGAGAAGATGCTGGCTAACCGCCTGCAGTTTGAGGCACTTGAACATGGGGTTTTCCATCCCAATCAGTTTGGTGGCGTCAGGCAACACTCGACCGAGGATGCCGGGCTCTATCTCACTCATCTCGTACGGGCCGGCTGGGCCCAGAAGCTCAAGACTAGCGTGGTCGCATTCGATCTCGCTCAGTTCTTTCCTTCCATCAACCATGACGTGTTGATTGCCATCATGATCCGCCTCGGGTTCCCTGCGGAGGTCGTGAAATTCTTCCGGTCCTACTTGGTAGGCCGGTCTACTCGGTACAAGTGGGGGGCTGACACCTCTCACCCGTGCCAGGCTGACGTGGGTGTGGGACAGGGCTCTGCCCTGTCTCCGGTCCTGTCGGCTATTTGCATGGTGCCCGTGATGCGCCTTTTCCAGCTCGTGGTGGACATCCGCCGCGGTGCTCTTATTTCGTATGTGGACGATGGTACTATCGTCGTCCAGTCGAAAACATGGGAAGAAAATCTCATTAAACTCAGGGAGCTGTACGGGGTGGTTAGCCGCCTCGTGTCTGCCCTTGGGTTGGCTTTGGAACACTCGAAGAACGAGGCGTTCCACTTCTCCAGGAACCCGAGGGATGAAAATCCCCCTGTGGATCTTGGCTTCGCTCCCTTCACCGGGGATTCCCCACTGAAACCAAAGCCCTTTTGGAGGTATCTGGGTTTCTATTTTGATCGTGCACTCCGCTTTACCGAGCACGTGCGCTTCTATTCCACCAAAGCTCTCACCACCGTCTTGGCGATGAAGATGCTTGGCAATTCAACCAGGGGTATGAACGCCGAACAGCGGCGTCTCCTCTATCGCGCATGCGTGCTTCCGGTGGCAACATACGGGAGTCGCTTGTGGTATTACGAGGGTGCCCGGATTAAGGGAATCCTCAAAATGTACTCGCAGATGCAGCGCAAAGCCGCTCTGTGGATCCTTGGTGCTTTCCGCACCACCACCGGCGGGGCTGTGGAGTCCATTGCGGGCCTCCTCCCCATCCACTTGCATCTTCGGAAACTCTCTCACCGGAGTATCCATCGGCACAACACCCTCTACAGTCAGCATCCGACGATTCGCCTTTTGGGGCGGTCACCGGATGATGGTGTGGAAGTCTCTCACCCCATGTCCCTAGCCGGACCGGCCCAGGAGATGCCTGCGCTTTTGCACATGTATTCTTCCCCTCTCACGGATGTTGCCTTGGCATATGGCACCGTTCACGAGTCCTTCGACCCGACCTCTCCGGAGGCCAGGCCTGGGAATCGCATTCGAGACCTTTACGAGTCTCAAATCGAGCTTGACCTTGTCATCCCGAAAGGGAAGGAGGCGGCCAAGCTTCATAAGCAGGCGCTTGATCGCCTTTTCGAGTCCGAGCGAGGCAGATTCGAGTGCGTCTCGGTCGCCTGTGACGGGTCCGTCCCCCGGGACAAGACCCTCCAGGCAGTCGCAGCATGCATTGTGTTTCATGGTCCTGGCCCGGGTGTCCGCTCGAAGGTGGCTGCCGGTAAGGCAACCGCCCCCGATGCGGAGCTCATTGCCCTCTCCATGGGGGTGGTGGCCGCTCTTCGAACACCTGACCTCTGGCGGGTTCACGTGTTCACCGACTCGCCAGCATCTGTCAACTTGTTGTTGGATGCTAGCGTCTATTCTGGGCAGTCGCGCTCGATCGCGGCTTGCTCGGTTCTCCGAGAGTGGCTCTCGGCCGACCCTGGCCGAGTCGTCTCGTTTCACTATGTCCCGTCGAAGATGCGATGGGGCCCCCACTTCGAGGCTCATGAGGCTGCGACGGAGTCGCATCCCTCTTTGGGTCGTCATCCCAAGCGCACGCTGAACGTGGCGCTTGCTCTCGCGTCCGATGCGGCGGAGGAGGAATGGGTTCGCCTGTTCCACACCCCGAAGTATCAGGGCCGCAACTTCTACCCACTCACGGAGAGGGGTAAGCCGCTCCAGCCCACGGCCGCCAAGGGCGGCCCCTGGCTCACTCTCTTGCACCACGGGAGGCCGCCCATTGTGGCGCGCTTTACCCGCGCAATCACGAACCATGCCCCAATCGGGGCTTATCGGTCTCGCTTCGGGTTGTCAGGTGATGACATCCGTTGTCGGTGTGGTGCCTTTGAGACCCGCCACCACATCATTAATCACTGCCCCCTCTACGAGGAGGGCCGGATTCGCATTCCGCGGGACCGATTTGACGGCCACCGCCTTCTCGAGTTTATTCTCGTCTTCCCCGCGACGTTCGCCTTTCCGGAGGGGACGATCGGAGAGCGCCCGCCATGAGTAGGCCCTCAGCCCGACGTGTGCGTTGGCTCCTTTGGGAGACGCGACGTTGCACAGGGCGGATTCTCGGCTTTAGGTCCGGCTTTCCCCGGACCGGCCTTACCTCGGGAAACAGCAATTCGATGCCGATCGGTAGTCGGCGCCTTCGGTCGCCGAACTAAGTTGGGTCCCCTGGCACGGGACCTTCGTCCGACTGCCTTCGCGGGCGACTGTGGCGGAGCCGGTTGTGCGGACGGTAGTCGTGGTACCGTTTCTGACGAAGGCGCGGTGCTTCGCACCGCACGGTCTACGTAGCGTACTTTCGAGGACGCTTATTTCAGCTTCGCGAGCCTTATCGCCCTCTACGTACCGTTAGGCGTGTGAGGTTTAGTTTACGTGTCAGTTTGTATTCGTAACGCCGGACTGCTATCGGGCGCCGGGATATAAATAATTTGATCAAAAAAAAAAAAAAAAAAAAAAAAAAAAATTATACCCCCAATCACATTCCAATCAGGTTGGCTGACAATACTGTCATCTATTCAGCTGGTGTTGGTACAATGGTTTTTCAGCCTGTCATTAATGGGAAGGAAACCAGAGCAGTAGAGTTTACCAGAGTCTTGCATGTCCCCAACTCCAAAATAAGCTTCTATCCTGTCTATATTTAACTCGAGTTAAAGGCTATAACATCCACATTAATTCTAAAGCCATGAACTTTGAGTTGAATAAGCAGACATTGTTCTGTGCATCTATTACTAGCCAGAACTCTGCCTTCTTGGATGGACACACTGTACCAATTTTGGAGTCTGCACACCTTGCCTCTACAATTCCCCTGGATTTATCACTCTGGCATCGTCGCTTTGCCCATCATAATTATGCTGATGTCAAGAGGATGATCAAAGAGGACCTTGTTACTGGACTTGTCATTAATTCCTCTCAGAAGCCTGATCCTATTTGTGAGCCATGTCTGGCTGGCAAAATGCGCTCCAATCCCTTCCCTTCAACGTCATCTCGTGCCTCTAAGCCTCTTGAATTGATCCACACAGACATTCATGGTCCTCTGCCTATCTCATCAAGGCAAGGCAACTGTTACTGGATTACATTCATTGATGACTGCACCAGCTTTAAAGCTGCCATGGCATTGAGGAAGAAGAGTGGTGCATTGGAAGCATTTCAAACATTCAAAGCTTATGCTGAGAATCACTTTGATGCCAAGATCCAGGCTTTACAGGAGGATAAGGGAGGGGAGTACATGTCAAAGGCATTCATCAGGTTTACCAACCAGTGTGGCATCCAACGCAGGCATACAACTCGCAATCGCCCTCAGCAGAATGGTGTGGCAGAACGTGCTAATCGGACTCTGTCTGATGATATTACTGCCATGCTAAATGAATCTGGGCTGCCTCCATCATTCTGGGAATGGTGCCTTGGTGCACAAATCCATGTCTTGAATCGCCTTTCTACTGCACCCCAGCCTATGACGCCTTATGTAGGATGGCACAAGTGCAAACCAGATGTCAGTCATATCAAGGTGTTTGGATGCCTGGCCTATGTCTATATACAGAAGGACAAGCGCAAATCACTCCAGCCTCACATGGAGAAGTGTGTCTTCATTGGTTATCCACCCCACCTTCCTTTTCCGGAAACCACCACCACCGAACACTTGAACAGCGAGCAAAGCCTTTTTCTCCTATGTCATCCTCCTTTTTTTTTTTTTTTTTTTTTAAATCAAATTATTTATATCCCGGCGCCCGATAGCAGTCCGGCGTTACGAATACAAACGACCCGTAAACTAAACCTCAAACGCCTAACGGTACGTAGAGGGCGATAATGCTCGCAAAGCTGAAACAAGCGTCCTCGAGAGTACGCTACGTGGACCGCGCGGTGCGGAGCACCGCGCCATCGTCAAAAACAGTACCACGACTACCGTCCGCACAACCGGCTCCGCCACAGTCGCCCGCGAGGGCAGTCGGACGAGGGTCCCGTGCCAAGGGACCCAACTTAGTCCGGTGACCGAAGGCACCGACTACCGATCGGCATCGAATTGCCGCTTCCCGAAGTACGGCTGGCCCGGGGGTATGTCATCCTCCTCTGCCTCTCAGCAGGCAGCTTCTAGGGGGAGCCGTCGTACATCGGCGGCTCCCTCTGGGTCTCAACGGCCGGCATCGTCGACGGCAGCGGTCAAACCGTCGGCGCCTTCCCAGTCGACCCCCGCATCCCCTGCTCCTCTCAGCCCGCTTGAATGGGCTGAGGATCAGCCCGATCCTGGACCGTCTCGCTTCCCTGCAAGCCCCAGCCCCGCCCCATGTTCGTCCGTCACCCCGATGGCCGTCGATGAGGACGTTCTTGCCACCCCCAAGAGAGGTCGATCGCCCTCTCTCGCTGGCTTCACCCCCACCTCCAAGCGGCATAAGTCGAAGGAGAGGGCTCCCGATGCTGCATCGGGTTCTTCTGGTATGGACTTCTTTCGTGAGTCGTCCGCCGCGTCGCAGGCCCGGTACCCCCCGTACCAGGATGCTGACACTCAGGGAGTCGCGCACAGCGACGTCAGCATTGCCCTCATCGGCACTGTTGAAGCCGCCCACACGGATGCCATCGTGGTTGTCCGCGCCCTCCACACGATCGACTCCTGGCTCAACATGTTGGGCCAGAAGGGTGGTTCACTTCCTAGCGACATCTCGTCTCATGTCGCGCTCGCCATGGGGGAGATCAGCCTCGCCAGTCTCACCACGGGACTGTTCACTCAGTCCCTCATCGATGCCGAGAAGGCCGCGAGGGCGGCCACTCCCAATTCCGATGAGGCCAAGCTCGCCTTTCAGGCAGGGTTGGACCTTGTCCGCGGGTTCACCGCTCTTCGAGATGGCTTCGGGAACCTTGTTCCTGGAGCTCCCTGCTCTAACATCGTCGTTCCGGGGGCGCCTGCGCCCCCGAGCAACCCCGATCCTCCTCGACAGCGTACTGCTCCGCCTTCGGTCTTTCGGGATCTGCGGACTGCTGCCAAACCCCGCGCGCCCCCCGCCCAGCCTGGCCCGAAAGGGAAAGGAAAGGCACAGGACCCCGGGCCTCCTCCTGTGGTGAACCGGGCCTCTCACCCACTTCCTAAGGGCACGTTTGCCAAGGTGGCCGCCACCCCCCGGATGACGGCTCGTGTTGGTAAGCCTGATTATGCTGCGCCTGCGGACCCTCGTAAGAGGGGCCGAGGCCAGCCCGGCTCTGTCGCTGCCGACATAGCCGATCTCGCTCGCTTGTTCCCGGATCTCAGTCTGGCTGACATTGCGGGACTTCATCGCCAGGCCCGAGAGCGGGCCGGCTCTCCTTCTGGGTCTTCTGCCCCCCCGCGGAAGAAGATCAAGTCTACTACTGGTGGGCCTAGCCGCAAGCAGGCCCTCATCTACCCTTCTGAGGAGCACGCGCTTGTGCCCGAGCGCCTCATGGAGACTATCAATCGGGGTCTTGTCGCAGACAAGCGCTCGGTTCGTGCCTCGGCTGTGGCGCCCATCAATGGTGGGTGGTCGGTTGATCTTACTTGGCCGCCAACAGCGACGGACCTTTCCACGATCTCCACCTGGGCCGCGAAGGCGTACCCGAAGGGGACTACCACCCGGGCCGTGATCCCTCAATCGTGGTCCTACCTCAAGATCGTCTCTGCCCCCTTCCGCTTCGGCGAAGAGGAGGGGGACGTTCTTACTGTCTCAAAGATGGAGGAGGTGTTCGCGCACGACGCGCTCCTCTCCACCTTCCCCCTGGCCGCGCGCCCGCGTGTTGTTCAGAACTCCAAGTTCTCAGACTCCGCGACCGTCTGGTTCGACATTTGGGACTCCAAGAAGGGGTCCAACCTCAAGCAGCTGGAGGGTAAACGAGTCCTCGTTTACGGTTACAGCTGTTTCATTCGCGCTGCCGAGAGGCACGCCGGCACCCCTCTGTGCCCCCGCTGCATGCGGTGGGGCCACATCAAGCGCTTGTGCCCCAATCAGGGCCACACGTGTTCGAAGTGCGGAGGTCCGCATGGTGCGGAATACCATCGGGTTCTCGGGGTGTGCTGCAAGGCACAGCCCAAGGCCCAGCCTCCTGTCGCCGTGACTCCCGTGGGCGACCCTTGTCCCCACCCCGACCACTGCGTCAATTGCGGGGGGGCTCACGCCGCTGATTCCACGAAGTGTCACTTCTGGAAGAACCGGTTTAATCGCGAGTGGATTATGGCTTGCTATGAACGCGATGAGGTGCGTCGACGGTCCCCTGGACTGCTCGGACTTCCCGCTGACGTCTTCCCCAGGCCGCCTAGGGCGAAGGGACCCCCAGTGACTCGTAATGGTTGAAGGACCCTTGCGGACGCTTTCTATACTATCTCATAATGTAGCAAAGAATTATGATTTAGTTTCCACCATACTAGAGACGAAAGAGAAGTCGGTCGACGTAGTATGTATTCAAGAGCCGCCGTGGCGGCTCATTCGACACACGATCTCAACGTCAGATAGGGAGGGCGCTCCAGTCATCGGGGCCCTGACTCATCCGGGGTGGATGTGCTTCTTTCGAAGGCCACGTGGGGACGATGACGTCCCCCGGGTCATGACGTTTGTGTCCAAGCGCCTGGAGCATTTGCGCCCGGCGTTTCGCATGGACCTTGTTGATCATCGGGATATCCTGCTGATCACTTTTCAGTCGGACGGTGACATCCCTGTTAACTTGCTCAACGTCTACTTGGACGATGACTCGACTGCCATTCGCTGGCTGTCAGACAACGTTGATCGCCTCCCACGGTTGAATTACATGGGAGGGGACTTCAATTGCCATTCGAGGATCTGGGATCCGGATTACCCGAATAATAATCACATGGCTGACACCCTGATTGATGTCGCCATGAGGCTCGGGGTGGTCGTTAGTGTTCGGGAGCGTCGCTCCCCCACTCACTTCCCCCGGATCGTGGGCCATAGGTCCTCGGTCATTGATCTCATGTTCCTGCCGGAGGATACGACGGCGGGGCTTGTTCACAACGTGTTGGAAGATGAGATGCTCCCCTCGGATCATGCTCCGCTTTCTGTCGTGTTGCCTATTCCCTTCTTTGGAGACGGAGTGCGTCGCTTCCGGATCAAAGAAGATGATTTCGAAGACTTCGTGAAGCACTTTCGGGGTGGCTTCGGAGGTCTTGATTGGGGGGATCTCGATTCCCCTGATGCTATTGAGGCCGCGGCCCAGGGTATCTCCCTGGCTGCCACCAATGCCTGGACCACTCACGCGAAGTCGGTCCGCGCATCTTGGTCGCCCAAACCCTGGTGGACTCCGGAGTGCTCGCGCGCACTGGACGAATACCGGGCTAGTAGGCTTCCGGAGGCTTATACGGAATATCGGCGGCTCGTCCGCGTTACCAAACGCAAATTTTATGATTCTCGCATTCATGAAGTTGCATTTACGAAGATGCGACCTTGGGACCTCATGGAGTGGACCAAGGCGCGCTCGCTTCCGACGTACGAGGCTATCCTGAAGGGCGGGGAGCCCTGCACGTCACTACCGCAGTTGTGGGATGCTCTGCATTCCACCTACAACTCTGCATCTGACAGGCCCATCGACCTGACCGTTTTGGATGATCTTCCCGAAAGGGCTGCCCGTGAGTGGGTGGCGTTTAGTAGGGTTGAACTCCGGGACGTGCTCGGGAAGTGTTCCAACCTGTCAGCCCCTGGCCCGGATCATCTGAGCTGGTAGGGCCAGTTGCCCTAGTGGAAAGCATTGCCACTTTAAACATTAGGCGCGCGCTTAGGTTGCACTAAGCGGTCGGGTTGAGGGTTCGATTCCCTCTCATGGCAACTACCTATGACATAAGGTTGCGTCAGGTGATGAACATCCGTGAGAGAATGTGGCTTAGGTCATCCTCCCACGGCAGTAATCATGTGACACCCCATGGGCCCTCCCTTGGTAAAGGAGGTTCGCAGCTGGAATACCGGCACCCATCGGGCCTGCGCGTGAGTGTGGGAAAGCCCAAGTACCGGTGCGCCGGGATGCCCGAAAGGGACCGAGAGGATAAGGCATGATAAGATCGGGCATTGGGCTGATAACAAGCCGAACGAGGGCGGTGCCTCAGGCTCCCCTCTAGGCCACCCGACCCCATGGGAAAACTGTACCATGGGCGTTAGTCATCAGAGTGAGGTGCGAAGGGCCGGGTAATGGTCACGGTCCAAGCATCACAGCCTCCCACATGACTCCGGCACGGGTAGACCAGACCCGGGTAGCATGCCGGTAATTCTGATGGCAAGACAGAGATCTTGGACAGATGGGGTTCCGCGCCGGTTGGCATCAGCAAACCATCTGCCAAGGAACGGGAAAGTGGTCCTGGGGTCGCGCCCGGGGTAGCCGCCGGGCCGTAGCAGGATGGGGCAGTCCCCCTACCCTGGCTTGAGAGAACTAAATCCTCTGTCGGTTCTCCGGTCATAATAGGGCCGGTTAGAGCTTGAGTTGATTCCGGGGTGTTGGCTTCGGTTGTAAGGTGGTACTGCACTGCGGCACCGGGCACTGGAGAAGGGTGTGATTCCCGGCTCTACCCTAATGGAAGGCTTCGGCCGAACTGGGGGTAATCAGGGTACCATAATGGGAGGTCCACGTGGGCCGTTGAGTGGTTAGAACCCGCCAACCATCATGGGAGATCTAGTGGTCTACGGATCCAGATCGAACCTTCTGAGGAACTAGGTACCATCAGGGGAGGTCCAATGTGGCCGATGGCCCCAGTGTCTGGGCGGGTGTTAGGCATGAGCCCTGACCGAGGTTCAATAGGCTCTCCCGCAAGGGGGGGCCTAAACTTCGCTCGTCAATGCCTGCCTGCGGGTTGGGTATTGGCCGGCGTATTTTAAGGAGTCGGTTTCGGTCATCATACCGAAACCTGGCAAACCGAATTATTCAACGCCAAAGATGTTCAGGCCCATTGTGCTCCTGAACACCCTTGGCAAACTCGCTGAGAAGATGCTGGCTAACCGCCTGCAGTTCGAGGCACTTGAACATGGGATTTTCCATCCCAATCAGTTTGGTGGAGTCAGGCAACACTCGACCGAGGATGCCGGGCTCTATCTCACTCATCTCGTACGGGCCGGCTGGGCCCAGAGGCTCAAGACGAGCGTGGTCGCTTTCGATCTCGCTCAGTTCTTTCCTTCCATCAACCATGACGTGTTGATTGCCATCATGATCCGCCTTGGGTTCCCCGTGGAGGTCGTGAAGTTCTTCCGGTCCTACTTGGTAGGCCGGTCCACACGGTACAAGTGGGGGGCTGACACCTCTCACCCGTGCCAGGCTGACGTGGGTGTGGGACAGGGCTCTGCCCTGTCTCCGGTCCTGTCGGCTATCTGCATGGTGCCGGTGATGCGCCTTTTCCAGCTCGTGGTGGACATCCGCCGCGGCGCTCTTATTTCGTACGTGGACGATGGCACTATCGTCGTCCAGTCGAAAACATGGGAGGAAAATCTCATTAAGCTCAGGGAGTTGTACGGGGTGGTTAGCCGCCTCGTGTCTGCCCTTGGGTTGGCTTTGGAGCACTCGAAGAACGAGGCGTTCCACTTTTCCAGGAACCCGAGGGATGAGAATCCCCCTGTGGATCTTGGCTTCGCTCCCTTCACCGGGGATTCCCCACTGAGACCAAAGCCCTTTTGGAGGTATTTGGGTTTCTACTTTGATCGTGCACTGCGCTTTACCGAGCACGTGCGCTTCTATTCCACCAAAGCTCTCACCACCGTCTTGGCGATGAAGATGCTTGGCAATTCAACCAGAGGTATGAACGCCGAACAGCGGCGTCTCCTCTATCGCGCATGCGTGCTTCCGGTGGCAACATACGGGAGTCGCCTGTGGTATTACGAGGGTGCCCGGATTAAGGGAATCCTCAAAATGTACTCGCAGATGCAGCGTAAGGCTGCCCTGTGGATTCTCGGTGCTTTTCGCACCACCACCGGCGGGGCCGTGGAGTCCATTGCGGGCCTCCTCCCCATCCACTTGCACCTTCGGAAGCTCTCTCACCGGAGCATCCATCGGCACAACACTCTCTACAGCCAGCATCCGACGATCCGCCTTTTGGGGCGGTCACCGGATGATGGTGTGGAAGTCTCTCACCCCATGTCCCTGACCGGGCCGGCCCGGGAGGTGCCTGCGCTTCTGCGCATGTATCCTTCCCCTCTCACGGATGTGGCCTTGGCATATGGCACCGTTCACGAGTCCTTTGACCCGACCTCCTCAGAGGCCAGGCCTGGGAACCGCATTCGGGACCTTTACGAGTCTCAGATCGAGCTTGACCTCATCATCCCGAAAGGGAAGGAGGCGGCCAAGCTTCACAAACAGGCGCTTGATCGCCTTTTCGAGTCCGAGCGGGGCAGATTCGAGTGCGTCTCGGTTGCCTGCGATGGGTCCGTCCCTAGGGACGAGACCCTCCAGGCGGTCGCAGCATGCATTGTGTTTCATGGCCCTGGCCCGGGTGTCCGCTCGAAGGTGGCTGCCGGTAAGGCGACCGCCCCCGATGCGGAGCTCATCGCCCTCTCCATGGGGGTGGTGGCCGCTCTTCGAACACCTGACCTCTGGCGGGTTCACGTGTTCACCGACTCGCCGGCATCCGTCAACTTGTTGTTGGATGCCAGCGTCCATTCTGGGCAGTCGCGTTCGATCGCGGCTTGCTCGGTTCTCCGAGACTGGCTCTCGGCCGATCCTGGCCGGGTCGTCTCTTTTCACTATGTCCCGTCGAAGATGCGGTGGGGCCCTCACCTCGAGGCTCATGAGGCTGCGACGGAGTCACACCCCTCTCTGGGTCGTCATCCCAAGCGCACACTTAATGTGGCGCTTGCTCTCGCGTCCGATGCGGCGGAGGAGGAATGGGTTCGCCTGTTCCACACCCCGAAGTATCAGGGTCGCAACTTCTACCCGCTCACCGAGAGGGGTAAACCGCTCCAGCCCACGGCCGCCAAGGGCGGCCCCTGGCTCACTCTATTGCATCACGGGAGGCCGCCCATTGTGGCGCGCTTTACCCGCGCAATCACGAACCATGCCCCGATCGGGGCTTATCGTTCTCGCTTCGGTTTGTCAGGTGATGACATCCGTTGCCGGTGCGGCGCCTTTGAGACCCGCCACCACATTATCAATCACTGCCCCCTGTATGAGGAGGGCCGGATTCGCATTCCCCGGGACCGCTTTGACGGTCACCGCATCCTCGAGTTTATTCTCGTCTTCCCCACGACGTTCGCCTTCCCGGAGGGGACGATCGGAGAGCGCCCGCCATGAGTAGGCCCTCAGCCCGACGTGTGCGCTGGCTCCTTTGGGAGACGCGGCGTTGCACAGGGCGGTTTCTTGGCATCAGGTCCGGTTGTATCCGGACCGGCCTTACCTCGGGAAACGGCAATTCGATGCCGATCGGTAGTCGGTGCCTTCGGTCACCGAACTAAGTTGGGTCCCTTGGCACGGGACCCTCGTCTGACTGCCCTCGCGGGCGACTGTGGCGGAGCCGGTTGTGCGGACGGTAGTCGTGGTACCGTTTTCGACGAAGGCGCGGTGCTTCGCACCGCGCGGTCTATGTAGCGTATTTTCGAAGACGCTTGTTTCAGCTTCGCGAGCATTATCGCCCTTTACGTACCGTTAGGCATGGAGGCTTAGTCTACGTCTCGTTTTGTATGTGTAATGCCGGACTGCTATCGGGCGCCGGGATATAAATAATTTGATAAAAAAAAAAAAAAAAAAAAAAAAAAATAGCCTTGTACGTCGGAAGCAAGCGCGCCTTGGTCCACTCCATGAGGTCCCAAGGTCGCATCTTCGTAAATGCAACTTCATGAATGCGAGAATCATAAAATTTGCGTTTGGTAACGTGGACGAGCCACCGATATTCCGTATACGCCTCCAGAAGCCTACTAGCCCAGTATTCGTCCAGTGCGCGCGAGCACTCCGGAGTCCACCAGGGTTTGGGCGACCAAGATGCGCGGACCGACTTTGCGTGAGTGGTCCAGGCATTGGCGGCAGCCAGGGAGATACCCTGGGCCGCGGCCTCAATAGCATCAGGGGAATCGAGATCCCCCCAATCAAGACCTCCGAAGCCACCCCGAAAGTGCTTCACGAAGTCTTCGAAATCATCTTCTTTGATCCGGAAGCGACGCACTCCGTCTCCAAAGAAGGGAATAGGCAACGCGACAGAAAGCGGAGCATGATCCGAAGGGAGCATCTCATCTTCCGACACGTTGTGAACAAGCCCCGCCGTCGTATCCTCCGGCAGGAACATGAGATCAATGACCGAGGACCTATGGCCCACGATCCGGGGGAAGTGAGTGGGGGAGCGATGCTCCCGGACACTAACGACCACCCCGAGTCTCATGGCGACATCGACCAGGGTGTCTGCCATGTGATTATTATTCGGGTAATCTGGATCCCAGATCCGCGAATGGCAATTGAAGTCCCCTCTCATGTAACTCAAGCCGTGGGAGGCGATCAACGTTGTCTGACAGCCAGTGAATGGCCGTCGAGTCATTGTCCGAATAGACGTTGAGCAAGTTGACAGGGACGACACCGTCCGACTGAAAGGTGATCAGCAGAATATCCCGATGATCAACAAGGTCCGTGCGAAACGCTGGGCGCAGATGCTCCAGGCACTTGGACACAAACGTCATGACCCGGGGGACGTCATCGTCCCTGCGTGGCCTGTGGAAGAAGCACATCCACCCCGGATGAGTCGGGGCCCCGATGACCGGAGTGCCTTCCCTATCTGACGTTGAGATCGTGCGTCGAATGAGCCGCCACGGCGGCTCTTGAATACATACTACATCGACCGATTTCTCTTTCGTTTCTAGTATGGTGGAAACTAAGTCATAATTCTTCGCTACATTCTGACTTAGTAAAGAAAGTGTCCGTAAAGGTCCTTCAACCATCACGAGTCACCGGGGGTCCCTTCGCCTTAGGCGGCCTGGGGAAGACGTCAGCAGGAAGTCCGAGCGGTCCAGGGGACCGTCGACGCACCTCGTCGTGTTCATAGCGAGCCATGATCCACTCGCGGTTGAACCAATTCTTCCAGAAGTGACACTTCGTGGAATCAGCGGCGTGAGCCCCCCCGCAATTGACGCAGCGGTCGGGGTGGGGACAAGGGTCGCCCACGGGAGTCACGGCGACAGGAGGCTGGGCCTTGGGCTGTGCCTTGCAGCATGCCCCGAGAACCCGATGATACTCCGCACCATGCGGACCTCCGCACTTCGAACATGTGTGACCCCGATTGGGGCACAGGCGCTCGATGTGGCCCCACCGCATGCAGCGGGGGCACAGAGGGGTGCCGGCGTGCCTCTCGGCAGCGCGAATGAAACAACTGTAACCGTAAACGAGGACTCGTTTACCCTCCAGCTGCTTGAGGTTGGACCCCTTCTTGGAGTCCCAAATGTCGAACCAGACGGTCGCGGAGTCTGAGAACTTGGAGTTCTGAACAACACGCGGGCGCGCGGCCAGGGGGAAGGTGGAGAGGAGCGCGTCGTGCGCGAACACCTCCTCCATCTTTGAGACAGTAAGAACGTCCCCCTCCTCTTCGCCGAAGCGGAAGGGGGCAGAGACGATCTTGAGGTAGGACCACGATTGAGGGATCACGGCCCGGGTGGTAGTCCCCTTCGGGTACGCTTTCGCGGCCTACGTGGAGATCGTGGAAAGGTCGGTCGCCGTCGGCGGCCAGGTAAGATCGACGGACCACCCACCATTGATGGGTGCGACAGCCGAGGCTCGAACCGAGCGCTTGTCAGCGACAAGCCCCCGATTGATAGTCTCCATGAGGCGTTCGGGCACGAGTGTGTGCTCCTCAGAAGGGTAGACGAGGGCCTGCTTGCGGCTAGGCCCACTAGTGGTAGACTTGATCTTCTTCCGCGGGGGGGCAGAAGACCCAGAAGGAGAGCCGGCCCGCTCTCGGGCCTGGTGATGAAGTCCCGCTATGTCAGCCGGACTAAGGTCCGGGAACAGGCGGGCGAGGTCGGCTATGTCGGCAGCGACAGAGCCGGGCTGGCCTCGGCCCCTCTTGCGAGGGTCAGCAGGCGCAGCGTAGAAGGGTCGGCCTTGGACCTGCATCTGGGGGGTTGCAGTCACCTTGGCGAACGTGCCCTTGGGAAGTGGGTGAGAAGCCCGGTTCACAATTGGGGGAGGCCCGGGGTCCCTCGCCTTCCCTTTCCCTTTCGGGCCAGGTTGGGCGGGGGGCGCGCGAGGTTTGGCATGGTCCCGAAGGTCGCGAAAGACCGGGGGGGCCGTCTGATGCCGTGGAGGAGGATCGGGGTTGCGAGGAGGCGCAGGGGCCCCCGGAACGACGATGTTGGACCGCGGGGCTCCAGGGACCAAGTTCCCGAAGCCGTCGCAAAGAGCAGCGTACCCCCTCATCAGATCGAGAACCGTCTGATAAGCGAGTTTGAACGCATTGGAATCGCGCAGAGCTGTGTCCGCAGTAAGAATCAGCATCACTGTACGGCGGGTACCGACGCTGGGAGGAAGCGGATGTCTCACGAAAGAAGTCCATCTCGAAGTCCTCCGATGGGTCATCGGGGGCCCTCTCCTTGCTCCTGCGGCGCTTGGAGGTAGGGGTGAAGCCAGCGAGAGAGGGCGATCGACCTCTCTTGGGGGTGGCAGAAACATCGTCATCGACGGCCATCGGAGTGGATGCCGAGGACGGCTGGGGAGTGGTGCTCGCTGGGAAGTGACGCGGTCCAGGATCGGGCTCATCCATTGCCCAATTGCCAGGGCGAGAGGGGGAGGGAGAGGGGGGGGTCGACGGGGAAGGCGCTGTCGGCTTGACCGCCGCCGACGATGTTGCCGGACGTTGAGAGCCAGAGGCAGCCGCTGAGGGGCGGCGACTGCCTCTAGACGCTGCCTGCTGAGAGGCAGAAGAGGATGACATAGGAGAAAAAAGCTTTGCTCGCTGTTCAAGTTTTCGGTGGTGGTGGTTTCTGGAAAAGGAAGGTGAGGATCCAATTCTTCTCCAAGTGCCTAATCCACTCCTACAACGTCCTATAACATCTCCTGCCTTGCCTAGTCGCTCTGCAACACCTTCACCACCTCCTAGTCGACCTAGAACACCTCTGCAACGCCAGTTTACCCCTGTATCACCTGGACACATTCCATTCCCTGCATCTCCTCCTCTTGCTGAACTCCCTGCAACACCACCGCTAGCTGTACGTCGTCCTAGACGTGAAGCTAAGCCTCCTGGTGAATGGTGGAAGATTGTACCACCTGCACCTAAACCACCACAGGAGGATGAGGATGAGGATGATGAAGAACCAGATCCACCTCAGGATCCTGAGTTTGAGGATGTCCAGTTTGCTGGCATGGTTAGCAGTTCAGACCCTCGCACTTACAAGCAGGCAATGAAGGCTCCAGACACAGACAGATGGCGCACTGCTGCCAATGATGAGATGCTCTCATTGGTTAGCAATGGAACTTGGGAGTTAGTTGACCTCCCTCCTGGCAAGAAGGCAATTGGTTCTGGATGGGTATTTCGCATCAAGCGCAATGCAGATGGCTCTGTGGAGCGTTACAAGGCTAGACTTGTTGCCAAAGGCTACAGTCAACGTCCTGGCATTGATTACAATGAAGTCTTTGCCCCCACATTTCGTCCTGCAGCTCTGAGGCTCATTCTTGCCCTTGCAGGCATTGAGGACATGGAGTTGCGCTCAGTAGATGTTACATCTGCTTTCCCCAATGGTGATCTGGAGGAGGACATTTATATGCTCCAACCAGAAGGCTTTCAGCAGGGTAGTCCCAACATGGTTTTAAAGCTCAAGAAGTCACTCTTTTTTTTTTTTTTTTTTAATCAAATTATTTATATCCCGGCGCCCGATAGCAGTCCGGCATTACGAATACAAAGGAACCCGTAAACTAAACCTCAAACGCCTAACGGTACGTAGAGGGCGATAAAGCTCGCGAAGCTGAAACAAGCGTCCTCGAGAGTACGCTACGTGGACCGCGCGGTGCGCAGCACCGCGCCATCGTCAAAAACGGTACCACGACTACCGTCCGCACAACCGGCTCCGCCACAGTCGCCCGCGAGGGCAGTCGGACGAGGGTCCCGTGCCAGGGGACCCAACTTAGTCCGGTGACCGAAGGCACCGGCTACCGATCGGCTTCAAATTGCCGTTTCCCGAAGTAAGGCCGGTCCGGGGAAAGCCAGACCTGAAGCCGAAAAACCGCCCTGTGCAACGCCGCGCCTCCCAAAGGAGCCAGCGCACACGTCGGGCTGAGGGCCTACTCATGGCGGGCGCTCTCCGATCGTCCCCTCCGGGAAGGCGAACGTCGTGGGGAAGACGAGAATAAACTCGAGGATGCGGTGACCGTCAAAGCGGTCCCGGGGAATGCGAATCCGGCCCTCCTCGTACAGGGGGCAGTGATTGATAATGTGGTGGCGGGTCTCAAAGGCGCCGCACCGGCAACGGATGTCATCACCTGACAAACCGAAGCGAGACCGATAAGCCCCAATTGGGGCATGGTTCGTGATTGCGCGGGTAAAGCGCGCCACAATGGGCGGCCTCCCGTGATGCAATAGAGTGAGCCAGGGGCCGCCCTTGGCGGCCGTGGGCTGGAGCGGTTTACCCCTCTCGGTGAGCGGGTAGAAGTTGCGACCCTGATACTTCGGGGTGTGGAACAGGCGAACCCATTCCTCCTCCGCCGCATCGGACGCGAGAGCAAGCGCCACATTAAGTGTGCGCTTGGGATGACGACCCAGAGAGGGGTGTGACTCCGTTGCAGCCTCATGAGCCTCGAGGTGAGGGCCCCACCGCATCTTCGACGGGACATAGTGAAAAGAGACGACCCGGCCAGGATCGGCCGAGAGCCAGTCTCGGAGAACCGAGCAAGCCGCGATCGAACGCGACTGCCCAGAATGGACGCTGGCATCCAACAACAAGTTGACGGATGCCGGCGAGTCGGTGAACACGTGAACCCGCCAGAGGTCAGGTGTTCGAAGAGCGGCCACCACCCCCATGGAGAGGGCGATGAGCTCCGCATCGGGGGCGGTCGCCTTACCGGCAGCCACCTTCGAGCGGACACCCGGGCCAGGGCCATGAAACACAATGCATGCTGCGACCGCCTGGAGGGTCTCGTCCCTAGGGACGGACCCATCGCAGGCAACCGAGACGCACTCGAATCTGCCCCGCTCGGACTCGAAAAGGCGATCAAGCGCCTGCTTGTGAAGCTTGGCCGCCTCCTTCCCTTTCGGGATGATGAGGTCAAGTTCGATCTGGGACTCGTAAAGGTCCCGAATGCGGTTCCCAGGCCTGGCCTCCGAGGAGGTCGGGTCAAAGGTCTCGTGAACGGTGCCATATGCCAAGGCGACATCCGTGAGAGGGGAAGGATACATGCGCAGAAGTGCAGGCACCTCCCGGGCCGGTCCGGTCAAGGACATGGGGTGAGAGACTTCCACACCATCATCCGGTGACCGCCCCAAAAGGCGAATCGTCGGATGCTGACTGTAGAGCGTGTTGTGCCGATGGATACTCCGGTGGGAGAGTTTCTGAAGGTGCAAGTGGATGGGGAGGAGGCCCGCAATGGACTCCACGGCCCCGCCGGTGGTAGTGCGGAAAGCACCAAGAATCCACAGGGCGGCTTTACGCTGCATCTGCGAGTACATTTTGAGGATGCCCTTGATACGGGCACCTTCGTAATACCACAAGCGACTCCCGTATGTTGCCACCGGAAGTACGCATGCGCGGTAGAGGAGACGCCGCTGTTCGGCGTTCATACCCCTGGTTGAATTGCCAAGCATCTTCATCGCCAAGACGGTGGTGAGAGCTTTGGTGGAGTAAAAGCGCACGTGCTCGGTAAAGCACAATGCACGATCAAAATAGAAACCCAAATACCTCCAAAAGGGCTTTGGTTTCAGTGGGGAATCCCTGGTGAAGGGAGCGAAGCCAAGATCCACAGGGGGATTTTCGTCCCTCGGGTTCCTGGAAAAGTGGAACACCTCGTTCTTCGAGTGCTCCAAAGCCAACCCAAGGGCAGACACGAGGCGGCTAACCACCCCGTACAGCTCCCTGAGTTTAATGAGATTTACTTCCCATGTTTTCGACTGGACGACGATAGTACCATCGTCCACATACGAGATAAGAGCCCCGCAGCGGATATCCACCACAAGCTGGAAGAGGCGCATTACGGGCACCATGCAAATAGCCGACAGGACCGGAGACAGGGCAGAGCCCTGTCCCACTCCCACGTCAGCCTGGCACGGGTGGGAGGTGTCAGCCCCCCACTTGTACCGAGTAGACCGGCCTACCAAGTAGGACCGGAAGAATTTCACAACCTCCGCGGGGAACCCGAGGCGGATCATGATGGCAATCAACACGTCATGGTTGATGGAAGGAAAGAACTGAGCGAGATCGAATGCGACCACGCTCGTCTTGAGCTTCTGGGCCCAGCCGGCCCGTACGAGATGAGTGAGATAGAGCCCGGCATCCTCGGTCGAGTGTTGCCTGACGCCACCAAACTGATTGGGATGGAAAATCCCATGCTCGAGTGCCTCGAACTGCAGGCGGTTAGCCAGCATCTTCTCAGCGAGTTTGCCAAGGGTGTTCAGGAGCACAATGGGCCTGAACATCTTTGGCGTCGAGTAATTGGGTTTGCCAGGTTTCGGAATAATGACCGAAACCGACTCCTTGAAGTACGCCGGCCAATACCCAACCTGAAGGCAGGCGTTGACGAGGGCGAGAAATTTGTCTGCCGCATCATTGTCAGACAAAAATAGCATCTTGAGAACCCGCCAGCTCAGATGATCCGGGCCAGGGGCTGACAGGTTGGAACACTTCCCGAGCACGTCCCGGAGTTCAACCCTACTAAACGCCACCCACTCACGGGCAGCCCTTTCGGGGAGATCATCCAAGACGGTCAGGTCGATGGGCCTGTCAGATGCAGAGTTGTAGGTGGAATGCAAGGCATCCCATAACTGCGGCAATGACGTGCAGGGCTCCCCATCTTTCAGGATAGCCTCGTACGTCGGAAGTGAGCGCGCCTTGGTCCACTCCATGAGGTCCCAAGGTCGCATCTTCGTGAAAGCAACTTCATGAATACGAGAATCATAAAATTTGCATTTGGTAACGTGGACAAGCTGTCGATATTCCGTATACGCCTCCGGAAGCCTACTAGCCCGATATTCGTCCAGTGCACGTGAGCACTCCGGAGTCCACCAGGGTTTGGGTGACCGAGACGCGCAGACCGACTTCGCATGAGTCATCCAGGCGTTGGTGGCGGCCAGGGAGATACCCTGGGCCGCGGCCTCAATAGCATCAGGGGAATCGAGATCCCCCCAATCAAGACCTCTGAAGCCACCACGAAAGTGCTTCACGAAGTCCTCGAAATCATCTTCCTTGATCCGGAAGCGACGCGCTCCGTCTCCAAAGAAGGGAATAGGTAACGTGACAGAGAGCGGAGCATGATCTGAGGGGAGCATCTCGTCTTCCGACACGTTGTGAACAAGCCCCGCCGTCGTATCCTCCGGCAGGAACATGAGATCGATGACCGAGGACCTATGGCCCTCAATCCGGGGGAAGTGAGTGGGGGAGCGATGTTCCTGAACACTAACGACCACCCTGAGCCTCATGGCGACATCAATCAGGGTGTCAGCCATGTGATTATTATTCGGGTAATCTGGATCCCAGATCCTCGAATGGCAATTGGAGTCCCCTCCCATGTAACTCAGCTGTGGGAGGTGATCAACGTTGTCTGACAGCCAACGAATGGCCGTCAAGTCATCGTCCGAGTAGACGTTGAGCAAGTTAACAGGGATGTCTCCGTCTGACTGAAAAGTGATCAACAGGATATCCCAATGATCAACAATGTCCGTGCGAAATGCCGGGCGCAAATGCTCCAGGCGCTTGGACACAAACGTCATGACCCGGGGGATGTCATCATCCCCGCGTGGCCTGCAAAAGAAGCACATCCACCCCGGATGAGTCGGGGCCCCGATGACTGGAGCACCTTCCCTATCCGACGTCGAGATCGTGCGTCGAATGAGTCGCCACGGCGGCTCTTGAATACATACTACGTCGACCGACTTCTCTTTCGTCTCTAGTATGGTGGAAACTAAATCATAATTCTTTGCTACATTATGAGATAGTAAAGAAAGCGTCCGCAACGGTCCCTCAACCATTACGAGTCACCGGGGGTCCCTTCGCCTTAGGTGGCCTGGGGAAGACGTCAGCGGGAAGTCCGAGCGGTCCAGGGGACCGTCGACGCACCTCATCGCGTTCATAGCGAGCCATTATCCACTCGCGATTGAACCGGTTCTTCCAGAAGTGACACTTCGTGGAATCAGTGGCGTGAGCCCCCCCGCAGTTGACACAACGGTCGGGGTGGGGACAGGGGTCGCCCGCGGGAGTCACGGCGACAGGAGGCTGGGCCTTGGGCTGTGCCTTGCAGCACGCCCCGAGAACCTGATGATACTCCGCACCATGTGGACCTCTGCACTTCGAACACATGTGACCCCGATTGGGGCACAGGCGCTCGATGTGGCCCCACCGCATGCAGTGGGGGCACAGAGGAGTGCCAGCGTGCCTCTCGGCAGCGCGAATGAAACAGCTGTAACCGTAAACAAGGACTCGTTTACCCTCCAACTGCTTGAGGTTGGACCCCTTCTTGGAGTCCCAAATGTCGAACCAGACGGTCGCGGAGTCCGAGAACTTGGAGTTCCGAACAACACGCGGGCGCGCGGCCAGGGGGAAAGTGGAGAGGAGCGCATCGTGTGCGAACACCTCCTCCATCTTCGAGACAGTAAGAACGTCCCCCTCCTCCTCGCCGAAGCGGCAGGGGGCAGAGACAATCTTGAGGTAGGACCGGGATTGAGGAATCTGTTGAAAGAAGGTGCTAAAACACTTTAATTACCTATTTTTACTATCTGCAAGTGTTACTTCGTACATAGACTTCCCCAATCTCTCCCAAGGCCAAAATGCGATATAGTGGACACCCTTTTTCACGCCTCAGCGCGTTTTTAGGTACTTTACATCTTGTAGCACAGAAATCCTCATATGTCTAGAGAACAGACACTAGATTGGTTGGATATAACACATTTACAAGTCTATTATCAAACTTGTGTGCTCATTCAGTTACTGGACTTTGTTGGGACTTGAATCTGATCAGTGGTTCACTGATAGTTCAATTACTTGACCTAGTTTAACAGCATGTCCATATTCCACCAATCCCATCATCCTTCTAAACTTTTCCACCTTGGGTTTAGGCAAAGCCTTTGTCAACAAGTCGGCTGGCATTTCTTCTGTTGCCAAATGCAAAGGTATAATCTTCTTCTTCCCAACCTGCTCCCTTAACCAATACCAACACAAGTCTAAATGCTTCATTCTCCCATGATGCTCTGGATTTTTGGATACCTGCATAGCTGACATATTGTCTGTGAACAGCTTGCTTGGTATAGGTGCAGGATAACCAATTTCTTCCACCAGATTTTGCATCCAGGCCACTCCTCTGCCTGCTGTAACCCCTGCCACAAGTTCAGACTCTGTTGTTGATAGTGTGACAATAGGCTGCAACTTGCTCATCCAATCCACAACCCCCAATCCAATCCTTGTCATATACCCAGTTGTTGATCGTCCATTATCCAGATTTCCTCCAAGATCAGCATCACTGAAGGTGACAAACAAGTCATCCTGTTCAGGGTTAGGGCCATACACCAATTTGAGACCAATCGTTCCCTTCAGATATCGAAACACATGTTTCACTGCCTTCCAGTGTGCCATTCCTGGATTTGCATTAAATCGTGCCAATACACTGGCTGCATAGGCAATATCTGGTCGGGTCATGGTTGCCAGATACAGGAGTGAGCCAACAGCATTCATGTAAGGGATGTTTTCCATCTCTGCCTTTTCTTCTATTGTCTGGGGAGACTGAGAAGATGAGAGTTTGAGACCAGGCAACATAGGAGTTCCAACAGGATTACAATCTGTTATACCAAATTCCTCCAACTTGTTCAAAACATACTGTGTCTGAGACAGATAAATCCTCTTTTCAGTAAGGTTCCTTTCAATCCTAATGCCAAGCAGATAATTGGTAGGTCCCAAATCTCTCAATTTGAAGTGAGTGCCCAACTCAACAACAAACTTGTCCAAGGCATCAGTACACTTGGAGGCTAGAGTAATGTCATCCACAAACACTGGTACTATAACTTTGATACCATCTCTGTTATAGATGTAGAGTGAAGGGTCAGAGTATGTCTTCTTGAAACCCATAAGCTGCATAACATGTGCAAACTTTTCACTCCACAAGCGAGGTGACTGCTTCAATCCATAGATTGACTTGTTCAGCTTACAGACCAATCTCCCTTGCTTGAATCCCTCTGGTTGAGACATGTATACAGTACAGTCAACATCACCATTCAGAAAAGCATAGGAGATATCCACAGAGCGTAGATGAAGTATTATGAGGGAGCCCGCATTAAGGGCATCCTCAAAATGTACTCGCAGATGCAGCGCAAAGCTGCTCTGTGGATTCTTGGTGCTTTCCACACTACCACCGGCGGGGCCATGGAGTCCATTGCGGGCCTCCTCCCCATCCACTTGCACCTTCGGAAGCTCTCTCACCGGAGCATCCACAGGCACAACACTCTCTACAGCCAACATCCGACGATTCGCCTTTTGGGGCGGTCACCGGATGATGGCGTGGAGGTCTCACACCCCATGTCCCTGACTGGGCCGGCCCGGGAGGTGCCTGCGCTTTTGCGCATGTATCCTTCCCCTCTCACGGATGTCGCCTTGGCATATGGCACCGTTCACGAGACCTTTGACCCGACCTCCTCGGAGGCCAGGCCTGGGAACCGCATTCGAGACCTCTACGAGTCTCAAATCGAGCTTGACCTCGTCATCCCGAAGGGGAAGGAGGCGGCCAAGCTTCACAAACAGGCGCTGGATCGCCTTTTCAAGTCCGAGCGGGGCAAATTCGAGTGCGTCTCGGTTGCTTGCGATGGGTCCGTCCCTCGGGATAGGACTCTCCAGGCGGTCGCGGTGTGCGTCGTGTTTCATGGCCCTGGCCCGGGTGTCCGCTCGAAGGTGGCTGCCGGTAAGGCGACCGCCCCCGATGCGGAGCTCATTGCCCTCTCAATGGGGGTGGTGGCCGCTCTTCGAACACCTGACCTCTGGCGGGTTCACGTGTTCACTGACTCGCCGGCATCCGTCAACTTGTTGTTGGATGCCAGCGTCCATTCTGGGCAGTTGCGCTCGATCGCGGCTTGCTCGGTTCTCCGAGGTTGGCTCTCGGCCGATCCAGGCCGGGTCGTCTCTTTTCACTATGTCCCATCGAAGATGCGGTGGGGCCCCCATCTCGAGGCTCATGAGGCTGCGACGGAGTCGCACCCCTCCCTGGGTCGTCATCCCAAGCGCACACTTAATGTGGCGCTTGCTCTTGCATCCGATGCGGCGGAAGAGGAATGGGTCCGCCTGTTCCACACCCTGAAGTATCAGGGCCGCAACTTCTACCCGCTCACCGAGAGGGGTAAGCCGCTCCAGCCCACGGCCGCCAAGGGCGGCCCCTGGCTCACTCTCTTGCATCACGGGAGGCCGCCCATTGTGGCGCGCTTTACCCGCGCAATCACGAACCATGCCCCAATTGGGGCTTATCGGTCTCGCTTCGGTTTGTCAGGTGATGACATCTGTTGCCGGTGCGGCGCCTTTGAGACCCGTCACCACATCATCAATCACTGCCCCCTCTACGAGGACAGCCGGATTCGCATTCCGCGGGACCGTTTCGACGGTCATCGCATTCTCGAGTTCATTCTCGTCTTCCCCACGACGTTCGCCTTCCCGGAGGGAATGATCGGAGAGCGCCCGCCATGAGTAGGCCCTCAGCCCGACGTGTGCGCTGGCTCCTTTTGGAGACGTGGCGTTGCACAGGGCGGATTCTCGGCTTCAGGTCCGGCTTTGCCCGGACCGGCCTCGCTTCGGGAAACGGCAATTCGATGCCGATCGGTAGCCGGTGCCCTCGGTCACCGGACTAAGTTGGGTCCCCTGGCACGGGACCCTCGTCCGACTGCCCTCGCGGGCGACTGTGGCGGAGCCGGTTGTGCGGATGGTAGTCGTGGTACCGTCTTTGACGAAGGCGCGGTGCATCGCACCGCGCGGTCCACGTAGCGTACTTTCGAGGACGCTTGTTTTAGCTTCGCGAGCTTTATCGCCCTCTGCATACCGTTAGGCGTGGAGGTTTAGTTTACGTTTCGTTTTGTATTCGTAACGCCGGACTGCTATCGGGCGCCGGGATATAAATAATTTGAATTAAAAAAAAAAAAAAAAAAAAAAGAGCGTAGATGAAGGTCATTGATGGCTGCCAATGCTAATACAACACGTAAACTCGCATAGCGCATAGTATGAGCAAAGGTTTCATCATAATCAAAGCCCGGCCGTTGGTTATATCCCTTTGCAACAAGGCGTGCTTTGAATCGATCAATAGATCCATCAGCATTCCTCTTTACCCTAAAAACCCATTTAGATCCAATTGCTTTATCACCAGGTGGTAATTCCATGAGTGTCCATGTGTTATTTTCTGCGTGTGCCTTCATCTCCTCTAAACAAGCCTCTTTCCACTGCTCAGCATCTGGACTTCTCATTGCCTCTGCCCATGTTGTAGGCTCCACCTCTCCTGCTACTACATTTGCCTCCTCCTCCTCCTCATCATCATCTGAGTCAGAAATAGCTGGTGTTGGTTTCCTAATTTTCCACCAGTCTCCAGGAGGTCCAACATTTCGTTTGAGTTTCCGGTGAGCAATTGGTCTATCATCTACCACCTCATCATCACTAGGTGGAATAGAAGTGGCACTATGTCGGTTATTACCCAAGTTGAGTTCATCATCTGCATCTGGTTCTTCAACTTTGATCTCTGGCTGTTCTGGTAGGTCCAAATTCGCATTTCCTTCCCCAAGAACAGGCTGTGGATCCTCCTCAGCATTATTAGGTTCAGGCTGTGGATTTTCTTCTACAGCAGGTGGTGCATTGTCCTCATTTCCATCATCATGGTTTAATCCAAAGAGACTCCCAGGTTCATAAGTAATGCCCTCTTCCTGTGCATTTCCATCAGGTCCATTTAGAAGAACACCACCAAAGGTATAACGCTCATCAAAGTCAGCACGTTCACTGACAATGACTTTGCGTGTTTCTGGATTATAGAACTTCCATCCCTTGACTCCTTCAGGGTACCCAATGAATACACACTTGACTATGTGTGAACCCAAGTGCTCTCGTTTATCCTTCTGAACATGGACATATGCCACACACCCCCAAACCCGTAAATGACCAACATTGGGTTTCTTCTTGTGCCACTCCTCATAGGGTGTTGTATTGGGAACAGCCGATGTAGGAACTCTATTCCATACATGAACATAAGCAGCCATAGCCTCACACCAAAACCGCTTAGACAGACCAGACTCAGCAAGCATTGTCACAATAGCATTCCCCAAAGTCCTATTAGCACGCTCTGCCACCCCATTTTGTTGTGGACGATTTCTAGTTGTAATACGTAATTCAATCCCAGATGTCTGTAACAAGGCCTTGAATTCATTGCTAATGTATTCCCCACCACCATCACATTGTAAAGCACCAATCTTTTTTTTTTTTTTTTTTTTTTTTTGATCAAATTATTTATCTCCCGGCGCCCGATAGCAGTCCGGTGTTACGAATACAAGACGAAACGTAAACTAAACCTCAAACGCCTAACGGTACGTAGAGGGCGATAAAGCTCGCAAAGCTAGAACAAGCGTCCTCGAAAGTACGCTACGTAGACCGCGCAGTGCGCAACACCGCGCCTTCGTCAAAGACGGCATCACGACTACCGTCCGCACAACCGGCTCCGCCACAGTCGCCTGCAAGGGCAGTCGGACAAGGGTCCCGCGCCAAGGGACCCAACTTAGTCCGGTGACCGAGGGCACCGGCTACCGATCGGCTTCGAATTGCCGTTTCCCGAGGTGAGGCCGGTCCGGACAAAACCGGACCTGATGCCAAGAAACCGCCCTGTGCAACGCCGCGTCTCCAAAAGGAGCCAGCGCACACGTCGGGCTGAGGGCCTACTCATGGCGGGCACTCTCCGATCGTTCCCTCCGGGAAGGCGAACGTCGTGGGGAAGACAAGAATGAACTCGAGAAAGCGATGACCGTCAAAACGGTCCCGCGGAATGCGAATCCGGCCGTCCTCGTAGAGGGGGCAGTGATTGATGATGTGGTGACGGGTTTCAAAGGCACCACACCGGCAACAGATGTCATCACCTGACAACCCGAAGCGAGACCTATAAGCCCCGATTGGGGCATGGTTCGTGATTGCGCGGGTAAAGCGCGCCACAATGGGCGGCCTCCCATGATGCAAGAGAGTGAGCCAGGGGCCGCCCTTGGCGGCCGTGGGCTGGAGCGGTTTACCCCTCGCGGTGAGCGGGTAGAAATTGCGGCCCTGATACTTCGGGGTGTGGAACAGGCGAACCCATTCCTCCTCCGCCGCATCAGACGCGAGAGCAAGTGCCACGTTCAGCGTGCGCTTGGGATGACGACCGAAAGAGGGATGTGACTCCGTTGCAGCCTCATGGGCCTCGAGGTGGGGGCCCCATCGCATCTTCGACAGGACATAGTGAAAAGAGATGACCCAGCCTGGATCAGCCGAGAGCCAATCTCGGAGAACCGAGCACGCCGCGATCGAGCGCGACTGCCCAGAATGGACGCTGGCATCCAACAACAAGTTGACGGATGCCGGCGAGTCAGTGAACACGTGAACCCGCCAGAGGTCAGGTGTTCGAAGAGTGGCCACCACTCCCATTGAGAGGGCAATGAGCTCCGCATCGGGGGCGGTCGCCTTACCGGCAGCCACCTTCGAGCGGATACCCAGGCCAGGGCCATGAAACACGACGCACACCGCAACCGCCTGGAGAGTCCTGTCCCGGGGGACAGACCCATCACAAGCAACCGAGACGCACTCGAATTTGCCCTGCTCGGACTCGAAAAGGCGATCAAGCGCCTGTTTGTGAAGCTTGGCCGCCTCCTTCCCTTTTGGGATGACAAGGTCAAGCTCGATTTGAGACTCGTAAAGGTCTCGGATGCGATTCCCAGGCCTGGCCTCCGAATAGGTCGGGTTGAAGGTCTCGTGAACGGTGCCATATGCCAATGCGACATCCGTGAGGGGGGAAGGATACATGCGCAGAAGCGCAGGCACCTCCCAGGCCGGTCCAGTCAGGGACATGGGGTGAGAGACTTCCACACCATTATCCGGTGACCGCCCCAAAAGGCGAATCGTCGGATGCTGGCTGTAGAGGGTGTTGTGCCGGTGGATGCTCCGGTGAGAGAGCTTCCGAAGGTGCAAATGGATGGGGAGGAGGCCCGCAATGGACTCCATGGCCCCGCTGGTGGTGGTACGAAAAGCACCGAGAATCCACAGGGCAGCCTTCCGCTGCATCTGTGAGTACATTTTGAGGATTCCCTTGATACGGGCACCCTCGTAATACCACAAGCGACTCCCGTATGTTGCCACCGGGAGCACGCACACGCGGTACAGGAGACGACGCTGCTCCGCGTTCATCCCTCTAGTAGAATTACCAAGCATCGTCAACGCCAAGACGGTGGTGAGAGCTTTGGTGGAATAGAAGCACACGTGCTCGGTAAAGTGGAGTGCACGATCAAAAAAGAAACCCAAATACCTCCAAAAGGGCTTTGGTTTCAGTGGGGAATCCCCAGTGAAGGGAGCGAAGCCAAGATCCACAGGGGGATTCTCATCCCTCGGGTGCCTGGAAAAGTGGAACACCTCGTTCTTCGAGTGCTCCAGAGCCAACCCAAGGGCAGACACGAGGCGGCTAACCACCCCATACAGCTCCCTGAGTTTAATGAGATTCTCCTCCCATGTTTCCGACTGGACGACAATGGTACCATCGTCCACGTACGAAATAAGAGCCCCGCGGTGGATATCCACCACGAGCTGAAAAAGGCGCATCACAGGCACCATGCAAATAGCCGACAGGACCGGAGACAGGGCAGAGCCCTGTCCCACACCCACGTCAGCCTGGCATGGGTGAGAGGTGTCAGCCCCCCACTTGTACCGATTAGACCGGCCTACCAAGTATGACTGGAAAAACTTCACGACCTCTGCAGGGAACCCGAGGCGGATCATGATGGCAATCAACACGTCATGGTTGATGGAAGGAAAGAACTGAGCAAGATCGAAAGTGACCACACTCGTCCTGAGCTTCTGGGCCCAACCGGCCCGTACGAGATGAGTGAGATAGAGCCCGGCATCCTCGGTCGAGTGTTGCCTGACGCCACCAAACTGATTGGGATGAAAAATCCCATGTTCTAGTGCCTCGAACTGCAGGCGATTAGCCAGCATCTTCTCAGCAAGTTTACCAAGGGTGTTCAGGAGCACAATGGGCCTGAACATCTTCGGCGTTGAGTAATTGGGTTTGCCAGGTTTCGGAATGATGACCGAAACCGACTCCTTGAAATACACCGGCCAATACCCAACCCGAAGGCAGGCATTGACGAGGGCGAGAAATTTGTCTGCCGCATCATTGTCAGACAAAAATAGCATCTTGAGAACCCGCCAGCTCAGATGATCCAGGCCAGGGGCTGACAGGTTGGAACACTTCCCGAGCACGTCCCGGAGTTCAACCCTACTAAACGCCACCCACTCACGGGCAGCCCTTTCGGGGAGATCATCCAAGACGGTCAGGTCGATGGGCCTGTCAGATGCAGAGTTGTAGGTGGAAGGCAAGGCATCCCATAACTGCAGTAGTGATGTGCAGGGCTCCCCGTCTTTCAGGATAGCCTCGTATGTCGGAAGTGAGCACGCCTTGGTCCACTCCATGAGGTCCCAAGGTCACATCTTCGTGAAAGCAACTTCATGAATACGAGAATCATAAAATTTGCATTTGGTAATGCAGACAAGCCGCCGATATTCCGTATACGCCTCCGGAAGCCTACTAGCCCGATACTCGTCCAGTGCGCGTGAGCACTCCGGAGTCCACCAGGGTTTGGGCGACCGAGATGCGCGGACTCACTTCGCATGAGCGGTCCAGGCGTTGGCGGCGGCCAGGGAGATACCCTGGGCTGCGGCCTCAATAGCATCAGGGGAATCGAGATCCCCCCAATCAAGACCTCCGAAGCCGCCACGAAAGTGCTTCACGAAGTCCTCAAAATCATCTTCTTTGATTCGGAAGCGACGCGCTCCGTCTCCAAAGAAAGGAATAGGCAACGTGACAGAAAGCGGAGCATGATCCGAGGGGAGCATCTCATCTTCCAACACGTTGTGAACAAGCCCCGCCGTTGTATCCTCCAGCAGGAACATGAGATCAATGACCGAAGGCCTATGGCCCACGATCCGGGGGAAGTGAGTGGGGGAGCGACGCTCCCGAACACTAACAACCACCCCGAGCCTCATGGCGACATCAATCAGGGTGTCAGCCATGTGATTATTATTCGGGTAATCTGGATCCCAGATCCGCGAATGGCAATTGAAGTCCCCTCCCATGTAACTCAGCCGTGGGAGGCGATCAACGTTGTCTGACAGCCAACGAATGGCCGTCGAGTCATCGTCCGAATAGACGTTGAGCAAGTTGACAGGGACGTCACCATCTGACTGAAAGGTGATCAACAGGATATCCCGATGATCAACAATGTCCGTGCGAAACGCCGGGCGCAGATGCTCCAGGCGCTTGGACACAAACATCATGACCCAGGGGACGTCAACGTCCCCGCGTGGCCTGCGAAAGAAGCACATCCACCCCGGATGAGTCAGGGCCCTGATGACCGGAGCGCCTTCCCTGTCCGACGTCGAGATCGTGCGTCAAATGAGCCGCCACGGCAGCTCTTGAATACATACTACGTCGACCGACTTCTCCTTCGTCTCTAGTATGGTGGAAACTAAGTCATAATTCTTCGCTACATTCTGACTTAGTAAAGAAAGTGTACGTAAAGGTCCTTCAACCATCACGAGTCACCAGGGGTCCCTTCGCCTTAGGTGGCCTGGGGAAGACGTCAGCGGGAAGTCCGAGTGGTCCAGGGGACCGTCGACGCACCTCGTCACACTCATAGCGAGCCATGATCCACTCGCGGTTGAACCGATTCTTCCAGAAGTGACACTTCGTGGAGTCGGCGGCGTGAGCCCCCCCGCAGTTGACACAACAGTCGGGGTGGGGACAAAGGTCGCCCGCGGGAGTCGCGGCGACAGGGGGCTGGGCCTTGGGTTGCGCCTTACAGCACGCCCCAAGGACCCGGTGATATTCCGCACCATGCGGACCTCTGCACTTCGAACACGTGTGGCCCCGATTGGGGCACAAGCGCTCGATGTGGCCCCACTGCATGCAGCGGGGGCACAGAGGGGTGCCAGCGTGCCTTTCGGCAGCGCAAATGAAGCAACTGTACCCGTAAACGAGGACTCGTTTACCCTCCAATTGCTTGAGATTGGACCCCTTCTTGGAGTCCCAAATGTTGAACCACACGGTCGCGGAGTCCGAGAACTTGGAGTTCCGAACAACATGCGGGCGCGCGGCCAGGGGGAAAGTGGAGAGGAGCGCGTCGTGCACGAACACCTCCTCCATCTTTGAGACAGTAAGAACGTCCCCCTCCTCCTCGCCAAAGCGGAAGGGAGCGGAGACTATCTTGAGATAGGACCTTGACTGGGGGATCATGGCCCGGGTGGTGGTCCCCTTCGGATACACCTTCGCGGCCCAGGTGGAGATCGTGGTGAGGTCCATTGCTGTCAGAGGCCATGTAAGATCGACCGACCACCCACCATTGATGGGTGTGACGGCCGAGGCATGCACCGAGTGCTTGTCCACGACAAGCCCCCGGTTGATAGTCTCCATGAGGCGCTCCGGCACGAGCAGGTGCTCCTCTGAAGGGTAGACAAGGGCCTGCTTGTGGCTAGGCCCACCAGTAGTAGACTTGATCTTCTTCTGTGGGGGGGCAGAAGACCCAGAGGGAGAGCCGGCCTGCTCGCGGGCCTGGCGATGAAGACCCGCGATGTCAGCCAGACTGAGGTCTGGGAACAGGCGAGCAAGGTCAGCTATGTTGGCAGTGACAGAGCCAGGCTGACCTTGGCCCCTCTTACAAGGGTCAGCAGGTGCAGCGTAGAAAGGTCAGCATTGGACCTGCATCCAGGGGGTTGCAGTTACCTTGGCGAACGTGCCCTTGGGAAGTGGGCGAGAGGCATGGTTCACCACAGGAGGAGGCCCAGGGTCCCTTGCCTTCCCTTTCCCTTTCGGGCCAGGTTGGGCGGCGGGAGCATGGGGTTTGACAGTGGTCTGCAGGTCACGAAAGACTGGGGGCGGGGCCGTGTGCTGTCAAACAGGATCGGGGTTGGGTGGGGGTGCAGGTGCCCCCGGAATGATGATGTTGGAATGGGGAGCTCGAGGAACAAGGTTCCCAAAGCCATCTCAAAGAGTGGTGAACCTGTGGATAAGGTCCAACCCCGCCTGGAAGGTGAGCTTGGCCTTGTCAGAATTGGGAGTAGCCGCACGAGTGGCCTTCTCAGCATCGATAATGGACTGTGTAAACAGCCCAGTGGTGAGACCAGCAAGGCCGATCTCCCCCATGGTGAGTGCGACATGAGACGAGATGTCGCTGGGAAGGGAACTGCCCTTCTGGCCCAACATGTTGAGCCAGGAGTCGATGGTGTGGAGGGCGTGGACAACCACGATGGCATCCATTTTTTTTTTTTTTTTTTTTTTTGATCAAATTATTTATATCCCGGCGCCCGATAGCAGTCCGGCGTTACGAATACAAAACGAAACGTAAACTAAACCTCCACGCCTAACGGTACGTAAAGGGCGATAAAGCTCGCGAAGCTGAAACAAGCGTCTTCGAAAATACGCTACGCAGACCGCGCGGTGCGCAGCACCGCGCCTTCGTCAAAACCGGTACCACGACTACCGTCCACACAACCAGCTCCGCCACAGTCGCCCGCGAGGGCAGTCGGACGAGGGTCCCGTGCCAGGGGGCCCAACTTAGTCCAGTGACCGAAGGCACCGGCTACCGATCGGCTTCAAATTGCCGTTTCCCGAAGTAAGGCCGGTCCGGGGGAAGCCGGACCTGAAGCCGAGAATCCGCCCTGTGCAACGCCGCGTCTCCAAAAGGAGCCAGCGCACACGTCGGGCTGAGGGCCTACTCATGGCGGGCGCTCTCCGATCGTTCCCTCCGGGAAGGCGAATGTCGTGGGGAAAACAAGAATGAACTCGAGAAAGCGGTGACCGTCGAACCGGTCCCGCGGAATGCGAATACGGCCCTCCTCGTACAGGGGGCAGTGATTGATGATGTGGTGACGGGTCTCAAAGGCGCCGCACCGGCAACGGATGTCATCACCTGACAAACCGAAGCGAGACCGATAAGCCCCAATTGGGGCATGGTTCGTGATTGCGCGGGTAAAGCGCGCCACAATGGGCGGCCTCCCGTGATGCAAGAGAGTGAGCCAGGGGCCACCCTTGGCGGCCGTGGGCTGGAGCGGCTTACCCCTCTCGGTGAGCGGGTAGAAGTTGCGGCCCTGATACTTCGGGGTGTGGAACAGGCGGACCCATTCCTCCTCCGCCGCATCGGACGCGAGAGCAAGCGCCACATTAAGTGTGCGCTTGGGATGACGACCCAGGGAGGGGTGCGACTCCGTCGCAGCCTCATGAGCCTCGAGATGGGGGCCCCACCGCATCTTCGATGGGACATAGTGAAAAGAGACGACCCGGCCAGGATCGGCCGAAAGCCATTCTCGGAGAACCGAGCAGGCCGCGATCGACCGCAACTGCCCAGAATGGACGCTGGCATCCAACAACAAGTTGACGGATGCCGGCGAGTCGGTGAACACGTGAACCCGCCAGAGGTCAGGTGTTCGAAGAGCGGCCACCACCCCCATTGAGAGGGCAATGAGCTCCGCATCGGGGGCGGTCGCCTTACCGGCAGCCACCTTCGAGCGGACACCCGGACCAGGGCCATGAAAGACGACGCACGCCGCGACCGCCTGGAGAGTCTTGTCCCGAGGGACGGACCCATCACAAGCAACCGAGATGCACTCGAATTTGCCCCGCTCGGATTCGAAGAGGCGATCCAACGCCTGTTTGTGAAGCTTGGCCGCCTCCTTCCCCTTCGGGATGACGAGGTCAAGTTCGATCTGAGACCCGTAAAGGTCTCGAATACGGTTCCCAGGCCTGGCCTCCGAGGAGGTCGGGTCAAAGGTCTCGTGAACGGTGCCATATGCCAAGGCGACATCCGTGAGAGGGGAAGGATACATGCGCAGAAGCGCAGGCACCTCCCGGGCCGGCCCAGTCAGGGACATGGGGTGCGAAACCTCCACACCATCATCCGGTGACCGCCCCAAAAGGCGAATCGTCGGATGCTGGCTGTAGAGCGTGTTGTGCCGATGGATGCTCCGGTGAGAGAGCTTCCGAAGGTGCAAATGGATGGGGAGGAGGCCCGCAATGGACTCCACGGCCCCGCCGGTGGTAGTGCGGAAGGCACCAAGAATCCACAGAGCAGCTTTACGCTGCATCTGCGAGTACATTTTGAGGATGCCCTTGATGCGGGCACCTTCGTAATACCACAAGCGACTCCCATATGTTGCCACCGGAAGAACGCATGCGCGATAGAGGAGACGCCGCTGTTCGGCGTTCATACCTCTGGTAGAATTACCAAGCATCTTCATCGCCAAGACGGTGGTGAGAGCTTTGGTGGAGTAAAAGCGCACGTGCTCGGTGAAGCGGAGTGCACGATCAAAATAGAAACCCAAATACCTCCAAAAGGGCTTAGGTTTCAGTGGGGAATCCCCGGTGAAGGGAGCAAAGCCAAGATCCACAGGGGGATTCTCATCCCTCGGGTTCCTGGAGAAATGGAACGCCTCGTTCTTCGAGTGCTCCAAAGCCAACCCAAGGGCAGACACAAGGCGGCTAACCACCCCGTACAACTCACGATGGCATCCATGTGGGTGGCTTCAACAGTGCCAATGAGGGCAATGCTGACATTGCTGTGCGTGACCCCTTAAGAATCAGCATCCTGGTACGGGGGGTACCGGGCTTGCGACGCGGCAGACGACTCACAAAAGAAGTCCAAGCCAGATGACCCCGATGGACCATCAGGGGCCCTCTCCTTCGACTTGTGTCTCTTGGAGGTGGGGTTGAAGCCAGCAAGAGAGGGCGACCGGCCTCTCTTGGGGGTGGCATAAATGTCCTCATCAATGGCCATCAGGGTGACGGACAAGCTGGGGGCAGGAAAGGGCCAGTTGCCCTAGTGGAAAGCGTTGCCACTTTAAATATTAGGTGCACGCTTAGGTTGCACTAAGCGGACGGGTTGGGGGTTCGATTCCCTCTCATGCATATGGCAACTACCTATGACATAAGGTTGCATCAGGTGATGAACACCTGTGACACTGCTGGCATGGACAAATTTTTCTTGAGAAAAACCTATTAGATAAATGTCTTCTCAGATCTGATTAGTTTTTCTTAGAATAAATTTCTAGTTCATATTTTGTAAAATAAAATAAAATATTAAACTATTTCCCAAGTTTTCCTAGAGAAAGACAAAGCCTTTTTCCTCTCTTTTGCTTAGGAAAAAGATGGGAAAGAGACAAAGCTTTTCCAAACTGGTTCCAAAGAAAAACATGACATTTATCTAATAGGTTTTTCTTGAGATCCCTTTATCATTTTTCTTTCAACTTTTTCCTTTGAAAATGTTTTCCTTTTTCCGAAGAAGCAGGAAAGGAAAACAATAAGTTTTTCCTAACGAACACGTAACAAGAAAACGTCACATTTTTCCTACGAAAAAGAGTAAGAAACAGAAATCGCGTCACTCATCGGCACGAGGATCGCGCGCTCAAGGACTCACTCAGAAACGCAAGCTGGGCGACATGTTGCGTCAATGGGAACATTTCTACAGTATGAGTCAGTATACATCACGACGTAGATTACGGGGGGCAAGATAGACACAAGTAAAAGACTACAGTAGTTCGGAATGTTTGAAAGCAGTGTGATTCCATAATAACAAGAAAAATGAAGGCTTCGAAAGCGAGTGGAACATCGACACGATAGCAATATGGTGAAGGGCGCATGAGCATGCAGGCATCAACTGCGGGGAGGGTGGTTCAGCATACACAATATTGTTGAACTTTAAAACACGACACGTACACTCTCAGCAGCAGGTAGAACTGAAACAAGCGCCTCCAAAAAATTCTACAAGTTTATGCATGAAGCGACACAGAGGAGGAAGACACTGCTGAACAAAGTGCTGTGAAAAATGATTAAATATAAAGGATTATAGCGTACCATCGTGACAGGCGTAAGAACACGATTGGAATAGTTTACAACACTCTCGTCCTCTTCGAAAATGGTGATCTGGAGGAGATTTGGATTAAGAAGACAATCTTTCAGGTTTCATTGACTTACGAGGGTTGGGTGGTGAGAGAAAGGCTGCCCGAGGCTGCAGTTAGGGTGAATCTCATCAGGGGATCAGAAAGCCATTGGTAAGTGCAGCAGAATGGCGAGAAAGACATGATGGTTGTGGTGGTTTAGACTTTTGGGTTGCAACGTGACGTGACGACTGCACCATCTTGCAAACCCGAACATGCAGTGTCGAATCATACACAGCCGGCCCACCGCCCAGCTGCATCTCGCCACCGTTTTGTCCAAAGACCTTGCTCAGGAGCAGTGCTGTGTTCCTATCTCCCTCCACCTCTCTTCTTTCCCACTTCGTTTCACTTTTCCTCTCTCCCATCTCATTGTCACTGCCCCACTTCTTTCTCCTTTCCTTTCTTTCTGCCTTTGCGTTCCCCCCTGGGCTCTTTCCACAGTTCCCTCATTTCCTCTTCGCCTTCCCTTCATCCAAGCTCTGTCCATCCACTACTCACTGACACACCCGCCTCAACAGATCCTCGACGGCGACAGCTTCGAATGCACAGTCGAGAGCGATGCCAATAAAGCCCTCATGCGCCGTGTCGCCGCCTCCTCCATCAATATTTATTAGCACGTCCACGCCAGTGGGGATTACGTAGCGGTGGACAATGGGACTGAGAGGGGTGATGCAGCCTAGGGAGAAGGTGAAGTCGAAGGTGTGTTTGGTGTTTTATCTCTTTTGTTTCCGTTTCCATTGTCGTTTCCCTACCCGTCCCCTCCCCGTGCTTTTTTTTCTCTTGTTCTTTTTCTTCCCCGTGGACATGTATAGACGGGCCCTGACGCACTCTTTCCCCTCTCACAGCTATACATCGACAGTACCCTCGTGATCAACAACTGGACGCGGCAGCGCTGGGGCGATGCCTGCTTCGGGACTGGCTCGGAGGAGACGGGTGCGCACATGCTCAAGGCAGGCGTCGCGCATGAGATCTATGTGGAGTTTTGTAATGTGAGAGGGCTAGCGGATGGGGACGAGGACAAGGCTGTAACGGATAGGTGTGTATGTGATTCCCCTTCCCTCCCCACCTCTCTTAACTACATATGATACTGACCCACACCTCCAACCCATAGCAACCTGGGCGTGCGCCTCGGCGGCACAGAAGTCAAGGACGCAGATGCATCGCTCGCGCAGGTGGTGAGACACCACTTCGTCCATCTGCTCATCTCACACAGATCATGCCATCATAGGGGTGAACATGAGGATGGTGCTTGGTCGAGCCACTCACTTCGAGGAAGTCCCAACACATATACGAAGGCAGCGTCTCGGTTGAGCCACTCGAGTTGGGAAGGTGCACGCAAAGAGATGGGGAGCGTCTTGGGTGGGCCACTCATTTTGACTTCTTTGCTGCTAAACATCACACTGTCCTTAGTGCACTGTGGAGGTCTGTTGGTAAAATTTCTCCGAACTTGAAACAGAGATCACTCAGGCTGGAGGGACTTCGAGCTGGCGTGGCGAGGTTGAATTCGGGCCCGAAACTGTTCTTACACGTTTCATTCAACAAGACCATGCATGACAAGCAGCCGTTTGACGACAAGCACAATGTAATTGATCCTCCAAAATGATTCTACATCACTTTAAAGCAAAGACTACATATTTTTTTTTTTTTTTTTTTATTCAAATTATTTATATCCCGGCGCCCGATAGCAGTCCGGCGTTACAAATACAAAACGAAACGTAAACTAAACCTCCACGTCTAACGGTACGTAGAGGGCGATAAAGCTCGCGAAGCTAAAACAAGCGTCCTCGAGAGTACGCTACGTAGACCGCGCGGTGCGCAGCACCGCGCCATCGTCAAAAACGGTACCACGACTACCATCCGCACAACCGGCTCCGCCACAGTCGCCCGCGAGGGCAGTCGGACGAGGGTCCCGTGCCAGGGGACCCAACTTAGTTCGGTGACCGAAGGCACCGACTACCGATCGGCATCGAATTGCTGTTTCCCGAGGTGAGGCCGGTCCGGACAAAACCGGACCTGTAGCCGAGAATCCGCCCTGTGCAACGCCGCGTCTCCAAAAGGAGCCAGCGCACATGTCGGGCTGAGGGCCTACTCATGGCGGGCGCTCTCCGATCGTTCCCTCCGGAAAGGCGAACGTCGTGGGAAAAACGAGAATGAACTCGAGAATGCGATGACCATCAAAACGGTCCCGCGGAATGCGAATCCGGCCGTCCTCATAGAGGGGGCAATGATTGATGATGTGGTGGCGGGTCTCAAAGGCACCGCACCGACAACGGATGTCATCACCTGACAAACCGAAGCGAGACCGATAAGCCCCGATTGGGGCATGGTTCGTGATTGCGCGGGTAAAGCGCGCCACTATGGGCGGCCTGCCGTGATGCAAGAGAGTGAGCCAGGGGCCGCCCTTGGCGGCCGTGGGCTGGAGCGGTTTGCCCCTCTCGGTGAGCGGGTAGAAGTTGCGGCCCTGATACTTCGGGGTGTGGAACAGGCGAACCCATTCCTCCTCCGCCGCATCGGACGCGAGAGCAAGCGCCACATTAAGTGTGCGCTTGGGGTGACGACCCAGGGAGGGGTGCGACTCCGTCGCAGCCTCATGAGCCTCGAGATGGGGGCCCCGCAAAGACTACATATCCTAGAATAGAATTGATCAAGATATAATGCGAAGGAGATCGAGTATGACATACACGTTGTAAGGAAACTGCGACAATGACTTCCTTGTCAGTATTCCATGCAGGCAGAGCACACTTGGCAAAGTGAGTATCAACATCTGACAAAGGCTTGACCTCCAAATTGGAGTCAAGATCCTGACCCCATAGCTGTGCACCCAACTCCGGGTATTTAAGATAAGGATTGAACGTCGCATTGGCAGATTGATGGGGTCGAACCACAAGCCAGGTCCCTTGGAGGTTTTTGTTGGAATCCGGAAATTGCAGGATGTGTTGAATACAGTGCGGGGTCGAGTTGTCTTTGAACATGACACAGCTATTACCCTCATGTCTCTCCTGCGTAGTATACGAAAGCCCACAGTATCGAATGTGAGTTCTGAAGTGCGCTTCTTGAGGGACAATTTTATCCTTGCACACTTTGCGGAAGGCTGTGCGTAGCGTAGTGGACAGCAGGTCTGCCTTTCCTATAACCGCACTCAGTTCATTCACGAGGTCACCAATATTTTCTTCACCGTCATCGTCGACATCGAGATTCTCCGAGTCCTCAAGGAGGTCGGGGGTGAGGGTGTTACGGGTCACAGGTCAAACTAAGGTGTCGAACATGTGAGCACAGTTTTGAATGGCTTCTGGGCAGGTTTTTTTCTTGAAAAAACCACGAAAGTTCGAGGTTCGATGCCAAGACCGCAAAATCGTTTCCTCATACTCGCCTGAGAAGAGTTTGAAAAAGTATGGATGGATGACAATGCTCAAGTCTTACCGGGCTTGTAGTTTGTCAAAATCCGTTGGAGGATACCAATAACCCTTTCAAACGGAAATGCCCACCACCCAGGTGCAGGTCCGTACATCTGCAAGAACTCCGGAATGTGCATGGCCATGTGATGGTTCGGAAGCTGTTCATAGCCGGGGAAAAGTCGCTCAAGTTCACCACGGTATTGCGTCATGAGCTCAAGGTAACGAACACCATGGGCCAGGGAAGTTGTTCGTGACGATGCGACAACAACAGCGGACAGAAGCAGCATCGTCAGATGTAAGAGATCCTTGCGTTGCTGACTGATATCGGGCTCTGACCATAATCGAATGAGTGTAACCGGCAGGTACAACGACCCTATCATCCTCCATTGGTCAGACTTCAGCTTTGGTCCAGACGAGGATAGCGTAGTTGGCACCGACGTCACCCATGACGGTTTTACAATATTCCCCAAGTCAAACCAGAGGGCTTCCATCTCCTCTTTTGTGAACACATTGCCATGTGTCAGGGTGGTGGTGACTTCCTCCTGCTGCATACGCTGTTATTTGTCTTCATAAGCACCATGCAGAGGCAGACATGAAGGGGAGCACATACCCATTTTATGATAGCCCTAGCGTAGTCAACCTTTCGCAGCTTTGAGCCCATTGTAAGGATTGGCATGCAGTCGTAACCACGCGCAATGTATTCCAAGGAGGGTTGACGAGTATTCGTCCCCCACTTCGAGACTGCCTCTTCAAATTTCGGATCTTCTGTGTCGTAGAACTCGAGAGGTTTCTTCAGCCAATTCAGGAAAGATCGAAGGCTGCTGAGTTGGTGCTTCGTTGTGGGCACAGGATTGTCTGCTTCAGGTTGAACCTTTTTGAAAAATCCTGTGATTGTTTCTTCAGCTGGTTTCTTCTCCTGGTGACCGAGAATGGCTTGAAAGTGTGTCTTGATAAGTCCCAGAAACAGATTATGCATGATGTCGACAACGAGAAAGGAGGAAGGGTTGTAGTATGGTAGTTTGAGAAGCACGGAGTACCGTAGCCCAGTTTCTCCAAACAGTTTTTCTGCTTCCACAGCACTAGGAGTGTCGCGATAGCTTTCTGCCTGCCTCCGGCAGGTCTCGTCTGTTCGTGGCGTCCAGCTTTGGTAATCATAGTCACTGTACGTGTGCTGCGATCTGCGGCACAAGCACCGAGTACAAAACAACTCGTGAGAGAACGAGCCAAACCCTCCTGTCTTTCGCCCTCCTGGTAGGTCACAAATGACGACGATAATGGCACAAAAGATTAAGCGCTTGAGCCATTCGCAAGTCTCGGTGAACTCGACTCCTGTCCAGAGCTCAAGGAAGGCATCGACGATTGGTGCGAGGTAGGGATTGATGGCGTCAAGTGGCGGTTCGCGGGGACCAGGCACTATTTGAGAAAACATGTTTTCCGGTTTGTAGCGTTCTTCTATAGGGATATTCAAGCAGGCCAGCGTTATCACCCCTACGGAATTCTTCTTCCCAGCTGCCATGACATGAAGTGGATTGAAGAAATCGAGGCTAAGGGAGAAGAGGTAGTGGCCAGCACTATCACCACCCCACATGCTGAAATGAGTTTTCTTGTCTGGTCCCTTGAAATTCCGTATGTTTGAACCTTGGAAGACGTCTGTCAACCGCCCATCTGCGGAAACTTCCATCTTCTCCCAAGCCTTGTCCATAGTCTGCTCATAACCAGACTGGGACAGCAAACTTGCTAACCAGTCCTTGAAGTCAAATACTACATATTGTCGAATCGGGACATAAATTTTGTATTTTCCAACAGTCTTCGGGCGTGTGAGCAGTTCCTTGCAGCGGGAGCCATGCTTCTTTGCATTACATTTCTCCCTATAGATGCGAACTTTGTTGGTGTAGGTCGGTGGATATATCGCGTGGCATCTGGGGCATACAGCATACACCTCTGACTTCCCGTCAATGTTGAATGGTTTTCCTGCAGCCCTGATGTCTCGGGGAAAGTCTTTTACCAACTCCTTGAAATATGGTGGCAGGAAATCGGAATGAAGCGCTTTCTTGACTGCGAACTCGATCATGTACTGGCACAACGTGAAAAGCCAGAATGTCCCACGCCGAGGTAGGTGGAGGATGACATGGCAGACCGTGACCGTCAGCATCACAACCTGCAACAGCGGCTTGACTCCTTCGAAGAGTGGCTGAAAGTGTTTACCTGGTGAATGGTAAAGACGTTGGCATTCGATCAGCGTAAACCAATAACTGAGCACTCACTTGTATCATAAATGGGCGTGCCATGCGCCATATGCGCATCGTCCAGCTTTTCCAGGGCTTCTCTCCACGTTTCAATGGCTCCCCTGCGTTCTGCCTCGACATGCTGCAAGAATTGGGATACTTCGTGATGTAACTCCATCACTGCTGCGGTCTTGACAGACGAAATCGTTCGAAGCTTTGTAGACAGTTCTGCGATGGAGTCACCGATGCTGTCGAGTCCTTCCAGTGCCCTGTTTATGGATGGCCACACTGCGACGCTCGGAGCGACCCCAATGACCGTGATTTGATGTTCGAGAGCCACTAGGGCATCCTGCACCATGTCGGCGTCCCGCAGCATATCCTTGGCCCTCTCTGTGTTGGTACGCGGGGGCGCACGGGTGGTTTGACCACACCTGAGAATGAGGGAGCTGCAGGGTTTGAGACGGTGAGTCTATTAAGAACCTCCACAAGTTCGGCCTCGTGCTTGGCTTTTGCCCGCGCTTCAGCCTCAGCAGAGGCGGCATAGGCGTCGATTTGGGCCTTCCTGGTGTCTTCCTGAGCGTGCTTTCGATGTGTTCGTGCATCCACAAGAAACCCTGGCTGGCCATCTGCAGTTTTCTGATTGCAACATCCACGAGAAGAGCAGAGGCAACGTATGGTTGGGTTTGGCATAGGTGCAGCCAAATGGGCAGTAACTTAAGGTGGGGAACAGTGTAGAGCGGCAACGCTGATTGTTGTGAGACGGTGATCGATAATACAATGATGAATCAATCACGCGATGCGGAGGCACATGCTACGTTGTTCCTGCTCAGCGACAAGCACGCTCTTCCAAAATATCACGAGCTGTTGGCAGCTCAGGAGCCTCATCCTCGACATTATTTCGGTTTACAAGACAAATCCAAATTGGGAAACTAATCAAGTTTGAGCTTTTTCCCATGCTTGCGCAGCAACTTCAGAAGCTCGGGATATCCGTATATGACGAGCGGATTGGGCAGCTCGTCAAACTCCTCGCGGCAGCTGGGACAGGTAGCTGAGGCATTAAACCATTTAGTGATGCACTGGACACAGAACATGTGCCCACAGTCGAGCCTGAGCGGAGTCAGATGATAGTAGTCAGAGGGGGAATGAAATCACCTTGTCGGTCTCCGCATGACGTTGAAACATACAGAGCACTGGAAGAGGGAGGACACTGCACATGCAATCTACGTGGGATCATTCGTGTAAATCTGGAGAAGAAGGCAGATACAGCAATGATGCACTGCACGTAGGGTCTCTGCCTGCTGCGTAGCCTATTGATTGCTTTTAGGACGGAGGAAACATAGGATGACTGCGCATACCTCAGCCAGATTCTCTTTGTCCAATTGCCACCTCTGACACTGGTCTTGATGTTGAGACCGTAACATTTTAAGCTCTTGCTCGAGGAACACATAGCCCTAGCGATTAGGTCAAAGAGGCAAGTGTTGAACAGGATGTGGCAACCATTACCTCTTCAACTTTCTTCACCCGTTGCAGGATTGCGGTATTCTGTCTCTCTGAGTCTTTCAGTTTCTCTGGGAGCAGACGGAGGTCACTAAGTTCCTGTCGGGCTGTCAGTACAGCCGGTGGTAAAAATAGGGTATGTCCTCACTCTTGATAACCTCGCAATCTCCAACAGCTGTTTATCGGCTTCTTTGCGAAGAGCTTCGATTGTGGTCTCACTCCCGCGGAGTTCCTTTTGGACAATTAATACAACGAAGGTTGGGATAGGGCTGTGTCCCTACCATTAACAATCTTGCAATTTCAGTCATCTTTCCGTCAGCTTCTTGGCGCAGACTTCCGTTCGCAATCTCACTCTCTTTCAATTTCTCAGGGAGGCCGCGAAGATCTTGGAGCTCCTGTTCGGGGCATAAGTCTATCAAATGTGGCGAAGAGACATCTGTTGACCTTGAGTAAGCATGCCATTTCCATCTCCTGTGTCTTCGATGTCTCTTTGAGGGCACAAAGCTCCTGGAGCACATCCTGCAGTTTCTGTATGTGGTGAGGTTATTAGTATTTATCGAGCAGCGATGGAGAATATGTGCTTACTGAATTATGTGCCAGCTCAACTAATAGCGCTGAACAGCGTTCTTGCGCAAGTTCATGGAGGGCTTCATATTCTTTGTATCGGGAAATATTCGAGAGCGAGATAGATGTACTTCACACCTTGGAAGAGCTCGGTTTTTACAACGTCGAGATCCTAATCAGGAGGGTCAAAGACGTCCGATTCGAACGTGGGTGCTAACTCACTTGTCTACCGCGCGCTCGAAGTTCTGCCATCTCGTTTTCTAGTTCGTGCAGAGTCTATTACCAGATGTCAGCTCATGGTGGTGGGCCACTACGCAGGTACCCACTTTCTGGAGGCTCTCAATCTCCAGCTCATTTTTATCGTTGCGATCATGGAGAACGCTGACCAGACTCCAGCCCTACCAGGTACATTAGCCAGTCGCGGGGAGAAGGTTAGAGAGTTGACGGAACCTTCACCGCGCGATCGACATCCATGTGCGTCCCAGCTATACTAAGTTTCTTTTTGAACCTGTTGTACAGCACATTTTCCTTTGGCATGAGACTGCGAGTAATGGGAGGCATCGTAAGTCGGTTCGTCCTGGTGGTAACGCAGGAGAGAGGGCGAACATTGGTGATGGAAAGTCGAAGTATATGAATCCTAGGGCTCTAATTTTCTTTGTGCTTAGGGACAAAGAACTGCAGTTTCCCACCATTTGGTGCCGCCACACCAGTGATGCTTGTTTCGAGAGGAGCTGAACAATGGAGGGGACAAGTCGAGTGCAGGCATCACTCGTTTGGATGTTGAAAGCGGCACAGTTCTTCAAGGCCTACTTTTCTCCTAGCCATGCTTGCTTTGTAAAGATCAAATTGAATCTCATTCGGCGGCGCATTATAGAGGAACGACAATATGGGTTTACAACAATATTACATTGAGAACGTCCTTGTCCTCAAGGTTCCTGGGGGTAGGGCGTGTCTCGATCACAGAAAAACGCTCAAGCTCGACAGCCATGGCCACCGGCATAGTCTCTCTTTCGGCCGCCAGGTTATCCAGGGTATCATGTCCCTGCTCTTCTCGGATCTGCTTCTGCAGGAATTTCGGTGCGTGGGGCGTCACAGTGTCCGTTTCGTGCATAATGGGGACAGAAGAGTCAATTGGCGTTTCCTTGGCGGTGATAGACTACATGGACAAAAATTGATAACAACGTCAATAGGCACAGCAAAGTGCATACCTTCTTAACAAGGGGTGTCCAGTTCGGATAGGAAACAAATACGAGGAGAACGATGAAGAGGATGTTCATAAACCCCTGTTTGGAAATCTTGAGCTCCGTGCGCGCGACAGTGGTGCGGGCTGGCTCAACCACGGGGGGGCGCTGACATATAGCCATGAGCATGATGCACAAGCCGCAAGAAAAAGACATGCCTTCTCCCAAATGAATACCTGCCCCGCGGCAGCACTGGTTCCAGCAGCGATCAAGTGTCTACTGTCCTTGGATGTACCGGCAGCAATGGCTTGAATCAAAGAGAATGCTATACTGCCTTTAGCTTTGCATTATTACGGAATGACTGAAGGACTCTACCAGCTGTACTCTGCAGGGTTTGCAGCAACTCGCCTGTAGCCATCTTCCTTTTCCGGAAACCACCACCACCGAAACTTCAAACAGCGAGCACACTTGTTTTCTGAATGTCATCCTCCTCTGCCTCTCAGCAGGCAGCTTCTAGGGGGAGTCGTCGTACATCGGCGGCTCCTTCTGGGTCTCAAAGGCCGACATCGTCGGCAGCTACGGTCAGGCCGCCGGTGCCTTCCCAGTCGACCCGTTCCTCCCCTGCTCCTCTCAGTCCACTTGACTGGGCTGAGGAGCAGGCTGATCCTGGACTGTCTCAGTTCCCACCGAGCCCCAGTCCCGCCCCGCATTCGTCTGTCACCCCGATGGCTGTCGATGTGGACATTCTCGCCACCCCCAAGAGAGGCCGATCGCCCTCTCTTGCTGGCTTCACCCCCACCTCCAAGCGGCATAAGTCGAAGGAGAGGGCTCCCGATGATGCATCGGGCTCTTCTGGTATGGACTTCTTCCGTGAGTCGTCCGCCACGTCGCAGGCCCGGTACCCTCTGTACCAGGACGCTGACACTCAGGGAGTCGCGCACAGCGACGTCAGCATTGCCCTCGTCGGCACTGTTGAAGCCGCCCACACGGATGCCATAGTGGTTGTCCGCGCCCTCCACACGATCGACTCCTGGCTCAACATGTTGGGCCAGAAGGGCGGTTCACTTCCTAGCGACATATCGTCTCATGTCGCACTCGCCATGGGGGAGATTGGCCTCACCAGTCTCACCACTGGACTGTTCAGTCAGTCCCTCATTGATGCTGAGAGGGCCGTGAAGGCGGCCCCTCCCAACTCCGACGAGGCCAAACTCGCCTTTCAGGCGGGGTTGGACCTTGCCCGCGGTTTTTCCGCTCTTCGGGATGGCTTTGGGAACCTTGTTCCTGGAGCTCCTCGCTCTAACATCGTCGTTCCGGGGGCGCCTGCGCCCCCGCACAACCCCGATCCCATTCGACAGCGTACGGCTCTGCCCCCAGTCCTTCGTGACCTGCGGACATCTGTCAAACCCCGCGCTCCCCCCGCCCAACCTGGCCCGAAAGGGAAAGGGAAGGCAAGGGACCCCGGGCCTCCTCCTGTTGTGAACCGGGCCTCCCGCCCGCTTCCCAAGGGCACGTTTGCCAAGGTGACCGCCACCCCCCGGATGACGGCTCGTGCTGGTAAGCCTGATTACGCTGTGCCTGCGGACCCTCGCAAGAGGGGCCGAGGCCAGCCCGGCTCTGTCGCTGCCGACATAGCCGACCTCGCTCGCCTGTTCCCGGACCTTAGTCTGGCTGACATTGCGGGACTTCATCGCCAGGCCCGGGAGCGGGCCGGCTCTCCTTCTGGGTCTTCTGCCCCTCCGCGGAAGAAGATCAAGTCCACTACCGGTGGGCCTAGCCGCAAGCAGGCCCTCGTCTATCCCTCTGAGGAGCACGCGCTTGTGCCTGAGCACCTCATGGAGACTATCAATCGGGGTCTTGTCGCGGACAAGCGCTCGGTTCGCGCCTCGGCTGTCGTGCCCATCAACGGTGGGTGGTCAGTCGATCTTACGTGGCCTCCGACTGCGACGGACCTCACCACCATCTCCACTTGGGCCGCGAAGGCGTACCCGAAGGGGACTACCACCCGGGCCGTGATTCCTCAATCGCGGTCCTACCTCAAGATCGTCTCTGCCCCCTTCCGCTTCGGCGAGGAGGAGGGGGACGTTCTTACTGTCTCGAAGATGGAGGAGGTTTTTGCGCACGACGCGCTCCTCTCCACTTTCCCCCTGGCCGCGCGCCCGCGTGTTGTTCGGAACTCCAAGTTCTCGGACTCCGCGACCGTGTGGTTCAACATTTGGGACTCCAAGAAGGGGTCCAATCTCAAGCAATTGGAGGGTAAACGAGTCCTCGTTTACGGGTACAGTTGCTTCATTTGCGCTGCCGAAAGGCACGCTGGCACCCCTCTGTGCCCCCGCTGCATGCGGTGGGGCCACATCGAGCGCTTGTGCCCCAATCGGGGTCACACGTGTTCGAAGTGCGGAGGTCCGCATGGTGCGGAGTATCATCGGGTCCTTGGGGCGTGCTGCAAGGCACAGCCCAAGGCCCAGCCCCCTGTCGCCGCGACTCCCGCGGGCGACCCCTGTCCCCACCCCGACCGTTGTGTCAACTGCGGGGGGGCTCACGCCGCTGACTCCACGAAGTGTCACTTCTGGAAGAACCGGTTCAATCGCGAGTGGATCATGGCTCGCTATGAACGTGATGAGGTGCGTCGACGGTCCCCTGGACCGCTCGGACTTCCCGCTGATGTCTTCCCCAGGCCGCCTAAGGCGAAGGGACCCCCAGTGACTCGTGATGGTTGAAGGACCTTTACGTACACTGTCTTTACTGAGTCAAAATGTAGCGAAGAATTATGACTTAGTTTCCACCATACTAGAGACAAAGGAGAAGTCGGTCGACGTAGTATGTATTCAAGAGCTGCCGTGGCGGCTCATTCGACGCACGATCTCGACATCGGACAGGGAAGGCGCTCCGGTCATCGGGGCCCCGACTCATCCGGGGTGGATGTGCTTCTTTCGCAGGCCACGTGGGGATGATGACGTCCCCCGGGTCATGACGTTCGTGTCGAAACGCCTGGAGCATTTGCGCCCGGCATTCCGCACGGACATTGTTGATCATTGGGATATCCTGTTGATCACCTTTCAGTCGGACGGTGACGTCCCTGTGAATTTGCTCAACGTCTACTCGGACGATGACTCGACGGCCATCCGTTGGCTGTCAGACAACGTTGATCGCCTTCCCCGGTTGAGTTACATGGGAGGGGACTTCAATTGCCATTCGCGGATCTGGGATCCAGATTACCCGAATAACAATCACATGGCTGACACCTTGATCGATGTCGCCATGAGGCTCGGGGTGGTTGTTAGTGTTCGGGAGCATCACTCCCCCACTCACTTCCCCCGGATCGTGGGCCACCGGTCCTCGGTCATTGATCTCATGTTCCTGCCGGAGGACACAACGGCAGGGCTTGTTCACAACGTGTCGGAAGACGAGATGCTCCCATCGGATCATGCTCCGCTTTCTGTTGCGTTACCTATTCCCTTCTTTGGAGACGGGGCGCGTCGCTTCCGGATCAAAGACGATGATTTCGAAGACTTTGTGAAGCACTTTCGTGGTGGCTTCGGGGGTCTTGATTGGGGGGATCTCGATTCCCCTGATGCTATTGAGGCCGCAGCCCAGGGTATCTCCCTGGCCGCCGCCAACGCCTGGACCGCTCATGCGAAGTCGGTCCGTGCATCTCGGTCACCCAAACCCTGGTGGACTCCGGAGTGCTCACGCGCACTGGACGAGTATCGGGCTAGTAGGCTTCCGGAGGCGTATACGGAATATCGGCGGCTTGTCCGCGTTACCAAACGCAAGTTTTATGATTCTCGTATTCATGAAGTTGCTTTCACGAAGATGCGACCTTGGGACCTCATGGAGTGGACCAAGGCGCGCTCGCTTCCGACGTACGAGGCTATCCTGAAAGATGGGGAGCCCTGTACGTCATTACCGCAGTTGTGGGATGCCTTGCATTCCACCTACAACTCTGCATCTGACAGGCCCATCGACCTGACTGTTCTGGATGATCTTCCCGAAAGGGCTGCCCGTGAGTGGGTGGCGTTTAGTAGGGTCGAGCTCCGGGACGTGCTCGGGAAGTGTTCCAACCTGTCAGCCCCTGGCCCGGATCATCTGAGCTGGCAGGTTCTCAAGATGCTATTTTTGTCTGACAATGATGTGGCAGACAAATTCCTCGCCCTCGTCAATGCCTGCCTTAGGGTTGGGTACTGGCCGGTGTATTTCAAGGAGTCGGTTTCGGTCATCATACCGAAACCTGGCAAACCGAATTACTCAACGCCGAAGATGTTCAGGCCCATTGTGCTCCTGAACACCCTTGGCAAGCTCGCTGAGAAGATGCTGGCTAACCGCCTGCAGTTCGAGGCACTCCAACATGGGATCTTCCATCCCAATCAGTTTGGTGGCGTCAGGCAACACTCGACCAAGGATGCCGGGCTCTACCTCACTCATCTCGTACGGGCCGGCTGGGCCCAGAAGCTCAAGACGAGCGTGGTCGCATTCGATCTCGCTCAGTTCTTTCCTTCCATCAACCATGACGTGTTGATTGCCATCATGATCCACCTCGGGTTTCCTGCGGAGGTTGTGAAATTCTTCCGGTCCTACTTGGTAGGCCGGTCTACTCGGTACAAGTGGGGGGCTGACACCTCTCACCCGTGCCAGGCTGACGTGGGTGTGGGACAGGGCTCCGCCCTGTCTCCGGTCCTGTCGGCCATTTGCGTGGTGCCCGTGATGCGCCTTTTCCAGCTCGTGGTGGACGTCCGCCGCGGTGCTCTTATTTCGTACGTGGACGATGGTACCATCGTAGTCCAGTCGAAAACATGGGAAGAGAATCTCATTAAACTCAGGGAGCTGTACGGGGTGGTTAGCCGCCTCGTGTCTGCCCTTGGGTTGGCTTTGGAGCACTCGAAGAACGAGGCGTTCCATTTCTCCAGGAACCCGAGGGATGAAAATCCCCCTGTGGATCTTGGCTTCACTCCCTTCACCGGGGATTCCCCACTGAAACCAAAGCCGTTTTGGAGGTATTTGGGTTTCTATTTTGATCGTGCACTACGCTTTACCGAGCACGTGCGCTTTTACTCCACCAAAGCTCTCACCACCGTCTTGGCGATGAAGATGCTTGGCAATTCTACCAGAGGTATGAACGCTGAACAGCGGCGTCTCCTCTATCGCGCTTGCGTGCTTCCGGTGGCAACATATGGGAGTCGCTTGTGGTATTATGAGGGAGCCCGCATTAAGGGCATCCTCAAAATGTACTCGCAGATGCAGCGCAAGGCTGCCCTGTGGATTCTTGGTGCTTTCCGCACTACCACCGGCGGGGCCGTGGAGTCCATTGCGGGCCTCCTCCCCATCCACTTGCACCTTCGGAAGCTCTCTCACCGGAGCATCCACAGACACAACACTCTCTACAGCCAGCATCCGACGATTTGCCTTCTGGGGTGGTCACCGGATGATGGCGTGGAGGTCTCGCACCCCATGTCCCTGACTGGGCCGGCCCGGGAGGTGCCTGCGCTTCTGCGCATGTATCCTTCCCCTCTCACGGATGTCGCCTTGGCATATGGCACCGTTCACGAGTCCTTTGACCCGACCTCCTCGGAGGCCAGGCCTGGGAACCGCATTCGAGACCTTTACGAGTCTCAGATCGAACTTGACCTTGTCATCCCGAAGGGGAAAGAGGCGGCCAAGCTTCACAAACAGGCGTTGGATCGCCTCTTCGAATCCGAGCGGGGCAAATTCGAGTGCATCTCGGTTGCTTGTGATGGGTCCGTCCCTCGGGACAAGACTCTCCAGGCAGTCGCGGCGTGCGTCGTCTTTCATGGCCCTGGCCCGGGTGTCCGCTCGAAGGTGGCTGCCGGTAAGGCGACCGCCCCCGATGCGGAGCTCATTGCCCTCTCAATGGGGGTGGTGGCTGCTCTTCGAACACCTGACCTCTGGCGGGTTCACGTGTTCACTGACTCGCCGGCATCCGTCAACTTGTTGTTGGATGCCAGCGTCCATTCTGGGCAGTCGCGCTCGATCGCGGCGTGCTCGGTTCTCCGAGATTGGCTCTCGGCCGATCCAGGCCGGGTCGTCTCTTTTCACTATGTCCCATCGAAGATGCGGTGGGGCCCCCATCTTGAGGCTCATGAGGCTGCAACAGAGTCGCACCCCTCCCTGGGTCGCCATCCCAAGCGCACACTTAATGTGGCGCTTGCTCTCGCGTCCGATGCAGCGGAAGAGGAATGGGTTTGCCTGTTCCACACCCCAAAGTATCAGGGCCGCAACTTCTACCCGCTCACCGAGAGGGGTAAGCCGCTCCAGCCCACGGCCGCCAAGGGCGGCCCCTGGCTCACTCTCTTGCATCACGGGAGGCCGCCCATTGTGGCACGCTTCACCCGAGCAATCACGAACCATGCCCCGATTGGGGCTTATCGGTCTCGCTTCGGGTTGTCAGGTGATGACATCCGTTGCCGGTGCGGTGCCTTTGAGACCCGCCACCACATCATCAATCACTGCCCCCTCTACGAGGATGGCCGGATTCGCATTCCGCGGGACCGTTTCGACGGTCATCGCATTCTCGAGTTCATTCTCGTCTTCCCCACGACGTTTGCCTTTCCGGAGGGGACGATCGGAGAGCGCCCGCCATGAGTAGGCTCTCAGCCCGACGTGTGCGCTGGCTCCTTTGGGAGATGCGGCGTTGCACAGGGCGGATTCTCGGCTTTAGGTCCGGTTTTATCCGGACTGGCCTTACCTCGGGAAACGGCAATTTGATGCCGATCGGTAGCCGGTGCCTTCGGTCACTGGACTAAGTTGGGCCCCCTGGCACGGGACCCTCGTCCGACTGCCCTCGCGGGTGACTGTGGCGGAGCCGGTTGTGCGGACGGTAGTCGTGGTACCGTCTTTGACGGTGGCGCGGTGCTTCGCACCGCGCGGTCTACGTGGCGTACTTTCGAGGACGCTTGTTCTAGCTTCGCGAGCCTTATCGCCCTCTACGTACCATTAGGCGTTGGAGGTTTAGTTTACGTTTCGTCTTGTATTCGTAACGCCGGACTGCTATCGGGCGCCGGGATATAAATAATTTGATCAAAAAAAAAAAAAAAAAAACTCGCCTGTAGCCACATCTGCAACGTACACTTTGCCGTGGTCACTGCCACAGACAGCCACCTTGCCCGCCTCGGAGAATGCACATTGCTTGGTGTAGCGGCGAATCGAGGAAAATGGCAAAGAGCTCGTCGGCGTGCTAGATGGGAACTTATGGACATCGAACTTTCCGGTGGTGATGTTATCCACTATGAGAGCCGTTTCGTCGGGGGAAAGGGTTGCATTTCCACTGATTAAAGTCAGTGGACAGTCGTTCAGGGCTGCAATGACATGGACTTACACTCCTCCGAGCAGCCACTTCCTCCATTGTACATTTGAAGTCTGAGCATCTCGACAAATCCTGCTCAAATGGTTAGGATATGATAAATATCACTGCAAGTTTGCTTACATTTCTCCAGTCTCCAGCCCAACGCTGAGAATAAATTGGTTGGCGCCACCAAAAAACTGGAGACCTCGCGGAATCGCACCCCCCACCGAAGTGTTCCACAATGCGGTCAGGTTCACTTATTACTTATCAGCTTGAGCAAGAATCCATGAGTGTACGAGGCTCACCACACTTATCGACACTGTAGACCTTGAAGACGCCAGAGTGGCTCGCGACAGCTAGGCGACAGTTGAGCGCGTCATAGGCCTGGCCTTCAACCGCATCGTTGAATACGAAGGGCGTAAAGGTTTGGGAATCTTTCCAAACGAGCCACTGAGGGGATATGAGCGGAAGCCTGAACCAGGTACTAAGGTACGTACCGTGCTTGTCTTCGACATCGGACAGAGGGTTATCACCCCTCTTCCGGTACCCATGCAGACCGAGATAGCCTTTTCGTCGACCGGGGGTTCGACCGTAAGCCAGGCTAGGGTCGTTACTTGCCCCCAACTCTCACTTTGAAGGACTTGTTCGCAGGCGGATGTAGTTGTGTTGTAAACCCGCACTTTGCCATCGTCTCCTAGCAGCCTCTATAAGATATTGTTGACGGGACATAAGAATAATCATACCTCCGCTGAGAAGAAGCGTGGCATCCTTGGATAAGGTGAGCGCATTGATGGGTCCTTTGGCATCCTTCAAAGCCATACGAAATTCATATCTACTGGTGTTCTGGTGAGAGGTTTTATTAGGCGAGGTGTGGGGATCGAGAGGCCCAAACTCAACAGGAGTTGACATGTCGTAGGAGTGGATCATGGACGAGAGGTTGAGGTGCGGGAGAGTGTTGTAGGACAAGACTAGACGGTTAATGATGTCCTTTATACCACATTTCCCTTTGAGATTACGTAACCGCCATCTTCGGGCTTTTCAGTGCGAAGTTTTCAAAGTCAATCGCCGCGAGGCATGTTCGAATGTATGGTTGCGCACAGCGTCGTGGACCATGGCGAAGCATGGAAACAAAGGTTGGGTTGCAGATAGGCGGGTATCGTGATTGAAGTAGACCATGGGAGACGCGTACACGCATACACGCGAAATAAAGAGTGTTGAACGTGATGAGACAAAGGATTGGGTGTAGCGAAAGGAATGTGGCAACATATAAGTTTGCGGGGCCTTGAACACGGGACACCCCATAACTATGCCCAACTACATCCAGCAGCCGGAACCTCTTCTGACCTCCCGCGTGGAGTTCAAGCTCATCCCTCGTGCACCACTCTCATCCATTGCATCGCGTATCGAGTTCACCGAGGCACGTCTCGTCAATCCGGGCGGAGACGATCGTCAGAACATCGATGTGGCAAATCTTCCTCCGCCGCCAGAACCCCCGCGCCGTAATCTGCGGAACACCAACAAGATCATGAAACCCCATGGGGAGCCTGGTAGGCCTAATTCAGGGGGGTTCAATGTGAAAGCCGCGCTCAAGGCCGGCGGTTGGGCAAGGGACGATGTCGAGGCTTTAACGGTAGGCAATGCTTGTTGTTGGTACATGTCCGTCACTGATGAAAGAGGCAGGAGGCTGTCCGCGACGCGGCGCGGGAAAAGCTTGATATCAAGAAAAGCTATCGCTTTCAAGACAAGACCGCTTTGAAAAACATATGTGAAGACGTACGTCCTCTGAACGGAAAGAGTGGCTTACGGATGCTGACTCGGACGTAGATGATGAAGGATAGCAAATGGCCTAGGTTGAAGGAGTACGAGAGCTGCTGGCCAGTTCAAAGTATCTTGAAACTGACTCTCAAGTACGGCGCTGAAGCCGCCCGCCGCAATGCCTGCAAAGGTGCTAGTCGACGTCTCATTGCAGCCCTCCGCGGCCAGAGTCCCGTACCGGAGGAATAAGCGATGTTCCGAGTCTGTATATAGCCACCAGGGTAGTGGTAGAGTTCGGGGTCGAGATGTTCATCGACAGCATTAATAAAGCTTATGAGAAGAGCTTCGTGGTGGAGATCAGGGATAACGAATAGGACACTGTTGTGAGGTGTCCCTTGGGGGTAAGAGAGCGTTTGGAAATTTTCGTTATCGATGACATGTAGCTCTGAGCGCAGCGAAGGGAAGCGGGTCAGGTAACGCCTGACAGAACACAAAACTTACGTACCAGAACCGACACCCAAGTGGCAACCTCCAGGAACACCGGCAGGGTTTCCATAATTTTGGTCAGGAGGGACAACAAAACGATGGAACAGTCGACGTCCGACGCGTCGTCGTACAACTTGAGGTGTTTGGAATGCAAGAGCGCAGACAGGGAACACTTTCTCTGGGCCAGCCCAGGAGAAATGTGCAAAGTCAGGGCATGCCCAGAACTTTGGACGAAGGGGAGTAGCTTGGGCAAGCCCAGAGCTACAAGGTGGGGGAGGAAACACGAGAACTGCGCTCTATTTGCAAGAGCGTGTTTGTCTACAGCGTACGAGACAAATAGAGCGTGATCATCAGGTCGGAGATCCAATTTGTGCCCACATCGTCAAGTCATCATCAAGTCCACTTCTCCCATCACACCTCATAGCTCTGGGCTTGCCCAAGTTATGGCCCCCTTCCACTAAAGTTCTGGGCTTGCCCTGGCTTTACGCGTATTCTTTTGGGCTTCCCCAGAGAAACGTACACCCTCCCTCTCAAATCAACATTCGCTAACATCGCTCTACATAATTTGCCTTCTAATACCCCCACCTGCCTTGCCGTCTACGCTCGTTTCGATCCTTCCACACCTCGACATGAACGTCCCGGATATTCCAAAACTGAAAGATAAACAGAAACCGGTCCCGTAAGTACTTCGGGTTTTCCTGTATCGGTGCCCAACTCACTCCCTCGATCCTAGGATTGACAAGCGTTTCGGCAGAATAACAGTCGTTGACGGCGACATCTACTACTCACCAAATTGCTCTCAGACCGTCGAAGTCCCTTCGCTCACCCACCCAGATGTGAAGGGCTTGCAGTTTACGATCTTCAAACGCAGCGACGCCCGCGCTGAGAATTATCACCGGCCTCGGTGGTGGACACAGACGTTTGGCTGGGTATCCTTCGTCCCACTGAATCCTTCCTACACTGGCGCCCTCTTCCACCGGCTTGCCCGTATCCCGAAACACCTCGATGCAGATGACAAGAGTGAATCCGACCGTCGTTACGCTCTGCCTAAGTCGACACAGGAAAGTTGGGGTCGACTGGATTCCAATCTTCGGTATATCACGTCTCTTATAACAAAACAATATTCGTTTGCCGCAGTCCGACCTTTCTCGCCCTGGGCATTAGGGTATACCGAAGCGCGGGAAAGCTATAAGCACGCAATGCGCCTAGCATCGAAGTCGCGGGATTGGTTCTCGATATGGATTGGTTTAGCTTCGTACCTCATTGCTGAGGCCGAGTCGCTCCTGCCCAATCCCTTGGAACCGACGTGGCAACAACTCCTTCTCGCACGTGGTTTTCAACAGACATTCATCGATGCTCTCAAATGTTCAACGGTGTGCGACTTCTCAACCGCTACAAGGAGAGCCGGGGCCTTCGTTTATCTACAAAAACCTCCTGTACCCCAACCCCCGGTGGAATGGTTCATTGAATACAATATACCCGTGTGGTATAGATGGGGGCAGGCTGAGCGCGACAATTTATCATGCCTACGTTACGCACCGACACCTTTCCAATTGCAAAACCTGCTGATGTCACAAGGAATAGAAATACCGCAGCAGCTGCTTATCGCAAGTCAGTTACCCCGCATTTATTCCCCAGCCCAAGATGAGCCTCGCGGTCCGAGCGCTTATTCTCCAGCAGCAGATGAGCAAGTCATTAGTTCAGATCAGTCTCATGCTTTGCCTGAAGGAGACCGTGGCGCTGTTCGAGAAAGGGCGTATGTAGCATTTTTCGCCGCTCGTGAAGCACGAAATGAGGTTCGCCGCCGCACGGAGACTGCACAGGACCGCCAGACTCGCCTCAATCGGGAACGCTGCCCGCCCACCGTTAGCGTGAAAGTTTTCGTATGGGAACCCAGTGCTACAGATCCCGAAAAGTGGGTGCGTGTACCGGTCCCCAAGTCGGCCCGGGAAGAAACACTTGGCGACCCGGCGCTGCACAATGTCGTTACGATGCTTTTTCTAACGAGTGGGATTGCTGCAACAAATTCGGGCCAGGTGATGATGGAGACGATGATGATGATAACGGCGCTGGCTATTTCTTCCCGAACGGTGCTCATGAGCTAGATGACCCTTCACAATGGCCTGAACCCCCACGCGTTGAGGGACCGCGGTCCATTACCCCACCTCCGCAACCAGCACAGGCCTCCGATGCCGAGCGTTTTGACCTCCTGTGGTTCCATCCCATCTCCATCGACACCCACAAGGAACTTACCATCAATTCAACACCTGTTGCCAAAGCTGACCTATGGCAACAAGAGGTGCTGGAGATACTTTTTTTTTTTTTTTTTTTTTTTTTTTTTTTTAATTCAAATTATTTATATCCCGGCGCCCGATAGCAGTCCGGCGTTACGAATACAAAACGAAACGTAAACTAAACCTCCACGTCTAATGGTACGTAGAGGGCGATAAAGCTCGCGAAGCTAAAACAAGCGTCCTCGAGAGTATGCTACGTACATCCGCACAACTGGCTCCGCCACAGTCGCCCGCGAGGGCAGTCGGACGAGGGTCCCGTGCCAGGGGACCCAACTTAGTTCGGTGACCGAAGGCACCGACTACCGATCGGCATCGAATTGCCGTCTCCTGAGGTGAGGCCGGTCCGGACAAAACCGGACCTGTAGCCGAGAATCCGCCCTGTGCAACACCGCGTCTCCAAAAGGAGCCAGCGCACACGTCGGGCTGAGGGCCTACTCATGGCGGGCGCTCTCTGATCGTTCCCTCCGGAAAGGCGAACGTCGTGGGAAAAACGAGAATGAACTCGAGAATGCGATGACCATCAAAACGGTCCCGCGGAATGCGAATCTGGCCGTCCTCATAGAGGGGGCAATGATTGATGATGTGGTGGCGGGTCTCAAAGGCACCGCACCGACAATGGATGTCATCACCTGACAAACCGAAGCGAGACCGATAAGCCCCGATTGGGGCATGGTTCGTGATTGCGCGGGTAAAGCGCGCCACTATGGGCGGCCTGCCGTGATGCAAGAGAGTGAGCCAGGGGCCACCCTTGGCGGCCGTGGGCTGGAGCGGTTTGCCCCTCTCGGTGAGCGGGTAGAAGTTGCGGCCCTGATACTTCGGGGTGTGGAACAGGCGAACCCATTCCTCCTCCGCCACATCGGACGCGAGAGCAAGCGCCACATTAAGTGTGCGCTTGGGGTGACGACCCAGGGAGGGGTGCGACTCCATCGCAGCCTCATGAGCCTCGAGATGGGGGCCCCACCGCATCTTCGATGGGACATGGTGAAAAGAGACGACCCGGCCAGGATCGGCCGAAAGCCATTCTCGGAGAACCGAGCAAGCCGCGATCGACCGCGACTGCCCAGAATGGACGCTAGCATCCAACAACAAGTTGACGGATGCCGGCGAGTCGGTGAACACGTGAACCCGCCAGAGGTCAGGTGTTCGAAGAGCGGCCACCACCCCCATTGAGAGGGCAATGAGCTCCGCATCGGGGGCGGTCGCCTTACTGGCAGCCACCTTCGAGCGGACACCCGGGCCAGGGCCATGAAAGACGACGCACGCCGCGACTGCCTGGAGAGTCTTGTCCCGAGGGACGGACCCATCACAAGCAACCGAGATGCACTCGAATTTGCCCCGCTCGGATTCGAAGAGGCGATCCAACGCCTGTTTGTGAAGCTTGGCCGCCTCTTTCCCCTTCGGGATGACGAGGTCAAGTTCGATCTGAGACCCGTACAGGTCTCGAATACGGTTCCCAGGCCTGGCCTCCGAGGAGGTCGGGTCAAAGGTCTCGTGAACGGTGCCATATGCCAAGGCGACATCCGTGAGAGGGGAAGGATACATGCGCAAAAGCGCAGGCATCTCCCGGGCCGGCCCAGTCAGGGACATGGGGTGTGAAACCTCCACACCATCATCCGGTGACCGCCCCAAAAGGCGAATCGTCGGATGCTGGCTGTAGAGCGTGTTGTGCCGATGGATGCTCCGGTGAGAGAGCTTCCGAAGGTGCAAATGGATGGGGAGGAGGCCCGCAATGGACTCCACGGCCCTGCCGGTGGTAGTGCGGAAGGCACCAAGAATCCACAGAGCAGCTTTACGCTGCATCTGCGAGTACATTTTGAGGATGCCCTTGATACGGGCACCTTCGTAATACCACAAGCGACTCCCGTATGTTGCCACCGGAAGAACGCATGCGCGATAGAGGAGACGCCGCTGTTCGGCGTTCATACCTCTGGTAGAATTACCAAGCATCTTCATCGCCAAGACGGTGGTGAGAGCTTTGGTGGAGTAAAAGCGCACATGCTCGGTAAAGCGGAGTGCACGATCAAAATAGAAACCCAAATACCTCCAAAAGGGCTTTGGTTTCAGTGGGGAATCCCCGGTGAAGGGGGCAAAGCCAAGATCCACAGGGGGATTCTCATCCCTCGGGTTCCTGGAGAAATGGAACGCCTCATTCTTCGAGTGCTCCAAAGCCAACCCAAGGGCAGACACAAGGCGGCTAACCACCCCGTACAGCTCCCTGAGTTTAATGAGATTTTCCTCCCAAGTTTTCGACTGGACGACGATAGTACCATCGTCCACATACGAAATAAGAGCACCGCGGCGGATGTCCACCACGAGCTGGAAAAGGCGCATCACGGGCACCATGCAAATGGCCGACAGGACCGGGGACAGGGCGGAGCCCTGTCCCACCCCCACGTCAGCCTGGCACGGGTGAGAGGTGTCAGCCCCCCACTTGTACCGCGTAGACCGGCCTACCAAGTAGGACCGGAAAAATTTCACAACCTCCGCGGGAAACCCGAGGCGGATCATGATGGCTATCAACACGTCATGGTTGATGGAAGGAAAGAACTGAGCGAGATCAAAAGCGACCACACTCGTCTTGACACTGGGTGCAAAGGACAATGCTTTGATGAACAATATTCTAAAAAAATGGTAAAGGTCCTCCTTATATATCCTGACCATTTTGAGCAGATATATTGTGGAATAATTCAATATATAGTAGGATAATTTTTGAATTTTATCAGATGACATATAGTAGAAATATTTATCATATGGTCAAACAAAGTATTCTCAATAAACTTGAAAAATGTTCACAATATCTTCTATTGACACATTCAAAATTTATTTACAATAATTTTGAATTATGGTGAATATATTTTAAATAATATAAAATATGGTAAAGATATGGTAATATGTCCTGTGTATATTAAGGAAAGATATTGTAAACATTGTCTGAATATATTTGGGACATTATGCTTGATTATATAATCAATTCTTTTACTATATGTCATTTTGATGAAATTCAAAATTTGTCCTATAATATATTGGCTGAAAATGACAGTGATATATAGGGAGGACCTTCACCATTTTATTAGAATATCTTTTATCAAAATATTGTCCTTTGCACCCTGTGTGAGCTTCTGGGCCCAACCGGCCCCTGGAGATACTTTTCTTACATTATGGCTACACCCCCCCTCTTCCTCTACCTAGCTCCTTCCCCGCCCCATCGAGCGAAGCTGATCGAAAGAAGTTAGTTCGCTTGTTGGGTCTGTCTTGGATCCAGTGTCGAGAATACCTCACCGCACGTCCAATTACTGGTTTGGCCAAGACATACTTGGATGGGATTATGGCCGGTTCATGCCCTTCGGATGACATGTGTGACTTTAACGAACAGAGTCGTGTATCTTTAGCGTCCTCTCGGCGTCTGAGGTTCTTGTGTGTCGTCAAGGCAGCAGATGAGAAAGGTCAATGGTTGTACATGTTCGATTTCAGAGGGGAGTCGAAAGCGCCCTGGAAGTTGACAATGACAACCGCCTCAGATGCATTAATGGTTTGTCGACTCGATGAGCGGCTTGATGAATACGAAATTGCCCGTTACCTCCTCGCACAGGGCATTCCTTTCCGTACCTTACTTCCATCGGAGCTTGCCTCTCGGGGTCCCCGAGAATTACCACCTCCCTGTGTTCTGCCTGTTCGTTTGTCTGGCGCCGTTTTCTCCTGAGCAGACTATGACGCTTACGCCGGTCAGCGCTTCACGATTACAGGACAGCCACGTGCTCGTGCAGCACTGCTTCGGGGTGGTATCGTCTGGCGCATATGTGTCCCCACTGTCAGTTTCGAGGATGTTCTGCAGGGACCAACAGGATGGAACCCAATGCCCGGCGCCATGTTCACCGCTCAAGATCCTCGGACCAAAGAAATATACATCGACGACAGCCTAACTGACATGGAGTTAAACCTTCTTTCTGGTACGTATGTGTGTTATACTGGTAAGTACAACTTGGTCTTGTCTGTGGCTACTGGGCTGACTTCACCTCAGGATTAGGCCCCCAGACGGCAACCAAATCTTGGTACCCCCTAGCGACAACCTTTGAAGCGGGTGGGGAAGACTATGGTCGCTGGAATGTCTATCGAGAGGATGGCTTCTTCATGCGAGTGGACGAGATCAACAATCCTGGTCGCCCAGAAGGATCTCGGGGGCCACTCGCTGCAGGGAAGTGGCGTGATCTTATGCGCGGAATGAAAGAAATGCGTCGACTAAAGGACAATATTGAGCATTGGTCGGAGATGTTCTTGAAGTGATACGTCGAACATTGACACCACGTGGTATATATATCTTGAAACATTCCGAAGAATCATCCGAATGTACATAAAAGCGAAGTAATAGATGAAACCGGACTATGGTATGATTTACTGTCGAATTATCATATCCTGACCAAGCATTTTCATGGCATATTGAAGACCAAATTCTTGGGAATACGGAACTTAGGCTGCTGCCTCACAACGCTGACGAAGCTAGGGACTTGTCAATCCCGCTGACCCATGTGTTAGCGTGGACTCACTCACCTCCTGACTGCAAAATCTGCTGCTGTAGCGTCTCTCCCTCTGAAACTTACAAAATCGTTGACGACCCCCTTGCGCAAGGCCACAATGTCTCCCATCCATTGCACTCCAAGTCCCCATCCGGCAACAATCCTATTTGGAGGCAAATATCGATGGTTTTTGACAAACAGGTGGAACCGCGTCTGTCGACCCCGGCGGTTTACTACGACAACAGCATCGTGGATGTATGGTTGGAGTCGTTGGCCGTACATGAGCATCTCCAGGTGGGGACGCCGGCCCCCGGAATTTACTTGGGTGTAGATGCCTTTGCTGACGGCCCGACGCGCGTAAGCCCCATAGTATCTTCCGTTAATCTTCCTTGTCTGATCCTGTTCTTAAATTAGCAACCTGTTCTGAGCAAGATACCAGATGCGGGCGTACCCGCGTTGTGCTAACGAAAGGTTTCAACGTGGAAACCATGCTAACTTATGTGTTTCTGTGTGCGAGGAGAGATTGAGCGATGCGGCTCCGATGGGAGAACGATGTACTTCTTGTCATAGTTGTGTGAGCGTTGATAAGGAATGCTTCCCTTTGACATTGGCCTCAGTCATCTGCACCCTTTGTCGCTGATGTTGCCACTCCCCACAAAGAAGCGGACTTAATATCTCCTTACATACGAACCCTTTCAATCCCGTCAAGCTCAAGCACCGAGCTTGTCCTGCCATCTTTTCCCCCCACCCTCCAACCCAAGCATGTACGACGAATCTCTGAACCAAGAGCCCATTGATGTTGAGATGACGAGTACCCCCGATGTTTGTGTTCTCTCCCTTGCCTTGATGGTGACATAACTTACTCTTCAAACAGAATAATCCCAACATGACGAACGATTCGGGCATCACGGATGTCGCCATTAACGGCGCTCTCGAGGTCTGTGTTTTTGTGTTCTTTTTTTCTACCATTCCTCTGATCGCCTGGTTCAATTGCCCCAGCCTGAAACCCCGACCAACGCCGCGTCCACATGTAGAGTCCTCCCTGGTGCTTTCCCTGGTCAAGGTGATTCCATGATCGAGGATCCTCCTACTCCTACCACCTCGGCGCTATCCACAGCCACGGTCCCAGTTCGGAAGAAACGAGTTGACCTCGATAAACACTGTGGAAAGGAGGCCAACCCTACGCGTCTGACTCTGACTGCGTCGACGTCCTCTCATCTGTCTGGCATTCGTGGAGTGACAACCTCAGGACATGGCCGCACCAGGGTTGATTGGAATAATAGCTCACCACAGGAACTCCATGGCTCTAATCACCGTAGAATTGATTGGAACAGGACTGCAGGAGCTTCAGGTGCTGGGGCAACCTTACCAACAGACCCACCCTCCAGAAACGAACTCTCTTCACGATGTGCCAAGTCTCTTGCTCCAGCGCCACCAGCAAGGCCCATGACTGCTGGTTCGGTACGTCGGCCAATTCTCCATGTTAGCCTCCAAGCTTAAGTTGAGTTCATAGGCCAAGCGGGCACTCCCGCAAGAAGATACTTCGAAGCCCACCACTGTAGGACTCCTTGTTGCTTGATTTCGGAACTTGACCTGACACCTCCGTCCAGGGATCGGAAAGGAAGCGACTTATAGTAGAACATCCCGATATGAGGACGCTGAGGAAAAATGTAGGTTTTTGTCACCTTTCTTTGTGATGTACCTGCTCACTATGCCTCAGTTTGAGACCGCTACGGAGAAACGCGACGAACTTGAAGCTGATCTTGCGATTGCTAGACAGGTACATGCCATTCGCCTGACTAGGACCTTTGCTAATCCCTTTCGATAGGCAATAAACACATTTGATGCTCGCATGACGAAAGTGCAGGGGGAACACCAAGACATCCTTACCCAATTGCAATCAGAGCACCAGGCTGTTGTGGACGAGAACAGCTTACTTTCTACGGAGTCCAAGAAAGCCCAACAAGCTCTGCAGCAGGTAAAGGAAGTTCTGGGGATGGCAATGGAAGAACGGGACGCAGCATTGAAGGAGTGTAAGGCTATGATCGCCCGGAGAGGAGAATATGTGGATAAAGCAACTACCTCTCAGGTATTTGTTCTGGCTATCTGAATGATGCCTTCGTTGACTGTCCCAAAGTTAATTCTTAGTGAGGCCGCATCGCAGACAGAGCATGTCGACGCCTTCGCCGAACTGCAGGCGAAATACGACGAGCTTGTCACGACGTCTACCGCAGAACAGAAAGAATCTGGGAAAGAAATTAGGAGGCTGCACATTGAGCTAACCGAGAAGGCGGAGACAATGGGGGCTCTTCAGAGGCTATACGACGAGGCAGGTGATCGTTATGCCGATCGAGTCGGGGACCTTACAGGCACCTTTCAACGCCAACGCATCGTCATTTGCAGGGCTGACCGTGCTATCCGTGCACTCTCAGTCACGTTGCAGGTTACGGAGGCCGCGCATGATCAACAAACAGCACTCGCGACCCTCACCAATGCGAATCTGAAGACTTCGTTAGACGAGATTCAAATGAGACTCGATACTGCCTTAGCAGAAGGAAGCAAGGTCCAGGGGCAGCGAGACGAGCTTCTTCAACATATTCAAACCCTTCAGATGCAGCTCCTAGCAGCTGAGACAAATGCCACTGGGCTAGCAGGGGAGCGAAACCAGGCTCTCCAGACTGTTACGCAGCTAGAGGGTGACATAGCCCTTGCACACGCGAGGTCGACCGAGTTCGAATCCCAAGCTACGGCGATGGCCAAGCAGCGAGATGATGCTCTCAACTCTACCAAAGAGCTCGGGCTCCAGGTCCAGGCTGAGATGAATGGAGCAGAGGATGAGCTGGCAAAGATTTGGGGAGACCTTGTAAAAGCCAGAGCGAGTGTTACGGAGTTGACAGGTCGACAGAATGAGGCTATAATGTCTATCGACAGCCTCAAGAGCCAGCTGCAGGCGAAGAATAACGAGCTCAAAGGTGTAGCACAGGAGCGGGACCAGGCTGCCCTTTCTGTTACACGACTTCGGAGCAATCTAACACAAGCCAGTGCGGAGTCTGCCAGTGTCAAAACCAAAATCACGGAGATGGAGAAGCAGCGGGATGAAGCTATGGAGTCTGTTGCGAAGCTCAAGGCTGAGATCGCTACTAAGGTCAGCGGGGCGAACAATGAGCAGGAAAATATTTGGAGGGACCTCGTGGAGTCCCGAGCGGCGTGCGCCTCGCTAGAATCTACAGTTGCTGAAATGACAGGTCGACAGAACGAAAATACGACGTCCATTGAAGAGCTCGAGGTACAACTCCAGACGAGAACCGACGAGCTCACTGAGACAGCGCAACAGCGGAACGATGCCATCCAAACCATCACAGAGCTTCAAGGTGACCTTGCACAAGCTTCTGCGGAGTCTGCTGGTCTCAAATCCGAAATCACGGCTATGGAGAAATGGCGGGATGACGCTCTCAAGGCCGTTGAAGCGCTTAAAGCCGAGATCGCTACTAAGGTCCCAGCTGCGGAGGAAGAGCGGAATAGGGTTCAGATGGAACTCGACCAAGCTAGAGTGACATCTGCTGCGTTGCAGGACAGACATGACCGGGCCATCGATTTTATCAAAAATTTCAAGAGCCAGCTCCAGGAGGCCAAGGTCGCGTCACAGAAAGAGAAGGAGGCCCTCGGAACCAATCTGCAGCATGTGTGTGCGCAGCTAGCCAACGCATTGGAGACAGAGAAGGCGAGTCAGGAGAAACTCGATCGGGCTGAGCAGGTGGCCAAGGTAGGTTGTTGCTTCCCAGATGGAGTACTGTGCTAATCACTGCATTCCAGGACGCGACCCAGGCATGTGAAGAAGTACTGAAGCGTGAACAACACAAGGTCGAGGTAAGATCTGATTGTGCATTGTGAGCCTTTTGCTGAGATGAATACCCAGGTTTTCGAGACGCAAGTTGCCAACTTAAGCGAGGACTTGGACAAGCTACACACCCGGATTGCCGAGTTAGAAAACGGAACCTCACCAGGCGATGAAGGCGATGATGAAATGGACATCGATCACAATGGGCCCTCTTCCCGTTCTCGGGGCAAACAACCTGAAGGCCGCTTTGAGCATGATGCGCCCTCTCAACAGGCTCAGGATAAGCAACCAGCAAGCCGTGCTGTTCAACGACGTGTAAGCATTCTCCTCACTTCCCACCCTCACCATATAGCTTATAAGAAGCAGAGTTATTTGTTAAAGCACTCAGCAGAGCTAGCAACTCCCCTGAAAGACAGGATTATCCGGCCTCATATACATCGCTCAGTCACCCCCGGCCCCAGCAGCTCATCACGGCCGAACCGCAGCCATTCGCCACTCACACCCCCTCCCAGTAACTCTAAATCAGGCGCGAGTCAACCTACACGCCCTGATCCGTGCCTCTCTACCATTCCAGAGAGTATAGAACAGGTTGTATCAAACAGATTCGCAACCCCCAGCCCTCTAGCATCAAGATCCAGCCGCTCAACCCGCAACCCTGGATCAACCACCCCTGCTTCGTCCAAACCACCTGTTCTACCAACACCTAATCCTGCCCCTTCAGGATCTCAGCTGCCCAGAGAGGACAGTTTTATCCCTGCACCCTCGACTCACGCGCCTCAGCGCCGTCCGGCCCCGAGTACCCGGCAGAACTCACCTATCATCGATGACGCCAATTCATCCCATGGTGAAGATGCAGAATTACCGTCTTTTGGTGTTGGTTTTGCGCAATTCTTCAAAGAGTTCAGACAATTTCGGCAGGAGTTCAACAATGCTCAGGGCAGGGCACACGGTATGGGCGACATGCCATCAACAGGCTCGACTTATCCTTGGAAGAAGCGACAGAAGGCTAGGCCCCGCGCTCCAGCCAGGAATCACATGATGGGGATTGTTCTAGCAGCAGTGCGCGACATATTGAAGATATCAACCGACAACGACATCATAGATGTAGTCGACAATGTCCTTGCCGATCCTGATGATGTCGAAGCCTATATGGAAGGGAGGGCTGATGCCCCGACTCTCGATCCTCCTCGCCTCTACTTCGAGATACCGGAACACCCGTGGAATGGCGAGCTCTCACGGCTCTTCGCCGACGCTGTGTTGGCAAAGCATCCTGAATTTGAGCATGAAGCCATTTGCAGACAATTTATAGCTCGGATCAAGGCCATCAGGAAAGTTCTTTACAGGTACATCGCGAAACCCGGTGAAGATGAAGACCAAGCTATGGAGCGCTTCAAGGAAGACCATATCGCCACCTTGCAATCAGCGTGTCGTAGAGGACGCCAATGCGGGTGAGATTAGACTCCTCGCCTTTGCCAAAAATCTACTGACCGGTTGTTGCAGCTTTACGACAGCCGAATAGATATCTGCCAAGATAGAGAGCGCAAGGATCACCCAGCCTGGCAAAACCTACACAATATGGTCTATAAGCTGGGTCGTGATGGACAAAGCTCCGATGAAAGCGACGGTCCTGTAGTGTGCCACGTCAAGGTTCAGTTTTGGCGCAACCCACAAGTCACTCGTCTCCTACATTGGATTGACAGCAAGCAGAGCATGACCAATGCCTTGGGAAATCGTCGTCCTGGTGCTCCGCCCCGTGTCCGTCGTATCTTGCAGGATCGCAGCACGCGTGAAGTGGGTGACATTGTAGCGCACCTGCCCGGGAACCTTTACAATGAGACCTGGTACAATAGTCTCGAACGGAACTTGCAGGCACGGCTGCAGACAGAAGACGACATTGAATTGCCTGTCCTTCAAGCAACCCAGGAGCAGCTACGCAATGCCACGTTGTGAATGGTTATTTACAAGTTTTCGATGTGGGTATTGGGAAATCTGGGTTATTTGTCTTCGAATACAGATAATACTCAATATACAGTCACTTTATGTTCACCCCCTACTATTCCTCTCTCCAATCATCCCCAAGCTGCTGGCATCGTATTCCAGTAGCAACCCCCTTCGGTGAGTGGCTCGGCTCAACCACCAGAGCAAGGGCCATTATCCTTGCCCAAGCAACCCATTAGTTCGCCAATCTGGATGAATATAGGATTTGGTTAGGGTTAAGTACAAACCGGCATCAATCCACTGATGCCTCAGTGGCAAGTGGCTTAGCTTGGCCATTGCCCCATCATACAAGGGTTGTCACGAGCTGTACCGCCAAGCAGTGGTGTTAGCATTGTACATGTACAACTCAAACTGCTTGTAAGCGTTCTTTTGCTACTAATAACGTGCGATAGGCATTGACTAGCTTTCTAGACTACATGGTTTTCATCCAAGGCCTTCCCCGAGTTGCTGAGCGCGAAGACCTGCCCGTTATATGGCCCGAGAAGGCTAAAAGAATCAAGGTAAGTCATCTGGTCCTTCTGTATCTCTCTTTTGACATGGCTATCAAGATCGGCCACCCTGTGTTGGTGAACTTCGGTGGGTCAAACGAGCCTGGGGTCTTTCTTGGTTATGACTGGTGGACATGGCCGTCGAAGGCATATGGTTGCGAGTTGCGAGCCATGGGGCTTTCAACAAAAATTGTCAAGGTAAGTTGAGCCCGTTACTGCTACCCATAGCCGTCAGCAACACGATTTTTGACGCTCAGCGAGTACGGAAAGTTCGAGGGGGTTATGTGTCCATCAGGCACAAGCGTACACGGGCGGGATATGAGCGGGGGATGCGGGTCATGCTTGACTTGAAGTACATTAAGCCAGTGAGTTCTGCGTCATTCTTGTTAGTTTGAAACTTACAGTTGGTCTTAGATGTTGAAATTTCGATATTACTGTACTTAGTATATGCGTAGGTAGTAATTGACTCAGGGCTTCATTGGTATTGTGAGTGATTCGCACAGAAGTGACACCGATTTGTGAATAACCGCGACTACAGGACCTTTACAGCAGTGGCCACACATGACGCTTTTGCTCGCGGTTGCCACGGCAGGCAGGATCCTTTACCAAGCCAAACCCTGCACATGTCATCAGCGACGAAGGTTAGTGTTTTTATTGGCATGAATGAATTTATATATTTCGAAACTTAGATAACATTTAGATGGATCCAAGCGTCACCATCTATGACGAGTATGCTGCAGCTCAAAGCCTTATGTGCTGCGTTCGTCATTGACGACGCCGTCCTTCTGAACATCCCACTGTACACATCAACGCTAAGTCCTCTGTTTGCTGAGAAGGCATGCACTCATGAGCAGGGTGCGTTTGAGCAGGCCACGCACACCACATCATCTAAGACAAATCAGATGGGGCACCTTCGTCAGTTGCCTAGGAGGGCATGCATGTACCCAGCGTCATTGACAAAGAATGGACACAGAGCAAGTTAACCGCACTCATTCATTAATTCATGAAGCCCACGTAGGTACACAGTATCGTCTGAACCACTGTGGGAGCCACTTGAGTTCGAGGAGTGGTGTTTGGGGCAGGGGTGGTGGTAGCAGGACAGGCGGGAGGGGGATGCCTGTTGGTGCTGAGAAGTGTCACCGCTTGGATGCAGAGATGGGAGGGGCAGCAACAGCGGGAGGAGGAGGCAAGGGTTCACTAGATGTGGCATCAATGGTGGACCTTGCTGTGCATGGGAAGGATGGGGATGCTGAGATTGAGGCAGAGATGAAGGGCTTGATCAGTTCTGTGCAAGTGTTGCCTACCAAACAGTGAGTTCGTTACTGTGTATGCTGAACCACTCTCCCTGCAGTAGATGCACGCTCACGTGCTCCATATTCCCCTCACTCTCGAACCCTTTGCCTTGTTATCATTGAATCATGCTGCTTTCGAACACTCCAAACTGTATCACTTGTGTCTATCTTGCCCCCCGTAATCTACGTCGTGTTGTACACTGACTCATACTGTAGAAATGTTCCCATTGACGCAACATGTCGCCCAGCTTGCGTTTCTGAGTGAGTCCTTGAGCGCGCGATCCTCGTGCCGATGAGTGACGCGATTTCTGTTTCTTACTCTTTTTCGTAGGAAAAACATGACGTTTTCTTGTTACGTGTTCGTTAGGAAAAACTTATTGTTTTCCTTTCCTGCTTCTTTGGAAAAAGGAAAACATTTTCAAAGGAAAAAGTTGAAAGAAAAATGATAAAGGGATCTCAAGAAAAACCTATTAGATGAATATCATGTTTTTCTTTGGAAACAGTTTGGAAAAGCTTTGTCTCTTTCCCATCTTTTTCCTAAGCAAAAGAGAGGAAAAAGGCTTTGTCTTTCTCTAGGAAAACTTGGGAAATAGTTTAATATTTTATTTTATTTTACAAAATATGAACTAGAAATTTATTCTAAGAAAAACTAATCAGATCTGAGAAGACATTTATCTAATAGGTTTTTCTCAAGAAAAATTTGTCCATGCCAGCAGTGTGAGAGAATGTGGCTTAGGTCATCCTCCCACGGCAGTAATCATGTGACACCCCATGGGCCCTCCCTTGGTAATGGAGGTTTGCAGCTGGAATACTGGCACCCATCGGGCCTGCGCGTGAGCGTGGAAAAGCCCAAGTACCGGTTCGCCGGGATGCCCGCAAGGGACTGAGAGGATAAGGCACGATAAGATTGGGCATTGGGCTGATAACAAGCCGAACGAGGGCGGTGCCTCAGGCTCCCCTCTAGGCCACCCGACCCCATGGGAAAACTGTACCATGGGCATTAGTCATCAGAGTGAGGTGCGAGAAGGGCTGGGTAATGGTCACGGTTCAAGCATCACAGCCTCCCACATGACTCCGGCACGGGTAGACCTGACCCGGGTAGCATGCCGGTAATTCTGATGGCAAGACAGAGATCTTGGACAGATGGGGATCCGCGCCGGTTGGCATCAGCGAACCATCTGCCAAGGAACGGGAAAGTGGTCCTGGGGTCGCGCCTGGGGTAGCCGCCGGGCTGTAGCAGGATGGGGCAGTCCCCCTACCCTGGCTCGAGAGAACTAAATCCTCTGTCGGTTCTCTGGTCATAATAGGGCCGGTTAGAGCTTGAGTTGATTCCGGGGTGTTGGCTTCGGTTGTAAGGTGGTACTGCACTGCGGCAACAGGCACTGGAGAAGGGTGTGATTCCCAGCTCTACCCTAATGGAAGGCTTTGGCCGAACTGGGGGTAATCAGGGTACCATAATGGGAGGTCCACATGGGCTGTTGAGCAGTTAGAACCCGCCAACCATCATGGGAGATCTTGTGGTCTACGGATCCAGATCGAACCTTCTGAGGAACTAGGTACCATCAGGGGAGGTCCAATGTGGCCGATGGCCCCAGTGTCTGGGCAGGTGTTAGGCATGAGCCCTGACCGAGGTTCAATAGGCTTCCCCGCAAGGGGGGGCCTAAACTTCGCGATGTGTGCGCTGGCTCCTTTTGGAGACGCAGCGTTGCACAGGGCGGTTTTCGGCCTCAGGTCCGGCTTTCCCCAGATTGGCCAAACCTCGGGAACCGGCAATTCGATGCCGATTGGTAGTTGGTGCCTTCGGTCACCGGACTAAGTTGGGTCCCTTGGCACAGGACTTTCGTCCAACTGCCCTTATGGGCGACTGTGGCAGAGCCGGTTGTGCGGACGGTAGTTGTGGTACTGTTTTTGACGATGGCGCGGTGTCCACGTAGCGTACTTTCGAGGACGCTTGTTTCAGCTTCGCGAGCTTTATCGCCCTCTACGTACCGTTAGGCGTTTGAGGTTTAGTTTACGGGTTCGTTTGTATTCGTAACGCCAGACTGCTATCGGGCGCCGGGATATAAATAATTTGATCAAAAAAAAAAAAAAAGAGCGCCCTCCCTACCCGACATTGAGATTGTGTGTCAAATGAGCCGCCACGGCAGCTCTTGAATACATACCATGTCGACTGTCTTCTCCTTAGTCTCTAGTATGGTGGAAACTAAATCATAATTTTTGGCTACATTATGAGATAGTAAAGACAGCATCCACAACGGTCCTTCAACCATTATGAGTCACTGGGGGACCCTTCGCCTTAGGAGGCCTGGGGAAAACATCAGTGGGAAGTCCAAGTGGTCCAGGGGACCGCCAACATACCTCGTCATGCTCGTAGTGAGCCATGATCCACTTGTGATTGAACCAGTTCTTCCAGAAGTGGCACTTTGTGGAATCAGTGGCGTGAGCCCCTCCACAGTTGATGCAACATTCGGGGTGGGGACAAGGGTTGCCCACGGGAGTCGTGGTGACGGGAGGCTGGGCCTTGGGCTGTGCTTTGCAGCACGCCCCGAGTACCTGGTGGTATTCCGCACCATGTGGACCCCCACACTTCAAACATGTGTGACCCCGATTGGGGCACAGCTGCTTGACGTGGCCCCACCGCATGCAGCGGGGGCACAAGGGGACACTGGCATGCCTTTTGGCAGCGCAAATGAAGCAACTGTAACCATAAACGAGAACTTGTTTACCCTCCAATTGTTTGAGGTTGGACCCCTTCTTGGAGTCCCAAATGTCAAACCACACGGTCGCAGAGTCTGAGAACTTGGAGTTCCAGACGACCCGCAGGCGAGCGGCCAGGGGGAAAGTGGAGAGGAGCGCATCATGTGCAAAGACCTCCTCCATCTTTGAGACAGTAAGAACATCCCCCTCCTCCTCGCCAAAGCGGAAGGCAGCGGACATGATCTTGAGGTAGGACCATGACTGGGGGATCACAGCCCGAGTGGTAGTCCCCTTCAGGTACACCTTCATGGCCCAGGTGGAGATTGTAGTGAGGTCTGCACTGTCGGAGGCCACATAAGATCGATTGACCACCCACCATTGATGGGCTTGTCTGCGACAAGCCCTTGGTTGATAGTCTCCATGAGGCGCTCCGGCACGAGTGCGTGCTCCTCAGAAGGGTAAATGAGGGCCTGCTTGCGGCTAGGCCCACTGGTAGTAGACTTGATCTTCTTCTGTGGAGGGGCAGAAGACCCAGAAGGAGAGCTGGCACGCTCGCAGGCCTGGCGATGAAGTCCTGCTATGTCAGCCAGACTGAGGTCTGGGAACAGGCAAGCGAGGTCGGCTATGTTGGCAGTGACAGAGCTGGGCTGGCCTCGGCCCCTCTTGCGAGGGTCAGCAGGCGCAGCATAGAAGGGTCAGCCTTGGACCTGCATCCAGGGGGTTGCAGTCACTCTGGTGAACGTGCCTTTGGGAAGTGGGTGAGAGGCCCGGTTTACAACAGGAGGAGGCCCAGGGTCCCTTGCCTTCCCTTTCCCTTTCAGGCCAGGTTGGGTGGGGGGAGCTCGGGGTTTGGTGGCAGCCTGCAAGTCACAGAAGACTGGGGGTGGGGCTGTATGCTGCCAAATGGGATCAGGGTTGTGGGGGGGCGCAGGCGCCCCTGGAATGATGATGTTGGAGCGGGGAGCTCCAGGAACAAGGTTCCTAAAGCCATCCCAAAGAGTGGTGAAACCGCGAACGAGGTCCAGTCCCACCTGAAAAGCGAGCTTGGCCTCATCAGAATTGGGAGTGGCCACACGCGCGGCCTTCTCAGTGTCAATAATGGACTGAGTGAACAGCCCTGAGGTGAGACCAGCAAGGCCGATCTCACCCATGGTGAGTGCGACATGAGACGAGATGTCGCTGGGAATGGATCCGCCCTTCTGGCCCAACATGTTGAGCCAGGAGTCAATTGTGTGGAGGGTGCAGACTACCATGATGGCATCTGTGTGGGCGGCCTCAGCAGTGCTGATGAGGGCAATGCCGAGTTTGTTGTGCACGACCCCTTGAGTATCAGCATCCTGGTACAGGGGGTACCAGGCCTGCGACGCAGTGGACGACTCATGAAAGAAGTCCTGACTGGATAGTCCTGATGCATCATCAGGAGCCCTCTCCTTCGACCTATGTCACTTGGAGGTGGGAGTGAAGCCAGCAAGAGAGGGCGATCAGCCTCTCTTGGGGGTGGCAAAAACGTCCTCATCGATGGCCATCAGGGTGACAGACAAGCTGGAGGCAGGGCTGGGACTCACAGGGAAGTGAGCTGGTCCAGGATTGGGCTGAGAGGAGCAGGGGAAATGGGGGTCGACTGGGAAGGCGTCGTCAGCTTGACCACCGCTGATGATGATGTCAGGTGGAGTCCATCGTGGGCCTCCTCCCCATCCACTTGCACCTTCGGAGGCTCTCTCACCGGAGCATCCATCGGCATAACACACTCTACAGCCAGCATCCGACGATTCGCCTTTTGGGACGGTCACCGGATGATGGTGTGGAAGTTTCTCATCCCATGTCCTTAGCCAGACCGGCCCGGGAGGTGCCTGCGCTTCTGCGCATGTATCCCTCTCCTCTCACGGATGTTGCCTTGGCATATGGCACCGTTCACGAGTCCTTTGACCCGACCTCTTCGGAGGCCAGGCCTGGGAATCGCATTCGGGACCTTTACGAGTCTCAAATCGAGCTTGACCTCGTCATCCCGAAAGGGAAGGAGGTGGCCAAACTTCACAAACAGGCGCTTGATCGCCTTTTCGAGTCCGAGCGGGGCAGATTCGAGTGCGTCTCGGTTGCCTGTGATGGGTCCGTCCCCCGGGACAAGACCCTCCAGGCGGTCGCAGCATGCATTGTGTTTCATGGCCCTGGCCCGGGTGTCCGCTCGAAGGTGGCTGCTGGTAAAGCGACTGCCCCTGATGCGGAGCTCATCACCCTCTCAATGGGGGTGGTGGCCGCTCTTCGAACACCTGACCTCTGGCGGGTCCACGTGTTCACCGACTCGCCAGCATCCGTCAACTTGTTGTTGGATGCTAGCGTCCATTCTGGGCAATCACGGTCAATCGTGGCTTGCTCCGTTCTCCGAGATTGGCTTTCGGCCGACCCTGGCCGAGTCGTCTCATTTCACTACGTCCCGTCGAAGATGCGGTGGGGCCCCCACCTCGAGGCTCATGAGGCTGCGACCAAGTCGCATCCCTCTCTGGGTCGTCATCCCAAGCGCACGCTGAACATGGCGCTGGCTCTCGCGTCCGATGTGGCGGAGGAGGAATGGGTTCGCCTGTTCCACACCCCGAAGTATCAGGGCCGCAATTTCTACCCTCTCACCGCGAGGGGCAAACCGCTCCAGCCCACGGCCGCCAAGGGCGGCCCCTGGCTCACTCTCTTGCATCATGGTAGGCCGCCCATTGTGGCGCGCTTTACCCGAGCAATCACGAACCATGCCCCAATCGGGGCTTATTGGTCTCGCTTCGGTCTGTCAGATGATGACATCCGTTGTCGGTGCGGCGCCTTTGAGACCCGGCACCACATCATCAATTACTGCCCCCTGTACGAGGACGGCCGTATTCGCATTCCGCGGGACCGCTTTGACGGTCATCGCTTTCTCGAGTTTATTCTCGTTTTCCCCACGACGTTTGCCTTTCCGGAGGGGACGATCGGAGAGCGCCCGCCATGAGTAGGCCCTCAGCCCGACGTGTGCGCTGGCTCCTTTGGGAGACGTGGCGTTGCACAGGGCGGTTTTTCGGCTTCAGGTCCGGCTTTCCCCGGACCGGCCTTACTTCGGGAAACGGCAATTTGAAGCCGATCGGTAGTCGGTGCCTTCGGTCACCGGACTAAGTTGGGTCCCCTGGCACGGGACCCTCGTCTGACTGCCCTCGCGGGCGACTGTGGCGGAGCCGGTTGTGCAGACGGTAGTCGTGATACCGTATCTGACGATGGCGCGGTGCTGCGCACCGCGCGGTGCGCAGCACCGCGCGGTCTACGTAGCGTATTTTCGAAGACGCTTGTCTCAGCTTCGCGAGCTTTATCGCCCTCTACGTACCGTTAGGCGTTTGAGGTTTAGTTTACGTTTCATTTTGTATTCGTAACGCCGGACTGCTACCGGGCGCCGGGATATAAATAATTTGAGAAAAAAAAAAAAAAAATGATGATGATGTCAGATGCTGAGACCCAGAGGGAGCCGCCAATGTACAACAACTGCCCCTAGAAGCTGCCTGCTGAGAGGCAGAAGAAGATGACATTCAGGAAAAATGGTGTGCTTGCTGGATGAAGTGTTGGTGGTGGTAGTTACTGGAAAAGGAAGGTGTGTTCACATGAGTTGTCCAGGTGTTGGCAGCAGCTAGGGAAATGCCCCAAGCCGCAGCCTCAATAGCATCAGGGGAATCAAGATCCCTCCAATCAAGGCCTCCGAAGCCACCACGGAAGTGCTTCACGAAGTCTTTGAAATTGTCTTCTTTGATCCGGAAGTGACATGCTCCGTCTCCAAAGAAGGGAATAGGCAACACAACCAAAAGAGGAGCATGATCCGATGGGAGCATCTCATCTTCTGACACATCATGCACAAGCCCTGCTGTCACATCCTCTGGCAGGAACATGAGATCAATGACTGAGGACTGATGGCCCACGATCTGGGGGAAGTGAGTGGGGGAGCGATGCTCCCGAACACTCACGACCACCCCGAGCCTCATGCAACACTTCCTTTTCCGGAAACCACCACCACCGAAACTTTGCACAGCGAGCAAGCACTTTTCTCTCTATGTCATCCTCCTCTGCCTCTCAGCAGGCAGCTTCTAGGGGGAGCCGTCGTACATCGGCGGCTCCCTCTGGGTCTCAACGGCCGGCATCGTCGAGTCAAGCCATCGGTGCCTTCCCAGTCGACCTCCTCTTCCCCTGCTCCTCCCAGTCCGATCGATTGGGCTGAGGATCAGCCCGATTCTGGACCACTTCACTTCCCTGCAAGCCCCAGCCCCGCCCCCAGCTCGTCTGTCACTCCGATGGCCGTCAATGAGGATGTTTATGCCACCCCCAAGAGAGGCCGATCGCCCTCTCTCGCTGGCTTCACCCCCACCTCCAAGCGGCATAAGTTGAAGGAGAGGGCCCCCGATGCTGCATCAGGGTCATCCAGTATGGACTTCTTTCGTGAGTCGTCCGCCACGTCGCAGGCCCGGTACCCCCCGTACCAGGATGCTGACACTCAGGGAGTCGCGCACGACAAACTCGGGATCGCCCTCATCGGCACTCCTGACTCCGCCCACACGGATGCCATTGTGGTTGTCCGCGCCCTTTACACTATCGACTCTTGGCTCAGCATGCTGGGCCAGAAGGGCGGTTCTATTCCCAGCGACATATCGTCTCATGTCGCGCTCGCCATGGGGGAGATTGGCTTGGCTGGCCTCACCACTGGACTGTTCACTCAGTCCCTCATTGATGCTGAGAAGGCTGCGAAGGCGGCCACTCCCAATTCCGATGAGGCCAAGCTCGCCTTTCAAGTGGGGTTGGACCTTGTCCGCGGGTTCACCGCTCTTCGAGATGGCTTCGGGAACCTTGTTCCTGGGGCTCCTTGCTCTAACATCGTCGTTGATGATGACATCCGTTGTCGGTGCGGCGCCTTTGAGACCCGTCACCACATCATCAATTACTGCCCCCTGTACGAGGAGGGCCGTATTCGTATTCCGTAGGACCGTTTCGACGGTCATCGCTTTCTCGAGTTTATTCTCGTTTTCCCCACGACGTTCGCCTTTCCGGAGGGGACGATCGGAGAGCGCCCGCCATGAGTAGGCCCTCAGCCCAACGTGTGCGCTGGCTCCTTTTGGAGACGCGGCGTTGCACAGGGCGGATTCTCGGCTTCAGGTCCGGCTTTGTCCGGACCGGCCTCACCTCGGGAAACGGCAATTCGAAGCTGATCGGTAGTCGGTACCTTCGGTCACCGGACTAAGTTGGGTCCCCTGGCACGGGACCCTCGTCCGACTGCCCTCGCAGGCGACTGTGGCGGAGCCGGTTGTGCGGACGGTAGTTGTGGTACCATCTTTGACGGTGGCGCGGTGCTGCGCACCGCGCGGTCTACGTAGCGTACTTTCGAGGACGCTTGTTTCAGCTTCGCGAGCTTTATCGCCCTCTACGTACCATTAGATGTTTGAGGTTTAGTTTACGTTTCGGTTTGTATTCGTAACGCCGGACTGCTATCGGGCGCCGGGATATAAATAATTTGATAAAAAAAAAAAAAAAAAAAAAAAAAAGCACACGGCTCTGCCTTCGGTCTTTCGCGACCTGCGGACTGCTGCCAAACCCCGCGCGCCCCCCGCCCAACCTGGCCCGAAAGGGAAAGGAAAGGCATGGGACCCTGGGCCTCCTCCTGTTGTGAACCGGGCCTCTCGCCCACTTCCTAAGGGCACGTTTGCCAAGGTGACCGCCACCCCCCGGATGACGGCTCGCGTTGGTAAGCCTGATTACGCTGCGCCTGTGGACCCTCGCAAGAGGGGCCGAGGCCAGCCCGGTTCTGTCACTGCCAACATAGCTGACCTCGCTCACCTGTTCCCAGACCTTAGTCTGGCTGACATTGCAGGACTTCATTGCCAGGCCCGCAAGCAGGCCAGCTCTCCTTCTGGGTCTTCTGCCCCTCTGCAGAAGAAGATCAAGTCTACTACTGGTGGGCCTAGCTGCAAGCAGGCCCTTGTCTACCCTTCTGAGGAGCATGCACTTGTGCCTGAGCACCTCATGGAGTCTATCAACTGGGGGCTTGTTGCGGAAAAGTGCTCAGTTCGTGCCTCAGCTGTCATGCCCATCAATGGTGGGTGGTCAGTTGATCTCACTTGGCCTCTGTCAATGGCGGACCTCTCCACAATCTCCACATGGGCCACTAAGGTGTACCTGAAGAGGACCACCACCCAGGCTGTGATCCCTCAATCTCAGTTGTATCTCAAGATCGTCTCTGCTTCCTTCCGCTTTGGCAAGAAGGAAGGGGACGTCCTTACTGTCTTGAAGATGGAGGAGGTCTTTGTGCGCAACATGCTCCTCTCCACTTTCCCCCTGGCTGCGCGCCTGCGTGTTGTCCAGAACTCCAAGTTCTCGGACTCTGCAACCATGTGGTTTGATATTTGGGACTCCAAGAAGGGGTCCAACCTCAAGCAGCTGGAGGGTAAGCGAGTCCTCGTTTACAGTTACAGCTGTTTCATTCGCACTGCCGAAAGGCACACTGGTGTCCCCCTGTGCCCCCACTGCATGTGGTGGGGCCATGTTGAGCATCTGTGCCCCAATTGGGGTCACATGTGTTCGAAGTGCGGGGGTCTGCATGGTGCGGAGTATCACTGGGTTCTTGGGGCGTGCTGCAAGGCACAGCCCAAGGCCCAGCCTCCCGTCTCTGCAACACCCACGGGTGACCCTTGTCCCCACCCTGACCATTGTGTCAACTGCGGGGGGGCTCACACCACTGATTCCATGAAGTGCCACTTCTGGAAGAACTGGTTCAATCACAAGTGGATTATGGCTTGCTACGAACGTGACAAGGTATGTCAATGGTCCCCTGGACCACTCAGACTTCCCGCTGATGTTTTCCCCAGGCCTCCTAAGGCGAAGGGCCCCCCAGTGACTCGTAATGGTTGAGGGACCATTGCAGACACTTTCTTTACTATCTCATAATGTAGCGAAAAATTATGATTTAGTGTCCACCATACTAGAGACTAAGGAGAAGATGGTTGACATGGTATGTATTCAAGAGCCGCCCTGGCGGCTCATTCAACGCACCATCTCGATGTCAGATCAGGAGGGCGCTCTAGTCATCAGGGCTCCGACTCATCCGGGGTGGATGTGTTTCTTTCAGAGGCCTCGCGGGGACGATGACGTCCCGCAGGTCATGACGTTTGTTTTGAAACGCCTGGAGCATTTGCGCCCAGTGTTTCATACAGACCTTGTTGATCACTGGGATCTCCTGTTGATCACATTTCAGTCAGATGGTGACGTCCCTGTCAACTTGCTCAACATCTACTCGGACAATGACTTGATGGCCATTTGGTGGCTGTCAGACAATGTTGATTGCCTCCCAAGGTTAAATTACATGGGAGGGGACTTCAATTACCATTCGCGGATCTGGGATCCAGATTACCTGAATAATAATCACATGGCTGACACTCTGATTGATGTTGCCATGAGCCTTGGGGTGGTTGTGAGTGTCTGAGAGCATTGCTCCCCTACCCACTTCCCCCGGATCATGGGCCATCAGTCCTCGGTCATCGATCTCATGTTCCTGTTGGAGGATGCGATGGCAGGGCTTGTACACAACGTGTCAGAAGATGAGATGCTCCCATTGGATCATGCTCCTCTGTCAGTTGCATTGCCTATTCCCTTCTTTGGAGATGGAGTGCATTGCTTCCAGATCAAAGAAGACAATTTTGAAGACTTCGTGAAGCACTTTCGTGGTGGCTTTGGAGGCCTTGATTGGGGGAATCTTTATTCCCCTGATGCTATTGAGGCCGCGGCCCAGGGTATCTCCCTGGCCACTGCCAACACCTGGATGACTCATTCGAAGTCAGTCCGTGCTTCTTGGTCGCCCAAACCCTGGTGGACTCTGGAGTGCTCACGCGCACTGGAGGAATATTGGGCTAGTAGGCTTCTGGAGGCATATACGGAATATCGACAGCTTGTCCACGTGACCAAGTGCAAATTTTATGATTCTCGCATTCATGAAGTTGCATTTATGAAGATGCAACCTTGGGACCTCATGGAGTGGACCAAGGTGTGCTCACTACCGACGTACGAGGCTATCCTGAAAGACGGGGAGCCCTGTATGTCATTACCACAGTTGTGGGATGCTTTGCATTCCACCTACAATTCTGCATCTGACAGGCCCATCAACTTGACCGTTTTGGATGATCTTCCCAAAAGGGCCCCCTGTGAGTGGGTGGCATTTAGTAGGGTTGAGCTCCAGGACGTGCTTGGGAAGTGTTCAAACCTGTCAGCCCCTGGCCCGGATCATCTGAGCTGGAGGGTTCTCAAGATGCTGTTTTTGTCTGACAATGAGGTGGCGGACAAATTCCTCGCCCTTGTCAATGCCTGCCTTCGGGTTGGGTATTGGCCGGCGTATTTCAAGGAGTCGGTTTCGGTCATCATACCGAAACCTGGCAAACCGAATTACTCAACGCCGAAGATGTTCAGGCCCATCGTGCTCCTGAACACCCTCAGCAAACTCGCTGAGAAGATGCTGGCTAATTGCCTGCAGTTTGAGGCACTTGAACAGGATTTTCCATCCCAATCAGTTTGGTGGCATCAAGCAACACTCTACAGAGGATGTGGGGCTCTACCTGACTCATCTTGTATGGGCCGGATGCGCCCTGAAGCTCAAGACAAGTGTGATCGCTTTTGATCTCACTCAGTTCTTTCCTTCCATCAACCATGACATGTTGATTGCCATCATGATCTGCCTCAGGTTCCCTGCGGAGGTCGTGAAATTTTTCCGGTCCTATTTGGTAGGCTGGTCTACCTGATACAAGTGGGGGGCTGACACCTCTCACCTGTGCCAAGCTGATGTGGGTGTGGGTCAGGGCTCCACCCTGTCTCTGGTCCTGTCAGCGACCTGCATGGTGCCCGTTATGCGCCTTTTCCCGCTTGTGGTGGATGTCTGCCGCGGCACTCTTATTTTGTATGTGGACAACAGCATGATCGTCGTCCAGTTGAAAACATGGGAAGAAAATCTCATCAAGCTCAGGGAGCTGTACGGGGTGGTTAGCCACCTTGTGTCTGCCCTTGGATTGGCTCTCAAACACTCGAAGAATGAGGCATTCCACTTTTCCAGGAACCCAAGGGATGAGAATCCCCCAGTGGATCTTGGCTTCGCTCCCTTCACCAGGGATTCCCCACTGAAACCAAAACCCTTTTGGAGGTATTTGGGTTTCTATTTCGATTGTGTGCGCTTTTATTCCACCAAGGCTCTCACGACTGTCTTGTCAATGAAGATGCTTGGTAATTCAACCTGAGGTATGACGGCCGAACAGCAGCGTCTCCTCTATCACACATGTGTTCTCCTGGTGGCGATGTACGGGAGTCGTTTGTGGTATTACGAGGGCGCCCATATCAAGGGCATCCTCAAAATGTACTCACAGATGCAGTGCAAGGCTGCTTTGTGGATTCTTGGTGCTTTCTGCACTACCACCAGCGGGGCGGTGGAGACCATTGCTGGTCTTCTCCCCATCCATCTTCACCTTTGGAAGCGCTCTCACAGGAGCATCCATTGTCACAACATGCTCTACAAGCAGCATCTGATGATTCACCTTTTGGGGTGGTCACCAGATGATGGTATGGAAGTCTCTCACCCCATGTCCCTAGCCGGACTGGCCCAGGTGGTGCCTGTGCTTCTGCGCATGTATCCATTGCCTCTCATGGATGTTGCACTGGTGTACAACACCATTCATGAGACCTTCGATGTAAAGGTTGGTATGGGGGGGTTGGTAGACCTAGTATACTTAACACTCCAAAGCTGAATACAACTACTAATTGGATTGAATGAAGCTACACAGAGTGACACAAGTAAAAGATCTAAGGAGGCTGATCAGGTGTTGGCTGGTTAACCACCAGCCAACAGCCTCCAAAATAAACAAGGACAAACATCGCCACTATGATATCTGCCTGTAGGGGGTAGCACCCCTTACATTCGACCTGACCTCCTCAGAGGCCAGGCCTGGGAATCACATCTGGGACCTTTACAAGTCCCAGGTCGAGCTTGACCTCATCATCCCAAAAGGGAAGGAGGTGGCCAAGCTTCACAAACAGGTGCTCGATTGCCTTTTCCAGTCTGTGCGGGACCAATTTGAGTGCATCTTGGTCGCTTGTGATGGGTCCGTCCCTCAGGACAAGACCCTCCAGGCAGTTGTGGCGTGCATTGTTTATCATGGTCCAGGCCTGGGCGTCCATTCGAAGGTGGCTGCCAGTAAGGTGACTGCCCCTGACGCAGAGCTCATTGCCCTCTCAATGGGGGTGGTGAGTGCTCTTCAAACACCTGGCTTGTGGCAGGTCCACGTGTTCACTGACTCACCAGCGTCTGTCAACTTGTTGTTGGATGCCAGTGTCCACTCAGGGCAGTCACGGTTGATCGCGGCATGCTCGGCTCTCTGAGAATGGCTCTCAGCCAATCCAGGCCGGGTTGTCTCGTTTCACTACGTCCTGTCAAAGATGTGATGGGGCCCCCATCTCGAGGCTCATGAGGCTGCGATGGAGTTGCATCCCTCTTTGGGCTGTCATCCCAAGTGCACGTTGAATGTGGTGCTTGCTTTCACATCCGATGCGGCGGAGGAGGAATGGGTTCACTTGTTCCACACCCCAAAGTATCAGGGCCGCAATTTCTACCCGCTCACAATGAGGGGTAAACCACTCCAGCCAACGGCCGCCAAGGGCGGTCCCTGGCTCACTCTCTTGCATCATGGGAGGCTGCCCATTGTGGTGTGCTTTACCTGTGCAATCACGAACCATGCCCCAATTGGGGCTTATCAGTCTCGCTTTGGCTTGTCAGATGATGACATTCACTGCTGGTGTGGCGCCTTTGAGACCCATCACCATATCATCAATTACTGCCCCCTCTATGAGGAGGGCCGGATTCGCATCCTGCGTGACCGCTTTGACGGTCACCGTTTTCTCGAGTTCATTCTCGTTTTCCCCACGACATTCGCCTTCCTGGAGGGGACAATCGGAGAGCGCCCGCCATGAGTAGGCCCTCGGCCTGACATGTGCACTGGCTCCTTTTGGAGATGCAGCATTGCACAGGGCGGTTTTCTGGCTTCAGGTCCGGCTTTTCCCAGACTGGCCTTACCTTGGGAAGCAGCAATTTGATGCCAGTCAGTAGTCGGTGCCTTCGGTCACTGGACTAAGTTGGGTCCCCTGGCATGGGACCCTTGTCCGACACATATCACATGGTCCACATAGTGTACTTTGGAGGACGCTTGTTTCAGCTTTGTGAGCCTTATCGCTCTTTACGTACCATTAGGCATAGAGGTTTAGTTTACGCATCTCTTTGTATTCATAACACCAGACTGCTATCGGGCACCGGGATATAAATAATTTGATCAAAAAAAAAAAAAAAAAAAATGGGAGGATGAAGCATTTGGACTTGTGTTGGTATTGGTTGAGGGAGCAGGTTGGGAAGAAGAAGATGATACCTTTGCATTTGGCAACAGAGGAAATGCCAGCCAACTTGTTGACAAAGGCTTTGCCTAAACCCAAGGTGGAAAAGTTTAGAAGGATGATGGGATTGGTGGAATATGGATATGCTTGATCAGAGGGTTGTGCAATTGTGATCAATCATTTGGAAGACATGGACTTTCTTATTTATAAAAGTGTTTCATCAGGGGGTTGTGTTGAAAGAAGATGCTAAAACACTTTAATTACCTACTTTTACTATCTGCAAGTGTTACTTTGTACATAGACTTCCCCAATCTCTCCCAAGGCCAAAATGCGTTTTCCAGGAACCTGAGGGATGAGAATCCCGCGGTTGACCTGGGCTTCGCTCCCTTCACCGGGGATTCCCCACTGAAACCAAAGCCCTTTTGGAGGTATTTGGGTTTCTATTTTGATTGTGCACTTCGCTTTATCAAGCATGTGTGTTTCTATTCCACCAAAGCTCTCACCACTGTGTTGGCGATGAAGATGCTTGGTAATTCTACTAGAGGGATGAATGCGGAACAGCGTCGTCCCTTGTACCGTGCATGTGTGCTCCCGGTGGCAACATATGGAAGTGGCTTGTGGTATTACGAGGGTGCCCGGATCAAAGGCATTCTCAAGATGTACTCGCGGATGCAGCGCAAGGCTGCCCTGTGGATTCTTGGTGCTTTCCGCACTACCACCAGCAGAGCCGTGGAGTCCATTGCGGGCCTCCTCCCCATCCACTTGCACCTTCGGAAGCGCTCTCACAGGAGCATCCATTGTCACAACACGCTCTACAGCCAGCATCCGACGATTCGCCTTCTGGGGCGGTCACCGGATGATGGTGTGGAAGTCTCTCACTGCATGTCCTTAGCCGGACCGGCCTGGGAGGTGCCTGTGCTTCTGCACATGTATCCTTCCCCTCTCACGGATGTTGCCTTAGCGTATGGCACCGTGCACGAGACCTTCGACCCGACCTCTCCGGAGGCCAGGCCTGGGAATCACATCAGGGACCTTTACGAGTCTCAGATCGAACTTGACCTCGTCATCCCGAAAGGGAAGGAGGCGGCCAAGCTTCACAAACAGGCACTTGATCACCTTTTCGAATCCGAGCGGGGCAAATTCGAGTGCATCTCAGTTGCGTGTGATGGGTCTGTCCCTCGGGACAGGACTCTCCAGGCAGTCACGGCGTGCATCGTGTTTCATGGCCCTGGCCCGGGTGTCCGCTCGAAGGTGGCTGCCGGTAAGGCAACTGCCCCCAACGCGGAGCTCATTGCCCTCTCAATGGGGGTGGTGGCCGCTCTTCAAACACCTGACCTTTGGCAGGTCCATGTGTTCACTGACTCGCCGGCATCTGTCAACTTGTTGTTGGATGCTAGTGTACATTCTGGGCAGTCGCGTTCGATCGCGGTGTGTTTGGTTCTCCAAGAATGGCTTTCGGCCGATCCAGGCCGGGTCGTCTCATTTCACTATGTCCCATCGAAGATGCGATGGGGCCCCCACCTCGAGGCTCATGAGGCTGTGACGGAGTCGCATCCCTCTTTGGGCCGTCATCCCAAGCGCACGCTGAATGTGGCGCTTGCTCTCGCATCCGATGCGGTGGAGGAGGAATGGGTTTGCCTGTTCCACACCCTGAAGTATCAGGGCCGCAATTTCTACCTGCTCACCGCGAGGGGTAAACTGCTCCAGCCCACGGCCGCCAAGGGCGGCCCCTGGCTCACTCTCTTGCATCACAGGAGGCCGCCCATTGTGGCTCGCTTTACCCAAGCAATCACGAACCATGCCCCAATTGGGGCTTATCGGTCTCACTTTGGTCTGTCAGGTGATGACATCCGGTGCCTGCGGTGCCTTTGAAACCCGTCACCACATCATTAATCACTGCCCCCTCTACGAGGAGGGCCGGATTCGCATTCCCCGGGACCGCTTTGACAGTCACCACTTTCTCGAGTTCATTCTCGTTTTCCCCACGACGTTTGCCTTTCCGGAGGGGACGATCGGAGAGCGCCTGCCATGAGTAGGCCCTCAGCCCGACGTGTGCGCTGGCCCCGTTGATGGGGATGCGGCGTTGCACAGGGCGGTCTCTCGGCTTCAGGTCCGGCTTTCCCCGGACCGGCCTTACCTCGGGAAACGGCAATTCGATGCTGATTGGTAGTCAGTGCCTTCGGTCACTGGACTAAGTTGGGTCCCCTGGCACGGGACCCTCGCCCGACTGCCCTCGTGGGCGACTGTGGCGGAGCCAGTTGTGCGGACGGTAGTCGGCGTACCGTTTTTGACAATGGCGTGTTGCTGCGCACCACACAGTCCACGTAGCGTACTTTTGAGGACGCTTGTTTTAGCTTCGCGAGCCTTATCGCCCTCTACGTACTGTTAGGCATTTGAGGTTTAGTTTACGAGTTCCTTTGTATTCGTAACACCGGACTGCTATTGGGCGCCGGGATATAAATAATTTGAGGAAAAAAAAAAAAAAAAAAAAAAAAAGGGAATAGGCAACGCGACAGAGAGCAGAGCATGATCCAAGGGGAGCATCTCGTCTTCCGACACATTGTGAACAAGCCCGGCCGTCGTATCCTCCGGCAGGAACATGAGATCGATGACTGAGGACCAATGGCCCTCAATCCGGAGGAAGTGAGTGGGGGAGCGATGCTCCCAAACACTAACAACCACCCCAAGCCTCATGGCAACATCAATCAGGGTGTCCGCCATGTGATTATTATTCGGGTAATCTGGATCCCAGATCCGCGAATGGTAATTGAAGTCCCCTCCCATGTAATTTAACCTTGGGAGGCAATCAACATTGTCTGACAGCCACCAAATGGCCATCAAGTCATTGTCCGAGTAGATGTTGAGCAAGTTGACAGGGACGTCACCATCTGACTGAAATGTGATCAACAGGAGATCCCAGTGATCAACAAGGTCTGTATGAAACACTGGGCGCAAATGCTCCAGGCGTTTCAAAACAAACGTCATGACCTGCGGGACGTCATCGTCCCCGCGAGGCCTCTGAAAGAAACACATCCACCCCGGATGAGTCGGAGCCCTGATGACTAGAGCGCCCTCCTGATCTGACATCGAGATGGTGCGTTGAATGAGCCGCCAGGGCGGCTCTTGAATACATACCATGTCAACCATCTTCTCCTTAGTCTCTAGTATGGTGGACACTAAATCATAATTTTTCGCTACATTATGAGATAGTAAAGAAAGTGTCTGCAATGGTCCCTCAACCATTACGAGTCACTGGGGGGCCCTTCGCCTTAGGAGGCCTGGGGAAAACATCAGCGGGAAGTCTGAGTGGTCCAGGGGACCATTGACATACCTTGTCACGTTCGTAGCAAGCCATAATCCACTTGTGATTGAACCAGTTCTTCCAGAAGTGGCACTTCATGGAATCAGTGGTGTGAGCCCCCCGCAGTTGACACAATGGTCAGGGTGGGGACAAGGGTCACCCGTGGGTGTTGCAGAGACGGGAGGCTGGGCCTTGGGCTGTGCCTTGCAGCACGCCCCAAGAACCCAGTGATACTCCGCACCATGCAGACCCCCGCACTTCGAACACATGTGACCCCAATTGGGGCACAGATGCTCAACATGGCCCCACCACATGCAGTGGGGGCACAGGGGGACACCAGTGTGCCTTTCGGCAGTGCGAATGAAACAGCTGTAACTGTAAACGAGGACTCGCTTACCCTCCAGCTGCTTGAGGTTGGACCCCTTCTTGGAGTCCCAAATATCAAACCACATGGTTGCAGAGTCCGAGAACTTGGAGTTCTGGACAACACGCAGGCGCGCAGCCAGGGGGAAAGTGGAGAGGAGCATGTTGCGCACAAAGACCTCCTCCATCTTCAAGACAGTAAGGACGTCCCCTTCCTTCTTGCCAAAGCGGAAGGAAGCAGAGACGATCTTGAGATACAACTGAGATTGAGGGATCACAGCCTGGGTGGTGGTCCTCTTCAGGTACACCTTAGTGGCCCATGTGGAGATTGTGGAGAGGTCCGCCATTGACAGAGGCCAAGTGAGATCAACTGACCACCCACCATTGATGGGCATGACAGCTGAGGCACGAACTGAGCACTTTTCCGCAACAAGCCCCCAGTTGATAGACTCCATGAGGTGCTCAGGCACAAGTGCATGCTCCTCAGAAGGGTAGACAAGGGCCTGCTTGCAGCTAGGCCCACCAGTAGTAGACTTGATCTTCTTCTGCAGAGGGGCAGAAGACCCAGAAGGAGAGCTGGCCTGCTTGCGGGCCTGGCAATGAAGTCCTGCAATGTCAGCCAGACTAAGGTCTGGGAACAGGTGAGCGAGGTCAGCTATGTTGGCAGTGACAGAACCGGGCTGGCCTCAGCCCCTCTTATGAGGGTCAGCAGGCGCAGCGTAGAGGGGTCGGCCTTGGACCTGCATCTGGGGGGTTGCAGTCACCTTGGCAAACGTGCCCTTGGGAAGCAGGCGAGAAGCCCAGTTCACAACAGGGGGAGGCCCGGGGTCCCTCGCCTTCCCTTTCCCTTTCGGGCCAGGCTGGGTGGGGGGAGTGCAGGGTTTGACAGTGGTCTGCAGGTCACAAAAGACTGGGGACGGAGCCATGTGCTGTCGAATGGGATCGGGGTTGTGCGGGGGTGCAGGCGCCCCCAGAATGACGATGTTGGAACAGGGGGCTCCAGGAACAAGGTTCCCAAAGCCATCTCGAAGATGGGCTGATCCTCAGCCCATTCGATCAGACTGAGAGGAGCAGGGGAGGAGGGGGTCGACTGGGAGGGCGCCATCGGCTTGACCGCTGCTGATGATGTTGTCGAGTGCTGAGACCCAGAGGGAGCTGCTGATATATGATGACTGCCCCTGGAAGCTGCCTGCTGAGAGGCAGAAGAGGATGACATTCAGAAAACGGGTGTGCTCACTGTTTAAAGTTTTGGTGGTGGTGGTAACCAGAAAAGGAAGGTGTGGCCCTCCTCATAGAGAGGGCAGTAATTGATGATGTGGTGGCAGGTCTCAAAGGCGCTGCACTGACAACAGACATCATCATCTGACAAACCAAAGCGAGACCAATAAGCCCCAATTGGGGCATGGTTCATGATTGCACAGGTAAAGCACGCCACAATGGGTGGCCTCCCATGATGCAAGAGAGTGAGCCAGGGACCACCCGTGGCGGCTGTTGGCTGAAGTGGTTTACCCCTCATAGTGAGTGGGTAAAAATTTCAACCCTGGTACTTCAGGGTGTGGAACAGGTGAACCTATTCCTCCTCCGCTGCATCAGAAGTGAGAGCAAGCGCCATGTTGAGCATGCGCTTGGGATGATGGCCCAAAGAGGGATGCAACTCTGTCACAGCCTCATGCGAAGTTTACACTGGGTGCAAAGGACAGTATTTTGATGAAAGATATTCTAATAAAATGGTTAAGGTCCTCCTTATATATCCTAGCCATTGTCAGCAGATATATTGTAGGATAATTTTTACATTTCATCAAAGAACATACAGTAGAAACATTTATCATATTGTCAAACAAAGTATTCCAAAGAAACTTGAAAAAAGTTCACAATATCTTTTATTAATATATTCAAAATATGTTTATGATAATTTCAAATTATGGTGAATATATTTTAAATAACATAAGATATAATAAATGTATCTTGTATATATCAAGGAAAGATATTGTAAACATTATTTAAATTTGTTTAGGACATTATGCTTGATTATATAATCAATTATTCTACTATATGTCATTTTGATCAAATTCAAAATATATCCTACAATATGTTGGCTGGAAATGGCAGTGATATACAAGGAGGACCTTTACCATTTTACTAGAATATCTTTTACCCAAATATTGTCCTTTGCACCCAGTGTTAGGCCCCCCCTTGCAGGGAAGCCTATTGAACCTCAGTCAGGGCTCATGCCTAACACCCGCCCAGACACTGGGGCCATTGGCCACATTGGACCTCCCCTGATGGTACCTAGTTCCTTAGAAGGTTCGATCTGGATCCGTAGACCATGAGATCTCCCATGATGGTTGGCAGGTTCTAACTGCTCAACAGCCCACATGGACCTCCCATTATGGTACCCTGATTACCCCCAGTTCAGCTGAAGCCTTCCATTAGGGTAGAGCCAGGAATCACACCCTTCTCCAGTGCCTGTTGCCATAGTGCAGTACCACCTTACAATCGAAGCCAACACTCCGGAATCAACTCAAGCTCTAACCGGCCGTATTATGACCAGAGAACTGACAGAGGATTTAGTTCTCTCGAGCCAGGGTAGGGGGACTGCCCCATCCTGCTACGGCCCAGCGGCTACCCCAGGCGCAACTCCAGGACCACTTTCCCGTTCCTTGGCAGATGGTTTGCTGATGCCAACCAGCACAGATCCCCATCTGTCCAAGATCTCTGTCTTGCCATCAGAATTACCAGCATGCTACCCAGGTCAGGTCTACCCATGCTGGAGTCATGTGGGAGGCTGTGATGCTTGAACCATGACCATTACCCAGCCCTTCTCGCACCTCACTCTGATGACTAACACCCACAGTACAGTTTTCCCATGGGGTCGGGTGGCCTAGAGGGGAGCCTGAGGCACCACCCTTGTTTGGCTTGTTATCAGCCCAATGCCTGATCTTATTGTGCCTTATCCTCTCAGTCCCTTTTGAGCATCCCAGCGAACTGGTACTTGGGCCTTTCCATGCTCATGCACAGACCTGATGGGTGCCAGTATTCCAGCTGCAAACCTCCTTTACCAAGGGAGGGCCCATGGGGTGTCACATGATTACTGCCATAGGAGGATGACCTAAGCCACATTCTCTCACAGGTGTTCATCACCTGACGCAACCTTATGTCATAGGTAGTTGCCATGAGAGGGAATTGAACCCCCAACCTGTCCACTTAGTGCAACCTAAGTGTGCGCCTAATATTTAAAGTGGCAATGCTTTCCACTAGGGCAACTGGCCCTACTTCATCCTCCCATGATGCTCTGGATTTTTGGATACCTGCATAGCTGACATATTGTGTGTGAACAGCTTGCTTGGTATAGGTGCAGGATAACCAATTTCTTCCACCAGATTTTGCATCCAAGCCACTCCTCTGCCTGCTGTAACCCCTGCCACAAGTTCAGACTCTGTTGTTGATAGTGTGACAATAGGCTGCAACTTGCTCATCCAATCTACAACCCCCAATCCAATCCTTGTCATATATCCAGTTGTTGATCATCCATTATCCGGATTTTCTCCAAGATCAGCATCACTGAAGGTGACAAACAAGTCATCCTGTTCAGGATTAGGGCCATACATCAATTTGAGACAGCGGTCCTTGGCTCACTCTCTTGCATCATGGGAGGCCACCCATTGTGGTGCACTTTACCCACGCAATCACAAATCATGCCCCAATCAGGGCTTATTGGTCTCGCTTTGGTTTGTCAGATGATGACATCTGTTGCCGGTGCGGTGCCTTTGAGACCCACCACCACATCATCAATTACTGCCCCCTCTATGAGGAGGGCCGGATTCGCATCCCGCATGATTGCTTTGATGGTCACCGTTTTCTTGAGTTCATTCTCGTTTTCCCCACGACGTTCACCTTTCCAGAGGGGATGATCAGAGAGTGCCCACCATGAGTAGGCCCTCAGCCTGACATGTGTGCCAGCTCCTTTTGGAGACGCGACATTGCACAGGGCAGTCTTCGGCTTCAGGTCCAGCCTTCCCTGGACCGGCCTTCCCTGGACCGGCCTTACCTCGGGAAGTGGCAATTTGATGCCAATTGGTAGCTGGTGCCTTTGGTCACCAGACTAAGTTGGGTCCCCTGGCATGGGACCCTTGTCTGTAAAGGTTGGTATGGGGGGGTTGGTAGACCTAGTATACTTAACACTCCAAAGCTGAATACAACCACTAATTGGATTGAATGAAGCTACACAGAGTGACACAAGTAAAAGATCTAAGGAGGCTGATCAGGTGTTGGCTGGTTAACCACCAGCCAACAGCCTCCAAAATAAACAAGGACAAACATCGCCACTATGATATCTGCCTGTAGGGGGTAGCACCCCTTACACTCTCCCCCTCTAGATTGAACCCCCGGTTCAATCTACAAAGAAATAATAAATCAAAGAACAGTTCTAAAGTTAGAACTGTCTTTAGGGTTGGACTTTCGACCATAGAGAGTACTATTCTCTTTGGTCATTAACAACAGTCCCTCGTTACTTAACGATGGTCCTGTAGGCACTGCGCCTTACAAGCTCCTGGATGACATCCCGGATCACAGCAAACTCAGCTTGCACTTTCACTTTCCGAAGGTGTTCGGCAGTCTTCTCGGGCGTGCGATCAACCAGTTCGCGCACCCGATCGTATGGCAGATCCTCATGATTAGGATCCAGCCGTACGTCGGCATTGACAAAGTCATTTACGTTGGCGATATCGTCCCACGTATCGAATTCGTAGTAGCGCGATAATGCGTCTGCTACCTTATTCAAATGACCTTTGATATATCGTATATCAAAGTCAAATCTCGATAGATATTCCATCCATCGAGTCTCTCGTCCTGACAGTCTGCGCTGTCAACTATATCGATGTAAAAAATAGCTACCTGAAGTAGCTATCTTTCTCAGATATTTTGTGGTCAATTCTGACCCCAATAATAGAGGATGGCTACCTGAAGTAGCCCTCCTTAGACAGTGTACCCTATATGGCCACTGATCCTCATGCCGGAATAATGTATTCCAAGCTTGAGTTGAGGGAGGTGGTCTAGGTGATGTACCTTGGACCAGTTTACTTCGAGTATGTGTAATGATAGCTCGAACTATAGATGATGACGAACCAGGTGGTTCGTCTTCCCAACCGACATGTCATTGGTATAATTGGGATATATGTGGAGGCTGTTCATTCGAACAGCGCTCCTCGCTGGTCTGTCCAGTCCAGCGATCAACGGTTTTATCCGTACACCAGGGGCCCCATCGGTATGACGTGGTCCCTAGATTTTGTTGAGCGGGTTCATCCGCTTGCAGGGCACCTCTTACAGATGGTACCCTGCCCTGTCTAGGGGTAACAGGACGTGGATTACGTGCATCCCCATCAATTGACTTGTCTCGATCTGAGGCAGGTCTATCACGATCCTCATACGAAGACCTACTACCATCCGATGATGAATCAGATGGTTCATCTCCCGGACCGACACGTCGTCGGTAGGGCTGGGATGCTTGAGGCTGTTCATTCGAACGGCGCTCCTCGCTGGTCTGTGCAGTCCAGCGATTGACTACTGCATTGGTGCATGAGGGGCCCCATCAATACGACGTGGTCCCTACCTTTCCTGTTTCAAATGTTCGCGATGCGGATGTTGTATTCTCCCATACGGGAGGCGGGTTTTGCGCACGTTCATAGGCTCTATGGCGTGCTCGAGCTTGCGAGCTAGTCTCGTCGTCTTGACGAGGCTGACGCAAGCTCTGGTTTACTGCCTCCATCGTGGCTTCAGATGGGGGTAGTGCAACGTTCTCTGGATGCATAGAACGTCTACTACTGCGAGAGCATATACCGCTCTTGCGCTCCGCTTGGATAACGGTCTCCCATTTCTTGCGGATTGCTTCAAGTGCCTTTTGCACTTTGTTCTGATTCTTGAGCCATTAGGTCCAAAAGCGCATTGCGCTCCTCAACGGCAGAAATATTGCTGCAAGGGGCCTTCGGAATCGAAGGTCCCTCGTTGTGTTTCTTTTGCGCATGTCTGCTCTGACGTGCAGCCGATGAGAGTTCGGTCAACGAACTTTCGGACATCAACATTAACGTACCGCCGTCATTACGGCGGTTCTGGGGCGCGCCAAGTATTCCTGGCACGCTCGGGCATACTGATGTCCTCAGTATGTCATCAGTGGATGTGTGTGTGATGTCGATAGCCTCCCGCTTTCGACAAGCTTCCGATAATGTACTAGTGACACTAGTATTGTCATTATGGACTGTCCGAGCTGTCGATTTGACATCTCGGGCTGAATAACTATTATTGTTGTGATATAATAGTCCTTGAGTAATGCGCTCAGGTTTTGCTGAGCGCTGGGGATAGCTAGGATGGCGATGTTTGCCTTCCTCTACAGGTGTGATATACTTCACACCACTACTATGGCTTTGGGCTGTTGTATCAACAGCCTGAACTGATTTTTGGTCATGTCTACGACGTGACCGCGTGTCGTGTGTGGGGTAGGGCGGTCGAGAATCACTCTCGATGCCCTCACACAGATGAAACGTTACACGCTTCGTAGTCGAAGGTTTCGACGCCAACGTCGAGGGATGCCTAGACGCTGGTTGGGAATGCGATACTTCGCGTTCCCTCCTGCAATGACAAGATTTATTCTTGACATCAGGTTTTATAGTCGGGGATCCCATCGTGACTACGATGGGTTCCTGTGTGCATCTGGCTTCATGAACGGACGTTCGTGGGCTTGAGGAACACTCACGTCGAGCATATTCGCATTCTCGAACATGCTCCTGGCGACCATATCCATGGTCGGCGCCCCAACGTTCCCGGATGGGAATATCAGCACAACAGTTTGTGCACTTATAGGGGATTGGTTCTCGATGCTTTCGAGATCCATACTGAGGGTTCTCATGTAACTGAGCACCTTCTGGACGAGCATATTCTGCTCTAGAATCACTATACCCTCTGGGGAGGGTACTAGCTGCCTGCTTAGAATGTCTCTGAGCATCAGACTGACCAGGTGATGACCTGGCAGTAGCAGTAAAGTTCTCAGACTTCTGAGTACTCTTCAGAGGACTAGATCCTCTTCTATTAGAAGAGTATTCTCTATGGAGACTGCCCTTTGGGTACTGAGGAAATTCCTCAGTACTATACTGCCCCATTGATGATGTGGCAGTCCTACCAGAGTGTCCAGACTTCTGGGCACCCTTATAGAGTCTATAATCTACTCTACTAGGAGGGGATTCTCTATTGAGAATGCCCTCTAAATGCTGAGGATATCCCTCAGCATTATACTGCCTCATTGATGATGTGGCAGTCAGAACAGTCCCTAGGACAGGTGCTGTTCTATGTAAGGAAGCTAGGGTTGCTCCAGGGGGGTTATCTGGTGCATCTTCACCAGACCAATGGGATAGCATGGTGCCAGTTCTGCCACCATGCTTGGAGGGAGAGGTAGAGTAGGTAAAAAGTGGCATTTTTCAATACCAATTGAAAGAGTATTCAAAAAAATGTAAAGGTTGGTATGGGGGGGTTGGTAGACCTAGTATACTTAACACTCCAAAGCTGAATACAACCACTAATTGGATTGAATGAAGCTACACAAAGTGACACAAGTAAAAGATCTAAGGAGGCTGATCAGGTGTTGGCTGGTTAACCACCAGCCAACAGCCTCCAAAATAAACAAGGACAAACATCGCCACTATGATATCTGCCTGTAGGGGGTAGCACCCCTTACATTGTCTGACTGCCCTCACGGGTGACTGTGGCGGAGCTGGTTGTGCAGACAGTGGTCGAGGTACTGTTTTCAACGTTGGCACGATGCTATGCATCATGCAGTCCACATAGCGTACTTTTGAGGATGCTTGTTTCAGCTTCGCGAGCTTTATTGCTCTTTATGTTCTGTTAGGCGTAGAGGTTTAGTTTACATTTCAGTTTGTATTCGTAACACCAGACTGCTATCAGGCACCGGGATATAAATAATTTGATCAAAAAAAAAAAAAAAAAAACATTCTCAAACGCATCAATAGTAGTACCATTCAAATATCCACAATTATCATTGATAGTGGCAGTAAACAAGACTTTACTATTCTTTGAAAATTCCATAGTGCGTTTAGAAATCAAAACATCAAACTCCTTTTTTTTTTTTTTTTTTTTTTCTATCAAATTATTTATATCCTGGTGCCTGGTAGCAGTCCAGTGTTACTAATGCAAAGAAAAAGTAAACTAAAACCTCAAACGTCTAACGGTATGTAGAGGGCGATAACGCTCATGAAGCTAAAACAAGCGTCCTCAAAAGTATGCTACGTGGACCGTGCGGTGCATAGCACTGCACCACCATCGAAAACAGTACCTCGACTACCATCCACACAACCGGCTCCGCCACAGTCGCTTGCGAGGGCAGTCAGACGAGGGTCCCATGCCAAGAGACCCAACTTAGTCTGGTGACTGAAGGCACTGACTACCAATTGGCATCAAATTGCTGTTTTCTGAGGTATGGCTGGTCCGGGGAAAGCCGGACCTGAAGCCGAAGACCGCCCTGTGCAACGTCGCATCTCCAAAAGGAGCTGGCGCACATGTTGGGCTGAGGGCCTACTCATGGCGGGCGCTCTCTGATCGTTCCCTCTGGGAAGGCAAATGTTGTAGGGAAGATGAGAATGAACTCAAGGAAACAGTGACCATCAAAGCAATCATGCAGGATGTGAATCCGGCCCTCCTCATAGAGGGGGCAGTAATTGATGATGTGGTGGTGGGTCTCAAAGGCACCACACCAGCAACAGATGTCATCACCTGACAGACCAAAGTGAGACTGATACGCCCCAATTGGGGCATGGTTTGTGATTGCGCGGGTAAAGCACACCACAATGGGTGGCCTCCTGTGATGCAAGAGAGTGAGCCAGGGACCGCCCTTGGTGGCCATTGGCTGGAGAGGTTTACCCCTCATAGTGAGCAGGTAGAAATTACGGCCCTGGTACTTTGGGGTGTGGAACAGGCAAACCTACTCCTCCTCTGCCACATCAGAAGTGAGAGCAAGTGCCACATTGAGTGTGCACTTGGGATGACAGCCCAAAGAGGGATGTGACTCTGTCACAGCCTCATGAGCCTCGAGATGAGGGCCCCATCACATCTTCGACAGGACATAGTGAAATGAGATGACCCAGCCTGGATCGGCTGAAAGCCATTCTCAGAGAGCAGAACATGCTGTGATCGACCGCAACTGCCCTGAATGGACACTGGCATCCAACAACAAGTTGATGGATGCCAGTGAGTCAGTGAACATGTGAACCTGCCATAGGTCAGGTGTCTGAAGAGCACTCACCACCCCCATAGAGAGGGCAATGAGCTCCATGTCGGGGGCAGTCGCCTTACTGGCAGCCACCTTTGAGCAGACACCCAGGCCTGGACCATGATAAACAATGCATGCTGTGACTGCCTGGAGGGTTTTGTCCTGAGGGACAGACCCATTGCAAGCAACTGAGATGCACTCAAATCGGTCCCACACAGATTTGAAAAGGCAGTTGAGCGCCTGTTTGTGAAGCTTGGCCACCTCCTTCCCTTTTGGGATGATGAGGTCAAGCTCAATCTGAGACTCGTAGAGGTCTCGAATGCGATTCCCCAGCCTAGCCTCTGAAGAGGTCAGGTCAAAGGTCTCATGAACAGTGTCATATGCAAGTGCGACATCTGTGAGAGGAGATGGAAACATGCGCAGAAGTGCAGGCACCACCCAGGCTGGTCTGGCTAGGGACATGGGGTGAGAGACCTCCACACCATCATCTGGTGACCACCCCAAAAGGCGAATTGTCGGATGTTGCTTGTAGAGCGTGTTATGACAATGGATGCTCCTGTGAGAGAGCTTCCGGAGGTGAAGATGGATGGGGAGAAGGCCAGCAATGGTCTCCATGGCCCTGCTGGTGGTAGTGCGGAAAGCACCAAGGATCCACAGGGCAGCCTTTCGCTGCATCTGTGAGTACATTTTGAGGATGCTCTTGATCCAGGCACCCTCATAATACCATAAGCAACTGCTGTATGTTGCCACCAGAAGAACGCATGTGCAATAGAGGAGATGCCGCTGCTCGGCGTTCATACCCCTGATTGAATTACCAAGCATCTTCATTGACAAAACCATCTTGAGGGCCTTGGTGGAATAAAAGCACACATGCTCAGTAAAGCAGAGTGCATGATCAAAATAGAAGCCCAGATACCTCCAAAAGGGTTTGGGCTTCAGTGGGGAATCTCCAGTGAAGGGAGCAAAACCAAGGTCTACTGATGGATTCTCATCCCTCGGGTTCCTGGAGAAATGGAACACCTTGTTCTTTGAGTGTTTGAGAGCCAACCCAAGGGTGGAAACAAGGCAGCTAACCACCCCATACTGCTCCCTGATTTTAATGAGATTCTCCTCCCATGTTTGCAGGAAATATGAATTGCAAGAAATATGAAATGCAAGAAATGCAGATTGCAGGAAATATAAGTTGCAAGAAATATGAAATCCATGAAATCCAACTTGTGTGAAATCCAACTTGCAGGAAATATGAAATGCAAGAAATGCAGATTGCAGGAAATATAAGTTGCATGAAATATGAAATGCAAGAAATGCAAATTGCAGGAAATATGAAATACATGAAATATGAAATGCATGAAATCCAACTTGTGTGAAATGCAACTTGCAAGAAATATGAAATGCAAGAAATGCAAATTGCAGGAAAATATGAGTTGCAAGAAATGCAGATTGTAGGAAATATGAAATACATGAAATATGAAATGCATGAAATCCGACTTGTGTGAAATGCAACTTGCAAGAAATATGAAATGCAAGAAATGCAAATTGCAGGAAAATATGAGTTGCAAGAAATGCAGATTGTAGGAAATATAAGTTGCAGGAAATATGAAATGCAAGAAATGCAGATTGCAGGAAATATAAATTGCAAGAAATATGAAATGCATGAAATCCAACTTGTGTGAAATGCAACTTGCAAGAAATATGAAATGCAAGAAATGCAAATTGCAGGAAAATTTGAGTTGCAAAAAATGCAGATTGTAGGAAATATAAGTTGCATGAAATATGAAATGCAAGAAATGCAAATTGCAGGAAATATAAAATGCATGAAATGCAACTTGTGTAAAATGCAACTTGCAGGAAATATGAATTGCAGGAAAATGAAATGCAACTTGCAGGAAATATGAAATACATGAAATATGAAATGCATGAAATCCAACTTGTGTGAAATGCAACTTGCAGGAAATATGAAATGCAAGAAATGCAAATTGCAGGAAAATATGAGTTGCAAGAAATGCAGATTGTAGGAAATATAAGTTGCAGGAAATATGAAATGCAAGAAATGCAAATTGCAGAAAATATAAGTTGCAAGAAATATGAAACATATGAAATCCAACCTGCATGAAATATGAAATACATGAAATCCAACTTGTGTGGGAAATGCAACTTGCAGGAAATATGAATTGCATGAAATATGAAATGTCTAAATCAGACTTTGATGATGTTCCAGACTTGTGCCCTGACTCTGATGATGATGACAATGATGAAGTTTACAAGGGCTATATCCCTGATATGAGCCCTAAGTCAGACTCAGAATCAGATTTAGAGTCCAATACAGCAACAGACATGGAGGCAGACCCCATGGAGGAAGGTGATCATATATTTGTGACAACTCTCTTTAGTTACCTGACTGCTGAGGAGATCCAAGCAAGTCAGATGACATTTCAATGCCTAGCAGAGGCCTTTGCATTCTCCAAAGCATTATTTGATGAGCTTCCAGACCAAAAGCAATGGGATCATGCAATTGGACTCAAACCAGGCTCTACTCTGAGTGTATGCAAAGTCTATCCCCTTGCCCTGAATGAACAGTTGGAGCTTGATGTGTTTTTGGAGGAGAATCTCAAGTCTGGTCATATCTGGCCCTTGAAATCTCCCATGGCATCTCTGGTCTTCTTTATCAAAAAGAAGGACAGTTAAGTTCCCTCTGGTTAGTGCAGAATTACTGGACATTGAATGCCCTGGTGAAGAACTGCTACCCTCTTCCCCTTATCTCTGAGCTCATTAATAACCTCTGGGGTGCACAATATTTCACCAAATTGGATGTCTGGTGAGGCTACAATAATGTCCACATTAAGGAGGGAGATGAGTAGAAGGCAGCATTTCAGACAAACCATGGGCTCTTTGAGCCATTGGTTATGTTTTTCAGACTTACCAATAGTCCAGCCACCTTTCAGACAATGATGAATGACATCTTCCATAATCTTATAGCAGAAGGGGTTGTTTGTATATACCTCAACACTATCCTTATCTACACTAAAACCCTTGAGGAGCATTGTTGCATCACTTGTCTCATACTGGACTGTCTCCATGAATACTGCTTGTTCCTGAAGCCTGAGAAATGCAAGTTCAAAAGGATGGAAATTGAATATCTCAGACTTGTCATATCTCACAGAATGGTATCCATGGACCCAGTGAAAGTGGCCAGAGTTGCAGAGTGGCCAACTCTGAAAAACAAGAAGGAGGTACAGTCATTCCTCAGCTTTACCAATTTCTACTGACAGTTTATCCAGGATTTCTCACATCATGTGTGACCTCTCTTTGACCTTATGGCCAAGGATACTATGTGGGTGTGGGGACCTGCACAGCAGGATGCCTTTGACACCCTCAAGCATGCCATTACCTCCAAGCCTGTTCTCATATTTCTGGATGATGGCTGACCCTTCCAGGTAGAAGCAGACAGTTCAGACTTTGCCATGGGAGCAGTATTGTCTCAATAGTCTCCAGAGGATGACAAATGGCATCTGGTTGCATTCTACTCAAAGAGCCTGAATGTAGTCAAGCAGAATTACAAGATCCATAACAAGGAGATGCTTGCAATTATCTGTTCACTTGAGGAGTGGAGGCATTTCCTGGAGGGTACATAACACCAGATTGAGATCCATACTGACCACAAGAAACTCCAGTATTTCTTGACTGCCAAGAAGCTCAATTAATGGCAGGCAAGGTGGTCTTTGTATCTTGCCAACTTCGATTTTGTGTTGCATCATTGCCCTGGACAGACCATGGGCAAGCCCAATGTGCTGTTCCACCACCCAGATCACAGAGACAGGAGTTCTGACAATACAGACATTGTGTTGCTCAAACCAGAGTTCTTTGCTATCCATGCTCTAGAAGGTCTGGCCCCTGTAGATGAGGAGAAACAGATTCTGTAGGACATCCATTGGGGGAACAGAGGGAACATGCATGAGGACATTGTGGCCAAGGCTGCTGCCATTTTGAAGTCTGCACATTCCAGAGTTTGGTCAGTGAATAGTGCAGAGTGGGCAGAGGAGCAGGGAGTTCTCACATTCCATGGTCAAATCTATGTTCTCAATGACCCAGACCTGCGGTGTTGAATTGTTAAACTCCATCATGACTCCTGTGTCACCAGACATCCAGGTTGCTGGAAGATGTTGGAGTTGGTATCCCAGAACTATTGGTGGCCACAGATGTCCTGGTATATCAGCTCCTACACCAGCACCTGTGACCTCTGTCAATGGACAAAAGTCTGGAGATAGGCTCTGATGGGTAGGCTGCACCCATTGCCCATTCTGGAGGGTCACTAGAACATTATGTCCATGGATTTCATTGTGGAACTCCCAGAGAGTCATGGGTACAATGTGGTGATGGTGGTGGTGGATTCTGTGGGAAAGCAAGCACATTTTATTCTGACACACACCACCTGTACTGCAATGGGTGCTGCAAACCTCTACCACAAGAATGTCTGGAAGTTGTATGGACTTCTGGATGCATTCATCTCCGATCACAGGCCACAGTTTGTTGCAGAGTTTACCTGTGAGCTTTATCGCCTTCTTGGCATCAAGCTTAGCACCTCTATAGCATACTACCTCCAATCCAATGGTCAGACAGAGTGTGTCAATCAGGAGTTGGAGCAGTATCTCTGGGTTTTCTACAATGAGCAGCAGGATGACTGGAATGATCTCCTATCAGAAGTGGAGTTCTAGTACAACAACCATGTGCACTCAGCAACCAAGTACACCCCATTCATGCTTGACACTGATCAGAATCCGTGCATGGGCTTCAAACCCCATCCCTGGAATTCAAATAATGAGTCAGCCAACAAGTTCTTTGACTGCATGAAGTTGGCACAAGAGGAGGTGAAGGCAGCACTTGTCAAGGCAAAGGATGACATGGCCAAGTACTATGACCAGCATTGCACTCTGGCTCTGGAATACAAGCCTGGAAATCATGTATACTTGGATGCCTCTGACATTTATACTACTCAGCCATCCAAGAAACTTTTCCATTACTATCTTGGACCATATATCATTGAATACCAGATCAGCCCTCTTGCCTACCAACTCTGCCTCCCTTGTGCCATAAACTGTCTCCACCCAGTGTTCAATGCTATGAAACTCCACCCTGCTCTGCTGGACCCCATCCTCTGTCACTGTGCATGTCTGCCTCCACCTCTGACTCTGGTTGATGACAAGGAGGAGTACAAAGTAGAGGAGATCTTGGACAGCCACATCTTCCATCACAAGCTGCAGTACAAGGTCAAGTGGCAAGGGTATGGCTATGAGGAGGCTTCCTGGAAGCCTATGGTGAACTTGTCACATTCCTGCAACCCCACCCACAACCTCCATCAGCATCATCCAGATGCTCCACATCAAGTCCAGGGGATGTATGTTGTAGATCCCATGGTGCATCAAAGCGCTGCACTCTAAGGGGAGGTGATGCAAGGGGACACTATCTTATTCCGTTATCACATTCCTTTTCCCCTACACTCATTACATATATTTACTTCTAGATATGACATCTCCAGATGAACCCCACCTCCAATAGCCATTGATGTCCCCAACTCTGAAGTCCTGCCTTGTCAGACTTCAGACTTTGGCCCTCAGAATGCCATGTGTGTCAGCTCATCCTTTTGCCTCTGCACCACAGTATAGGGGGTCTATAACTATACAGTTTATCAGACACCAGACCATATATACAGGATGCATCTGGCAGAGAGACCCTTAGATTTGTTCTCTTTAGATCTCCCCTTTGCCAGATGCATTGTTCCCAGTATCTACCATAGTTTGTCTAATAAACTTTGGATTTCCCCTTTGCCAGTCTTGTACAAGCCTACAAGCCTTTAAGGGTCACCCTTACAGGAGCATCTCTTTTTCATCCTTGCATCCTTCCACAATATGATTTTTTGGCATAGGAAGAACTAATTGCTCAAAACATATCTCTGTAAAGTATAGTGAGCATGCTACACCTTGATATGCTGCAAAACAATGATGGGTGTCTGCACAGCCACTCTGGCATTACCCTAACAAATTGCAAAGTGTTGAACTTTGCAGCTGGCCCACTCAGTGTAAAGAGCCATTGACATGATTTCATTTCTCAAGAATTTGTTCCCACAATAAGCATATTTTATTGTATCTCTGTGAGTGGTATTGTTACTGACTCTTGACCATGATAAATGCAATCTGTCTCTGCTAGATGTTAGTAAAGGAGATTAGCAAAACATCCTTGATGAACCAGCAACAAACAGGGTAAATGACATGTCCACTGCATCTCCTTGCAACACTAATGTTCGAAGCAGGTGACTTGAGTTCTATATCACATTTGTTCACCCTCAACAGTATATAGCAATCCCTTATATATTCAACTAGGCTAGGATGACCAACTTAGCCTTGTGTATACCTCCTTGAATAGAAATCATGTTGTCTTCTGATACATGACAGGGCTGTGAAGTTGCTGCATGCCTTGTTCAGCACATACTCATTGTGATGATGAGCAGCACAATGAGTATATCTTTAAGTACATCTTGGGAATATATACAAAGAATTAATTAATTTGTTTATTTTAGGATGAATCCTGTATTCTATATTAAGTTCATTCCAGGATATACAAAGGGTAAATCTCAAGATGCACTCAAAGACATACTCAAAGTATATTCATAGATGTACCTAAAGATGTACTTTGGGTTTTTCTTAAGATGCACTCAGGAAGAACTTTGTGTTTATTCCAGGTTTATAAAAATCTATAGTTTAAGGGTATTTAAATCTAAACTTTAGATTGCACAAAAACAATATTTTAAATGGTACATCTCAAGATGTACCAGGTGATGCCAGCAGTGATATGAAATGCAAGAAATGCAAATTGCAGGAAATATGAGTTGCAAGAAATATGAAATGCAAGAAATGCAGATTGCAGGAAATGCAACTTGCGGGAAATATGAGTTGCAAGAAATATAAAATGCATGAAATACAACTTGTGTGGAGTGCAACTTGCAGGAAATATGAATTGCAAGAAATATGAAATGCAAGAAATGCAGATTGCAGGAAATGCAACTTGCATGAAATATGAATTGCAGGAAAATGAAATGCATAAAATGCAACTTGTGAAATGCAACTTGCATGAAATATGAAATGCAAGAAATGCAAATTGCAGGAAATATAAGTTGCAGGAAATATGAAATACAAGAAATGCAGATTACAGGAAATGCAACTTGCATGAAATATGAATTGCAGGAAAATGAAATGCATAAAATGCAACTTGTGAAATGCAACTTGCAGGAAATATGAAATGCATGAAATCCAACTTGTGTGAAATGCAACTTGCAGAAAATATAAATTGCAGGAAAATGAAATACAAATTGCAGGAAATGCAGATTGCAGAAAATGCAGACTGCAAGAAATATAAATTGTGTAAGTGGATACTATCATTTTCCACTATCACATTCTTTTTCCTCTACACTTGTTACATATACTTACTTCTAGATATGGCATCTCCAGATGAACCCCACCTCTGATGTCCATCTCCATCATTATCAACTCCAAGTCTTCCCTTGTCAGACTTTGGACTTTGGCCCTTGGACTGCCATATGTAGTGGCTCAATGTTGCACCATCTGCCACATGATAGGGGGTCTACAACTGTACAGTTTATCAGCCACCAGATTGTATATAGTATTTGAAAGTCTGGTTGGGTTTGGTCTTTTGACCCAAATCTCCAAGGACTGAACTGCAACCAGCCCCTGAGGCCAAAAAATGGCAGCAACTGCAACTGAACTGATAACAACCAGTCTTTTGCAGTTGTGACTGGTTGTGCAACTGGTCAACCATCAACCTGGCACAGCTATCATTCCAGACAATCTGGTTCCTTGAGAGCTTCAAATTGAGTCCTGGTTCATAGAAATCAGATAAGAATTGACTAAGTTATTGAGGTATCAATGTTACTATCAATTTCATTGTAAGCAACAACTATATTGGCCATAACTCCATCAATTCTGGCCTGATTTGATTGTACCAAGGCTCAAATTCATGGGAAAATATGTGGATATATTATACATATAATGCACAACCATGGCTGGTCACAACCAGTCACACAACTGCAAAAAACTGCAACGGACTGCAGTCTTTTGTGTTTCAATCTGCTCCAACTCAACCTGAAGTCCAGTTGTTATTAGTTGTGGTCTAGTTGAGTTGCAGTCTTTTCTGGTCTTCACAACTGGACCTTTAAACACTAGTCAGACATAAATAGCATCTTGAGAACCCTCCAGCTCAGATGATCTGGGCCAGCTGACAGGTTGAAATACTTCCTGAGCACATTCCAAAGCTCAACCCTACTAAACACCATCCAATTATGGATGGGCCTTTCAGGAAGGTCATCCAGAATGGTCAGATCAATCAGCCTGTCAGATGCAGAGTTGTAAGTGGAGTGCAACACATCCCACAACTGTGGAAGTGATGTGCAAGGCACCCTGTCCTTCAGGATGGCCTTATACACCAGAAGCAAGCGCACCTTGGTCCATTTCATGAGGTCCCAAGGTTGCATCTTCGTAAAAGCCACTTCATGAATGTGAGAATCATAAAATCAGTGTTTCATTACCTGGACAAGCTGTCAGTATTCTGTATATGCCTCCAGAAGCCTACTAGCCTGATATTCCAAAGTCCCCAAAGTCATCTTCTCTGATCTGAAAGCGACACACCCCATCACCAAAGAAGGTAATAGGCAATGCAATTGAAAGAGAAGCATGATCTGAAAGGAGCATCTCATCTTCCAAAACATCATAAACAAGTCCTGCTAGAGCATCCTCAGGCAGAAACATGAGATCAATAACTGATGGCCTATGGCTGTTGATCTGAGGGAAGCGCATAGGGGAGTGATGCTCCCTGTTACTAACTACAACCCTGAGCCTCATGGCAACATTGATCAGGGTGTCAGCCATGTGATTATTATTCGGGTAATCTGGATCCCAGATCTGCAAATGGCAGTTGAAGTCCTCCCCCATGTATTCCAACTGTGGGAGGTGATCAATGTTGTCTAACAGCCAACAAATGGCTGTCAAGTCATCATCAGAGTAGATGTTGAGCAAGTTGATGGGGATGTCACCATCTGCCTGAAATGTAACCAGCAGGATATCCCTGTTTTTTCTTTTTTTTTTCTAAATCAAATTATTTATATCCTGGCACCTGATAGCAGTCTGGCATTATGAATACAAGATGAAACGTAAACTAAACCTCAAACATCTAACAGTACATAGAGGGCGATAAAGCTTGCAAAGCTGAAACAAGCATCCTCAAAAGTACGCTACATGGACCGCGCAGTGCGTAGCACCATGCCACTGTCAAAAACGGTAACTCGACTACCGTCCGCACAACTGGCTCCGCCACAGTCGCCCGCGAGGGCAGTCAGACGAGGGTCCCGTGCCAGGGGACCCAACTTAGTCTGGTGACTGAGGGCACCGACTACCAATCAGCATCAAATTGCTGCTTCCCGAGGTAAGGCCGGTCTGGGGAAAGCCGGACCTGAAGCTGAAGACCGCCCTGTGCAATGCCGCGTCTCCAAAAGGAGTCAGCGCACATGTTGGGCTGAGGGCCTGCTCATGGCGGGTGCTCTCTGATCGTCCCCTCTGGGAAGGCAAACGTCGTGGGGAAGACAAGAATAAACTCAAGGAAACGATGACTGTCAAAGCGATCACACGGGATGCGAATCCGGCCCTCCTCGTAAAGGGGGCAGTGATTGATAATGTGGTGGCGGGTTTCAAAGGCACCACACCAGCAACAGATGTCATCATCTGACAAACCAAAGCAAGACCAATAAGCCCCAATTGGGGCATGGTTCGTGATTGCGCGGGTAAAGCACGCCACAATGGGCGGCCTCCCGTGATGCAATAGAGTGAGCCAGGGACCACCCTTGGTGGCTGTTGGCTGGAGCAGTTTACCCCTTAGTGTGAGTGGGTAGAAGTTGCGGCCCTGATACTTTGGGGTGTGGAACAGGCGAACCCATTCCTCCTCCGCCACATCGGACGCGAGAGCAAGCGCCACATTGAGTGTGCGCTTGGGATGACAGCCCAACGAGGGATGTGACTCGGTCGCAGCTTCATGAGCCTTGAGATGGGGGCCCCATCGCATCTTCAACAGGACGTAATGAAAAGAGACAACTCGGCCAGGGTCGGCTGACAGCCACTCTCAGAGAGCTGAGCATGCCGTGATCAAGCGCAACTGCCCAGAATGGACACTGGCATCCAACAACAAGTTGACGGATGCTGGTGAGTCGGTGAACACGTAAACCTGCCATAGGTCAGGTGTTTGAAGAGCACTCACCACCCCCATTGAGAGGGCAATGAGCTCTGCATTGGGGGCGGTCGCCTTGCCGGCAGCCACCTTCAAGCAGACGCCTGGGCCTGGACCATGATACACAATGCATGCCGTGACCGCCTGGAGAGTCTTGTCCTGGGGGACAGACCCATTGCAAGCGACTGAGATGCACTCGAATCAGTCTCGCATGGACTGGAACAGGTGGTCAAGCACCTGCTTGTGAAGCTTGGCCACCTCCTTCCCTTTCAGGATGACGAGGTCAAGTTCGATCTGGGCCTCGTAGAGGTCCTGAATGCGATTCCCAGGCCTGGCCTCCAAAGAGGTTGGGTCAAAGGTCTCGTGAATGGTGTTATATGCCGGTGCGACATCCGTGAGAGGAGATGGATACATGCACAGAAGTGCAGGCACCACCTGGGCTGGTCTGGTCAGGGACATGGGGTGAGAAACTTCCACACCATCATCTGGTGACCACCTCAAAAGGCGAATTGTCAGATGTTCAGATGCTGCTTGTAGAGTGTATTATGACGGTGGATGCTCCTGTGAGAGAGCTTCCAAAGATGAAGATGGATGGGGAGAAGACCAGCAATGGTCTCCACGGCCCCACCTGTGGTGGTGCGAAAGGCACCAAGAATCTACAAGGCAGCTTTGCACTGCATCTGTGAGTATATTTTGAGGATGCCCTTAATCTGGGCGCCCTTGTAATACCACAAACGACTGCCATATGTTGCCACCGGAAGCATGCATGCATGATAGAGGAGACGCCACTGTTCGGCGTTCATACCCCTGGTAGAGTTACCAAGCATCTTCATCGACAGGACAGTTGTGAGAGCCTTGGTGGAGTAGAAGTGCACATGCTCGGTAGAGTGAAGCACGCGATCAAAATAGAAACCCAAATACCTCCAAAAGGGTTTGGGTTTCAGTGGGGAATCCCTGGTGAAGGGAGCAAAACCAAGGTCCACCAGTGGATTCTCATCCCTTGGGTTCCTGGAGAAATGGAACACCTTGTTCTTCAAGTGTTTGAGAGCCAACCCAAGGGCAGACACAAGGCGGCTAACCACCCTGTACAGTTCCCTGAGCTTGATGAGATTTTCCTCCCATGTTTTCAACTGGACAATGATCATGCCGTCATCCACATACGAAATAAGAGTGCCATGGCAGACATCCACCACGAGCTGGAAAAGGCACATAACGGGCACCATACAGATTGCCAACAGGACCAGAGACAGGGCAGAGCCCTGTCCCACTCCCACATCAGCTTGGCACAGGTGAGAGGTGTCAGCCCCCCACTTGTACCAGGTAGACCGGCCTACCAAGTAAGACTGGAAAAATTTCACAACCTCTGCGGGAAACCCAAGATGGATCATGATGGCAATCAACACGTCATGGTTGATAGAAGGAAAGAACTGAGTGAGATCGAACACGATCACACTCGTCTTGAGCTTCCAGGCCCAGCCAGCCCATATGAGATGAGTCAGGTAGAGCCCCGCATCCTCCATAGAGTGTTGCTTGACGCCACCAAACTGATTGGGATGAAAAATCCCATGTTTGAGTGCCTCGAACTGCAGGCGGTTAGCCAGCATCTTCTCAGCGAGTTTGCCAAGGGTGTTCAGGAGCACAATGGGCCTGAACATCTTCGGCGTTGAGTAATTTGGTTTGCCAGGTTTCGGGATGATAACCAAGACCGACTTCTTGAAGTACGCTGGCCAATACCCAACCCGAAGGCAGGCATTGACAAGGGTGAGAAACTTGTCTGCTGCATCATTGTCAGATGAAAATAGCATCTTGAGAACCTGCCAGCTCAGATGATCTGGGCCAGGGGCTGACAGGTTGGAACACTTCCTGAGCACGTCCTGGAGCTCAACCCTACTAAACACCACCCACTCACGGGGGGCCCTTTCGGGAAGATCATCCAAGACAGTCAGGTCAATGGGCCTGTCAGATGCAGAGTTGTAGGTGGAATACAAGGCATCCCACAACTGCGGTAATGACGTACAGGGCTCCCAATCACAGGATATCCCTGTGATCAACAATATCTGTCTGAAACACCAGGTGCAGATGCTCCAAGTGCTTCGAAACAAATGTCATGACCTGTGGGACATCATTGTCCTTGTGTGGCCTCCAAAAGAAACACACCCACTCTGGGTGGGTTGGAGCCCTGATGACTGGAGTGACTTCCCTATCCAAAGTAGAAACAGTGTGGCAGATGAGCCACCATGGCAGCTCTTGAATACATACAATGTCAACTAAGTTCTCCTTAGTCTCTACTATGGTGGAAACTAAGTCATAATTCTTTGCTACATTCTGACTTAGTATATTAAGTGTCCATAATGGTCCTTCAACCATTCTGAGTCACTGTGCTGTCTACCACCTTCTTAGACCTAGGGAAAACATCAGCAGGAAGTCTGAGTGGCCCAGGGGACTGTTGACACACCTCATTGTGTTCATAGTAAGCCATAATCTGCTCATGATTAAACCAGTTTTTCCAGAAGTGGCACTTTGTGGAATCAGCAGCGTAAGCCCCCCTGCAGTTGACGCAACGGTTGGGGTGGGGACAAGGATTGCCCATGAGAGTCACAGCAATGGGAGGCTGGGCCTTGGGCTGTGCCTTACAGCATGACCCTAGGACCTGGTGATACTCTGCACCATGCAGACCCCCACACTTCAAACATATGTAACCCTGATTGAGGCACAGGCACTTGACGTGGCCTCACCACATGCAGTGGGGACACAGGGGGACACCAGCGTGCCTCTCAGCAGCGTGAATGAAGCAGCTGTAACTGTAAACAAGGACTCGTTTACCCTCCAACTGCTTGAGGTTGGACCCCTTCTTGGAGTCCCAAATATCAAACCACATGGTCACAGAGTCTGAGAACTTGAAGTTCCAGACTACCTGCAGGCACATGGCCAGGGGGAAAGAGGAGAGGATCATGTCCCTCATGAAGATCTCTTCTATCTTTGAGACAGTAAGAACATTCTCCTTCTTGTTGCCATAGCAGAAGGGAGCGAAAACAATCTTGCGGTAGGACTGTGACTGAGGAATCATGGCCCAGGTGGTAGTCCCCTTTGGGTATGCCTTGGTGGCCCAGGTGGAGATGGTGGCAAGGTCTGCTGTTGACAGAGGCCAAGTAAGATCAACCAACCACCCACCATTGATGGGTGAGACAGCCAAGGCACATACCAAGTGCTTGTCAGTGACAAGACTCTGGTTGATGGTCTCCATGAGGTGCTCTGGCACCAGTGCATGCTCCTCAGAAGAGTAAACAAGGGCCTGCTTACAGCTAGGCCCAGGGGTAGTAGACTTGATCTTCTTCTGCAGGAGGGCAGAAGTGTAAGGGTGACCCTCAAAGGCTTGTAGGCTCATACAAGACTAGCAAAGGGGAAATCCAAAGTATATTAGATACTGGGAATGACACACCTGGCAAAGGGGAAATCCAAAGAGAACAAATCTAAGGATCCCTCTGCCAGATGTATCCTGTATATACGATCTGGTGGCTGATAAACTATATAGTTATAGGCCTCCTATACTGAGGAGCAGAGGTGAAACGATGAGCTGACACACATGGCATTCTGAGGGCTGAAGTCTGGAGTCTGATGAAGCAGGACTTCGGAGTTGGTGGCAGGGAAGGCCAGTGGAGTTAGCAATGTCTGGAGATGTCATACCTTGAAGTAAATATGTATAATGAGTGTAGGGAAAAAGGAATGTGATAATGGAATGAGATAGTGTCCCCTTACAAGAAGACCCAGAGGGAGAGCTGGTGCACACTTGTGCATTCCAATGAAGTTCTATGATGTCAGCTGGCATGAGAGCCAGAAACAGGCAGGAGAGGTTAGCTATGTTGGCAGCAACAGAGCTGGGCTGGCCTCTTCCCCTCTTGCAAGGGTCAGCAGGTGCAGCATAAATAGATCTGCCTTGGACCAACATCTGGGGAGTGGCAGTCACCTTGGCAAAAGTGCCCTTGGGAAGCAGGCAAGTGGCCTAGTTCACAGTAGGGGAAGGCCCAGGGTCCCTTGCCTTGCCTTTCCCTTTCAGGTCAAGGCAGGCAGCAGGAGCATGGGGTTTGACAGGGGCCCAAAGGTCACAAAAGACCAGGGGGGCAGTCTGCTGTCAAATAGGCTCAGGATTATGGGGAGGCATAGGAGCCCCCAGAATGATGATGTTGGAGCGGGGTGCTCCAGGAACTAGGTTCCCAAAGCCATCCCAAAGGGCAGTGAACCTCCTCATCAAATCAAGCCCTGCCTGATAAGCGAGTTTGAATTCATCAGAATCACACAAGGCAGTCTCCACAGTGGTAGCAGCAGCCCTCAGCAACTGAGAAAACAGACCAGAGGTAAGACCAGCAAGGCTGATCTCACCTATGGCAAGGGAGAATGTCATTGGGAATAACATCGCCTGTCTGGCCCAACATATTGAGCCAGGAGTCGATGGTGTGGAGGGTGCAGATGACCATGATGGCATCTGTGTGGACTGAGTCAGTAGTGCCAATAAGGGCAAGACCAACCTTGTTGTGCACAACTCCTTGAACATCAGCATCTTGGTACAGGGGGTACTGAGACTGAGACAGGGCTGACAACTCATGAAAGAAGTCAGGTCCAGCATCCTCTGATAGGTCATCAGGGGCCCTCTCCTTGCTCCTGTGGTGCTTGGAGGTAGGGGTGAAGCCAGTGAGAGAGGGTGATTGGCCTCTCTTGGAGGTGGTGAAAATGTCGTCATTGATGGCCATTGGAGTGGCAGCTGTGTGCAGCTGAGGGGTGGTGCTCACTAGGAAGTGAGCTGGACCAGGATTGGGCTCATCTATTGCCCAATCACCAGGGCAAGAGGGGGAGGAAGAGGAAGGAGTCAACACAGAAGGTCTTGTCAGCTTGACCACTGCTGACAACATTGTCAATTGCTGAGACCCAGGGGCAGCCGCCAATGGATGGTGACTGCCCCTAGAAGCTGCCTGCTGTGAGGCAGAAGAGGATGACATAGGAGAAAAGGACTTTGCTCACTGTTCAAGGTATTGGTGGTGGTGGTTTCCAGAAAAGGAAGGTATTTGTGAAAGCTGTCCAGGCATTGGCAGCAGCATGGGACAAGCCCTAAGCCATGGCCTCAATAGCATTAGGAGAACCAAGGTCCCCCCAATCAAGGGCTCTGAAGCCACCATGAAGGTGATCTACAAAGTCCCCAAAATCATCTTCTTTGATATATCTATGAATATACTTTGAGTATGTCTTTGAGTGCATCTTGAGATTTACCCTTTGTATATCCTGGAATGAACTTAATATAGAATACAGGATTCATCCTAAAATAAACAAATTAATTAATTCTTTGTATATATTCCCAAGATGTACTTAAAGATATACTCATTGTGCTGCTCATCATCACAATGAGTATGTGCTGAACAAGGCATGCAGCAACTTCACAGCCCTGTCATGTATCAGAAGACAACATGAGTTCTATTCAAGGAGGTATACACAAGGCTAAGTTGGTCATCCTAGCCTAGTTGAATATATAAGGGATTGCTATATACTGTTGAGGGTGAACAAATGTGATATAGAACTCAAGTCACCTGCTTCGAACATTAGTGTTGCAAGGAGATGCAGTGGACATGTCATTTACCCTGTTTGTTGCTGGTTCATCAAGGATGTTTTGCTAATCTCCTTTACTAACATCTAGCAGAGACAGATTGCATTTATCATGGTCAAGAGTCAGTAACAATACCACTCACAGAGATACAATAAAATATGCTTATTGTGGGAACAAATTCTTGAGAAATGAAATCATGTCAATGGCTCTTTACACTGAGTGGGCCAGCTGCAAAGTTCAACACTTTGCAATTTGTTAGGGTAATGCCAGAGTGGCTGTGCAGACACCCATCATTGTTTTGCAGCATATCAAGGTGTAGCATGCTCACTATACTTTACAGAGATATGTTTTGAGCAATTAGTTCTTCCTATGCCAAAAAATCATATTGTGGAAGGATGCAAGGATGAAAAAGAGATGCTCCTGTAAGGGTGACCCTTAAAGGCTTGTAGGCTTGTACAAGACTGGCAAAGGGGAAATCCAAAGTTTATTAGACAAACTATGGTAGATACTGGGAACAATGCATCTGGCAAAGGGGAGATCTAAAGAGAACAAATCTAAGGGTCTCTCTGCCAGATGCATCCTGTATATATGGTCTGGTGTCTGATAAACTGTATAGTTATAGACCCCCTATACTGTGGTGCAGAGGCAAAAGGATGAGCTGACACACATGGCATTCTGAGGGCCAAAGTCTGAAGTCTGACAAGGCAGGACTTCAGAGTTGGGGACATCAATGGCTATTGGAGGTGGGGTTCATCTGGAGATGTCATATCTAGAAGTAAATATATGTAATGAGTGTAGGGGAAAAGGAATGTGATAACGGAATAAGATAGTGTCCCCTTGCATCACCTCCCCCTTAGAGTGCAGCGCTTTGATGCACCATGGGATCTACAACATACATCCCCTGGACTTGATGTGGAGCATCTGGATGATGCTGATGGAGGTTGTGGGTGGGGTTGCAGGAATGTGACAAGTTCACCATAGGCTTCCAGGAAGCCTCCTCATAGCCATACCCTTGCCACTTGACCTTGTACTGCAGCTTGTGATGGAAGATGTGGCTGTCCAAGATCTCCTCTACTTTGTACTCCTCCTTGTCATCAACCAGAGTCAGAGGTGGAGGCAGACATGCACAGTGACAGAGGATGGGGTCCAGCAGAGCAGGGTGGAGTTTCATAGCATTGAACACTGGGTGGAGACAGTTTATGGCACAAGGGAGGCAGAGTTGGTAGGCAAGAGGGCTGATCTGGTATTCAATGATATATGGTCCAAGATAGTAATGGAAAAGTTTCTTGGATGGCTGAGTAGTATAAATGTCAGAGGCATCCAAGTATACATGATTTCCAGGCTTGTATTCCAGAGCCAGAGTGCAATGCTGGTCATAGTACTTGGCCATGTCATCCTTTGCCTTGACAAGTGCTGCCTTCACCTCCTCTTGTGCCAACTTCATGCAGTCAAAGAACTTGTTGGCTGACTCATTATTTGAATTCCAGGGATGGGGTTTGAAGCCCATGCACGGATTCTGATCAGTGTCAAGCATGAATGGGGTGTACTTGGTTGCTGAGTGCACATGGTTGTTGTACTAGAACTCCACTTCTGATAGGAGATCATTCCAGTCATCCTGCTGCTCATTGTAGAAAACCCAGAGATACTGCTCCAACTCCTGATTGACACACTCTGTCTGACCATTGGATTGGAGGTAGTATGCTATAGAGGTGCTAAGCTTGATGCCAAGAAGGCGATAAAGCTCACAGGTAAACTCTGCAACAAACTGTGGCCTGTGATCGGAGATGAATGCATCCAGAAGTCCATACAACTTCCAGACATTCTTGTGGTAGAGGTTTGCAGCACCCATTGCAGTACAGGTGGTGTGTGTCAGAATAAAATGTGCTTGCTTTCCCACAGAATCCACCACCACCATCACCACATTGTACCCATGACTCTCTGGGAGTTCCACAATGAAATCCATGGACATAATGTTCTAGTGACCCTCCAGAATGGGCAATGGGTGCAGCCTACCCATCAGAGCCTATCTCCAGACTTTTGTCCATTGACAGAGGTCACAGGTGCTGGTGTAGGAGCTGATATACCAGGACATCTGTGGCCACCAATAGTTCTGGGATACCAACTCCAACATCTTCCAGCAACCTGGATGTCTGGTGACACAGGAGTCATGATGGAGTTTAACAATTCAACACCGCAGGTCTGGGTCATTGAGAACATAGATTTGACCATGGAATGTGAGAACTCCCTGCTCCTCTGCCCACTCTGCACTATTCACTGACCAAACTCTGGAATGTGCAGACTTCAAAATGGCAGCAGCCTTGGCCACAATGTCCTCATGCATGTTCCCTCTGTTCCCCCAATGGATGTCCTACAGAATCTGTTTCTCCTCATCTACAGGGGCCAGACCTTCTAGAGCATGGATAGCAAAGAACTCTGGTTTGAGCAACACAATGTCTGTATTGTCAGAACTCCTGTCTCTGTGATCTGGGTGGTGGAACAGCACATTGGGCTTGCCCATGGTCTGTCCAGGGCAATGATGCAACACAAAATCGAAGTTGGCAAGATACAAAGACCACCTTGCCTGCCATTAATTGAGCTTCTTGGCAGTCAAGAAATACTGGAGTTTCTTGTGGTCAGTATGGATCTCAATCTGGTGTTATGTACCCTCCAGGAAATGCCTCCACTCCTCAAGTGAACAGATAATTGCAAGCATCTCCTTGTTATGGATCTTGTAATTCTGCTTGACTACATTCAGGCTCTTTGAGTAGAATGCAACCAGATGCCATTTGTCATCCTCTGGAGACTATTGAGACAATACTGCTCCCATGGCAAAGTCTGAACTGTCTGCTTCTACCTGGAAGGGTCAGCCATCATCCAGAAATATGAGAACAGGCTTGGAGGTAATGGCATGCTTGAGGGTGTCAAAGGCATCCTGCTGTGCAGGTCCCCACACCCACATAGTATCCTTGGCCATAAGGTCAAAGAGAGGTCACACATGATGTGAGAAATCCTGGATAAACTGTCAGTAGAAATTGGTAAAGCTGAGGAATGACTGTACCTCCTTCTTGTTTTTCAGAGTTGGCCACTCTGCAACTCTGGCCACTTTCACTGGGTCCATGGATACCATTCTGTGAGATATGACAAGTCTGAGATATTCAATTTCCATCCTTTTGAACTTGCATTTCTCAGGCTTCAGGAACAAGCAGTATTCATGGAGACAGTCCAGTATGAGACAAGTGATGCAACAATGCTCCTCAAGGGTTTTAGTGTAGATAAGGATAGTGTTGAGGTATATACAAACAACCCCTTCTGCTATAAGATTATGGAAGATGTCATTCATCATTGTCTGAAAGGTGGCTGGACTATTGGTAAGTCTGAAAAACATAACCAATGGCTCAAAGAGCCCATGGTTTGTCTGAAATGCTGCCTTCTACTCATCTCCCTCCTTAATGTGGACATTATTGTAGCCTCACCAGACATCCAATTTGGTGAAATATTGTGCACCCCAGAGGTTATTAATGAGCTCAGAGATAAGGGGAAGAGGGTAGCAGTTCTTCACCAGGGCATTCAATGTCCAGTAATTCTGCACTAACCAGAGGGAACTTAACTGTCCTTCTTTTTGATAAAGAAGACCAGAGATGCCATGGGAGATTTCAAGGGCCAGATATGACCAGACTTGAGATTCTCCTCCAAAAACACATCAAGCTCCAACTGTTCATTCAGGGCAAGGGGATAGACTTTGCATACACTCAGAGTAGAGCCTGGTTTGAGTCCAATTGCATGATCCCATTGCTTTTGGTCTGGAAGCTCATCAAATAATGCTTTGGAGAATGCAAAGGCCTCTGCTAGGCATTGAAATGTCATCTGACTTGCTTGGATCTCCTCAGCAGTCAGGTAACTAAAGAGAGTTGTCACAAATATATGATCACCTTCCTCCATGGGGTCTGCCTCCATGTCTGTTGCTGTATTGGACTCTAAATCTGATTCTGAGTCTGACTTAGGGCTCATATCAGGGATATAGCCCTTGTAAACTTCATCATTGTCATCATCATCAGAGTCAGGGCACAAGTCTGGAACATCATCAAAGTCTGATTTAGACATTTCATATTTCATGCAATTCATATTTCCTGCAAGTTGCATTTCCCACACAAGTTGGATTTCATGTATTTCATATTTCATGCAGGTTGGATTTCATATGTTTCATATTTCTTGCAACTTATATTTTCTGCAATTTGCATTTCTTGCATTTCATATTTCCTGCAACTTATATTTCCTACAATCTGCATTTCTTGCAACTCATATTTTCCTGCAATTTGCATTTCTTGCATTTCATATTTCCTGCAAGTTGGATTTCACACAAGTTGGATTTCATGCATTTCATATTTCATGTATTTCATATTTCCTGCAAGTTGCATTTCATTTTCCTGCATTTCATATTTCCTGCAAGTTGCATTTCACACAAGTTGGATTTCATGCATTTCATATTTCATGTATTTCATATTTCCTGCAAGTTGCATTTCATTTTCCTGCAATTCATATTTCCTGCAAGTTGCATTTTACACAAGTTGCATTTCATGCATTTTATATTTCCTGCAATTTGCATTTCTTGCATTTCATATTTCATGCAACTTATATTTCCTACAATCTGCATTTTTTGCAACTCAAATTTTCCTGCAATTTGCATTTCTTGCATTTCATATTTCTTGCAAGTTGCATTTCACACAAGTTGGATTTCATGCATTTCATATTTCTTGCAATTTATATTTCCTGCAATCTGCATTTCTTGCATTTCATATTTCCTGCAACTTATATTTCCTACAATCTGCATTTCTTGCAACTCATATTTTCCTGCAATTTGCATTTCTTGCATTTCATATTTCTTGCAAGTTGCATTTCACACAAGTCGGATTTCATGCATTTCATATTTCATGTATTTCATATTTCCTACAATCTGCATTTCTTGCAACTCATATTTTCCTGCAATTTGCATTTCTTGCATTTCATATTTCTTGCAAGTTGCATTTCACACAAGTTGGATTTCATGCATTTCATATTTCTTGCAATTTATATTTCCTGCAATCTGCATTTCTTGCATTTCATATTTCCTGCAACTTATATTTCCTACAATCTGCATTTCTTGCAACTCATATTTTCCTGCAATTTGCATTTCTTGCATTTCATATTTCTTGCAAGTTGCATTTCACACAAGTCGGATTTCATGCATTTCATATTTCATGTATTTCATATTTCCTACAATCTGCATTTCTTGCAACTCATATTTTCCTGCAATTTGCATTTCTTGCATTTCATATTTCTTGCAAGTTGCATTTCACACAAGTTGGATTTCATGCATTTCATATTTCATGTATTTCATATTTCCTGCAATTTGCATTTCTTGCATTTCATATTTCATGCAACTTATATTTCCTGCAATCTGCATTTCTTGCATTTCATATTTCCTGCAAGTTGGATTTCACACAAGTTGGATTTCATGGATTTCATATTTCTTGCAACTTATATTTCCTGCAATCTGCATTTCTTGCATTTCATATTTCCTGCAACTTATATTTCCTGCAATCTGCATTTCTTGCATTTCATATTTCTTGCAATTCATATTTCCTGCAAACACCAAGTACCAACAGATTGTTTGGAAGGTCAAATACAAGTTCTATGATTCTCAGATCCATGAAGTGTTGGATTATATCATTTGTCACATGGTTTTTTTTTTTTTTTTTTTTGATCAAATTATTTATTTCCTGGCACCTGATAGCAGTCTGGCATTACAAATACAAAACGAACTGTAAACTAAACCTCAAACATCTAACAGTACATAGAGAATTTGTCACATGGTGTGGCACTGCTGGTTGCCAAGAGGTCCCATGGTCTAAGCATGGTGAAAGCACAAGGAGGTTGCTTAGGGACTAGCTTAGTTGGGGCAAGTGCACCAGTGAGATAATCAACATACTGGGTTGTTGTACTCAAGGCCTGATAGCTCAGTTGGTTAGAGCATCTGGTGCAGTTCCAGGAGGTCTTGGGTTCAACTCCCAATCAGGCCATCTTATAATTTTAACATGAAGTTGCTTTTACTAAGATGCACTCCTGGGACCTCATGGAGTGGACCAAGGCAATCCTGAAAGATAGATCACCTTGCATGTCACTTCCTCAGTTGTGGGATGTGCTACATTCCACCTACAATTCTGCATCTGACAGGCCAATTGACCTGACCATTCTGGATGACCTTCCTGAAAGGCCCACCCATGATTGGGTGGTGTTTAGTAGGGTTGAGCTCTGGGATGTGCTTGGGAAGTGTTCAAACCTGTCAGCCCCTGGCCCAGATCACCTGAGCTGGGCCATTGGTCCTCGGTCATTGATCTCATCACTGGGTGCAAAGGACAGTATTTTAATGAAAGATATTCTAATAAAATAGTAAAGGTCCTCCTCATATATCTCAGCCATTGTCAGCAGATATATTGTGGGATAATTTGTAAATTTCATCAAGGAACATATAGTAGAAACATTTATCATATTGTCAAACAAAGTATTCCAAAGAAACTTGAAAAATGTTCACAATATCTTTTACTAACACATTCAAAATATGTTTATGATAATTTCAAATTATAGTGAATATATTTTAAATAATATAAGATATGATAAATATATCTTGTATATATCAAGGAAAGATATTGTAAACATCATCTAAATTTGTTTAGAACATTATGCTTGATTATATAATCAATTATTCTACTATATGTCATTTTGATCAAATTCAAAATATATCCTACAATATGTTGGCTAGAAATGGCAGTGATATACAAGGAGGACCTTTACTATTTTACTAGAATATCTTTTACCCAAATATTGTCCTTTGCACCCAGTGCATGTTCCTGCCAGAGGATGCAACAGCAGGACTTGTTCATAACATGTCAGAAGATGAGATGCTCCCATCAGACCATGCTCCTCTTTCAGTTGCGTTGCCTATTCCCTTTTTTGGTGATGGAGCACATCACTTCTGGATCAAAGAAGATGATTTCAAAGACTTTGTGAGCCACTTTCGGGGTGGCTTTGGAGGTCTTGATTGGGGGAATCTCAATTCCCCTGATGCTATTGAGGCTGCTGCTCAGGGTATCTCCTTAGCTACTGCCAATGCCTGGATGACTCATGCAAAGTCTGTCTGTGCATCTTGATTACCCAAACCCTGGTGGACCCTGGAGTGCTTGTGCACTCTGGAGGAATATTAGGCCAGTAGGCTTCTGGAGGCTTATACAGAATACTGGCATCTCGTCTGGGTAATGAAATGCAAGTGTTATGATTCTAAGATTCATGAAGTTGCATTTACAAAGATGTGACCTTGGGACCTCATAGAGTGGACCAAGGCACACTCACTTCTGACGTACAAGGCCATCCTGAAAGATGGGCACCTTCCTTTTCCAGAAACCACCACCACCAATACCTTGCACATTGAGCACAACTTGTTTTCAGTATGTCATCCTCCTCTGCCTCGCAGCAGGCAGCCTCTAGGGTCTCAGCAATTGACAACGTCATCAGTGGTGGTCAAGCTGATGGCACCTTCCCAGTTGACCCCTTCCTCCCCTGCTCCCCTCAGCCCTGTTGATTGGGTGGAGAATCAGCCCAATCCTGGACTGTCTCGCTTTCCTGTGAGCCCCACCCTCCAGCCACATTTGTCCACCACCTCAATGGCTGTCAATGAGGACATTTTTGCCACACCCAAGAGAGGCTGATTGCCCTCTCTTGCTGGCTTCACCCCCACCTCCAAGTGACGCAGGTTGAAGGAGAGGGCCCCCAATGATCCATCAGAGGGATCTGGGCAGGACTTCTTTCATGAGTTGTCTGCCACCTCGCAGTCCTGGTACCCCCTGTACCAGGATGCTGATACTCAGGGAGTTTCACATGATGAGCTCGGTATTGCCCTCATCGGCACTCCCAACTCAGCCCACATGGATGCCATCGTAGTTGTCTGAGCTCTCCACACCATCGACTCCTGGCTCAACATGTTGGGCCAGAAGAGTGGTTCTATTCCAAGCAACATCTCCAGCCATGTTGCCCTTGCCATGGGGGAGATTGGCATCACCAGTCTCACTTCTGGGCTGTTCACGCAGTCCATTCTCAATGCAGAGAAGGCTGTGTGTGCAGCCCCTCCTCAGTCTGACAAGGGCAAACTCGCTTTCCAGGCAGGTCTGGATTTAGTGAGAGGCTTCACTGCTCTTCAGGATGGCTTCAGGAACCTGGTTCCTGGAGCCCCCCACTCCAACATCATCGTTCCAGGGGCACCTGCACCCCCCCACAACCCTGAGCCTCCTCAACAGCAGACAGCCCCTCCCCTAGCTAGTCTTTTGTGACCTGCGGGCCCCTGTCAAACCTCACACTCCCCCCACCCAACCTGGCCCAAAAGGGAAAGGGAAGGCAAGGGACCCTGGGCCTCCCCCTACTGTGAACCAGGCCACTCGCCCACTTCCCAAGGGAACATTTGCCAAGGTGACTGCAACCCCCCAGATGCAGGTCCAGGGCAGATCTATCTACACTGCACCTGCCAACCCTTGCAAGAGGGGCCAAGGCCAGCCTGGCTCTGTTGCTGCTGACATAGCTGACCTTGCCCACTTGTTCCCAGACCTTATCTGGCTGACATCGCGGGCCTTCATCGCCAGGCACGTGAGCATGCCAGCTCCCCCTCTGGGTCTTCTGCCCCTCCACAGAAGAAGATCAAGTCTACTACCTCTGGGCGCAGCCACAAGCAGGCCCATGGAGACCATCAATCAGGGGCTTGTCACAGACAAGTGCTCCATACATGCCTCAGCTGTTGCACCCATCAATGGTGGGTGGTCGGTCAATCTTACCTGGCCGCCATCGACAGCAGACCTCACTACCATCTCCACTTGGGCTGCCAAGGTGTACCTGAAGTGGACCACTACCTAGGCCATGATCCCTCAATCATGGTCTTACCTCAAGATTGTTTCCGCTCCCTTCCACTATGGCAATGAGGAGGGGGACACTCTTACTGTCTCAAAAATGGAGGAGATCTTTGTGCACAATATGCTTGTCTCCACTTTCTCCTTGGCTGCACACCTGCGTGTTGTCCAGAACTCAAAGTTCTCAGACTCTATGACTGTGTGGTTTGATCTTTGGGACTCCAAGAAGGGGTCCAACCTCAAACAACTGGAGAGCAAACACGTTCTCATGTATGGCTATAGCTGTTTCATTTGCACTGCCAAAAGGCACACTGGTGTCCCTCTGTGTCCCTGCTGCATGCGGTGGGGCCATGTCAAGTGCCTGTGCCCCAACCAGAGTCACACGTGTTTGAAGTGTGGGGGTCCACATGGTGCAGAGTATCATCGGGTCCTTGGCGCTTGCTGTAAGGCCCAGCCCCCCATCATTGCAACTCCTGCGGGCAATCCTTGTCCTCACCCCAACCATTGTGTCAACTGCGGAGGTGCCCATGCCACTGATTCCACAAAGTGTCACTTCTGGAAGAACCAGTTCAATTACAAGTGGATTATGGCTCACTATGAACATGATGAGGTGCATTGACAGTCCCCTGGGCCACTCAGGCTTCCCACTGATGTTTTCCCCAGGCCACCTAAGGTGAAGGGTAGCACTGTGACTTGTAATGGTTGAGGGACCCTTACAGACACTATCTATACTTCGTCAGAATGTTGCGACAAATTATGACTTAGTATCCACCATACTAGAGACTAAGGCAAAGATGGTTGACATGGTATGTATTCAAGAGCTGTCTTGGCAGCTCATTCGACACATGATCTCTGTATTGGATAGGGGGGGGGCTCTGGTCATCAGGGCTCTGACTCATCCAGGGTGGATGTATTTCTTTCACAGACCTCACGGGGACAATGATGTCCCGTGGGTCATGATGTTCATTTTGAAACACCTGGAGCATTTGCGCCTGGCATTTTGCACAGACTTGGTTGATCACCAGGATGATCAGTTTTCAGGTGGATGGTGACGTCCCCATCAACTTCCTCAATGTCTACTCAGATGATGACTTGACAGCCATTCAGTGGCTGTCAGACAATGTTGATTGCCTCCCTTGGTTGAATTACATGGGAGGGGACTTCAATTGCCATTTGCAGATCTGGGATCCAGATTACCCAAATAATAATCACATGGCCAACACCCTGATCAATGTCGCCATGAGGCTCAGGGTAGTAGTGAGTGTCTGGGAGCATCACTCCCCCACTCACCTCCCCTGGATTGTGGGCCATCAGTCCTCAGTCATTGATCTCATGTTCCTGCCAGAGGATGCTATGGCAGGGCTTGTTCACGACATGTCGGAAGATGAGATGCTCCCATCGGACCATGCTCCTCTTTCGGTCACGTTACCTATTCCCTTCTTTGGAGACGGAGTGCGTCGCTTCCAGATCAAAGAAGACAATTTCGAAGACTTCATGAAGCACTTTCATAGTGGTTTCGGGGGTCTTGATTGGGGGGATCTTGATTCCCCTGATGCTATTGAGGCTGCAGCCCAGGGTATCTCCCTGGCTGCTGCCAATGCCTGGACGACTCACACAAAGTCAGTCTGCGCATCTTGGTCGCCCAAACCCTGGTGGACTCTGGAGTGCTCATGCGCACTGGAGGAATATCAGGCTAGTAGGCTACTGGAGGCGTATATGGAATATCGGTGGCTTGTCCATGTTACCAAATGCAAATTTTATGATTCTCGCATTCATGAAGTTGCTTTTACGAAGATGCAACCCTGGGACCTCATGGAGTGGACCAAGGCACGATCGCTTCCAACATATGAGGCTATCCTGAAAGATGGGGAGCCCTGTACATCATTACTGCAGTTGTGGGATGCTTTGCATTCCACCTACAACTCTGCATCTGACAGGCCTATCAACCTGACCATCTTGGATGACCTTCCTGAAAGGGCCCCCCGTGAGTGGGTGGCGTTTAGTAGGGTTGAGCTCCAGGACGTGCTCAGGAAGTGTTCCAACCTGTCAGCCCCTGGCCCAGATCATCTGAGCTGGTGGGTTCTCAAGATGCTATTTTTGTCTGACAATGATGCAGCAGACAAGTTTCTCGCCCTTGTCAATGCCTGCCTTCAGGTTGGGTATTGGCTGGCGTACTTCAAGGAGTTGGTTTCGGTTATCATCCCGAAACCTGGCAAACCAAATTACTCAATGCCAAAGATGTTTAGGCCCATTGTGCTCCTGAACACCCTTGGCAAACTCGCTGAGAAGATGCTGGCTAACCGCCTGCAGTTTGAGGCCCTGGAACATGGGATCTTTCATCCCAATCAGTTTGGTGGCATTAAGCAACACTCTATGGAGGATGTGGGGCTCTACCTGACTCATCTCGTACAGGCCGGCTGGGCCCAGAAGCTCAAGACGAGTGTGGTCACTTTTGATCTCGCTCAGTTCTTTCCTTCCATCAACCATGACGTGTTGATTGCCATCATGATCCACCTCAGGTTCCCCACAGAGGTTGTGAAATTCTTCTGGTCCTACTTGGTAGGCCAGTCTACCTGGTACAAGTGGGGGGCTGACACCTCCCACCTGTGCCAAGCTGATGTGGGAGTGGGACAGGGCTCTGCCCTGTCTCCGGTCCTGTTGGCAATCTGTATGGTGCCTGTTATGTGCCTCTTCCAGCTCGTGGTGGACATCCGCTGCAGTGCGCTTATTTCGTATGTGGACGATGGCATGATTGTCGTCCAGTTGAAGACCTGGGATGAAAATCTCATCAAGCTCAGGGAACTGTACAGGGTGGTTAGCCGCCTTGTGTCTGCCCTTGGATTGGCTCTTGAACACTCGAAGAACGAGGTGTTCCATTTTTCCAGGAACCTGAGGGATGAGAATCCCCCAGTGGATCTTGGCTTCGCTCCCTTCACCGGGGATTCCCCACTGAAACCCAAACCCTTTTGGAGGTATCTGGGCTTCTATTTTGATCGCGTGCTTCGCTTTACTGAGCATGTGTGCTTCTACTCCACCAAGGCTCTCACGACTGTCCTGTCAATGAAGATGCTTGGTAACTCTACCAGGGGTATGAAAGCCGAACAGCGGCGTCTCCTCTATCACACATGTGTTCTCCTGGTGGCGATGTACGGGAGTTGTTTGTGGTATTACATGGGCGCCCATATCAAGGGCATCCTCAAAATGTACTCACAGATGCAGTGCAAGGCTGCTTTGTGGATTCTTGGTGCTTTCTGCACTACCACCAGCGGGGCGGTGGAGACCATTGCTGGTCTTCTCCCCATCCATCTCCACCTTCAGAAGCTCTCTCACAGGAGCATCCACCATCATAACACACTCTACAAGCAACATCTGACAATCTGCCTGTTGGGGTGGTCACCAGATGATGGTGTGGAAGTCTCTCACCCCATGTCCCTAGCCGGACTGGCCCAGGTGGTGCCTGCGCTTCTGCGCATGTATCCATTGCCTCTCACGGATGTTGCACTGGCGTACAACACCGTTCATGAGACCTTCGACCTGACCTCCTCAGAGGCCAGGCCTGGGAATCGCATCCAGGACCTCTATGAGGCCCAGATCGAGCTTGACCTCGTCATCCTGAAAGGGAAGGAGGCGGCCAGGCTTCACAAGCAGGCGCTCGACTGCCTGTTCAAATCTGTGCAGGACCGGTTTGAGTGCATCTTGGTCGCTTGCAATGGGTCTGTCCCTCAGGACAAAACCCTCCAGGCAGTCGCAGCATGCATTGTCTATCATGGTCCAGGCCCGGGCGTCTCCTCGAAGGTGGCTGCTGGTAAGGCAACCACCCCCGACGCAGAGCTCATTGCCCTCTCAATGGGGGTGGTGAGTGCTCTTTGAACACCTGACCTGTGGCAGGTTCATGTGTTCACCAACTCACTGGCGTCCGTCAACTTGTTGTTGGATGCCAGTGTCCATTCAGGGCAGTCACAATCGATCGCGACGTGCTCGGCTCTCCGTGAATGGCTTTCGGCTGATCCAGGCCGAGTCATCTCATTTCACTATGTCCCATCGAAGATGCGGTGGGGCCCTCATCTTGAGGCTCATGAGGCCGCGACTGAGTTGCATCCCTCTTTGGGCTGTCATCCCAAGCGCACACTCAACATGGCACTTGGCCTCACATCTGATGTGGCAGAGGAGGAATGGGTTCACCTGTTCCACACCCCGAAGTATCAAGGCTGCAATTTCTACCTGCTCACTATGAGGGGTAAACCACTCCAGCCAATGGCTGCCAACACTGGGTGCAAAGGACAATATTTGGGTAAAACATATCCTAGTAAAATAGTAAAGGTCCTCCTTATATATCACTGCCATTTCTAGCCAACATATTGTAGGATATATTTTGAATTTGATCAAAATGACATATAGTAAAAGAATTAATTATATGTTCAAGCATAATGTCCTAAACAAATGTAGATGATGTTTACAATATTTTTCCTTGATATATACAAGATATACTTATCATATCTTATATTATTTAAAATATATTCACCATAATTTGAAATTATCATAAACATATTTTGAATGTATCAACAAAAGATATTGTGAACATTTTTCAAGTTTCTTTAGAATACTTCATTTGACAATATGATAAATGTTTCTACTATATGTTCTTTGATAAAATTTTAAAATTATCTCACAATATATCTGCTGACAATGGCTGGGATATATAAGGAGGACCTTTACCATTTTATTAGAATATCTTTCATTAAAATACTGTTCTTTGCACCTAGTGCAAGGGCGGTCCATGGCTCACTCTATTGCATCATGGGAGGCCACCCATTGTGGCACGCTTTACCCGCGCAATCACGAACCATGCCCCAATTGGGGTGTATCGGTCTCGATTCGGTTTGTCAGGTGATGACATCCACTGCTGGTGCGGTGCCTTTGAAACCTGCCACCACATTATCAATCACTGCCCCCTCTATGAGGAGGGCCGGATTTGCATCCCGTGTGATCGCTTTGATGGTCACTGATTCCTTGAGTTTATTCTCGTTTTCCCCACAACATTCGCCTTGCCAGAGGGGACGATCAGAGAGCACTCGCCATGAGTAGGCCCTCAGCCCGACGTGTGTGCCAGCTCCTTTTGGAGACACGGCATTGCACAAGGCGGTTTTTTGGCTTCAGGTCCGGCTTTCCCCGGACCGGCCAAACTTCGGGAAGCAGCAATTTGATGCTGATCAGTAGTCAGTGCCTTCAGTCACCAGACTAAGTTGGGTCCCTTGGCATGGGACCCTCGTCCGACTGCCCTCGCGGGCAACTGTGGCGGAGCCGGTTGTGCAGACGGTAGCTGAGGTACCGTTTTTGATGGTGGTGCGGTGCTATGCACCGCGCAGTCCATGTAGCATACTTTCAAGGATGCTTGTTTTAGCTTTGCAAGCCTTATCGCCCTCTATGTACTGTTAGACGTTTGAGGTGTAGTTTGCGTTTTGGTTTGTATTCGTAACGCCAGACTGCTATCAGGCGCCAGGATATAAATAATTTGATCAAAAAAAAAAAAAAAAAAAAAAAAGCGCACATATTCAGTAAAGCAAAGTGCATGATCAAAATAGAAGCCCAAATACCTCCAGGAGGGTTTGGGTTTCAGTGGGGTATCCCCAGTGAAGGGAGCAAAACCAAGGTCCACCAACAGATTCTCATCCCTCAGGTTCCTGGAGAAGTGGAACACCTTGTTCTTCAAGTGTTCAAGAGCCAATCCAAGGGCAGACACAAGGCGGCTAACCACCCCATACTGTTCCCTGAGCTTAATGAGATTCTCTTCCCATGTTTTCAACTGGACAACAATTGTGCTGTCATCCATATACAAGATAAGAGCACCACAGCAGATGTCCACCACGAGCTGGAAGAGGCACATCATGGGCACCATGCAAATGGCTGACAGGACCAGAGACAGGGCCAAGCCCTATCCCACACCCACGTCAGCCTGGCACAGGTGGGAGGTGTCACCCCCCCACTTGTACCAGGTAGACCAGCCTACCAAGTAGGACCAGAAGAATTTCACAACCTCCACGGGAAACCTGAGTTGGACCATGATGGTGATCAACATGTCATGGTTGATGGAAGGAAAGAACTGAGTGAGATTGAAAGTGATCACACTTGTCTTGAGTTTCTGGGCCTAGCCAGCCCGGACCAGATGAGTCAGGTAAAGCCCCACATCCTCCATAGAGTGTTGCTTAATGCCACCAAACTGATTGGGATGAAAGATCCCATGCTCAAGTGCCTCAAACTGTAGGTGATTCGCCAACATCTTCTCAGCGAGTTTGCCAAGGGTGTTCAGGAGCACAATGGGCCTGAACATCTTCAGTATAGAATAATTCAGTTTGCCAGGTTTTGGTATGATGACTGACACCAACTCCTTGAAATATGCCAGCCAATGCCCCACCCGAAGGCAAGCATTGACAAGAGCAAGGAACTTGTCTGCCACATCATTGTCAGACAAAAATAGCATCTTGAGAACCCACCAGCTCAGATGATCCGGGCCAGGGGCTGACAGGTTTGAACACTTCCCAAGCACATCCCAGAGCTTGACCCTACTAAACACCACCCACTCATGGGCGGCCCTTTCGGGAAGGTCATCCAGAACAGTCAGGTTGATGGGCCTGTCAGATGCAGAGTTGTAGGTGGAATGCAGTGCATCCCACAACTGTGGAAGAGATGTGCAGGGCTCCCCTTCTTTCAGGATAGCCTCGTACGTCGGAAGCGAGCGCACCTTGGTCCAGTCCATGAGGTCCCAAGGTCACATCTTCGTAAATGCAATTTCATGAATCCTGGAATCATAAAATTTGCATTTGGTCATGCGGACGAGCCAACGATATTCCGTATAAGCCTCCAGAAGCCTACAAGCCCGATAGTCCTCCAGAGCACACAAGCGCTCTAGGGTCCACCAGGGTTTGGGCAACCAAGATGCTTGGACCGACTTGGCATGAGTTGTCCAGGTGTTGGTGGCAGCTAGGGAGATACTCTGAGCCACAGCCCCAATAGCATCAGGGGAATCAAGATCCCCCCAATCAAGACCCCCGAAGCCACCATGAAAGTGCTTCATGAAGTCTTCGAAATTGTCTTCTTTGATCCGGAAGCGACGCACTCTGTCTCCAAAGAAGGGAATAGGTAACGCGACCGAAAGAGGAGCATGGTCTGATGGGAGCATCTCATCTTCCGATACATCGTGGACAAGTCCTGCCATCATATCCTCCAGCAGAAACATGAGATCAATGACTGAGGACTGATGGCCGACAATCCAGGGGAAGTGAGTGGGGGAGCAATGCTCCCAGACACTCACTACTACCCCGAGCCTCATGGCGACATCAATCAAGGTGTCAGCCATGTGATTGTTATTCAGGTAATCTGGGTCCCAGATCCTTGAATGGCAGTTGAAGTCCCCCCCCATGTAATTTAACTGTGGAAGGCAATCAACATTGTCTGACAGCCAACGAATGGCCATCGAGTCATCGTCTGAGTAGATGTTGAGCAAGTTGACAGGGACGTCACCATCCGACTGAAATGTGATCAACAGGAGATCCTGGTGATCAACAATGTCTGTACAAAACACTGGGCACAAATGCTCCAGGCGCTTTGAGACAAACATCATGACCCGCGGGATGTCATCATCCCCATGCGGCCTTCGAAAGAAACACATCCACCCCAGATGAGTCCGAGCCCCGATGACTGGAGCACCCTCCCTATCTGACATCAAGATCATGCATCAAATGAGCCACCAAGGCAGCTCTTGAATACATACCATGTCAACTGTCTTCTCCTTAGTCTCTAGTATGGTGGACACTAAATCATAATTTTTTGCTACGTTATGAGATAGTAAAGACAGTGTCCACAATGGTCCCTCAACCATTACGAGTCACTAGGGGTCCCTTCGCCTTAGGAGGCCTAGGGAAAACATCAGCGGGAAGTCTGAGCAGTCCAGAGGACTGTCAACGTACCTTGTCGTGTTCATAGTGAGCCATAATCCACTCACGATTGAACCAATTCTTCCAGAAGTGACACTTCATGGAATCAGCAGTGTGGGCCCCCCTGCAGTTGACGCAGTGGTCAGGGTGGGGACAAGGGTCGCCCACGGGAGTCGTGGCAATGGGAGGTTGGGCCTTGGGCTGTGCCTTGCAGCATGCACCAAGAACCCAATGGTACTCCGCACCATGTGGACCCCTGCACTTCGAACATGTGTGACCCTGATTGGGGCACAAGCACTCGATGTGGCCCCACCGCATGCAGCGGGGGCACAGGGGGACACCTGCATGCCTCTCAGCAGCGCAAATGAAACAACTATAACCATAAACGAGGACCTGTTTACCCTCCAGTTGTTTGAGGTTGGACCCCTTCTTGGAGTCCCAAATATCAAACCACATGGTCGCAGAGTCTGAGAACTTGCACTGGGTGCAAAGGACAATGCTTTGATAAACAATATTCTAAAAACATGGTAAAGGTCCTCCTTATATATCCTGACCATTTTGAGCAGATATATTGTGGAATAATTCAATATATTGTAGGATAATTTTTGAATTTCATCAGACAACATATAGTAGAAACATTTATCATATGGTCAAACAAAGTATTCTAAATAAACTTGAAAAATGTTCAGAATATCTTCTATTGACACATTCAAAATATATTTACAATAATTTTGAATTATGGTGAATATATTTTAAATAATATAAAATATGGTAAAGATATGGTAATATGTCCTGTGTATATCAAGGAAAGATATTGTAAACATTGTCTGAATATATTTGGGACATTATGCTTGATTATATAATCAATTCTTTTACTATATGTCATTTTGATGAAATTCAAAATTTGTCCTATAATATATTGGCTGAAAATGACAGTGATATATAGGGAGGACCTTCACCATTTCATTAGAATATCTTTTATCAAAATATTGTCCTTTGCACCCTGTGTTGGAGTTCCAGACAACATGCAGGCGCGCGGCCAGGGAGAAGGTGGAGAGGAGCGCATCATGCACACAGATCTCCTCCATCTTCAAGACAGTAAGGATGTCCCCCTCCTCATCACCATAGCGGAGGGGGGTGGAAACGATCTTGAGGTATGACCGTGACTGAGGGATCACAGCCCAAGTGGTAGTTCCCTTCGGGTACGCCTTTGCAGCCCAAGTGGAAATAGTGGTGAGGTCTGCCATTGACAGAGGCCAAGTGAGATCGACCAACCACCCACCATTGATGGGTGAGACAGCCAAGGCACAAACCAAGCACTTGTCAGCGACAAGACCTCAGTTGATGAACTCCATAAGGTGCTCAGGCACCAGCACATGCTCCTCAGAAGGGTAGAGCAGGGCCTGCTTGCAGCTAGGCCCTGGAGTAGTAGACTTGATCTTCTTCCACGGGGGGGTGGAAGATGACCCAGAGGGGGAACTGGCGTGCTTGCACGCCTGGCGATGAAGGCCCACAATGTCCGCTGGGGAGAGGTCTGGGAACAGGCAAGCGAGGTCGGCTATGTCAGCAGCAACAGAGCTGGGCTGGCCTCGGCCCCTCTTACAAGGGTCAGCAGGCACAGCATAGATAGATCAACCTTGTACCTGCATCCGGGGGGTTGCAGTCACTTTGGCGAAGGTTCCCTTGGGAAGCAGGCGAGTGGCCCGGTTCACAGTAGGGGGAGGTCCAGGGTCCCTTGCCTTCCCCTTCCCCTTCGGGGCAGGTTGGGCAGGGGGCGCACAGGGCTTGCCAGCACCTCGCAGGTCATGAAAGACTGGGGGGGCGGTTTGCTGGCGGATGGGTGCCAGAGTGGGCTCAGGGTTGCGGGGGGGTGCAGGCGCCCCCAGAACAATGATGTTGGAATGAGGGGCCCCAGGAACCAAGTTTCCGAAGCCATCTCGAAGAGCAGTGTAACCCCTCATCAGATCGAGACCCATCTGATAAGCAATTTTGAATGCATCGGACTCGCGCAGGGCTGTTTCCGTGGCAGTGGAGACAGCCCTCAATGACTGAGAGAACAAGCCTGAGGTCAGACCAGCAAGGCTGATCTCACCCATGGTGAGGGAGACGTGACTGAAGATGTTGTCCGGAATAACACTGCCTTTTTGGCCCAACATGTTGAGCCAAGCATCGATGGAGTGAAGGGCGCAGACAATCATGATGGCATCTGTGTGGACAGAGTCAGTGGTGCCAATGAGGGCAAGACTGACCTTGTTGTGTGTGACCCCTTGAGAATCAGCATCTCCATACAGTGGGTACTGAGACTGGGATGTGGCGGACGACTCATGAAAGAAGTCTGTCTTGATGTTCTCTGATGGATCATCAGGGGCCCTCTCCTTACTCCTGTGGCGTTTGGAGGTAGGGGTGAAACCAGCAAGAGAGGGTGATCAGCCTCTCTTGGGGGTGGCAAAGATGTCATCATTGACAACCATTGGAGTGGTGGCTGAGTGCAGCTGAGGGGTGGGGCTCACAGGAAAGCGAGCTGGTCCAGGATTGGGCTCATCTGACGACCAGTCCTGAGGAGGGACCAAGGGAGGGGGAGAAGGGGTCGTCATGGAAGGCGCCGTCAGCCTGACTGCAGCCGACAACATTGACAGATGCTGAGACCCAGAGGCTGCCGCTGATGGATGACGACTACCCCTGGAGGCTGCCTGCTGTGAGGCAGAAGAGGATGACATTCAGGAAAATTGATATGCTCACTGGATGAAGTGTTGGTGGTGGTAGTTACCGGAAAAGGAAGTGGAGCATCTCATCTTCTGACACATCATGGAAAAGCCCCACCATCGCATCCTCTGGCAGGAACATGAGATCAATGACTGAGGACCTATGGCCCGCAATCCGGGGGAAGTGAGTGGGGGAGCAATGCTCCCGGACACTAACAGCCACCCCTAGCCTCATGGTGACATTGATCAAGGTGTCAGCCATGTGATTATTGTTTGGGTAATCTGGGTCCCAGATCTGCGAATGGCAATTGAAGTCCCCTCCCATGTAATTCAACCATGGGAGGTGATCAACATTGTCTGACAGCCACTGGATGGCTGTCAAGTCATCGTCTGAGTAGACATTGAGCAAGTTGATGGGGACATCACCATCCGCCTGAAACATGACCAACAGGATATCCTGATGATCAACAATGTCCGTGCGAAATGCCAGGCGCAAATGCTCCAGGCATTTTGAAACAAATGTCATAACCCACAGGACATCATTGTCCTTGCATGGCCTATGAAAGAAGCACATCCACCCCAGATGAGTTGGAGCCCCAATGACTGGAACACTGTCCCTATCTGACGTTGAGACTGTGCGTCAAATGAGCCGCCACAGTGGCTCTTGAATACATACCATGTCAACTAACTTCTCCTTAGTCTCTAGTATGGTGGACACTAAGTCATAATTCTTAGCTACATTCTGACTTAGTATATGAAGTGTCCATAAGGGTCCCTCAGCCATTACAAGTCACTGTGCTACCCTTCACCTTAGGAGGCCTGTGTAAGGGGACACTATCTCATTCCATTATCTCATTCCTTTTTCCCTACTCTCGTTACATATATTTACTTCTAGGCTCGACATCTCCGGACATCACCAACTCCGCCGGCCTTTCCCTGCCACCAACTCCGATGTCCTGTTTCATCAGACTCCGGACTTCGGCCCTCGGAATGCCATGTGCGTCGGCTCATTGTTTCGCCTCCGCTCCACAGTATAGGGGGTCTATAACTATACAGTTTATCAGCCACCGGATCGTATATACAGGACACACCTGGCAGAGGGATCCTTAGATTTGTTCTCTTTGGATTTCCCCTTTGCCAGGTGCGTCGTTCCCAGTATCTACATACCCTGTCTAATATACTTTGGATTTCCCCTTTGCCAGTCTTGTACGAGCCTACAAGCCTTTAAGGGTTGCCCTTACAGCCTGGGGAAAATGTCAGCGGGAAGTCTGAGTGGCCCAGGGGACTGTTGATGCACCTCATCATGTTCATAGCAAGCCATGATCCACTCATGATTGAACTGGTTCTTCCAGAAGTGGCACTTCATGGAATCAGTGGCATGGCCCCCCCCGCAGTTGACACAACAGTCAGGGTGAGGACAAGGATTGCCTGCAGGAGTCACAGCAATGGGAGGTTGGGCCTTGGGCTGTGCCTTGCAGCACGCCCTGAGAACCCGGTGGTATTCCGCACCATGCGGACCCCCACACTTCAAACATGTGTGAACCCGATTGGGGCACAGATGCTCAACATGGCCCCATCACATGCAGCGAGGGCACAGGGGGACACCAGCGTGCCTTTCGGCAGTGTGAATGAAACAGCTGTAACTGTAAATGAGGACTCATTTACCCTACAACTGCTTGAGGTTGGACCCCTTCTTGGAGTCCCAAATATCAAACTACATGGTCGCAGAGTCTGAGAACTTGGAGTTCCGGACAACCCGCGGGCGTGTGGCAAGGGGGAAGGTGGAGAGGAGCACATCGTGCACAAAAACCTCCTCCATCTTTGAGACAGTAAGAACGTCCCCCTTCTCCTTGCCGAAGCGGAAGGGAGCGGACACAATCTTGAGATAGGACCATGACTGAGGGATCATGGCCCAGGTGGTGGTCCCCTTCAGGTACACCTTTGCGGCCCAAGTTGAGATTGTGGTGAGGTCCGTTGCTGTCAGAGGACACATAAGATCAATCGACCACCCACTATTGATGGGTGCGACAGCCGAGGCGCGTACCAAGCACTTGTCTGCAACAAGCCCCCGGTTGATAGACTCCATGAGGTGCTCAGGCACAAGCGCGTGCTCCTCAGATGGGTAGACGAGGGCCTGCTTGCTTGGGTGATTGGCCTCTCTTGGGGGTAGCAAAGATGTCGTCATTGACAACCAGCTGGTTTTAACAAACCAGCGGTCTCCAAATCAAATATGTACAAATATACTGTAAAGGGAAGGCCTCCCTTTACATCCTCCCCCTCTAGATTGAACCCACAGGGTCAATCTATCAAAAAAAACATGACTAAAAAGATAGTACAATGATGTCAAGATTCATCTCGATGTCAAGTAATGCAATGAATATTTTTTGTATTTTTTATTGAGCAGCGACAGTTCCATCAATGCTCATTTGGGATCCAACAAAGACATTTTGTCAGGATCCAATGGTTGACCCTCATACTGTAACTCATTATCTGAGATGTGACCTGAAGTCACATCTCCCTCAACTTCCATGGGGACTGTGGTGGGGACCGATGGTCCAGCTACTGGTGCCACAGGTGCCGTTACTGGTATGTTGCTTGTACTAGTCCTGAAGACTTGTACAGGGCCAGGCATCGATGATGACGATGGCCCAGCAGCCGGTGTTGAGGGCCCAGGGAGATTTATCCCAAAGCCTGGTGGTGACCCATATGGAAGTCCACTACTAGTGGATGCCACAGGTGGCGGGGCTACCTGTTGCCTTGGCCGGAGGTTGAACCAGTCAACTGCACCTGGTAGTACAGCTGGGACTGGCAGAGGGGTGTTGTGTGCCCAAACACGCATGAGGATGACCCCGAGTTCTGGGTCATCTGAATGTTTGGCGCGGGCTTCAGCTAACCAGTGAAGCCTGAATGGTTGACTGTTGTCAAACCTGGCGATGGTCACTCCTTGTGCAGTGTAGAACGCCACTATCTGATTGATAGTGGCATTGTCGATGGGTAACGAGAACCTCTCAAAGGTTTCCGTCGCGGCCATGGTTATGCCGAGCCGATTGAGCATGCCTTGGTACAAGTTGATTGTACCCAGTAATTCTGCACTTAAGACGAAGAATCGAGACCGATTCCTCATTGCCGCAACTTCCTGGATGTGGCGTGGGGTGAGTCAATTGACAATCTGCCACCCCCGCACTTCACACAAGGATATTCCTTGCATGCCAATTTGGATCCCGGGGTACATCTTTACCACGCCGGGAGTGCACAATTTCTTCCAATTGGCTAAGAACCACTCGGCCCACTTGAACACATCATCCATGAGGTTGGGGGTCGCAGGTCCCTGCGGCCCTTTGGGTCTTGGTGGGGCAGTTTGCCCGCTGACATTGGCAGTCGTGATATGGTACCAATCAGGTACCATCCATTGCACCAGCACTTTGTTCTGGATGGCGGTTCGAGTGCTCCGCTCAAGCTGTTGACTGTCAGAAACGTATATCTGCATACGTTTCACAGCATGATGGTTTCCAACCATCTGTGCCTCTTCGGTAAATCAAGTGAGTTGCTCACTTGATGTCAGATTAATTTTTTCCGAGTTTTTTACCACTACCTTGGGTATAGGCAGGGTGTGGACAGTGTTATCCTTATCCAATATATATTGGACAAGGGGTGGACGCGCCGCAGGCAGCAGGCATGTCGGTCGGATTGCAGGCTTCACGTCCTGTGATCTGATGGGTTCTGATAACCTGTACACTTCGAGTGGGGTCAGGAAATCCGAATCCACTCCCTCCATGCAGTCTTCCACGGCGTGTAATCCTTTTGAGTCGATTACATGCCCTAAGCAGTCCACCTTATTGGCATACAGCTCTACTTTCTCAGCTTTCAGGTAAAATTGATTTTCCCTGATTTTCTGGAACATGAGCTTGAGGTGCTGCTCATGCTCCTCTATGGAGTTACTGTAGACAAATAGATCGTCCAAGTAGACATGAAGAAATATCCTGATAAATTCTCGGAATATCATAGTCATCATGCATTGAAACGTGGCTGGTGCATTACAGTCCCTGATCTGCATCGTATGGCTCACAAATGTGCCATAGATTGTGGCAAACACGCTTTTAGGCATGTCAGGAGGATGCGTCCGAACTTGTTTGTATGCGTCTGAAAAATTGATCTTCGATTTTATCTTCACTCTCACAACATCCAGTCGGATTTGATCCTGATCTGGAAATGGCATAACATCCTTGACAGTATTATTGTTACGCTTTCGACAGTCGATTACGGTTCATAATTGTCCGTCTTTCTTGAGAATACAAAGCATTGGTGCAGCCTGTTCTGTCTGCACTACTTCCCACCATCCTGCACAAGTGTACTTCATGATCTTCTCCATAAGCTGGGGCTTAAGAGAATCAGGACACCTCGGCAGGTGGTAGCGATACTGCTTCGAATCATCGATTAAATTAATTTGATGATTCACTCCGCATACAGGAGGTAACTCCTCCAGCACACCGTTCATAATTTCTTGACATGAGGCTAACCACTGCTCTTTGAGCCTTGGTACATCAGCCTCGGTCAGTGGACCCATGTCTGCAACCTTGCGTTCATGGTCCGCTACCACAGCTCTAAACACTGCCATGACGTACTCATTCTCAAATGGGTCATCCTCTTCCTCTGGTACTAAGGTGAATGTTTGCCATAATTCCTCACAGTGCTCTGCACTGGGGAACCGTTTGCAAGTAAATACCTGCATGATCTCCTTGATTTTGTGGAGATCCTTAAGAGTATTGTATTTACTCTTACCACTATTCAGGATGGTAGGCACTTCGTCTACCATCCACTCTACATCCTCTCTACTGAGCATAACACCATCTTCCATGATTACTGGAAACGGTGTTGGCAGTCCTGATCCAGGACTATGTGCTTCCGCATCATCTTCCTCTTCAATCATGACTGAATGTCTCACTGTTGAAGGCAGGTTAGCCTGCATTGAGCTCTCCCCCTTTTTCAGGTTGAACTTCTGACCATAGATGGTACTCTCCTCTTTAGTCATTAACAGAGGGCCCTCATTACTTAACAATGGTCCTTTTGGCACTGCATTGATATCTACTTCCTCAACAATATGATCATCCAATCGTAGTTATTCACACTATTCTTGGTCGGATTTTCATGTGGCACTGCGCCTCACGATCTCTGCCTTCTCTTCTAAAAAAGTGAAGGATGGTGTGATCTAGCCTTGCACACGAATGCATTCATGCTCGAAATCTAGTACAATTCCTAGCTTTTGCATCGCCACGACACCCACTGTAGCGTCATACCAGTCTAAATTGGCAACATCGACATATATATTTGTATCGATGTTATGGTATTTAAATGGAACATTCGTTCCAAAATTGATAACTGAGTGGCTTCCTCAGGTACCTAACTGTATGGGCACCACCTCTTCAAGCTGGTGCACCTTGATATTCACAACCCTTGCGAAGTTAATTGAAATAATTTCAGTGGTGCAACCGGAATCAAACAGCATGAACACATTCACACTGTTAATGTTGATGAGTGCAGTCATACACTTGCACTCCTCAGGCATCCTTATTGGTCGCTTCAATACCTTTGAAGATTTCTTCAAAGTCACCAGCAGACGTCCTGTTCTCCAGGGTTGACTATCTTCTTTGCCGATTGCAAAGAACTGGTTGTCGTCAAGGTAGTCCTCGTCATCACTGTCACTGTCGGAATCACTCACTTTCACCAATAGTGGAAATGAGTTGTCGCTGTCCGAATCACCTTGCAGATTATTGGGGACAGCAACCTCTCGGGACGGGGGGTCTGGCCAGACAACCTTGTACTCATTATCATCTATGATGATGACGTCCCACATCATGCTCATGCGGACCATATGACAGTCATCATCATCATGACCATTGTAGTCTTCATATTGTTCAAGGGTGTAATCTTTGCCTTTGGATGAGTATTGTGAGCCGACAACATTGTCATCACACTCAGAGTGCTCAAAATCCATGGCGTCAATTGACACCACGGCTTCACCTCCATTATCTTGGGGGCATTCACTGGTCGGAGGATCCTCATCTGACCAATTGTCCACTACTTCTTGCACTGCGTGCAAGCGTACCACTGATTTATTGTGCAGACAATGAGGATCCTGTGACAAATGGTACTCGCTACCACATTTATAGCAGGTAGCGCCTCCCTCATTCTTTACACCGGCTTTCAACAGAGGTTTGTGGGCATCAGTGGTATTCCCACTTTGGCCTGATGGTCGATTCTCTCGACTAGTCGGACGACTTCCAGTATCCTGGGGTCGTTTACTGCCTCCTGACCAATGATTACTATTGGTCGGGCCACTTCTGGCATGCAATTGTGAGGAATATTTATTCCTCCCATCTGTATGGTGAACAGAAGAGCTTCCACTCACCTTTGCCTTCACTGTTGAGGATGTACTATCTTTAGTATGTCCTCTATACTTGTTGTAGCATCTAGCCATTCTAGATGCTTGTTCAATTTTTACTGATTCAGCAAGGATGTGCTTCATCCTCAAGGTCTCAGCAGAGTATCCGCGATTGATTAACTTATCACACATATATTTTGGGATCTTCTTAAAGAAGGTCCGCTTGAACATATAATGATCGGGCACATGTATCATGCACTCAGCGTTGTGTTTGAGGCCATGGAACAGTCCATTGACTCCTTCTTCCGTCGAGAAATTAGCATTCTCAAAGGACTCAGTGGCTTCGATTATCGAAGACTCATGAATAAACTGGTCATACAGCCTGGTTACGACGTCTTTGAACATCCAGTTCCAACAACTATGGTGAAGACTATCAACATTGTCGATGAACCATTTGTGGGTGGTACCTTCGAGGTACATCCCAACAATGATAATGCGGTCTTTATCATGTTCATCTCCACCAAGTTGGTTGATCCTCATCCAACTTAATAATGCTTGGAGCCATTCATCGAATGACTCCATGCCTCCGTCACCCTTATATCCTCTAGGCTGAGGTACCCTCAGACTAGACGTCTTAATACTAGGAGGAAGGGTTATAGCTAACCCAACCATTTCATCTATTATTCTATAATAGTTGTCATGTACATTGTGTATGTACTTTGAATCGCGAATGAGCCCATCATCCCTGTAGTCCTGAGGAACCCTATTAGGCCCTTGAGACAGTTGGCAAATATCTGGTCCAGGGGTAACACCTGGTGTCTGGCTTGAGCATCAGTCTCTAACCAGCGCTGATGCATGGTGAGGGGTATTACTTCTATCCCTCGCTCTATTATCGAACGTGGCATGATGATCATCACACCCCAGGGTCCTATCTTCCGCTCATACAGATGCTGGACGTGCGGGCTGAGCAGGTAAATCCGCTTGTGGGGTACCACTTACAGATGGTGCCCTGCCCTGTATAGGGGTAACAGGACGTGGATTATGTACATCCCTGTCAATTGACTCATCTCGATCCGAGACAGGTCTATCACGATCCTCATATGAGGACCTACTACCATCTGATGATGAATTGGATGGTTCATCTCCTGGACCGACCCGTTGTCGGTAAGACTGGGATGCTTGAGGCTGTTCATTCGAACGACGCTCCTCGCTGGGCTGTGCAGTCCAGCGATCTACAATCTTGTCAGTGCATGAGGGGCCCCGTCAATATGACATGGTCCCTACGTTTCCTATTTCAAATGTTTGTGACACAGACGTTGTATTCTCCCTTACGGGAGGCAGGTTTTGCGCACGTTCATAGGCTCTATGGCATGCTCGAGCTTGTGAGCTAGTCTCATCTTCTTGACAAGGCTGATGCAAGCTCTGGTTTACTGCCTCCATCATAGCTTCAGATGGGGGTAGTGCAACGTTCTCTGGATGCCTAGAACATCTACTACTGCAAGAGCATATACTGCTCTTGCGCTCCTCTTGGATAACAGTCTCCCGTTTCTTGCAGATCGATTTAAGTGCATCCTGCACTTTGTTACAAGGTTCTTGAGCCATTAGGTCCAAAAGCGCGTCACGCTCTTCGAAGGCAGAAATATACCTGCGAGGGGCCTTCAGACTCGAAGGTCCCTCATTGCATTTCTTTTGTGCATGTCTGCTCTGATGCGCAGCTGATGAGAGTTCGGTCAACAAACTTTCAGACATAAACATAAATGTACCACTGTTATCACGGCGGTACTAGGGTTCGCCAGGAATTCCTGACGCGCCTGGTCGAACTGACATCCTTGATATGTTATTGAATGGCACCGGGAACAGGTTGGGCGCACTTCGTGCTCGCCATGCGTCCCTCCAATTGTGTCTCAGATCATGATCAGTTTTTCGTGTCTCCTGAATAGGAGCCACTCCAGACACTTCTGGCAAGGACTGACTTTTCCTATGAAAAACCTATTGGATAAATGTTTTCTCAGATCTAATTAGTTTTTCTTGAGATAAATTTCTAGTTTATATTTTGAAAAATAAAATAAAATATCAAACTATTTCTGAAGTCTTTCTTGAGAAAGACAAAGCCTTTTTCCTACCTTTATCTCAAGAAAGGGATGGGAAAGAGGTAAAGTTTTTCTTATCTTTTTTCAAAGAAAAAGGTGACATTTATCAAAGGGATTCCATGAAAAACCCAGAGATAAATTGTGACATCACAGGTTTTTCATGGAATCCCTTTGATAAATGTCACCTTTTTCTTTGAAAAAAGATAAGAAAAACTTTACCTCTTTCCAATCCCTTTCTTGAGATAAAGGTAGGAAAAAGGCTTTGTCTTTCTCAAGAAAGACTTCAGAAATAGTTTGATATTTTATTTTATTTTTCAAAATATAAACTAGAAATTTATCTCAAGAAAAACTAATTAGATCTGAGAAAACATTTATCCAATAGGTTTTTCAGAGGAAAAATTAGTCCCTGCCAGCAGTGAGAAGTGAGCTCAGATTTTATCTGAACTCCTCTATCTACTTTCAACAGAGGACATTCATGATCGCAAGTGTCCTCTTGACGATGAAGAGGTTCTTTGTCATCATGGCCACGTTGTGACATGGCTGTGGCTGTGGCCGGGATTGTTGCCTCCTCTGAGGCTTCTGCCGAACTACCAGGTGCATGTGCTGTGCCCAGTGGGTTGTCAGGTGGTGCGGCGCCAGGTAAGCCTGTTGCTGAGCCTCTCAAGGTCTTCTTTTTCTTGTTTTGTTTTGATGTCATTGTGGGGCTTGGTTGCAGGGGTGATCCCTTTGATAAAGGGTGCTAAAAAATGTGTAAAGGGGCGCTCTTACTTAAGTAGGACTGACGTAGCACAACTGCATATAGGGATTATGCAACAAGTGGGGTACAAAAGTAAAAGCTAACTCATCTATCATGTGACTGCTGGTTTTAACAAACCAGTGGTCTCCAAATCAAATATGTACAAATATACCATAAAGGGAAGGTCTCCCTTTACACTGGTCCTCTTGGCTATTTGTATGGTGCCCATGATGCACCTCTTCCAGCTCATGGTGGATATCCGCTGTGGTGCTCTTATTTCATATGTGGACAATGGTACTATCATCATCCAGTTGAAGACGTGGAGTAAAAACCTCATTAAGCTCAGGGAACAGTATGCAGTGATTAGTCACCTTGTGTCTGCCTTGGGCCTTGCATTGGAACACTCCAAGAACAAAGTGTTCCACTTCTTCAGGAACCTGAGGGATGAGAATCCCATGGTGGATCTTGGTTTTGCTGCCTTCACTGGGGATACCCCACTGGAGCCCAAACCCTTTTGGAGGTATTTGGGTTTCTTCTTTGATTGCACCCTTTGTGTAGCAGGTGCTACGGGTCCTTACGGTTCACACAAGTATGAGCTTGACCAGACTATGGATTCAAGTATACCATGGTGAACGAATGCAAGGACTTAGGGTAAATATGGGTAAATAGAGCATATATAGGGGATGGCGCCAAACATGACCTGAATAGGAAGGAGGCCCTGGGCCTACCTGTTAAACCCCCCCTTGAGACTGTGTCCACAGTCTTGACCAAGAGAGAAAAAAAAATTTTCTCCTACATCCTGTGGTGCGTCCTCATCTGCTCCCTGTGGTTCACTCCTCGATGTAGTGGTGGTAGTAGTGGTGCTTGCACTGGTCAGTTATACTCCACTCCTAGTGGTGTCGTTCTGTATATACCTCCCATATTCCCCTTCAAAATTCATCCTCAGGTCCACTTATCCTCTCCCCCTCTGAAAAAAAGAACAAACACCAGATGACAATCGAGAGGTGGGTGGGTGGGGAGATGATGGCATAGTCTCCATATGCTGGGAGCATAGTCATAGGATCATAATCATGTCAATTGATGACATGGCAGGGGCAACTTGGATGGATTTCGTTCATATGTGACAAAATTCATAATGGTGGATGGTGACGAATAAGCGGATGGCGCAGTGGGCCAATTACCACGAGGTCGTATGCATGACAGACTTGGTTGGGGTGACAATGGCTCTGAAAACAAAAATTCCTGAAAGCGGGGCTGGTGGCAAGCCTTCACAGCTGCATGACTGTAATATGGTGGTGTAATGATATGTCACTGAGCATAATGTGGTCGAGTACGGTGTGTACTCGATGGGGGGTTTCGAAGTGGCTGGTACTTTGAAACCTGGGACTCTGAGGCTTTGGAGTGCTGAAATGATGAGGCAGCCTTCGTGACTGCCTGAATACAAGATGATGACGTCTGTAGATGTTGCGTGGGTGTATAATGGTTTGATTACCATGTATACTTGAGTGGTGAGTTCAGAGGGGCTGGTACTCCGAAATCGAGGAACTCCGAGGCTTTGGAGTGCCAAACAAGCCTTTGTGGCGTCGTAGGTGTGAGACGGCGACGTCAAAGACGTCGCAGAGAGTGTGTGATGGTTCAAGTACGATGTGTACTCAAACGGTGAGGTCGGAGGGGCTGGTACTCTGAAAATGGGAACTCCGAGGTTTGGAGTGACAAAAAGCCTTTGAGGCTTTGTAAATGCGAAACGGCGGCCTGGAGAACGTCGTAGAGGGTGTATGGTAGTCGATTACGGGCGCTGTGGGTGTCTGTATCGAGAGTACACATGAGTGGGGTGCATAATGTCCCGAGTGACCAAAATAGGCCATGAAAATGTTTGAGCTGTAAATGTTGACAAGGGCAGTGAGGGGATGGTCTGGGGACCATATAGGAATGAACTATAGGTGGATGGGGTCAAATCCACCATGAAGAAAGGGTGGTAGTGTAGTCTTGTGAGTTGCACTGCTGGCACAGTCAAGGGTTTCTTAGGAAAAACCCTTTGGAAAAAGGTTTTCTCACATCTGAAATGTTTTTCTTTGAGATAAAGGTTTCATTTATGTTCTGAACAATACAATAAAATAATAAACTATTTCCGGGATCTTTCTTATGAAGAACAAAGCCTGTTTCCTCACCTTTGTTCTGAGAAAGAGTCAAGAAGAACATGAGGTTTTTCCTAGTCTTTTTCAAAGAAAAAGATAACCTGCTTCCAGTATGTTTTTCTAGTGATACTTATAACCTTTTTCTTTGAAGTTTTTCTCATCATAAGTGCTTTGTTTTTCCCTCGAAAAAGAAATCATAACATGAAAAGTTTTTCCTAAGAAATACAGAATCAGAAATACCTTACATTTTCCCCAAGAAAAAGGTAACACAGGGTGCAAAGGACAATATTTTGATGAAAGATATTCTAATAAAATGGTAAAGGTCCTCCCTATATATCACTGCTATTTTCAGCCAATATATTATAGGACAAATTTTGAATTTCATCAAAATGACATATAGTAAAAGAATTGATCATATAATCAAGCATAATGTCCCAAATATATTCAGACAATGTTTACAATATCTTTCCTTGATATACACAGGACATATTACCATATTTTTACTATATTTTATATCATTTAAAATATATTCACCATAATTCAAGATTATTGTAAATATATTTTGAATGTGTCAATAGAAGATATTGTGAACATTTTTCAAGTTTATTTAGAATACTTTGTTTGACCATATGATAAATGTTTCTACTATATGTTGTCTGATGAAATTCAAAAATTATCCTACAATATATTGAATTATTCCACAATATATCTGCTCAAAATGGTCAGGATATATAAGGAGGACCTTTACCATTTTTTTAGAATATCTTTTATCAAAGTATTGTTCTTTGCACCCAGTGTAATGAAACAGACATCGACACCATACTCATGCATTGTGGGACTCACTCAGGGACACGATTTGCACGACTGATCGTGTTAGAAGACGTGGTATTCGAGGTAGTATATACATGCCATAGTAGATTACACAGATGACAGTGCCGAAAACACGATGTGCCTGCTAGCGATGATGCGACAGCCGTGGTTGCAAAAAAAGATGCAATCGAGCATGGTATGAGTTCTGAGATCAAGATATCACCGTCATGCAAGAAGGGGAGGGTGAATACACGGCTGTTGAAAAAGGAACATCTGTTAGGAGGGAGAGCTGCCACTGAGAGACAGCTATGCACTGATTCACGTCCTCAGTCTCTACAGCATCTGAAACAACCACCACCAAGATAGAACATGATTGACTTGCAGATTTGACTTGCGGTGGAGGGACACTACAGAAAGGATTAGGTTGGCAAACACGAATGGTAGGCAATGCCAACAGACCATGGGTCTGGGGGAAGGAACGCTGCCAGAGTCACTGACTGTGCCTTCGCTCTCCTCAAAAATAGTAGACTAGAAAAGTAATTTAGTCGGATTGTCCTGAGGTCGTGGAATTGTACACTCACCAGAGCTGGTTGGAATAGCATTGGTAGTTGTGGATGGAGGATGGCAGTGGATGGAATCACAGGTTCTGGAGTGTGACAAGGTGACAGGCATACTTTGCGACCTCACACATCCAATGCCGTGAACCTCTTCATTGACTCAGACCTCTTCAACTCAAGGCATTTCCCCTCCTCCCATATAGCAGACAATGCCAGCCTCGAATGCTCATATTCCACAAACACCACACTTGCCTATGTCGACCGCGACAGCGAGCCCCACTGCCTCGACTACCACCACTTTGACATCATGCACCAAACACAAGTTCGCCAGGAAGTGGTAGTTCCTCAACAGAGCCTACCGCAAACACATTGGCAGCAAATCGCAGTACTTCCCCACCATTGTAACCACTGGGACACTGACACTCATAGGTGGTCTGTCAGATTGCCCTGATCGCCATTCTCATGCATGGGTTGTGGTCTGAACATGTCCAACTACGATTGAATGCCATCCATAGTATTCCTATGATAGTGTTAGCTCTTGGACCTGATCGTGCATGCGAGGAATTGGTGCCATTTCTGCAAGACTCCATTGACGATGAGGGTGAGGTACTGCTTGTATTGGCTGAGGAGTTGGGTAGAAACTTTGAAGGGTGTGTTGGTGGAAAGGAATACGCTCATGTGTTGCTTGGACCCCTTGAGAACCTTTCAGCAGTGGAAGAGACACTGGTGTGGGATAAGGTGCATTTTCCGTTAACGCTATCATCTCCACTACAAACATAACTTGAGATAAGGCAGCAGAATCGATCACGAAAGTCACAGCTGTCCTTTCTCAAGCTCAGATTGAAGGCTTCTACATACCTCTCCTGAAACATCTTTCATGAGGAGAATGGTTCACCAGTCAAATGTCATCTGCAGCTCTCTATCCTGCAGTATACACAAAGGTTTCAACAGCAATTCAAGATGAATTGCAGAAAGGATTTACAGCCCTTGGTGCGGACAATACACCAACAGTCTGACAAGCAGCTGCAAAATGGCTCGGTGTATGTGTTGGATCTTCGTGATAGTATATTAACCAAACCCCATGTTTCTAATATCAGCCACTACTGACCCATTTTGCTCAACACCATGTCGTGTGGGACGGATTGCCTATCTACCACAGACTTCAATCCAATGATCAAAATTTGGTCCATCTGTTGACAGTTGAGGACCTTATTGTACTCATGCAGCGCATGTCTCCAGCTGAGGTCAAGGAGCAACTTCTAAACAAAAGCTGGCATGTGATATACATGGCAGCCAACCACTTCAACAAGGTACGTAGACCAACCTCATCATGATGAAATCTATATCTGTATCATGTAGCTCGCTGGGGCTGTAGGCGTAGAACTTGTGCAGGAGGAGTTAATTGGACAATACACCCAATTGCTGAAAAATAATGAAGCAGAGGTCCGAACTGCTGCCACTGGTTAAATCCCAGGTGCGCTCCTTGGTATCAAAGACATCTTATCATTAACTTTGCAGCCAAGGTGTCTCCCAACTTCTTGATAAAGAAATCATCCTTGCTAGGATAATGCCCTGCATCCAGGATCTCTCTCAGGATTCGTCCCAGCATGTTTGTGCCACTCTCACAAATCAAATCAGCAGGCTTGCTCCTCTATTAGGGAAAGACCCTACAATCAAACATCTTCTACCACTTTTTTTGCACCTCCTGAAGGATGACTTCCCAGCAGTGAGGTTGAATATAATCAGCAAGCTCAAGACTGTCAACACTCGTAAGTCTCTTTCATGTTTTTCAGTGCCTTCATTAAATTTCCTTCACAGTAATTGGCATGAATCTCCTTTCCAAGAGCCTAATCGACACCCCCGCTGCCATCATGGCTCTCATCTCTGCAGAGCCAGAGCACAAGGATGCCACATCTCTCTACGTGCCCTTCCAATGTCTTCTCACATACATCCTCTCTGGTGGGTGTTGTTGTTTTTGTTTCCAGCACTTCTAGATACCTGCTCCCACCTTGAACCTCCATGGGGACTCTTCATACATCAGTGAACTCGGGTGGCAGGCAATGCTGACATACCACAGGTCCAAGAGGGAAAAAAGTGATTGGGAGTCGCTCACAGCGGCTTTGCTCTCCAGAGAAATGATGCTGTATTACGATTGCCAAGTTAAACATTTACATAGTTCAGTCGGAATGGCATTGAGGGTGGAAGCACAACAATGGATGCAGGCTGAGTGGTGGGGGCAACAGATCTTCAAGTTGGCTTTTGCTCTTGCAAGGTGGTTGTTATGATATTCTGTCATCTTCAAGTCATATAAGGTGGTCCTGGTCACTGCTGGCATGGACAAATTTTTCTTGAGAAAAACCTATTAGATAAATGTCTTCTCAGATCTGATTAGTTTTTCTTAGAATAAATTTCTAGTTCATATTTTGTAAAATAAAATAAAATATTAAACTATTTCCCAAGTTTTCCTAGAGAAAGACAAAGCCTTTTTCCTCTCTTTTGCTTAGGAAAAAGATGGGAAAGAGACAAAGCTTTTCCAAACTGGTTCCAAAGAAAAACATGACATTTATCTAATAGGTTTTTCTTGAGATCCCTTTATCATTTTTCTTTCAACTTTTTCCTTTGAAAATGTTTTCCTTTTTCTGAAGGAGCAGGAAAGGAAAACAATAAGTTTTTCCTAACGAACACGTAACAAGAAAACGTCACATTTTTCCTACGAAAAAGAGTAAGAAACAGAAATCGCGTCACTCATCGGCACGAGGATCGCGTGCTCAAGGACTCACTCAGAAACGCAAGCTGGGCGACATGTTGCATCAACGGGAACATTTCTACAGTATGAGTCAGTATACATCACGACGTAGATTACGGGGGGCAAGATAGACACAAGTAAAAGACTACAGTAGTTCGGAATGTTTGAAAGCAGTGTGATTCCATAATAACAAGAAAAATGAAGGCTTCGAAAGCGAGTGGAACATCGACACGATAGCAATATGGTGAAGGGCGCATGAGCGTGCAGGCATCAACTGCGGGGAGGGTGGTTCAGCATACACAATATTGTTGAACTTTAAAACACGACACGTACACTCTCAGCAGCAGGTAGAACTGAAACAAGCGCCTCCAAAAAATTCTACAAGTTTATGCATGAAGCGACACAGAGGAGGAAGACACTGCTGAACAAAGTGCTGTGAAAAATGATTAAATATAAAGGATTATAGCGTACCATCGTGACAGGCGTAAGAACACGATTGGAATAGTTTACAACACTCTCGTCCTCTTCGAAAATGGTGATCTGGAGGAGATTTGGATTAAGAAGACAATCTTTCAGGTTTCATTGACTTACGAGGGTTGGGTGGTGAGAGAAAGGCTGCCCGAGGCTGCAGTTAGGGTGAATCTCATCAGGGGATCGGAAAGCCATTGGTAAGTGCAGCAGAATGGCGAGAAAGACACGATGGTTGTGGTGGTTTAGACTTTTGGGTTGCAACATGACGCGACGACTGCACCATCTCGCAAACCCGAACATGCAGTGTCGAATCATACACAGCCGGCCCACCGCCCAGCTGCATCTCGCCACCGTTTTGTCCAAAGACCTTGCTCAGGAGCAGTGCTGTGTTCCTATCTCCCTCCACCTCTCTTCTTTCCCACTTCGTTTCACTTTTCCTCTCTCCCATCTCATTGTCACTGCCCCACTTCTTTCTCCTTTCCTTTCTTTCTGCCTTTGCGTTCCCCCCTGGGCTCTTTCCACAGTTCCCTCATTTCCTCTTCGCCTTCCCTTCATCCAAGCTCTGTCCATCCACTACTCACTGACACACCCGCCTCAACAGATCCTCGACGGCGACAGCTTCGAATGCACAGTTGAGAGCGATGCCAATAAAGCCCTCATGCGCCATGTCGCCGCCTCCTCCATCAATATTTATTAGCACGTCCACGCCAGTGGGGATTACGTAGCGGTGGACAATGGGACTGAGAGGGGTGATGCAGCCTAGGGAGAAGGTGAAGTCGAAGGTGTGTTTGGTGTTTTATCTCTTTTGTTTCCGTTTCCATTGTCGTTTCCCTACCCGTCCCCTCCCCGTGCTTTTTTTTCTCTTGTTCTTTTTCTTCCCCGTGGACATGTATAGACGGGCCCTGACGCACTCTTTCCCCTCTCACAGCTATACATCGACAGTACCCTCGTGATCAACAACTGGACACGGCAGCGCTGGGGCGATGCCTGCTTCGGGACTGGCTCGGAGGAGACGGGTGCGCACATGCTCAAGGCGGGCGTCGCGCATGAGATCTATGTTGAGTTTTGTAATGTGAGAGGGCTAGCGGATGGGGACGAGGACAAGGCTGTAACGGATAGGTGTGTATGTGATTCCCCTTCCCTCCCCACCTCTCTTAACTACATATGATACTGACCCACACCTCCAACCCATAGCAACCTGGGCGTGCGCCTCGGCGGCACAGAAGTCAAGGACACAGATGCATCGCTCGCGCAGGTGGTGAGACACCACTTCGTCCATCTGCTCATCTCACACAGATCATGCCATCATAGGGGTGAACATGAGGATGGTGCTTGGTCGAGCCACTCACTTCGAGGAAGTCCCAACACATATACGAAGGCAGCGTCTCGGTTGAGCCACTCGAGTTGGGAAGGTGCACGCAAAGAGATGGGGAGCGTCTTGGGTGGGCCACTCATTTTGACTTCTTTGCTGCTAAACATCACACTGTCCTTAGTGCACTGTGGAGGTCTGTTGGTAAAATTTCTCCGAACTTGAAACAGAGATCACTCAGGCTGGAGGGACTTCGAGCTGGCGTGGCGAGGTTGAATTCGGGCCCGAAACTGTTCTTACACGTTTCATTCAACAAGACCATGCATGACAAGCAGCCGTTTGACGACAAGCACAATGTAATTGATCCTCCAAAATGATTCTACATCACTTTAAAGCAAAGACTACATATCCTAGAATAGAATTGATCAAGATATAATGCGAAGGAGATCGAGTATGACATACACGTCGTAAGGAAACTGCGACAATGACTTCCTTGTCAGTATTCCATGCAGGCAGAGCACACTTGGCAAAGTGAGTATCAACATCTGACAAAGGCTTGACCTCCAAATTGGAGTCAAGATCCTGACCCCATAGCTGTGCACCCAACTCCGGGTATTTAAGATAAGGATCGAACGTCGCATTGGCAGATTGATGGGGTCGAACCACAAGCCAGGTCCCTTGGAGGTTTTTGTTGGAATCCGGAAATTGCAGGATGTGTTGAATACAGTGCGGGGTCGAGTTGTCTTTGAACATGACACAGCTATTACCCTCATGTCTCTCCTGCGTAGTATACGAAAGCCCACAGTATCGAATGTGAGTTCTGAAGTGCGCTTCTTGAGGGACAATTTTATCCTTGCGCACTTTGCGGAAGGCTGTGCGTAGCGTAGTGGACAGCAGGTCTGCCTTTCCTATAACCGCACTCAGTTCATTCACGAGGTCACCAATATTTTCTTCACCGTCATCGTCGACATCGAGATTCTCCGAGTCCTCAAGGAGGTCGGGGGTGAGGGTGTTACGGGTCACAGGTCGAACTAAGGTGTCGAACATGTGAGCACAGTTTTGAATGGCTTCTGGGCAGGTTTTTTTCTTGAAAAAACCACGAAAGTTCGAGGTTCGATGCCAAGACCGCAAAATCGTTTCCTCATACTCGCCTGAGAAGAGTTTGAAAAAGTATGGATGGATGACAATGCTCAAGTCTTACCGGGCTTGTAGTTTGTCAAAATCCGTTGGAGGATACCAATAACCCTTTCAAACGGAAATGCCCACCACCCAGGTGCAGGTCCGTACATCTGCAAGAACTCCGGAATGTGCATGGCCATGTGATGGTTCGGAAGCTGTTCATAGCCGGGGAAAAGTCGCTCAAGTTCACCACGGTATTGCGTCATGAGCTCAAGGTAACGAACACCATGGGCCAGGGAAGTTGTTCGTGACGATGCGACAACAACAGCGGACAGAAGCAGCATCGTCAGATGTAAGAGATCCTTGCGTTGCTGACTGATATCGGGCTCTGACCATAATCGAATGAGTGTAACCGGCAGGTACAACGACCCTATCATCCTCCATTGGTCAGACTTCAGCTTTGGTCCAGACGAGGATAGCGTAGTTGGCACCGACGTCACCCATGACGGTTTTACAATATTCCCCAAGTCAAACCAGAGGGCTTCCATCTCCTCTTTTGTGAACACATTGCCATGTGTCAGGGTGGTGGTGACTTCCTCCTGCTGCATACGCTGTTATTTGTCTTCATAAGCACCATGCAGAGGCAGACATGAAGGGGAGCACATACCCATTTTATGATAGCCCTAGCGTAGTCAACCTTTCGCAGCTTTGAGCCCGTTGTAAGGATTGGCATGCAGTCGTAACCACGCGCAATGTATTCCAAGGAGGGTTGACGAGTATTCGTCCCCCACTTCGAGACTGCCTCTTCAAATTTCGGATCTTCTGTGTCGTAGAACTCGAGAGGTTTCTTCAGCCAATTCAGGAAAGATCGAAGGCTGCTGAGTTGGTGCTTCGTTGTGGGCACAGGATTGTCTGCTTCAGGTTGAACCTTTTTGAAAAATCCTGTGATTGTTTCTTCAGCTGGTTTCTTCTCCTGGTGACCGAGAATGGCTTGAAAGTGTGTCTTGATAAGTCCCAGAAACAGATTATGCATGATGTCGACAACGAGAAAGGAGGAAGGGTTGTAGTATGGTAGTTTGAGAAGCACGGAGTACCGTAGCCCAGTTTCTCCAAACAGTTTTTCTGCTTCCACAGCACTAGGAGCGTCGCGATAGCTTTCTGCCTGCCTCCGGCAGGTCTCGTCTGTTCGTGGCGTCCAGCTTTGGTAATCATAGTCACTGTACGTGTGCTGCGATCTGCGGCACAAGCACCGAGTACAAAACAACTCGTGAGAGAACGAGCCAAACCCTCCTGTCTTTCGCCCTCCTGGTAGGTCACAAATGACGACGATAATGGCACAAAAAGATTAAGCGCTTGAGCCATTCGCAAGTCTCGGTGAACTCGACTCCTGTCCAGAGCTCAAGGAAGGCATCGACGATTGGTGCGAGGTAGGGATTGATGGCGTCAAGTGGCGGTTCGCGGGGACCAGGCACTATTTGAGAAAACATGTTTTCCGGTTTGTAGCGTTCTTCTATAGGGATATTCAAGCAGGCCAGCGTTATCACCCCTACGGAATTCTTCTTCCCAGCTGCCATGACACGAAGTGGATTGAAGAAATCGAGGCTAAGGGAGAAGAGGTAGTGGCCAGCACTATCACCACCCCACATGCTGAAATGAGTTTTCTTGTCTGGTCCCTTGAAATTCCGTATGTTTGAACCTTGGAAGACGTCTGTCAACCGCCCATCTGCGGAAACTTCCATCTTCTCCCAAGCCTTGTCCATAGTCTGCTCATAACCAGACCGGGACAGCAAACTTGCTAACCAGTCCTTGAAGTCAAATACTACATATTGTCGAATCGGGACATAAATTTTGTATTTTCCAACAGTCTTCGGGCGTGTGAGCAGTTCCTTGCAGCGGGAGCCATGCTTCTTTGCATTACATTTCTCCCTATAGATGCGAACTTTGTTGGTGTAGGTCGGTGGATATATCGCGTGGCATCTGGGGCATACAGCATACACCTCTGACTTCCCGTCAATGTTGAATGGTTTTCCTGCAGCCCTGATGTCTCGGGGAAAGTCTTTTACCAACTCCTTGAAATATGGTGGCAGGAAATCGGAATGAAGCGCTTTCTTGACTGCGAACTCGATCATGTACTGGCACAACGTGAAAAGCCAGAATGTCCCACGCCGAGGTAGGCGGAGGATGACATGGCAGACCGTGACCGTCAGCATCACAACCTGCAACAGCGGCTTGACTCCTTCGAAGAGTGGCTGAAAGTGTTTACCTGGTGAATGGTAAAGACGTTGGCATTCGATCAGCGTAAACCAATAACTGAGCACTCACTTGTATCATAAATGGGCGTGCCATGCGCCATATGCGCATCGTCCAGCTTTTCCAGGGCTTCTCTCCACGTTTCAATGGCTCCCCTGCGTTCTGCCTCGACATGCTGCAAGAATTGGGATACTTCGTGATGTAACTCCATCACTGCTGCGGTCTTGACAGACGAAATCGTTCGAAGCTTTGTAGACAGTTCTGCGATGGAGTCACCGATGCTGTCGAGTCCTTCCAGTGCCCTGTTTATGGATGGCCACACTGCGACGCTCGGAGCGACCCCAATGACCGTGATTTGATGTTCGAGAGCCACTAGGGCATCCTGCACCATGTCGGCGTCCCGCAGCATATCCTTGGCCCTCTCTGTGTTGGTACGCGGGGGGCGCACGGGTGGTTTGACCACACCTGAGAATGAGGGAGCTGCAGGGTTTGAGACGGTGAGTCTATTAAGAACCTCCACAAGTTCGGCCTCGTGCTTGGCTTTTGCCCGCGCTTCAGCCTCAGCAGAGGCGGCATAGGCGTCGATTTGGGCCTTCCTGGTGTCTTCCTGAGCGTGCTTTCGATGTGTTCGTGCATCCACAAGAAACCCTGGCTGGCCATCTGCAGTTTTCTGATTGCAACATCCACGAGAAGAGCAGAGGCAACGTATGGTTGGGTTTGGCATAGGTGCAGCCAAATGGGCAGTAACTTAAGGTGGGGAACAGTGTAGAGCGGCAACGCTGATTGTTGTGAGACGGTGATCGATAATACAATGATGAATCAATCACGCGATGCGGAGGCACATGCTACGTTGTTCCTGCTCAGCGACAAGCACGCTCTTCCAAAATATCACGAGCTGTTGGCAGCTCAGGAGCCTCATCCTCGACATTATTTCGGTTTACAAGACAAATCCAAATTGGGAAACTAATCAAGTTTGAGCTTTTTCCCATGCTTGCGCAGCAACTTCAGAAGCTCGGGATATCCGTATATGACGAGCGGATTGGGCAGCTCGTCAAACTCCTCGCGGCAGCTGGGACAGGTAGCTGAGGCATTAAACCATTTAGTGATGCACTGGACACAGAACATGTGCCCACAGTCGAGCCTGAGCGGAGTCAGATGATAGTAGTCAGAGGGGGAATGAAATCACCTTGTCGGTCTCCGCATGACGTTGAAACATACAGAGCACTGGAAGAGGGAGGACACTGCACATGCAATCTACGTGGGATCATTCGTGTAAATCTGGAGAAGAAGGCAGATACAGCAATGATGCACTGCACGTAGGGTCTCTGCCTGCTGCGTAGCCTATTGATTGCTTTTAGGACGGAGGAAACATAGGATGACTGCGCATACCTCAGCCAGATTCTCTTTGTCCAATTGCCACCTCTGACACTGGTCTTGATGTTGAGACCGTAACATTTTAAGCTCTTGCTCGAGGAACACATAGCCCTAGCGATTAGGTCAAAGAGGCAAGTGTTGAACAGGATGTGGCAACCATTACCTCTTCAACTTTCTTCACCCGTTGCAGGATTGCGGTATTCTGTCTCTCTGAGTCTTTCAGTTTCTCTGGGAGCAGACGGAGGTCACTAAGTTCCTGTCGGGCTGTCAGTACAGCCGGTGGTAAAAATAGGGTATGTCCTCACTCTTGATAACCTCGCAATCTCCAACAGCTGTTTATCGGCTTCTTTGCGAAGAGCTTCGATTGTGGTCTCACTCCCGCGGAGTTCCTTTTGGACAATTAATACAACGAAGGTTGGGATAGGGCTGTGTCCCTACCATTAACAATCTTGCAATTTCAGTCATCTTTCCGTCAGCTTCTTGGCGCAGACTTCCGTTCGCAATCTCGCTCTCTTTCAATTTCTCAGGGAGGCCGCGAAGATCTTGGAGCTCCTGTTCGGGGCATAAGCCTATCAAATGTGGCGAAGAGACATCTGTTGACCTTGAGTAAGCATGCCATTTCCATCTCCTGTGTCTTCGACGTCTCTTTGAGGGCACAAAGCTCCTGGAGCACATCCTGCAGTTTCTGTATGTGGTGAGGTTATTAGTATTTATCGAGCAGCGATGGAGAATATGTGCTTACTGAATTATGTGCCAGCTCAACTAATAGCGCTGAACAGCGTTCTTGCGCAAGTTCATGGAGGGCTTCATATTCTTTGTATCGGGAAATATTCGAGAGCGAGATAGATGTACTTCACACCTTGGAAGAGCTCGGTTTTTACAACGTCGAGATCCTAATCAGGAGGGTCAAAGACGTCCGATTCGAACGTGGGTGCTAACTCACTTGTCTACCGCGCGCTCGAAGTTCTGCCATCTCGTTTTCTAGTTCGTGCAGAGTCTATTACCAGATGTCAGCTCATGGTGGTGGGCCACTACGCAGGTACCCACTTTCTGGAGGCTCTCAATCTCCAGCTCATTTTTATCGTTGCGATCATGGAGAACGCTGACCAGACTCCGGCCCTACCAGGTACATTAGCCAGTCGCGGGGAGAAGGTTAGAGAGTTGACGGAACCTTCACCGCGCGATCGACATCCATGTGCGTCCCAGCTATACTAAGTTTCTTTTTGAACCTGTTGTACAGCACATTTTCCTTTGGCATGAGACTGCGAGTAATGGGAGGCATCGTAAGTCGGTTCGTCCCGGTGGTAACGCAGGAGAGAGGGCGAACATTGGTGATGGAAAGTCGAAGTATATGAATCCTAGGGCTCTAATTTTCTTTGTGCTTAGGGACAAAGAACTGCAGTTTCCCACCATTTGGTGCCGCCACACCAGTGATGCTTGTTTCGAGAGGAGCTGAACAATGGAGGGGACAAGTCGAGTGCAGGCATCACTCGTTTGGACGTTGAAAGCGGCACAGTTCTTCAAGGCCTACTTTTCTCCTAGCCATGCTTGCTTTGTAAAGATCAAATTGAATCTCATTCGGCGGCGCATTATAGAGGAACGACAATATGGGTTTACAACAATATTACATTGAGAACGTCCTTGTCCTCAAGGTTCCTGGGGGTAGGGCGTGTCTCGATCACAGAAAAACGCTCAAGCTCGACAGCCATGGCCACCGGCATAGTCTCTCTTTCGGCCGCCAGGTTATCCAGGGTATCATGTCCCTGCTCTTCTCGGATCTGCTTCTGCAGGAATTTCGGTGCGTGGGGCGTCACAGTGTCCGTTTCGTGCATAATGGGGACGGAAGAGTCAATTGGCGTTTCCTTGGCGGTGATAGACTACATGGACAAAAATTGATAACAACGTCAATAGGCACAGCAAAGTGCATACCTTCTTAACAAGGGGTGTCCAGTTCGGATAGGAAACAAATACAAGGAGAACGATGAAGAGGATGTTCATAAACCCCTGTTTGGAAATCTTGAGCTCCGTGCGCGCGACAGTGGTGCGGGCTGGCTCAACCACGGGGGGCGCTGACATATAGCCATGAGCATGATGCACAAGCCGCAAGAAAAAGACATGCCTTCTCCCAAATGAATACCTGCCCCGCGGCAGCACTGGTTCCAGCAGCGATCAAGTGTCTACCGTCCTTGGATGTACCGGCAGCAATGGCTTGAATCAAAGAGAATGCTATACTGCCTTTAGCTTTGCATTATTACGGAATGACTGAAGGACTCTACCAGCTGTACTCTGCAGGGTTTGCAGCAACTCGCCTGTAGCCACATCTGCAACGTACACTTTGCCGTGGTCACTGCCACAGACAGCCACCTTGCCCGCCTCGGAGAACGCACATTGCTTGGTGTAGCGGCGAATCGAGGAAAATGGCAAAGAGCTCGTCGGCGTGCTAGACGGGAACTTATGGACATCGAACTTTCCGGTGGTGATGTTATCCACTATGAGAGCCGTTTCGTCGGGGGAAAGGGTTGCATTTCCACTGATTAAAGTCAGTGGACAGTCGTTCGGGGCTGCAATGACATGGACTTACACTCCTCCGAGCAGCCACTTCCTCCATTGTACATTTGAAGTCTGAGCATCTCGACAAATCCTGCTCAAATGGTTAGGATATGATAAATATCACTGCAAGTTTGCTTACATTTCTCCAGTCTCCAGCCCAACGCTGAGAATAAATTGGTTGGCGCCACCAAAAAACTGGAGACCTCGCGGAATCGCACCCCCCACCGAAGTGTTCCACAATGTGGTCAGGTTCACTTATTACTTATCAGCTTGAGCAAGAATCCATGAGTGTACGAGGCTCACCACACTTATCGACACTGTAGACCTTGAAGACGCCAGAGTGGCTCGCGACAGCTAGGCGACAGTTGAGCGCGTCATAGGCCTGGCCTTCAACCACATCGTTGAATACGAAGGGCGTAAAGGTTTGGGAATCTTTCCAAACGAGCCACTGAGGGGATATGAGCGGAAGCCTGAACCAGGTACTAAGGTACGTACCGTGCTTGTCTTCGACATCGGACAGAGGGTTATCACCCCTCTTCCGGTACCCACGCAGACCGAGATAGCCTTTTCGTCGACCGGGGGTTCGACCGTAAGCCAGGCTAGGGTCGTTACTTGCCCCCAACTCTCACTTTGAAGGACTTGTTCGCAGGCGGATGTAGTTGTGTTGTAAACCCGCACTTTGCCATCGTCTCCTAGCAGCCTCTATAAGATATTGTTGACGGGACATAAGAATAATCATACCTCCGCTGAGAAGAAGCGTGGCATCCTTGGATAAGGTGAGCGCATTGATGGGTCCTTTGGCATCCTTCAAAGCCATACGAAATTCGTATCTACTGGTGTTCTGGTGAGAGGTTTTATTAGGCGAGGCGTGGGGATCGAGAGGCCCAAACTCAACAGGAGTTGACATGTCGTAGGAGTGGATCACGGACGAGAGGTTGAGGTGCGGGAGAGTGTTGTAGGACAAGACTAGACGGTTAATGATGTCCTTTATACCACATTTCCCTTTGAGATTACGTAACCGCCATCTTCGGGCTTTTCAGTGCGAAGTTTTCAAAGTCAATCGCCGCGAGGCATGTTCGAATGTACGGTTGCGCACAGCGTCGTGGACCATGGCGAAGCATGGAAACAAAGGTTGGGTTGCAGATAGGCGGGTATCGTGATTGAAGTAGACCATGGGAGATGCGTACACGCGTACACGCGAAATAAAGAGTGTTGAACGTGATGAGACAAAGGATTGGGCGTAGCGAAAGGAATGCGGCAACATATAAGTTTGCGGGGCCTTGAACACGGGACACCCCATAACTATGCCCGACTACATCCAGCAGCCGGAACCTCTTCTGACCTCCCGCGTGGAGTTCAAGCTCATCCCTCGTGCACCACTCTCATCCATTGCATCGCGTATCGAGTTCACCGAGGCACGTCTCGTCAATCCGGGCGGAGACGATCGTCAGAACATCGATGTGGCAAATCTTCCTCCGCCGCCAGAACCCCCGCGCCGTAATCTGCGGAACACCAACAAGATCATGAAACCCCATGGGGAGCCTGGTAGGCCTAATTCAGGGGGGTTCAATGTGGAAGCCGCGCTCAAGGCCGGCGGTTGGGCAAGGGACGATGTCGAGGCTTTAACGGTAGGCAATGCTTGTTGTTGGTACATGTCCGTCACTGATGAAAGAGGCAGGAGGCCGTCCGCGACGCGGGCGCGGGAAAAGCTTGATATCAAGAAAAGCTATCGCTTTCAAGACAAGACCGCTTTGAAAAACATATGTGAAGACGTACGTCCTCTGAACGGAAAGAGTGGCTTACGGATGCTGACTCGGACGTAGATGATGAAGGATAGCAAATGGCCTAGGTTGAAGGAGTACGAGAGCTGCTGGCCAGTTCAAAGTATCTTGAAACTGACTCTCAAGTACGGCGCTGAAGCCGCCCGCCGCAATGCCTGCAAAGGTGCTAGTCGACGTCTCATTGCAGCCCTCCGCGGCCAGAGTCCCGTACCGGAGGAATAAGCGATGTTCCGAGTCTGTATATAGCCACCAGGGTAGTGGTAGAGTTCGGGGTCGAGATGTTCATCGACAGCATTAATAAAGCTTATGAGAAGAGCTTCGTGGTGGAGATCAGGGATAACGAATAGGACACTGTTGTGAGGTGTCCCTTGGGGGTAAGAGAGCGTTTGGAAATTTTCGTTATCGATGACATGTAGCTCTGAGCGCAGCGGGTCAGGTAACGCCTGACAGAACACAAAACTTACGTACCAGAACCGACACCCAAGTGGCAACCTCCAGGAACACCGGCAGGGTTTCCATAATTTTGGTCAGGAGGGACAACAAAACGATGGAACAGTCGACGTCCGACGCGTCGTCGTACAACTTGAGGTGTTTGGAATGCAAGAGCGCAGACAGGGAACACTTTCTCTGGGCCAGCCCAGGAGAAATGTGCAAAGTCAGGGCATGCCCAGAACTTTGGACGAAGGGGAGTAGCTTGGGCAAGCCCAGAGCTACAAGGTGGGGGAGGAAACACGAGAACTGCGCTCTATTTGCAAGAGCGTGTTTGTCTACAGCGTACGAGACAAATAGAGCGTGATCATCAGGTCGGAGATCCAATTTGTGCCCACATCGTCAAGTCATCATCAAGTCCACTTCTCCCATCACACCTCATAGCTCTGGGCTTGCCCAAGTTATGGCCCCCTTCCACTAAAGTTCTGGGCTTGCCCTGGCTTTACGCGTATTCTTTTGGGCTTCCCCAGAGAAATGTACACCCTCCCTCTCAAATCAACATTCGCTAACATCGCTCTACATAATTTGCCTTCTAATACCCCCACCTGCCTTGCCGTCTACGCTCGTTTCGATCCTTCCACACCTCGACATGAACGTCCCGGATATTCCAAAACTGAAAGATAAACAGAAACCGGTCCCGTAAGTACTTCGGGTTTTCCTGTATCGGTGCCCAACTCACTCCCTCGATCCTAGGATTGACAAGCGTTTCGGCAGAATAACAGTCGTTGACGGCGACATCTACTACTCACCAAATTGCTCTCGGACCGTCGAAGTCCCTTCGCTCACCCACCCAGATGTGAAGGGCTTGCAGTTTACGATCTTCAAACGCAGCGACGCCCGCGCTGAGAATTATCACCGGCCTCGGTGGTGGACACAGACGTTTGGCTGGGTATCCTTCGTCCCACTGAATCCTTCCTACACTGGCGCCCTCTTCCACCGGCTCGCCCGTATCCCGAAACACCTCGATGCAGATGACAAGAGTGAATCCGACCGTCGTTACGCTCTGCCTAAGTCGACACGGGAAAGTTGGGGTCGACTGGATTCCAATCTTCGGTATATCACGTCTCTTATAACAAAACAATATTCGTTTGCCGCAGTCCGACCTTTCTCGCCCTGGGCATTAGGGTATACCGAAGCGCGGGAAAGCTATAAGCACGCAATGCGCCTAGCATCGAAGTCGCGGGATTGGTTCTCGATATGGATTGGTTTAGCTTCGTACCTCATTGCTGAGGCCAAGTCGCTCCCGCCCAATCCCTTGGAACCGACGTGGCAACAACTCCTTCTCGCACGTGGTTTTCAACAGACATTCATCGATGCTCTCAAATGTTCGACGGTGTGCGACTTCTCAACCGCTACAAGGAGAGCCGGGGCCTTCGTTTATCTACAAAAACCTCCTGTACCCCAACCCCCGGTGGAATGGTTCATTGAATACAATATACCCGTGTGGTATAGATGGGGGCAGGCTGAGCGCGACGATTTATCATGCCTACGTTACGCACCGACACCTTTCCAATTGCAAAACCTGCTGATGTCGCAAGGAATAGAAATACCGCAGCAGCTGCTTATCGCAAGTCAGTTACCCCGCATTTATTCCCCAGCCCAAGATGAGCCTCGCGGTCCGAGCGCTTATTCTCCAGCAGCAGATGAGCAAGTCATTAGTTCAGATCAGTCTCATGCTTTGCCTGAAGGAGACCGTGGCGCCGTTCGAGAAAGGGCGTATGTAGCATTTTTCGCCGCTCGTGAAGCACGAAATGAGGTTCGCCGCCGCACGGAGACTGCACAGGACCGCCAGACTCGCCTCAATCGGGAACGCTGCCCGCCCACCGTTAGCGCGAAAGTTTTCGTATGGGAACCCAGTGCTACAGATCCCGAAAAGTGGGTGCGTGTACCGGTCCCCAAGTCGGCCCGGGAAGAAACACTTGGTGAATTCGGCGCTGCACAATGTCGTTACGATGCTTTTTCTAACGAGTGGGATTGCTGCGACAAATTCGGGCCAGGTGATGATGGAGACGATGATGATGATAACGGCGCTGGCTATTTCTTCCCGAACGGTGCTCATGAGCTAGATGACCCTTCACAATGGCCTGAACCCCCACGCGTTGAGGGACCGCGGTCCATTACCCCACCTCCGCAACCAGCACAGGCCTCCGATGCCGAGCGTTTTGACCTCCCGCGGTTCCATCCCATCTCCATCGACACCCACAAGGAACTTACCATCAATTCGACACCTGTTGCCAAAGCTGACCTATGGCAACAAGAGGTGCTGGAGATACTTTTCTTACATTATGGCTACACCCCCCTCTTCCTCTACCTAGCTCCTTCCCCGCCCCATCGAGCGAAGCTGATCGAAAGAAGTTAGTTCGCTTGTTGGGTCTGTCTTGGATCCAGTGTCGAGAATACCTCACCGCACGTCCAATTACTGGTTTGGCCAAGACATACTTGGATGGGATTATGGCCGGTTCATGCCCTTCGGATGACACGTGTGACTTTAACGAACAGAGTCGTGTATCTTTAGCGTCCTCTCGGCGTCTGAGGTTCTTGCGTGTCGTCAAGGCAGCAGATGAGAAAGGTCAATGGTTGTACATGTTCGATTTCAGAGGGGAGTCGAAAGCGCCCTGGAAGTTGACAATGACAACCGCCTCAGATGCATTAATGGTTTGTCGACTCGATGAGCGGCTTGATGAATACGAAATTGCCCGTTACCTCCTCGCACGGGGCATTCCTTTCCGTACCTTACTTCCATCGGAGCTTGCCTCTCGGGGTCCCCGAGAATTACCACCTCCCTGTGTTCTGCCTGTTCGTTTGTCTGGCGCCGTTTTCTCCCGAGCAGACTACGACGCTTACGCCGGTCAGCGCTTCACGATTACAGGACAGCCACGTGCTCGTGCAGCACTGCTTCGGGGTGGTATCGTCTGGCGCATATGTGTCCCCACTGTCAGTTTCGAGGATGTTCTGCAGGGACCAACAGGATGGAACCCAATGCCCGGCGCCATGTTCACCGCTCAAGATCCTCGGACCAAAGAAATATACATCGACGACAGCCTAACTGACATGGAGTTAAACCTTCTTTCTGGTACGTATGTGTGTTATACTGGTAAGTACAACTTGGTCTTGTCTGTGGCTACTGGGCTGACTTCACCTCAGGATTAGGCCCCCAGACGGCAACCAAATCTTGGTACCCCCTAGCGACAACCTTTGAAGCGGGTGGGGAAGACTATGGTCGCTGGAATGTCTATCGAGAGGATGGCTTCTTCATGCGAGTGGACGAGATCAACAATCCTGGTCGCCCAGAAGGATCTCGGGGGCCACTCGCTGCAGGGAAGTGGCGTGATCTTATGCGCGGAATGAAAGAAATGCGTCGACTAAAGGACAATATTGAGCGTTGGTCGGAGATGTTCTTGAAGCGATACGTCGAACATTGACACCACGTGGTATATATATCTTGAAACATTCCGAAGAATCATCCGAATGTACATAAAAGCGAAGTAATAGATGAAACCGGACTATGGTATGATTTACTGTCGAATTATCATATCCTGACCAAGCATTTTCATGGCATATTGAAGACCAAATTCTTGGGAATACGGAACTTAGGCTGCTGCCTCACAACGCTGACGAAGCTAGGGACTTGTCAATCCCGCTGACCCATGTGTTAGCGTGGACTCACTCACCTCCTGACTGCAAAATCTGCCACTGTAGCGTCTCTCCCTCTGAAACTTACAAAATCGTTGACGACCCCCTTGCGCAAGGCCACAATGTCTCCCATCCATTGCACTCCAAGTCCCCATCCGGCAACAATCCTATTTGGAGGCAAATATCGATGGTTTTTGACAAACAGGTGGAACCGCGTCTGTCGACCCCGGCGGTTTACTACGACAACAGCATCGTGGATGTATGGTTGGAGTCGTTGGCCGTACATGAGCATCTCCAGGTGGGGACGCCGGCCCCCGGAATTTACTTGGGTGTAGATGCCTTTGCTGACGGCCCGACGCGCGTAAGCCCCATAGTATCTTCCGTTAATCTTCCTTGTCTGATCCTGTTCTTAAATTAGCAACCTGTTCTGAGCAAGATACCAGATGCGGGCGTACCCGCGTTGTGCTAACGAAAGGTTTCAACGTGGAAACCATGCTAACTTATGTGTTTCTGTGTGCGAGGAGAGATTGAGCGATGCGGCTCCGATGGGAGAACGATGTACTTCTTGTCATAGTTGTGTGAGCGTTGATAAGGAATGCTTCCCTTTGACATTGGCCTCAGTCATCTGCACCCTTTGTCGCTGATGTTGCCACTCCCCACAAAGAAGCGGACTTAATATCTCCTTACATACGAACCCTTTCAATCCCGTCAAGCTCAAGCACCGAGCTTGTCCTGCCATCTTTTCCCCCACCCTCCAACCCAAGCATGTACGACGAATCTCTGAACCAAGAGCCCATTGATGTTGAGATGACGAGTACCCCCGATGTTTGTGTTCTCTCCCTTGCCTTGATGGTGACATAACTTACTCTTCAAACAGAATAATCCCAACATGACGAACGATTCGGGCGTCACGGATGTCGCCATTAACGGCGCTCTCGAGGTCTGTGTTTTTGTGTTCTTTTTTTCTACCATTCCTCTGATCGCCTGGTTCAATTGCCCCAGCCTGAAACCCCGACCAACGCCGCGTCCACACGTAGAGTCCTCCCTGGTGCTTTCCCTGGTCAAGGTGATTCCATGATCGAGGATCCTCCTACTCCTACCACCTCGGCGCTATCCACAGCCACGGTCCCAGTTCGGAAGAAACGAGTTGACCTCGATAAACACCGTGGAAAGGAGGCCAACCCTACGCGTCTGACTCTGACTGCGTCGACGTCCTCTCATCTGTCTGGCATTCGTGGAGTGACAACCTCAGGACATGGCCGCACCAGGGTTGATTGGAATAATAGCTCACCACAGGAACTCCATGGCTCTAATCACCGTAGAATTGATTGGAACAGGACTGCGGGAGCTTCAGGTGCTGGGGCAACCTTACCAACAGACCCACCCTCCAGAAACGAACTCTCTTCACGATGTGCCAAGTCTCTTGCTCCAGCGCCACCAGCAAGGCCCATGACTGCTGGTTCGGTACGTCGGCCAATTCTCCATGTTAGCCTCCAAGCTTAAGTTGAGTTCATAGGCCAAGCGGGCACTCCCGCAAGAAGATACTTCGAAGCCCACCACTGTAGGACTCCTTGTTGCTTGATTTCGGAACTTGACCTGACACCTCCGTCCAGGGATCGGAAAGGAAGCGACTTATAGTAGAACATCCCGATATGAGGACGCTGAGGAAAAATGTAGGTTTTTGTCACCTTTCTTTGTGATGTACCTGCTCACTATGCCTCAGTTTGAGACCGCTACGGAGAAACGCGACGAACTTGAAGCTGATCTTGCGATTGCTAGACAGGTACATGCCATTCGCCTGACTAGGACCTTTGCTAATCCCTTTCGATAGGCAATAAACACATTTGATGCTCGCATGACGAAAGTGCAGGGGGAACACCAAGACATCCTTACCCAATTGCAATCAGAGCACCAGGCTGTTGTGGACGAGAACAGCTTACTTTCTACGGAGTCCAAGAAAGCCCAACAAGCTCTGCAGCAGGTAAAGGAAGTTCTGGGGATGGCAATGGAAGAACGGGACGCAGCATTGAAGGAGTGTAAGGCTATGATCGCCCGGAGAGGAGAATATGTGGATAAAGCAACTACCTCTCAGGTATTTGTTCTGGCTATCTGAATGATGCCTTCGTTGACTGTCCCAAAGTTAATTCTTAGTGAGGCCGCATCGCAGACAGAGCATGTCGACGCCTTCGCCGAACTGCAGGCGAAATACGACGAGCTTGTCACGACGTCTACCGCAGAACAGAAAGAATCTGGGAAAGAAATTAGGAGGCTGCGCATTGAGCTAACCGAGAAGGCGGAGACAATGGGGGCTCTTCAGAGGCTATACGACGAGGCAGGTGATCGTTATGCCGATCGAGTCGGGGACCTTACAGGCACCTTTCAACGCCAACGCATCGTCATTTGCAGGGCTGACCGTGCTATCCGTGCACTCTCAGTCACGTTGCAGGTTACGGAGGCCGCGCATGATCAACAAACAGCACTCGCGACCCTCACCAATGCGAATCTGAAGACTTCGTTAGACGAGATTCAAATGAGACTCGATACTGCCTTAGCAGAAGGAAGCAAGGTCCAGGGGCAGCGAGACGAGCTTCTTCAACATATTCAAACCCTTCAGATGCAGCTCCTAGCAGCTGAGACAAATGCCACTGGGCTAGCAGGGGAGCGAAACCAGGCTCTCCAGACTGTTACGCAGCTAGAGGGTGACATAGCCCTTGCACACGCGAGGTCGACCGAGTTCGAATCCCAAGCTACGGCGATGGCGAAGCAGCGAGATGATGCTCTCAACTCTACCAAAGAGCTCGGGCTCCAGGTCCAGGCTGAGATGAATGGAGCAGAGGATGAGCTGGCAAAGATTTGGGGAGACCTTGTAAAAGCCAGAGCGAGTGTTACGGAGTTGACAGGTCGACAGAATGAGGCTATAATGTCTATCGACAGCCTCAAGAGCCAGCTGCAGGCGAAGAATAACGAGCTCAAAGGTGTAGCACAGGAGCGGGACCAGGCTGCCCTTTCTGTTACACGACTTCGGAGCAATCTAACACAAGCCAGTGCGGAGTCTGCCAGTGTCAAAACCAAAATCACGGAGATGGAGAAGCAGCGGGATGAAGCTATGGAGTCTGTTGCGAAGCTCAAGGCTGAGATCGCTACTAAGGTCAGCGGGGCGAACGATGAGCAGGAAAATATTTGGAGGGACCTCGTGGAGTCCCGAGCGGCGTGCGCCTCGCTAGAATCTACAGTTGCTGAAATGACAGGTCGACAGAACGAAAATACGACGTCCATTGAAGAGCTCGAGGTACAACTCCAGACGAGAACCGACGAGCTCACTGAGACAGCGCAACAGCGGAACGATGCCATCCAAACCATCACAGAGCTTCAAGGTGACCTTGCACAAGCTTCTGCGGAGTCTGCTGGTCTCAAATCCGAAATCACGGCTATGGAGAAATGGCGGGATGACGCTCTCAAGGCCGTTGAAGCGCTCAAAGCCGAGATCGCTACTAAGGTCCCAGCTGCGGAGGAAGAGCGGAATAGGGTTCAGATGGAACTCGACCAAGCTAGAGTGACATCTGCTGCGTTGCAGGACAGACATGACCGGGCCATCGATTTTATCAAAAATTTCAAGAGCCAGCTCCAGGAGGCCAAGGTCGCGTCACAGAAAGAGAAGGAGGCCCTCGGAACCAATCTGCAGCATGTGTGTGCGCAGCTAGCCAACGCATTGGAGACAGAGAAGGCGAGTCAGGAGAAACTCGATCGGGCTGAGCAGGTGGCCAAGGTAGGTTGTTGCTTCCCAGATGGAGTACTGTGCTAATCACTGCATTCCAGGACGCGACCCAGGCATGTGAAGAAGTACTGAAGCGTGAACAACACAAGGTCGAGGTAAGATCTGATTGTGCATTGTGAGCCTTTTGCTGAGATGAATACCCAGGTTTTCGAGACGCAAGTTGCCAACTTAAGCGAGGACTTGGACAAGCTACGCACCCGGATTGCCGAGTTAGAAAACGGAACCTCACCAGGCGATGAAGGCGATGATGAAATGGACATCGATCACAATGGGCCCTCTTCCCGTTCTCGGGGCAAACAACCTGAAGGCCGCTTTGAGCATGATGCACCCTCTCAACAGGCTCAGGATAAGCAACCAGCAAGCCGTGCTGTTCAACGACGTGTAAGCATTCTCCTCACTTCCCACCCTCACCATATAGCTTATAAGAAGCAGAGTTATTTGTTAAAGCACTCAGCAGAGCTAGCAACTCCCCTGAAAGACAGGATTATCCGGCCTCATATACATCGCTCAGTCACCCCCGGCCCCAGCAGCTCATCACGGCCGAACCGCAGCCATTCGCCACTCACACCCCCTCCCAGTAACTCTAAATCAGGCGCGAGTCAACCTACACGCCCTGATCCGTGCCTCTCTACCATTCCAGAGAGTATAGAACAGGTTGTATCAAACAGATTCGCAACCCCCAGCCCTCTAGCATCAAGATCCAGCCGCTCAACCCGCAACCCTGGATCAACCACCCCTGCTTCGTCCAAACCACCTGTTCTACCAACACCTAATCCTGCCCCTTCAGGATCTCAGCTGCCCAGAGAGGACAGTTTTATCCCTGCACCCTCGACTCACGCGCCTCAGCGCCGTCCGGCCCCGAGTACCCGGCAGAACTCACCTATCATCGATGACGCCAATTCATCCCATGGTGAAGATGCAGAATTACCGTCTTTTGGTGTTGGTTTTGCGCAATTCTTCAAAGAGTTCAGACAATTTCGGCAGGAGTTCAACAATGCTCAGGGCGGGGCACACGGTATGGGCGACATGCCATCAACAGGCTCGACTTATCCTTGGAAGAAGCGACAGAAGGCTAGGCCCCGCGCTCCAGCCAGGAATCACATGATGGGGATTGTTCTAGCAGCAGTGCGCGACATATTGAAGATATCAACCGACAACGACATCATAGATGTAGTCGACAATGTCCTTGCCGATCCTGATGATGTCGAAGCCTATATGGAAGGGAGGGCTGATGCCCCGACTCTCGATCCTCCTCGCCTCTACTTCGAGATACCGGAACACCCGTGGAATGGCGAGCTCTCACGGCTCTTCGCCGACGCTGTGTTGGCAAAGCATCCTGAATTTGAGCATGAAGCCATTTGCAGACAATTTATAGCTCGGATCAAGGCCATCAGGAAAGTTCTTTACAGGTACATCGCGAAACCCGGTGAAGATGAAGACCAAGCTATGGAGCGCTTCAAGGAAGACCATATCGCCACCTTGCAATCAGCGTGTCGTAGAGGACGCCAATGCGAGGTGAGATTAGACTCCTCGCCTTTGCCAAAAATCTACTGACCGGTTGTTGCAGCTTTACGACAGCCGAATAGATATCTGCCAAGATAGAGAGCGCAAGGATCACCCAGCCTGGCAAAACCTACACAATATGGTCTATAAGCTGGGTCGTGATGGACAAAGCTCCGATGAAAGCGACGGTCCTGTAGTGTGCCACGTCAAGGTTCAGTTTTGGCGCAACCCACAAGTCACTCGTCTCCTACATTGGATTGACAGCAAGCAGAGCATGACCAATGCCTTGGGAAATCGTCGTCCTGGTGCTCCGCCCCGTGTCCGTCGTATCTTGCAGGATCGCAGCACGCGTGAAGTGGGTGACATTGTAGCGCACCTGCCCGGGAACCTTTACGATGAGACCTGGTACAATAGTCTCGAACGGAACTTGCAGGCACGGCTGCAGACAGAAGACGACATTGAATTGCCTGTCCTTCAAGCAACCCAGGAGCAGCTACGCAATGCCACGTTGTGAATGGTTATTTACAAGTTTTCGATGTGGGTATTGGGAAATCTGGGTTATTTGTCTTCGAATACAGATAATACTCAATATACAGTCACTTTATGTTCACCCCCTACTATTCCTCTCTCCAATCATCCCCAAGCTGCTGGCATCGTATTCCAGTAGCAACCCCCTTCGGTGAGTGGCTCGGCTCAACCACCAGAGCAAGGGCCGTTATCCTTGCCCAAGCAACCCATTAGTTCGCCAATCTGGATGAATATAGGATTTGGTTAGGGTTAAGTACAAACCGGCATCAATCCACTGATGCCTCAGTGGCAAGTGGCTTAGCTTGGCCATTGCCCCATCATACAAGGGTTGTCACGAGCTGTACCGCCAAGCAGTGGTGTTAGCATTGTACATGTACAACTCAAACTGCTTGTAAGCGTTCTTTTTTTGCTACTAATAACGTGCGATAGGCATTGACTAGCTTTCTAGACTACATGGTTTTCATCCAAGGCCTTCCCCGAGTTGCTGAGCGCGAAGACCTGCCCGTATACGGCCCGAGAAGGCTAAAAGAATCAAGGTAAGTCATCTGGTCCTTCTGTATCTCTCTTTTGACATGGCTATCAAGATCGGCCACCCTGTGTTGGTGAACTTCGGTGGGTCAAACGAGCCTGGGGTCTTTCTTGGTTATGACTGGTGGACATGGCCGTCGAAGGCATATGGTTGCGAGTTGCGAGCCATGGGGCTTTCAACAAAAATTGTCAAGGTAAGTTGAGCCTGTTACTGCTACCCATAGCCGTCAGCAACACGATTTTTGACGCTCAGCGAGTACGGAAAGTTCGAGGGGGTTATGTGTCCATCAGGCACAAGCGTACACGGGCGGGATATGAGCGGGGGATGCGGGTCATGCTTGACTTGAAGTACATTAAGCCAGTGAGTTCTGCGTCATTCTTGTTAGTTTGAAACTTACAGTTGGTCTTAGATGTTGAAATTTCGATATTACTGTACTTAGTATATGCGTGGGTAGTAATTGACTCAGGGCTTCATTGGTATTGTGAGTGATTCGCACAGAAGTGACACCGATTTGTGAATAACCGCGACTACAGGACCTTTACAGCAGTGGCCACACATGACGCTTTTGCTCGCGGTTGCCACAGCAGGCAGGATCCTTTACCAAGCCAAACCCTGCACATGTCATCAGCGACGAAGGTTAGTGTTTTTATTGGCATGAATGAATTTATATATTTCGAAACTTAGATAACATTTAGATGGATCCAAGCGTCACCATCTACGACGAGTATGCTGCAGCTCAAAGCCTTATGTGCTGCGTTCGTCATTGACGACGCCGTCCTTGTGAACATCCCACTGTACACATCAACGCTAAGTCCTCTGTTTGCTGAGAAGGCATGCACTCATGAGCAGGGTGCGTTTGAGCAGGCCACGCACACCACATCATCTAAGACAAATCAGATGGGGCACCTTCGTCAGTTGCCTAGGAGGGCATGCATGTACCCAGCGTCATTGACAAAGAATGGACACAGAGCAAGTTAACCGCACTCATTCATTAATTCATGAAGCCCACGTAGGTACACAGTATCGTCTGAACCACTGTGGGAGCCACTTGAGTTCGAGGAGTGGTGTTTGGGGCAGGGGTGGTGGTAGCAGGACAGGCGGGAGGGGGATGCCTGTTGGTGCTGAGAAGTGTCACCGCTTGGATGCAGAGATGGGAGGGGCAGCAACAGCGGGAGGAGGAGGCAAGGGTTCACTAGATGTGGCATCAATGGTGGACCTTGCTGTGCATGGGAAGGATGGGGATGCTGAGATTGAGGCAGAGATGAAGGGCTTGATCAGTTCTGTGCAAGTGTTGCCTACCAAACAGTGAGTTCATTACTGTGTATGCTGAACCACTCTCCCTGCAGTAGATGCACGCTCACGTGCTCCATATTCCCCTCACTCTCGAACCCTTTGCCTTGTTATCATTGAATCATGCTGCTTTCGAACACTCCAAACTGTATCACTTGTGTCTATCTTGCCCCCCGTAATCTACGTCGTGTTGTACACTGACTCATACTGTAGAAATGTTCCCGTTGACGCAACATGTCGCCCAGCTTGCGTTTCTGAGTGAGTCCTTGAGCGCGTGATCCTCGTGCCGATGAGTGACGCGATTTCTGTTTCTTACTCTTTTTCGTAGGAAAAACGTGACGTTTTCTTGTTACGTGTTCGTTAGGAAAAACTTATTGTTTTCCTTTCCTGCTTCTTCGGAAAAAGGAAAACATTTTCAAAGGAAAAAGTTGAAAGAAAAATGATAAAGGGATCTCAAGAAAAACCTATTAGATGAATATCATGTTTTTCTTTGGAAACAGTTTGGAAAAGCTTTGTCTCTTTCCCATCTTTTTCCTAAGCAAAAGAGAGGAAAAAGGCTTTGTCTTTCTCTAGGAAAACTTGGGAAATAGTTTAATATTTTATTTTATTTTACAAAATATGAACTAGAAATTTATTCTAAGAAAAACTAATCAGATCTGAGAAGACATTTATCTAATAGGTTTTTCTCAAGAAAAATTTGTCCATGCCAGCAGTGGGTGTAACATTACAACTCCTCTCTAAACCTTGCCTCATTCATGCATAGTACAAGTAAAACATTCCACAGACCATAGATGCGAAGGTTCCTGGGCAATTCTTCGATAGGATAGCAACAAGTTGGACATGTGTTGCCACTCAGCATCCAGCATCTAATGCAGCACCCACAAAAGAGATGACCACACTCAAGTCTGCAAGACACAACTTGTAAGCGCAACATTGGGTAGCTGTTACAGAAACTGACCGGGTGGGAATAAGGCTACTATGCGCACAAATTGTGCAGTGGGCAAACTTGTACATAGCCTGAACAATCTGTAATGTTGGTCAAGTTTGGAAAGTTCCGGATTATTATTATTACACACCTCGAGGAGTTGTGCAGACTTTGCCTGCTCTCAAGACAGCTCAGGTCGGAGTCGAGCAACTTTCATCTGGATGTGATGTTTGTCAAGCTGCGTTTCAGTTTGTACAAGCCCATCACATATGAGATTGCAGATCATGCGGTCAATCTGCAGTTACAGAGTAGGATGTCAGCCAAGAAAACATGTCAACTATTGGATGATGGCACACCTCATCGAGTGCCATGACGTCAGCTGACTCATCGCAACTGGGAAGCAAATTGGAGACTAATGGCATCTTGTGATACAGCCGTTCATCTGGGGCTTCTCGCGTGGTGAAGTCATAATGGTAGAGTACGCCTCGGGCGTGAGAGGGCCTCAAGCCACATGCCTCGCAAGGGGCGCAGCATCGAGGTAGATCTCGAGCTACGTGCCAATCGTGGGGCACAGCTTCAAGGGGATGCCATGTAACCCATGGCTTGGGGCTGTGTGACCCGACGCCGGGGCTCTGTAGACCTGAGCTTGGTGAACTGTCACCCTGCCCAGGAGCTAGGAGCCGTCCTAGCGTTGTTGTGTTGCACCGTTCGCTCAATCGTCTTAAAACAAGGGTACGAGAATAGTATTAGTGCATGGTTCTCTATGACACATGTGCAATGTTTTGTAAGAGATATGATGTAAACAAGGGTAAATAAGGGCTGCCGGCCCGGTCTAAAGCACGAAAGAGTGATTGTAGGTACAAATGAATATGTCACTGTCACAGTGCCCCCCCGTGTGCAAGACCGAGGCCAGGGGACACGCGAGCATCAGTAGTAAGGAGGCAAGAAGAAAAATGTACGTCCCAAGAAATCTAGCTCTCAGTGTCATAGTCGTCCGCGCCATCGATTCCATCGCCCCCCATGTCCCTGCGATCTGGACCCTTGTTCCCTGAAGTTCTAGAGTAATCCCAAAGTCCGGTGCATTTCAACTTGGCCATGCGCTGGCGCTGATTAGCCCTTCGTCGTTTTGGTCGTGTTGACAATGTTTCATTCCCCACACTTCCAGGTGTTGATGAAGAGCTTGTTAAGGAGGAGGGTCCAGCTATAGGTTCTACTATCCATTCACCCAGAGAAATTCCTAATTGTTGAACCAGGAATATTGGTGGTGGGCAAGGCACGGAAGCTGGCGTGTGAACTAAACATTTTTTCAGTGGGATCGGGTTTGAGAAGTGCGTATCCAACGGTGGAGGGGGATCCGTGAGACAGTTCTCCAAGGGTTTCACTGTGTCCATGCTGGGAGTTGTGTGTATGGTGGTGGCTGGGGTTGAGGTGGGTGGGCTGGACTGTTTGAGTTGGCCGTGCTGTGCTAGAAAGGCGCCAGCCAACCAAGCGAGATTAGATAGTGCTTCCTCAGACAGGAAATGAATGGGCAGAGGGGGAATGGCACTGTTATCCAAAACACCGTGAGACCTACGTTCCGTCATGTTCTTGGAGTTCGAACACGATCTACACCTCTTCTTTGAGTAGGACTTGGTGGAATCTGAACACGCTCGCGATCTCGCCGCGATGTGGGGGCTATGGTCCATATGATAGTGCGTTCGCAACCAGCTCCGCCCTCAATGGGGAGAATAGCTACGAGAGCGTCCATGATGTTGATGCGAGGGGGGGGTCAGAGACCACTGACGAGGAGACCAATGTTCAGAGCGCCAGATTGGTCAATCAAGAGGAGGCCTTTTGTAATGCAAGCGTTACAGGGGGATGCCTTGCTAAGCGGTGTAAGCTTGACCAATAGGTACTATTTGCTATACAACGTTTTTACAAGGGCTTGTTTATACATGTATCTACTAACCGGTTATATAGGCAACACCGACGGTGTTGCCAAACACAGTCATGCCAAACAATAAGGTCAGCACTCAATGTGTAGACCGTGCCCGTTACATACCCCCTCTTAAGACTGTGTATACAGTCTTCATAGTGGGTAATATTATCGTAAGACAATAATATAACTGGATAATATCATAGATTAGATATAAGTTGAGTGAACTTATAAACATAGAGTATAGTGTAAAAAGGTGGGGACCCATCGTCCCACCTCAACATGCACACGAGAAGGGGAAGATTTAATTCTTCCATGAGACTATGTGAGGTATAATACCTCAAAGTCGGTGCTCGGACAGAAGACGTTGAAAACGTCTCTTTTCATCACTGCCATGGACGAAACCCAGTTCGTGATCAAGAGGTAATTCTTGATCCGCGAGTTGGTCCTCCAGTCATCATGTGTCCATGGGATCATCAGCGGGTGGATGATGTGCTTCACCCATGTTCGACACCTGCGTCGTTCCGTCCGCGCCCTCTAGTAGCGGCGTCGGGGTGCTAGCGGAGGCCGCTGCTGACGAAGGTGGCCCCGATTGGGCCGCCATGGTATCCACTCAGATTTCAGCGCTCGATGACGCTGCGACTGTGGTCGAGGTCGCGGTGGACGGTGCCACAGGAGGTTGGGATTCGACACCAGGTGGTGCCTGAATGGATGATGGCCCTACCATAGGGTCGTCGGATGGCATATCTCTCCGATTGGGGAGATTGACGAAAAGTAGTGGCTCTCCTATATAGAGCCACTTGCGTCCGAGTTGACGGTCTCCACCATTCTCTTCGGCCTCAATTCCTTCAAGGATCTGAAGGCAAGTGCAGTCGTCATTGGTAGCGTAACGCCACCCACTCCACTGAAGGATAACTGGCAGAACGCCATGTTTACCCAGCCGCACAATGCACTGGTCATCAACTTGACAATAAATCGCCTCCAGTTCCGCATCCACGGGCCACAAGTGGTTCCACCAGTGGAATGCATATGAATGATGTATCCACTCAACGGGGATACCATTCTCGATCAAGTAGAGGATAACCATAGCCTCTGATATGAGGTTACGGTCCTCCGGGGGTTTGAAGCGAGTTATAGTGAACCCGCCGCTTTGAATCGGCCTCAGAGGTGGATCCGGGTTGGCCATGTTGTGGGACTCTACCACGTCATGGTAGAGATATGGCCGAGCCATGACACTCACAAGCACTCTCATGAATGCCGTGTGATAGTGGTTACTGACAGGAGCCAGTATGGAAGTCAGCATGTGGCCAAATATGGTCTCACATGAAACATGGTGGGCGTAATCCATGGCAATGCCATGGTGCCAGTTTTTTGTCCCCGGGTGACCATGGTGCAGTATATACTGCACCACTCGCTCCTGGTTGAATGTGTCGCTGCCTGTAGGCAGCGACAGCCCAGCGCCATGTGTCTTGCCAGTAACCTTGGCAGACAACGCGCCTAGTGGGCGCTCAACGGGGGAATGGAATCAGCGTGTGGCCAAATATGGTCTCACATGAAACACGGTGGGCGTAATCCATGGCAAGGCCATGGTGCCAGTTTTTTGTCCCCGGGCGACCATGGTGCAGTATATACTGCGCCACTCGCTCCTGGTTGAATGTGTCGCTGCCTGTAGGCGGCGACAGCCCAGCGCCACATGTCTTGCCAGTAACCTTGGTGGACAACGCGCCTAGTGGGCGCTCAACGGGGGAATGGAACCATGGATCAGTTCCTACTGTCCCTCGAGGGCGATGCTGGTCCTCGATTAAGGGAAGTTCCATGGCCGCATTCATTGCACGGTCACGTAGGGAAGGATGGATCTGCTGAGAGATCCGGATGAACTCCGTAAGGAGCTCATAGCCTTGACAGCGCTCATTGATTGAGAGCTGGTAACGACCATTCTTCGTCCTGAAGATGTGGTCGTACAAGACCTGAACTTCACAAGGGTTCATTGGGAACCCTCGGGGAACTATGGCATACAGCCGGCCCCCATGGGTCGGCCTGTATCTTTCTCCCTCTCGTATTTCACGAATGGAAGTTCGATGAGCTTCCTCCAGGGCGTACACCCTGTTTTCGTATCGAGACCAGTGAAGTCGTGGGCCTAGCATATCCCACAAACGATTACATCTTTCGTGGCGTCGTTGAATGACCACTACTTCCATTTCCTGGGCAATAGGCCCAGTCTCCTCCTTCTCCAGCTTCCTAGCTTGATTAGCCAGGAATGTCTCCTTGCCTTTGACCTGCTTGGCAGTCCGAGGCTTGTCGTCGTCGGTGCTAGCACCGTCGTCAGACTCCAAGATCGCATCGTAAGGAGTACGAGCGTTTGGGGCCTTGGAAGGGCCGGCAACAGACGTTGTCGGCATAGGGCCTGGTCGAGGTTTAAGGACCCATTCAGGGGGCCCTGGTGCTGCCGGTGGCACTTTGTACGTTGTGACCTCACGACGTCCACCATCCCGGTTAGCAGGATTAACCTTTTGTGACTTTGAAAAAGCCACAGGTGCAGACGGCTTCGACGAAGCCGTTGTAGGGTTACGATTGGAGGCTAGAGGTCGTGCCTCTCGCCTGGGCCCTTGCGGCCGCGTCGAGCGAGCTGCCGAGGTCGAGGGACGTCGATCATCCCATCACTCAACGTCACGACCTGGCAGGTCGCTACTTGAATAATGGAGGTAGTCCTCACGACGTTCATGACGCCGTGAATATGCCTCCGAGGAGCTCTCGGTCCTCAACGCATCTGAGTATGATCGTTGACTGGCCGAAAACGGCTCTGGCGATCGTTGACGCTCAGCGCGCCGACGTGGAGACGGAGATCGGTTATCGTGCCTAGGCAGAGGCGCTAAGGTGCGTTCATAATGCGCCTGCTCTGTTTGGTGTACTTTAAAGGGCCTTGACGAAGGTCCTTCATCATGAGAAGGCGAGGATGGTAGCATCCTCTTGCGTTCGACCTTAAGCTGAGTTGATAACAACTCAGCTCTTGACCGTTCGCGAGCCACGGTTTGTCGTTCCTCCTCAACTCTATCCAAGAGTTGAGTTAATACGAGAGCCGCTGAATTGACTTCGAGAAAGTCAAGGAATTCGACATCGATTCCCTCGTTGATCAATCAGTGATGAACATCATCAATGACACTCGTCCATTCTTCGTTTCTACTATGAGACGTAGACGCCTCTTGGTTCCTCTCCAGGCGCTTTCCTTTCTTGTGCTTGGACTCCTGTTCTTGGTTCAAGGGCAAGCCTCGAGGGACAGGAGGAGGTGTTGGTGCCCGAGGATGCCGCGTGCCTTCATCAATCTCCATCATGGCGGGCTCTTGAAGTCTCGCCACGTAAGCAGGTTGTATTGGGATCGTAGCAAACGATCCCCATGGGGTGTTCAGATTTGTAGGGTCTGAAAAGAAACCCTGTTGCGGATTGTAGGGGCTACCTACATAAGTCGGTTGAGACAACCCTTGAGGGGCCGTCAACACCAGAGACATGTATGGTCCCATTAGTGGGATCGGAATCGGTTGCTGTTGTTGTTGGTAGTGACCTTGGGCCACTGCTTGTATCGATTGGTCTAATGACCCGAATTGTATGGGCCTGTGTACTTGGGCAGGCAATCTCAGAGACGCATCAATGGCGCCTCCTCCCCTTCCTTGACCCAGTTGCGGGGTCTGGTTTTGGCTTGTAATAGGACGGCCGAAGCCGCCCTGTTGTCGATTTGGGTCACTGGTGTCGTCTTCGTCCATGCGGTGTGGTTTAAACTGAAAAGAAAGAAAACTTGCCAGCATAACATTCCTTCATTTCAACTCAGCCATCATAATATGATGGCTGTCACCACGTGATCGCGACACGGTGTTTATACGCGTCGCGCCAGCTGCCGCGGGCGCTTAACACCCTGTAATTCGAGATAACAGTCCAATGCCGCTAACTCTTTGCAGTTATCATACGGCTCCCATGTCGTATCCCCGAGGCTCCAACGGACCTCGAACTCCAAGTCGTTTGCACCAATCCAGCGATATCCCAAGATATCCTCCACGAACCATTCCTGATCGTCATCGATTCCAAAATCGTATGGCTCTGGGCACGAACGATTGGGGAACATTAGATCACTGGACTCGTAGTACGGTCGTAACAGCGACACATGGAATTTAGGGAATACGCGACATTGTACAAGCGCCGCTGGTAACTCCAAAGTGTAATTAGAGACCTCTGGGAAGGCCTCAAGTACTTTGTATGGACCAATAAATTTTGGACACAGTTTCCGTGCCCGTCCTTTCGGTAATTTGAGGTTTTTGGTGGATAAATACACCAAGTCACCAGCTTTAATAGTTGGTTCCGATCCACGACACTTATTCGCCGTTCGTGTCTGAAAAACACGAGTTTCAATAATTGCATCATGCGCGTTGGCCAGGTTAGCCAGCGCTTGTTCTGCATATTGTTTAATACCTCTCGGAACGACGACGTCGCTACGAATCTCCTTGATCATGGACGGCATAAATCCGCCATTAAGTTCGAAAGGGGCATACTTAGTTGTCCCCGATATACTCGCATTTATAGCGAACTCTGTCATGGGTACGCGTTCAACCCAATCCTTTTGATCGTTTCTAACAATCGTCCGGAATATTTGACCAATGTTTCTATTGGCCCTCTCCGTTTGTCCATCCATTTGAGGATGAAAGGACGTCAACATTAGGAGCTTAGCTCCTAACATTTTATGGAGTGATTTCCACCATCGCGACGTGAACTTAGAGTCCCTGTCAGAGATGATGGATCTTGGGAGGCCATGAAGCCTCACAATCTCCTTAAGGTATACCCACGACAACTCCTTAGCTGTCATAGTGGTGTGTACTGGTATCAAATGAACCATACTCGTCATTCTGCAGATGATGACCCAAAGGTAATTAAGACCTTTAGACTCCGGAAATGGGCCAATAAAGTCCATTCCAATCAAATCCCAAGGTTTTGTAGCCATGGGTAGCGGGTGATTCTTACCCGCCGGTTTTTGGTTTGAATTTTTAGCGCGCTGACACGCCTCGCAAGTTTTGCAGAAGGCCTTTATGGTCTTCAGAATTGCGGGCCACCAGTACCACCGTCGAATATATTCGGCAGTTCGCTCTTCGCCAAAATGGCCAAGTGTCTGGTGGGCTTGTTCCACAATTACAGTAAGGAGTTCGGGACTCCTAGGAACACACATTACTCGACTACCAGCTAAATTGGTAGTCCATATAATATCCTTCTTGACTACGAAGCTTTTATAAGCTTCAGGATCATCTAGGATAAGCGAGAACAGTTTATCTGAAGAATAGCCTTTCTTCATGTTGTCGATAAAGGCTGCATCCGTGCGGTCTTTCGGTGGGTTCATTGTAGTTCGTCCAAACAATATATCACCTAAGGCGATATTGTTATTGTTGCCCTCCACTACCAATACTTCAGTAGCGGTTCTGTTCTCGTTTGCCGGTTCAGCTTCATTCATGAGCTGAGCTTCGAGATCGCGTTCCTCTCGACGTTCCTGAAGACGTCGCGCAGCCTGGAGTTGTGTTTCACACATAGCGCGTATTTCAACGACTTTCTCTACAACCTCTTGATAACGAGGCTGTGGTAGATCCTCTCCTTCCGGATCAATACGGATGTCTGCATTAACATATTCATGAATGTCATGGACGTCCTTAGCTGTGTCGCTCTCGAAGTACCGAGAGAGGCAATCAGCCACTTTATTGTATTCACCTTTGACATAGGTGATATTGAAATCAAATTTCGACATATAATCTATCCATCGCCGTTGGCGCGGAGTAAGATTCGTTTGCATTTTGAAAAACTCAAGGGCCTTGTGATCTGTAATAATGTGGATTTTATAACCCACAAGTTTGTCCTCCCACTTCAGAAGGGCTTCCAATATCGCAAGCGTTTCGAGCTCATGCACAGCATAATTCTGTTGTGCGCTCGTAAACTTCTTGGACATAAACCTGGCTGGACGACACTGCGCCCATGTGGGTCCTTGACCATACATCGCTCCTATGCCAGTCGTCGATGCATCACAGATAACCCAAATAGGTTCTCCGGTTTTCGGCTTCACTGGTCGAATTACTGGAGTGGTGACGCAGATGTGTTTGATCATCTCAAAGCATCGCTGATGTATGGGGCGCCAATAGTAGGGCGTCCCATTTTGCATCATAGACATTAAAGGCCCTGTATAGGCCGTTACATCTGGCAGAAATGCACCAATATAATTGACCAGTCCAACGAAGCGCTGAACGTCGTTATAGTTGCGAGGGGTTCACCACTCGCGTATACGCGCGAGCTTGTCAGCATCAGGATGGATGCCTTGATCATCGATAATATGGCCTAGACAATCCACCTTGTCGGCGTACAGCTCGCACTTCTTCCATTTCAGGAAGAGTTGATGCTGTCTGAGTTGCTCAAAAACAACTCAAAGGTGTTGTTCATGCTCCTCAATGGAGTCCGAATAGATGAATATATCATCTAAATAGACGTGCATAAAGTGTCCAATAGCATCTCAAAAGATAGAGGTCATTAACCTCTGGAACATAGCAGGGGCATTACAGTCCCCTATTTGCATGATATTACTGACATAGGTGCCAGATATCGTTGCAAATGCGGTTTTATGAACATCTTCAGTGCGCACGCGCACTTGCTCATATGCGTCCGTTAGGTCTATTTTCGACCTAATCTTGCCATGAGCGACGTCCTCCCTTATTACCTCTTGATCAGGCAATGGAGTGACATCTTTAATCGTGTTATCATTGCGCTGACGCGCATCCAGAGGGGTTCGTAACGACCCATCTTTCTTGGGAATACACAATAGTGGTGCGGCCTGCCTTTTCGCGGTTCCCACCACTTGGCTTCAACATACCTATTCACCTTGGCATAGAACTCGTTGCGAAGCGACTGAGGGCACCTTGGCGTGTGGTAGGTGTACTGCTTTTCTTCATCAATGAGATTTATCTCATGATTGACGTCGCGCCATGGAGGTAGAACTGGTTTAGTTCCACACACCATATCTTCAAACTCGTCATACCACTGTTGACGCAGTCTAGGGTAGTCGGCTTTCGTCAGGCGGCCCTTATGGGTCACCTTTGGTGTATCTTTGGTATCCACCAATCGCATGGATGCTGATGCATTCTTGGATTGTGGAATCTCGAATCTCGCTTTCAACTTGACTAAGTTGAACTCACTATCGTCAACTACCGGTATCCGATAGAGTGGCGGTTTCGCTCCTTTACTGGACCTTCGTTTGAAGTCCATCGGTTCTGAGACCTCATCATTAAAGGCCTCACGATACATCAATACTGCAGGTCGTACATTACGACCTTGCCATGCTCGTACGGAGCCAATTACTTGGTTCCATTCATCAGGCATTCGAGGGTCATACAACCACTCATAATGAGGTACTGGATCTGGTCGATCCCACATGAATCGTTTCCTATGATCTACTGGCGCTTTTACAGCGTCGTCCTCGAGTTTAGGCTCCGTAGCCTGGGCTGCGTTCGATTCATCGTCCGCTGGGGTTGCATCAACTCCAATTGGTTCAAGTGTTGCATCCTTTGCGGTTATTTTAACTGCACGTTTGTTCTTTTTTGTTGTTTTCGAAGAAGTCTTTAGTACTTCCCCCTTTCTTAGAGTTTCTTGAAACTCTTCCTCGGATATCATGATGGACTGAAATCCATCAGGGAGGCTGTTAGCAGCCTCTGCCTCCTCTGATACATCCTCGATCGTAACCTTCGATCGAACACCTTTCACCCCTGGCGATGCAGGTAGTCATTCCTGATGCTTTTCATGCGTCTGGTGACGACGCAATCGGCCATCAGTGTCTTCCAGCTTCACCCGTAATGCAGGTGTTGCTACGCCATTAACTACAACTTCATTCTTGGCGAAGTCTAAGATGACACCATTGGTGCGCATAAATGGCGTACCAATAATCACATCATAGCGATCGAAGTTCGCTACGTCCATGTATACCACACCTTCAAATCCAGGCAGTGATATTCGAGTTTCGGTGCCGAAGTTAACTGTGGCACGACTCCCCGTCGTGCCTAACTGCAGGATCAACGGGTTGTCCAAGGTTTTAGCCTTGATCCCCGCAACCTGAGTAAATGCAGGAGTAACTCCTGTAGTGGTACTCCCTGAGTCCCACAATGTCCATGCCTGATGTCCTCCTACATCAGTATATGTTGCCAGACACTCCTTGTCTGCAGCAGAGTATACGGGTCGTTGTAACGTCCCTTTCTGCAAAACCAGTTTGTAGCGACCAGGAATTGGACGCTGCACCTCTTCATATGGTGCTTCTGTTATAGCGTACATATGTTCGCTATCTGAACAACGAGTATAATACTCATTGTCATATACTTCAACTTCCACCAGCTCGTCACTACCTTCAGAGGCAGCATCCGACTCCGGACGTTCGATGCTCTTCGCATCGTCTTCATTCTCTAGAGCACTTAGGTGTTCCTTTTCGTCATCCGCGTCGTCCACATCATCAGGCGACGCCGTATGTGCCGCCCTCACAAATACACAATTCTTTCGGGGCTTTTTGCAGTCCCTCAAAAAGTGACCTTTCTTGCCACAATTGAAACAGTTACCGTCGTTTGCTTCCTGCTTATGTTGATACGCCGGTTTTGCTTCTCCTACGTTGTTAGGGCAAGCCCCAACTTCGTTCTGCAGCGGTGATGGTTTGAACGGCTTAGCCGTTCGTGTATTATCGCCTCGTGGACCCGCTCGTTTATGCTGGTCCTTGCGTTGATAGGGTGACGCATACACTTGCGGGGTTATACCTCGCCATAGATCCCCACTACGCATGTATACGCACTTGGTCGGTTGAGGTTCAGGCTTACGAGAAGTCTGATGACGCATCGGTGTTTCTGATGCTCGACGAGCATGCGGCTGAGCATGATAGTGTTCCGCCGTCTTCGTAGCGGCTTCATATGCTTTAGCATACGCTACGAAGTCATCCAGAGTGTTAACCTCTGGGGAGAGACCATCGCTGAATAGTTGGTCTCGCATAGTATGAGGCAACCCATACAGAAAAGTGTCAAGAACCGTAATCTCATCTGGTAATCGAGACATGTTCTGACTATGGTCTTTCAAGGCATCTACGAAGCCTTGTACACCAAGTTCACTGGTGTAACGTGTCGCAAAGAAGGCGCTTCTAGCGTCTTGCATTGTGGAAGTATGGATGAACCGGTCATATAAACCGGTGATAACCTGTTCGAAGGTCCACTGCTTGAAGTCGCGGTGGACATGAATAACATGTCGATTAAACCACCGTTTGGCTTCTCCATCCAAAAACTCGGACAGAATTAAGACACGTTCGCGGTCCCTATCAGTTCCTCCGAACTGGTTCACTGCCAACATCACAACGAGGTTGGTCAACCATTCTTCGAGGTTGCCAAACTTGGCTGACCCACTGTAAAGGCCTATAGCCTTTGCATCGGTCCTACGTGGTTTAACACCATTGGGAATCAATAATCGAACGCCTAAACATTCGAAGATTAAGGCCTTCAGCCTTTCATGCATACACTGTCGATGATATTCAGCAGCTAATTGAACTCCTTCCACTACTGGCGAATGTCGCTGTGGTAGCAGCATTGTAAAAGCACGGGCATCTACAGGTAGATGCCCTACACCTATCGGCGATGGACTAACCGCCTGCTGGGCAATCGATTTGGCCATTTGACCCATAGGTGTGGGTGGAGGTGCGGTCATTCCTTGTGATGACTGTGGATCCACCCCGTATGGCCAAGTTGTAACCGGCGAATTATCTGTCGGTCTGGCAAAGTGTACCGTCGATTGACCTCGATGGATTGTGTTGGTGCGAGGTTGCTTTGGGACGAACAGAGTGCGCTCATCCAAATCCTCAGTCTTGATCCGCTGCTGCATCGCAGTAGCTTTAAGACGTGCAAACGTCTTTCTGTTATGAACCACAGGCTCACTGGGTTGAGAGGCTATAAATTCCTCTCTCATGATGTCGCGGGAATGACCTCCCTCGAATCGTATCCCTTGGTCGTCCGTGGTGCTGAACCCAAATTCCCGCATTTGAGAGTCACGGATACGCTGTCCAGCGATTCGGTCGCCTACCCTTTCAAAGAGACCGGTACAGCCTCTTGCATCAGGTATGCGAATGCATCCAGATGATGATGATGGAGGCTTAACAGTCTCCTGATGAGCTGAGGATGGCTCGACAGACGAATCAGTGTTCGAGTGTCGCTTTGTACGAACATCAATCGGGCGACTTGGTGTCGTCCGATGATGATATTCTCGTTGAGCTGCAGCCTGTCTGGCTACATACTGCTCATTTGTCTCGTCTGGCATACGTTGCTCATTCAACCGTTCGACGGCTGCATCCAGCACTGCGTCTGTAGACATTGATTCTGCAGGCATAATGCTTGCCCCACGCAAGTGCGAAGGAACTTCTCGACTTGGTGAGCCAGATTGGCCCACAACGACTGGCGAATCTGTCGTACTAAAAAAACGAAGTCCGGGTGATGCCACTCGAACTGGACTACCTTGTGGTGTCGGTGTAATTGATCCACGCTGCGACTTACGCTCAAGCCGCCGTTGTAAATATTCTTCCGTCAATTGTTGTATCAACAATTTATATTCGGACGCGGAGTCATAACTGTCTCCATACAACATTTTATGCTGTTCATATGAGGCGGATACTGTCTCCGCAGCAATAGTCCGCAAGCGCTGAGCACGATTATGGCTCACTAACAGATGCCGCGCAAACCAAGCGTCTACAGCTAATTCGAGTGCAATCTGGGCGGCGCGTTCAGCGTCGGCCTGATCATCTTCGTCCAAAGTCTCCGGGTAATATCCAGGTGTCTCAAAAACACCTTCATCCTCGAGTTTGACCTCATCCGCAAGCGGATTCCGTCGTGGAGTGTACTGAGCTGGCAAGTTGCCAGTTCCCACTGTCGCGTTGCCAGTTGTCGGGTCCGAGGTCCTGGGCGGGCGAACTCGGGAGAGAGCCGGCTGTGCCGCCAGCTCATGTCTCGAAGACCTTCGTCCAGGGGTCACATAGGCCCCTGGCACTAATGGCAACGCCTGAGGCGCTGCCACTTCGTCGTGGTTGTTGTCTGTGTTTTCTGCATCCGAATACGGCATCGGTTTGATCGAAGTCGTCCGGATTGGGTCAGAAGTGCCGTACACGTGTCGAAATGATAGAGTTTAGATATGAGCGCCAGTTTAACTGAATAAGCAAAGAGTTTAAGCACCGTTGGGTAGCTTAAAAAAATGTAACGCGGGCGTTACAGGGGGATGCCTTGCTAAGCGGTGTAAGCTTGACCAATAGGTACTATTTGCTATACAACGTTTTTACAAGGGCTTATTTATACATGTATCTACTAACCGGTTATATAGGCAACACCGAAGGTGTTGCCAAACACGGTCATGCCAAACAATAAGGTCAGCACTCAATGTGTAGACCGTGCCTGTTACAATACAGCAGTATGAGCTGGCTAGCTCAAAAAAATGTAGCGTGGGCGCTACGGAGTCTCACAGTACCCAACAGAGCTTGACCAAGTCTGGTATTGCTGTAGGTAGTGATGTGAAACTTCTTGTACAAACAACATGTAAACACTACAGTTCTGGGCAATGGCTAAAGCCATTGCCAAACAACACCAACCTACCCATAATGGGTAGGTGACCTGTTACATTAAGCAACATCTACATCACCATGTTGCTGACTTCGCCATTAGAATCGACAAGCACTTCGGCAAAATAACTGTCCTCAACGGCGAAGTCTACTACTCCCCCAATTCCTCTCAGCCTGTCAAACTTCCTGCCCCCAGAGAAGATGTGCATGGAAAGCAATTCACGATTTTCAGTCTATGTGATCCCTGTTTGCAATGGTACCATCAACCTCAGTGGTGGACTCAGACATTCGGCTGGGTCTCCTTCATTCCTCGTTGTCCTTCCTACATCAGTACTCTCTTTCGCCGACTAGCCCATGTTCCAACTGTCCTAGATTCTTATCCGAAGGGGGACTTGAAAACGGATCACCTCTATGCCATTCCTGAACCTACACAGGATAGTTGGAGATGGCTGGACACAAATATTTGCCTACTTACCTCTCTGATTGCTAAACAATACACACTTGCTGCAGCCCAACCTTTCTCGCCATGGGCAGTAGGGTATGACACACTGTGTCAAAGCACCTTCCTTTTCTGGTAACCACCACCACCAACACTTCATCCAGTGAGCACACCGTTTTCTCTGAATGTCATCCTCTTCTGCCTCTCAGCAGGCAGCTTCTAGGGGCAGTCATCACACATTGGCAGCTCCCTCTGGGTCTCAGTGTTTGACAACGTCATTGGCGGCAGTCAAGCCAATGGTGCCTTCTCAGTCGACCCCCGTTTCCCCTGCTCCTCTCAGTCTGATTGAATGGGCTGAGGATCAGCCTGATCCTGGACCAGCTCACTTCCCTGTGAGCCCCAGCCCTGCCCCCAGCTTGTCTGTCACCCCAATGGCCGTCAATGAGGATGTTTGTGCCACCCCCAAGAGAGGTCGCCGGCTTCACTCCCACCTCCAAATGATGCAGGTTGAAGGAGAGGGATCCTGGTGATGCATCGGGACCATCCAGCCAGGACTTCTTTTGTGAGTCGTCTGCTGCATTGCAGGCCTGGTACCCTCCATACCAGGATGCTGACGCTCAAGGGGTTGCACACAACGAACTCGGCATTGCCCTCATCGGTACTGCTGAGGCCACCCACACGGATGCTGTAGTGATTGTCCGCGCCCTCCACACGATCGACTCCTGGCTCAACATGTTGGGTCAGAAGGGTGGTTCCATTCCCAGCGACATATTGTCTCATGTCACCCTCGCCATGGGCGAGATTGGCCTTGCTGGTCTCACCTCTGGACTGTTCACCCAGTCCATTATCAACACCAAGAAGGCCACGTGTGCAGCCACTCCCAACTCCAACGAGGCCAAGCTCGCTTTCCAGGCAGGACTGGATTTAGTGAGGGGCTTCACCGCACTCCAGGATGGCTTCGGGAACTTGGTTCCTGGAGCCCCCCGCTCCAACATCATTGTTCCAGGGGCGCCTGTGCCCCCCCGCAACCTGATCCCATTAGACAGCATACGGCTCCTCCCCCAGTCTTTTGTGACTTGAGGACAGCTGTCAAACCCCACGCTCCCCCCACCCAACCTGGCCCGAAAGGGAAAGGGAAGGCGAGGGACCCCAGGCCTCCCCCAGTTGTGAACCAGGCCTCTCGCCCACTTCCCAAGGGCATGTTCGCCAAGGTGACTGCTACCCCCCGGATGCAGGTCCAAGGCCGACCCTTCTACGCCGTGCCTGCTGACCCTCGCAAGAGGGGCCGAGGCCAGCCCAGCTCTGTCACTGCTGACATAGCCGATCTTGCTCACCTGTTCCCAGACCTCAGTCTGGCTGACATCGCAGGACTTCATCACCAGGCCCGCGAGCAGGCCGGCTCCCTGTCTGGGTCTTCTGCCCCCCCCGCAGAAGAAGATCAAGTCTACTACCAGTGGGCCTAGCCACAAGCAGGCCCTCGTTTACCCTTCTGAGGAGCACACGCTTGTGCCTGAGCACCTCATGGAGTCTATCAACCAGGGGCTTGTTGTGGACAAGTGCTCAGTGTGTGCCTCGGCTGTTGCACCCATCAATGGTGGGTGGTCAGTTGATCTTACATGGCCTCCAACAGTGACAGACCTCACCACGATCTCCACCTGGGCTGCTAAGGTGTACCTGAAGGGGACCACCACCCAGGCTGTGATCCCCCAGTCACACCTCAAGATTGTGTCTGCTCCCTTCTGCTTTGGCGAGGAGGAGGGGGATGTTCTTACTGTCTCAAAGATCGAGGAGGTCTTTGCGCACAATGCACTTCTCTCTGCTTTCCCCCTGGCCATGCGCCCGTGGGTTGTCTGGAACTCCAAGCTCTCAGACTCTGCGACTGTATGGTTCGACATCTGGGACTCCAAGAAGGGGTCCAATCTCAAGCAGCTGGAGGGCAAGCGCGTCCTCGTTGGAGATGGTCAGTCTCTCCTAGTGGGGTCCTCAAGGGAATGGGGTGGTGGTGTGGTGGTCAATGTCAATGTATGTCTGATGTCTGTCTACAACAGGAAAATGGCCTCATGTCTACTTGGAACTCTGCCAGCACAGCCACATTGTGTATGGCTACAGCTGCTTCATTCACACTGCCAAAAGGCATGCTGGTGTCCCCCTGCACTCCCACTGCATGCTGTGGGGCCACGTGAAGCACCTGTGCCCCAATTGGGGTCACACATGTTCGAAGTGTGGGGGTCCGCATGGTGCGGAGTATCACTGGGTTCTCGGGGTGTGCTGCAAGGCACAGCCCAAGGCCCAGCCTCCTGTTGCCGTGACACCCGCGGGCAACCCTTGTCCCCACCCCAACCGTTGCATCAACTGCAGGGGGGCCCATGCCGCTGATTCCACGAAGTGCCACTTCTGGAAGAATCAGTTCAATTGTGAGTGGATCATGGCTCGCTATGAACACGACAAGGTATGTCAGCAGTCCCCTGGACTGCTTGGACTTCCCGCTGATGTTTTCCCCAGGCCTCCTAAGGCGAAGGGACCCCTGGTGACTCATAATGGTTGAAGGACCCTTACGGACACTTTCTATACTGAGTCAAAATGTAGTGATGGAGATGGTCGGTCTCTCCTAGCGGGGTCCTTGAGGGAATGGGGCAGCGGTGCAGTGGTCAATGTCAATGTATGTCTAATGTCTGTCTACAACAGGAAATGGCCTCATGTCTACTTGGAACTCCGCCTGGCTGGCTCCACCAGCACAGCCACAGTGAAGAATTATGACTTGGTTTCCACCATACTAGAGACAAAAGAGAAGTCTGTCAGATAGGGAAGGCGCTCCGGTTATCGGGGCTCCGACTCATCCAGGGTGGATGTGCTTCTTTCGTAGGCTGCATGAGGACAATGACGTCCCGTGGGTCATGATGTTCATTTTGAAACGCCTGGAGCATCTGTGCCTGGTGTTTCGCATGGATGTTGTTGATCATTGGGATATCCTGTTGGTCACTTTTCAGTCGGATGGTGACATCCCTGTTAACCTGCTCAATGTCTACTTGGATGATGACTTGACAGCCATTCGCTGGCTGTCAGACAATGTTGATCACCTCCCACAGTTGAATTACATGGGAGGGGACTTCAACTGCCATTTGCGGATCTGGGACCCAGATTACCCGAATAATAATCACATGGCTGACACTCTGATTGATGTCGCCATGAGGCTTGGGGTGGTTGTGAGTGTCAGGGAGCATCGTTCCCCCACCCACTTCCCCTGGATCGAGGGCCATCAGTCCTCGGTCATTGATCTCATATTCCTGCCAGAGGATGCTATGGCAGGGCTTGTTCACGACGTTTTGGAAGATGAGATGCTCCCATCGGATCATGCTCCCCTTTTGGTTGCATTGCCTATTCCCTGCTTTGGTGACAGAGCGCACCACTTCCACATCAAGGAGGATGATTTTGGGGACTTTGTGAGCCACTTTCGGGGTGGCTTTGGGGGTCTTGAATGGGGGGATCTTGATTCCCCTGATGCTATCAAGGCTGTGGCCCAGGGTATCTCCCTGGCCGCTGCCAACGCCTGGACAGCTCATGCAAAGTCAGTCTGCGCATCTCGGTCACCCAAACCCTGGTGGACCCCGGAGTGCTCGTGCGCTCTCGAGGAGTATCAGGCTAGTAGGCTTCCGGAGGCTTATATGGAATATCGGCAGCTTGTCTGCATTACCAAATGCAAGTTTTATGACTCTCGCATTCATGAAGTTGCTTTTACAAAGATGCAACCCTGGGACCTCATGGAGTGGACCAAGGCATGCTCACTTCCAATGTATGAGGCTATCCTGAAAGACAGGGAGCCCTGTATGTCATTACCACAGTTGTGGGATGCTTTGCATTCCACCTACAACTCTGCATCTGACAGGCCTATTGACCTGACCATCTTGGATGATCTTCCCAAAAGGACTGCCTGTGAGTGGGTGGCGTTTAGTAGGGTTGAGCTCCAGGATGTGCTTGGGAAGTGTTCCAACCTGTCAGCCCCCAGCCCAGATCATCTGAGCTGGAGGGTTCTCAAGATGCTATTTTTGTCTGACAATGATGCAGTAGACAAATTCCTCGCCCTTGTCAATGCCTGCCTTCGGGTTGGGTATTGGCTGGCGTACTTCAAGGAGTCGGTCTCAGTTATTATACTGAAACCTGGCAAACCAAATTACTTGACACTGAAGATGTTCAGGCCCATTGTGCTCCTGAACACCCTTGGCAAACTTGCTGAGAAGATGCTGGCTAATTGCCTGCAGTTTGAGGCACTCAAACATGGGATCTTTCATCCCAATCAGTTTGGCGGCATCAAGCAGCACTCTACGGAGGATATTTTTTTTTTTTTTTTTTTGATCAAATTATTTATATCCTGGCGCCCAATAGCAGTCCGGCGTTACGAATACAAACTGAAACACAAACTACACCTCAAACGTCTAATGGTATGTAGAGGGCGATAAGGCTTGCAAAGCTAAAACAAGTGTCCTCAAAAGTACGCTATGTGGACTGCACGGTGCGTAGCACCACGCCACCATCAAAAACGGTACCTCGACTACCATCTGCACAACCGGCTCTGCCACAGTCGCCCGCGAGGGCAGTTGGACGAGGGTCCCATGCCAGGGGACCCAACTTAGTCCAGTGACCGAAGGCACTGACTACCAATCGGCATCAAATTGCTGCTTCCCGAAGTTTGGCCGGTCCGGGGAAAGCCAGACCTGAAGCTGAAAAACCGCCCTGTGCAACACCGCGTCTCCGAAAGGAGCCGGTGCACATGTTGGGCTGAGGGCCTACTCATGGCAGGCGCTCTCTGATCGTCCCCTCTGGGAAGGCGAATGTCGTGGGGAAAACGAGAATAAACTCGAGGAATCGGTGACCGTCAAAGCGATTGTGCAGGATGCGAATCCAGCCCTCCTCATAGAGGGGGCAGTGATTGATAATGTGGTGGCGGGTTTCAAAGGTGCCACACTGGCAGCGGATGTCATCATCTGACAAACCGAAGCGAGACCGATACACCCCGATTGGGGTATGGTTCGTGATTGCACGGGAAAAGCGTGCCACAATGGGCGGCCTCCTGTGATGCAATAGAGTGAGCCAGGGACCGCCCGTGGCAGCCATTGGCTGGAGTGGTTTACCCCTCATAGTGAGTGGGTAGAAATTGTGGCCCTGATACTTCGGGGTGTGGAACAGGCGAACCCATTCTTCCTCTGCCACATCGGACGTGAGGGCAAGTGCCACGTTGAGTGTGCGCTTGGGATGACAGCCCAAAGAGGGATGCGACTCAGTCACAGCCTCATGAGCCTTGAGATGAGGGCCCCACCGCATCTTTGACAGGACATAGTGAAATGAGATGACTTGGCCTGGATCGGCTGAAAGCCATTCTCAGAGAGCCGAGCATGCCGCGACTGATCGTGACTGCCCCGAATGGACACTGGCATCCAACAATAAGGTGACAGATGCTGGTGAGTTGGTGAACACGTGAACCTGCCACAGGTCAGGTGTTCGAAGAGCACTCACCACCACCATTGAGAGGGCAATGAGCTCTGCATTGGGGGCGGTTGCCTTACCAGCAGCCACCTTCGAGCGGACGCCCGGGCCTGGACCATGATAGACAATGCACGCTGCGACTGCCTGGAGGGTTTTGTCCTGAGGGACAGACCCATCACAAGCGACTGAGATGCACTCAAATCGGTCCTGCATGGATTTGAAAAGGCAGTCGAGTGCCTGCTTGTGAAGCTTGTCTGCCTCCTTCCCTTTCGGGATGACGAGGTCAAGCTTGATCTGGGCCTCATAGAGGTCCCAGATGCGATTCCCAGGCCTGGCCTCTGAAGAGGTTGGGTCGAAGGTCTTGTGAACAGTGTCGTATGCCAGTGCGACATCTGTGAGAGGGGAGGGATACATGCGCAGAAGCGCAGGCACCACCTAAGCTGGTCTGGTTAGGGACATGGGGTGAGAGACTTCCACACCATCATCTGGTGACCACCCCAAAAGGCGGATCGTCGGATGTTGCTTGTAGAGCGTGTTATGATGGTGAATGCTCCTGTGAGAGAGCTTCCAAAGGTGGAGATGGATGGGGAGAAGACCAGCAATGGTCTCCACCACCCCGCTGGTGGTAGTGCGGAAGGCACCAAGAATCCACAAAGCAGCTTTACGCTGCATCTGCGAGTACATTGTGAGGATGCCCTTAATCTGGGCACCCTCATAATACCACAAGCGACTGCCATATGTTGCCACTGGAAGCACCCAAGCATGATAGAGGAGACGCCGCTGTTCAGCTGTAACGGGTCACCTACCCATTATGGGTAGGTTGGTGTTGTTTGGCAATGGCTTTAGCCATTGCCCAGAACTGTAGTGTTTACATGTTGTTTGTACAAGAAGTTTCACGTCACTACCTACAGCAATACCAGACTTGGTCAAGCTCTGTTGGGTACTGTGAGACTCCGTAGTGCCCGCGCTACATTTTTTTGAGCTAGCCAGCTCATACTGCTGTATGCCGCTATATCCCGCTATACTCTGCTTTTATCTTTCACTCATATTTCTGCTTTGATCTGGTCTGCATCACTTGGACCACATGGACACTTGGGCCACATCTAGGCACTCAACGGGACCCTCAGTACCATATGGGACCCCTCAAGGGGCCCCAGTACATGTTTTGGAACAAACGGCACTCTCGCCGAGCATGGCAGCTGCATCGCAGTTGCCACATCACTGGAATGACATTGAAATGCTATTTCAGGACCTGGCCAAATTTTTGCGACAGCATCAGGCTGAGCTCATGCGATTTTGGCTACGTCTGGACTACCAATGGCCCAGGGACATACAAGAAAGGGTCGAGACAGCCACACTAGAGGTCGTTCAGGTGAAACTTCGGGCATTACGCTTGAAGGACACTATCAATATATTAGCTCTATACTTTGAGTTAATAGTACCCATTATTGTTGACATGGATAGACAGCTCTCTATGAGTCGTAATACAAAACATCTTTCAAGGCTGGCACATGACGTGCCAGCAGAGTGATTCCGTTCACCTGCACGAGATGATGATCTCGTGAGTATGTCGAGTTGTATATCAGACATGTCTCGAACGCCAAGTCGTTCATCTGTGACTAGTTCGTTGTCTAACGGGCGATGCGTTACAGTTCCATTCAAGTCGATCATCAAGTGATCTGAGCGCTGCGAGCATAATAGGCTCACCCCTGTAAACGTCACCTATCGAGGTGCGGACGACGTCGAAAATTGGCGGACACCAGGCAACTCGCCAACTGGCTCGCAACACAGCCAGTCACCAACCAACCATATATGGCGATCCAACATGGACGTGTCAGTGCTGGACGACAAGAGTTGGAGTAGCCAGCGAGATGTCGTCAGTGAAGGTAAGCGACCTGAAAGGCCGCATAAAGGATATGAGAAGTTTGTCCACCCGGGACAAAATTCTGGTGAGGGGAAGGAGTGGGGTAGAGAGAGGACGGTGCAGTGGGCTGTGCATTGCATAGTCGGTCACTGGAGTGACCAGCATGGGGCGAATGTCACTCCAGAAATGAGAACACCCACAAAGGTGGGCGAGGACAGGGTGCTTCTCACATCCAGCGACCTTGAAGGAGGCCGCAAATTGCCTGATCTGTCAACCTTGACGGCAATTGCGACAGTATGGTTTAAGAACCATCCGGATGTGAACTCAAGGTGAGCTCAGTGCATTCAGGAAGTCGCAATACAGGCATTAGAGGATAACATGCCAAGCATATCCTGGTGGGCAAACAGCTCACTTGGCTATGTGGACATCTTCAAGGGTATGCTTCAGAAGCTTACAGAGATGTACCACAGTCATCACGAGGAATGACGACAGGCCTGTATCGAGGAGGCGGAGGTAGCGACGAAATATCCGCTGCTGATACCAATGCCATTGGAGGTGGCAGTTGGCATCAAAGGATGTCAGCAAGAGGTTGAGCTGCCAAGCTCGAAGGCAACGTTGAAAACGTCGAATGCAGTGACAACTGAGTCGTCGCAGTCTAAACTGTTGGTAGACGAAGAGGTGGCGTTGATGCAGTCAAGCCCTGCGAGGTTTGAGTCACCAAGGGTGAAGGCAACGTTTTCCACATTGCCTGCAGTAGCGGTCAAAGCGCCGTTGTCGCTGCTGTGGTCAACACCACTGTTGAGGTGTAAGGTGACGTCTGAGACGCCATGGTCGCCATTGTTGCTGTTAGAGTCGAACACAACGGAGGTAGCAATGGGTTGCATTGCAGGGACCAACAAAAGTTGGCCCCAAAGCGATGCGGAGCACCCAACAACTGTGCTATGCCAGGTAAGAGCATGGGGTGCACGGCGTCAGGTCCCCATTGTGTCCCAGACATTGCAGTGGTGCTGAGAAATTGTAACAGGTAGGCCTAGGGCCTCCTTCCTATTTGGGTCATGTTTGGCGCCATCCCCTATATATGCTCTATTTACCCATATTTACCCTAAGTCCTTACATTCGTTCACTACGGTATACTTGAATCCAGAGTCTGGTCAAGCTCATACTTGTGTGAACCGTAAGGACCCGTAGCACCTGCTACAGAAATCCGCTAAGGGTGCCATCGTCATCCTGTGTGGCTGACAAGGTAGAAAAGTCGAGGCATGGTGTATTAGTGCGTCATGCAAGTGTGGTCGAGCCTATTGTGGGCTCGGAAGGAACGTCGGAGGCCATCCACACATGGGTGGATGGCAAGGATGCGCCTATGGGGGGAATAGTCCATACCCAGCGCATGCTGGGACTGCCAGTGGCTGGCAGTTGTGAAAATTCTAGGCATGGTGTATTGACACGTCATGCAGGGGCCTCCGAGCCTATTGGAGGCTCAGTGGCAAGGAGAGCCATCCCTGAAGGGATGGAGGGTGAGGAAGTGAGTATGGGGGGAAGAATCCACACCCATAGAGAACCAGCATGGCATGGCCATGTAGAGGGGGCGAATTTCGTCCCAAAACCTAAAATGAATGGAACAAGCTGCCCCCAAGGGGCAGATATGGTCAGTAGACCATGGATGGCGTTGTTGATACCATCCCAGGCATGCAAAATGGCTCGCGTACATGTGCGAACCCTGCCAGCGTGCTCAAAAGCACGCAGAAACCCATCCCCAGGGCACACAGGTCCCAATCCCTCTAGCACCAAGGTGGTGTTGTCGACGCCTATTGAGGGCGCATGCTCACGTCCAGTGTATCCTAGAGGCGACTGGGTAGCCACACATGCGAGAGGAGAGGGTAGGAAGGGCGAGCAACGAGAGGGACGTCAACGATGCCCCTCCATGGTGGTGGTGGACAGTGGTCCACCAAACGAAGTCAGGTGACTTCAACATGGACACCTATGGCGCCTGCCAACGTTTTGCCGGATGCGACAGGGCATGATCCTGTCCAATTGGTGACCATTTGGGGCATGCACCCAAGTGGAAGACCCTCACCTATTGTGGACCTAGTGGACTATACGGAGGAAAAATGTGTGTTTATTATGAACACACAGCAGAAATCGACACCTTCTATGGTGCCAGTGGTAAATCATATCTATGATGATTCAAGTGATTATCTATCTGATGACGTTGTCACCGGAAATAATTTGGCTTATGATTTTAAGTCAGAGGACCAAATCGTGAGCGAGTCACGTTCACCAAGCCCTAGTGTTGTGGGTGGCTATGACTATAGTGAGACGCGTTCCGCGTCTATGAATATTGAGCACCTGGCATGTATGTGTCAGCTGGCCCTTCATCAAGCACCTGACTTGGTCAGGAACTTGACGAAAGCTTCAAGGCCTTTCTTCGTGCTGAGTAGGTCTGGCAGGCTGAGCTCGGGGAATTTGTCGGTTAGTATGTCGCGATATTCGTCGTATTGTGGGCATTCGGTGATGATGTGTTTGCGGGATTGGAAGGCTTCGCCGCAAGGGCATTCTACGGGTTCAGTGGGTACAAATGTAGCGTAGTACTCACCTATGAATGCGTGTCTTGTGCGGCTCTGTGTGAGTCTACCAAAGACCTCACAAGGGGTCGTCTTCACGTGGTCCTTGAGCTTCCAGGCTGGGGGGAACCGGTTGGCAATGCCAAAACCTCCTGTTGGTGGAGTTTGGCGCCATTCCTTGGTTCATCTTTCTAGGATCCGTGATTTCAATCTGCGGATTGCGTGTGTTAGTGTGACGAACTCCTGCTGCCATAGCAGCGCTCCCTCCCTTGCTCCCTCCCTTGCCCCCCCGTCCGCTCGTTCGTTACCTTTCACGTCGGTGTGGCCTGGGCACCATTCGACGTGGGTGGTGTTCCGAATGTCACGTTCGAGGAAGTCAGTGATGATTTTGTTGAATGTTTGCATGTTGTATTGTCCTGGCGCTCGAAGACGGATGTGACTGGGGCCGTATTGTCTGCAAATATGTGTAGGTGAGTGACTTTGGGGTGCCGACGTGCAAAGGCTATGCCGTCTTTGGTAGCTGTTACGAGACCTGTGAGCTCTGCATCGTATACCTCTGCGGTGTGTCCCATGCCGCCATGTAGGACTATAACTTTGCTGTGGTTGTGGTAGCCTACGATGCCCCAGCCTGCGTTTTTCTTGTTACTGTCATCGTTGTCTAGCATGGGGCCATCGGAGTATAGTGCAGTCTAGAACGGTCAGTTAACAGATTTTTGGTACTTTTGTTGTGAGCCTTGGCGGCATCTTTTTTCTCGACGTCAGGGTGAGCACCGCTGATAGTCAGTCTGTCCCCAAAATCCTGTGCGGTTTTGTGCCATGGGGGTGCGATGAAGGATACTACCTTTTCACCTTTTATTGGGTGGTACGCCTTCGCCGTGATGGATTCGAGTTGGGTGGGCTTCCGTGGTTTCGTATTGCGTGAAGGTTTTTGTGAGGGGAGAGGTGGTGGTATGGTGGGTATAGCACCGTCTCGCCATTCGTTGGGGAGGCGCTGTATGATTGGACTGGTGGCGTGAAGTTTGTGTAGGTGGTCGGCGTATCTTGCGTTGGCCAAATCTAGAGTGAGATTAATCGGCGGTATTGCAAGATCTACTTCCAGCGCCTTGATCAGTGTTGTCCTAAAAGCGCCGGCGATGTGTCGTAGTGCTGTGTTCTGCACCTTTTCGAGGATGCTGGAGTGTGTCTTCTTGCCAGACCACCAGACTGGGCTGGCGTATGTGAGGACTGGGACAATGCAAGCACGATAGGGTGTGCGTAATTCGACTTGTGAGAGGCCTCTGACCGTGTTAGCAAGCATGCGGGAACCGCGAACAGCGTTACCAGCGCGGTCTGCTAGAATTCGAACATGTTGATTGAAGGTCAGTCACCTGTTAAGGAATACCCCCAGGATTCTGATGGTTTCGCCTGCAGCGATAGAGACCTCGGTGTTGTCAGCGTTTGGGAGACGAATATTGGGGGAGTAGCCTTTGTCTCGGCGCCATGAGTGATGCATGAGTTCGGTTTTGGCGGCGGCTGTGGAGAGGCCGACACTGACCAGCCAGCGTACCATGAATATGAAAGCGAGCTTGACCTTCGTGTCGAGGGAGTCCGATGAGACACGGAGTGTCCCGTCGTCGATATACATGTCGAGTGTCGTGCCTGTTGGATGGTCTGGGAGTCTGAGTGGGCGAGGGCCTCCCTGGCGTGGGGCCGGGGTTTTGCGACGTTCCATCACTTCCTGTAGTTCAGCAGTGTAAATGATAGAGAGGATAGGCGAAACCGGCGACCCCTGAGGGACGCCGTTCTTGACTGGCTTCATACCTCCTCTGCATCCGTCGAGACAGACAGATGCCTTGCATTCGCTAAGAAAAGAGGCCACCCACTTGACGAGGGGGAGAGGAATTCCCTTGCGTCGGAGTTCCTGTAGGAGTCTTTCGTGATTAATGTTGTTGAAGTATCCTGAAATATCAAATGTTAGTACTGACGTGACCTTCCCGTGATTGTGGGCAGCCTGGATGTCTTCAATGTGCGTGAGGAGTGCGTCGTTTGTGCTGCTGTTGGGGCGACCACCAAACTGGTTGGGTGGGACCAGGTCTTCTCTTCCAACCATGTATGCGAGGCGTCGCACGACTATGCCCTCGAGAACCTTACCTAGGCAAGTTGGCAGGTAGAAGGCACATTCGTCTGCCACAGAACCCTCTTACTTACGTAAGAGAGTCGGGGAACGGTTCCTTGCCTCTCCTCCCTCATCGGCAAAAAGTCCACAAGTAAGCATTATAATACCTCTTGTTACATAGTCCAAAAAGATCACTGCCGATCTATCCGCATGGACAGTGCTTGGCGACACCCTTCACGCTGAGACACCACGTTCATCAGCAAAGCTAGTGAACTCGCAACACCAGTCAGCGGAAGACCCAACATTAAGTTGGAATTGGGCTGGGAGATGGATGGGTTGCGGTGCGTTACTTGCCGTTGCCTACCATTTTGTGATGTTCAATGTGAGCCCTCCCTAGGCCAACCCAATACTATAAGCATCGAAGGGGATCAGGTGGGGTTTCGCTTGGTGGAAGGCGAAGCGACTCCATTGTGTCAGCTTCATTGACAGTCAGGATCCAGAGGCATTCGGCTTTCTGGACCCTGCTGATGTCGTTCGCGTAGTCCATATGATTCCAGCTTTCGTATTTGGATATACCTTGCATCTCCTGGCCGCCGGATGCGAAGGGTGACATCGCAGGGACTGAACTCAAAGGCAGTGCCGTGTGGGGTATGCCCTTGCTGTAGCTACTGCACGTCAATCATGTATTTTTTTGCTCGCTCGTGAAGCATGACACCAATGAAATCACTGTATTGATGTAACATTACAAGCGTGATCATTTCGACAAGATACCTTATGGATTTTTTCTGGATGAATAGTCAATGTGTATATTCACATACACCAGAAGCAATACAAACATTGTTATTATATACCTACTGCTGTTTCTGACTAGAGGTTAGGCTGGTCATTAAGGTAGTCAAACAACGAGATATCCTCACTGCCACCAAAACTTCTGTCCTCGACGAAATGTCCGGGGTTCAATACTTCCTGGGTGGCATAGTCTGAAGCAGCACCTGGCTGGCCAACAACCAAATCCGCATCACCTCCGAAGTCCTGTCGATCACTGTAACCCCACCCTTGTTCCCCTATTGAGCGAATAGAAAGGTCGTTCCATCGTCCATAACTCATCTCTGTTCCGTCATCCTGAATGCCGCGCTGTCGCTCTCGATATGTGTTCAGCTGTGTAGCTGCCGATGAAAATGGTTCAAGATATGAGGGGTGTTCAAGTGGTTGAGGGAGTTCCAGGAGAAGCTGATCTTGTAGAGGTAAGTAGCCGTGCGCAGCTCCGCCTCTAGGAGCAAACAATGCTTAGACTTTGCAAATGGAATAAAAAATGCCGGTGCATCCACGTACTGGTTAATATCCCCTTGTGCCTTGAATGCGTCATACTTGACCGTGGTTTGACCAGAGAATTGCGCCCAGAGTGCCGAAACTGCCATAGAACGCCTCTGATGGTCAGTTTGCTCGGGGAAGATGGAGGCGGGATCGGGTGTCGAAGCCTGATGAAACACCCCACCAAACAAGCCGATGTTGCTGTCATTCGCGAGCCAATAGTCATCCGTGTTGTGGCCTGAATTATGCGTGAGATCGCCATCCTCGATCGGGAAACCTCCTCTGACAGGGGGGGCATGATGTGGAATCAGACGAGGGTCCCGTGGCTGGGAGGTGATGTGGGTGATCTGGTCTGCGAGGGCGAGAGGAAAAGATATCTCTGTCTCTGTTAAAGATTCCGACAGCCCCGAAAGCCCAAGTTGGACCAGGGTGACGTCTTGCGATACCTGTGGCTGGTCTGCCACACCACGCGTGAAAACCGGTGATTGGTCGGTCCGGACCGTGTACAGATAAGGAGTGTGTCGGAATGCAGCTGTGCGAGTGACCGAGCGAGACGGACCAGTTCCAGTTCCAGCGCTGCCGGAACCGTCATCGGCCGGAGGCGGTAGTGGCTTCACGGTCTTGCGCCTTCGTGACTTCGCTCTAGGTTTCTTGTCTTTTTTATCTATATGCAACGAACAAAAATAAGTTACGGATGGGTGGAATGCCTGTATAGCCTGAATAATAAGAAGAACTCACCAAGGGCCTCCAGATGATGGGGCAAGGCCTGTGATACCGGAATATGAGTTGCTGTGGTAAATTCGTCAGAACCAATCTGTCAAGGCCCTTCGGGACACCAGATCGGAATTAGTTAATGCGTCAATCACCGCAGGAATACTATTACTTACGGCCTGGTCTTTTGCGTACCATCCGCTGACCCTCTGAAAATGTTTCCTCGACGTGTTTTTCATTGAATTTATGCTCGATGATGACAAGTGGCTTGAGCCTCCCATCAGAGGAGGGGCATGGAGCAGGATCAGGCATATGTCAATCACAATGCTGGCTGGGATTTGGGTGAGCCGCAAAGACGAGAGTTACTTATCAGAACAATAATGACACACCACTATTTGAAAGGCTGGCAATGGTGCAGATTGTTCGGCGAAGTTAACAGGAACAGGTGGGTTGCCAAATTGGGCGAATTCCTGGGTGCCATAAGGAGGGAATTCGAGGCAGATAAAAATACTACTCTCGACGGCTTCACATTAGCAAACAAAAAATAGTTTAATTGAGAAGCAGGGATCCGGCGCAACTAGAGCGGTTCATTCTAGTGGTTCATCGATCCTGTTGAGTCAGACCATACCTTCGGCTTGTCATTTCCTCATATCAGATGATGATGAAAGGTCAGAAAACTGCCCCCCGTTGAAGACGACAGGATCAGGGTCCAAGATGTGTAACAGACGCCGGGGTGGTTGGTGTCTAATTGGGCTGATTTGGCTGATAATGCCACAGGTGCTGCGGTAGGATCCCAGAAGGACAGGAGAGGACCCTGAGTGATTTTGGTCGAAAGGGAGGCTATGAACGCAACTGCTTTCATGCAAAGCACAACTTACCATGGCACGAGCATCTTTCCGTCTCCTTCAAGTTAGTTTTTGTTGCACATGGGTTGAGACTCATCAGTCAGCATGGTGTTCCAGCCAAAAAATTGTCCCACGGTTTTCCCTGATCTAAACAAGGGCTAGTACTTCAAGGACTAGTTTTAAGCCCCCATTAACAGTTGCCAGTCCGTGTCACTAAATCATGACTAAAACCAAGGAAAAGCCAGCCCACTCGGCGACTCGGTTGAACCCTTCCCGCCGTCGTCTAGGTCTGTCCAACTCACGTCACAGTCGTACTTCGTCTTCCGCTAGTGGGCTCCGCACTCCGTCCCCCACAACCTCGCTCCGTACTCAGTCTTCCACCAGTTCTCTACATACCCCATCTTCCACCGCCTCGCTGGATATTCCGAGTTCCATTTCTTCCACCTCTTCCGCAGGTTCCGCTGCTCCGTTCATTACTACTTCCAGCCGTCGCGTTGCTGCCATTCTTGATGCCAACACCCATACTACAGTTGCCCATGATTTATTATCTGATCTTTTAGCCGATAAGGAGCAACAGGTATGTTGGAGCCACTTATTTTTCCTTTCTATACTAACACCTCTGCCAGCCTGCTCTCACCCAAGAGAACATTGATCACTTTTGCAAGATGTTCGTTCTTACTCTGGCATCCAATGCGCTGCTCCACATTGAGGCTGCCACATCCGAGGCGAAGTGGAAGGCACTGCAAGAAGCCTGTGATGATCCAGCACAAGCTCGGCTTGCTGAGAATTTGCACAAGCTCGCGTCAGTGCATCTGACAGCTTGAAGAACGAATTTGTTGAAGCATTCCACAAATTGGGCCAACTGCCACAAAATATTGAGTGCTTCATTGCAGGTACTGAATGGATTGATGAACTGGCTGAGAAAGGTCTTGTCGTGCCTCTTGGTCTTTGGGAATCGTCGGAGGTGTGAGGCCCTTTTTAATCGGATGTACATTATTCCAGTTGGTAAGAGTTTTATTGTCGACTACGATGGCTTTGAATTATAATACACGCCGACAACAGCTTTCTTCTGGTACATATGCGTGCCAGCTCTATCTAACAGATACAAGTAACATGCTGGTCATGCCTGATGTCCTTTGCCTTCTGTCATCCGTTGAATATCGTAGGCTCCACATCTACTCCATGCGTAACCTTAGACATAACACCTTGGACCTTCTGTGCTCGTGCTTCTTCTAGTAAGTCACATATCCTTCAGCGCTGTTGGTACCCATTGATTGACCTTGATGGCAGGTTGTCATTTATTGGGCTATGTACACCACTTGTGATATTACCAATGCTGCAGGACGGTTTGCAACATGTATGCAACATGTATGTTATTTCCCATGGGACGCGCCTTGTTGCTGTGATTGATCCAAGTGAGCATGATGCGGTACAATGTATTGCATTGGATGGGTTCATGTGATGTTTCTGCAACTGACAACAGCGTGATCACCTTGCTCGACAAGGTCATGCACACTCGAATTGTGTCGGATGGCAAGCAGGACCAAACAGTACGGTATAGAAAAACACCCGGGTTGACAGACGGCAAGCAGGACCACATAGGTAGCGATCACGATGAACTGGCTGTTCCAATTGGGGACCTAGTCAGTATAATAAACTCCTCCTCCTCCTCCTCCACACACTATGGTACATGTCACTCAGCCAGACAAACCGTTAGCGCAGTGAGTTCGAAGAGGGGGGAGCCACAAAGGATTACCGTCACTTCTATTTGTTCTACCTGCCAACTGCACTGCCGTGCCGTGAGAAAGTAGAAAGGTTGTGGAATGATCTCAAATGTCCCGAATTTACATTATCACTTAACTACCTGTACTTGACGATGTTGTACTTCATATCAGAACTTCCCACGCACGACTGAGTCGGAGCAAGGTTTTTGTCAACGACGAGGCGACCACTAGTATTATAATCATTCTTATAAGGCATTTTAAGGTGAAAGATTTGAGAGCTTTTGGTCATTATATATAGACATGATGAAAATGCTCCAAATCTGTCGCATTACACTGGTGCATTATGTCATCCCCACACATTGCTCTTCCGGACCAAGCGAAGGATTTAGATATCAGATGGTGATGACTAGTACGCTGAACATTATATCGCCTGATCTTCACCTTCTGTGAAACTGGGAGGATACCGCAATGGCGAAGAGCGCTCATCATCATGGGCCTGTGAAAATCCGGCTCCTTCAGGATCTCCACGCCAAGCTTCAAGTTCTTTCCGGGTGTTCAACCACAATATATGATACTCCCTCGCTTTGCAAAGCAATGAGTCAATCACTTCTTGTCGTCCAGAAAGCTGTTGCTGCAGCCCTGCGAGCTTTTCTCTGAGATTTGTAAGCTCTGTGTCAGCTGGCCCGGGAGATGTCAAATGTTCTACTGCTGCAGGCTCCACTGTCGATTGCTTGTTTGTGAGTTTAGAAAGACTTTAACACAATGACACTGACTTTCGATGGTCCCCGTTTCAAAAACCCTAGGAACACAAATCTCCATGGCTGTGCGGCCGCGCTGCCTCAGGCGTTTGCTGAGACGCTGCTTCAGATGACTGCACATTATACATCATTGTGAGATTCCTAGAATCTTGTTATAACTGGGATGCACTGACACCTTTCTAGTTTCCATAGAACTTCGAGCGTTGCAAAGGGACTTATAGGAGGCTCGCATGGTGGGCGTAGTCTTTTCGAGTTGACTTGCAAGGCTTTCTTTTATTGAGGCAAGTCTAACCATCTTCTTCGAGATACTTATTGACTTGTAAAAATAACAGATTTAGACATGTTCGTTCTGGTCAGAAATGGAGAATTTCAATAATAGGGACCCGATCATGAGTGACCCTGTTGGTCGAGTCTGAATCCCTAAAGCTGCCAATGCACTGCAAGTTTCCCTTGTTCGATTTTGTCCAACATCTTGAAATCTTTTGTCAACACTTCATTCCATTCGTAGGATGATGCAACATGAAGCTGGTGGCAAACTTTTCTTTGAAGCCCCAGTCTATCAATGTGATCATCCAAGTTGCGGGAGGGGATTTCCCACCATGGCTGCGCTCAGTTACCATAAGCGCTCTTGCATCCCAAGTAAAAAAAGACTATGCGGAGTGTTGACAGCTGCCAAGGAAATATTCGAACAACGGAAGAGGGCTCGTGTTCGACAAATGGTCACCACAGTACATCTACCCCTTTGACATCGTCTTCACCTGTTTATAACATGAGCTTTTTAGAAGAGTCCTTCCAGTCCGAACCCAGCCGCATCGCGTTTAGAAACCAATCAGCGCTGTGAAGACCAGGAGGTACACTCACCCCCGGTGTGTAAATTGCTATCATGCTGTTCAATAATGTTTCATCATCATCATCATAGGTGCCCAGCCTCCCTCCCAGTGATGACCCGATTATGACTGAAGACACACAGACGGCTCCAGACAATAACGGCAATGAAGATTTACCTATAGCACTCTGAAAAGCCAAGAGACATCATAAAACGCTGGCTAGGTTTTGGGACGACATTCCCCAGCCATTGGCGCCATATGGTGAATAGTCTTGACTATCTGTGGCTCGCAGTTGCTTATGTCAAGCTGCTGGGATAGCTACCTCATTGCTTTCTCCTCTCGCACCCTCAGCCCAGCATCCATCACCTGAATCACTCCAGAAAACACGAATTTTCACCACACTCCCGAATGCTTTTGGATTGTTTAGAAAGTTTTGGGCAGCAAATCCTTGACATGGACGAAGGCTGGAGGAAAACGCCAATTTCCATTGAAGTTCCTTTCCACAACCACATGGCTGAACCCGGTGTTGCTCGCTACATCGTTGGTGACCTCTATCATCAATCTCTTGTGTCTGTTCTTAAGGAGCGTCTTGCAGGGAACCCGAATCGCGAGCTATTTATTTATGAGCCATATGAGCTTCTATGGAAAAAGGAGGACAAGGAAGTGCGCGTTTATGGGGAATTGTACACCTCTCAGGCATTCCTAGAATCCTACTGGGAACTTCTAGATTCGGAGCCAGAACCTGGATGTTGCGCACCTCGTGCAATCGTTGGACTAATGTTCTGGTCTGACTCCACTCATTTGACGTCTTTTGGGCAAGCCAAACTCTGGCCTGCCTACATGTTCTTCGGTAACAATACTAAGTATCGCTGCTGTTGCCCAAGCGCCAATCTATGCAACCATGTCGCATATTTCCAAAAGGTGCGCTTATCCCTATTAGTCACAGCTAGTGGCTGTGTACCTGATCCACAACGATTTTACACTTTAGCTGCCAGCCTCTTTCAAGGATTTTGCTGCTGATCGTATAGGTGGAAAAGGCCCAACCAAGGAGTTGATGACCTTTTGCCATCGGGAGGTGTTCCACGCGCAGTGGAAAATCCTCTTGGATGATGAATTCCTGCACGCATGGAAACACGGAGTTCTGATTTGCTGTGGTGATGGACTTACACGTCGCGTATATCCAAGAATCTTCACCTACTCGGCTGACTACCCTGAAAAGTTTGTTTTCTTCTCCGTAGCTTGTTGTCCAACCTGAGCATGACTATTTTCAGAGTCCTCATAGCAGGCATTCGCTCCAGAGGGAGCTGTCCTTGTACACAGTGCCTCACTACAATAGCAGAACTCCCAAAAATGGGGACATTGGTGGACATGAGAACTCGTAACCGCTGCGCTCGGCAGGATGATTACCCCAACAGAATGGATATCAAGACTGCGAGGTCCAAAATTTACGAAAAAGGATATGCAGTTAACAGCACTGTTGTTGAGGCAATCCTGAAGAAAAAGTCTCTCGTACCAATTGAGGTAATTGAATCTTAGAGGACACTCATGCACACCCAGACTCACCTTCAATCAGAATGCTTTCTCAAGCCGTCTCAGTTTCCCAGGATCAAAATTCGACGTGTACAGGATGCTTGTCGTGGATCTGCTGCATGAATGGGAGCTGGGCGTCTGGAGGGCCCTTCTCATACAGCTTATACGTTTGTTATATGCCATTGACACGGCCCTGGTGAATGACTTGGATAAAAGGTGAATACTGAATTCCGATCTCGAATCATCAATATTTACATGTACCACAGATATCGCCAGGTTCCGCAATTTGGCCGTGGTGTCATTCGAAAATTTGCGTCCAATGTTTCGGAGCTGAAGTGCTTGGCAGCCAGGGACCTTGAAGACCTTCTTCAGGTGAATCATATCATTACTGTTACATCTTCAACAAATTCTAAGCCCAACTAGTGCTCTTTACCAGTCTTCGATGGCCTTTTCCCCCCCCCACACAATTGCATAGTCCAACATCTTCTTTTTTTATGTGTGCATTGGCACGGTCTTGCGAAACTTCGTATGCATACGGATGATACACTCAAAATCTTCGAGGACGCAACTGTTGCACTAGGAGAAGCATTTCGGAAGTTCGAATCCGAGACCTGTGCTGCATATACGACATATGAACTTCCGTGCGAGATGGAGGCAAGGAAGTGCAAGGAAGCCAAAAGAAGAGCAGGGAGAAAAGCGGGCGCAAAAAAGGCGTCCCCGACTACGGCGGAAACACCCCCCCCGATGAGCACTACCGAACAGGCAAAGGGAACCAGTCGCCGAAGGAAAAAGACGTTCAACATGGCGACGTACAAATTCCATTCCCTTGCAGATTACCCGGACATGATACGACAATATGGGACGTGCGATTCATACAGTACCGAACCCATAAGTGGTGAATCTCCCCCCCATCTTTCAATGCTTGATAGCCCATGGATGCTAGGGCGAGCTGGAGCATCGAACCGCAAAAGCGCAATATCGACGAACTGACAGAAGAGGGTTTGTCAAGCAGATCACTAAGATTGAGTGGCGTCAGGCCTGTATTCGTCATATTCATGCAAGGAACCCGCCTATTGAAATTGCAAAGCCGAGTCCAAGTGAGGACGCACCGCTGCCAGAGCCTGGACAACACCACACAATCGGAAAGTCTGAGAACCTGGTCGAGCACGTCCCTCTGTTTGTCCAAAAGGAAGCCAGCAATCCAGCCACACGGGTCAGTGGTACTGGTTGTCCCTATAAGCAGATACTGACCCGGAGCTGGATCACCAGGATTTCATACCGAAATTGAAGAAGCACCTCCTTCCTCGCGTAAGAAGTCTGTTGAACTGTGCTGAATCAGCTTTGGACGACTGGGACAAGCTACTCTTTCGAAGGGACTGCATGTACCAGCACAAAATCATGCGGATCAACTACACTGGCTACAACGTGCGGAGAGGGGAGGATGTTATCCACCCTCGCACCAAACAGTCAAACATCATGATGCTGAACCCGAACTTTTCGACTTCGTCGAATGAATGTGATGTCCATCCCTTCCTGTATGCGCAAGTTTTAGGGATTTACCATGTTAACGTCATCTATATCGGTGAAGGTAACCAGGATTTTCAGCCTCGCCATATTGAATTCCTGTGGGTCAGATGGTATGACTTGATCTCCATTGGGGGGTGGAAGGCCAGGAAGCTTGATCGGTTGAAGCCCTCAGAGCCAACCGGGGAAGATGCATTTGGGTTTATCAATCCCGACGATGTTTTGCGAGGTTGTCACTTGATCTCAGCTTTTCCAACTCCTCAACAAGAGTCTGTGCTTGGGCAGCCTCCTCCGCCTACTCGGCCTAGGAGCAAAGATGACAATGCATTTTATGTAAACCGGTAAGTGCTACAATCAGATTCAAAGACATATGATCTATATTTTCCCGCTCAGGTTCGTTGACCGCGATATGCTGGTTAGGTATCACTGGGGACATGGCCCAGGCCACACATACGCTGAAACACATAAGCGCCGGTCACCTGCTGTAGTAGCAGAGGAGCCAGCTGATTGCATCATGAGGGATGATGAGAACAAAGAATCCGACACCACCGAAGACATACTAAACAACAGAGAGGAAAGCCCTCAGCCGTCAGAAACAGACGAGAGTGATTCTGATCACTCGGAGCACTCTTTCATCGACAGCGAGGATGACAGTGAAGATGACATCCTGACTTACTCTGACGAAGAAGTCCTTGGCATGGAAGAAATGTACGGTTACAGCTGGGATTGAGTAATATGGACGTTCCGAGGCTAGACGGTGATAATGATAATGATAGAACCCTGGGTCGGCAAAAGGTCCACAAGTAGTAGGTATTATAATACCTCCCGCTATATAGTGCACAAAGATCACCATTTTACTTATCTCAGTAAACCTTGAAAGCAACACTTGGTAAGGCTCAACAACACAGTGGACATGGTATTCCGAGGCACAGATGTCGGAGCCTTGACCAAATTGTACACAAGGAGGTCATTTCACTTTGATTTCGATTTGATTTACAGGCAGAAAATAATCATTTATTTGAGTACACAAGAAGAATACAGGCGACGACGATGACGAGACGATATAATAAGAATGATAGCATCGCCTGCGTGTCGAAGATAAATTAGTCAAGGTCTGGAATCTAGACAGATAATTATGCACCGAGCAGGCTAAGGTCACTTATGGCTAGAAGCCTTAAAGGGTTTGTTTTGAAGTTGGGACGTTCGCCTTCGTGTTGGATATGAGCTTTATCTTCTTCCTTGGAGGTGATGACGGCGGCGGGCTTAGCTTGTCCGAAACTCTGCATCTTCCTCATCCAGTAGCTGGTGCATTGCAGACCTATGGTGGCGGACAGGCAGTTGTGAGGCTGGCGCGGGAGGTGCAGTAATCTTGTGTAATGCTGAACTTGTCAGCACCGGCTGTGGTGTATCGTTGCATTGAAAAGGCACTTGTATGAACGATGGGACAAGTAAGTAAGAAAAAAATCGGAATGACTCGCATGGATGTGAAGATGCCAACCTCTACTGCCCACTCTTCATTCTCCACATCCCCCCAGTGACCTACAAAGAAGATGTTCAAGATGTTTTTGAAGAACTCCTGCTTGTCGAATATGCCCGGGCAGTCATCGAGTGGGCCGAGCTCAATGGGTATCCAATAGTGCAGAAGTCATGCTATGACTAGATTTCACGCATATATGTGCTAAAATCAAAGAATTACGCTGTGTAGAGTGAGCTTGAAGTGTATGTGTAGATTGCGAAGCAGAAGGCTTACCTTGAGTGACTTGTGAACATTGTTACCGGACAAAGTTGTCCTCAAAGGTCAGATGAAATGACAAGGGGTAGGATGACAGAAAAGCGAGTTAGAGACACTGGGCAGTGGGAGATGGACGTGGTGGTAAGAGACAGCAAGGTTGTTTGCCTGAAGTCACAAGTCTCGACGCGACAGGGCTCGGATTTAGCTGGAAAACGGTCATGTGATTATCATGCGTTCAATAGTCTTTTTCATCACGGTTCGCTTGACCAAAACGCTTCACTCTATAGCCAGACCTCCGAAACACACCACGCTGTGCAGCGAGAACGTCGTGCATGGCGTGCGTAGAGGGCTAAATTAAGCCAGCCTGCTGGAAGACACAGGGTGCAAAGGACAATATTTTGATAGAAGATATTCTAATAAAATAGTAAAGGTCCTCCCTATATATCACTGCCATTTTCAGCCAATATATTATAGGACAAATTTTGAATTTCATCAAAATGACATATCGTAAAAGAATTGATCATATAATCAAGCATAATGTCCCAAATATATTCAGACAATGTTTACAATATCTTTCCTTGATATACACAGGACATATTACCATATTTTTACCATATTTTATATTATTTAAAATATATTCACCATAATTCAAGATTATTGTAAATATATTTTGAATATGTCAATAGAAGATATTGTGAACATTTTTCAAGTTTATTTAGAATACTTTGTTTGACCATATGATAAATGTTTCTACTATATGTTGTCTGATGAAATTCAAAAATTATCCTACAATATATTGAATTATTCCACAATATATCTGCTCAAAATGGTCAGGATATATAAGGAGGACCTTTACCATTTTTTTAGAATATTGTTCACCAAAGCATTGTCCTTTGCACCCAGTGAGAGTAAATCTTGATGAAAGCAGGCACTCATTGTGTTGGGGCATGGTAAAGGGTTTCAGGCAACGGTCAAAGCTCCTCGGACCAGAGACCTCACTCTCCCGCTCCCTGATCTTGTGGCTCTGCCGTTCCTAATTACCTCACTACCCTGTTATATGATTTCCGTGTGGTGGACCCAGCCTTCCCCTTTGATATATCTGATACATGGACCGCTTTCGCTCCAACACGGCTCGAAGCCCAAAGCCCAAAGCCCATGGGCAACTACCGAACACTGCTGAGGTCACTTCATGGCTTTAATTGGCTGGTGTGTAATTGAATTGTGTACAGAGATGACAGCATGCAGATTCAGATGGGCTGTTAGTGTTCCAGACAACTATGAACCCTGTGAAGTTCCAGGCAATGGCGTGATGATGGTATGTTGGTCTGCTTCTGTGTTGCCTTACAGGTCACTGAAATTTATTCTTCATGGAGATCCCGGGCTCAGGCTGAGTGAAGATGCCGACTTGGAGTGGCCTTCGCTGGCACAGAGGTACATTTTTTTCGTCATGTCATTGGTTCCTTCGGTCAAATAATGTATAGTCGACAGCGCAACTCCCTTTCGAAGTCACGAGAATCCATTCTATTGGACCCCTATCACTTGCAACTCAACTCTTTTCTGTGTTGCGTTATTGCTGGACAGCTTCGCACTCGGCTGCCAGTCATGAGCTCAGTGTTCATCAAGACATGCACCATCACTGTTGTCTCCCATGGAATACCCTCACCACTGTATCCTCGTATTCCACGGCGGCGCTCGTCAAGGTCAGCTAAGGCCGTGTCAGCTGAGGAGATGCAGGCATCGGGTGTTATAACCGCCGACAGATTTGAACTGGCCCAAATTATAGGTTATGTCAGTCTAGTTCTGGTTTGGTCGTAATCAAGGTAATTTTCCTGCTGATATCAACGTCCTTCGAATTCATTCCCCCACAGAAGCAGATTTCCCCAGTGGCCATGAACCTCAATTACCTGGTGATCGAAGTGATCTTAGATTAGTCTACGTGGGGAATGTGATTCACGAAGCTTAGCCTTCGCCTTTGCAACACATCCAGTTATCTCTGTTACCCTGGCTCACGAAGTCGTGACTTATCGATGGCCGTGAAGAGACATCACTGCTTATCATGTATCGTTACATATATTGCTGTGGGTCCCTACGACATGGAGCTGGGAAATTAATGTGACTAGATGGGCAGAGATTAGGCGTTCACATCTGGACAGCACCAATAGCATATGCTCATTGCTGTCATTTTCCTATCATGGTATTTACAATTTTCATACAGATCAATGAATGAGAATGCGGGGGCCTTTGCAAGTGGTCAAAGATTGGGGTGAGGTCGAAGAGCAGCTCTTCCAGCATGGTAGACACAAGAATGACTTACTCAGCGCCTATCTTTGTTGACTAACCTGAACGGAAGTTCGCAGCCATACATGTTTTGGATGTGTCATGTAAGGTTAAATTCGAGAAGGTCTGTTGGTTCATTTCACATCCTATGGTTCATTTCACATCCTATCTCTGCTAATCATACTAATCATCTGTGCAGATCTGTGGCAGGAGGTGGTTTCAACTGGTTCTCGTTTCTTCGAGGTCTATCACAAAGGATGATATGTTCCACTGCCCCGGGAATGCCAAGATGATTGCGTTATCATTCAATGTTTATGCGCTGAAGCGCTCATGGTCTTCTCCATCAGTAAATGCCTTCCAAGCTACACAAAATATTTGTACTCATCAAAGTAACCTCTAGTCAGAAACAGCAGTAGGTATATAATAACAATGTTTGTATTGCTTCTGGTGTATGTGAATATACACATTGACTATTCATCCAGAAAAAATCCATAAGGTATCTTGTCGAAATGATCACGCTTGTAATGTTACATCAATACAGTGATTTCATTGGTGTCATGCTTCACGAGCGAGCAAAAAAATACATGATTGACGTGCAGTAGCTACAGCAAGGGCATACCCCACATGGCACTGCCTTTGAGTTCAGTCCCTGTGATGTCACCCTTCGCATCCGGCGGCCAGGAGATGCAAGGTATATCCAAATACGAAAGCTGGAATCATATGGACTACGCGAACGACATCAGCAGGGTCCAGAAAGCCGAATGCCTCTGGATCCTGACTGTCAATGAAGCTGACACAATGGAGTCGCTTCGCCTTCCACCAAGCGAAACCCCACCTGATCCCCTTCGATGCTTATAGTATTGGGTTGGCCTAGGGAGGGCTCACATTGAACATCACAAAATGGTAGGCAACGGCAAGTAACGCACCGCAACCCATCCATCTCCCAGCCCAATTCCAACTTAATGTTGGGTCTTCCGCTGACTGGTGTTGCGAGTTCACTAGCTTTGCTGATGAACGTGGTGTCTCAGCGTGAAGGGTGTCGCCAAGCACTGTCCATGCGGATAGATCGGCAGTGATCTTTTTGGACTATGTAACAAGAGGTATTATAATGCTTACTTGTGGACTTTTTGCCGATGAGGGAGGAGAGGCAAGGAACCGTTCCCCGACTCTCTTACGTAAGTAAGAGGGTTCTGTGGCAGACGAATGTGCCTTCTACCTGCCAACTTGCCTAGGTAAGGTTCTCGAGGGCATAGTCGTGCGACGCCTCGCATACATGGTTGGAAGAGAAGACCTGGTCCCACCCAACCAGTTTGGTGGTCGCCCCAACAGCAGCACAAACGACGCACTCCTCACGCACATTGAAGACATCCAGGCTGCCCACAATCACGGGAAGGTCACGTCAGTACTAACATTTGATATTTCAGGATACTTCAACAACATTAATCACGAAAGACTCCTACAGGAACTCCGACGCAAGGGAATTCCTCTCCCCTCGTCAAGTGGGTGGCCTCTTTTCTTAGCGAATGCAAGGCATCTGTCTGTCTCGACGGATGCAGAGGAGGTATGAAGCCAGTCAAGAACGGCGTCCCTCAGGGGTCGCCGGTTTCGCCTATCCTCTCTATCATTTACACTGCTGAACTACAGGAAGTGATGGAACGTCGCAAAACCCCGGCCCCACGCCAGGGAGGCCCTCGCCCACTCAGACTCCCAGACCATCCAACAGGCACGACACTCGACATGTATATCGACGACGGGACACTCCGTGTCTCATCGGACTCCCTCGACACGAAGGTCAAGCTCGCTTTCATATTCATGGTACGCTGGCTGGTCAGTGTCGGCCTCTCCACAGCCGCCGCCAAAACCGAACTCATGCATCACTCATGGCGCCGAGACAAAGGCTACTCCCCCAATATTCGTCTCCCAAACGCTGACAACACCGAGGTCTCTATCGCTGCAGGCGAAACCATCAGAATCCTGGGGGTATTCCTTAACAGGTGACTGACCTTCAATCAACATGTTCGAATTCTAGCAGACCGCGCTGGTAACGCTGTTCGCGGTTCCCGCATGCTTGCTAACACGGTCAGAGGCCTCTCACAAGTCGAATTACGCACACCCTATCGTGCTTGCATTGTCCCAGTCCTCACATACGCCAGCCCAGTCTGGTGGTCTGGCAAGAAGACACACTCCAGCATCCTCGAAAAGGTGCAGAACACAGCACTACGACACATCGCCGGCGCTTTTAGGACAACACTGATCAAGGCGCTGGAAGTAGATCTTGCAATACCGCCGATTAATCTCACTCTAGATTTGGCCAACGCAAGATACGCCGACCACCTACACAAACTTCACGCCACCAGTCCAATCATACAGCGCCTCCCCAACGAATGGCGAGACGGTGCTATACCCACCATACCACCACCTCTCCCCTCACAAAAACCTTCACGCAATACGAAACCACGGAAGCCCACCCAACTCGAATCCATCACGGCGAAGGCGTACCACCCAATAAAAGGTGAAAAGGTAGTATCCTTCATCGCACCCCCATGGCACAAAACCGCACAGGATTTTGGGGACAGACTGACTATCAGCGGTGCTCACCCTGACGTCGAGAAAAAAGATGCCGCCAAGGCTCACAACAAAAGTACCAAAAATCTGTTAACTGACCGTTCTAGACTGCACTATACTCCGATGGCCCCATGCTAGACAACGATGACAGTAACAAGAAAAACGCAGGCTGGGGCATCGTAGGCTACCACAACCACAGCAAAGTTATAGTCCTACATGGCGGCATGGGACACACCGCAGAGGTATACGATGCAGAGCTCACAGGTCTCGTAACAGCTACCAAAGACGGCATAGCCTTTGCACGTCGGCACCCCAAAGTCACTCACCTACACATATTTGCAGACAATACGGCCCCAGTCACATCCGTCTTCGAGCGCCAGGACAATACAACATGCAAACATTCAACAAAATCATCACTGACTTCCTCGAACGTGACATTCGGAACACCACCCACGTCGAATGGTGCCCAGGCCACACCGACGTGAAAGGTAACGAACGAGCGGACGGGGGGGCAAGGGAGGGAGCAAGGGAGGGAGCGCTGCTATGGCAGCAGGAGTTCGTCACACTAACACACGCAATCCGCAGATTGAAATCACGGATCCTAGAAAGATGAACCAAGGAATGGCGCCAAACTCCACCAACAGGAGGTTTTGGCATTGCCAACCGGTTCCCCCAGCCTGGAAGCTCAAGGACCACGTGAAGACGACCCCTTGTGAGGTCTTTGGTAGACTCACACAGAGCCGCACAAGACACGCATTCATAGGTGAGTACTACGCTACATTTGTACCCACTGAACCCGTAGAATGCCCTTGCGGCGAAGCCTTCCAATCCCGCAAACACATCATCACCGAATGCCCACAATACGACGAATATCGCGACATACTAACCGACAAATTCCCCGAGCTCAGCCTGCCAGACCTACTCAGCACGAAGAAAGGCCTTGAAGCTTTCGTCAAGTTCCTGACCAAGTCAGGTGCATTCACGAAGACAGGGGAGCCTCGCAACGTACCAGTGCAACCGGGGCTAGAAGATGAAGAAAACGAAGGAGAAAACTGGTGGGACAGGACAGAGAGACAGGGCTGGGGAGACAGGAGCGAGGAGAAGAGGAAGGTGACAAGGATGAGGACGAAGAAGACGAGGATGGAGAGGGAGGTAGGAGGGACTGAGGGAGAGTATACACGGGCATGGACACCCAACCGACAAAACAATAGGCCCACCACCGGCCTCAACACATCGCGACAACGCAGTTCACCAGACTGCTCTCAAGAAATGAGAACCCATTGAGCAGACTCACACACACACACGCCTGCCTACAGGAGGCGACAGCGTGCCAGCGAGTTTAATACTGGGACTTCTTTCTTCGTTTCTTCTCTTCTCTCCTCTCTATCTATATGCCTAATGCTTATATATGTTACTCACTATGCTTTCTCAACTCCCACTCCATTCTCGCAATACCCCGCTTTACCACCATGAACGACCTTCCTCACAGGAAGAGAATTTTAATCCCATCGCGTACATACGACAGCCAATTATTTACTTTACTATTTCGGATACTCAGCTATCTCTGCTTCTTAGCTCTGTAGTGTAGCTTGCCTGCAGTTAAATTTGACTTCATCATCATCATCATCATCGTATTCCAGTCCGAGTTTCTTGTTATAAGGAGAGCGCCACAGCACTTGCGCAAATGTTCCGCTTAAGTAATAAAGCACCTCGCAAACTAAAGAGTCACCTTCGAGTTTCCACATCGTCTCGCGAACGTTAACGTCGCAACTTAACTCACCGCAAACTGTCATGCATAACTTCTTCAAAATCCCAGAAATGATGTGCAGCGTGATCATGAATTTAGGAACTAGCCGCCATCATTCCGCCAACATTTTGAACTTCGCCCTCATCTGCAAATTTGTCTGCGACATAGCGCTCGACATCCTGTGGGGACAGACACAACGTAGCTTCATCCCCCTTTTTTGCTGTCTCCCAAAAGACCTCTGGGCAGTCCACAAGGGATCTATCGTGAGTCCTGCGCTGATGCGTCCACAATCATGACAGGCTAAGCTCGAATCCCAATATGTGCAGGTTTTAGCGAGAACACCATGCAGCAGTGATTGGGAAAGATTCTGATATTACGCTTGCCAGATGCAGTGGCTCGAAATAGGTTCCGACGATCCCCACTCCCTTCGTACGTTCGCAGCACAACAGCTATGGATGGATGTCAAGTTCTTTACTGCGATCCTGGACAATCTCCTGGACGGATTTTCCCGCCTGCGCCATCTGACATACTCGTACACCCGAGAAGACAAGCTGTCTGCGTCATGCATATCCGGCGGCGTTCGAGTTCGGTATCCCAGCAGCCTCCCCAAAACATTCTTCGCCAGACTAGCGGAAATCCCATTGAAATCCCTCAGCATTTCCTTCCTGGATGACTGTCATCAATCGTTCCCTGCCAATTTTTTATTTCCCATAACCATCCAGACTTTGAATGTGATTGGGCACCCAGACCATATCACTAACCTACTCAAGAGTCTTGGCTGTACAGCGTTACAGAATATCACCATCAACTTCACCGACACTGTCCCCACAGGTCAGCTGAAAAAAGTGGTGAGACACCTCTGTCGGGTCACCAAGGATATCAGAAAACTTCGCTTGGGCACAGAGAGTGATGGTCCTGGATGGGAATTTGATGATGATATCGAACCTGTCGACCTCTGTGCAATATTTCGGATTTTACAGGTTCTATCCGTGCTTGAGGTTCTGGACCTTAACCCTCCTGTCCAAATACAATCTTTTCGTATTCCTCAGTCCCCTGTTGGTGCTGATCTTTGGCCACATCTCACACATCTGGACCTTGTAACCCATGACAATGAGGATGCTGACCAGGAGGCACCCAAAATCACCCTCTCAGATTTGGCGCACATAGCGGTGCATCTGCCATGCCTTACACTTCTCTGCATCTTCTTCATCCCAGACCCTGATGGCCTTTCTTCCGTCCCAGTAGGAGTGAACAAAAGTGTTGCATGTTTTGGGGTAGCTTGGGGCGAAATCCCTTTGGACAGTATAGACACAGTGACACACTTCGTCAAGACAGTGTTTCCAGCCCTTCATTATATCACATATTATGATGAGGGTGTAACATGGGCGGAGGTCAATAAGAGGTTGTAGATATTCATTACTGTTGAGTTGTGTTCTTTTTTCTCTTATCGAACATAAAAACTTCGTGTTGAGTACCAGGCAACGCTATGGTTATCGAGTCTCCTCTTGATGGTGCGGGCATGGATGCCCAGCCGATGAATCAACAGGCCTGACACCGGCCTCACCACACCACGACCACGCAGTTCACCAAACTGCCCCTAAGAAACGAGAAACTTTTGAGCAGATTCAGAAAGCATCAATTGATTGACCAGTTTGTATCGCCAATCTCCACCACACAAATAAGGACGGTCAGTGCTGGTACATGATGTCGAGTTTCAACTTCTGATTATTGCTCTCGTCCCACCACACCAGTGCTACCCTTGGACGGTCATACCACGGCGCCTACGCCACCATGTCCATGTAACCTTATCAACGTGGCCGTATCTGCCGGTGCTAGTGCGTATGTTCTTCCTGTGCCATTGTTGATGCTAAACAAGTGGTCATTTGTCCTCAGCTAGTCATGTCATACTCGTTGCAGCGATGAGGATCTACGAGATGGTTCACTGGCTTCTACGGCTCAGCCCTCGTTGACACCTCATCCAGTCCTGTCTTGCCTTCTCTGGTCTTGGTGTCGATCAACCTTCGAGGAGGTATAGCAAAATAAGACCGCAGATGACCATCAATGGAGAGTGAAGCGCGGGAGCGATCGCAACAAACATGTATACTGGACCACTGTCCATTCCATGTGAGGAAGTAGGTCACATCTTCTGCCCATTACTGGCGCTGTTAGTGACTCATTACTCTTTCGCACAGTGCATCCGCTTGACTGGTCACTTATGCATCATTTCTTCTCCATTTTTCGACTGCAGGACTATACGATTCTTGTCCTTGCAATAGCCAGGTCCCATGTCAGTCATCCTTGCACAGCAATTTTCATGTTTCCCACACACAGTCCCGAGAAGAAGATGCCAATCATGTTAATTGATTTTGCCATACCTCATGTGCATCGCAATTGTTCCAACTCTATGGCAGCTAGGCTGAATTTAGTTCGTGTCTTTTTCGACCTCCTTATGACCGCCAAGCACCTTTCAACCCTCTACGACTGTTCCCTCTCACTTCCTCAGCCCTCGATGCGATTTTATTGTCGATTCTTGCGGAAGCATGGCAGCCGAAGACACTACGAAGACACTATGATGCTAGGATACATCCTCATGCCCTTGAAGCTCAGAGAACTGATCGAAAGAACCCTAGTAAAGGGAAAGCGGTAGTCAAGTCTGCGAACCCTCGACAAGGAGATTGTTGTTATTGATCATTTGAAGCCGAGCGAAAAGCTTTCATTTTCTGATGTTAGGTGGAGCATGACGAGCAGCTTTCCTTCTACCGTTCTCAAAGATGGCATTTTTGGCTTCCCTCGAGAGTGGAGAAATTGGTTAGTATATCGCTTGTCATCCATTTTCTTGATCTTATTTTCCTCCTAAAAAGGCTGCAGTGGGAGGGCTAAGTCCAGGCTCCCCATAACAAGAAAAGCTATCTTTTCACTCAGGGAAGTCATTTTTCAGGCATGTTATTCCCGCTCTGCAGGCCAATCCACCTTGATTACAAGCATGATCATTGGTACAATTGCTCATTGTGTCATCCTTTTGGTCCACCCAGGTAGTGCACTCCTCAACGTCGACTTTTAGGCGTGTACAGTAGTGATCATGTCTCAACCGGGTCCACACCACATTGAGCGGTCAGAGGTATGTTCTGTCTTCTCTCCGAATTTTGTGGCATGCAGGAGTATGGATCATAATGTCATCATGGTTCGTCATGTGCAGTTCTCCACTTTCAAAGTCAATCAACTTTTTCCCAGCCAACCCATACAAGTCCTTTATTGGTGATGGTGGCAGCAAAAAAAATTGACGGAGGTTCATCTCAAAAATAGTCCTCATCTAGGCATTTACCAGAACCAGCTAAAATGTGACAATTATAACCCTGGTTCTAGTCTTTTAAAAGAGGGGTGTAGAGCTGCTGCAATTTGACCCCCATGAATCATTACCCAGTGTACGTCCATCTTGTGTAGTTTGAGACATTTTACTGACACCACTTGTTATAGGAGTGTCAAGCTAAATGCAGAGCGAGGAGTGCGGAACCTCCTGTCCGTCGCTGGTAGTTCCGAATGTCCTGTAAATGATCTTCTCATCCAGATAAATGAGCTTCTCGGTCATGACATGTTGCACCTGATCCCGTTGTTCGGGATATCCGGGGACCAACCTCAGCAAAATACACCTGACGCATGCATCACGATGAAACGGCCATGCCCTGCATGTTCCATACAGCGCCACTTGCCTTGTCGCTAACGGGTTCAGTGAGCCATGGGTCGACATTCAAGAAGGGAAATGATCTCTGTTTCTACAGAACAGCTTCCTCCGCAGCCAGCTACGGGTGTCCTGGCACAGTGGTCTGGTCATCTCGGTCGTCTACATCGGGACATTCGGTCCCACGCCTCATACATACATTCGTGTTGTGTACCACATCGTTTTACTCTCATATTCATTCATTTTCTCCCCCTGCCTTCTGTCTCGGCTGTCCGTCCTACACCACATAGATCCTGTGCTAGGTAGACGCATTGTTGGCATTATGATCTGCGAAAATCAAGCTATCCTTGCGATCACGTGCTTATTTAAGTCCAAACAACCCCGTGGCAGTTGCGGTTAAACTTCCTTGACTACGGCTGCATAGCGTATGGTTCCAGCCTGTGCTACTCATGAACTCTCCTCCTTGCATCTCCAGTGTAAGGTGTTACTCTACGACAGGCTTCCCATCCTGACAGGTAATCAGTAACCTTCTTGGCGACTTCAGATGTTCCGATTTTCGTCATTAGCTGGGAGGTGAATCCGCAAGTTCCACTTGGTCCAGTGTCTCGTCTTACCAATACTCTCGAACTCTCGAACTCCTTAGATTTTCCCAAGCCGCATCCATCACTATTGGTGTTTTTTATAAGGACCCTGTTTATCAACTGCAATGACCTCTGGCTTGATTTGTGTGCCCCCAGATATCCGAGGTGCGACATATGGACAAGTGCAAAGGAAAAAAAATGAGTGACTCCGCGTGACACTAAGGGTTTCCTCAGGTTTTATTTTCCATAGCTCTCTAATAACGGGACATGTTGAAAGTCAGTGTCCGAGAACAGTGCTGTCATAAATCTGCTGAGTCCTTCCTAGTAGCAATCTGTTCTGTGAAAAACGCTGCCTTAGATTGGGTAAAATGTCACTGCCTCGTCTCTTGGACTGAATGACAATGCCCATTAGATGCGCTTTGCCGAGTAGGCCATGACCTCAAAGTCAAGTGTGGGGGGTTTTGACAATTCAAATTGAACTGAGTCACCATTGCCTCCTTCTGGTGTATGCCAACCAGACTAGTTTCTTCGGTGAGTCCTATCCTATTGTTTGGATGGTAGAGGCATCATTTTTGACAGCTTTGGAATCACAGAATCCAACCCCCACTTCGCCTTGCTGTCCATTAGATCATCTTGACCTGCAGCCTTTCTTGTCTTGTACCATATAGTCCTCCCCTGCTTTTGGACGTGATCAAATCTCCCTGCCTATTTGGACAATATACGGTTATCAACCTCTAGTAAGTCTTAGTGCTCACCACAGCAATTGACTGTAGTTTTCCATTACCGACAGGTTTCCGATTGTGTCTCCAAGAGAGTCTCATGACGGTCTGACCTCTCATCTGGGAACTGTGCGTTCGACGTCTTTTTTAGTTGAATATGATTCGCCCTCTATGTCAGGCAGCAATATCTTATACAAGGTCATCATCACTATCATCTAGGGTAAGATCCAAAACAACTTTTGTTGCAGTATGGGGTAGCAGACATGTATGACGAGGAAAGGCATCTTTGGTCATCAGCCAGTGACACGACTTGCATTGCGTGAACAGGGTTGCGAAGATGTCATCTGGTAGTCCAGGGATAGAGGGATCGTCTAACTGCATCAGGAGCCCAAAGGTCGTTAGAGGAGGATTTCTCGGTCTCTGGTAAGCCAGTGGAATACCTGCAAGTGAATCATTTAACAAAAATGTCAAGAAAGTTGAGCTTAACACATACCACCGTGAAAGTCCGGAGCTTCATTCCTATCCCTTAGTGCCAAGTTGGTCCTCAGCTCATCCTCTCCAAGATTGTCTTCTACAACTTCTATGAACACAAGGTGACATTCATTGCTTAACTGATTCTGGAGATGACTTACCTTGTTTACCATATCTTCTTACAGGCACTGACATATAAATCGTACTAACGTCGACTGAAGTTGAAGACCACACGGTAAGTAAGAGAATGCTCAATAAGTCAAAAACCCAACCTGAATACCCGCAGCGGTTGCTCTCACAGGCAAAACGACACATTCCATCTTCCCCAGGATAGAAAGCAGCTTCCTTACGGCCGATGGTCTTCCCGTCCAGTACACCACAGAAACAAATGGGAGCATAAAAATTGTGGGTTTTACGATACGCAGGCAGATCTCTAGGTCTAACCCGCGCGCCCGCCGCGTCGACTGGCCTACAAATCTTTAATTCAGTTGAGCAAGGGTAATGGTCGGAGAACACTGTACCAGAACCAGTCACCGAGGTCTTGCTTTCTAGCATCGTAGCCGAGAATTGATGGCCTCCTGGATCGCGCCTGACGGACAACACGGTCGCGGAATCTCTGGACGAGTTCGAAGGTGCTCATAGGAATCAAGGATGACATAACTTGGAAAGTGGGTAGCAATCTGATGTCTGGTGGATATCTTGCCACCGTTTTAAAGGATAGAAGCTCAGGGTGCGTCAAAACTTCTCTTTTAGACTGTATCACAAATTAGACCAATACAGATATTTTATGTTACAGGGGAACACATGGATATCTCATGACACCTGGTACACCGGAATTTGACACCGGAATTTATACTGATTGAGTTGTCAGGAGCGAGTCTTCACGCGGGAAGTCGTCGACCCTTGACACACTACCCTCATGTTCATCAGCCCCTCACAAGCCAAGGTTGGCGGACGTCCCGCTTCTGAGATGACTCTGCCAAACGTTGTCCAGAATCAACCAAAAATGGACAATTCCGGTTCATCGTGAGTGATGTTTCATTGCAGAAATCGGCTGACCGTCGAATGGTCACCATTGTCACAGAAACTCCTAGATTAATCTTGATCTGAAAATCGGATGAAAGACTTACCTGCAAGCGGCTTTCTCAAACCTCATTTACAAATATTCAAAAAGGGAATTTTGGGCTAGTAAGCGGCTGCCACCTACTGCTTTGCACCACAGTCTAACTCCTCCAGGTCAAGCCCACATCCAACCCTTCTGGTTGCAAGGTTCTATCTCTCAAATAGCTCTCACGCAACTTTCGAAACTGTTCAAAAATGGTGAATTTGTGGCGCCCATGACATCTCTGTACTGGGCTGACCTCCCCTTCAATATTTACTCAGGGCATGTTAAGTTATTTATTTCCTGAATGAGTTGGTTTTCTCATCCTCGTTGGTTGGAGACAGCATCCCGTGATCAGTTGAAATTCTATAAATCGCTGCTCTGCTGTTCCAACACAGCCCAACGCGTTCCTATCGACTTGTCTTGTTAAGGTCATTGCTCTTCTATCTTCCATGGGCATGTCTTCAGAAGTCACGACAGATTCCGTTTTAGGCCGCCGTCCGCGCGACGATGCACTTCAGTTCGGACCAAGGAAGAAAGCATAAGACTATTTACAGTGTGCATTTCACGAGGTCTCAAGCTGATCCAATTTTGCGCTCAGTGCTGTACAAGATCCTCTTGTTCACCACGGTCACCATTTCGGCCGCACTGTCCACGCACTATGTCGGGTCCATACTTTACTGGCTAATGGGATGCAGCATGAGGTCGACTTGAATGCTTATCCTGACCAGGTCTTCTCTGTCCAGTGCGTATGCCATACTCACCTCTACTCATTTTTATCATTTCTTAGCATTGGTCTGCAGAGAACAACGTGAATATCGTGTTTATCGGCAACTCCTCCAGATGGTACCTGGCCTTGAAGAGCGTTTGTTCAGCCCTGCATCCGACGAGGAAATTAGGCATATTGCTGACATGGTAAGCACTCCTCATCCACTGAGACTTGGTTGACCTCTTCTTGCCTCCGTAGATTCAGAAAGGATCTTCGAACGCGCGATCTGATGACACCAAGAGCTTGAAGGGAGCGATTTTGGATTGGATCACCCCACGAGGCGGTACCCTCAGCCCAATGTTGTCGCGCAATATCAAACATGATCGTGGATTCAATCACGAACGCACAGGCGCGCTACTCTGCCCTGTCGATCTGAAGTGGTCAGATGAAGAGTGAGTGGTATTTTACTCAATGGGACAGCAACTGATGCAGTATTCTTTGTAGCATCAAAACCAAACTAAAGTCAGGTGAACTGACTGTCACGGGGGATCAATGGCCTACATTTCTCTTCCAAGGTCACTCTTATAATCCGGAGGATCCCTGGAACGGACTTTTCTGCAGCTCTCTTCTAGTGATGGTAATGCGATTGACAGCGTCATACATTCTCAGTCTCGCCCAATGACATTCCTCACAGGCATACAAACACATCTTTACATCCCCTAGCTCCGTCGACAAAGAGCCGAAGGCTACTCGATCCAGTAACACTGGGTGCAAAGGACAATATTTGGGTAAAAGATATTCTAGTAAAATGGTAAAGGTCCTCCTTATATATCACTGCCATTTCCAGCCAACATATTGTAGGATATATTTTGAATTTGATCAAAATGACATATAATAGAATAATTGATTATATAATCAAGCATAATGTCCTAAACAAATTTAGATGATGTTTACAATATCTTTCCTTGATATATACAAGATACATTTATTATATCTTATGTTATTTAAAATATATTCACCATAATTTGAAATTATCATAAACATATTTTGAATATGTTAATAAAAGATATTGTGAACTTTTTTCAAGTTTCTTTGGAATACTTTGTTTGCCAATATAATAAATGCTTGTACTGTATGTTCTTTGATGAAATGTAAAAATTATCCTACAATATATCTGCTGACAATGGCTAGGATATATAAGGAGGACCTTTACCATTTTATTAAAATATCCTTCATCAAAATACTGTCCTTTGCACCCAGTGTAACACCCGAATCCATGGAATGACTCGTGTTACATTGCCATCACTCGCATAGATTGCGACTCAGGTATACTTACACATTTCTCTATGTTCTGTACTTATGTTTATGTTTTTTAGGTCCGCTTTGCCCTATCCTCTTCACCAATATTCTCAAGAACAGATTTGACAACTGATTCCGAAAGGTTCTACAACACCATCTTAGACCTTTTTGAAGACCCCGATGAGCAGCAAGAAGTCAACGCCCTCCTCAATTGGTGGAACAGGTAGGTCTTGACAATGCTCACAGCCCTGCTAGATTGAACATTTATCAGACAGATCTTTCCATCGTACATGTCCACTGAGCGCACATCCGCCAAGGAGACAGTTCATACCAAAATCAAAATGAAGCGCGCCGCGTTGCAGCGGCACAATTCCAACACTGGCAACAACATTGCAGACAATAGCCAGTAGTACAACCACCCAATGAAGGCTTCCTGGCTTATAACTAAATATATATCTGCTTGATAATATAACTCCGATGTGATTTGTTCTTACTATCAATCTTATTACTCAGTCTGTACAGCTGGCAGGATGTAATTGAATTGATGTGGTGATGAGCCATGTGAGAAGAACAACAGTTATAACAACTTTGCAATATACAGCACAGTTGAGATGGTGATATTTGGTGCAAGTAGAAGAATAGCTATCTTGGTGGGGGCTTCGGCAATGCACTACGAGATTACAGATGTGGCAAGTCCACAAACAAATATCATGATTAAGAGGGTTGTGGAATATGGAACAGGAATTGGGATGATGATAATGGGTGGCTGATGGACAACTGATGAAAGGAGGGAGGTTGTGAACTGCAAAAACACTGGCAAGCTTTATATAGTGGAGACTTATGCTAAGCACAGCAGAATTACAACTATTAGTGGCCACCACAAGATTGAAATAGTTGAGAATGTTTGGGAGTACAGAACCGGAACCATGACTACAACAGTGGGTGGCAAACCAACCTGCGACGTGAATTGGGGGCTTGTGAGTTATACAAGTATTGCCGAGATTGAGCCAGTGGCAGCTCAATCTACGTAGGGCGAAATTGCGAAGGTTGATAGGTCCCCAGCAATCATCATACTTAAGGGGGTTCATTAGCATGCAATGAGAGCTATAATTATGATGGTGGAGGAAGGATCAACATGCAACAAGAGTGGGGATATTGTGAGTTATAGAAGGTTTATTGCAATAATGACACTGGGCACTCACACCGGGTACAGCAGAGTTGTGACAGTTGGTCATTGTGTAATAATCACAAAATTTGCATGGGTCTGCAAAGACATAATGGGAGCCATCTGTGTGACAGTGGGTGGCATACCAATATACAACATGAGTGGGGGGAGTTGCTCATTACAAAAGAGCCATCAAAGGTTTTGCAGTTGGTGCCGATCCCAAATGTGCCAAACTTACAATAGTTGATGGTCAGTCAATGGTCATCACAGCGACAGAGATTTTGGAGTGATCAAAGGGCGGCGAGGTTATGGAAAGTGGCAGGTCTCAAGAGGAAGCCATAATTGGTAATGTTAACACAGGACAAAAACCTGGAAACACAATGGGAATGAGACGTTCCCCAAATGAGTACAACACTGATAAGATTTCCAGTGATGCGCAACCCAGCCGGTCATTGTAACACAATGTGACATGTTGCAACCAAGCAATGATCAAGTTATCACACAAGCACTGGAACCCTGATATTTCTTGTTGAACCAAGCTTTGCCCAAAGCTTGTTAGAGTTACTTGGAAGTGACATCGTCACCACACCTCTATTGGTTGTCGACATACCTAGGATGATCCCCCAGTTACATGTGGCAGGTTGTCTTTAATTTGCAAACTGTGCCGACTTGTATATGGACATATAATAGGGTCTACAAGGATTAGAGATATTTTGAAAGTTCTACTTATGTTATAGCATTGTAAGGTCTTACCAGAGTATCCTCAATTTCGTGATGATGGCACTGCTTATCCCATTGGCCCCACCCATCCCTGAACATGCTGCACTCCCAACTCCTGTCTTTGAGCAGACGGCTTTAGTCTCCGGAGTTGCAAAACGAATGAGCTGCCCCATGCATGGCTCTCAAGGCGGCAAAAACAAGAACAAAAAAAAGGCTCCCCACCCTGTTGATCCTGGTTTCTTTGGCACACAGCCACTGGGAGCTGGTCCTTGCTAGATCCTTGCACATGGGGGGGCTCTGTGACAACTACTGTAATTACCTTACTCATGCACCAGGACTATTCAGACTGATACATATTTGTAGATATTTGCTATCATTCATTATTGTAAACTAATCATAATACAATAACAATCTTCAACTATCATCTAAAGTCTCAAACCACCTTGCCTTGCAGCCTACAAACTGCCTGTCCTCCAAGGCTGAGCACCTGTATAACTGCTCCCCCCTCGGGATGCAAGATCCTGTGTAGGAACACAACACCCCTCCTGAGGGTCACATGGTGCAACATTGAATGATCCCCTTTCCCCTTCATTCTCTGCCGATCCCTCGCTTCCAGGAGATCTACAATGTGTCATACCCCACCATTGTAATGCAGCTGGTTGGTAGTATGACTTCTTGCATAGTGAGGTCTCAGGCTATCAGCTTCTTGTAGTAGCCCTACCTTGTTAGAGGTCAGCTGAGTACTAGAGCCCTATAGTGTAAGGGACAAGGACGGCTTCTCAAGGGAGAGCCAGTCCAAAGGTATGCCATGTAACTCTGGGCTAGGGGAGTTGTCACTTGACTCTGAGGCTCTGTAAGCCTGAGCTAGGCGAATTATGACCCTATTCAGGGCCCAGAAGCCTCCGGGGTTGAGCCATCACAATATTTGTAGTCCTTACTGAGGAGTGTGAGATATGAACGCAATGGTATTAATGCATGTCCCTAAAGGACATGCCAACAAACTAATGCAGGCTGTAGTCAAATATGTACAAATAAAGTGGCCTCCAGCCTGGTTGTGCACATGTTAGAGTGACTTGTTGGGAGTCACTATTGATGATAGCATACCCTGTCACACTCTGCCTGGTCATAAGAAAAATAGACAGAATACAGTAGAAGATGAGATAAATTGTTGAGGTACTGGGTGTGGAATGTGTATCTATAGGAGTATATGTGGGAATAATTAAAATCTAGTATGGCCTCCTTTAGCAGTAAAGACAGCATGAATTCAGTCATTCATCCTGTTAACATGTTTGTTGATGTTGTTGACAGGTAGTGCATGCCAGGCAGCACAAACAGCAGCTTTGAGCTGTTTGATGGTTGACAGAGGGTGAGGAAGATGATGTATGATGCATTTGAGGTCATGCCAAAGAGGTTTGATGGGGCTGAGATCAGGGGAAGAGGGTGGGTAAAAGAGAAGTGGAATGTGATTGTCCTGTAACCATTGTTTCATTGCTTTGCTGGTGTGGCTAGGAGCCCCATCCTGTTGAAAGAGGACAGATCAAAGGGAGGCACTCATCTGTCTATGGAAATCCCTCAGAACCCCATCTAAAACCTGTTCTCAGTATCTCTGGGTATTCATGCCACCACCCTTCCCTCCTGGGTACTCAAGCACAACCAATAGACCCTTCCTCCCTGCCATGATACACCTCCACACCATAACACATATAGTTGATTGCTTGAATGTTAGAATGAGGCAGTCTTCAAGTAATTCCTCCCCTGGGTGGTGTGTGATGTAAACACAACCATGATTGTCACCTAAATAGACATAGCATTCATCTGACCAAATAACATGCTCCCAATCTCTCATCATGAACCTTGAATATAGCCTGGCCCAGCTAAGCCATGCCTTCCTATGTGCAGGTATAAGGTATGGGACCTTTCGAGCAACTTGACAATGGTACCCTTTGTCAGCTAATACATGCTGGATGGTTGATCAGCTGATTTGGGTATTGACCACATTGATAAGGTTGGTGAATGATTGTCAATGTGTTTTTAGGGCAGATCTGACAATGAGGCACTTGTCTGCCTCTGTCAGCTTGCATGGACATCCAGATCAGGGGAGATTTCATGTTGAGCCTGTTTTCTTGTACTTTTGCCAGATGTCTGATGCAGACATATAAGGAAAGTTGAAGAGACATGCAGATTTGGCAACTGATTTACCAGCAATAATTGCCCCAATAAGATGGTTCTTCTGGAGTATATCATATTGATATCCAGAGATGTGCAAGGTCACCATAAGAAGCTGGATGCTTGTGTATTGAATATTTGCAGAATTTAAGAAATCAAACACTTCAGATTTCAGGTCACATAGATGTTACATAATCACAGATACTTTTGATCATGCTGAGTATATGAGGAAACATGGGGGAAACTGTTGTTTTGATGTGGTTCCAACTTTGAATTTCATGCACTAGACATTTACAGCTCTATCATTACAGGAAGGGTTGATCTGAATGCATTTGCATGCCTTTCAGCTGTGAAATAAATCCATGGTTGCAACCAATTCATGATGAATGCATATGTGCAGAGAGAGAACAACCCAGATGCCTCATCAAAGCATGACTATGACTGTAAGGGAATTTGGGCCCTTATTTGGTCATTCCTAGCACAGCCACTTTCTTAAGCTTTTTACCTTGTACCACCGTCCCTACGCCTGTGTAGTCACCTTTTCTTGCTATAGAACTGGGTCATACGCACTTGGGGCACAGCAAGGTATTCAGCTCACTGTAGACTGCTACAATGACACCTTAGGACATGCCATTGCCAACCAATCAGTGAGCAATCTGGTCTTGGAATACCTTTAATGGAGTGTCACACTTGTCCCAAGGAACTGAATTTGTGACATTTCTGTCCAAACTACATTCCTCTTATACTTGTAGTTGCCAAAGTATTTGTGCTTATATAACAGCCATCACATGGCTGTCATGATATTTCCTCATATCAAGATGCTCAGGGTGGATGATTCTCCATACAATTCAATGCATATATCTCTAACCTCATTGTGTATAAGTATGTAGCATTAGAAACAGGTATGACCTCCCTTTGCTCCCAAAACCAAAGCTGCTCAATCTGGCATGTGGTCAATGTGCTTGTTGATGGTATCAACTGATATCTTGTCCCAAGCAGTGTGAACGAATTGTTTTAGCTCATCAACAGTAGTCAGGGAATGTGGGTGATGTTGCAGGATATGTTTGAGCTTGAGCCAAACTGGTTCTATGGGATTGAGATCAGGAGAATTGGGTGGATGGAAGAAAAGTAGTATCTCATGACATGCAAGCCATGCCAATGTGGATTTGCTTTTATGTGCAGGTGTGTTATCTTGCTGGAACTGAACTGTAACAGGTAGGCCTAGGGCCTCCTTCCTATTCGGGTCATGTTTGGCGCCATCCCCTATATATGCTCTATTTACCCATATTTACCCTAAGTCCTTACATTCGTTCACTATGGTATACTTGAATCCAGAGTCTGGTCAAGCTCATACTTGCATGAACCGTAAGGACCCGTAGCACCTGCTACATTTTTTTGAGCTATCCAGCTCAGACCAGCTGTATACCACTATATCCAGCTAGACCCAACTCTCTGCTTTGCTCTAAAACCTTAAACTCTGCTTAATATCTCTGCTCACACCCATCTGGGTGTTTTTCTACCACCTCTGGGCTTTTAAAGTCCTTCCTGGGTCCGATTTTCTTCGCTTTTTGGACCCTAGTACTGCTGGAAGGATTAGGAGAGGTTTAGGTGGGAGATAGGTGCTGTTTTGAGGGGAGGAATTGTGATGTGTCAGAAACACTGGGCCATATCTCTGGAACAAGGGCCCCCGGTCCTTAGGTCTCTTCTGCACCTCCAAGACATTGTTCTTGGGGCTCTGCTGGCACCAGGATGGACCCCCACACCCACTTCCTCCTCCCCCAACGTCGCATTTTTGGCCAAATTTTGATCGGACCATATCTCGGCAACCGTTGGACCGTTTTGTCTAAATCTTGAATCGTTCGATGCGCCTTGACAAGGGCTTTCCGACGATACTCGGGTTTACGGCGCTGCGCGTCGTCGTTGGTTCTCTAGGTCAAAAACACGAAATCATCGCCCAATCCCCCCCACCATCTCTACCAACTCACGAGACTACGCTACCACCCTATCTTCATGGTGGATCCGACCCCATTCACCACTAGTTCATCCCTACATGGTCCCTGGACCATCCCCTCGTCGCCGTTGTCAACATTTACGGCTTGAACTTTTTCGTGGCCTATTTTGGTCACTGGGGACATTATGCACCCCACCCATGCGTACTCTCAATACAGACACCCATGGCGCCCGTAATCGACTACCATACACCCTCTACGACGTTCCCCAGGCCGCCGTTTCGCATTTACAAAGCCTCGAAGGCTTTTCGTCACTCCAAACATTGGAGTACCCATTTTCGGAGCACCAGCCCCTCCGACCTCACCGTTCGAGTACACATCGTACTCGAACCATCACACACTCTCCGCGACATCGTTGACGTCGCCATATCACACCTACAACGCCGTGAAGGCTTGTTCGGCACTCCAAAGTCTGGAGTTCCTCAATTTTGGAGTACCAGCCTCTCCGAACTCACCACTTGAGTATACATGGTAACCAAACCATTATACACCCACGCGACGTCTATGGACGTCATCATCTCATATTCAGGCAGTTGTGAAGGCTGCCCCATCGTTTCGGCACTCCAAAGCCTCGGAGTCCCAGGTTTCGAAGTACCAGCCACTTCGAAACCCCCCATCGAGTACACACTGTACTCGACCATGTTATGCCCTGCGATGTACCATTACGCCGCGATTCTACAGTCGTGCAGCCGCGAAGGCTTGCCACCAGTCCCATTTTCGGGAATTTTCATTTTCGGAGCCATTGTCACCCCAATCAAGTCCGTCGCGCATACGACCTCACAGTAATTGGCCCACTGCGCCATCCGCCCATTCGTCGCCATCCACCATTCCGAATTTCGTCATGTATGAACGAAATTCATCCAAGTTGCCTCCGCCGTGTCGTCAATCGACACGATTATGATTATATGAATATGCTTTCACCATATGGCGACTATACCATCGTCTCCCCACCCACCCACCTCTCGATCGTCATCTGGCATTCGTTCTTTTTTTTCGGAGGGGGGAGAGGATAGGTGGACCCGAGGACAAATTTTGAAGGGGAATATGGGAGGTATATACGGAACGACACCACTAGGAGTGGAGTATCACCGACCAGTGCGAGCACCACTACTACCACCACTACATCGAGGAGCGAACCACAAGGAGCAGATGAGGACGCACCACAGGATGTAGGAGAAAATTTTTTTTTTCTCTTGGTCAGGACGGTGGACAAAGTCTCAAGGGGGGTGTAACAGGTAGGCCTAGGGCCTCCTTCCTATTTGGGTCATGTTTGGCGCCATCCCCTATATACGCTCTATTTACCCATATTTACCCTAAGTCCTTACATTTGTTCACTACGGTATACTTGAATCCAGAGTCTGGTCAAGCTCATACTTGCGTGAACTGTAAGGACCCGTAGCACCATTTCCAGTAGCCAGATAGAAGCCAATGATGTGATTCTTGGTTGGGGTGTCAACCTCAATGCCCTTTTTTGTGTGAATGGGACATTTGTAGAAAATTATAATGTGACTATTCATGGTTCACAAACACAAATGTAACCGCATCAGTAAGTGACATGTTACATAAGTACAAATAATTTTGGTTACAATGAGTAATTGTGATGCTGAGTGGTGACATTGGGCGTCCACGGACTTCTCACAGGTCAACATTTGGTTCTGGAGGCAGAGCTGTGTCACGGGTCACCTGTGGAGGTTCCCCTGCCTACACGTGCTCTGGGTACCATGGTGGTTGTACCTAGCTGTAACCCTGCTAAGGGGTGTTGTCATCCGACACCGGGCTCTTGTAGCCCTAGAGGAGGGGCGTTGTGACCCTACGCAGGGGTGGCGGTGTATGTGATGGTCTGTAGGGTGAGCACAGCTTGGTGATCCTTAGAGAGGGGGGTTGACAAGATGGTAATGGTATGCTTAATGTATTCTAAGTCTGAAAAAGGAATACAAACAATGATTACTAATAGTATGCTACTGTTGTCCATGGCCTTTGGGCATGTCAGGTGACTGGACCCAATACCACGTCATCACAGTGCCCCCCCATGTCCAGAGGGCGTGTAGTGTAAAGCAAAGTAGGCATACAATGGCCCCCCAGATACATACAAACCTGGTGAACAATGGGCCCCCCAATCAACAGGAAGGAAAAAAAAAAAAAAAATTTTCTCCAAAATTTCCGTTCTGCAATTGCTGAACCCTTGAAGTGCACTATCGCAAGATGGTGGCGAGGATGTGTACAACCATCAGCTTGTAGTCGGAGGAGGTCTCCTGTCCTAACCTCGCCTCCATGTGCACCTGCCATTGCGATAAGGATAGCAAGAGGGCAATCATGGGTCCTCTGTACCCTCTACCTTCTCTCTGCATCCTTTAGTAGCTCTAGTAGGGCCACTGCATCATGTCAGGCTGAGGGGAAGGTATTGGTCCTCTATACCTATACCTCCCCCCACAGCCCCCCACTTCTCTCGTGTGCAACTGAAGTGGTTCAGATGTGCAGGAGATAAGTACCCAAATGACTGAAAATGCCTCCCTAAGATTGCAAACATGAACACAGGAAAAAAAATTTTGGTGCATTTTTGTTGTAGTGTATGAATGAGGGAACAAGGATTCGAGGGAACAAGGATTCTCAGTGATGGTAGGTTTGCACCAGTCTCTGTAAGAGAATACAAATCACGAAAACCTCAGTGGGTCAAGCTGCTCTAGGCAAACCATCCACACAAACTGAGGCAGAAGACAATGGTCCAGCAACATCAACACCAAGTGGCATGGTCACAAGAACCCATCTTCGGATTGAGGAATAGAGTATTGAGGTCATCTTGACATCCTGAGGGCACCATGGTAATCATCGAAGGCTTTGCCAAAGCATGCAGACCATGGTTGAATAGTCAATAGTCAAGTATTCAAGTGCAAATATAATCATCAAGTAGTGTACGCAGGCCATCAGTTGAAGTATCAAACATGCATATGTTGGTTGGGGGTGCAGACTGAATATGAAGGATTTCGAATGGCAAGGGATCTCGGTGACAGTGGGTTTGCACCACAATCTGCGCATGAGAATACAGAATGGGAAAACCTCAGTGGGTCAGGGCTGCATGAGGCAGTCCATCCACACAAGCTGAGATAGAAGAATGGAGGCTCCAAAGATTCAGAGTAGCAAAACAGCCTTCGAGACTGTGTAGATGCAAGATGGTGGCATAAGGGGACGTCGCAGGGGGTGTAGAGGGGTCAATTACAGGTGCTGGAAGTGTCTGTATCAAGAATGCGGAAGGGCAGGGTGCCTGGTGTCCCCAGTGACCGAAATAGGGCCACGAAAAAGTTTGAGCCGTAAATCCTGACAACGGCAGTAAGGGGATGGTTTGGGGACCATCTAGGAATGAACAATGGGTGAATGGGGTCGGATCCACCAGGATAAAAGGGTGGTAACATGGTCCCATGAGATGGTAGAGAGGTTGAGGGTGTAACAGGTAGGCCTAGGGCCTCCTTCCTATTTGGGTCATGTTTGGCGCCATCCCCTATATATGCTCTATTTACCCATATTTACCCTAAGTCCTTACATTTGTTCACTACGGTATACTTGAATCCAGAGTCTGGTCAAGCTCATACTTGCGTGAACCATAAGGACCCGTAGCACCTGCTACAGAGGGGGATTGGGGCAATGTTCGCGATTTTCGACCCAGAGAGCAAACGACGACACGCAACAGGGTAAACCTGGGTATTGTCGGAAAGCTGACGTTGAGGCGTATCGATTGAGCTAAGAATTAAGGAAAACGGTCCAGTGGTTCCCAAGATATGGCCCAATCAAGAAATGACCAAAAATGCGAAGTCTGAGGAGGAGGAAGTGGGAGTGGGGGTCCATCCAGGAGGGAGCAGAGCCCCAAGAACAATGTCCTAGAGATGCAGAAAGGATCCAGAGTACACAGGGGCAGGGAGCCTGGTGTCCCCAGTGACCGAAATAGGGCCACCAAAAACTTTGAGCTGTAAATCTTGATGACAGCTGTGAGGGGATGGCTCAGGGGCCATTTAGGGATGAACGAAGGGTGAATGGGGTCGGATCCACCAGGAAGAGAGGGTGGTAGTGTAGTCCTGTGAGTTGGTAGAAAGGATGGGGAGGATTGGGGCGATGTTTGCGATTTTCAACCCAGAGACCGAACGACGACACGCGACAGAATAAACCTGGGTATCGTCGGATAGCTGACATCGAGGCGCATCGATTAAGCTAAGAATTAAGGAAAACAGTCCAGCGGTTCTTGAGATATGGTCCAATTAAGAAATAACCAAAAATGCGAAGTTGGAGGAGGAGGAAGTGGGTATGGTGGGCCATCCTGGTAGCAGCAGAACCCCAAAAGCGATGTCTTGAAGGTGCAAAAGAGTCCTAAGGACCAGTGGTCCTTGTTCCAGAGATATGGCCCAGGGAATCTGACATATGACAATTCCTCCCCTCAACACAGCACCTATCTCCCACCCAGACCTCTCCTAATCCTTCCAGCAGTGATAGGGCCCAGAAAGCGAATTAGAACAGGCCCCAGATAGACTAGAAATACCCCAGAGATAGTAGAGAAACACCCAGACTAAATGTGAAGGATTTGAGTGAGATGGCAGGTTTGCACCACAATCCATACTCAGGAATATAGAATAAAGAAGGCCTCAGTGGGTCAGGTTGCACTAGGCAGCCATCCATACAAGCTGAGGCCGAAGAGGAGGGTCCTCAGTGGGTCAGGACTGCAAGAGGCAGTTCGTCCACACAAGCTGAGGAAAGAGAACCAAATGTCAACAAGCTTGGTTGAAGTCTACAGTGCCCCCACCATTGTGATGCCAAGTGGCGACATTGGGCGTCCACAGACTTCTCGCAGGTCAACATTTGGTTCTGGAGGCAAAGCTGTGTTGCGGGTCACCTGTGGAGGTTCCCCTGCCTACGTGTGCTCTGGGTACCATGGTGGTTGTACCTAGCTGTAACCCTGCTAAGGGGTGTTGTCATCTGACACTGGGCTCTTGTAGCCCTAGAGGAGGGGCGTTGTGACCCTACGCAGGGGTGGCGGTGTACGCGATGGTCCGTAGGGCGAGCACAGCTTGGTGATCCTTAGAGAGGGGGGTTGACAAGATGGTAATGGTATGCTTAATGTATTCTAAGTCTGAAAAAGGAATACAAACAATGATTACTAATAGTATGCTACTGTTGTCCATGGCCTTTGGGCATGTCAGGTGACCGGACCAATACCACGTCGTCACAGTAATGCAACACCACATCCCTCAGTTGTTCTTGAGACTGTAAAGGGAGGCCCATAACAAGGTTTAACATTGATGCCAAGAGGAAAAATAACAAAAAACTGTCAGAGAAAACTTCAAATCATGAAAAACAAAGTCATGTCCCAAGAAACTGTAGAACACTGTAGCTAGAACTTCCTCCTAGCAAAATATTTCCATGTGCCACCTGAAAGAACATAAGAAATATAGTGAGAAATCTTGATTTTCAGAGTATATTTCCAACTACTGATTTTTTGAATTCAAAAAATTGCTAGGTCACAGAAATCTATTCTAGTTAAATATAATATTTTGCAATGAATTTCTATCTGTATTTTGCAAAGGAGAAATTACGGTGCTGGCTTTGTGTTATAATTACAACAACCTACATCCAGTATCACAACAGAATTACAAAGCAATAGAAAGCACACAAACAAAACTAACAGAGATCCGAAAAAAATGTCTTATCCCCAGGAAAGTTGTCTTGCCGCCCATCCTCAAGGTATGTACTCATCATCGCCGTCATCCACCTCTTCATTTCCGTTTTTGTAATCCTCATCATAATAGCCATACTCCTCTTCAGCAGCATCCCCATCACTGCGTTTATCATCCTCTGCCCCCTCAACATATCCGACACCCATAAACACTGGTACCCCTCCCGCACCCCCGTGAGCGAGAAAGCCCCGCCGCTTACTCCGCCTCCCGAAGCCGACTGACACTCCACTGTCAAGAGCCGTAGTCTTATCATCATCATGCTGAACGCCTGCATCCCGCAGCTCTTCGTCGAGCGTTAGTCTGCGCTTCACTCCTTCGTGTCGAGAGTTTGTGTTGGAGCGCGACGCACGATCAGTTTTCTGGTTTTGTGCCCGCGTTGATTTTGAAGCAGAACGCGAAGATCTTCCACAAGCAGCAGAAACGACACTCTGCTGCCGCGAAATTTGAGACCGGCGCTGCTGCTGCTGCTTGGTAGGCTTCGTCGTTGCAGCCTTGAGAATCCTGGACAGCTGCTCGTTTTTGTTCTTGCTCTGTCGCGACCGGGGCACATTAGTAGTCAACTGTTCCTGCTCCCTCTGTGATTCATACTCCCGTTCCCCAAAGATCAGCGACAAGGGATCTGCTTCTTTATCAGAATCCCCAGGTCGCCTTCCAGGCTGCCGTCCCGAGGCAGGTCGTGGAGCAGGCCTAGCGCGTGCGGGAGGTCGCGGCTTGACTGGAGATCCATGGCTGGGCATCGGCGACGTAGGTGGGCGTTTCGCAAACACTTCTGAGCCTTGCAGCTTCGTGGTGTGCGGGGACACAGGCAGCGGTGGAGGCATCGTTGATATGTGTACCCTCGCCTCAGTGACGTGCGACTCGGGGAGTATGCCACGTTCATCCAACATATCGACGTCGATAATCTCTGGCAGTTTCGTACACCTGTTTGGTATGTGGTCGTGGGAGTCATCGGGTTTAACGGGGATGCCGTCACCGCGGAAACGAAAGGCGGTGCGGAAAGGCGGAATAGGTGGCGTAGACGGCAGTTGCTCGTCTTCCGCGTCCTTGTTGTCAAAATCATTATCTGAACACAGCGAGGGTGTGGCTCCATCTACAGTCGAAGCAGATAGCCAGGTGCTGGAGGGGATGCTGAGACGTGGGGCAGGCGGACATGATTGAGATTGGGATTGAGTGAGGGATGATGTAGAGGCAAAGCCTGAATCGGACCAGCCCATAGAACGCCATTTAACAGTTGTACCTAATAATCGATGAGCAACTTCCGATTTGTCCACTGAATCGAGTGAGACCTACGCAGATCATCGCGAAATTCTGGACCATCATAGGCCCGCTTCCTCTTATCGCCGACGCGGGGGTCCCATCCGTCGGTCCGCCAAGAGTCTGAAACTTGTGATTGCGAGGAAACTGATCTCCTGGGGATGACAGAGACCCTAGAACTGCTCGCGACCGGCTCCCGGGTGAACGACTGAGTACGCATTGGATGAGGGACTACAGTCTCAGTAACCTTTCGTAGTCTAACAGTTTTCATTTCAGTCAAGAAAGCAGCCATCTTGTCGGGGGCTATTCCGATCGCGGGCTGCCCTTGACGACGAGTAGGTGGAGGAGGATTGATGGGGGCTTCGACTGGCGGTGGGGCGTGTTTGAGAGCCGCGCGAGCAGAAGCAAATGGAGCGCTGGGGCCTCCGGCTGTTGGCAACCTCAGCAGCCCCGCATTCATCGGTGGGGGTGGTGGCGGGGGAGGGGGAGGGGGAGGGGGAGGGGGGAGGTTCGTGTAATGGCGAGGTCGTTTAGATAACTAAGTATATAATTAGCCTCATCTGCGTTTTGGAGACGCAAGGAACCAACCTCCTCCTTCAGCCTCGTAATCTCTTCCTCGAGCATTTTGATGCGCTCTTTGTCACGGGCCTTCTCACCCTGTAGGTCCTCATCCTTCTCTCTCTCCCCCTCCCCTCCCCGGGTCTCGCGTCTCTGTTGGTCTGCTTTCGCAGCAGCGAGCTCCCGCTCCTTTCCCCACACGCGAACTTCGCCTGATGTATTTGCCTCCGTGGCTTCCTTGTAAGACGGGCTGGCCGCACGTCCCTTGCCCTTTTCGTGTGCCGAGTATCGCGATTTTGCCTTTGCCGGCGAGTTAGTCGGACTGGGCAGCAGAATTGAAGGGTCTGCATCGTCTTCTCTGATCTGAAAACGGTCCACGGCCGCCTTGACGGATGGTGCTACTGCCGGATTTCGAGACGGTCCAGGTTGAGTGTCATGGGCAGCTGCGAAGAGCGGTCCAAGTGTACCAGATTCGAATCTAACGCGGCGGTTGTCGTTCGAAACGTCATCTGGGAGAAGCGATGGCGAGCGAGGAAACAGTGACCCAGGCATGCTTACAGACTGTCGACGTCGAAGGGTACGAGAAGGCGGAGGTGGCGATGGGAAAGTTAGACGTTCAGATTCAGAGAGCTCTGCCATGGGGGTTTAGAGGGTGCGAAATGGCGCAAGGCGGACCACAAACCTGCGCGTTTCGCGATCTTGCTGGCATCTGCTTCAGAGTTATCTGAAGCTGAGAGTTCTACGCAGAAGCATCCATGAAAAATAACAGATCTGCAGGGGAAATGATGCAACACACCTTCATATTCCTGAAGAGGAGGAGGGAGCCTAGAGTGACGTTTCGAAGAAAGCTTCGCGTGGTGTCGCTCAGGAGGATCATCGAATGGTTTGCGACAGTCCAGTCGAGGGTTGTGGCGATCCTTAGCGCAATTCTTCCGTGTCAAATCCGCTCGGTTGTTCTTGCGCGGTTCCACGCGTGGCCGAGGTGGTGACTGTGCTTGATTAGAGTCTAAACCCAGATCTAAACTCTCCGGCGTACCTCGGGCTCATCGACTTCAGAAAGCGTTCCCCCAGTCGCTGTCGTCACAAATGACTCGATTTCACGGGATACAAAATTCAAAACGCCAGATAAAAGACCTGGACTCGGCCGAGGGTCGCGCCCAGATGGCATAAGTAGTTGCAGCTTTAAATAACAGGACAAGGATTCAAACGTCAAACTTTCAAGCTCGAACTCAAGGCTGGAAGGCGTTCGATAAACAACAATAAATACCATTGTTTATTGCCATTGTGCAAACCGAAAGAAGGGAAAATTGGATTGGATATAAGAGGATGGTTACTACTGCCGCCCCAGGGTTCGGCACTGACATGCAGATGACATATCCAGGTGTAACAGAGAACGAATTTATTACTTCATTGTCTACGGAGGGTTGAAGATCTTAGGCACTGGATTGAGGTGCGTTGACCTCTGGCAGCCGAGCCCCCAAGTTATCCGGAATCGCAAGATCATCATTCATCTCTTTGAACAGCCTTCCACCAAATGCGACAGGTCCGTTGGCCGCCCTAAAATCGGCGATACGCTGCTCGACGAGCGGGCGGAAGTGGCGCATGAGGCCCTGGATGGGCCAGGCTGCCGCGTCACCAAGGGCACATATAGTACGCCCTTCAATTTGTTTGCTGCGAAAACACTTGAGAAGCATGACCAGTTTGTTTACGGGATGAGACAAACCTCAGTTCGAGAAGCATGTCAATTTCACGGGTATGGGCCCGACCTTCCGTGAGACGGTCCATCATGTTCATCATCCAACTAGTGCCCTCTCTGCAGGGGGTACACTGGCCGCAAGATTCGTGTTTGTAAAACTAGATGCTAAACGTAAGAGCCAAAACACGAAGATTCGGAAGAAAGGACGAACGTGGGAGAAGCGAGAAATTGCGGCAATGATGTCAGTGCTCCTGTCCATGACGATAACAGCACCAGTGCCGAGACCAGATAGCGCATCCTTTAGCGAGTCGAAGTCCATCCTGTTGTGTGGTTAGAAAGTACCTGCGCTTGCCGAGCACGAAGCACCTACAAAACCTCTGCGCAGATGTTGGGAGGGATGACAGGTACGGACGAGCCACCAGGAACAATTCCAAGCAGGTTATCCCAGCCACCCCTGATACCTCCGCAGTGCCTCTCGAGCAGCTCCTTCAAGGGAATGCTCATCTCTTCCTCGACAACACAGGGGTTGTTAACGTGCCCACTTATGCAAAACAGCTTGGTGCCCTGATTCCTCTCCCTACCAAAGCCAGCAAACCAGTTCGAGCCACGTCGACATATCGTCGGAGCAACGGCGACAGTCTCGACGTTCGCGACTGTGGTCGGGCATCCAAACAGCCCAACATCGGCGGGGAACGGCGGCTTCAAACGGGGTTTTCCTTGCTTACCCTCGAGAGACTCAATGAGCGCCGTTTCCTCACCACAGATGTATGCACCAGCCCCGCGGTGGAGGTACACATCGAACGAGTATCCGGATCCACAAGCGTCTTTCCCAATGAGGCCGGCAGCATATGCCTCGCTAATGGCCTGCTGCACATGAGAAGCCTCCTGGTAAAACTCTCCACGAATATAGATATATGCAGCAGTGGCATTCATGGCACGACCGGCAACGAGACAGCCTTCGATAAGTTTGTGGGGGTCACCGCGAAGGATTTCACGGTCCTTGCAAGTTCCGGGCTCACCCTCGTCAGCGTTGATAACGAGGTAGCGAGGTCTACAACGAAATGAGGGAGTTGATATACTGATAGTAGCCAGTCAAACACACCGAGGATCCTTCTGCCATCCAGGCTTGTTCATAAAACTCCATTTCAACCCACTAGGGAAACCAGCTCCACCACGTCCGCGGAGGCCAGAGTCCTTGACAGTCTGAATAATCCAAGAGTCGCCCTTGAGAAGGATATCTTTTGTGCGGTGCCAATCACCCCGCGACTGCACGGAAGGAAACGTCAACAGTGTCATAGCAAAATAGGACATTGAAGTATACCTGAGCACCCTTAAGGCCATGGTCGTGTCTACAGTATATGTTCGTAAATATACGGTCCTGGTCTTTCAGGCCGCCATATCTTCGGACAGGGGGATCCGCGACAGTTGCAAGGGAACGAGCAAGGCGAAGTTTTGCGCGGAAAGGCCGTGACATGGCTAGCAAATTCTGAGGAAGGAACGAGAATCAGAGGAGGGTGGACGCACCAGACGCCGAAGGAGGGGCCCTAAGCATCGCGCTCGACGACGAGGACGAGGCCTTGAACATCGTACGGATTAATATATTGTTGAAGCCAGAGTTTGAGCGGAGTTTTTCGGGTTGTCCAATTCAGGCAAGTTTCGTACAAACAGGTCGCTTGACTGCGCGTGGCGGCGCACTCAACACTCAGGCTTGTCATCTATGGCCGCATATTTCTTTGCCTCGCCGATTGATGTCGACGTCAAGCTAGAAGGCGAAGAAACACGCAAACAAGTCGACATCAAATCCGACAAGGAGAAAACCGTTTCTTGCCCGGTTTATTATGATGGTGACTCTGTTGGCGGACAGGTTATCCCCTGCATTCGAAATTTTACTCAGCGCTGACCGTGTCCCACAGGTTTCAATACGGGTCCGCGATGGAAAGAAACTGACACACGAGGGGATCAAGGTCGAGTTCGTTGGAAGCATTGGTCTGTGTCCCAGTGTATCAATCATTCATTATCTTACAGAAGTGTACAGAATTGTTCTATGACAGAGGACATCACCACGAATTCTTGTCTCTATCACAAGAGCTTGCAGCGCCAGGTGAAATGCGGCAGGCTCAAACGTTCGACTTCCTTTTCAAGAATGTGGAGAAGCAGTTCGAGAGTTATCAGGGTATCAACGTGAAGCTGAGGTGACGCGTTCCCAACCATCGCCTCCCCTAAGCTCATATATCTCTCCAGATACTTCATTCGCGTGTCAATATCACGGAGAATGGCGGAGGTGACGAAAGAGAAGGACCTCTGGGTGCATTCCTTTCGCATGCCACCAGACAGTAATAACTCGATCAAGATGGAGGTTGGAATCGAGGACTGTCTCCATATTGAGTTCGAGTACAATAAGTCCAAGTGCGTACCGTTTGCCATCAACACTGAGCGTACGCACTGATCAGATACGGCAGGTACCACTTGAAGGACGTCATCGTTGGAAAGATTTACTTTCTCCTCGTGCGGATCAAGATCAAGCACATGGAGCTATCTATCATCCGACGGGAAACGACAGGCTCACCACCGAACCAATATAATGAAAGCGAAACGATTACGAAGTTCGAAATCATGGACGGCGCGCCCGTACGAGGTAGGCGATGCCCTGTACACACCCAAATTTCGTGACCTATTGACCCTTTACGCCACCCAGGCGAGACCATTCCTATCCGACTATTCCTTGGCGGCTTCGACCTAACACCGACTTTTCGGGACGTCAACAAGAAATTCAGTACAAGGTACTACCTCAATCTCGTGCTAATTGATGAAGAGAACAGACGATACTTCAAACAGCAGGCACGTACGCCCGGACTTCGTCTCTTTTCTTTTGGAACTGACATTAATCGTTAGGAGATCACGATCTTCCGGATACCTGAGGTAAGTTGGCCTCATCCTCGCACGGTACCCTTTTCTGATCTTCCCTCCAGAATTAATTCATCTTGTACATTACGTCTATCTATAGTATTTGCGTTGGAGGAATCACCGGAATCATTTAGTGGCTCTCAAGAAGCCCTGCATGGTCTGGTCTCTTTACACAGCGTCATTCCAGGAAGCCGGTCAATGCACGGCGTAGCTTGCCTTTGCTGACAGGAAAGCCCGGAAGCTCCCATAATCAGCAACATGGACAGGCTGTCATTACCCATTGGTAGCTTGTCTTCCACGACAGTCCTTCCAAAGCGTTTCCACTTCTCCCTCACTCATCGTCTAGCGTCACTCAGTCACGGCAAGGTTCTCGTTCCGAACGTTTACCCAGTTGTCATTTTACTTAGAGCTGCCTCAACCTCGTTTGATATGGCATCGATAGAGCAGATACCCCAGGGTTTGCCCGAAAAGGAGATCGTAATATCCAACAAGATGCTATCCGAGACCCTACTTGAGAGGGCCCTCTCCCAAGACAATATCAAAATCCCATGCATTACTGGCCTCGAGGGGAACGCAAACACCCAGGCTGCTAATAGTTTCCAAAACTCTCGAGTTCCAAGCACGACTGATCAATCTCTTTGGTCTCTTCCAGAAAGAAATCGCAGTACTCATTTTCTCAGGAGCCAATGACATCACACCATTTCGGTCAGCCCTACGAAAGATCATTGATTGCCAGGAGACTACCCACTTCCACAAACACTACCAGTTGATAGACCCATGCACCACCCTTGATTCTAACATTGTTATATCTCCAGTCCAGTTTTGTAAAGATGGTCACTCCTTTCAGAGTTTCCATTAGGTCACTGATTAGGGGAGGGGATGTGTCTGGGATCATCATACTATTCAAATATTGGTAGTCTTGGCATGGTCTGAGTGATCCTTCTTCCTTCTTTGCTACAAAGAAGAAGGGTGATGTTGGAACCTTGCCTGCAATCAGGTGATCTGGCATGACAGCACACTTACTTATTGAAGAGAGATTTTCTATTCAGTAAAATTTACTTACAATTTTACTACCTTAGTAATAAGTAGATAGCTAGGTATAAATACATAGCAGGCAGACCAATCTCCTCATGAGATTGTCTCCCCCCTTTTGGCTTAACTGCCCCTGTGCTCACTATCTAGGCCTGAAATCCAACAGGTGATGCCATAGGTGAATTTGAATATCAAATATATCCTTTCTGTAGATTTTCTGTTAGAAATAGGTGAGCCAATTCTTAAGTGATAGAGTGTAACAGGTTGGTTTATGGTCTTTTTTCCTGACTCCATCATATTTGGCATCACCCTCTAAACACCCTTATTTAACCTCTATTTACTCATATTTACCCCTTAGTCCTTATATTTGTTCACTACAGTATACTTGAATCCAGATATTGGTCAAGCTCCAGGCTCCTAAAACCAGCACTCTTGTACTATGTTAGAATCGCAATCCCACAGGCCATGCAATGTTATATATGTGGAAATTTATCTTATCTTATCAGACCAAACAAGACCATCTTTAATGCAAATAAACAAATCTAAGGGCTCTTCAACATGGTAGAGAGGCTGGCAAACTTGGAGTGCACGTGATGTGCAAAACCCAATGTAGGGTTCCACAAAATACCTTAGAATTGAGCAGCACATGCAAGAAATACTTCAATATTTGTTTGTTGTTTTCAGCATGTGTCCGACCATGTGTCACACTACACTGCCATGTTTGTATCACATTTCACACACTTGAAAATTGAGATGTTGACAGTGGCTTGCAACACCCAGAATGCAGGTGGGGATTGCTCTTATATAAGACTACAGCCCATTCAGCTGGCAGTTGGGTGTGAGGGTGGTAGGCAATTTGAAGTAAAATAATGTGAAAAAATAGTTGTTAGAAGTGGTAATAGAACCCCAGACCTTTTGGAGAGAAAGAAAAAGTTCCACTTATAACCATTGCACTATTGTGCTAATATTGTGCAGGCAATTGTTTTTATATATGTAGGACAGGCAGATTGCACTGCATGCAGGTCTAGATGACATCTTCAGTGGGTCATATTACATCATGTTTTATATTTGACATTAGCATTATGGTGCAGTGGCTATGTGGAATATTTTTTCTTTCTCTCTGAAAGGTCTGGGGTTCTATTACCACTTCTAACAACTATTTTTTTACATTATTTTACTTCAAATTGCCTACCACCCTCACACCCAACTGCCAGCTGAATGGGCTGTAGTCTTATATAAGAGCAATCCCCACCTGCATTCTGGGTGTTGCAAGCCACTGTCAACATCTCAATTTTCAAGTGTGTGAAATGTGATACAAACATGGCAGTGTAGTGTGACACATGGTCGGACACATGCTGAAAACAACAAACAAATATTGAAGTATTTCCTGCACATGCTGCTCAATTCTAAGGTATTTTGTGGAACCCTACATTGGGTTTTGCACATCATGTGCACTCCAAGTTTGCCAGCCTCTCTACCGTATTGAAGAGCCCTTAGATTTGTTTATTTGCATTAAAGATGGTCTTGTTTAGTCTGATAAGATAAGATAAATTTCTACATATATAACATTGTGTGGCCTGTGGGATTGTGATTCTAACGTGGTATGAGAGTGCTGGTTTTAGGAGCCTGGTCAAGCTCATACTTGCATGAACTGTAAGGATCCCTTGCCCTGCTACATTTTTTTGAGCTTTCCAGCTCTAGTCTACCTTGACCTCTGCTTTGCTCTAAACTCTCAAAACCTCTGCTCTTACTCTTTGCTCACACCTATCTAGGTGTTTCTCTACCACCTCTGGGCTGTATATAGTCCTTCCTGGATCTGTTTTTTTTTTGCTTTTTGGATCCCACCACTACTGGAAGGATTAGGAGAAGTCTGGGTGGGAGACAGGTGCTGTACTGAGGGGAGTGTAAGGGCAATCTATAAAGGCTTGTAGGCTTGTATAAGACTAGCAAAGGGAAAATCTAAAGTTTATTAGACAAGCTATTGTAAATATTGAGAATGATGCACCTGGCAAAGGGGAAATCCAAAGAGAACAAATCTAAAAATCCCTCTGCCCCTTATTGTGTGGTAGGTGGTGCTGTTAGAATCATAAGATGGCCTAATTGGGAGTTGAACCCAAGACCTCCTGAAACTGCACCAGATGCTCTAACCAACTAAGCTATCAGGCCTTGAGTACAACAATCCAGTATGTTGATCATCTCACTAGTGCACTTGCCCCAACTAAGCTAGTCTTTGAGCAACTTCCTGTGCTTTCACCTTACTTAGACCATGGGGCCTTTTGGCAACCAGCACTGCCACACCATGTGACAGATTATATAATTCAACACACTTCCCTAATCTGACACATCTTCTTGAACCAACCAGGTTGAAGCACTGGAGCCCATAACCTGTTAAACTAGGTCAAGCAATTGAACTATTAGTGAATTACTGATCAGATTCAAGTTTCAACAAAGTCTAGTAACTGAATAATAGGCTTGTAAGATAGGGCTCATGCAAAATGTGCAAATATCACGTGTTGTTACTTTCTGTGACCAGGGTCCAGAACGTGTCTCTAAATTAGTGTCCAAAAATAGTTTTTGTCATATTGACCTGTAATCTATGCTACACCACTGTCCCCCATGGCCCTTCAATAGTGATTCTGGAAGAACTCTATGTCTGTGATACTTTTTTCCTGCCCATGCTGCCTGTTTTCCTGTCAACCCCTTGTGGTAAGCATCCATAAACCATTGAGTACACGATGCAAACCTGGATATAGATGAGAAATGGAAGTTCTAGTGATCTTTGATTACTAATGTACAGTCTCATTTGCAGAATATCTATGCCATTAAGGGCAGTATAACCATCATCAAAAGGCTGCTTGCATGCTGTCATGTGGGGGGCTCCTTCTGGCATCATGGCAGGTGACACATCTGTTTCTGGCAACATTTCTGATTGTATGGCATTCTGGGCCTTGTCTGACATGGCAGGGGGTTCCTTTGAACCGGAGTATGATTATTTTATGTGTCATGCAAGTTTTAAATGAATGACATACATTTTCCTTGTTCTTCTTGTTCCCGAGTTTCCTGCCCTTCAACAGCAGAGTTTTCTTAGTATTTTTCAGAGCCAAGCTTCCTAGGTTCTTTGGATGGCCCAGTGCATGCCTGGGTATGATTTCTGTAGATGCGTGACACGTCAAACACGTCCTGGATATGCAACAAGGAGCTAATGATGTTGTAATCATAGACTAGTTCTGTAATGGCCACTGTAAATGGACCAAAATCAAAAATTGGGCCACGCAGGCATCTTGATAACTACAATATCCAGAGGGCTGCGCAGCCTGATTATCTATTTTCTACGATCTCCTAAGGCCATTAAGATTTTGGTAGTAATTCATATAAATGTCATGCTTTGTCACATGACGTTAGTGCATTTTGCTTGAGCCCTATCTTAAATATGTTGCATTCAACCAATCTAGTGTCTGTTCTCTAGACATATGAGGATTTCTGTGCTACAAGATGTAAAGTACCTAAAAACACACTGAGGTGTGAAAAATGGTGTCCACTATATCACATTTTGGCCTTGGGAGAGATTGGGGAAGTCTATGTACAAAGTAATACTTGCAGATAGTGAAAATAGGTAATTAAAGTGTTTTAGCACCTTCTTTCAACAGGTGCAATATTGAGCTGCTGCACATGGCAGTCCAAGGGCTGAAGTTCAAAGTCTGACAAGGAACAACTTGGAGTTGACAATGGAGATGGAGGTTGGAGGTGGGGTTCATCTGGAGATGCTATATCTAGAAGTAAGTATATGTAACAAGTGTAGAGGAAAAAAATGTGGTAGTGAAAATAATAGTATCCCCTTATATCACTCCCCCCTAGAGTGTAGTGCCTCAATGCACAGCAGGATCCACAAGATATATCCCCCAGACTTGGTGCAGGGCATCTGGATGATGCTGATGAAAGTCACAGATGAGGTTGCAAGAATGTGACAAGTTCACCATATGCTCCCAAGAAGCCTCCTCATAGCCATACCCCCTCCACTTGACATTATATTGAAGCTTGCAACAGAAGATGTGGCTATCCAAGGTCTCCTCTACTTTGTACTCCTCCTCATCATTGACCAGAGTTAGAGGTGGAGATAGACATGCATGATGACCAGGGATGGGGTCCAGCAAAGCAGGGCAGAGTTTCACCATATTGAACTTGGTTGTTTGGGCCAATGAATGGCAGATCCAAGTTCTAGATGCTGAAGCTACAAAGGAGGAGAATCAGTCAGAAGCAAAGTCCATGACGAGACAGGCAAAAGGATCAAGTGTACATAAGCAGATCTGAAGCCATGAAGCGCCATCAATTTGGACTTGGAAATACTGGGGATCCCTTGCCACCTAAGTGACCCATCCAGACCCACACATTGTAAGATACAGACACCTACATTTCAAAGGAATGGGACTTACTGTTAACAGTAATATTATGAATATTGTCAAGCATATACAGCAATAATCACTCTACACAAACCCAAGAACTGCATATCAACATCCTGGAAGGAACCTTCAGGAACCATCGCTCCACATGCAAGCATACCATCATGTGCCCATACAAAGGCAGAGTTTGATAATGCTCAACAGGTAAAATGAAACTCACCATGATAAATGACACTACTGAGTCAATAAGCAACATCATGCTCAATACCCCTTGCAGATACTGGGACCATTAGGTCAAATGGAAATGATATGTCACCTCCTGTCAAATCAAATGCCAAAGTTCTTTACTTCTGGCAGCACACAACCCAGGACGGGAAGAGAAGGTAAGGTGCCCCCCTGATCCCAATTAAATCATGACCACTGAAGGTATAACAGCCATGAGAAAGTGGGCCCACAGACCTTCCATGTGGGTGACATTGTAGAGATCCAGGTATTGTTCATAGTGGTCCCAACAAAGGGCGACTGGTACAAGATGATGTTAGTGTTGCATTCAATTGCACTCATTGATGGAACATCAGGTGAGATGCAGAGTTGTTGAATGGCTGCAGGTTTTACTCACATGGTCATGCAGCACAAGCCAACCAAGCTGCAATCTGAACTGAAGGCATCTATCATGCTGAAACATAAAGTCCTGTACAATGAGCCTTCTGATGATGAAGAACAGCATAATTGGAGGAAAAGAGCCATGGATGTAGATGCTGAGGCCTGAGGGAGGAAAGGTGTCTAAACTTTGCAGTTAAAAACAGTTGAGGAAGTATTGTGATAGTCATGTAATGGTCAATCACTGCACTGCAAAGGTGGTAAGCCCATAGGAACTGCCAACATTTATACAAACAACTGAAAGAAAGCAAGCAAGTACCAGTTATGGTAGAATGGGTTGGTAATGAATCTACTGTAATCAAATTGTGAATAATGAATGTACTGTCATTAAATCACAGATATCAGTGACAAGAACGAGAACAAATCACAGCAAAAATTACTCACCGAATGCACAGAGTGTTGATACGCTGTCATTGTTGACAGAAGGAGGGTAGAACACTTAGAAGAGGAGATCAAATGCTGCGGCTAGATGGAGACACGTGATTATGAGCATAGTAGTGGTACTTACACAGTGAAAAAAATGTATTCACAGGTTCCTACAGCCTATAATTGAATATGCCTGGATGCAGTCTTGAACAAGGCCACAAGATGGCGTCCACTTATTTGTCTAATACTAGCAACAAATAGCAGAATGATGACAATGACCTGAGAGAGAGCCTTGGGTTGGAACCAATGCTGGAAACAAGGTCTATGTATTTGCCACTAATACTAGCAACAAATGGCAGAAGCTCAACATCAACCAGAGAGGAACCAGGGCTTGAAACAATGTCTACTTATTTGCCACTAATACTAGCAACAAACAGTAGGATGTCAACAACGACAAGAGAGAGGATAGCTTTGTGTAACAGGTAGGCCTAGGGCCTCCTTCCTATTTGGGTCATATTTGGCGCCATCCCCTATATACGCTCTATTTACCCATATTTACCTTAAGTCCTTACATTCGTTCACTACAGTATACTTGAATCCAGAGTCTGGTCAAGCTCATACTTGCGTGAACCGTAAGGACCCGTAGCACCTGCTACACTTTGGAAAGGCATGCAGATTCGATGGTAATACTACTATCGAATCATGTACCCAATTGGACATGGTTGCAGTAAGAGGATGCAAGTGACATCGAGTTCAGCCTGAAGGTAGACAAAACCGATACACAGCCAACATTGAAGCTTGCATTCACTGTAATGTTGACAGTACCTCACCTGCTTAATTGCACTAGTTTGGCAGTGGGCTGATAACGTAAGCTTTAGGCTAACGATCATAACCAGTAATGGGAACAGTTATGATGATGGGAACAGTGATGGGAACAGCCATCACTTGATGCTGGGTACACTGCGAGCAAGGAATAACCTTGTTCTATAAATAGAACTTGGAACACTAGGTGGAGATGGCTCATGGCATGAGGTAGGCAAAGTTGGTGGACAAGAGGGCTGATCTGATGTTCAACAGTATATAGTCCAAGGTAGCAATGGGAATGCTTCTTGGATGGCCAAGTAGTATAAATGTTGGAGGCATCCAAGTATATATGATCTCCAGGCTTGTACTCCAGAGCCAGAGTATGATGCTAGTCATAATATTAGGCCATGTTGTCCTTTACCTTGACAAGAGCTGCCTTTGCCTCCTCCTGTGCCAACTTCATCTGATCAAAGAATTCATTGGCCAACTTGCTGTTCAAATTCTGGGGACAGGGTTCAAAGCCCATGTGCAGATTCTGACTGGTGTCTAGTATAAATGGAGTATACTTGGTCATGGAGTATATGTACATGGTTGTTATACTGAAACTCTGCTTCTAGTAGAAGATTGTTCCAGTCATCCTGCAACTCATTGCAGAAAACCCAGAGATACTATTCTAACTTCTAATTAATGTGCTCTGTCTGACTATCAGATTGGGGGTAGTATTCTGTGGAGGTGCTAAACTTGATGCTAAGAAGGCAATAAAGCTCACAGGTAAACTCCACAACAAACTATGGTCTATGATTGGAGACAAACACATCTAGAAGTCTGTGCAGTTTCCAAAGGTTCTTGTGGTAGAGGTTTGCAGTGCCCATCACTGTGCAGATGGTGTGTGTCAGAATAAAATGTGCCTGCTTTCCCACAGAATCCACCACCACTATCACTGCATCATACCCATGAGACTCCAGGAGTTCCATGATGAAATCAATAGAGATGACATTCTAATGACTCTCTGGAATGGCAAGCAGGTGAAGCTTTCCCATTGGAGCCTGTCTCCAGACTTTTGTCTGCTAACAGAGGTCACAGGTGCTGGTGTAGGAGCCAATATACTGGGACATCTATGGCCACCAATTCCAGGATACCAACTTCAATGTCTTTCAATGGCCTGGATGTCCTTTGATGTGGAAATTATGATATAGCTTGACAATTTGTCACTGGAGATCTGGGACATTTGTGTGACGGTGTGATATTGGGTATGGTCACCTGACATGCCCAAAGGCCATGGACAACAGTAGCATACAATTAGTAATCATTGTTTGTATTCCATCTTCGGACTTAGAATACAGAATGCACACTTTACTCCTGAACCTACACCCCCCATTTGAAGGTTCTGGGAGCTGTGCCACACCACGGTACATCGCGTACACCGCCGCCCCTGCGTAGGGTCACAACGCCCCTCCTCTAGGGCTACAAGAGCCCAGTGTTGGGTCACAACACCCCTAAGCCTAGGGTTACAAGGCCTTCCTCACGAAGACTGGTGCTCACTCATGTGATAGCTGCCGTCCTAGTGCCTTGGTTACTACTTCGTGGCAGGGCGCTCGTTCATACAAGCTGCCGGCCTTCCTCCTCTACCTCCAAAGGCAGGGCTCTACTCCCAGAGTGGATGCCGGCCTCTCCTTCATCTCTCGAGGCAAGGCATAGCTTCCCACAAGCATTGCCGGCCTCGAACCCTATCCAGCTTCTACCAGCGAGAAGTCCGATGAACGCCCGATGTCTCAGCACCGGCATCACAATTTGGAACATGAATTTGACTATGAAATATAAGAACTCACTGCTCTTCTGCCCACTCAGCACCCTTCACTGACTGAACTCCAGAATGTGCAGACCTCAATGTGGCAGTGGCCTTGTCCACAATATCCTTATATATGTTCCCTCAGTTCCCCCAATAGATATCCTATGGAATTTGGTCCTCCTCACCCACTAGAGCCAAATCCTCTAGAGCATGAATAGCAAGGAACTCTGGTTTAAGCAACATGATGTCCACATTGTTGGAACTCCCATCTCCATGGTCAGGGTGGTGGGACAGTGTGTCAGGTTTGCCCATAGTCTGTCTGGGGTGGTAATGCAATACAAAATCAAAGTTAGCCAGACACAAAGACCATCTTGCCTGCCATCAATTGAGCTTCTTGGCAGTCAAGAAATACTGGAGGTTTTTGTAGTTGGTATGGATCTCAATCTGGTGTTGCATACCCTCCAGGAAATGCCTCCACTCCTCAAGTGAACAAATAATTGCAAGCATCTCTTTGTCATGGATCTTGTAATTCTGCTTGACCACATTCAGGCTCTTTGAGTAGAATGCAACCAGATGCCATTTATCACCCTCCAGAGACTATTGAGACAACACTGCTCCCATGGTGAAGTCTGGACTGTCTGCTTCTACCCAGAAGGATTGGCCATTGTTCAGAAATATGAGAACAGGCTTGGAGGTAATGGCATGCTTGAGGGTATCAAAGGCATCCTGCTGTGCAGGTCCTCATACCTACATAACATCCTTGGCTGTAAGGTCAAAGAGAGGTCACACATGATGTGAGAAATCCCAGATAAACCATTGGTAGAAATTGATAAAGCCTGGGAACAACTGTACCTCCTTGTTTTTCAGAGTTGGCCACTCCACAACTCCAGCCACTTTCACTGGGTCCATGGATACCATTCCATGAGAGATGACAAGTCTGAGATATTTGATTTCCATCCTTTCAAACTTGCATTTCTCAGGCTTCAGGAACAAGTGGTATTCACAGAGATGGTCCAGCACAATCCAGCACAAGATGAGTGATGCAATGATGCTCCTCAAGGGTTTTGGTGTAGATAAGGATATCATCAAGGTATATGCAAACAACTCCTTCCACTATAAAATCACAGAAGATGTTATTCATCATTGTCTGAAATGTGGCTAGACTATTGGTAAGTCCAAAAAACATAACCAATGGCTCAAAGAGCCCATGGTTTGTCTGAAATGCCACCTTCTACTTATCTCCCCCCTTAATGTGGATATTGTTGTAGCCCCACTGGACATCCAATTTGGTGAAATATTGCACACCCCAGAGGTTATTAATGAGCTCAGAGATGAGGAAAAGAGGGTAGCAGTTCTTCACCATCAGGGTGTTCAATGTCTGGTAATCCTGCACTAAGTGGAGGGAACTGTCCTTCTTTTTGATGTAGAAGACTAGAGATGCCATGGGAGATTTTGAGGGCCAGATATGACCAGACTTGAGGTTCTCCTCCAAAAATACATCAAGCTCTGACTGTTCATTTGGGGCAAGGGGATAGACTTTGCATGCACTTGGAGTAGAGCCTGGTTTGAGTTTGATTATATGATCCCATTGCTTTCAGTCCAGAAGCTCATCAAGTAATGCTTTGGAGAAAATGTCCTCAAAGTCTTGAAGGTGATCAGGGACAGCATCACAGAAGGACTTTGGTATGGAGTTGCATGCAAAGGCCTCCACTAGGCGTTGAGATGCCATCTGACTTGCTTGGATCTCCTCAGCAGTTGGGTAACTGAAGAGAGTTATTGCAAATATATAATCACCTTCCTCCATGGGGTCTGCCTGTAAGGGTGATCCTCAAAGGCTTGTAGGCTTGTACAAGACTGGCAAAGGGGAAATCCAAAGTATATTAGACAAGGTATGGTAGATACTGGGAATGACATGCCTGGCAAAGGGGAAATCCAAAGAGAACAAATCTAAGGATCCCTCTGCCTGTGACAGTGTGATATTGGGTATGGTCACCTGACATGCCCAAAGGCCATGGACAACAGTAGCATACAATTAGTCATCATTGTTTGTATTCCATCTTCAGACTTAGAATACAGAATGCACACTTTACTCCTGAACCTACACCCCGTTTGAAGGTTCTGGGAGCCGTGCCACACCATGGTATATTGCGTACACCGCCGCCCTGGCATTGGGTTACAACACCCCTAGGCCTAGGGTTACAAGGCCTTCCTCATGAAGACTGGCGCTCGCTCATGTGATAGCTGCCGTCCTAGTGCTTCGGTTACTGCTTCGTGGCAGGGCTCTTGTTCATACGAGCTGCCGGCCTTCCTCCTCTACCTCCTTAGGCAGGGCTCTACTCCTAGAGTGGATGCCAGCCTCTCCTTCTCTCTTGAGGCAAGGCATAGCTTCCTACAAGCATTGCTGGCCTCGAACCCTATCCAGCTTCTACCAGCGAGAAGTCCAACAAACGCCCGATGTCTCAGCACCGGCATCACAATGGTGGGGGCACTGCGGACTTCATCCAAGCTCGTCGAAGTCCTGGATCCCTTTCTAATAGTCCGAGGCAGTCTTATCCTTCAGCCTGTTTTCAAGCCTGCTTCCTCACTTACTATCACCCCCGAAATCCTTCACATTCAGTCTGCACCCCCCAAAATCAATATTTGACTAGGTTACACTCCATATTCATTGTTCGATGCATTGGCAACGCCCATCACAATGACCAGAAACCCCATGCTAGGGTTTCAACCTCTTCAACATCGAACTTCCTCGAGGACTGGCTCTCTCTCGAGATGCTGTCCCCTTCTCCCTTGCTATTAGGCCCTCTTGGCACTTCTGGCAGGGACTAGTTTTTTCTTTGAAAAACCTATTAGATAAATGTCTTCTCAGATCTAATTAGTTTTTCTTGAGATAAATTCCTGGTCTATATTTTGAAAAATAAAATAAAATATCAAACTATTTCTGAAGTCTTTCTTGAGAAAGACAAAGCCTTTTTCTTACCTTTATCTCAAGAAAAAGATGGGAAAGAGGTAAAGTTTTTCCTATCTTTTTCCAAAGAAAAAGGTGACATTTATCAAAGGGATCTCCAGAAAAACCCAGAGATAAATTGTGACATCACAGGTTTTTCATAGGATCCCATTGATAAATGTCACCTTTTTCTTTGGAAAAAGATGGGAAAAACTTTACCTCTTTCCCATCTTTTTCTTGAGATAAAGGTAAGAAAAAGGCTTTGTCTTTTTCAAGAAAGACTTCAGAAATAGTTTGATATTTTATTTTATTTTTCAAAATATAGACCAGGAATTTATCTCAAGAAAAACTAATTGGATCTGAGAAGACATTTATCTAATAGGTTTTTCAGAGGAAAAACTAGTCCCTGCTAGCAGTGTGGTATGCCGACCTCCCATGAGGTAAGGCTTCTTGAGTGGCCAATGGCTTAGAATTTCAGTCATGCCCTGGGCACAGCTGCATCACACTCTCCTCACACCCATCTGGGTGTTTCTCTACTACCTCTGGAATATTTCTAGTCTATCCAGGACCTATTCTAATTCGCTTTCTGGGCCCTATCACTGCTGGAAGGATTAGGAGAGGTCTGGGTGGGAGATAGGTGCTGTGTAAGGGGAGGAATTGTCATGTGTCAGATTTCCTGGGCCATATCTCTGGAACGAGGACCTCCGATCCTTAGGTCTCTTCTGCACCTTCAAAACATCGCTATTGGGGTTCTACTGGTACCAGGATGGCCCACCATACCCACTTCCTCCTCCTCCAACTTCGCATTTTTGGTCATTTCTTGATGGGACCATATCTCGGGAACTGCTGGACCGTTTTCCCTAATTCTTACCTTAATCGATGCGCCTCGACAAGGGCTTTCCGACGATATCCAGGTTTACAGCGCTGCACACCGTCGTCGGCTCTCTAGGTCGAAAATCACGATCATCGCCCCAATCCCCCCAACCTCTCTACCATCTCATGGGACCATGCTACCACCCCCTCTCCCTGGTGGATCCGACCCCATTCACCCTTCATTTATCCCTAGATGGCCCCCAAGCCATCCCCTCACAGCTGTTGTCAGCATTTACGGCTTGAAGTTTTTTATGGCCCCATTCAGGTCATTGGGGACACCAGGCACCCTGCCCTCGTGTACTGAGGATACCTTCTGCATCTCCAGGACATCGTTCTTGGGGCCCTGCCCCCTCCTGGATGGACCCCCACTCCCACTTCCTCCTCCTTCAACTTCGCATTTTTGGTCAAATTTTGTTTGGGCCATATCTTGGCAACCATTGGACCGTTTTCCCTAAATCTTAGATCATTTGATGCGCCTCGATGAGGGCTTTCCGACGATACCCAGGTTTATGGCGCTGCACGTCATCGTCGGCTCTCTAGGTCGAAAATTGCGAACATCACCCCAATTCGCCCCAACTTCTCTACCATCTCATGAGGTAAGGCCGTTAGAGATGCCGATAGCCACCAGCCCTCAACCCTTTGCTATAGGGCTCTCATACAATGCCGACCTCTCATGAGGTAAGGCCATTAGAGATGCCGATAGCCACCAGCCCTCAACCCCTTGCTATAGGGCTCTCATGTGATGCCGACCTCTCATGAGGTAGGGCCACTAGAGATGCCAATAGCTAAAGCCTCAAACATTCCACAGGTCCAGTGTGCCCTAGATGTCCTGAGGCTGAGATGATGCCCCCAAATGACATACTGGTGTTCAGTATTTTAATTCATGGTTCACAGTCTCTATGCCATCCAGCACAGTGTTGGAGTGCCCAAACACACCTTCTACGGCATATTCGGACACTGGGGGGCTTGTGTACATGGATGGCACTCACGCAATTCACAAGATCAGTAGCTTTTCATGCAGTTTCATCTGGGATCCCACTCAGAGCCTTCAACAATATCCCATTACACTGCTGTCTCACATTTCGGCAGCTGTGAAGGCTGCCTCGCCACCCCCAAGTTTCGGAGTCCTCATTTTCGGAGTCCCAGCCCCTCTGACTTCGTTGTTCAACTACACATGCTGCGAAGGCTGTTTCATCACTCTGAAGCTTCAAGGTCCCCGTTTTTGGAGTACCAGCCCCTCCGACATCACTGTTTGAGTACATATGGTACTTGATCTTTGTCTATTCACTGAGGGTGAATTGGAGAGAGGACAACATGGTATTAGGTTTATGTAGACTAGGTATAGATGTCATGAGATGTGATGAGAGGGAGGTACGCAAGTGGGTGAAAGCGCGAAGCGCTTCCCGACATGAGGGAAGGGATCTGACCCCAGCCCTGGTCGCCGAGACGAGCTGCGATACCCACATGGAAGGAGGCTGCGACGCGTCGAGTGAGTCTCGGCACCCAACTGGAAGGAGGAGACTTCTTACCATTGAGGACAGTCAGCGAACTGGTGGCATGGTAATTCGAACAAATTCATCATAGGCCTGTGGCGCCAGAGCCTGGATGTATGGTGCAAGGATGAGGGCATGCTTCCGCAGGTAGAGGGTGAAGGCATCACTCTGCCAGCGCCCCATGACCTTCATGACCTCGAAGGGGACGCCACGCAGGAGATACTCGAGAGTAGCACCAACACGGATGCCGTGTCCCTGCAAGGGGTCAAGACCTGCTTGTCGTGCAAGCACAGCGAGGCGCTTGACAAAGGCTGTCTTGGTGAGCGCACGATATCCATTCTTCCACTTGTAGGCAAATAGGTGTCCATCCTCCGGTGGCTGGTTGATCTCCAGGTGGTGATCAAGAGCAGCTTCGGGGTCCGTGAGGCCAGTCTGGGCACTCCAATACACATCTTCTCCCTGAGGGGCAGACTTGGTGCGAGGAAGATGGAGAACTGTGACTTTCTTTCCATTTCGGTCTTGATCACAGTGCAGGCACTTACGCGAGACATGAAGAGACACGTCGAATGTGTCATGACGGCGAACGGTGAACTCGCCGACACGTGAGGCAGAGTAGAAGAGGCAGGCAAGGCAGGCAAACACTGCTACGTCAAAAGGATTATTGGGATCCATCTGCTCCCGCAATTTCAGGATAAACTGGATGGTGTACGGAAGGCGTTTCTTGCGCTTGGACGTGGCAGGAGTTAGCTTATCTGCTGCCTTGAGCATGAGGTCCAATTCGTTATCATCGGGGCGCCACCTAATGCGATGGACCACATGCCAGGCGCGAATGCCATATACATAGTTCCGAATGGTCTTGCCTGAGAATGCCCCAGCCATAGCAGAAATGAATGTGGAGATATGGAGTTGAGATGCTGGAGCACGCTGATCCTCGGGGATGTTCCTCCCATCACACCATACATGCCATGCCAGAAGGCCTGACCCATACGACTCCTTCGTTCCATCTGCGTAACCCTGGGCTAGAGTGGTCACCACATGCTCAATATCCTCCTGCTGGATATTTGTGTTTTGGTGGTCTGTAGTGTTTACAGGTATCCAGAGGCGCAGCCGCTCCCCAGCGAAGCAATGTGGGCGTAGTGAAGATGGGCGTGGTGTGAGGGAGGGGTTGTAGGCTGCCGGCTCACCCTGCCGCAAGGTCTGTGGAAGCTGAGCATAGCGCTGCCGAACAAGTTGGCCACCATTACCAGTCTGCCGCTGTTTCGAGGATGCTTTCACTCCATGAGTCATGTGGACATTCAAGGAATTGTTGTTGCTCTGATGTGGCATTGTCATATGTCGATTTTGGCCAAGCAGCCGCGCTGCGACCACATTTATGGTCATAGAGTTCATGTGGGTGGAGTGGGCTGTCGAAGTTAATGACAAAGGGGGAGAGTTCATCTGCAATGGCGACGGCTGGGAGAAGGAGGCTGTGTGCGTAGTACTTTCCGCGAGATGGTTCATCTGCGGGGTTGAGTTTACTCGGGACATATCTCGAATGGATAGTGCAGCCATGCTCACTGAGTACATGGTGGATGCGTTTGAAAACATCATTGGTGGGCTTGTTGCGGCTTCTACCCTTCCACCAGCCCTCAACAACGCCGCGGTTGTCTCCGAAAACCTTAAATTCATCGCCTTCGTTGCTGGCTGTGAGTAGTGTCCGGATAACAAGCTCGAAGCCAACAGCTTCTGCCCAACCGATGTCTCGACTATCTGACTGCCAACCTGGGATGAGCCTCCATGCTCTCCACCGGTTACCAATGGTGATGCCAATTCCGACACCAGAGCTCGCATCTGAGTACGCCTGAAGGTCGATGATGATGCACTGGCCCGGAATTCGTCGAGAGATGCAGGGGTGTTGGAGTGTGTTGATCCACCATTCGAGGTCTTGGTCAGTTCCAGATGGTGGGTGGTGTGGAGTGAAAGGACAGTCACGAAAGGTTCCAAGCATGGCTTCCAGTCGGGTGAGGTACGCTCGTCCAGCAGGAATGGTGAGAGATGTGTGAAGGAGTTTGCCGTAAAGTTTTTGTACATCCTCGAGGGTATGTGTCTTCCTACCCTTCCAATCGGAGATAGCCTGCAGGTATTTCTCTTTCTTAAGATGCGGGACTGAGACAGTACGCTCCTGGAGGTCCCACACAAAGCCCAGATACTGAACGGAGAAAGCAAACTCAATAGTTTTTGAGGGTTCCCACGGTATTCCGAGGGTTTGAGATATAACGTCAATATCGGTACTCGAATACGTATATGAGGCGTCGAGAGTAGAACGAGGGGAGTTGAGTGAGAGATTCTTGATAGGGAAGTTGGCGTCTTCGTCGAACTCCATTGGTAGCCCATTCGGCATTGTTTCACCTCGATACCAGAATCTGCTTCGGTCTTGGAGACGACCTCCATTCTTTGTAATAACTGAATTCCATCTGGCTCGTTTCGAGTTGTACTCTTCCAGGTAGATGTGGAGGATGCGAAAGAAAATATGATCATCCACCCATTTCGAAAGTGGGCCAATGCCCTCTGCACGAAATATATCTGCTCCACCATCTCCGACACTTCCGTATATCCCGCCCGCAGAGGAAAGTCCGAAATTGTTGTTACTATTGATGGCGAAACTGTCGTGTTCACGTAGTTTGACAACCAGTCCAGGCCACTGATCTGGTCTGATGGGAATTGTCCGATAGGCCTCAGCGACGTCTCTGATCGAGGCTTGAGAGTCTGGTGGAAGATTCCATATGGTGTTGCATACAGTTGCGAAGGTGCCCCATGTGCATGGGAAAAGATCTGAGTCAATGCTGTGATTGATGGAGGAGAAACTGGTGGACTTGGCACGTGGGAACGAGAAGTTGTGGACTGCGCGAAATTTGTTTGGTTTTCCAGGTTTGGGGACCAGTGAAAGAGGGGAAGTCTGGAAGGGGCCGATGAATGATTCAACCTCTGACTTTGATAACGGTCCAAGGTAGCGTTGGGATTTGAATTCCTTGTCCACGATCTCAGTGTATGCATGGGAGTAAGTGTATAAGGAGGGGCTATTATCGGGGGTATGTGTATGATGAACTGGTATGATTCCAGCGTTGAAACCATTACGGAAACCAGAGGATAAGTTAGGATATTTGTCGAAGAGGTTATGTACATGGAGGAGGTGCTCCCAGGCTTTGGCCGAGTAAGGAGCAAGGGGGTTAGAGTTTCTGTGTTCGAGTGCATGCCTGAGCACCATGAGTCTTCCTTCCACATCCGGAACATTCGTGGACATGGTTTGGGCTGGAGCTGTTGCATCCTTGGGGACGCTGCCAGTCGGAGCAGATAATGATTCCTTCTGGGTTGACGAGACGTCCACGCTCGTTCCTCTTGCAGCGTGTAGCGTTTCCGTCCCAGAATGACTCGGCAGTACATTTGCTGATGTCGTGTCGGTTTCGCCCCAGGCATACGGCACAAGCTGATGGGCCATCGGAGCTTGTGCCAATGCCAAAAACCCGAGTGGTACCCCGTGGAGCAGCTGACACACGCCGAGAGGCCGACATGGGGGAGCGTGACCGCCGACGATGCTCTGAAGCACGTTCATGCCCCCGAGCAGGTGAGCGTGACAAGGAGCGGCCCTTCCTTGGATATGGGGAGGCATATTCTCGAGCGACCCTACTTTTTTTCGGAGTGCGCTCGACAGATGACGTCTGGAGGGTTTTGAAGGACTCGATTGTTGCCATCATCTAGTCACGATTACAAGATACATGTTGTAAAAGCGACATGCAGTTGTAAGAAGGGGGGGAGGGGGAATGAGCATTTCGAGAGAGAAATGTTCGACAAGCAGGACAGTCATCATGAGCATGAAGTGGTAGCGGGGTGGAGCATAAGGCGGGTGTTATGAACACGTCATGTTGCATTTCGGGTGTAGCATGTCCCGGAATGGGGTTCAGGGTTTGTTGCCAATGATGCAGGTGTGGCAGGGCAGCAGTGCAGAAATTGTAGTGGGTGTAGCAGTATGGGTGTAGCAAGTGTAGCGTGGTGTGGTACGACATTTGTTAGGCGGAAGGGGAGGGAAGGAGGAAATCGCAGTTAGCTTAAATTTATTGACCAAATGAACAGTATACTGACCTCTCGCTGCATGTTCGCAGTTATGGAGCTCTGTATTTCGCAAGAAATAGACTCCATGAGTCCATCGTTGATGATCGCAATGTTGAAAACTTCCTCATCTCCGTCCTTCATGATATCCATCCAGCTGCGCCGAACGCGGGCCTGGTAGGTCATAACGATCTGTTTGCCATGTTCGCGATCCAGGTACGGACTATTTTCGAGGTTGACAAAGAATTGAAGGAGGGCTTGGACATGCTCCCCTGGCCAGCTTGCTTTGTCGACGTGTCTCAAGAATGAGCGGTTCGCATAACCGAATTGCTCCCAAGTGAGGTCTGTGTCTTTAAGAGCACGTTTAGAGGCCTGCACGGATGCAACAGGGCGGAAGGCGACGAGATCCCCGACCTTGCTCATGCCAAGAGAGTCATCAGCTTCCGTGCGTTGGGTGCTCTGTGCATCCTTGCAGCCTTCCTTCGTGAAATACCACAACTCCACATATTCGAAGCTCGAGATTTTGTTAATAGCGTAGGTAGAAGGGGCGCGAGGACGCTGGCAACTGAACGGTTCGGATTGAAGTTCCTGAGTCTGGTCTTCATTTTTTTCTCGCGCTCCGGGCGTTCGTCTACTCTCTCATCCTCTACCCTCTGGCGTTGTTCTTCTCTTGGCTGCTCTGCCTGCCCCCCCTCCCTTTGGGCTGCTGCCTCCGCATTTGCTTGCTCCTCCTCTGTCTGCCGATTCCACTGCTCGCATAGCTCCTCGTTCTGTTGGGTCCATGCCTGCGTGAGTGCCTCTATGGCCCCTTCGTTGGTGGAACCATTGTTTATCATGAGAGCGCGCATCGCTTCGTAATGGCCCGATGAAAAATCCGGGCAGGCATTGAGGTTCGGGTCTCGGTCGAGGTGGTCAGGCATTGTGATGTATCAGATGTGCAAGGTGGGCTGAGAGCGAAAGTGTGTGAATTAAGGGGTGTGAGTAGACTAAGTACTTTACTACTGGTTCTGAAAAGGAGCTGAGAGAGCTGCTCTCGATGACAGACAGCTCGGATTAGCGGAACGTCGAGGTGGCCAGAGGAGAAGAGACTTCGGCATCACCCGACGTTCTCACAAAGACATACATCTAATCCTTTGCTCATGCCTCGCTGCGTAATAGATACCAAACCATCAGACACCTACGGTGCCTGTAATCGACCTCTCTACACCCCTGTGATGCCCCATTATGCTGCTGTCTTATATCTATGCAGCTGCGAAGGCTGTTTTGTCACTCTGAAGCTCTGAGGTCCCCGTTTTCGGAGTACCAGCCTCTCCGACTTTGTCACTCAAGTACACATGGTACTTGAACCATCATACACTCCTGTGATGTCCCGTTACACTGCCATCTCTCATCTACAAAGCTGTGAAGGCTCATTTGTCACTCCGAAGTTTCAGAGCCCTAGTTTTCGGAGTACTAGCCACCCCAAAACCCTCTGTCAAGCACACATGGCCCTCTTGTTAAGCTGACCTCCTGTGAGGTAGGGCTTCTTGAGTGGCTAACAGCTTGAAGCTTCGATCACACTGCTTAACATTTGCCACCATTCACTTCGAGTTTTTGGAGTTCCATGTTTCGGAGTACCAGCCACCCCGAAATCCTCTGTCGAGTACACATGGCACTCAACCATGTTATGCTCTGCAATGTATGAATATGCCGCCATTTCGAATCCACGCAGCTGCAAAGGCCATGTCATCAGCCCTGTTTTTGGGATTTTTCATTTTCAGGGCAACTGTCACCCCAACCAAGTCTGTCACATATACGACCCCATGGTACTCAGCCTACTGCATCATCTGGCCCTCTTGCTATGCCGACCTTCCATGAGGTAGGGCTTCCTGAGTGGCCAATGGCCCAGACCTTCCATGAGGTTACATGGCAATCCTTGAGGACTGGCTCTCTCTCGAGATGCTGTCCCTTTCTAGCTTGCTATAGGGATCTCATATGATGCCGACCTCTCATGAAGTAAGGCCATTAGAGATGCCAATAGCCACTGGCATGGATGGGAGCATCGATCCAAGGCGAAAATAAAAAGATCCCATTCATGACATGATCATGATATCACCTCACCTGTCGTTGGTCATTGACACGAAACAGTTCCAGTGTTTGCGAATAACGAGTTCACGATGGTGCTGACAGGCTGATATATCAAATTGTCAAGTCTCCATGTCCTGCAACAGTAACTTTGCTACCCACCCTACCCCCAATCCCAGAATCACTATTAGGACATATCCCTTCCCTTCTCAAGTCTACATTTGCGTATTTTGGGTACTTATCTCCCATACATCTGAACCACTTCAGTTGCACATGAGAGAAGTGGGGGGCGGAGGGGGGGAGGTATAGGTATAGAGGACCATATATGTAACAGGTAGGCCTAGGGCCTCCTTCCTATTCGGGTCATGTTTGGCGCCATCCCCTATATACGCTCTATTTACCCATATTTACCCTAAGTCCTTACATTTGTTCACTATGGTATACTTGAATCCAGAGTCTGGTCAAGCTCATACTTGCGTGAACCGTAAGGACCCATAGCACCTGCTACAGTATACCTTCCCCTCAGCCTGACATGGCGCAGTGGCCCTACTGGAGCCACTAAAGGATATCCAGGGAGGGTAGAGGGTACAGAGGACCCGTGATCGCCCTCTTGCTATCCTTATTGCAATGGCAGGTACTGGTGGTGAGGCTAGGACAGGAGAGGCCTCCTCCAACTAGAAGCCAATGGTTGTACACATCTTCGCCACCACCTCGCGATAGTGCACTTCAAGGGTTCAGCAACTGCGGAATGGAAACTTGGGAAAATTTTTTTTCCTTCCTTTTGATTGGGGGGCCCATTGTTCACCAGGTTTGTAGGTATCTGGGGGGCCATTATATGCCTACTTTGCTTTATGCTACATGCCCTCTGGACATGGGAGGGCACTGTGACAGTGTGATATTGGGTATGGTCACCTGACATGCCCAAAGGCCATGGACAACAGTAGCATACAATTAGTCATCATTGTTTGTATTCCATCTTCAGACTTAGAATACAGAATGCACACTTTACTCCTGAACCTACACCCCGTTTGAAGGTTCTGGGAGCCGTGCCACACCACAGTATATCGCGTACACCACTGCCCTGGCATCGGGTTACAACACCCCTAGGCCTAGGGTTACAAGGCCTTCCTCATGAAGACTGGCACTCGCTCATGCGATAGCTGCTGTCCTAGTGCTTCGGTTACTGCTTCGTGGCAGGGCTCTTGTTCATACGAGCTGCTGGCCTTCCTCCTCTACCTCCTTAGGCAGGGCTCTACTCCTAGAGTGGATGCCAGCCTCTCCTTCTCTCTTGAGGCAAGGCATAGCTTCCTACAAGCATTGCCAGCCTCAAACCCTATCCAGCTTCTACCAGCGAGAAGTCTCCTGAACCTACACCCCGTTTGAAGGTTCTGGGAGCCGTGCCACACCACAGTATATCGCGTACACCGCCGCCCCTGCGTAGGGTCACAACGCCCCTCCTCTAGGGCTACAAGAGCCCAGTGTTGGGTCACAACACCCCTAAGCCTAGGGTTACAAGGCCTTCCTCACGAAGACTGGTGCTCACTCATGTGATAGCTGCCGTCCTAGTGCCTTGGTTACTACTTTGTGGCAGGGTGCTCGTTCATACGAGCTGCTGGCCTTCCTCCTCTACCTCCAAAGGCAGGGCTCTACTCCCAGAGTGGATGCCGGCCTCTCCTTCATCTCTCAAGGCAAGGCATAGCTTCCCACAAGCATTGCTGGCCTCGAACTCTATCCAGCTTCTACCAGCGAGAAGTCCGACGAACGCCCAATGTCTCAGCACTGGCATCACACTGCCAGGTGTGTCCTGTATATATGATCTGGTGGCTGATAAACTGTATAGTTATAGACCCCCTATACTGTGGAGCAGAGGCAAAATGATGAGCTGACGCACATGGCATTCCGAGGGCCAAAGTCCAGAGTCTAACAAAGCAGGACATTGGAGTTGGTGGCAGGGAAGGCTGGTGGAGTTGGCGATGTCCGGAAATGTCATACCTAGAAGTAAATATGTGTAACGAGTGTAGGGAAAAAGGAATGTGATAATGGAATGAGATAGTATCCCCTTATACTGCCTCTATGTCCATCACTGTGTTGGACTCTGAATCCAATTCTGAGTCTGACTCTAGGCTCATATCTGGGATATAGCCCTCATAAACTTCATCAGAGTCATCATCATCAGAGTCAGGGCACAAGTCTGGGATGTCATTGAAGTCCAGTTCAGACAAAGGAACTCCACTGGTGTGGCACACATATATAGCAGCCCAGAGTTTAGTCTGTGCTTTGCACTCTGCTTTCACCTCTTCTCTACAGGTCTGACAGTAGAAGGGGCAACAACTCATTGAAACTATCCCAGCTGCCCAGTCAATCTCTCAGTCATGTTCTCAGAGCCAGGTGTACCCAAGGATCATGTTCTGTCAACCAAGATCAGTGATGGCAAACACTGCACGTTCTGCATGTCTGTTGTAATGCAGAATCAGGTCCACAATGTCTGTGATAGAGCCAGCTGCATTCAGAGTTCCATCCACATTGTTCACAGGAATGAGTTGAGAAAAGGAACATGTGGCAAGATTATTCTGTTGCATAAAGCAGGTGTATAGGAAGAGTTCAGAGGCACTACAATCAACCAGAGCCTTCAAGCTGCAGATTTTCTGAGTGTTTGTTGTCTCTATCTCCATGTTGAGGGACAAAGAGTTAGAACTTGGAATAGCAGCAAGAATGTAATAGCAGGGGAGGTGTTTTTCCCAGCAGGGTAATCTGCAACAAGAGGGAAGTTTTTCTGATGGACTGGAGTTATAAACTCCAATATCTGGATATCTAGGAGAAGAAGGAGTATGTCTTGATTCAAATCAAGTTCACATGAGGAGAGTGCAGCAATGGAATGAGATTCTGCAGACTCTATAAACAAATATGCAAACCAATTTGAACCTGCCAACAGGAGTGTACTTTTCACCTGTGGCACAACTAAAAATCCTCTTCTAATTCTCTAGACTGGCCTTCTGCACTTGCTATAAAGATCTGTTCATTGGGCTCAGGGGTGTGAATGGTATTCTGCTCAACCAGGAGACTCATAGCCCAGTCCTGACACTCTTCCTCCATCATCACATGGATATTAAACTAGTCTGGATAGTCATGAAAGACATGTAACAGGTTGGTTCATGGTCTTTTTCCCTCATTTCATCATGTTTGGCATCACCCTCCAAACATCCTTATTTACTCTCTATTTACCCATATCTACCCCTTAGTCCCTATATTTGTTCACTACAGTATACTTAAATCCAGATATTGGTGAAGCTCATATTTGCATGTTCATCAGATGGGCACCCACCCACCATTCCTATGACTTTGTCTTCAATTATTTTTCAAGACCACATCAGAAATAGAACCCAAGTTGTACTCCATCAGGGAAGTTGGACTCCTCCATGAGATCCTGGAATGTGTTGATATAGTCATTGATGGACTGAGTTCCTTGATAGTAATTGGTTGTAAAGGTTGGTATGGGGGGGTTGGTAGACCTAGTATACTTAACACTCCAAAGCTGAATACAACCACTAATTGGATTGAATGAAGCTACACAGAGTGACACAAGTAAAAGATCTAAGGAGGCTGATCAGGTGTTGGCTGGTTAACCACCAGCCAACAGCCTCCAAAATAAACAAGGACAAACATCGCCACTATGATATCTGCCTGTAGGGGGTAGCACCCCTTACACTCTCCCCCTCTAGATTGAACCCCCAGTTCAATCTACAAAGAAATAATAAATCAAAGAACAGTTCTAAAGTTAGAACTGTCTTTAGGGTTGGACTTTCGACCATAGAGAGTACTATTCTCTTTGGTCATTAACAACAGTCCCTCGTTACTTAACGATGGCCCTGTAGGCACTGCGCCTTACAAGCTCCTGGATGACATCCCGGATCACAGCAAACTCAGCTTGCACTTTCACTTTCCGAAGGTGTTCAGCAGTCTTCTCGGGCGTGCGATCAACCAGTTCATGCACCCGATTGTATGGCAGATCCTCATGATTAGGATCCAGCCGTACGTCGGCATTGACAAAGTCATTTACGTTGGCGATATCGTCCCACGTATCGAATTCGTAGTAGTGCAATAATGCGTCTGCTACCTTATTCAAATGACCTTTGATATATTGTATATCAAAGTCGAATCTCAATAGATATTCCATCCATCAAGTCTGTCGTCCTGACAGTCTGCGCTGTCAACTATATCGATGTAAAAAATAGCTACCTGAAGTAGCTATCTTTCTCAGATATTTTGTGGTCAATTCTGACCCCAATAATAGAGGATGGCTACCTGAAGTAGCCCTCCTTAGACAGTGTACCCTATATGGCCACTGATCCTCATGCTGGAATAATGTATTCCAAGCTTGAGTTGAGGGAGGTGGTCTAGGTGATGTACCTTGGACTAGTTTACTTCGAGTATGCGTAATGATAGCTCGAACTATAGATGATGACGAACCAGGTGGCTCGTCTTCCCAACCGACATGTCGTTGGTATGATTGGGATATATGTGGAGGCTGTTCATTCGAACAGCGCTCCTCACTGGTCTGTTCAGTCCAGCGATCAACGGTTTTATCCGTACACCAGGGGCCCTGTTGGTATGACGTGGTCCCTAGATTTCGTTGAGCAGGTTCATCCGCTTGCAGGGCACCTCTTACAGATGGTACCCTGCCCTGTCTAGGGGTAACAGGACGTGGATTACGTGCATCCCCGTCAATTGACTTGTCTCGATCCGAGGCAGGTCTATCACAATCCTTGTACAAGGATCTACTACCATCCGATGAAGAATTGGATGGTTCATCTCCCAGACCGACGTGTTGTCAGTAGGACTGGGATGCCTGAGGCCACTCATTCGAACGGCGCTCCTCGCTGGTCTGTGCAGTCCAGCGATTGACTATTGCATCAGTGCATGAGGGGCCCCGTCGATACGACGTGGTCCCTACATTTCCTGTTTCAAATGTTCGCGACGCAGACGTTGTATTCTCCCGTACAGGAGGCGGGTTTTGTGCACGTTCATAGGCTCTATGGCGTGCTCGAGCTTGCGAGCTAGTCTCGACGTCTTGACGAGGCTGACGCAAGCTCTGATTTACTGCCTCCATCATGGCTTCAGATGGGGGTAGTGCAACGTTCTCTGGATGCATAGAACGTCTACTACTGCGAGAGCATATACTGCTCTTGCACTCCGCTTGGACAACGGTCTCCCGTTTCTTGCGGATCGATTTAAGTGCCTCCTGCACTTCGTTACGAGGTAGATGGCTCAATTCTTGAGCCATTAGGTCCAAAAGCGCATTGCACTCCTCAACGGCAGAAATATTGCTGCAAGGGGCCTTCGGAATTGAAGGTCCCTCGTTGTGTTTCTTTTGCGCACGTCTGCTCTGACGTGCAGCCGATGAGAGTTCGGTCAACGAACTTTCGGACATAAACATTAATGTACCGCCGTCATTACGGCGGTTCTGGGGCGCGCCAAGTATTCCTGGCATGCTCGGGCATACTGATGTCCTCAGTATGTCATCAGGGGATGTGTGCGTGATGTCGATAGCCTCCCGCTTTCGACAAGCTTTCGATAACATACTAGTGACACTAGTATTGTCATTATGGACTGTCCGAGCTGTCGATTCGACATCTCGGGCTGAATAACTATTATTGTTGTGATATAATAGTCCTTGAGTAATGCGCTCAGGTTTTGCTGAGTGCTGGGGATAGCTAGGATGGCGACGTTCGCCTTCCTCTACAGGTGTGATATACTTCACACCACTACTATGGCTTCGGGCTGTTGTATCAACAGCCTGAACTGATTTTTGGTCATGTCTACAACATGACCACGTGTCGTGTGTGGGGTAGGGCGGTCGAGAATCACTCTCGATGCCCTCACACAGACGAAACGTTACACGCTTCGTCATTGAAGGTTTCGACGCCAACATCGAGGGATGCCTAGACGCTGGTTGGGAATGCGATACTTCGCGTTCCCTCCTGTGATGACAAGATTCCTTCTTGACATCAGGTTTTATAGTTGGGGATCCCATCGTGACTACGATGGGTTCCTGTGTGCATCTGGCCTCATGAACGGACGTTCGTGGGCTTGAGGAATGCTCACGTCGAGCATATTCACATTCTCGAACATGCTCCTGGCGACCATATCCATGGTCGGCGCCCCAATGTTCCCGGATGGGAATATCAGCACAACAGTTTGTGCACTTATAGGGGATTGGTTCTCGATGCTTTCGAGATCCATACTGAGGGTTCTCATGTAACTGAGCACCTTCTGGACGAGCATATTCTGCTCTAGAATCACTATACCCTCTGGGGAGGGTACTAGCTGCCTGCTTAGAATGTCTCTGAGCATCAGACTGACCAGGTGATGACCTGGCAGTAGCAGTAAAGTTCTCAGACTTCTGAGTACTCTTCAGAGGACTAGATCCTCTTCTATTAGAAGGGTATTCTCTATGGAGACTGCCCTTTGGGTACTGAGGAAATTCCTCAGTACTATACTGCTCCATTGATGATGTGGCAGTCCTACCAGAGTGTCCAGACTTCTGGGCACCCTTATAGAGTCTATAATCTACTCTACTAGGAGGGGATTCTCTATTGAGAATGCCCTCTAAATGCTGAGGATATCCCTCAGCATTATACTGCCTCATTGATGATGTGGCAGTCAGAACAGTCCCTAGGACAGGTGCTGTTCTATGTAAGGAAGCTAGGGTTGCTCCAGGGGGGTTATCTGGTGCATCTTCACCAGACCAATGGGGTAGCATGGTGCCAGTTCTGCCACCATGCTTGGAGGGAGAGGTAGAGTAGGTAAAAGGTGGCATTTTTCAATACCAATTGAAAGAGTATTCAAAAAAATGTAAAGGTTGGTATGGGGGGGTTGGTAGACCTAGTATACTTAACACTCCAAAGCTGAATACAACCACTAATTGGATTGAATGAAGCTACACAGAGTGACACAAGTAAAAGATCTAAGGAGGCTGATCAGGTGTTGGCTGGTTAACCACCAGCCAACAGCCTCCAAAATAAACAAGGACAAACATCGCCACTATGATATCTGCCTGTAGGGGGTAGCACCCCTTACATTGGTAGTCTCAAGAGTAGTTGCAGCCATCTGCTTTTCATCCTGGGTGTGACGGTGTGATATTGGGTATGGTCACCTGACATGCCCAAAGGCCATGGACAACAGTAGCATACGATTAGTAATCATTGTTTGTATTCCATCTTCAGACTTAGAATATGATATGCACACTTTACTCCTGAACCTACACCCTCCGTTTGAAGGTTCTGGGAGCCGTGCCACACCATGGTACGTCGCGTACACCGCCGCCCCTGCGTAGGGTCACAACGCCCCTCCTCTAGGGCTACAAAAGCCCAGTGTTGGGTCACAACACCCCTAAGCCTAGGGTTACAAGGCCTTCCTCACGAAGACTGGTGCTCACTCATGTGATAGCTGCCGTCCTAGTGCCTTGGTTACTACTTTGTGGCAGGGTGCTCGTTCATACGAGCTGCTGGCCTTCCTCCTCTACCTCCAAAGGCAGGGCTCTACTCCCAGAGTGGATGCCGGCCTCTCCTTCATCTCTCAAGGCAAGGCATAGCTTCCCACAAGCATTGCCGGCCTCGAACCCTATCCAGCTTCTACTAGCGAGAAGTCCAACGAACGCCCGATGTCTCAGCACTGGCATCACAATGGTGGGGGCACCACGGACTTCATCCAAGCTCGTCGAAGTCCTGGATCCCTTTCTCGCAGCCAGAGGCAGTCCTCGACCTTCATTCTCGAAGCTGTTTGCACTGCCATCCTCAATTGAGTCTATCTCAGTCAGCTAGGCTACTTCCGAAAACCCTTCGACATTCAGTCTGCACCCCCGAACTGCTCGAGCATGGCTTTCAACTATACTACCTCATTGAGAGCCCTCGAACCACTGGCGACACCATCACAATGACCGAAAACCCCATGCTAGGGTTTCAACCTCTTCAACATCAAACTTCCTCGAGGACTGGCTCTCTCTCAAGACGCCGTCCCTTTCTAGCTTGCTATAGGGCTCTCATGTGATGCCGACCTCTCATGAGGTAAGGCCATTAGAGATGCCGATAGCCACTGGCATGGATGGGAGCATCGATCCAAGGCAGAAAATAAAAGATCCCATTCACGACATGATCACGATATCACCTCATACACCACAGCAAAAACGCACCAAAATTTTTTCCTGTGTGTTCACGTTCGCAATCTTAGGGAGGCATTTTCAGTCATATTTGGGTACTTATCTCCCACACATCTGAACCACTTCAGTTGCACGCGAGAGAAGTGGGGGGCTGTGGGGGGGAGGTATAGGTATAGAGGACCGTATACCTTCCCCTCAACCTGACATGGCACAGTGGCCCTACTGGAGCCACTGAAGGATATCCAGGGAAGGTAGAGGGTACGGAGGACCCGTGATCGCCCTCTTGCTATCCTTATTGCAATGGCAGGTACTGGTGGTGAGGCTAGGACAGGAGAGGCCTCCTCCAACTAGAAGCCAATGGTTGTACACATCTTCGCCACCACCTCGCGATAGTGCACTTCAAGGGTTCAGCAACTGCGGAATGGAAACTTGGGAAAATTTTTTTTCCTTCCTTTTGATTGGGGGGCCCATTGTTCACCAGGTTTGTAGGTATCTGGGGGGCCATTATATGCCTACTTTGCTTTATGCTACATGCCCTCTGGACATGGGAGGGCACTGTGACAGTGTGATATTGGGTATGGTCACCTGACATGCCCAAAGGCCATGGACAACAGTAGCATACAATTAGTCATCATTGTTTGTATTCCATCTTCAGACTTAGAATACAGAATGCACACTTTACTCCTGAACCTACACCCCGTTTGAAGGTTCTGGGAGCCGTGCCACACCACAGTATATCGCGTACACCACTGCCCTGGCATCGGGTTACAACACCCCTAGGCCTAGGGTTACAAGGCCTTCCTCATGAAGACTGGCACTCGCTCATGCGATAGCTGCTGTCCTAGTGCTTCGGTTACTGCTTCGTGGCAGGGCTCTTGTTCATACGAGCTGCTGGCCTTCCTCCTCTACCTCCTTAGGCAGGGCTCTACTCCTAGAGTGGATGCCAGCCTCTCCTTCTCTCTTGAGGCAAGGCATAGCTTCCTACAAGCATTGCCAGCCTCAAACCCTATCCAGCTTCTACCAGCGAGAAGTCTCCTGAACCTACACCCCGTTTGAAGGTTCTGGGAGCCGTGCCACACCACAGTATATCGCGTACACCGCCGCCCCTGCGTAGGGTCACAACGCCCCTCCTCTAGGGCTACAAGAGCCCAGTGTTGGGTCACAACACCCCTAAGCCTAGGGTTACAAGGCCTTCCTCACGAAGACTGGTGCTCACTCATGTGATAGCTGCCGTCCTAGTGCCTTGGTTACTACTTTGTGGCAGGGTGCTCGTTCATACGAGCTGCTGGCCTTCCTCCTCTACCTCCAAAGGCAGGGCTCTACTCCCAGAGTGGATGCCGGCCTCTCCTTCATCTCTCGAGGCAAGGCATAGCTTCCCACAAGCATTGCCAGCCTCGAACCCTATCCAGCTTCTACCAGTGAGAAGTCCGACGAACGCCCAATGTCTCAGCACCGGCATCACACTGGGGACAAAATATTAATAGGGAGAACAATGCAAAGTTAAGAAAAGTAAGCCTTGGCTGATTTCAAAATTGAAGCCAATACCTCTAGAAGCTCAGAATAGCATGTCTATCATTTTCTAATGTATCTGAAGGTGTTGAAACAGCCAGCACCTCCTGGACAAAGATGTGAAAGAAAGAATGGTCTTGCATGACATTGCCTTCCTTCATGCTGACCAGAATTAAATGCCTGATATATTACCCAGGCATGACCCTGATTTTTACCTGCATGCCTATAGTTTTCCAAAGTGGAGACAGATTTGGCTACATGATTCTATGTGACAAAAGTTTTGCAACTCCCTGTTTTTTGGACTGGGCCACCTGACTTCCCTCCAACAGATTTTCTCTACATTCTCTTCAAAAACTGACATTGTAGTTGTCTGGTTTAGAGATTATAGTGTCTGTTCCAAAAGTCTGATTAAAAAAAGGTGAAGCCAATTGTTTTCTATTCATGATTTGCTTAAAATTTTACAACTCCTAGTTAGTATTAGTATGATGGATATAACTTATTAGTGCATATATTATACTATACAGTGATGATCATTTGTAGTGCACACCCATCACATGACACAATAAAGCCCATTGCATCTTTGTGATATTGGACAGTTTGAAGGGATAATGATATGATGTGTTACATTTATGCAGATATTTAATGATTTGAGGTGTTTCAATTAATAAAGTGCTGACTTAAAACTAATGGTGAGTGATTTCACCAGAGGGCAGTGTGCAATACTATAAAGAAACACTATCTCATTCCATTATCACATTCCTTTTTCTCTACACTCTTTACATATACTTACTTCTAGACACAGCATCTCCAGATGAACTCCACCTCTGATGTCCATCTCCATCACCAACTCTGGGTCCTGCCTTGTCAGACTCCAGATTTCAGCCTTTGGAATGCCATGTGCATTGGCTCATCATTTTGCCCCTGCACTACAGTATAAGGGGCCTATAACTATACAGTTTATCAGCCACCAGATTGTATATACAGGACACATCTGGCAGAGGGGTCCTTAGATTTGTTCTCTTTGAATTTCTCTTTTGCCAGGTGTGCCATTCCCAGTATCTACAATAGCTTGTCTAATAAACTTTGGATTTCCCCTTTGCCAGTCTTGTATAAGCCTACAAGCCTTTAAGGGTCACTTTTACAAGTACATCTGAACATAAGACTAAAGAGAGATTCTACATAAAACCATAGGCTCAAAAGGGCTTAGAAACCCATCTACCAACTACTGACACTCATTTCTAACATGGTCTACACTTCCCCAATAAAAGTTGCTCATGTTATAGAGCTCAAACTCCAGGGACAAACTGATACTGAGATTGCTGCTAGATTTGGTGTTCATCACACCAATATCCCCCATATCTTCACCTGTTACCTTGAATCTGGTGATCCCTACTATATCAAACCCAAGCCTGGTCATCCCCTAAAGCTCTCTGAACATGATGTACACCATGCTGCTATTTTATTGGCTCAATATAAGGTCTCTAATGCTACTGAGATCACAAAAAAGGTCTTCTCTCATGTGTCTTACTATACCATATTCAGGGCCCTCCACTACTATAGACTTGTTGTATGTATTTGTCAGACCAAACCCTACATTTCCCCAGCCAACCTGATCAAGAAAAAGTAGGCAGAGAAGCACATTGATTGGAAGATAGAGTGGTGGGGCCAGGTGATTTTTTCTGATAAGTTGAAATTCCAGCTGTTCAAGTTGGACAGCTCTCAGTAGGCTTGGTTTAGGCTTAGACAGGCTCTAGACCCTCACTTTACCAAGAAGATGATCAAACATGGTAGTGGAAGCCTCATGGTATGGGGGTGCATCACCTCTCAGGGAATGGGCTAGCTCCATTGAATCAATGGCATCATGAAGAGCCCTGATTATTTCGAAATTCTCTAGAAGGACCTTCTAGGCACCACCAAGGACTATGAACTCAAGAAAACAGACATGAATAAGTGTTGGATTTCAGGCCTAGATAGCAAGCATAGGGGCAGTTAAGCCAAAAAAGGGGGAGACAATCTCATGAGGAGATGGGTCCACCTGCTATGTATTTATACCTAGTGATCTATTACTAAGGTAATAAAATTATAAGTAAATTTTACTGAATAGAAAATCTCTCTTCAATAAGTAAGCATGCCATCATGCTAGATCACCTGATCATGGGTGAGGTTTCAACAATAAGTTCATTTTCCAGCAAGATAATAATCCAAAGCATACATCAAAGGTGGTGCAGAAATGGTTTCAGAAGAAGAAGGTCAAAGTACTTTTCTGGCCACCCTCCTTACTGGATATAAATATTATTGAACATGTTTGGAAGCAACTGGACTGCCTCATCTGTAAGGGCAACCCTTAAAGGCTTGTAGGCTCATACAAGACTAGCAAAGGGGAAATCCAAAGTATATTAGACAAGCTATGGTAGATACTGGGAATGACATGCCTGGCAAAGGGGAAATCCAAAGAGAACAAATCTAAGGATCCCTTTGCCAGATGTGTCCTGTATATATGATCCAGTGGCTAATAAACTGTATAGTTATAGACCCCCTATACTATGGTGCAGAGGTAAAATGATGAGCTGACACACATGGCATTCCGAGGGCCAAAGTCTGGAGTCTAACAAGGCAGGACTCAAAGTTGGTGACAAAGATGGCTGTCAGAGGTGGAGTTTGTCTGGAGATGTTGTACCTAGAAGTAGATATATGTAACAAGTGTAGAGAAAAAGGAATGTGATAATGAAATGAGATAGTGTCCCCTTACATCATCTGCACTCATGACCCTCTCCCTCACAACAAGGATGAGATGTAGGCTGCCCTTCGGGAGAAATAGAAGAACTTCCCCAAGGAGGCTTTAAACAAGCTTTAGGAGAGTATGCTGCATCATAACACTGCTCTCAAGGCTGCTGGGAATAGCCACATCAAGTACTGACTGCCAGTAAGTTTATTGTGGGCTAGATCTTCAATGGCATGCTAATCTTTCAGAGGTATAGCCTGGTTTTGGCCCCAACCAGAAGTATTGCACTGTACTCTATTCAGCTTCTGCCCTCAGACTCTATATACACTCATTTAATTGAACTTATATATTTGGAGTAGATACTACATCATGTTAGCTACCCATGGCTACCCAATATACCCTCATTTTGCATGTTTCTATTTTTTTCAAGAGGGATCTTAATTATTTGTACATGTTGTGCAATGTCTTTGATTATCACTATATATACTCATCTGTTTTTTATCTGCCAGCCTCAGTTGTTCTCTTCATTTGTAACAGCTTGCACAGGCTATATATACTAACAACAATAATAATAACAAGTAGTTGGACTTCATGTGCTCATAGTAGGGCTACACACCATGACTGTACTGTACAGCATGGATGGGTCCATAGTACAGGTACTATACTCATCACTGTTAAGCCTTTAGTTACCCATCTAATGTACAGTCATCACAGCCATTCAACAGTTTTGGATGGGTATCTTCTACAAACCTTATTTTTCCATATGATCCTAGGTGTCAACCTCCACACAATTTATGCCAAGAAGGCCATTGATTATGCCCAAAAACACATGTTTGTTGTGCTCTGGGCCATTCAAATATATATTCTGCACAAAAAATTGTTTCTTGTGATTTTATTGTGACTGTACACTGCAATGTTTGCCACCAAATGTGTGAAGTAGCATGAGGAGGCAACCCTAACCATGATAATTGCATTTCACATATACTGATGTACATCCCTGAATACTGATATTATTTCTGTATCCTGTCATATACTAATTTCTAGGCTGTCTAATCCTGTCTACTGTAGTAACTGTACAATGGCCATCTCCATACCTGTCCTGTACCCATTGGGTATCTCTTGAACAGCCTGGATAGACAGTGGACAGTCAAGCCATGCCCATCATATGGCTGTTGTTTAGGTGGCTGTACCTGTCAAATGGTATGGTGTACAGCCCTAGCTTATAGGTTAGATGATGATGATAATGATGATGATGAAGTCAAATTTAACTGCCAGCAAGCTACACTACAGAGCTAAGTATCCAGAATAGTAAAGTAGATAATTGGCTATCATAAGTATACAATTGAGATTAAAATTCTCTTCCTGTAAGGCAAGTCATTCATGGTGGTGTAGCAGGGTGCTCATAGGTTAGATATATTACTCTGTATTAGAATGACACAATGCCCCAGAATTTGCAAATTAGAACTCCCTGGCTCATAGATTTATTCAAAATAGTTGGTTATGAACCTAAAAATTAGGTTGAAGTAGTGCCAACCTATACTCATCCTGTAGTAGGTTCAATGATGCTTTTGAACCTGGCATGTAGTGACATTCAACCTTTTCTGCCTTCACAGTGTACCTTTATCTTCTTCAAGCTCTACTGCAGAGGTGGTATATTAAGGAATATATACATGATCATGACAGTAGTGTCACATTATGTATATTTGTATCATAAGCAAGATCCAAAAGAGGGTGAGGTTACATCCACATAAGAGGAAGTCAGAGTAAAAAGAGGTGTACAGGGAGGGAAAAAGTCAAGCGGTTCACAGAATCTATTGGACAATGTATGCTACAATTCTAAGTGGGAGCGGGCTGGTACGAATTGTTATGGTACCGAAATTGTGTCGGATGCTGTGGCGCAGCATTGTGCGCGACAATAGTTGGAGAGGAATGGGGATGTGACTGCTGCCAATGCATCGAGCCCTGCGACGGAAGAGCCCCGGAAAGCCCGTGATGAACAGCATCACCACGCTTTGCATTTACATCCCTTCCGCTGACATTGCCTTCCTCAACGGTGGATCGCTGAGATGAGGTGTTGTTCCATCTCGCCTGCGAACTTTGCTGGATAAGAACGATATCAGCGGTGAGAAGGTATAAAGGGAGCATGACTTAACCGACCTGATAAGACTGACTGGAGCCGTTCATCACTGGATATTGAGGATAGTGGTTATGGGTCGCAGGGTGACCATATGGCTGCGTATGGCTGGAAGGTCCGTACAATGGCTCTGTGGTTGACGAGAAGCCCCGCTGCTGAGGCTGATAATGGCTAAACGAGATTGTAGCCGCATAGGGTTGGTGTTGGTGGGCTTGTACAGGATGTGCCGGTTGGTGTTGCTGTGGCACGGCTCTGGAGGAAGCGGCAGATCGAGCGCTAGACACCTGTGGTTCGCGGGTGTAAAGCATGCTCCCGTTCACAGCCGTAACAGATGGGGCGTAGGTTGAGTCCATGTATTGATTGGCGTGCGCCAGATTCGCAATTGAATTCGTCATGTATGGGTTCTTTGTGTGCGCATGTCCCATCCCCACTGTCGATGTCTGAACTTGTGGAGGAGGTGGGCGAGCAACTGCTGCCTTTTTGGCCCAACACTGCGAACAGAAAAATTCAACACGGTCCCAATTACGCCGCCTCCGTCCTGCTTGGTGGTCTGCGAGATCGTGGCATGCTATATGTTGCCATTTCGAACATAGTCCGCAAGACATCATTGGTGTTCCATCATCCTGGAAACAGCACTGGTAAATTATATGTCAATCCGAAGGTATGATATGTAATCACCAAATTGATTCCGTGGCGATGGCAAATCTCGCAGTCGAGTTCCCAGTCCTCCCCAACAGGCGTTCTGGAACCGCTACCTCCCGTCTTGAAGGCTGTTTTGCTATTCCCGTTATGCGAACTTGAAGTCGCAGCATCCTTTCGTGGTTGCTTGACAGCAGGTTTCTTGATCGTCGGGTTAGCGATGGGACCGTTTCCCACCACATCGATCTGCATATCAGCACTGATAAGGCGATTAAACATGTGTTCAGTACAGGCCGACAACACATACCTCTCGGCAGTAACGACATCGACATTGGCCGTCGCCGCCAGTTCCTTCTCCTCCCTCTCCTCCCTCTCCCTTCTCCTCAACTCTCGTGCCATCTCCCGTCTCTCCCGCTCGGCCTCCTCCTTCTTTGCCCGCGCCTCCTGCCGCCTGGCACGACTGTTCCGCTCCTCTTCCTCCCGACGCTTACGTTCAGCCGCTTCCGCCTCCTCTTTTTCGGACTGTCGAAGCAGGAGCCGGGAAGAGCGCTTTCGCTGCGTCATTGCCAAGGAGAGTTTCTCTTTACGTTCAATCTCCTAGAGGGGAAATTAGCCGGGGACGCAAGGTAACAAAGTGAAAGATGGGTCTCACTCTAAGCTCCTCGGTAACTACAGGTACGATGTTGTTGACCAGAACCTTGTACAATGCCTTTTCGGTGTAATGTGTCGCTTTTTCGAAACGTTCTGCAATGTGCTCCCATTCACTGAGCGTTACGCATATCTGCAGGCAACGTCGAAGCAGTTTGCGAAGTACAGAAAACGTGATCGTCAGTAAATGCGTCATTTAAGGCATACAAAAGAACGTACCGTCTCCCATTCAACAAACCCTTCGGGCAAAGCGAGAGGCCCTCCTAACCCTCTATCATCCAGAGGTGCGGCACGAGCCCCAACAGCAGGCCTCGTCCCGTCTTCTTTCACTGGCCGCTCCCCCCGTTCCGGGTCTTGTTCCTGATCCTCCTCATCTCCATCTTCACCCGCTCCCTTATTCCCACTCTCCTCCGATAATTCTGTCAATTCACTAATCTCACTCCCATCGCTCTCCAACCCCGTCTTCTTATCTTCCCCCTTCGCAACACCTTTCTTTCCATTTACCTTCGAGCTACTTCCTTCCGCATCATTCAACCACTCATCTGGCACAGCCTGCCATTCGTCTTCATCCTCCTGCCCCCTCAGCCGCGCACTCACCCTCGTGCCTCTCGGCTTTGGGGGCGGTTTCTTCGACGGACTAGCCCCCGTTCCCCGAGTCGGTGTTCTGAGCCTCGAGCCCGACCGAGCGAGGGCCGCTGCTTGCCTATTCAGCTCCGCCAGCTCCTTCGCCTGTTCATCCAACTTCACTTTCGCCTGCAACTTCGCCGCCCTGGACCGTCCCGTGCCAGCGCCCACAGGTTCACCTACCTGCAGACGCAGCCGTTTAGCAGCTGGGGCCGCTGGGGGTGCACGGCCCTTCCCGTTAAGCGCGGCTTTCACAGTGGCTGTCCCACCACGTTTGCGCTTCAGAGATGCAGTGTTGATGGCTGCTTTGGGACGGGGTGGTCTAGGGATAGGGCGCTGGAGCCATAAGCGGTCGGCTGGGTCAATCGAGATAAGCTGTGAATAGAGAAGAACAGCTGAGGAATGCGTACCACCAATTAGCCAGTATGCGTTCTTTTTGCTGTCATACCCAATGGGTTCTATCCGCTGAAATACAAATTGTGGGTCATGATCCCTGTCACCGCTGGAACAACGCACCCAGGAAGCATTCTCGTCATCGCTACGCATGAGCGTTCTAAGCCTCATCGGATTCTGAAACTGCCATTCCGTGAGGAGGTGCATCGAATCGAGCTTAGCGAGCATTGGAAGGTCAAGCCAATTCTTCGATTCCTCCTGCTCTGCTGTCCCGTCGTTGGCAGAATATTGTTTGACTTGAATGAAATCTGGCTCAGAGGTTTGGACAGAGAGACTCTGAATGCTCGCTCCGAGGCTAAACCCACGTTCCAAAGTGCTCGCTCGAGTCGATTCTGGCACCTTGCTATCGGCATCGTCATCTGGCTCCACGCTGGGGCCTGCCTTATTCTCCGACTCCTCTTCGACCGGCTGACCATCGGAAGCTTCTGGAGGAGAATTGGATTGTTCCTCGGCAGCTGGACTGGACGGGTCCTCTGGTTCGTCGACGCGTGGCTCAGGTCCTATGGGATTGGCAGCAGGGTCCCGCTTGCGATACTGCTTGCGTAGGGTAGTTTGCCAGTTATCCAATCTGTTAAACGCGTCAAATGGTCCCATGGGCTAGGATAAGACTTGCACTCACGAGACCTTGCGGTCGTAGGAGACAGTGTAAAGCAGCCTCTGCATGATACGAGGCAGGACGATGTTAGATCCATGTATTAGGTCTTCCTCGATTGCCTTGGCGATTTTAAGCTATTTTAACAATTGCGTATAACGAAGGAAGGTACATACGTTGATCGAGACATCATTCATGGCAAAGAGGTGGTTGAAAGTAAAGAAGAACTGGGAGAACACGGCCCATTTCCAATGTGTACGAAGTTGCGTAAGCTGGTCTGCCAAAGTAACTTGTCGCAAAATGGGTTCGGGTGGCGGCGACTCCTCTTGAGGCTGGGCGAGAGCAGAGATTCGGCGAGGCATCACGAGCAGACAACGTCAGCGGCGCCACACGTGTCCCCGTTGTACGCAGCGGCGGAGGACAAATATGTAGTGTTATGTCTGATGTGAGAAGCGGCGAGGGTGTTGTATTTGAGACGAGCTGGACGTTCGAGACAGCGAGCTTGAGTTTCGGGATCAAGGTGCCACCAATTCTCAAACTAGATTAGGTAATCGAGTCCTGGAAAAATTGCTGCTCATGCTCTCTTCGTCTCCTCGTCCATAGACCTCATACCTCAGCAGAATACTCAGCAAAATACGCCCACAACACCACATCTCCATGCGCCTGATGATCTGAGCAGCGATCGCGATCGCATCGCAAGGTGCTCAACTGCAGACCACACTCTAAACTCTCCATATCGTGAAGTGGTACTTGTACAACAGGACTCGAATTGTACCCAATTCCTTGCCCCATAGTGATTAATCTGTAGGGGGTTCCCATAAGCGAGCAACCTTCACCCTGGTCCCGCTGATCGACAACGAGGTATGGCGACATGGAACGTCGTACACCGAAACATTGTGTTACTAGGCCTCAAGGGTCTTGGACGCTGCATCTGCCAACGCCACCTCGAGTGGGTCATGAACACAGTGCTCACAGAGAAAAATACTAACGCGACCGACTTCTAACCCTATAGGCGTCCATCGTCCATGATCGTTGCTTCCCATACTCACAACTGGTCTAGTAGAGCTGTATCATGGACTCCATGCCGGCTCAGGACTTCTTTTTGGGTCCCAGCTCTTAAATTGACGCTCCAGAGCAATTATGTTCTTGGATAATGTCTCGGTTGATCCATTCGTTTGTATGCCCATTGCCCGACTGGACGACAAATTCTGCGGCTCCAATCCAAATGGGATTGGCTGCGAGCACGCCCTCCCACGACCTACCGCGCACCGAGGACTTATCAGAATGACAACCGCGAAGTGCGCGTCCTTCCCACATCATGTTCCTACGTTTAAACCTTCGCCCCGGCGTCTATTACCCTCTTGACGAGTTTTCCTTACACATTACCCGTACCCTTACTATACCGACCGTTTTCCGACCCCGTCGCGTCAATGTTACCCTGCAACGAAGGTCAGTTATACTTTCGTTTGCCTTTCATATATTACATATGTAGCTCACTCCTGCCCCTGCAACGAAGTTCCTGTTGGCCTGTCTGTTGTCTGATCGCTGAGTGTAAGCGCGTCGTACCCAGCGACCTTCCACTGACTCGCCATATTTTTACTGTGCCCACTAGGGACCCAAGTTCGTCACCCTGTACCAGCCATGACCGTCGATCAGCATCGCTCTTTCCACAGCTAGAACGCGCCGTATACACTTCCCGTCAGTCAACTTTATACGCGGCTCCGCTTCGTATCTCACATTTCCCCAGAACGATGCCCCGGAATGGAAGCGGTCAGAATACCAGTCCTTGGCAGACCTCACCTGGCTTACCGTACATCTCGCTAGGCTGGACGCCATGCACGAAGGAATTGATACATATCTTGGTCACAAATTGTCATATACGCCGGTCGAAAATAACGTCAAACGGATTCTAGAAATCGCATGAGTAGCTCCATCAAATTCCTACGAAAACCACTCACGCAACGGATAGATATGGTTCTGGTGCCTGGTATGTAAATCTGCGGGGTGTGTGCGTATCCTCAGCGTCCATCTCAACAAAGCAACCCAGGCGGCTCAGTCTTACCCAGACGCTACAGCGACTGCCATCGACATATCCCGCACACCTCTGCGTCCATCGCCGAAGAACATTGAATTTTAAAAGCTCAACGTAACCAACACGTTGTCTTTTGGACCCGCGAGTTTCGATATTATTCATGCCCGATTCGTTTTTATACATGTCAGTAACCTCAGGACGCCGGTTTTTGTCGTCCACTGCAGGTCTGGCGCAGATGCGATCGTGGGGTGGACGAACTAGACCTAACATTACTCAGCAACATGGAAATACTGCAATGTAGGATAATGATCTACACACCAAAAGTGAGTTAAAAGTAGCGGGCTTTGCGGCGAGACGGCGCCTTGGGGTGTTATACTGCTACAACCTATGTCGCGTACATTTATAAATAGAGAGGTTAGGGCATCACGAGATATGATGGGTCTCTGTGGTGTCCCTTCTTTCTGGACCAGGTCATATGTACTCGAGTAGGTCTTGGTGTAGATGCTCCTCGGGGGATCATCGAATTCCCTATAGAATCCCTGCTGTACCTCCGGTGTTAGCCCAGCAGCGACAAGCTTAGGGTCCGGAGCCTCATATGCTCTGTGAAAGGATGCCCCCATCACCCGACCGATCCTGCTGATGTTAGGATATGTAGGTGCCCTGTGACCAACGGGCGACGTGTGGGGGGTCCGAGTTGTCTTCGCTGTTTCCGTCAAAGGGGCATTTTACTACAACGACATTGACTTCCCTTTCACCAGAGCGTAGTGATTGTGACGATTAGTGCGTAGAATTCAAAGGGCGCATGAAAACTGGTTTGTATGCTTCAGATTCGTTTCCAGATTGGAACCAGCAATGGAAACAACGTTACGGCGCTTCGAGTATGCGCAATAGGTGTCTGATGCCTGACCCGGCATTGTGATGGTGGTGGTCGAACAAGTGGTCGATGACCTCAATGAGAAACTTTCCACCAATTTCAGTCATGGCAAGTAGGATGGAGGTGACTGGATGTCGTGGCGTATAGCTAGTAGGCACACAGACACATCAGCCTCTCGAGCCTCAGAAGTTGGGCGGCCACTTTCTAAGCTCTAGAACCATCAAAAATCGAACTAGCAGACATCATTTGGCCTTTTGAGACAGGATTGAATATCTACGCGGACCTAGGACGGAAAAGGAAGCGGAATGTCTCACCCCCCGATTCACCCACGATAACATGACTGACCCCCCGATTCCATATAAGTAGTGTGAAATGGAGCAAAGTAGCGGGTATAACCGAAACGGTCCTATTCCAGTATACGTACGGCTATAACAACTGGTGAATTGGTATGTCATGGCATGGCATATTCAAGGGTTTGTGCTCCTGGTGGGTCGAACCGTATTCTTGTTGGTCTCTCCAATCGATAACATTAGATTTGCATTTGGTAAGGAGTACAACGAAGTACACTACCTAAGCAAACCACAAAAGGTAAACGGGGGCCACCAGTGGTTGGATCTGATATAGAACTGAAGTGGGCATTCCAACATGCTGACCCATCATCATGCGTCTTCACTCCTCCCACCAAATAAATCAACTTCTATCCTACGATGGTTCGAAACTTTGGCATTCATCAAGATCTTCTTCATTCAGTCTCCAAACAACATTCAGAGACATATCACTGTGATGACTGATGGTTCACCATGTAGAGTGATATTGCTAGTCAGTCCCTTTACTGGTCCTTTCGCTTGGCCAGCCGACAGGAGCATCATACCACCGATGAATGTGCGAATCCTAACGCGGAAACTCGATTGCACAGCGTAGGCAAGACCATCGCACTCCACGCGATAAGATCGTCATACTCTCAGACGTTTTGATATGCAACCAAGGATCTGATGTAATGTCCGATAGATTTCATCAGGCCGCCCATCCAAACTTTACCAGAGGCATGCCATCTGGTTCCTTCGTTCTGTAACTTCTATAGGACACGCTGCCAGCCCTTTCAGATTCCTACGGGCTTTCCGGTTCCAATTCGCTATAAACCTGGGCTGCTTTTCATCGTACCCCTTTCAAATTTATACCCCCCTCCCCCAATCATGAGCGACGTCAACCAGCCACGTTCCTTTCATGAAGAACCAGCACCATATACCCTTCCACTCCCAGTCAGTTAAGTTTGGTGCCTTTTCCACTTCACAGCTTACAATTCGTCAGAACGACGTTCTGGAATGGAAAAGGTGAGAGCTTAACGCACGGTCGCAACCACTTGTATCGCTATAGATCACCATACCCTTGGCTAGACTTGACGATATGCACGAGGCGATGGATGTCTACTTTGGCCGCAAACTATCATATGCACCCATAGAAACTGATGCCAAGCAGATCCTTGAAATTGGGTGAGGAATATTTCTAATACGTTTTGCTACACCAGCTAATCTTCGAGGTAGATGTGGTTCCGGTGCTTGGTAGGAGACAAATACATACTATTATGATCGTATACTCAGCCGTTGTATAGGGCGATTCAAGCTGCTCAAACTTATCCCAACGCTACAGTGACAGCGATTGACTTATCGCCACTCCCCAGTCGTCCAATCCCGGAAAATCTCAAGTTTCAGAAGCTCGACATAACGGATACACTGCCATTCGAGCCCGCAAGCTTTGACATAGTCCATGCCCGATATCTCTTCCTACATGTCAGCCCATAACTTTACGCCAACCTCGATGCTGACCCACTCCTCTCTAGCTGTCCGAGTGGGAAGCCGTTCTCCGGCGCGTTATTGCTCTCTTAAAGCCGGGAGGTTGGCTTCTCCTTGAGGACATTGATCACATGCTATTTCAGGAAAACGGCGAAGTCAATGTCGGACCCAACATCCAGGAATTCTACAGGATTTATTATCGGTACGCGTCAGCCAGGAAGGTCGACTATATTGTGGGTTCTAGGATGGAAGAAGTTCTGAACAATGTGGATCAATTTTCGTAAGCCATCTAGGCCATCCATAGTACCCGTGTAAGAGCACTAAGTCTCCGTCACAGGGAAGTCAATGCTGTCAAGATAAAATGTCCATTTAATGGAAACAGCGAAGGTAAACTAGCACATCCACAAACTCCAACACCTTCTACCCGGCTCCGAATCAATGCCTAACGACGCTTTCACAGATCCTAGCGTCCGTGACCTCGGTCTCGCAATGGGAGAGTTTTTCCGCAGGGGTTATAGAGCTGTATCGCCGAAGTTCGTCGCCAGCGGTTTGACACGGGAGGTACATGAAGGATTATTCAAAGAACTCGATGATCCTGCAAGGAGCATCTATAATAACCTCTTCGTGCTCTGGTCGAGGAAAATATAAAGGCGTGGTGATATGCGTTTAGTGTCAGGCTCTCCGCTTGTATCCGTGTAATACAAATTACAGTTTGCTTCGCTGTAAGCACTGGTTCATGATAAACTCAGCCATCTCCTTCACCATCGCCTCCGTACACTCATGCCCAACGCCGCTGTGCAGGCTCACTTTCTTCAATCCTTCTTGCCCTACCTCCAGCTTTTCCACGAATCCCTTGCTTGCCTCCCATGGAACTAGCCGGTCCGCCTCACCAGACAAAACAAGGACCCGTTTACCGAGGAAAGGATTCTCACCAGCTCGAATTAAGAAAGGTGGGTCCAGTCTCTGAACGGTATCTTTGAAGCTCTTGGGGAAGTACGGCCCCTCTAGAGGGACCTCCACTTGCTCGGCGCGACGTGCAATCAACTTGATGTAGTCTGGGCATCCTATGATTGGAATACCGGTCCTGACCCGTTTGTCTACCACTAGATGATTAGATTCTTAAACGCAGGAAGAGCAACTAATATGCATGCCATTTGCTAGCGTAATCCATGTAGCGTGTCCCCCGAGGCTTATTCCAGCGACACCCCACTCCGCAATGGGGTGCGGGTCATTGTTGGGATATAAGAAGGACGGGAGAAAATCGATGAGCATGGTCACGTCTCTGGCCGTCCCAGCTGAACACGCAACCTACCAGTCAGCAGTGGGGGGCAATGGGCAGACGAGATACGCACTCTGTATTGAGTACATGTCGACCCTAAAGGACGTCATCTGTATTAGTTTCCAGAAAAAACAACTTCAGTAGCGTTTTCAGGATACTTGCGCATGGCGTTCATTGTGCCCCTTGTTCTGATCCTTGGCCCAGGCGTCGTTAGCCTTAGGATCTACCAGACGTTTTCCGTGGTTTCTCTGATCCTTCATTATGCAGATTCATGTCAACGCAATTAGACATTGACATGACTGAAGTTGGACTTACAAAGGTGACGATCAGTAGTTGACGTTCTCTGTCTTTGGTCTGCTCGACGACAGACCGCGCGATCGGATCAGTATCCTCTGCGGACCCGTGACGTCCATGGAGGAGGAAGAACACTACAACCTCCTTCCGTTCGCCGGATATAGGGATCGAAGTGGCGGAGTAAATGTTAACTTGGAGCCCGGCAATGGTCAGGGTTTCCTTACTGAGCGCTGGCATCGTCAAAGGCGCCGTGGAGCTATTGCAGGAATAAAAACGCTCGACAAACTTTCCCCGCCACATGAAATAAATACACTGGCATATGGATCAACTAAAGTAGTACAAAGGGTGCATTATGGGCTCATCGCAGCTGCCAGATGAGAACGAAGAGACGAGAAGAATATGTAACAAGAATGGCCGTGTGTCCCAAAGGTAGGGATGTTATCGGTTGGTCTTGTGTCTACACGTCTAAAAATCTAAGTGTCAAAGCGATTCCTTGCAAGACCCGAACGCGTGTGATAAATGCGATGGTGTGATGCCGATGATGAATGTACGGTGGTATGGGCATGAGGGGTTGTTAAGGAGCAGGTGACGCGGATTTGAACAAGGGTGAGGTTGCTGCAGTTGAGGATTACCAGCGGTCCCCACCTCCACCGCGTCCCCCATAGCCCTCGTAACCACCTCCACCATGGCCACCGCCACCGCCTCCCCACCGTCCTCCTCCTCCGCCACCGCCGCCACCGCCACGACCACGACCACCTCCATATCGGCCTGCGATGATAATTTAATATTAGAGGCGAGTAAGCTTGAAGTGTACGTACCACGTCCGCCACCGCCACCACCATACATGACCATCTCCTCGAGTTGCGAAGGGATGGCAGCCTTGGCCTCGCGTAGGATGCCCACAAGCTCGCGGGCACTCTTGGCGTTGTCAGTGGTGAAATAAGTATATGAAGTACCCTTGCTGCCGGCACGCTAAGTCAAAAAGCCTGTGAGCTCTGTGTGCCATCGAAAATGCTATGTTTTACATACTCCAGTACGACCAATTCGATGAATGTAGTCCTCGCAGTTGTTGGGGAAATCATAGTTCTGTACCACCAATGATCAGCTCGTGAAACAGTAATGATGAAGAATGGCAACGTACGATGACATATCCTACATCCTTTACATCTGAGGGAGGAAGCGACAGCCAACAGAAACATATGCAATGCGGAGCGAATCACACACACAAAGTTCGGAAGGAAGGCGCATGCAAAGGAGGGCGACATGAAACAGACAGACAGTCAAACAGTCAATATACAGTAATAAAATACAACAAGCGCTTCGAGGCATGCCCGAAAGGAGAAAGGAAATGACAAAACCGTCAGCTACATCACAAGGGGAAGCCCCTGCCCCGAGAGGGAGCGGGGGCACAGCGTGTCCAGGATGGAGACAGGTACGACGTCCGACGCGTGGTTGCTTGAGATCGAGAGGCGGACTAGGAACACCGACGGTCCCCGTCCACACTGACAAAGGTCCTCTCGAGATACGCGTGTTCATGGTCTGTCTCCGGATTGACGCTCCCATATTCTCGCAGTGTCACAGGCAGTTACAGCTATAGTTTGGTCTCCAAACGATGTCTCCACTTTACCGTTAGGATACCGCACAAGCTGGGGCGAAGCAGAAGCCCGTAAAGGGGCAAACTTCGCTAAAAGAAGAAAGTTGACTCGTAGCACCGGGATGCACGTCGTCGGAGCGCTTGTCGATAGTCAATGAAGATAACGTACCAAGACCACGAGACGCAACGTCTGTGGCAATCAAGATAGGCGAACGACCTGCTTTGAATTCGCTCAGGACCCAATCACGTTCACGCCTGTCGCACGAGCGTAAGTGAAAATCCACGACCAAAAACAATCACTTACTGTTCTTTGTCTCCATGGATAGCGAGTGCTGGCCAACCATCTTGACGAAGGTACTTAGTGATGTCGTCCGCTACCCTCTTGGTGGCGACGAAGATTAGTACTTTTGCATTCTCAGCGCTGATCTGGTCGAGATGCTTGATGAGCTTGGCACGCTTTTCAAAGTCGCTGCAAACTTCGACGATCTGTGTAATATTGTGGTTGGCAGTAAGGTCCATGGATCCGATGTTAACTTGAATCATGTCCGTGAGGAAATCCTGTACTCCTCCACGTAAGACCGATTAGACCACATCACCAACGGTTTGCACTTACATTAGCGAGTTTCTGAACATCTTTAGGCCATGTAGCGCTGAACATCAAGGTCTGGCGATCTGGGCGAATTTGGCTGACGATTTTCCGGATCTGAGGCTCGAAACCCATGTCCAACATGCGATCAGCCTCGTCCATGACCAAGTACGTCACTCTACGTAGATTTGTTTTTTGAGTTTCAAGCATGTCGATAAGGCGTCCAGGAGTGGCAATCACAATCTCAACGCCACGCTGTAGATCGCGGATCTGGGGCCCTTTGGGGGCACCGCCGTAGATCGCAGTATTGCGGATACGAGAATTTGCTCTGGCGGGCACTTCATATTAGGGAGAGCAGAAATAAAGAAAAACATCAAGACATACCCGAATTTTGTGCACTCTTGCTGAATCTGCACAGCGAGTTCACGAGTGGGGGCAAGGACCAAAGCTATCGGGCCATCGCCGGGGGCAAGAAGGGGTTGACTGCAAATATAGATCATATTAGTAATCAAAAGGGGTGTAAGCTGGCTGTTAAACATACGCATTGATATGGAGCATAGCAGGGAGAGCAAAGGAGATGGTTTTTCCGCTTCCTGTCTGGGCGATAGCTACGACATCGCGGCCGCTGAGCGCCATGGGCCAAGCTTGGCACTGGATAGGAGTGGGTGCTGCGAAGCCTTGTGCGCGGATAGAAGTCATCAGATATTCGGGGAAGCCACATTCATCGAATGACTGAACGGGTCTAGGCATGTTTCGTCCTTGAACCTGATTTTCGCCAGTGTTAGTAAAGCAGTGAGGAAGAGAACAACGCCTATGGACCTTGATTTCTTTGGTTCGCCTGAATTCGTCAATTTCTTGCTGGGAGCGGGCGGTGACACGTTTATCTTCTATGTAAAAATTCTTCTCAAATCTTTCGATTTTTGCGTTCGCCCAGTCGACGGCACGAAGTCCTCCACCAAGATTCGACATCCGATCCTCGCCCCATCCACCACCACCGCCATAGCCACCACCGCCGTAACCACCACCACCACCACCATGACCTCCGCTGTAACCGCCGTAACTCTAAAAATGACTTTCAGTATTGCCCACACGCCTTGGATATAGAAACGTACCATATTTTGTATGTAAAGGGTGGAGGGAAAAAGAAGGTAAACGAGGTGAGCGCAAGGGAACAAAAGACACAGCATGAAAATTTCCCCAAACAAAGCCTTAGTGTGTCACAACAATTGCAAATACAACACTGCTTAGAAACAAAATTAATAATTCTACCTATTCTTTTCTTGTTTTCCGGATGCAGTTCAATACTCCTCCAGCAACGGACAAAAATTACCAGCATGTCAGCATACGAGACCTCATGACACCCATGATGTGTGTTCTTACGAGAGCAATAATTACAATAGACCTAGGTAAATGGGGTATCAAGTAGATGAGTACTGGGTAAATGAGCGTGTTGTCCGTGTGTATAGATCGACGAAAATTGAGCGAAATCCGAGAGAAAGCAACTGTGGGCTACCTGCATCATCATCAGAACATCCGCGAAAAACCCAAAGATTGCATGCACTCACAGAGAAAAGTTACATAACGATACAGATGGAAGGCTTCTTCCTTGGTTTTCTGGCAGTCTCTACCGGGTATCGGACTCGCATCTGTTTGACGAGGTCCTCAAACACATCCGTGATGTGCCAGTTTCGCTTTGCTGATGTCTCATAGAAGGGAAGCGCCCATCGGCTTGCGAGAGTCTGGATCGTGCTTCGCTGTACCTCGCGTTCGTTCACGAGATCTAGTTTGGTGCCAACGACAACAATGGGAATTCCCTGTAGAAATGTTTACGAAGTTATTAATCGACGTATAAGGTGGGTTTAAATCGGTCATAACTTACTGTGTCTCCGCCTTTAATACGGTAGATCTGCTTTCGCAGATTATCGACCTCCTTTAAACTTGCTTCTTGGGTCAAGCTAGAGAAAACGGATGAGAGGAGGCTATACGAACGGCCTACGAACTTGCCTGAAAACGAGCACGAAACCACGGCCAGACTAACGAGCTTCGATCAATGGGAGTCATTGAAGGTCAAGGTCGAGCGCATACCTTTATATACACCTCATTCAGAGACGTGAACTGTTCTGCTCCTGCGGTATCCAATACTTCGAGCTGTTGGAGAATCAGATTAGGCGCGGCTCAGTAAACCAAGTTTACCCGAAGGATGTGGAGACGAGGCTTCATTGCTAAGGAAAAGGAACTCACTGACGACAATTCCCCGTCTACCGTGATAGTCCGCCGATATTCCTCTGTGCGATACACCGGCAAATTAGCTCAGGATCAATGGCAACGAACATGAGCGCGAGCCTTCTATTGTCGGGTCATAATTTTCCACAAAAACGTCCCTGATGAAGCGTACTGGAAAAGACCTCTACATTGAATTCATTTCTCGGAGCAATCATGAACGCACCTGTGAGCGCCGACTTCCCGACGCCTCCAGCTGCGCAGTGGGGGTCGGTTGGTCAGGGCCACTCAGCACGGAAATATGGCGACTGACCACCGAGAACAACAACATTGAACTGCCGCATAGCTAACAAATACAGAGATAGTGGTATCGCCGCCCAAGATAGAGAAGAGAGGGGAACAAGAAGAGAGAAGAGAATAAGGAGCCAAAGCGGTAGTAGTTGGCCGTGAGAGCCAACACTTTGACGCAATGTTCGCGCACAACAACTGACACATACCGCCACACATCATGGTGCGACCGAGGACCTTCCTCGACTTTTCAGTCAATAACGAACCGCTGGGCAGGTGGGTCATGATCCTACCTCTTGCTGGTTTATACTAAAGTCCACTAAGAGTCATATTTGAGCTCTACAATGACACCGCACCAAAAACGAGCGAAAAGTACGTATGAGAACTACCGCATTTTCAATTGAGGGCAACCACTCATTTCCTTCACCAGCTTTCGGGCACTCTGCACAGGAGAACGAGGTGTTTCACCAGTCAGCCAGCAGCCGCTCTATTACAAAAATAGCACAATCCACAGGTCCATTAAAGACTTCATGATCCAAGGTGGAGGTACGTCTGTGACACCTGCTTTTCTTCCCTGCCTCATCCCTTTCCTAGACTTCACTAAATTCAATGGAACTGGGGGAGAATCCATCTATGGTGGCTCGTTTGCTGATGAGGACCTCTCACGACCACTCGACTCTGAGGCACTTCTATGCATGGCGAACAAGGGGCTGAACACCAACAACTCCCAATTTTTCATCACCCTCCGCGAATGCCCCCACCTGAATGGTATGTGATGCCTTTAGGCCAATGCTATGACGCCTGCTAATCCTTACATCCCACAGGGAAGCATGTTGTATTTGGTCGTGTCATTCGCGGCTATGAGATTGTGCAGAAAATCGCAACTCTGCCTGTTGACGCAAAAAGCCGTCCCCTCACGCCCATCGTCGTCTCTAATTGTGGGGAACTTGAGTTGCGCAAACCACCAGGTCTGTCCCCTTGTGCCCTCCCCCTCGTTCAACTGACATATTTTCACCAGCCAAGCCAGTCGAACCATTCCCAAGCGAGCGTGCGACATCCGAGAAGCGGCGCAACAGACGTTCTCGCTCATCCTCGGGATCGCGTTCCCGCTCTGAGTCGCGTAGCCAGAGTCGCGAACGGGAACGGCGCCAGCGTAAGAAGAAAAAGTCCAAGCGTAGACGATCTCCGGAAGGCGCGACACCACCGCCGCAGGATCTTAAATCCGTGACCAAAGTTCCTACGGAGGAGACGGAGGAGGAGTACGATGCCCGACTAGAGCGTGAGGAGAAGGAGCGGCTGGAGGATGCGCGACAGCGGGAGCTGGCACGGATAAAGGAGAAGTATGCGGCTGAGCTCAGGAGCAGCACCGGGGTGCGGTTCAAAGGTATGTGACCACCTTGAGTTCTGTTCCCCCTCGATTATGACGTCCGGTTTAGGTCGAGGCAGGATGAAATTTGTAGATCCTGAACTTACCCAGCGATCTCATGAATCTCGGTGATATACCTGGTTGGATATAATTAGATGGCAGGATTCTTGTGTTTGGGGATGGCTTGAACCGTTTGTGGTGCCTCATGCATCACTGGCTTGGGGATTCCTTCAATTTCATGGTCTGCAGCATCAATCTTTATAAGAAGCAGTTGAGCAGTCAAACCAACTCGGGTACGAAGGCAAGCCTCCGTAAGTACTGGGCGAGCTGCCTTACAGTGTATACCATTTAAAGAGACTTCTGATAGTGTGAATGGTGTTGAAGACTGAAAGCTAGGTGTCGACATGGTGTCCCAAAAACATCCACCGCAAATACAAAAATGAGAGTGAGTTCCCCTCATCCAGCAGGCTACCGTCCTCAAATGCACCACCCCACCGCCGTCCCGATATCCCTGATCCCACGACTTCCTGACAATCGCAATGCGAAATCCAAACATTCGCGCTCCCGCTTCTTGCGTCCCTGCATACCATATGCCTTCGCCAAGTAATACCACGCCTCCGGCACGTCCCACCCATTTCCTCGCGTCAGATGACCGAGCATCCCTGCTGCCAGGTCCACATTCACAGATGGCGCGCTCGCAGGCGCCTCCACCTCCGTCTCGTAAAGGTTCAGGTACAGCCTCGCGAGGTGTACGGAGGCAGGCACGCCATCTGGGTTGATGAACAAAGCCTTTTGAAATGCGTCCATCGCATGTTCCTGCCGCCCAAGGGCGACATAATACAGACCCAACTGCAGGACAGCTTCCTCAACGACGATATTCGCAGAAAATTTATTCCAGCGAATGCTCACCTGCACCCACACCCCCGGGTTCCCCTCATCCCGCACTTCTGCCTCCTGTATAGCGCCTTTTGCTTGTTCGATCTTGCCTAGGCGCCTGAACGTCGCCGCAGACATCAGCCAGAGGTCCGCAATGAGTCGGTTTGCGCGCACGGCACGCGCATTGCGTTTCCTGTCTAATGGTGGTGGTGGTGGCGGGACGGGTGTGGGTGGTGGCGGTGGAGACTCTGTCGGTGCGCGGTCATGCTGGTGGTGCAAGATGATGGAGCTGATCCGCCGCCGTGAATGTATCGAAGAGGCTTGGTATGATGTCTGGCGCAGAATGGCATGGAAATCTAGGCACCACACAAACATGACTTTAAAACGAACAGGACATGTCGTATAAGGTAGCTTACCAGGTGTCGAAAGCGACCTCCTCAGGCTCCCCGTTCTCACAACTCCATTCCCAATCTTTCTCGTCATCGTAGTGATCCGCGCCTGCCCCTTGTGGACACGGTTCCTCAGCATCTGCTGCACCTTCTTCGACTTTGATGTGTCGCGATCCGTCGACGAGGACCGCTTCCTTGCTGCACCATCCCGCTTCCCGTTTGCGTGTAACAGGTGCTCACCGTTGGGGGGCGAGATCGTGATGGGGATTGATGCGGGCTGCAGTGTCTGTTGTTTCTCATCGTGTTCAGCAGGGATAGGGCCTGGGGCAGGACCATGAAATTCTGGTGTTGGTGAGGCGGTTCCTCTCATATGTGGTGAAACCATGAAGGAAGGGGTTTTTTCTGCTGATGGCCGGCTTCCATCCATCGACGGCCTGGGTGTGGCTGAATAGAGTCAGAACCAGTCAAAAATGAAGAACGGCTGGGTAAGAATGAGCCTACGTTCACCAACGCCTGCTGCACGCCTCACAGCGACCCACGAAAAGACTTCAAGCCACTTCTCCTCCGCACCCTCTGCACCCTCGACAACTTCTGTCAGTACACCCTGCGTCATCCGTAACTGCAGAGCATGTTCAAAACGGTCCTGTTTCGAGGGCGGGGGGTGGTCTTGCACCGGTGCTAGGAGGTCTGCAGCAGGAGGGACTCCCCGATTATCGAGGAGCGGCGTGAGTCCCGACCACGATACATATAAAGATGAGGGTAAGGAGGGTATCCGACCGTTTTGAGCCTGACTCGTCGTTCCGTTCAAGCGAGAAAGGGTATCCACCGATCCTTTATCACCCACGTCTGCATTCCTCGTCCTTTTCTCACCCCCATAGTCTCTTTCCTTCACCTCTCTAACTCCATTCGCACCCGGCCTAGGAACCTGCAGCGTTTCCCCGTCGCTCTCCTCCACTACCCCTCTTTCCTCATTCTCACCATCCACGCCTTCTTCTCCGACCTCCGCCCCACGCTCCAAAATCTCCCCCGCCTCGCTCCACTTCTCTGCTGCAGTGAGCAAGAGGCCAAGCAGGTGCCAGTAGCGGATTTCTTTTGGGTCGCCCTCCACTGCGCGCCCGGCGTGAAGGATGGCCTGCTCAACGTCGTGTGCAGGTCCTGCGCGTGCGAAAGAGAGGGCGAGGTGGTAGAACGCTGCTGGGTCTGGTGCGGAGCCAGACTCTGAGTCGGGCCGGCTACAGGCGCGGAGAAAAAGCTCGTGGGCGGTTGAAAGGCGCGTGGGACGTGTATGCGGGTCCTGCTCTACATCAATGACTCCCGTTGAGCACCAATTACCCATGCTGATTCACGGAGTAGGGTACGAACACACCTATCAGTGCCATGACGACGTTAAATATCCCCTCCGCGAGATCCACGCTCGCTTTCAGCCGCAAACCGTCCTTCCCATGGGGGCGTAATCGCGTCTTTGCCTTCTCGATACACTCTCCAGCCTCCCGCACCTCTTTCAGTCCTTCGAGCCCACCAAGCGCCGACGCAGACCGGCATAGCATGCGTGCGCCCGCAACGAGAGTCTCCACCCACGCTTGGTCCGAATCCGCGTCGCCATCGGAATCAGTCTCTTCTTCGCTCGTATTCGTTGCTATACCTAGTTCCCTCGTGCTGGAATTCGGGGTTGCACCGATGTCGTACTTTGCGTCAGCTCGGCAGGCCTCATACGCCTTGCCAACGACCTGGGAGTAGAGGAGAAGCGTGCGGCGCGCGAGGCCGGTGTCTCCCGATACGTGCAGGAGGCGCGCCATATGCCGCAGGATGCGGTGCGAGTTGAATGTAAGGCGGGTGGCCCACCAGAGGATCTATGAGAGGTGGACAGACGAATTAGTAACATTGTGGGTGTGGTAGGCTGAGAACTTACATCAAGCACCCATCCTGCACCCTCGCCGCCCGCCTCGCCCGCTTCCCACACCCCTACACAGAGATCCACGAAATCTTCCACCCAGACGTTGCGCTCCCCCGCACGGGGAAAGCTCGTACATGCGTTCAGGATGGCGCGGTAGTCATTCACCACTGCCCGTGCCGTCACCAGCCACCCTGCTCCCGACCCCGACCCCGAGGGTACTCCTGGCGGTGTTGACTGCCCTGATGCCGACGTTGGCACTGTGGCCAATTGTATTGGACTAGGTAAGTTCATTTCCGAGTTCATTTCCGAATGCAACTGCAGACGCGACGCAGCATGTACCGGGTGGTACTGCAGAATGAGCGCGCGGAGGTATATGACAGACACTGTAGAACGGTGCGCGGTGCGGAACATAGCGGGCCAGTACGTGCTGCAGGCGCTGTACCGCTGAAGCCAGGTCCACAGATCGGTCACCGTGCCATGATTCCTGTCGCCTTCAGGTCTTGACACTAAATGTGCAGAAATGACTATGGCGCGCCAGAGGAGCCGCTCCACCCAACGCCAAAGCTCGCGGTGCTGCAGAAACATTTTAGTGCTTGACGCCTGCGCGGACGAGGACCCGGGGTCGGAGAGGAGCGTGTCGAGGTTGTTGAGGAGTGTGAGAGCGGCGCCATAAGCTTTGAGCGCGCAGTAGGGATCGTCAGAGGATAGTTTTCCATGGGACATGCCTGGTCGGGCTGTTAGTAGTAAATAACGAATAGAAAGATGCTTCGCACCCTGCAAACATATACTCCTCATAGTTTCTGTGAGCGCCCAGGCCGTTCCGTTCTGGATATCTGGCGCAGATGAGTCGGCAAATGATGCGGAGCTCCCCCCTTCTGATGACAGCGAGGACGCCGTAGAGAAGCCCGGGACGTGTAATGTGTGTCCAGTTATTGCGCTCGCCCGCGTAGAGGTATCAGATTCAGAGGGGATGTGGTTTCGCAGGTTCAGGATATCAGGAACTTTAGATAAGTGTTCCAGACACTCCGAGGGGTTACCCAGAGCGTAGGCGTAGTATGCCAACGCAAAATTCAGATTCTAGCAGAGATCGGATTAATCCTAACGTTATGAGAAGCACATTGCTATCACCTACATTGAAATTGGACGACTTTAGACTCTTGAGTGCCTCGTACCCTTGCCGTGCCTCCTCAATCCTCTCCTCTGGCAGCATACATTCCTGCCCCAAGTCTAGTGGGTAGACATTATCGCCATGAAGAGGCGCATCATCCTGATCCTCGTCTCGTGAATTAGCGACTAGCAACAACGCCAATGCGTGTGTCTCTGACGCGACCTGTGCTATGTCCTGGAAGCCCTTGCAGTGCTTGTTGAACTTGCGAAAAAGTTCAGACCAGGGCAACACAGTCCCATTAGGGGTCTTCGCTGGATATTTGGACGACCACTGGCCAGAGGTGAGCGCAAGCCGCAACTGCGACCAGTAGTGCCGTTCTTTCGACAGCAGCATCGAACAGTGGAGAGTGTGAAGTCACGCTTATTTTGGAAAGACCTTCAGGCGATCAGGGATTGAAAACATCAGAAGATCAAAAACACACTGCCCTCTGCAAGGCTCGAACTTGCGACCTCAGGATTACACATCCGTGATGTGACATATTTCTATGAGACCTGCGCTCTAGCCAACTGAGCCAAGAAGGCACTACCGATAATAGCATCTGTGTCTCTATGACGCAGGATCCGGCATTTGCCGTCCAATTTCGACTTCGTGACAAATTGCACTGGAAATTTAGCGACAGCAGAATTCTCGCATTGACTAGCTATGCGTACGTCGTCAGATTCCTGCGATTCTGCATCCTACTGACCGGCCACGTTATGCAGCTCCCAAGAAAGCAAAGAAAATATCTCTTAACGAGTTCCTCGGCGACAGTGGTAAGCTTGCGATCGTGTGTGCCTCGACCAGGCCTAACTTTCCTATGCCTAGCGCTAGGATCATGGGCAGACGAGATGGACTCGCTTCCCAATGCTCGTACGTGGTAATCACTTGCTCCTTGCTCCTCCTATTCAGCCACGCAGCAGCCGCTATCCGCACCGAGGATGAGCAAGGCCGCCCCGGAGATCGCTATGGCCGAAGAGGAGACGATTTTCTGTCCACACGACGTGAGCTCGTCCACACCTGTTCCTAGTGTCCTCCATTGATAATATTTCCTATCCATTAAGCCGATAGAGCTGGCCCTCCCAGGGATGATGTCCCGCTGCCCACACAACCACCCTACACGGCATTCATTGGCAATCTCGCTTTTGATCTCACCGAATCGGAATTAGAGGATTTCTTTAGCCCGTCAAAGGTCCGTCCATCAGCGCTCCAAACGCAATCTCGTTGTTGTTAAATCTCGAAATAGACAAAATCGGTGAAAATCATCAAGGACCGCGAAGATAAACCCAAGGGCTTCGGTTACATAGAGTTTGAAGAACTGGATGGATTAAAAGACGCATTGTTGAAAACTGGCTCGGTGAGTAGCTTTCCGCTATTGCCTGATCGTGGGCTTATCAGCCCCGTAGAATTTCTCCGGCAGAACAATCCGGGTCAGCGTCGCGGAACCTCGTAATTATAATATTCTCCTTGGTCCCCCGCAAACACCTGACTCTTTCCACAGCCAAGGAGCGCAGCGCCTTCGGTGGTGTTGGCGGCGGCGGTTTCGAAGATGAGTCCAAATTCGACAATCCCTGGCGGCGCGACGGACCTCTCCCCGATATCGGCCACTCGCGCGACTCATCGCGCCGTCGCTTCGAAGGACCTCCTCCTGGAGATCGGGCGTTGCCAAGCGTATCTGAGACCACGAGGGATTGGCGATCCAGCCGTCCAGCCCGCGCTGTCATTCCCGACGAGCCGCCCAGGCGTAGATCCGGTTTCTCCACCCCCGAAGGCACGCCGAGCACAGCGGATCAGGCAGAAATGTGGACCAAAGGCAGCAAGTTTGTGCCGGCGCCGAACGCCCCGGAGGAGAAGGAAAGATTTGGCAGCCTGAGAGGCGTCAGGGGAGACATGGGGCCCCCTAAAGAGTCAGCTGCGGATGAAGGCGACTGGAGAAGTGCAAGACCCAAATCCACCATTTCTCGTGAGCGAATTCCCATCGATGCTTGACATCCTCTTGATTCTCTGCTTATCACTTCCTTGATTCGTAAACATAGCAAGCAGTTCGACGCCTCCAACACCACAACTGAGCCGTAGGAAACTTGAACTTCTACCGCGGTCAGGCAGCGCCTCTGCAACTCAGACCCCATTATCCTCACCCAAAATGGGCCCTACGCCTGCTGCCGCCCCTTCCGCCTCACGAGCGAGCCCATTTGGAGCCGCACGGTAAGTGGCCATCCGTCCTATACTGCTCTTGTAGAGCTCACGCTAATGTTCCACAGCCCCGTGGACGTCACTCTCAAAGAAAAAGAGGTAACAGAACGCCTGGACAAGGAACGGGAGGTGGTCAAGGAGCGATTGAGCATGTCGCGCACGAGCTCGCGTCAAGCCTCCGAACGGGGCCCTCTCACAGGCGCACGCACACCCCCCGCCACAGGATCAACCGGTTCAAACACACCTGCCTCGCCAAAACTCGCCAACGCCGCTGCGCAGCCCAAGCCCGCGTTAGCACCGAGCGTGCGACCGACACTGAGCTTTGCTAGCGCCGCAGGGGCTAAAAGGGAAGCGGCGGCAGCCGTTGAGAAGAAGGCAGAACTGCACGATGAGACTACGGAAAAATCTGGTGTGGACGAGGTCACGGAGAAGGTTGCGGAAGTGGCGGTCTAAACCTTCGCATTTGACTTAAGACTATTTGTGCTGTGTGCGGAATTTTGACTGCCCTTTGCAGCCGGCGTTGAGCCAGACGAGGGCCTGCCATAATATATCGTTTTCGCAGGCTTGCATCTATGACACCGTTGAGCGTTCTGGTTTCTGGAGGCAAGCACCTGCAGGTGAGATCTCGTGGAAATATGAACACTCAATGAACTCTTATTCCATTACAACTATCAGTGTCACTAGGCATGAGCGATGCATGAGCCCACACGTGGTTTTCTCGTTAGTTCGAATCCCTCCGAGCCCACTGTCTTGCCAAGCTTAGGGCCAATTTCGGTTCAGCAAACTCTTATCAGCTGGTGCCAGCATGAATGACAGGATCATCACACGCATGTTACAGAACCCGAGCGATAACCTGGCGATAACATGAAAGAACCCACTTGCCACACGGTTTTCTCCATTCAGCCCCTCCGGAGTGTCACATATCCCAAACATAGCTCCTAATCAGCGCTCTGCCCTTCTTTGTCTCTCTTTCCATACCGTGCCGCTATGAGATACCCCAATCTCTTGCGTCTCTCAGCATGGTCCCTTGAACCAGAGAAGGCCGCCTTTGGCCCGTCGGCGGGCTGGAGTAACAAGGACATGGATCCAGTTCCCGTTTCTCAACGGACCTGGACGACATGGAATTATATCGCATACTGGGTCTCAGATGCGACTAATGTCGCGATGTGGCAATTTGCCAGTTCAATGCTCGCAATCGGCCTCACGTGGTATGTTCCACCAATGAAACAACACGCGTTCTACGCTCATCTTCATCCGTAAAGGAGACAGTCTTTAGCGGCGATTGCTGTCGGTCATATCGTTATCGCTGTATGTGATTTATCTCTCCGAAATAAACTGCGGATCCTGACCCACTCCCAAAAGATTGTTATGGTGCTCAACGGGACCGTTGGAGCGCGCCTTCACGTCGCTTTCCCAGTGCTCAACCGTTCTTCTTTCGGTTTCTGGTTCAGCTACTTCAGCGTGATAAGCAGAGTGGTGCTCGCCATGTTCTGGTTTGGTATTCAAGTAATTTTCAATCCGTTTCTGGCTGTACCTGCCATGAACTAAGTCAATTCGACAGACATACAGTGGCTCTGAATGTGTTTATCAAATGCTGAAGGCTATCTGGCCCTCTGTCGCGCGTCTTTCTAATGGCCTATCAACATCATCACCAATCACTACAGTTCGTTAGTACCACACATCCCGTTCTCACTTCTTATCTCATGGTAATTTGCAGAGATGATGTCTTACTTCCTCTACTGGCTGCTTCAGTTTCCACTATTGCTAGTCTCTCCTCAAAAGATCAGGCACTTTTTCACAGTTAAATCCATTGTCGTCCCATGCGCGTGGCTAGCCATTCTTATCTGGGCCATGATCAGAGTTCCTGCCCGCATCAGCCTGGCTCCACAGAAAGGGGCACTGAATGGAAGCACTTTGGCTTGGGCATGGCTCAGTGCGCTAAATAGCAGCCTAGGCCTTTACGCCACCGTTTCGATCAACATCCCCGACTTTACGGTATGTCAGCTATATTGTAACCCGTTGGATTATTTATATGCTTAAGCCTTCCTTCGAGCCAGAGATACGCCAAGAATGAGCGGGCGTATGCTGAACTACCTTACCTGGTTATCACGGGCTGACCTTGTTATTATAATTACTAGACAATTCGTGCAACTCCTCATCATTCCAGTGGCATTCACTCTTGCCGGCTTCATCGGTATGCAAATTTCACTTTCCCTCAACAAGTCATTCATTCCTCAGCAGGCATCGCCGTCACCTCCGCGGCTGAATTTATATATGGTGAGGGTCTCTGGGATCCCCTCCACCTCATAGACCACTGGGACAACCGAGCCGCGGCTTTCTTCGCGTCCTTCAGCTTTCTCCTCTCGACTATAGGAGTCAATATCTCCGCAAATAGTCTCAGCGCGGCGAACGACATGATGGTGCTTTTCCCAAAGTATATCAATATCAGACGCGGGCAAGTCATCTGTGCGCTCCTCGGAGGCTGGGCCCTGTGTCCTTGGGAAATTCTGGCTACTGCGCCAGGTTTTCTCTCATTCATGTCGGGATACACAGTATTCTTGGGTCCGTTTGCTGGAATGTGAGTACCCTCCTCGCTGTTCCTTCCAATCGTAATTCAGATCCGTCCAGTATGATAGCCGATGTTAGTACTAAGACCTGACAATAATTTCAGCAAGCCAGACCTGCTTACCTGGTTCACCATAGTACTGGCTGGTGCACCGTGGCAAAGTCGACGTGCCTGCGATGTATCATCCTCGGGGAAGATACCGTTACTGGAATGGCATCGTATGTCATGCTCGGTCCCGCTAATTATTTGATAATGATCGAAGCGTGTCCAGAACTGGAGAGCCGCCGTCACCCTGCTTTGTTCGGTCACCCCAACTATGCCTGGTCTAATCGGAAATATCAATAGCAACATCGAGGTTGGTAACGCCTTGCATCTCTTTGACATTGCATGGATCTATGGTGTACGCCAACTCCACTCCCCCCTGGTTCCAGTGATTAACCGTTCATGGTAGTTTTTCTCTTCTCTGGTTATTTTTTGGGGATTGTCTACACTATTCCCTGCCCGAAAAACATACATGGATCAAGCAGTCCTTGCCGACGATGATCTGAAGCAGGAGGTATCTGAGTCACCCGAATCCTTTGATTTGAGCGGGGATGAAAAATCTTCTTCGAAGAACGAAGTTCATACGCGTATCGTATAGATTGGCATTTTGTACATCATATGCATGTCTAAAAAGTTGCCTCCAAATTTGCACCCTCCGAGGCAACCAGTTATATTGCGTGTAACGCCATTGATACTGAGCGCTTGAAGAGAAGGTAGAATCGCAGCATAAAAGAAGCGAGCGAAGTTCGTAGGTCCTATGTAATAGCCTCTCCAGCTGCCGATGAAAGACTGGTTGCAAGACTTCCCCGGTGCCTTCATCGTCACCGTCATCAGCGGGGTGCGTATCGTACCTGCATTGGCATAGATTTGGGCACAACCGCAGAACTTCGCAACACGTCCGAACCGACTCTCTTGCATCTGTGCGATGCATGTTAATTGTTTAAATGTCGAATGAGGAGTGAAAGACAATAGGCTGGGTGTGTAACCAGTCACAGCGATTTTGCGTAGCCTGGGTGCGGACGCGAAAAGAGTGGATAGGAAAATGCCAGCATTAAGGAAAGGGAGTTCCATGTTGATCCCCTCGAGATAAGGGAATATGCGATGTCGAGGAAGCCACTCCAAAGGATAGTCGGAGTAGCTCAGGGTGTCGCCCGCACAAATTGAACCGAAGTGGAAGGATAGGTAGCGGCACCTATGGGTGTAGGATGCCATAGCCACGACCAGTGGCCCAGTCGCTTGAACCAATCGGGAATACATAAATGGGAAGGATAGACCCAACGACAATGGCATTGAACCAGACCTATCGAGCCAGGTGTGCAAGTCGGAGACATGGAGAGGCGTGTCGAAGAATGAATAGGGCTCGTGCACGGTATCAACGAGTTGAACATGAAATGACGACCAGAGCTCGGGCGTGGAAATCGACAACTGCCTCCATGACTTGGACGCTCTTCCAAGCAACTGAGGACTTTCTGATGAGTTGCGCTCGTGGAGAGGATTGTCCGACAGGTATAACGTAAAAATGTATGAGAGGACTTCGGGTGGCAGTCTATCGATTCTTGCCTCTGCCTGGCGGGTTTCGACTGCCACAGCAGGACGTGTGCTCTCGAGCTGCTCAGCACCGTCTCGCGGAACCTCAACTCACGCTGGAGTCAGAACGCTGAGTAGATCCATATTATTTCAGGAGTATGTTCTGCAGCAAAAAATCTATAGTTCGGGTTACTCCAGGAGCATATCTTGAAATTTTTGAGAAAGGGCTTACGAGACACCGAAAAGTATGTGTTGCGAATCATACTCCTTCGAAATTTGTCCTAGCGGGTTTTTATACGTCTCCTGCTGTGACTTATCCTGGCGATGCTAGCAATGACCAGCCTGACAATGACTGGCAATGACATCAACAGACAGAATCTAGCTATAGGTTAACGCTAGCCGTCATCAAGCACCTATGGAAATCAAAGCATGCAGTGCAGCACTGATGTCAAAAGCCTTCACGACGCACTGACCAGTGAGTAGGAGGATAAGGGGGCAGTCGCCCATGAGCACGAGCGGGAGGTCAACCGGTCACAGTGGATGTCATGGTCAATTCACCGATCCTCCAGAGGTCATATCATATATTTTCATTGTCTGCCTTCCTGAGGAGCCACTCGCTCCTCCAAGCATTTCCGACGCTCCTCTTTTACTTGCCTGACTTTGGCGGAATGTATCCATATCCGCACCCGACCTCCGGACCTCCTTCCACCCCAATCTAGAGGAAATCTACCCGGCGCTATATCCATCTACCTCAGATAAGACGGCTCAGCCTCTCAGCGCTAGATTGTATGGCTCAGCAATTCCGGATCGTCCCGTTTGTCTCTTGGCCTCTCCTTCGAGTCCACACACAGGTGGGTCTTTGACACCACCAATCCCCTGGTGAAAATTCTGTTAACGTATGCTCCTCGGTGTCGCTACCTTTCCTTGCACCTCGGATTGGCGAAGGAAAGAGACTACGTGGACCTTCTTCGCTATTCATTCTACTGACTCCCTCATGCATCATTTCCTCTTCTTGAAGAGATCGATCTAGACCTTCCCTTTCAAAAGACCATTGAATTTCTAACCCCAGCATTTTCTTCGCCACCACGTCTACGCAAGGTCACGTTAGCCGGGTTTCCTCCTAGTTTACTCACATTCATCCCACCTTCGACCTTTGGCCAACTCACCTCTCTTCGTTCAAATGCCGCCGAATCAGTGCAAGGATGTTGCCAGATCATTTCTCTTTCCCCCAGTCTCCGACAGTGCAGGTTCGACTTACACTCCGCCGATCACATGGAAGCAGACAAGTATGTCCTGGTAATACACCGGTGCCTCCCAAGGCTATATGTAGGGTCCACAAATTTGGGATTATTCTTCGACTCAGTGACACTTCCCGCTCTCGAAACGCTCAGCATCAACGGCGCAACAAGTACTTTGTGGGATCCCGAAGATGAATGGGGATTCGGTTCACTCGTATTCGAAGCAAAATGGAAACAATCCAGCTTCCTCGCTTCCCTTACGCGATCTACGTAGTCCTCTAACAAAGTTATCCTTCTTCAACGTCAACCCTTCCTCCAACTCCTTCATCGATTGTTTAGAAGCCGTCTCTCCTGCTCTCGTCGAGCTTTGTCGCATAAGCGGAGTGATGGTCGTAACCGGTTACAATATCCAAAACGGGATCAGTCATTTTAATCAATTATAATCGTGATCTGATTATTGTAGCCTGATTGCAGCGCAATTGTAACATGATCATATCTTACAGCTCCTACAAAAAATACAATTGGGATTCCACAAGTGAGAAAGCATAGAAAACAAGAAGAAACCTTTGAGTAAGGATCATCAGCAGGCTGTTAATCGAGAAGTTCACCTTCCCTAGCAAAAGATTGAAATCCACGTCAAGTATCTGCATCCAATTCCACGAAGGCAACTTTCTTCCCTTTTCTGACTGACTTGGACGTTGAATTTTTTGACTTCTTCGACCTCTTCGAGGACTCCGCTATGATGTCGTCTGGCAATGGAATACCCATGGATTGTGATGCTGAAGCTTTCGACCTCTTCCTTGGATGGGCAGCTGTGACGTCTATAAGGTTGCTGGCATCTGTGTTTCCAGTTATCGTGGGTGTAGCCTGGGTATCCAACAATGGCTCGGCATCCAACCTCCTCCTTGGCTGGTCCTCTGTAGCATCATCTACTTGCAGAGCAGTAGTAGTTATAGCAGCCTTGGGCTGCTTTGCCCCAGCTCTCGACCTCGTCTTCTTCAGCTCTGTCATGACGTCATCCACAGGTGGTGGAGCAGCTGCTTGCTGGGTCATTAAGGCTTTTGACCTCGTTTTTCTTGCTTGTTCTGTAGTACCACCTTCTATTGCCAAAATCGTTGCATTCTGTGTTGCCAAAGCTTTCGAATGAGTCCTCTTCATCTGTCCCAAAGTGATGTTATCAGCAGGTAGTGAAGCCTTGGCCTGTGTGGCTAAAGCTTTTGACTGCTTCTTCAGTCAGTCCAAAGGAAGGTCTTCCGCGATTTCGACACTAGCCAGTGGTGGTGAAGCAGCTTTGGACTGGGACATAATGGATTTCAACTTCATCGAAGGTTTGGATTTATCTAGAGTTAAGTTGTCGAATTGAGCAGTGAGAGCGGCTGCCTCAGGCTTTGAAGATGTGGAGGTTGGCGCCTTAGATTTTCCTTTCTGCTGACGACGTATGGTGGTATGGATAGGTGAGGTTCCCACTGCCAATTCATCTGCAGAGGAGAGATCAGATAGCTCTTGGAGGTGTAACTGCAACTGTGACGGTTTGGCGATGGGTGTGTCAGAGAATGGTGGGTGTGAGTACAATGGTCCGGTGACAGGTGCACCAGCAAAACATGGCTGGGCACCTGTGAAGAGGGGTGAGTGAGCTTGAGGAATGTCAAAGTCGAAAGCTCCATCATCACTCTGTTCACCAGAGACGATCCCACTGGAACTGCTACTGCTGTCTCCCACAGTGGTGTTGGGTGAGATGTTGAATACAATCCTTTCCATAAGGTTGGATATCTTCTGGAATTCTTGAGGATACTTTTCGTAGATGTTGAATAGGTTTCGTTGGAGTTTGGCAAGGTAGTCAGGCCAGCTATGAATATTCATATGGGTCCCCTTTTCATTGAACTTGTATTCAGGAGAGATTATAAAGACAGTCTGTGATGACACTGCTCAGTATACAGTTGGGCATATTTGCAATAGACAAACATACCAAGCATGCAAACACTGCAATCACATTGAATGGGATGTTTTCCACACCCCGAATATTCCACATCTGTCCGTACGTTGGTCTTCCAGGTTCTTTTGATCCGAAAAGGGCTAAATCCATGAGCTGGAGAACATTCAGGTAAGAAAGGAATATTTATAAAGGAATTTGTAGGGACAAACCTGGAAGATCTCCGGAGACTGGAAGAGTTTCCTAGTTTTACCTTCACGCTCCTTTTTATCCTGTCTCATGTCCACTGGGTAAAGGATTGGGGGAGAGGAACTAATGTAGAATGGCTCCCCATCAAAGTTAAGCAGCCGGGACAGCTTTTCAATCTTCGAATGGTCGAAGGATGACTTAAACACCTCCTGCTTCTCTCCAAAGACATCACCTGCAAACAAACGGATTTTGCTAATGAGATGACGGCGTGCGCTGCTTGCAGAATCCTCATGCTGTTTTTGGTTGTCAATAGACCGTATCTTGAGGAGAAAGGGTACCTACAATTTGCAGAAATGCTGTGTGACGCACCACAGCATGAACCTCAGCAGGTAACGCTTCATAAAGCTCCTCCAAGAAAGCGTTCATTGCTGTGCGGGGCTGAGATGCTGTTTTCGAAAAGCGAACTTTTGGATCCAGCCATTGCGCACCTGGCCGCTTCTTCGCAAGCAGAGTCCTGAGGTCCCACTCTGCTTTGAAAGGATACCACAAGAAAACAAATTTCTTGATGTGATTCGATGCAACAGATAGCTGAGCACTGAGGATGGGGTCTACGTCGTCGATAGCTGGCGAAACCTTTTTTATAGTTGGTGGGATCTTTTTTGTAGTGGTTAATTTGCTTTTCTTGAGAGCAGGAGTTAGAGGGACAGGAAAAGTGCGATGGACTGCTTTAGGTGTTGAGGATGTGGGATCTGGGTGGAACGATGTGAGGTGTGCCCTGTTCTCTTCCTTCACTTGGTACTCCTGTATTATTTTTTGAAGGTGACGTAGCTCAGCAATTTTCACAGAAAGTTCGAGCTGAGTTTTCTGCAGTAGCTGAGGGTCATAAATTAGTATCTTATGCCTTATTGCAAGTTTTTCACCACCTACCTGCCAAGTTCTTTGGAGCTCTTTAAGGCTTGAAGTTGGAGAAACAGCAGACGTAGCCTGTCGAAAGCGAGAGCTGTATACGGCAGAAGGGCGGCGAGGTGTGGGGGTGTTAGGGTGGTGTTGAGGCTTGTGGATGTTGGGGCGGTGTTGGGGTGTGTAAGCATTAGGGCGACTTGGGCGTTGAGGGGTGCATACAGACTCCACATCTGACTTGGACCCAGATTCGGTTTCGGGTTCAGGTACTGGCTCGGGGCGCTTCTGTTTCCACCTCAGCTTCGATATCTCGTCCTCTGAATCTGTCTGCCAGGCATCACTTTCCTCGGATTCCGGGAGTAAAGGCTGAGGTGGTGGATATTTTCCCATCAAAGCTAGAGGTGAGTGGAGGCAGTATTGCTGGTGGTGTAGGCAGTGGTTACATGAGAATGCAAAGTCCGTGCAATGTCACCTACACATTGTCACCCACTTCAAAGATGGGCGTCAGTGGGCTTGCCATGTGGCCAGAGAAGCCTGCCAGGTACGTCAAGTCACACCTAGGATTCTGTTGCAGCGCATGGAGGCCACAAAGTAAATCTTAAATGGAACCAGTTGATCAGATGCCATTAAACCGTTCAGTTGACATTTAATTGATAAGGGACCTTCAATATGATTGGGTGGTAAGATTGGAAAGATAAATAAGCTACACATGCTTGGGGTGCTCGGTCAGCAATACTGGATACTTTCTGGAGAATAGCCACCCACCAATTTATTGTCAGAAGCACATCTGTCCACACTAGTCCTTAGCAGATCCTGTGTCACCCCAGCCACAATCTGCTCCTCCTCCTTCAGCATCAAATGCGTCATTGATGCCAGGCGTATCACTAGTGAATGTGCACCCCCAATGTTCATCAGCAACAGGTGTAACTTCGGAATATCCACAGCAATATCACTGCGCCTGCTCTTCACACCAAAGCCAAGCATGCAGCTGAAGCTGTGCAGGATCTTCTTGGTGGTCTCATGGTGCTCATGCGAAGGGAGACCAAGGCAAGAGACACCCAGGCAACCTCGGGGTGAGCCTCAAGGTATTTTGCGAGGGCAACAGGGTTAACACGTAAATCATCACGGAGCGTGGTGCCGAGTTTGGGAACAACATATTTCAGTAGCATAGAATCCCACTCGCTGCTCTCAAACATCTGAAGCAAGTAGATTGTGAGCGCCTAGCAAGGGGCAAAGCGGAGCGCAGAGGACTGACCTCTTTCCAAGCGAGCAATTCTTCGGGCAACCTGTCACCAACAATTCACCTCCTTAACAAGCCTTTCACTTTTCTCCTGGCATTGCCCAGGAGGTCCTCTGTTCGTAGTCCCATGTATGGCAGCCATGGGGAGACAATTGCCTGCAGCGCAACATCTCTCCTCGGGCGCCAGTCCGCAACGGCTTTCTGGACCTTGAGAGGAATGAGCTGATCAAGGAGATTATCGCAGATGAATGGTGGGAGGAATGTGCACCACGCTTTGTAGAATTTGACAGCAGGCAGTGGGATCGCGGGTAGCCACTTGTTGTTGATAGATGTACAAACTCTCGGTAGCCAAACATTCCATAATAGGCTCTCAAAAGGGGTCATGGGTAGTTCGCTGTGAGACGGCCATTAGCAACCACGTTCCTTAACGGAGATGGAGCAGTACTTACGTTGCCAGTGGGACAGTTTGGATGGTCTTCGCGCTATAGATGTCTACCTGTGATTCTACTGCCTTTTCCTTGGTATTGACTCGAAGGATGCGCCGCCACGTGCGGAAGGTGGAAACGAAAGCGGTTGGATCCTCTAAAGGGTCCCAGTTAGCTACCATATGTCGAACAAGGGGAGCAACTGCAGCCATGACAATCTCGTCCATTCGATATCGCTCAAACTTGCGCGAGAATTGGTCAATCAAGGTATAGAAGAGAGGCGAGAAGGGCTCGAGTGATGCTTCGTACACAGAGGCGAGCTCCTTGGCTTCGGAACTGATGTCGTTTGCCACGAGCTGGACTTTCTGTAACCTCTCAATCACTAAAAGTATGAAGTCAGTAAGCTCAGTCAAAGGAAAGGATGGTGAAAGGTCTTACATTCTGCTTCATCTGCCACCTTCTTCCGTAATCGCGCGTTTCTTCCGCTGTTCAAGAGCCTTAGCTTCATGCGCGAGACCATCGAGGCCACTCTTGCATGCATCAGCGATCAGTCGAACGTTGTGCCGGACTTCTGGTATCCAGGTTGGATCATTTGAAGGAGACCAAGCATTCAACGATACATCAGCAAGTGAAGAAACCTCCCGTGGCTAGATAAGTGGATCTAATTAGAGCAATCACAGGACAGGGCACGAGCACCTACCACTGCGCCGGTAGCGTCTATTATTTGACCAAGCCCCGCTGCGGGTGTTTCCTGACCGGCTTCTGCAAGAATCTGCTCATGCGTCTTGTGTTCAAGCTTGGTTTTCACTTTCTTCAGCTGCTTCCAAACATCAGACTGTTTCTGCTCCTGCTCCTTGACCTTCTTTCAGAACTTTTTAGTCTTCGCATTCTCATCATCGCTAATGGCCTCTCTTCTTCGTCTCGCCTCCATCTTAGAGCGTTCCGTCTTTTCCTTGGAACCCCAGAGTGTGATACCCATCTTCTGTTGTCGTAGTTTGCTCTCAACAGGCGTGACTATGCCTTCTCCAGTGCTACCCAACCCGGTTCCGGCCTACCAACCCATCTTAGCTAACATACGGGCACCGAAGGAGCCTTGGAGCTTATTGAAGCGGGACATCTTGGAAGCGCTGAGTGGCACTGCGGGTTTCGTAGCGGGGGTTCCATTTCGAACGAAGGAGCGTTTACCGAAGGAGGAGGGTATGCCTTCACGCGGTTCCGGAGTAGAGGTAGTGTGGCTGTCAGGGCATAGAGCGCTATCAAGAAAGTGCGGGGGCGTACCGATGATGCTATCTCCGGATCCTGCTAGACACATCAGCGCCATGAGCTGGGCAGCCTGACCTGAGGAAGCTGCAATGGCTGCGCACTCCGCTGTTCGTCACTCCCTAGATGATGTTAACGACCTGCGAAAGTCAGTTAGAATGAAATCGTCATGTCAAATGCTAGATGTGACCGCCAGTCCCAGGACGGTCATACTGGTGCACCAAATCCTGGCTGTCGAATTTGATCGTCGGGTGCTTGGCCATGGCTGGAGAGCCATGCACGGACGACATCAAATTGACATCGGTCGTCGTCGGCATGGGCGCGTCATAGAGTTGGTGCCGTTTTAGCCCGCTGGGATGCTCCTCAAGGTGTAGGGATGAAGTTATCCTGGGGCTTCCGTTAGGCCATGGCCGCATCCCGGATTCTCAGTTGTACAGCGCTGCCGCACCGTCAGAGCACATACGGTGGTTGGTGTGCCTGCTGCTCTGCGACATGCGCCGAGCGCTTCGTGCACAGATGATGCTGCCGAATGTGCTGAAGGAGCCACAGAGGGTGTCCATGCCAGGGTCCTCCATACTGAGCGTGTCCTTTTCCTCAAGTGCCTCGGTCTTGGAGTGTGCGGCTTGGAGAAGGATGGTGGAGCGTTGGTCCAGCTTGGAGAGGGAGACAGGGTCGACTTTGGACATTTGGAGGATGACGATGCTGATGCAGATGACGAGGAAACCCATGACAAGGGTAAGAATTGTGGTTACGCTGGCTTTGAGGCCTTGGAAGAGGACCTTGGTAATGTAGAGTGAGAAGAGAGTTTGTGATGAACTGAAAAGCTTTAAACACACAATCGTCATGACCATTGAGAAAAACGTAACTTCTGGGAGGAGGATTATCAGTGTTTCGGTGTGGGGGTGCAGGGTTGGAACTCACAAATAATGCAATAAGTTAGGGTGACTAACTTGGGATGAGGAACATGCAAAATACGTAGAAAAGGAGCATGACATACCCATTGCTATGCCAGAAAAACGGGTTCAGAACAGAAACAACACCACAGATAATGGGAACTTACCAGTATTGAACAGCGCAAGAGCCTTGTTTAGATAGTACACTTCCGTCACTAAAAAACATGTCAACTCAAACAGTAGAGTCGCTTCAAAGTGCACTCATGGAGGGTCACGACCACGAATATCAATAAGAGAAACATAAACCAGTATTTGAACTGTGACTTTGTTCAGATGTTTCTTTGCTAAGGGAACAGTGTACAAGGCACACCTGGTTATCGCCCATAGCCGTTGTAACAATAGCGGCACCAAGACCCGTTGTTACACTGACACCGATGCCACCAATCATGCTACAAACGAAGATATACCAGAGCATACTCTTTGTTCCATATCTGAACACCGTTGGATACGATAATCTCCCCTTCGAAGTAACAAAAAGACTGACTTGGGGGCAAAGAAGATGATAACGACGATGGAGGCCACAATGAGAACAGAACTGAAGGCCAGAAATCCCGGGGCGAGAAAAAGTTTCTGAAAATCGCGGATTTGACCAATTGATGCTTCGCTGGGGCCGTTCAGGGCAATGATCACTGATCCTATCTAGAACGACCATTGTTTCGCAGCACATTGTGACAATGGGGCTGTGTACTCACAATACAGAGGCCGCATCCGAGCCAGCCGAAGAAGGTGAGGGTCTCTTTGAGGAATATGGATGAGAGGATAGCGCAGATAACCACGGAGAGTGCACTGAGGGGTGTCTGATGCAACAAAGACAGTTGGTGAACCATGTGTCGCGTCCAACGTGTCGAGGGCTTACAACTACAATTGCTTCCACGAATGCGTATGCTAAAGGAGATGTTAGAACATGAAGCGGACAACAGAGATAAGCGAACGCACCGGCAAAGTTACATATCTCTCCCAGAACCATCACTAGCGTATTCCAGTCAATACGACTTCGGAGACCATGCAGATAAATGCACTAATCATTCCTGTCCACCATAGCAGCTGGTTTCGGGGTCATCAGCTGTAACCATGCCACAATTTGTCTGATCGTCCTCACCAACTTGAGGTACGCAACACCCTCTTCAGCAGTCCTGCTGGCTTGTGAACAAAGGAGACCTTTCTTCTTGAAGACAAAGCTCGAACCTATAAGGAGGCTGCTGGTTATCGCCAGGATAACACCAATGACCTGTAGACCATGATGTCAAACTCCATCAAGCCCGAACCGACAGGCAAGCACACCTTGAGGTTTTTACCAGTGGAAAGCTGTTTTGTCCCTGAAGAGGTGGCCACCACCGACGCCGTCAATGCGAGAGAGGATGCTATAGATGTTATAGTAGAATTATGCATGAGGAGGTCCACCAGTCGCCTGCATATGCCGGACTCGATGACAGCTTGAATCTTGTCGTTGGAGCCATCCGAGAGATAAGAGATGGCCCAGCAGGCATCAATCAAGATTTGGTCATCAAGGGAATAGATCAGTTTTGTTAGCACTGTGAGGGCAGGAGAGATCTACAAAGAATCCGTTATCAGTACGATGGGACAAGAAAGGGTCTGGAGGCATGTACTAGTTCCCAGTCTGAATGGGGTGATTTCCCACGACAGAAGTTGCTCAACATCCAAGTGGCATTCCGGAGCATGCTTAACTTGTGATGCTCACTCAAGAAAGCCAACAGGGGTCGTAATGCACCTTGCTGAAGTACATAATCCCAGCATTGTGGGCTATCACCAGCGATGTTTCCGAGAGCCCAAACAGCTTGTTCGCGAACATCAAGTACGGGAGAGGACAAGAGGTTGATAAATTCAGGCACGGCCTGCGCGTTGATGACGACTTGAGTGTGTTCCGTGGTCCCAGAAGCAATGTTTGTGAGGGCCCATGCAGCTTCAAACTGTGATGGGAAAGGATAAGGACCAGAAATTGAGTACGCAAAAAATTGGACAACTGACCTGAAGCATGGAATGCCCACATTGCAAGAACTCCACGAAGTGCAGAACCACACCGCATTCAATGACTCTTTCAATGGGAGGATTTTTCTCTTTTGAACGAAGCTTACGGAACTTGGTGGTCGCGTCCAATTGACGCTCAGGATCTTCAGAGAAGACGCCAGAGATCATCTCATCGGCCAACTAGATTGTAAAACTATGAGCCACGGAAACATCTTCTGCGCACGATAAGGTCCACGTACAGGAGGATCCCAAGTGCCACCACTGATTTCGTCATCTGAGTGGACGACATGGCGGTCGTGAGTTTGTCTTGTTGATAATCGTGACCGTGTTTAACGAAGAGTCACACCTATATTACAGAACAATGGATTTGACCTCACACATCTCACACAAATTCAATGCGCTTCATGCCATCCGCACACCCAAGGTATGTCTTCCTTCCGCATCACCTCCTCTAGGGCATGGAGAGCTGCATGGCGAGCCTCACCCATGGGCACACGGCAGCTCACCGTTGTTCATTTCCTCAACCCACCCATTCCCCCTGCCAGCCCCCCTGGTTGCTAACCATCTCTCCTCCACCAGCACTAGCATCGGTGGGCCCGCCAGCACCATGAAGCGAAGGGTGCGCGCTTATTTACACCCCGTATGCTCAAGCCCCTCACCAGAAATGCAGACGCGCTCAGGCACGACATTCGCAGCATTCTCCCCAGAGCTGATCGACCTGAAGACGCGCATCTCGATTGAGCCCTTGCTAGAGCAGGCACTGGCGGCGGAATGGGTGCGGTTTCTCAACGACGAAGGAGACAACGAAGGCCTACCGCTGTCCCCCGAATCAACATTAGCAGATCGCCCAACACAAGCCCCCCCTAGGCGCTACACATGGCCACGTTCTCCGCCTGCGCCGCTCACTGACTCGCACCAGCCACCTCCTGCCACCCTGGCGGCGCCATCTGAGACAAACGGCACCAGCACTGAGGCCTCCCGAAACAAGGCGCGATCCAAGATCCGCCACAAGGCAAAGCAGAAAGCCAAGGCATCCGATCCCCCGATGCCAGCCGTTGACTACCGCCCACGGAGCATGCCTATGTTGAAGAAAACTGGCATCTCCTCCCTCCCCACCGACCTCGATTCAACAAGTCTGCCAGCGGCATCAGGGCGCTGGGTCGGGAAGCGCATCAAGGCTATCAAGCCAACGCCCTGGACGCTCGAGGAGCTCAAGGCTGAAGGGTTGAAGCCCTTTCCTTGGGATGGATGGTCAGCCTATGCCTTAGGCCCTCGAGCTCAATCTGACAACTACCACATAGCACCCCTCATGTGCTCACCAACAGCACCGGCCATGGCACCGTCGTTCTCGCAGGCATGCCTTCTGACCCATCTTGGCCAGCGGTCGTGGCAGCCGCAGAGGAAGCGATGACCAGCACTCGTTTGCAGGGAGAAGCTAGCAGTGCATTCACATGCAGTCAGACCGAACATCGTCAGGGTTGTTTTGTTGCGTTGGCTTGTGGGGTATCTCATGGTGGGGGGCAGACGGCAAGCCATCCTCTCACCGCATACTATGTCAACCCTTGCTAACCTGCAACCGGCATACAGAAGCCACAAAACCTTGCGCACCCCCCTCAGACGTGCAAGATCCTCGATTCGTTATTGAATGATCCGAACATCCAGCACATTGCAGGATTTCAATCAAGCTAGTTTGACCACCTCCCTTTGCACATGCTAGGTGCTCACCACCCATTAATCTCGCAGGTGCCTTTGCATACTACGCCCCTAAGCTTTATAAAAACTATGCGTCGAGCATCGAACAGCTATGGCTGCACGAGCCAGGCCTAGGTGTCAACTTCCCCGATAGCATCTTCCCAGCCACCACGTTCAACCTTGGACCCCATACGGTCACACTCAATCACACAGATCCTGGAAACGTTGCATATGGCATGTGTGCCCTGACTGCAGGAGGGAGTTACGATCCAAAAAAAGGTGGCCACCTAGTCCTGTTTGATCTAGGCTGGGTGATAGAGTTCCCACCGGGATCGACAATTCTCCTCCCCTCCAGCATTCTCCGCCACGGAAACTGCCCAATCCAGGATGGTGAGCACCGGGTATCAATCAGCCAGTACTGTGCTGGTGGCCTTTTCCGATGGGTCAAGTACTGTGACGACGTGGTATTGGGTCTGGTCACCTGACATGCCCAAAGGCCATGGACAACAGTAGCATACTATTAGTAATCATTGTTTGTATTCCTTTTTCGGACTTAGAATACATTAAGCATACCATTATCATCTCGTCGACCCCCTCTCTAAGGATCGCCGAGCCGTGCTCACCTTACGGACCATCGCGTACACCGCCGCCCCTGCGTAGGGTCACAACGCCCCTCCTCTAGGGCTACAAGAGCCCGGTGTCGGATGACAACACCCCTTAGCAGGGTTACAGCTAGGTACAACCACCATGGTACCCAGAGCACGCGTAGGCAGGGGAACCTCCACAGGTGACCCGCGATGCAGCTCTGCCTCCGGAACCAAATGTTGACCTGCGAGAAGTCCATGGACGCCTGATGTCGCCACTCGGCATCACAATGGTGGGGGCACCGCAGACTTCAATCAAGCTTGTTGACATTTGGTTCTCTTTTCTCAGCTTGTGTGGACGAACTGCCTCTTGCAGTCCTGACCCACTGAGAACCCTCCTCTTCGGCCTCAGCTTGTGTGGATGGCTGCCTAGTGCAACCTGACCCACTGAGGCCTTCTTCATTCTATATTCCTGAGTATGGATTGTGGTGCAAACCTGCCATCTCACTCAAATCCTTCACATTCAGTCTGGGTGTTTCTCTACTATCTCTGGGGTATTTCTAGTCTATCTGGGGCCTGTTCTAATTCGCTTTCTGGGCCCTATCACTGCTGGAAGGATTAGGAGAGGTCTGGGTGGGAGATAGGTGCTGTGTTGAGGGGAGGAATTGTCATGTGTCAGATTCCCTGGGCCATATCTCTGGAACAAGGACCACTGGTCCTTAGGACTCTTTTGCACCTTCAAGACATCGCTTTTAGGGTTCTGCTGCTACCAGGATGGCCCACCATACCCACTTCCTCCTCCTCCAACTTCGCATTTTCGGTCATTTCTTGATTGGACCATATCTCAAGAACCGCTGGACTGTTTTCCTTAATTCTTAGCTTAATCGATGCGCCTCGATGTCAGCTATCCGACGATACCCAGGTTTACCCTGTCGCGTGTCGTCGTTCGGTCTCTGGGTCGAAAATCGCGAACATCGCCCCAATCCTCCCCATCCTTCCTACCAACTCACAGGACTACACTACCACCCTCTCTTCCTGGTGGATCCGACCCCATTCACCCTTCGTTCATCCCTAAATGGCCCCCAAGCCATCCCCTCACAGCTGTCATCAAGATTTACAGCTTGAAGTTTTGGTGGCCCTATTTCGGTCACTGGGGACACCAGGCTCCCTGCCCCTGTGTACTCTGGATCCTTTCTGCATCTCTAGGACATTGTTCTTGGGGCTCTGCTCCCTCCTGGATGGACCCCCACTCCCACTTCCTCCTCCTCGGACTTCGCATTTTCGGTCATTTCTTGATTGGGCCATATCTCGGGAACCGCTGGACCGTTTTCCTTAATTCTTAGCTCAATTGATACACCTCAACGTCAGCTTTCCGACGATACCCAGGTTTACCCTGTTGCGTGTCGTCGTTTGCTCTCTAGGTCGAAAATCGCAAACATCGCCCCAATCCCCCTCAACCTCTCTACCATCTCATGGGACCATGTTACCACCCTTTTATCCTGGTGGATCCGACCCCATTCACCCTTGTTCATTCCTAGATGGTCCCCAAACCATCCCCTCACTGCCGTTGTCAGGATTTACGGCTCAAACTTTTTCGTGGCTCTATTTCGGTCACTGGGGACACCAGGCACCCTGCCCTTCCGCATTGTTGATACAGACACTTCCAGCACCTGTAATCGACCCCTCTACACCCCCTGCGACGTCCCCTTATGCCACCTTCTTGCATCTACACAGTCTCGAAGGCTGTTTTGCTACTCCGAATCTTCAGAGCCTCCATTCTTCTATCTCAGCTTGTGTGGATGGACTGCCTCATGCAGCCCTGACCCACTGAGGTTTTCCCATTCCGTATTCTCGTGTGCAGATTGTGGTGCAAACCCACTGTCACCGAGATTCCTTGCCCTTCGAAATCCTTCATATTCAGTCTGCACCCCCGACCAACATATGCAGGTTCGATACTTCAACTGATGGCCTGCGTACACTACTCGATGATTATATTTGCACTCGAATACTTGACTATTGACTATTCAACCATGCTCTGCATGCTTTGGCAAAGCCTTCGATGATTACCATGGTGCCCTCGGGACGTCGAGATGACCTCAATACTCTATTCCTCAATCTGAAGATGGGTTCTTGTGACCACGCCACTTGGTGTTGATGTTGCTGGACCATCGTCTTCTGCCTCAGTTTGTGTGGATGGTTTGCCTAGTGCAGCTTGACCCACTGAGGTTTTCGTGTTTTGTATTCTCTTACAGAGACTGGTGCAAACCTACCATCACTGAGAATCCTCGTTCCCTCGAATCCTCGTTCCCTCACTCATACACCACAGCAAAAACGCACCAAAATTTTTTTCCTGTGTTCACATTTGCAATCTTAGGGAGGCATTTTCAGTCATTTGGGTACTTATCTCCCGCACATCTGAACCACTTCAGTTGCACACGAGAGAAGTGGGGGGCTGTGGGGGGAGGTATAGGTATAGAGGACCGATACCTTCCCCTCAGCCTGACATGGCGCAGTGGCCCTACTGGAGCTACTAAAGGATGCAGAGAGAAGGTACAGGGTACAGAGGACCCATGCTTGCCCTCTTGCTATCCTTATTGCAATGGCAGGTGCACATGGAGGCGAGGTTAGGACAGGAGACCTCCTCTGACTACAAGCTGATGGTTGTACACATCCTCGCCACCATCTCACGATAGTGCACTTCAAGGGTTCAGCAATTGCGGAACAGAAATTTTGGAAAATTTTTTTTTTTTTTTCCTTCCTATTGATTGGGGGGCCCATTGTTCACCAGGTTTGTATGTATCTGGGGGGCCATTGTATGCCTACTTTGCTTTACACTACATGCCCTCTGGACATGGGGGGGCACTATGACGACGTGGTATTGGGTCTGGTCACCTGACATGCCCAAAGGCCATGGACAACAGTAGCATACTATTAGTAATCATTGTTTGTATTCCTTTTTCGGACTTAGAATACATTAAGCATACCATTATCATCTCGTCGACCCCCTCTCTAAGGATCGCCGAGCCGTGCTCACCTTACAGACCATCGCGTACACCGCCGCCCCTGCGTAGGGTCACAACGCCCCTCCTCTAGGGCTACAAGAGCCCGGTGTCGGATGACAACACCCCTTAGCAGGGTTACAGCTAGGTACAACCACCATGGTACCCAGAGCACGCGTAGGCAGGGGAACCTCCACAGGTGACCCGCGACGCAGCTCTGCCTCCGGAACCAAATGTTGACCTGCGAGAAGTCCATGGACGCCTGATGTCGCCACTCGGCATCACAAGTACGGGTTCCAAACCGCTCGATCTCTGGAGTCAAAGAAAGGTGGAAAGGCTTTGAAACGCAAGCTGGATGGGGACGATGCAGGGAGGACGATGGAGGCTCTGAATCTGTTCTCCACAATTGCAAATCTAGATTGTGATCGACGTGAAGCTTTTCATCCTTCTACTCCAAATTCTCAACAACATGTAATAACTAGCTAAATTTCATATGCTCATGAACGTCGGTCAGCAGGTTATCCACCCGTGCTTAGAAATAAGGCATTCAGTATTCAAGAGGAAAACCTAGAGGGATACAAGGAGCGAATACGTAGGAACATATCAGTGTCCACCACATCCACTATCAACAATGTGTCCTCACCAACCCCTTCAGAGACAATGAATGCCCCTCTGCGAAGAGATTGAGCAGGAACAAGGATTGAATTTTTTCTTGGCTGGGCCTGGAGTTGGAATAAGCGAAGGTCCTTGTCCCTCTTTCGAAGTGGTTGAACATCTTCGAAAGGCTGTACGAGGGCAACTGGAATGGTGTAATCCTTTCCATCGGGGGTCTCCTTCACACCTTCACTGCCTGCTTTAATTGTGTATGTGAAAACAAAAACCAGACGAGCGAAGAAGTCAGGTTCATCATTCACGATGACACAGTCATATCTTGGCTTGTTAAAGAAACTAGGGCTGCAGCGAAGGTAGTCTGTGCAGGTGCACCAGTCAACCAGGGATTCGTAAGATAGCTTGATGAATCTGTGCTCTATTAACTGATGAAACCAACCAACTATCCCTCAATCCCAGTCCTCAGATAGGCAACTGTATCATACTCACAAGATCATCAAGCCTGATGGACAGTGGGGATGTAATCTTGACCGGACTATTCTCTCACTAAAGCAACTCGTTTAACATTGGCATAAACCTAAGGTGAAGTCGTCAGAAGGCAGGATCAGAAGACTGGCTAGCCCTCCGGAAGGAGCATGGTTTCTCTGGAGACCCAAGATACACGTTACCAAAATCCTTTGCATTTTTGGCATCTGCCACATCATGCTGGGCTTCTTCACTCAGTGAAGCATACCCTTTGGTGATGATGTCAACATGGTCTCGGATGGTGATTGCTGCTAGCATATGGCGCTCGATTTTCAGAATCTAGCCAAGAAATAGCTTTAGGTGTCTAAATTGAAAATTGGATGGTAGAAATACCTGCGGTGCAACGTTCTTGAAATTAGTGCGTCTCTGATATGAAGTCTTTAGGGGGCGATGAAGGCGTTCAAAAAGTCGTGTTGTGTAGCCTCGGATCACCCCTTTTGCTTGAATGCCAGGGAAGGCATGTTTATGGGCATGGCCTTTGGGAAAATTGAAGTTTTTGTAGTACTTTTCAGCACCACCATCTTTGAGGGTGGTGTCATTGCCGCTGTCGGAATCACTATCTTCATCAGAATCATCTTCTAAATCATCATCTGGTTCACTCTCCCAGTTGTCATCAAGGGAAGGAAGTTCGCCAGGATTTTCATCGAGTGCATCACTGTATTCCTTGAGTCCAAAGATAAATCAAGAAGTAGTTTAAAAATGCTGTATAGATGGCTTACCTTGAGGCGATCCCCAAAATCAAGAACAGCTTGCTCCCCAAGAGCAATGGTATGTGTTGTATGAAGTTCCAGGTTTTCAAACATGACCATCTCAATGTATGCACGCACAGCGCAAAGTAAAATATAGCCAAGGTGACTAGCTTCCTCTGTGAGGATGTTATGGGTCACAAAAACTAACATCTGGCAGATATAATCCGTTGTGAAATGATTTGTCTTCAGATTGACCATTTTCTTACTTTCATAATATCACGGAACTTGTTACCATCCGAAAAATGAATGGACATAATTTTCTTGAAGTGGATCAAACCTCGCCATGTAGGAAGCGCATCCATTCTATACAGGAGGGATGAATGGCTACTATTGATAATGAAGCAAACAAACATACTGGTCATCAATGCGATGCCTCATCAATTGTAAGCCTGCCAGCTTACAGCAGTTCCCATAATGTGCATATATAGTGTGTGGTGACTGAGAAGGTAACTTCTCAGTTATTCTGCCTTTTAGCTGGACTGTTCTGGGCGCACACTTAGAGCATGCTTCCATCAATCGGCCCAAACCATGAACATGACGTTTCACTTGGGGCCACAGATGCTTTCCACCCAAGCCATGGTCATTGACATGCAGCTCATCAAAGCTAATTGCTGCATGTGGGTCACTGAAGTTGACCATCCAGAATGCATTCTGGATAACCAGCTTAGCTCAATCTCCAGCTTCAGCTCAGCAGTCAGAAATATACTTACCTCTACATCACAAAGGCTCATCGAAGACAAAAGCTCTTCTCTCTCCCCAACTTTTAACAACTGACCTTTATTGTAGGCTGCTTGCGACTCCACAGCAGTACGTAGTGGATATGATGCATAGAGATCCATCTGCTGATCCTTTGGAACAAGGCAGACAGGACATGGGTATTTTGCTTTTACACCACGGGTCAAGGTCATCATAACTCTAGAATTGATGCATGGAATTGAGAATACAATACAGACAATGCTAATTAACGTACTGTTCTTCATAATCAGAGGCCAGAATATAAACAAGTGGGTAGAAAGAAAGAGGAATCTTGCCAGCACATAGCATTGTGATGCCCTCATGAGAATGGTCAGCTATAGTAGTGAGAGAGGCCTTCACACATTCATGCCAGACAGCCTTCTTGAAGTTTGTGAATCCAGGTTTACCTTTCTCCCTTTCATCCTCCTCAACCTGTGGATATGATTTAGTTGACCACAACCAATGAGCAGATAACATAATTATGATAGGAAGCCATCCCACAACTTGCACTGCTCCTAGGCCTTTGCCGTTTCGAACCTCATGAGGTAGATTGTTGATCTGTGCAATGATGGGGTAGCCTTGAGCAGTGCCAAACGATAACAGCCTAGCCTTGTCAACATAGAGGGTGATCAGGAGGGGCTTGCCCTTTCCTTTGAGCTGAGTCTAAAGGCAAGGGCCACAACCTCAGCATCCTTCCAAGGCAGAACAAATTTTTTCTTACCTGAATATCCCACATGTGTTCTGCTGTCCAAGGCTCATGAACAAAGAACACCCATTCTTGGCCATCAAACTTCGCAAGCTTCACAGTGTCAAACTCGCAGATACTTCCAAGGTAGGGGTCCTCAACAACATTACGAGCATAGTCCATGAGTGATCGTGACCAGAAGTCGAAGGATCGGAACCCTTTCTTGTATGGTACTTTAATTTCTTGCCGCGCAAACTACAGAAAAATTTTTGCTGATCAATCCAAATCTGCTTAAGGCTTAGCAACCTACGGTAGTAGCAATGGGCTCAGAAACCTCCTCCCAGATTTTTTCCAACTCCCTATGATTCGTAATCACAAATGGCTCATTTTCCCGATTTCGAATGAGCTGATGTATGACTTTGATAAGTGTGTCGATTGATGAGTTGGGCATGGCAGACTTCAGAACTATCTCTGCGAACGCAAACTCGGTTTCGGAGTGGAATGGTAGCCATGGTTTGGGATGATAATATGATGTCACTGGGTGCATAGCATATTATAACAGTAGATATTATTATAGACTTAGCCAAAACTTACTCCTTATTGACTACTAATATATCTGTCTGGCTAGAAGAAAAAATATTTATATATCAATTTCTATATTATTCACAATTAAACCCTCAAGAAATTGTTTATATGTTTAGAATAAAGCTATTACAATAATGTCACAGTATTTCTCAAAAACATATTGTAAATATATCTTGAATTTACTCACAATAAGATTTGATGGCTCAGCATATTGTGAATCTTATTATGAATGTCAAATCTTATTGTGAACTTATTGTCGATATACTTTAAATAACTTTACCATATATGGGCAACATATGATAAAAATATATAAAATAAAATTCAATACAATATCTTTACTATAAAGGCCAAATAGATATTGTAAACAATTCTGAAATATTTTTACAATAACTTAGTCAGCTATATGTACAGTCAATAAAGAGTAAGTTTCAAATATGTTCACTATATTACTTATCAATTTAATATGCTGTGCACCCAGTGTGTGGGTAGAGGCATGGTTGTATCGCGCCCATAGTCTTCAAACGACTTGATGACGGTCGGGCGCCCCGAGTCTGGATGGTAGATAGTTCGAATATCATTGTCCTTTGGGGCAGCTGTCTCGAATGTGGAACCAGGCAGTGGTGATGTTTGGTCCGTGGATGAAAAGTCATGGGTAGGCACAGGGTGAGCAGTTGGGGGATTATGCAGATACGTTGACTGCTTATGCTCTAAATTATTCAGTCATCAAGTAAGCATTATCGACAAATGTGGTTTTCATATGGCATACCTGAGTTTCTCGATGACTGCCCCTTTTTAAGCATAGATTTCATTTTTGGCATCCTAAATGGTACCTCAGCTGCTGGCATATTGGGCCCAGCTACATCAACCGATGGATGTATGAGTATTATGACATCTGACCAAGGTCAACAAAACTAACTTACCTTGGATATTTTCTGCAAAAATTTCATCCCTCTTTCGAGACCGCGCTGACTTCATTCTGGGCACCTAGAAAGCATTGGCTGACTGAAAGTGAGACTGGCTGGATCTAGTGTTCGGATCGGCTATCTCGCCTGCAGGAACAGATCCAGCAGATGAATCAACGGACGACCTGCTTGTAGCACGTGTTGACTTCATCTTCAGCATCATAAACACTGCAACCATTGATCTCATCCTGAGCAAAGTTCTTCAGAAAGCAAAGGGGCTTACTAGGTTCTGCATATGTAGCCTGAAGGCCACTGTGATGCCGGTGCTGAGACATTGGGCGTTCGTTGGACTTCTCGCTGGTAGAAGCTGGATAGGGTTCGAGGCCGGCAATGCTTGTAGGAAGCTATGCCCTGCCTCGAGAGATGAAGGTGAGGCCGGCATCCACTCTAGGAGTGGAGCCCTGCCTAAGGAGGTAGAGGAGGAAGGCCGGCAGCTCGTATGAACGAGCGCCCTGCCATGAAGCAGTAACCGAAGCACTAGGACGGCAGCTATCGCATGAGCGAGCGCCAGTCTTCGTGAGAAAAGCCTTGTAACCCTAGGCTTAGGGGTGTTGTGACCCAACACTGGGCTCTTGTAGCCCTAGAGGAGGGGCGTTGTGACCCTACGCAGGGGCAGCGGTGTATGCGATGTACCGTGGTGTGGCACGGCTCCCAGAACCTTCAAACGGGGGTGTAGGTTCAAGAGTAAAGTGTGCATTTTGTATTCTAAGTCCGAAGATGGAATACAAACAATGATGACTAATTGTATGCTACTGTTGTCCATGGCCTTTGGGCATGTCAGGTGACCATACCCAATATCACACCGTCACAGTGCCCCCCATGTCCAGAGGGCATGTAGCATAAAGCAAAGTAGGCATACAATGGCCCCCCAGATACCTACAAACCTGGTGAACACTGGGCCCCCCAATCAAAAGGAAGGAAAAAAAAATTTTCCCAAGTTTCCGTTCCGCAGTTGCTGAACCCTTGAAGTGCGCTATCGCGAGGTGGTGGCGAAGACGTGTACAGCCATTGGCTTCTAGTTGGAGGAGGCCTCTCCTGTCCTAGCCTTGCCACCAGTACCTGCCATTGCAATAAGGATAGCAAGAGGGCGATCACGGGTCCTCCGTACCCTCTACCTTCCCTGGATATCCTTCAGTGGTTCCAGTAGGGCCACTGTGCCATGTCAGGTTGAGGGGAAGGTATACGGTCCTCTATACCTATACCTCCCCCCCACAGCCCCCCACTTCTCTCGCGTGCAACTGAAGTGGTTCAGATGTGCGGGAGATAAGTACCCAAATATGACTGAAAATGCCTCCCTAAGATTGCGAACGTGAACGCACAGGAAAAAAATTTTGGTGCGTTTTTGCTGTGGTGTATGAGGTGATATCGTGATCATGTCGTGAATGGGATCTTTTATTTTCCGCCTTGGATCGATGCTCCCATCCATGCCAGTGGCTATCGGCATCTCTAATGGCCTTACCTCATGAGAGGTTGGCATCACATGAGAGCCCTATAGCAAGCTAGAAAGGGACGGCATCTCGAGAGAGAGCCAGTCCTCGAGGGTTGCCATGTAACCTCATGGAAGGTCTGGGCCATTGGCCACTCAGGAAGCCCTACCTTGTGGAAGGTCGGCATAGCAAGAGGGCCAGATGATGCAGTAGGCTGAGTACCATGGGGTCGTATATGTGACAGACTTGGTTGGGGCGACGGTTGCCCCAAAAATGAAAAATCCCAAAAACAGGGCTGATGACATGGCCTTTGCAGCTGCGTGGATTCAAAATGGCGGCATATTCATACATCGCAGAGCATAACATGGTTGAGTGCCATGTGTACTCGACAGAGGATTTCGGGGTGGCTGGTACTCCGAAACATGGAACTCCAAAAACTCGAAGTGAATGGTGGCAAATGTTAAGTAGCATGATCGAAGCTTCAAGCTGCTAGCCACTCAAGAAGCCCTACCTCACAGGAGGTCGGCTTAACAAGAGGGCCATGTGTGCTCGACAGAGGGTTTCGGGGTGGCTAGTACTCCGAAAACTAGGGCTCTGAAACTTCGGAGTGACAAATGAGCCTTCGCAGCTTTGTAGATGAGAGACGGCAGTGTAACGGGACGTCGCAGGAGTGTATGATGGTTCGAGTACCATGTGTACTTGAGCGACAAAGTCGGAGGGGCTTGTACTCCAAAAACAGGGACCTCAGAGCTTCGAAGTGACAAAACAGCCTTCGCAGCTGCATAGATGTAAGACAGCAGCATAACGGAGCATCGCGGGGGTGTAGGGAGGTCGATTACAGGCACCGTAGGTGTCTGATGGTTCAAGTACCATGTGTACTCAAATGGCGATGTCGGAGGGGCTGGTACTCCGAAAATGGGGACCTCAGAGCTTCAGAGTGACGAAACAGCCTTCGCAGCTGCATAGATATAAGACAGCAGCATAACGGGATATCGTTGAAGGCTCTGAGTGGGATTCCAGATGAAACTGCATGAAAAGCTACTGATCTTGTGAATTGCGTGAGTGCCATCCATATACACAAGCCCCCCAGTGTCCGAATATGCCGTAGAAGGTGTGTTTGGGCACTCCAACACTGTGCTGGATGGCATAGAGACCATGAACCATGAATTAAAATACCGAACACCAGTATGTCGTTTGGGGGCGTCGTCTCGGCCTCAGGACATCTGGGGCACACTGGACCTGCGGAATGTTTGAGATTTTAGCTATCGGCATCTCTAGTGGCCCTACCTCATGAGAGGTCGGCATTACATGAGAGCCCTATAGTGAAGGGTTGAGGGCTGGTAGCTATCGGCATCTCTAATGGCCTTACCTCATGAGAGGTCGGCATCATATGAGAGCCCTATAGCAAAGGGTTGAGGGCTGGTGCTCTGAAAAGGGGGACTCCAGACTTCAGAGTGGCGGAAGAGTCCTCCCAGCTTCATAGGTGTGAAGCGGCAGCATACAGGACGTCGCAGGGGGTGTAAAGGGGTCGATTATGGGCGATGTAGGAGTCTGTATCAAGAATACCTGAGGGCGGAGTGCCTGTTGTCCCCAGTGACCGAAATAGGCCACGAAAAATGTTCGAGCCGTAAATGTTGACGACGGCAGTGAGGGGAAGGTCTGGGGACCATCTAAGGATAACCGAATGGTGAATGAGGTCGGATCCACCAGGAAGAGAGGGCGGTAGCATGGTCTCATGAGTGGGTAGAGAGGTCAGAGGGGAATGGGGCGATGTTCGCGATTTTCGACCTAGAGAGCCGACGACGACGCGCAGCACCATAAACCTGGGTATCGTCGGAAAGCCCTGATTGAGGCGCATCGAACGATCCAAGATTTAGGGAAAACGGTCCAACGGTTGCTGAGATATGGCCCAATCAAGAAATGACCGAAAATGCGAAGTCCGAGGAGGAGGAAGTGGGAGTGGGGGTCCATCCAGGAGGGAGCAGAGCCCCAAGAACAATGTCCTAGAGATGCAGAAAGGATCCAGAGTACACAGGGGCAGGGAGCCTGGTGTCCCCAGTGACCTGAATAGGGCCACCAAAAACTTCGAGCTGTAAATCTTGATGACAGCTGTGAGGGGGTGGCTCTGGGACCATTTAGGAATGAACAAAGGGTGAATGGGGTCGGATCCACCAGGAAGAGAGGGTGGTAGCATGGTCCCATGAGATGGTAGAGAAGTTGGGGAGAATCAGGGCAATGTTCGCAATTTCGACCTAGAGAGCCGACGACGACGTGCAGCGCCGTAAACCTGGGTATCGTCGGAAAGCTGACATCGAGGCGTATCGATTAAGCTAAGAATTAGGGAAAACGGTCCAGCGGTTCCCGAGATATGGCCCAAACAAAATTTGACCGAAAATGCGAAGTTGAAGGAGGAGGAAGTGGGAGAGGGGGTCCATCCAGGAGGGGGCAGGGCCCCAAGAACGATGTCCTGGAGATGCAGAAAGTATCCTCAGTACACGAGGGCAGGGTGCCTGGTGTCCCCAATGACCTGAATGGGGCCATGAAAAACTTCAAGCCGTAAATGTTGACAACGGCTGTGAGGGGATGGCTTGGGGGCCATCTAGGGATGAACGAAGGGTGAATGGGGTCGGATCCACCAGGAAGAGAGGATGGTAGCATGGTCCTATGAGATGGTAGAGAAATTGGGGGGGATTGGGGTGATGATCGCGATTTTCGACCTAGAGAGCCGACGACGACGCGCGGCGCCGTAAACCTGGGTATCGTCGGAAAGCCCTCGTCGAGGCGCGTCGAACGATCTAAGATTTAAGGAAAACGGTCCAGCGGTTCTTGAGATATGGTCCAATCAAGAATTGACCGAAAATGCGAAGTTGGAGGAGGAGGAAGTGGGTATGGTGGGCCATCCTGGTACCAGTAGAACCCCAATAGCGATGTCTTGAAGGTGCAGAAGAGACCTAAGGATCGGAGGTCCTCGTTCCAGAGATATGGCCCAGGGAATCTGACATATGACAATTCCTCCCCTCAATACAGCACTTATCTCCCACCCAGACCTCTCCTAATCCTTCCAGTGGTGATAGGGCCCAGAAAGCAAATTAGAACAGGCCCCAGATAGACTAGAAATATCCCAGAGGTGGTAGAGAAATACCCTGATAGGTGTGGGTAGAGTGTGATACAGCTGGACCCAGGGCATGACCGAAATTCTAAGCCATTAGCCACTCAAGAAGCCCTACCTCATGGGAGGTCGGCATACCAAGAGGGCCTAATAGCAAGGGAGAAGGGGACGGCATCTCCAGAGAGAGAGCCAGTCCTCGAGGAAGTTCGATGTTGAAGAGGTTGAAACCCTAGGATGGGGTTTTCGGTCATTGTGATGGCGTCGCCAGTGGTTCGAGGGCTCTCAATGAGGTAGTATAGTTGAAAGCCATGCTCGAGCAGTTCGGGGGTGCAGACTGAATGTCAAAGGGTTTTCGGAAGTAGCCTAGCTGACTGAGATAGACTCAATTGAGGGCGGCAGTGCAAACAGCTTCGAGAATGAAGGTCGAGGACTGCCTCTGGCTGCGAGAAAGGGATCCAGGACTTCGACAAGCTTGGATGAAGTCCGCGGTGCCCCCACCATTGTGATGCCGGTGCTGAGACATTGGGCGTTCGTTGGACTTCTCGCTGGTAGAAGCTGGATAGGGTTCGAGGCCGGCAATGCTTGTAGGAAGCTATGCCCTGCCTCGAGAGATGAAGGTGAGGCCGGCATCCACTCCAGGAGTGGAGCCCTGCCTAAGGAGGTAGAGGAGGAAGGCCGGCAGCTCGTATGAACGAGCGCCCTGCCATGAAGCAGTAACCGAAGCACTAGGACGGCAGCTATCGCATGAGCGAGCGCCAGTCTTCGTGAGAAAAGCCTTGTAACCCTAGGCTTAGGGGTGTTGTGACCCAACACTGGGCTCTTGTAGCCCTAGAGGAGGGGCGTTGTGACCCTACGCAGGGGCAGCGGTGTATGCGATGTACCGTGGTGTGGCACGGCTCCCAGAACCTTCAAACGGGGGGTGTAGGTTCAAGAGTAAAGTGTGCATTTTGTATTCTAAGTCCGAAGATGGAATACAAACAATGATGACTAATTGTATGCTACTGTTGTCCATGGCCTTTGGGCATGTCAGGTGACCATACCCAATATCACACCGTCACAGCCACTTTCGATTTCAATATCCTGTTGCCACCTTGCAGCAAGGGGCAAGCACTTCTTTTGATGATTAGCAAAACCCTGGCTTGGCAGGCTCTGGTTACAGCCATCGCACAGGTGGGACGTAGTCTTGGGCATTGGCAGTATGATACAATAAAATGCAAGAAGTAACAATATGCACAGTGAACGAAGGAGGTGTGTTTGGTAGTGAGACGAACAATGTTGATGAACCGTGGGATTGGGTACAACTGACCAGACATGATTACGACTAGGATGCAATCTAATCAGTGAGATTACGATTACCATCTAATCTGGATCCAATTTGGCTTGGTCGGAGTGCTCTCCCAGAAATTTCCGACATTCACGTAGAGGGTGGCGAAAGACATTTCATCAACCAAGCAGTTATCAATGTTCTAACCCACCACAGACCAGATCAACCACCCTTGGTACCCGTTTTTTTTGCCCCCTCCTAGAGCGCATCCGCATCCAAGGTAACATATTCAAGTTCGGTGGATCAGGACATTTCACGCTCAACATGCTCGAGTCATGGTTTCAGCAGCCTTTCCAGTCGAAGGGTCTTTGATTCTGTTGCATACCAGCTCTAGGATCGACTAACATATTTCACCTCACGCACGGCGACAGATATCGATGACACAGTGATACCTCGACCCTGTCTGGTTCATTGCAGTGGCATGCTTGCTGGCATATCAATGGGCGATCACCTCAGGAATGAGTTCACATAACAATGAGGGTCCACAATGTACTTATCCCTACATATGTGGTAGACCAGTGACTGATCCCTTAGTAGAATCGGTGAGTTTGACCGAGTTATGCAAAAATCTGCCATGACATTTTTCCTGATGCCATCACTACACCTCAGCATAGCTGGTTGTGCCATTGCCCACATCGTCGGGAAGTGACACCGTTAAATACTATACAACTGCATATGTCACAGCAGAACAGTTACTTGCCTATAATCTGGTCAGCTGAGCTTGTGGCTTCGCAAGAAGTGCATGATACTGCCATTGTATGTCATTACACTCCTGCTCTGCTTGTTCATATTCACATCTCTCCCTTTGATGCGCCTGCTCCGCCCGCTCACGCTCACACTTTTCCCATTCACATTCTTGTTCAAGGCGTTGCCGTCCCCGTTCACCTTCTTCCCATGTTTTTCTTTGTCAATGCCAGGCAATCTGGAGATATTCAGTTGGCATAAAGTGGGAAATCTTGATGATAAAAACTTACCTTGATATTGATATGCTGTATTGGTTTGTTGTGTGACTCTTTCAAAATTTCCTTGGCTGTTGGATACAAGGTATTATTTACGTCTATGTATTACGTTTGCTGTGAAGAGTTGTGGTATACAAGGGAAACTGTTGTATCACATGCCTTGTATGAACGTGGCTTCAAAAAGGTGTCAGAGACAGGTTCAAGATTCAAGATGAACTCGCATTTGGCAGCTAAACGGTGCAATGGAAGATGAACTGATAGAGCTGTGCCAAAAAAAGACGCTACTGCGAGCCAATCAGTTTTGTCAGCGCAGCTTCCCACATTTTATGTCCTGCGTAGCTGTGTGTGCATAGTAGTTTCCGTCTTTACGGACATTGTTGTAGGAGCAGAGGAATTCAATGGCATCCCATGAGGGATGATGTTGGATGTCTGTGTTACTTAATGCTTGCATGATCATCTGCAAGACTCCTAGCCGACATAGCCGTTGGGTACACATCTTCTAATGATTCCTCTTGTTTCCTGGAGGACCCGTGTCGGGGATTGCTGTGATTGGTTGAGAGACAGCATTCCGCACATTGTTTTGTCCAAAAGAAGGAGTCCCTGACCTATTCTCAAAGAGGAATCTGCCATGGCAGATTTTAGTTTGCCTCAGCAGAATTTAAAACATAGATGATTATTTCTGTGAGCTGGTGTAAGGTCTGGACATTGTGAAGGTCCTCCCAAGAGTCAACTTGCATAAGTTTGAGCACTTGTTCGCGACCAAGGTCCAGGAGGACACGAAGATGGAGGGGTATGAGCTTGAGGGTAAGCTAAGCAAAAGATATATAAGTCAGTACAAATAGCGGAACTAGTGATAGAAACAACGTTGTACCTGAGTAATGGTGTGGATGTCATCTCTGCATTCATCCTGTTCCTCTACCAATAGCCTTTTGTGCTTCTCCAGCTCTTTGGCCTGTTTTTCTAGTTTCATTTCTTGCTCTTCCAGCTGCTCTTGCTCAGCTTTGCGAATGTCCCTCTCTTTCACTAGCTTTGCCTTCAGTTCGGTGTTAGACGACATGAGTTGTTTGTTCGCAGCCTCGAGTTTGGTATTCGACGACTCTAGGCCATCAGGCCTTCCGCTTAGCTCGGCATGTAACGCAGCAATAGAATCCTCGACTGAGGGCATCATGGGTTTCAATGCTAAGAATGTCAAAGCTAAGGATGGGACTTGGAAGGGGAAAAACAATGTCTCACATTGTGAAGAAAACTGTGTTTCTTTGATCTGTAGTTTGTCATTGCCTCCTTCGGAACCTCCCTCAAATTCTCCTTGTTGTGCTTGGCGAGCCCCTTGCAGAGCTCCCGAGTATAAGACCAGTCCTCGAAACCTAACATGACAAGATATTGCTTGGGTAATCGTGGAACCTTCAATGAAGCGAACGTATCGGTCGATGGGTCTGGTGCTCTGGCTTCTGAAGAGGACATCAATGAATGCTGTGACAGATAGAACAAAAGTCTGAGGTAGACATTGTCGCAGTATCAGATGAAAATTAAAAAGCTGCGATCGGTCGCTGTATGCAAAGGGAGCGCAGAGGGAAATTCCGATACACCAGCTCCCACGGCTCCTCTCCATGAGGGCGCCTGATCTTCGTCGTCCTCCATCCAGTGCCTCATGTCGTAAGTGCTCATAAGCTACCACTATGAATATCACACCGCAGGTATGAAAACCTGGTTCGTCATGATGAAATAGACAATTGGAAAATGAACTTTTGCGGAATACTAAGGCCATGCAACATGTGCAAAGCGGGCGCACATGTGGCGGGTAGAGGCGCTATCTAAGTCTTGAGAAGGTATGACAGATGTAGCCTCACCCGGAACGCGCTTCGGAAAGGCCGCCGCAGCAATTTTCGGTCATTAGAGGTCTTCTGCTCAGATAAAAGTTGTCGATTGACCTCGAATGCCGTGGGACGTAAGGCCAGCTGCAAGCTGATGTTATGTCAAAAGTGCAAAAGGCGTATAGGATTGATATAGGAGCTAAAGTGACTAGAATTTTCAATGTGCTGGAAACAACGCAAAAAAGTCAGTTAAAATCCCAACGTAGCCGTAAAAAGTACACACCTTCCGGTGTCTTTGCAATGTAGTCAATTGCTATACGGGAGATGCAATGAGACCCAGTTGAGGGGAACACTCGACACCACCATACCTTGCTGAACTGTCTGAATCTCATCTGCCTCAGCATCTGGAATCTCAATCGCGAATTCCTGTGGGGTGCAAACGATTCAGAAAGATGGACGAGGTCATCAGTCGTTCGCACCTCCTCGACTGCCATGACGACTTCCACTGCGTCTAGACTGTCCAGTCCGAGGTCATTGGAGAAGGATGCCGTTGGTGAGAGCTGCTCCGGGATTGCTTAGCTGGAATTCGACATAGGGGAACACTTTCCCCTCTCACCTTTGCAGGATCCACCTTCTCAAAGCCCTTCAACACGTCGAGGACACGCGCCTGGATGATATCGCGTGATAGCCCTGCTGCTGCCGAGAACGCGGCGCGCTGGATGAGGTGGTGCTGCACCCGAGGTGCAGTCGAGACGAACCGAGGAAGGGCTGAGGCTCGAGTGACCAGACGAAGGAAGGACATGTTTTGCGACGAAACCAAAAAACAGGCAACAAAGTTCACATCACGCCGGCGTTACCCGTGGACTTGCTTTGTCAGCGAGGCGGTCCCGCAGTGAGGTTACAAACCACAAGCTTTAATAAATAATTACTCATCGAATTATGTAGTCATCTTGGACTACAAAAAGGCGTCAGTCTTGATCAAACCCACCCCATCTTGTAGACTTACCAATTACAATGGGTCGTCGTCCTGCTCGTTGCTATCGCTATTGCAAGAACAAGCCTTATCCCAAGTCTAGGTACAACCGTGGTGTACCCGATCCTAAAGTAAGTTCGAGCCCTTGCGAGCCCCTTTTCTTGCTAATGTATTAAAACAGATTCGCATCTTCGACCTTGGACGTAAACGTGCCAACGTCGACGAATTTCCCTTCTGTGCCCACCTAGTATCCGACGAATACGAACAATTGTCCAGCGAGGCGCTGGAAGCCGCTCGTATCTGCGCTAACAAGTACGTCACCAAGACCTCCGGCAAGGATTCATTCCATCTCCGTGTCCGCGCGCACCCTTTCCATGTCATTCGTATCAATAAGATGTTGTCCTGCGCCGGCGCTGATCGGTGAGCCAAATCTTGGCTTTTACTACGTCACCTCCGTTATTCAGAGCTATGGCCAGGTTGCAAACGGGCATGCGTGGAGCATGGGGAAAGCCGTACGGCACCGTCGCCCGCGTAAACATTGGCCAAATCATTCTCTCCATTCGGACAAAGGAGAACAACGCCGCCGTCGTTATGGAGGCTTTACGCCGCGCCCGTTACAAGTTCCCCGGTCGGCAGAAGATCATCGTCTCCAAGAAATGGGGATTTACGAACGTCAACAAGGAAGAGTACCTCAAGCTCAAGGAGGAGAAGAAGGTTTTGCAGTGGGTGTCACTTTTTGCGGTCATCTATCTATTCTCTGCCTCTGATATTTTCCCGGTAGAGACGGAGCCTACCTCCAATTTATCCGCCCCAAGGGCCCCCTCGAGCAGAACCTCCGCAGTCAGCTTAGGGCCTGAGCGCCTGGGAGCCAACATGCTTTCTTGGTTTTAGATGTCTGCATACGTGTACACCAGCACTTTGACGAGGACTCACAATACATCTGCTGAGCACGTCATGGCGGGAGTATGGACTCATCAGTCGGTCCTGAATTGTTCCTCTTGTTTCTTGAATCTTCATGCGCGACTATATTTATGATATCATCCTTAAAGTACGTCCATAGCTGGTAATGGTTCTAAAAAATGGGGCCTAGTTCAAGCGACGTGGGCGATAGATGAGCGATTGTCGTTTTCAACAAAGCTGCCCGTTCTCTGGGTCTTCCTACGTCGGAACAAGCAGACAGAGGTCGCATTTTGTACCTCTTATCCATATTGGCCGTAATTCACCGAAACTGATTTGAAACACCATGGTGCAAATTGGTAGCCGGGTCGAACCTGTCCTCCAGGCTCATTACCAACCTGTTGACGAGAATTACCCCAAGCTCGCGGCGTAGCAGACGGTAACGAGTCTACTCGTCCTGAGTTCCCTCCTCCCAAAGATGTCCAAACTCCAAATAGGGAGAATTTATCATTCTATGGCTGAAAGACAAGCTACGCACACACATCTATCAGCAGCCTCCGCACAACAGGGACATCCATAACCTCTTCGCCGACGGCCTTCCCTGACCCTGCCGCCTCCCAAAACTTCTCATATGCATCTCCGATGCGCTCGCGCACGTGGCCGAGTAGCACACGCGCTGTCACCGTCCGTGCGTCCTCGAGGTAGAGCCTCAACCGACCTGCATGCGCCCGGAGTTCAGTCTCGCAGGCATGTTCAAAGGATTTGGCCATTTCGCTGGCGGTGACTTTGGGCTTAAGTGTTGATGGTGACGTCGAGGCAGGGTTAGTCGCTTTAGTATTCGGGAACGTAGGGGTAACAGTCCAGTCGTGGAGGGGCTGTGTAAGGGGTTCAGTGCACAACTTGATGATGGCTTCGCAGGCCCGCCGAAGCTCATTGTCGATGTCCTATAACGATTAATCAGTGTGTAATGGTATGCTAGAAATAGCGGACTTGTGTCTACATGCTTAGCTTCTGTGATGCTTTCTTCTGTCCGTGGCATGCCAAGGGAGGCAAACAAAGCATCCGGAAGGAGTGAGGTCGTCTTGCTCAACATCGACGCTAACGTATCTGTACAAACTTATCAGAAACCTACCGCACGGCTATAGAAAAAGAAAGAGAAAGTCATCACACATACCTGTCACACCTGCGGACTCTGCTGCTCCGCTCCCTTTGGCATCCCCTTCCCGTTGCGCTAGGTCCAGATTTTGCGTAATCTCCTTCAGGAGTAACAAATGTCTCGCAAGGAAGAGCTGCGCATCCAAAGGGGCTTTGACGCGCATCAGCTCCGCGGCCACAACAAACGACTGGCGACACAAGTTGATTGCTTCTTGCGCGATGTCTTCAAAGATAGCCGGCTGCATTGAACATGGTGAGCCTGGAAGAACAGAAAAAGAAAACGACAGGTGTACCTTAACAAAATCGTGAAGCTGAGAAAGAACCCAGACGGTCTTCCGGAGCGTGGGGTACCACGTTTCCTGCTTGTCGATGGAGGGCAGACGGAGGAGCTCACTGACGCTTTCCTTTTCTTGGATCTCTGTGCCGCTCGTTTGTTTTCCCACCGCTACGACACAGAAAGCCGTGAGTTAGCTAACAGGATCATAGTCGGCAACGAACACCATAGGGGAACGCACCAACAAGGATCTCGGGATAGGACAAGTCCTCCGGCTTTGGCACATAATAGCGTATATCCGACTGGATGACAGACTGCGCCTTGAAAAACAACCGAGTCTGCGCATCTTGCAGTACCATCTGTAGTAGATGGCTGATGTGTAGTCTTCCAAGACCTCCAGGTTTCCGAGTCCCCCGCGGTGCATCGAAATCAAGCGAGAGTTCGTCAGTTCCATCATTAGCAGGTCCTAAGTCTGGTTCGAGTTCGTCGCTGTCATCCTCGTGTATGGACGAAACGTCGAGAACCATGAGTGCCTGCAGGACAGTACAAACTTCGCAGAGAGCAGTCAGGCGTGGCTCGTGTAAGATCCGTGGGCGAAGATCATCGTAGAGATGATCGCAAAGATTTTCGAGGTATTGACTGTGCAGGTGCTTAGAATAGGTCATATCAATACCGGGTTAGGCGGGATTAACACATACTACAACTGTTCCTCGCCGGAGGTGAAGAAGCTGCGGTAGAGCTCAAATTCATCTGTACAAAGTTGCTTGAGATAGCTGCATCCGGCTCGCGTCTAAGCGGTGGGCATTGAAGTTGGGCCTCCAGGTGAAAACAAACGGCGTACAAGCTCGACTAACCCAGTCCGGCTAGGATCCAGGCCTTTGATTTCCTCAGTTATCCGACCAACGAGGAGTGATTTTCGTGCCGAAAAGTACGCTGTGTGGCACTCGGCTAAAAGTGCTGATAGTTCTTGGGGATGTGAACGGGCTCGGCGTTCCAGCTCGTTTAACAGTGGAAGAAGCTGTGACGATACCGTTTTGAAGCGGGTATAGAGAAGATGCATCTGAGCGGTGGGTGATACGTCCTGTAAACGCATTTTTTCAGTAACTTTTCGGGCACAACGAAGTAGTGTCGGCTGTGCCTTTTCAGAGAGCCGTTTTGAGACGTCCACGGACAGGGCTCGGAGAGAGCCTACGAAATACATTTTGATCAACGTCATGGCTCTTGTCATGCACTGTTGGTACCGGAAGAGGTATATTTCTGCTTCACGGAAATGCCGCTGTGTTATGATGAGCGTTGAAGCAACAACGTTAGTGGACTGAGAAACAAGACGAACGTGGGCTTTGAGGTAGTCAATACAGATATCGACACGCTCAACCATGTACAAAAAGTCAGTTTGAAGAACGAGTGACTCCCCAGGGTGGTTAAGCATTCTCGTCGCATGCTCTAGCTCTTGAAAATAGTCCAACCGAGCGTCGATCTCGTCCGTCAGCTCGAGCAGCTTGTCCTGAATCACAAGTCAGAATTTGGAAGTCCCAGTGTCATGTAACCACGCACTCGTTCTTCGAGCAATTTCTCGCAAGCGTCTTTCAAGCTCCTTCCTCCCTCCTCCACCCCACGCCAGCCTTCCATCATCCGGTCCACCTCCTGGTCCACCAAGTCAATCTTTTCTATAAGCAGACCGCAAGTATTTAAATGTTCCGAGACATTGGCGACATGGGCACGAAAATGAGCTTCTTGGCTGTGTGCAACAGACCTGTCTATGAGTGCAAACCAGTCATAGAACTGCTGCGGTGTCTGTATGGGCTGCTTCGGATGCAGCGCATGCGTCGCGACGCCAGTTGACCGTGTAATTGCGGAGCCGGAAAAAGGTGTACCAGGGCGGGAAGAACTTGGTGCAGTTCTGTTACGTTGAATTGCGAGTGGTGTAGCCGGTCGAGAGTGGCCCGCTTCATCTGAGCTGAACTGGTAATGGCTATGTACTCCGAATAATCATAATTGTCAAATATCCTGGCTTACTTTTGATGGAAGAGGCGTTCGTTCGCTAGCCAACTTAATGGCGCCGACACTTCGCATTTCGAGCTCGCCCAGGGGCGCTTTTGCATCCCACTCTTCCATGGAAATCGTGGGCTTTGGCCGCATGCTAAGCTGGGTAGGGTCACGACGGGGGCCTGCGCGACTGGAGGCCATGGTTTAAAGTGCAGGCTGCAGTGGCGGTGTAACCATGCTTTTCACATCTCGCGCACCTTAAAACGATGATAAACACAACAGTCGACTCGAAAGCATATTAATTTGCCCTATATTAATGCAGGTCCATATCGATCCAACCACAGGTCTAGCCTAATCTAGACCATATCGCATACTAACAAGTCTAATGAGATTCCTAAGGAAAAAAAGGGATAGCAACCAGAACCAATAGCAAACGAACTATTGCTTGTCGCGGAACATCTTGTCGATGGCATCGGTAGAGTAGGACTTCGGGCGTTCAAGAGCTGAAACGACGACAAATCAGTACACTGCGACGGGAAGAGATCGTTACACATACGAGCACCGAGGGCACGGTCCCATATCAACTGGGCGGTGACACCAAAAGCACGCGACACACCAAACAGGACAGTGTAGAACTGCATCTGTGTGAGGCCGTAGTGTGAAAGTAGGACACCAGAGTGAGCATCAACATTAGGCCAAGGGTTCTTAGCCTTGCCAGCCTTGAAAAAGGGAAAGAAAAAAAAACATGATTGTCAATAACGCTGACACAAACGAAAATATGGTGTTCAACGAACCTCAAGAAGGACATCAGGAACAATGTTGTATATCTGACCAACAAGCTTGAACAGCTTGTCATCCGGAAGGTGCTTCAGGGCAAATTCACGCTGGGCAGAGTAACGTGGGTCAGTCTTCCTGAGGACAGCATGGCCATATCCAGGCACGACTTGGCCGCCCTTCAGTGTAGACCACACATACTCCTTAACGGCTTCATCGGACGCATCCTCGCCGATGGTGCTCTGCATCTTGCGGAGCCAGAGAAGAACCTCCTGGTTGGCGAGACCGTGGAGGGGCCCAGCGAGACCATTGAGGGCCGCACCGTAGGCAAGGAAAGGATCAGAGAGAGCAGAGCCAACGAGTTTTCCGGTGTGAGCCGAGACGTTTCCACCCTCGTGATCACTGGGGAGCGAGGCATATTAGATAGGCGGACATGGATGATACATGTCATGGTCAAGCCACACCTGTGGATGGTAATGTAAAGGCGAAGCAGTTCGACAAAGCCGGCGTTATCTCCAAACCCAAGAAGCGATGCCAAGTTGTGGGAGTAATCTTTGGAGGCATCGATGGAAGGCAGCTTTCCCTGCCCAAAGACGTTGCGATAGATACGACCCGCAATGTTAGGGAGTTTGGCAATCCTGGAGAAGGTTGAGCAACGTTCTAGGTGGGAGTTGAACTGACAACTGACAGATCCATAGAGTCTTCAAAGGTAGGTCCCCAGTATTCCTTCTTTGAGGCTCCATTTTGGTATGCTTTGGCGAACGCGGAGTTGTGGTTGAGCTGCGTAACGAGATTTTTGAGACTGCAAAGACAAACAAGTGACGTATGACGTGACATACGGCAGTGACAGCCAAACTGAATTGGCTCATCGGGTGCAGAGTTGGAGGGCAGCGATCCAAGATCTCCTCAACAAACTCAGGAATGGCTGAGCGCGCAGCCCAGTCTTTTGAAAGCTCAGTGACCTGCTCCTGAGTGGGGATCTCTCCGGTAACCAAAAGCCAGAAGAGACCTTCCGGAAGGGGTTCTGAGCCGCCGGGTGCCTTGGGGAGAAGATCCTGGCACTCGGGAATTGTTTTGCCTCGGAAACGGATACCCTCGACTGCGATTGCCCACATGATTAGGTCAATGACGTCCTATCCTGAGTAGCTGGTCACGTACGTGGATCAAGGACTGAACCGTCCCATATAAGCGCGGGGAGGCCTCTCATACCGCTACCATAGGCATTAGACATGATCCTGCGATAATGGGCGTCCTGGAACCTCACCCATAGAGCTGGTCGACGATGACGGGCCCAAAGGCCTTTTTGCCATGCTCTGCACGGACTCTTTTAACCTGCCCAACTGCATGAGGAGAGAGATCGGGGACGCGAGTGAGAGAACATACTTTCTCAAGTTCAGTGGGGATGAGCTCGGCAAGCCGCTCCTTCAAGGAGACTGGTTTTGACGTTGTCGACGAGAACCGGACCGATGAAAAGGCAGTTCGGACGACAGGTGAACGTGACTATGCAGGGATATCAAATGGTGTCGAGAAGGAACCATATGGACTTACAGCCTTGAGAAGAGAACGAGCAGGGGCAGCCATGAAGAGAAATATGTGTGTTGAGAAGGTCTACAAGAGAGTGACGAGACGGTGGAGAAACTCGGAGCACAAGAAAAATATATATACTCGATCACGTGGTCGCTAGATGCCGTCTATGGACCATCTTTCCCTACAACCCGCCATCATGGCAAAACGCAAACGCGATACTCAGCAAACTGATAACAAGGGAAAAGAGGCTGCTGTCGCCCTGCTGCCTCAGGTATGTTGATCTCATTGCGCGTCACTCGTACTAATCATCTCTATCTCCAGAAAAAACACTACAGACAACGGGCACATGCAAATCCTTTTTCTGATCATTCACTTGATTATCCAAGCTCGCCTCGGGATATTGACTGGGCGACCCATTATCCCGCGTATGCCAATACCATAAATGCACCTGAATTCGCCGATGTAGGGTGTGGCTTTGGAGGACTGTTGATTACCCTCGCTCCCTTGTTCCCCGACACCCTCATGCTAGGTGAGATCCATATCAAGACACTACCGCCGCGGACACTCAGTGGATCACAAAAGGGATGGAAATCAGAGTACAGGTCTCGCAATATGTGCAGGACCGTATCGCGGCACTTCGCGTCACCGCCGCTACTGCGGGTCCATCATCTACGGGGGTCTCGCCGTCTGCTCATTATCAAAACATCTCCATCGTCCGCGCAAACGCTATGAAGTTCCTGCCGAACTATTTCGCGAAGCACTCTTTGACATCGCTATTTTTTCTCTTCCCTGATCCTCACTTCAAGTCTCGCAAACACAAGGCCCGAATTATCTCTCCCACGTTGCTCGCTGAATATGCTTATGCTCTCCGACCCGGCGGCATCATCTATACGATCACTGATGTCAAAGATCTCCATGAATGGATGAGATCACATCTTGAGGCGTTTCCGCTATTTGAAGCTGTCGATGAAGAAACCTTGCGTGCAGAGGGTAAAGGTCCAATCATCGATGCTGTTTATACCAGTACAGAGGAGGGAAAGAAAGTGGAGAGAAACCACGGTGAGAAATGGCTCGCGTGTTTCAAACGAATCGAAGTCGAGCGGGAATAAAAAGGCTTGATGTAAACGTCTGTATGGATGGCACGCGTTCAGGTTGACTGGGAATTTCTCAGGTAGGCGTTCAGTTTGTACACCGGTCAATATTCATTCATCCGATCGTCACCGTCCTTGTCGGCTGAGTTCATACCGCCTACTCGGGGCCCCGACCCCATGGCCGCGACAAGTGCACTTGTTCGTGATCGGACAGCATTCTTCATCTCCCCATGGATGACCTTTCCAGCGTCACCTGCCAGCTTGAATATCTCCTCGAATCTATCCACGTGCAAACGTGTCTCCATCGTCACCAAGGTCACCTTGCCCGTCTTGGGCATCATAGCAACTGTAACATTCGGAGTATCGTTCTCTTCCAGCAGCGTGAGATCAAGCAGGGGGAATGTAGAGTGTACGCCGCCGGTGACAGCGCAGACAAAGTCCAGTAATGGTATCCCAGCGTTGACCAAGGCTAGAGTAGTTCCGTTGATACATGCTTGAAGTAGCCCGCCATCCTGTTGAAGTACTTGAATAAACACGTCAATCTGTGAACGGGGATAGAGGTTCGTTTGAACAACAGGCTCGAAAGTAGATTTGATGGTGGCGGCCAATTCAAGGATACGTCTTCAGTTGTCAATCATTTTTCTCTCGTGGAACCGTAGATCGTCCGTGGACTCACTTGTCACCGCGTGTCCGTCTTCGCCGCTCGCCAGTGCTGAAGGCAGCAACATTAACCTCGACGTTGATATTAGCGCGGTCGTGAATGGTTTGTGAGCGCATCTTTGCTTCTCGAGGGCCAAAGACAGACACGAGTACCTGTGTCAAGCCATGGGTTACAAGTGCGGAGCCGTCGGCTTGGCCTTGCTGTGAGAGATCGATGGTCATGTCGCGTAACTCGAACTGGCGTCTGCCATCGGAACGAAAGCCGCCGTCGTTGAGTATCTCCACCCTTGAACCCTGAAAGTAGATTAGCACTAGACTGTAGAGATGACGGTTGGCAAACCGGACCATTTTGTAGGTGAACCAAAGAAAAGGATGGAAAGGGCAGATGGTCGCGTGAAGAAAGCGATGAGTGTACGTTTTTGATCACGATGGACAGGATTGTATTCAGCCCTGTTCGGAAGAGGCGCCCTCTACTCCGTTACCCCCATTTCGCTAGTCCGTTCAATCCAGTTTTCCTACTTATAACTGCCCACCGTTCCACCCCTCTTTACTCACAAACCATCATGTCTGCCTCTTTCGCCCCCGCACCTTTCTCTATTCTCGACACCGATCTCTACAAGGTGCCCCATCCGCTAATGAAAAATTCACATCGATGCTGAGCCACTCCTAGTTTACGATGCAGCAGGCCGTTCTGGAACACTTTCCCGACGTCCAGGCCATCTATCGCTTCACCAACCGCGACCAGCGCTTCCAATTCTCTCGCCAATCTGTCGAGCTCTTCAGGACCGCCGTGTCTCGTTCGTCGCTGACATTCACCCTGGTGTCTCGCCCGCTGACCTCATCGATGATCTTCATAGAATTTACGGATCTATCATTGACAGCAGAAGAACACGAATGGCTCCGCATGTCATGTCCATATTTCACTCCCAAGTACCTCTCGTACCTCTCGGCCTACCGGTTCAAGCCCGAACAAATTCGCATCACGTTTGTGCCAGTTTCTGCTGACGGCTTGCTCGGAAACGTGGAAATCGAGGCCTGTGGTCCCTGGGTAGAGGCTATTCTGTGGGAGGTACCACTAATGTCGTCCCTGAGCGAGATTTACTTTAACTCGGTCAACACGGACTGGATCTATGATGGCCAAGAACGTGAGTAGGTCCTCGGACAATGATACCACGCGCTCCTGTAACCCTCATTTTTCTGAAAGAGTGCGCGTATGACAAGGGCCGTACTCTCCTCGAGGCAGGCTGTGTATTCAGTGACTTCGGGAGCAGAAGGAGACGCTCCTACCATACTCAAGACCTCGTTGTGAAAGGGCTTGTCCGCGCATCACGCGACTTCACTGGCAAAGGACGGTTGACCGGGACGAGTAACGTAAGCTCTTTAGATCTCGACTCACCCGCGGGCCTGCACTAAATGTGCCGCAGGCGCACTTTGCCCACAAGTATGGTCTTAACCCCATTGGCACAATCGCGCAGTAAGTCGTCTGATCCTAGCACCTCAAGGTCTATCCATCTGAAGGTGTCATTTCCAGTGAATGGTTCATGGCTGTAAGGTGGCCATCCTTCATACCGGAATGTCAAATAACAGTTGTAATCCCAGGTCGCGGCCTTAAAGGGCTATGAGAAGACTCACTGTGTATCACTCGATCTCTGGGAGCAAGTGTACCACGATTCGGTTCTGATCGCTCTGACGGACACCTTCACGACGGAGGCGTTCTTTAAGGTGCGGCTGACCATCTCAATTTCGGGCCTACGTACGAATTTAATCACCCGGCTTGCACAGGACTTCACGCTGGATCGGGAGCGTGCGCGCAGATGGACCGGCCTGCGCCATGATTCTGGAGATCCGTTCGCTTTTGCTCCACGTGTCAAGGAGGTGTATGAGTCCCTCGGAATCGACCCTAAGGAGAAGCTTCTTGTCTACTCGGACTCCTTGAATGTCGACAAGTGCCTTCGTCTACAGAAGCAAGCCAATGAACTCGGTCTCGAGAAAGGTACGCTCCTTTCTTTGAGACAGCCTCGCTTGGTTGAACGGCTAATCACTACCTATAGTCTCATACGGTATCGGCACCTTCTTAACGAATGATTTCCGGACCGCGTCCAGCGGAGGAAAAGAGAAGAGCAAAGCCTTGAACATGGTAATCAAACTGTCATCGGTCAACGGCAAGCCCTGCATCAAGATTAGCGATGACGAGACTAAGGTATGAATCACTATTCCGTCACCTTACCGGTCCTGACGTACTGTTCCACAGAATATCGGAGATGAAGCGACTGTCGAGTATGTCAAACGGCTCTACAATCTCCCCGTTACAAAATAGACGACGACATAATTGAATCCAAGCCCTAATTCAATTCGCTACCTTGCTTTCGAGTCTTACGTACCATTCACGGTATATGCGCCACTGCCTTGATCGTCTGTTTGAAATTTCCGCCTATTGTAGATACTGTACCTAATCTCATTGAAATGCTTTCGAACACTTTGTTCTTATTGTCGACGTGGATGCCAATGTGGAATCACTGAAGCAGCTGAAACGTCCGGATGCATGTGCCATGTGGAATTGTCTACTTAGTCACATGACAAACTCAACTTTTGGTCCTGATATTATGTAAACTCAGAACCGTTATCCATGTTGAATGCTCCTTGCCACTGTTCGTCGAATTCTACTGCCCCAGACGTGCTTCGCCCGCAGTTCTAGGAGCTACATACGATGCTACTCATCCCTTAGAATCCATTCATCCGTGCGCGAGGTTACAAGAGGCCTCGCACAGAAACACCCAGTGTTCACAGTGCCTTCCAAGCAAATATCCATCTTAAATGAACCTCCACAATTCTATGCTCTGTTGTTGGTAAGGTTACTAAATACAGACAATACCAATCTAATACCTGAGCAAGGACATGATTCGTCGCGCAGAACATCGTATATTCATATCATCACTTTATATTGGTTCCGCCGAAAATGAACTGGTAAGCCTCTCTGTTTGGTTGTCTCAACTGAATCACTGACTCCCTTAGATTGATGCTATATATCAAACATTGTTAAAGAAGCCTTCCTTGCAAGTGTTTCTTCAACTGGACTTGAATCGTTCAACTCGGCCTGGACGCTTTTCCACGGCCAAAATACTCCTGCCTCTCATATCTACCTTTCCAGGACGCGTGCATGTCTTTCTGTTCAGGAGTCCCAGCCTACGTGGAATTCTTGCGAAGCTGGTGCCCCCGCGATTCAACGAAGGGTGGGGTACTTGGCACGCCAAAATATACGGTGTGGATGATGAAGTCATCATCAGTGGGTGAGTTGTCGATGTGACTAGGTGTACTATTCACCGCTTGATCTGAATTCCGTAAGTTAGGGCTAATCTTAATCAGTCCTATTTCACCAATCGTCAAGACCGCTACATTCACTTCAGAGCACAACCACACCTCGCCCAATATTGTTTCGACTTCCTTCGAATTGTATCAACTTTCTCATACAAGCTTTTACTTCCTCCCACCCCCTTGGGATCACATTCATATCAGCATGAAGACTACGTGCTCCATTGGCCGGATTCACAAACACACCCGCATCATATACAACGGAAGGCAGAGGAAGCGATCTCCACATTCCAGTTGTCACAACGCACAGCACACAAGTTAGTAGTCTCACCAGACGAGAGCGAGCTGTGGTCTCCTGGTAGCCTTGAGCCCGACAGTGTGTTGTTGTTTCCCGTCATCCAAGCAGGACAGTTCAACATTCGCGAGGAAGAATCAGCCCTGGCCCTACTCTTTCATCACCTGGATAGGCATTCGGCGCGCACCACGGACGTAGGAGCCCCCCGGCCATTGGTCGATCTCACCACTGGCTATTTTGGTCTTTATAAACAATACCAGGACCTAATCCTTGCGAGTGACATTGATACGCGGATCGTGGCTGCAAGTCCCATGGTACGTCTCTAAATCGGCAGTTGTATATACGTCAATGCCAACTTCCCGAACAGGCGAACGGCTTCTTCGGATCGAAGGGAATCTCAGGTCGGATCCCGGAGGGGTATACCCTGTTGGAGCAGCGATTTATGAGGGCCGTGAAGAAAGCTGGCCGCATGTGGGATGCTTCTGCCGACCACGCGCATGGCACAGGCGTCCAGTTAAGCGAGTGGGAAAAAGACGGCTGGACATACCATGCCAAAGGTTCCAGCTCTTTATTCCCATCCTCGCGTTTAGGCACTGATACCTAACTATCAGGAATATGGGTCTCACCGAGCAACTCCTCCCTCCCAATTCTGACTTTATTTGGCTCTACGAACCTTAACTCACGTTCCGCTCACATCGACACCGAACTATCTTTCATTATGGTTGTCCCTTCCACTCAGGATACGGTGAAACCAGACGATGTTGGATCGCAGTCCCCGAAAGAACCCCAGAATGCCTCGTCCACCGTGGCTATCCGACAACAGCTGGCGGATGAAATCACCTTACTGCGGTCGTATAGCACTGACTGGAAAGGCGCTCAGCGGCATGTCCGAACCTGGACGAAGCTGATGGTAAGAATGGTCAAAGGGATGCTTTAGTACAGTTTGCAGCAATCGTTCGTCCGAATTGACTGCTGCCTTCCATTCCACCATACCCAAATTCATTTACAGCCGATTCGGAAAGTAATGAGAATCACGCGCTTTTTTTTTTTTTCCCCAACGCGCCATTTTGTAATTTTCCTTTTTTGGATCCTTGTCTCAACCGCAACTCAACTCGATGGTCAATCGTCACATAAGTGCTGACCTCAAGGACTGTGCGCTCAGGCTCTGGCGAGCTGGATGGCATCCGTCGGACATTTGCTATGCTCTATGTATATCACCAGCCAGCCTTTATCGATGGCGACTCATCTTCGAGGAGTTCGGGACCACTGCCAAGCCTGCATCGCCCCTCGTTGGCCGGCCTCGCCTCATAACATCCGGTGTCCCAGAACTATCACAAAGGGTGAGTCTGAAATCAAGGTCGATAGATTCAACTTATGAATATACCGGAACTTCGTCCACAGGCTTTGTGGGAGGCGGCATCGTGAGGATAATAACTCGCGAAGGTTTGCTCGCGAGCTCGTTGATCATGATGGAGAAGCCAAGACTACCACCTAGTGGTAGCGCCTCGGCTTTCATTGGCTTCTGTGGCTTCCACATAATCTTGGATGATGCGATGTGATTCGGACTGGGACAGGGTAGTGTTTGGGCAAGAAGCTCTAGAAAATCGTCGTAGGTATCAGTGCTTTGAAATTGAAATGGACCTCGTTGCAGGTATTCGTCCTCGGGCTTCTTGGCGCGTGCCTTGGGAGGAGCTGATGGAACAGTTTGCCGGAGGACATGAACATATGCGGAGATCGCGAATATTGGTTTGTCGGCATCATCGTCAGTGTCAAGGTCCCGAGCGCCCTTCCCTTTGCTTGCACGCGCCTTTCGTGCCTTCTTTTCGGGTGAGCCGCCATCATCGCTGGCATCCGCATCCGCATCCACATCTTTCTGCTTTCTCTTACCAAGTCCCTTCCCGCCGCTCCCCGCCAATGCTTTCTTGGCCGCAGCTCGTTCTTTGGCTTGTTTCGCTTTGGCTTGCTTGGCTACAATTTCGGGGTTACTCACCATCCACATCCTAGCTGCAGAGACAACGATTATGCTCACGCTCAAGAGGTGGACGATGTTTCGAACCTGAGGGGACCTCAGCTATGGTCTGGCGAATCATTTGGTTGACTGATTCATTTGCAGACTGGCCAGTGTCGTCAAAGTTCAGGCTAGCATCATCAGACGAAGCCATAGCGCTACGATGATTGTAGAGAGAGGGACGACACGGTGTGCTCAGCGTTGGAAAGATCGATAAACAATCAGTCCAAAAAAGGAAATTTACATTTTGGCGCGTTGGGGAAGAAAAAAAAAAAGCGTGTGATTTCTCATTACTTTCCGAATCGGCTGTAATGCCCGATAAATATTTAATAACAACATCAAGGAGGATTGGCTGAGTGTTCCTTTATCAAAGCAGTCAAGATAGATGTTTATACACTTTACTATGGTGAATTTCACAATGAATTTCTACCTATATTTTGCGATGGAGGAATTATGGTGCTGGCCTTGTGTAGCCCTCCAGAGTGGTGCTATGTAGACTGTAAGGCTCACATGGGGTAACATATCAAGCATCCTTCCTAGTACTTGGCTGTACATGCACCCTTGGTGGCTTTTGAGAGAGGCATTGTCCATCATTGGAGATTCTGATAATCTACTTTCTAGGTATTGAGTTCTGAGTCAGATCATAGCCTATGTGGAGACATCTGATGGTTGTTGTTCATTGAACCCTTCCAGTGTTGCTTGTTGTTGCCACATGCTGTAGTACAAGCCACCTCTCTGAAGTAGCTCCTCATGTGTGCCTTCCTCGACAACTTCGCCGTCCTTCATGACAATGATGAGGTCTTCAAGGCACCATATATTAGAAAGGAAAGCGATACAGGGACAGGAAGACCCACCGGCTTCGACGACGGTTCTCAGGCGATGTGCAATGAAGATACTAGTCCGGGCTTTATCCAATAAAGTGCTGTTGATATTCTTCATCAACTCTGATTCCGTGTGAGCATCCAAGGCAGATGTCTAATACAATGATCAAAAATAAGGAAGTCGGCATGAAAACCATGGAAACTCACGGCTTCGTCGAAAAACAGGATAGGGGGATCCTTGAGCAACACGCGCGCAACGGCTAAGCGTTGTTTCTCTCCTCCACTGATCATCAACCCCCGTTCTCCCACTTGTGTCTTATATCCCTCTGGCAGCGACCGAACGGTACGGTGCACATTCGCCCTCATTGCAGCCTGCCACACCTCCTCGTCTGAGGCATTCAAACGTCCATACCGGATGTTATGCATGATGTCCGCATGAAACAGCGGCGTGTCTTGCGGAACGACGCCGATGTTTCGGCGTAGGCTGTCCAGCTTAACGTCGTAGATGTTTTGATCGTCAATGAAGATGCGACCGGAAGCAGGGTCGTAGAATCTATAGAGGAGGCGGAAGACCGTAGATTTGCCGCATCCCGAGGGGCCAACGATGGCGACCTTTTTTCCAGCTGGTACTGTGAACGACAGGTTGCGGAATATGGGGCGGTCGGGATGGTACCCAAAGGTAACATTCTCGAAACGGATGGAACCTCCTTTTAACTCAAGCGGGTACGCACTGGGCTTGTCCTAGCGGTCGTTTTAGGTTACCAGGGAGACTTGATGAGATTGTGAGGGAACAAACCTGTGGGGGAGGATTCTCTTCAACAAGTTTGAACAGCACCTCCATGTCAAGCAAGTTCTGCCTCATCTCGCGATATATCGTGCCCAGAAAATTGAGGGGCAACGATAACTGGAAGATTAGTTGGTTAACCATGACAAGGTCTCCGACCGTCATCGTTCCTATAAGATGGTTCGGTCAACGTCGGATTTTCAACGAAAACGCGAGGGTTCGCACGAACCATTTACGACGCCCTGAGCGGCTAGAAACATGGTGGTCGTCAAAGCACTCGAAAAGATGATATTCTGGCCAGAATTTAGGTATGCCAGTGAGGTTGTGATCTTAACAGATGCCTTCTCATACTGAGCGAGATACTTGTCGTACCGCGAAACTTCGTACTTCTCGTTGTTGAAATGCTACTGGGGCGAGGTCAGATCTCTCATAATCGGAACGGCAATATCCACGGCACCTTGACGGCTTCAAAGTTTATTAAGGAGTCAACAGCCACAGTAGCAGCTTTGTTATCCGCTTTGTTCGCTTCTCGTCGAAAATGTGTTCTGAACGTGAGATTGGTTTACAGCGTAGGGTACATGGAAGCAAGGGACTGACCGCCATGCGGTTGTGCGGACGGTAAACCAAGTATACGCTGCCATAGTGATCGCAGTAATCGCTGCAAAATCCCATCCAAACTTATATGTCTGGAAAACGATGTGTTCATATTCCCGTGAGATTGTCGAACCGAGCAGGACGAACCAGAATACCGCAAACCATAGTGATTTCCAACGCCGTGGGCACTATACGGAATAGAATGGCCTGGAGAAGGAAAGTAATGCCTCTAAAGCCATTTATAAATCTTGAGAACGGACGAGGAAGAGGATTCGACGAACTTGGTACCACGGTCGATCGCGCGGGTTAAGCCTCCCGTTTGCCGCGCAAGGTGGAAACGAAGATCGAGATTGAGAAGGTGCTCAAAAGTTTCTCTTGCAACCTTGCGCACCGCGCGCTGGCCGATGCCCGCGAAGACAGCATTTAACAATTCGCCGAAAACCGTAGCACCAATTCTAGCCGCACCATCTGAGAGTCAAGAAGACGTCAGCCTCCGATCAGCAGCCCCAAAGGTGCACGAATTACATCCAAGAATTAAACTTCCTGCAACGACCCATACCGTAGAAGGCTGGGCAACGTCGAGATTAAGTGTGTCGATTACGGCTTTGAATATCAAGGGCACTTGAACATTCAGGACCTAAGGGATCAGGATACAATGAGTCTTCGGTTTCAAATCGCGAATATATGGTGGCGGACCTTGCTACCAACAAGCAGGCCGAATCCCAGTAGCACGGTCCCACGTGTCTTCCAGTCGTTCTTTGGCCATACATTTGCCAAGAGCCGTTTGACGATACGCCAGTCGGTCCTCCTCTGTTCGGTGGCGGTCGGATCGCCAGGCTTTTCTGTTGACTTCTTCCCTTGCTTATCCTGGTCCAGGTTTGTTTCGGGTTTCGGTGCCAGGTGTCCGAATGCACGACGCGAGGGAGGGATCAGAGACGAATCTCGGCGAAGGAATGACGAGGATTCTAAAGTACTCCTCGAAATCCTGGCTGACGGGTGCACGCTACGCACGCTATTGCGCGAACACGAAGCCATTGGGTTTCCCATAAATCGGAGCAGGCATGGCGCTCGGCTCGCACCACCTATCACGCCGAGCATTCGCCACGTTCACTGACCAGCACAGCTGGTGTTCCGGACCAAGTACGATGATTTTCAAGAGACGCTCAACACGCTGCGAGCTGTTGTGGAAAGAGACTGTACTTTGTTACACAAGAAGAAGCAAATAGTTCAGGCTGTTGACGTGATTGATTCGAAATCTTATCTGATTATTCTGAATCAAAGCGCAAAAATATATGGGTGAAAAAGGTTGGGGGCACCGCGGATTGAACGCGGGACCTTCAGAATAGTGAATATCTTCAGTCTGCTGCTCTCCCAACTGAGCTATGCCCCCTGTTGAATCTACTTACGACAATGACAATAACACCCGTGACAAAACGCGTGACACTGACATCAGTTTGTGCACGAGCCAGTGAAGACAACGACATCGCGACCTCATGTGTGCTTAAGCCAAGTTCTAGCTTAAATGCGTGTTTCAGACCTCAGCGCTGCGCTCCTCATCCCCTTTCTCTGCATATCCTCACTAGGCCCAGATAGCCACTGCCCATGAACTTCAAAACCCAACGGACGAGGGCATCGACCCTTGCTGGCCAGGGACAGTGTCAAGGTCAGTTCCGTCGACCAGCACTTCTTGACGGGGTCCCCACATGCACGTACAGCTCAGCAAACCGCAGTCTTCGCTCGGCTGCAAGGGCTCTTCCCACCAACCCCGCATCTAGGTTCCACGCCCACTACTCATACGCCGCGTTCCATGCCAGAAAAAGCACTTCCGCCTCTTCCCCCACCGAAGCCCCCAGTAGCCCCACGAAAATCTCTCAAGGTCCGCATCATAACATGGAATATGCATGATTCGGTACCAAAGGTCAGTCCATGTGTGCCAACTGAAATAGCATTCTAATCTTGTAACGTTCCCAGGGGGACTTGGAGGAGCTTCTGGGAAAGGTTCCGCTTTGGAGTCCAACCAACTCTGACCCCTCTGCTGCAATACCAGAATTCTCTGTCGAAGCAGTTCATCCTTATCACCTTGTCGTGGTGTAAGCAGACTATGTATACATCCAAGCTTTGCTCACATATCAAATTTAGTGCAGGACAGGAATGCCCATCCCTATCCGGTACGTAGACTAGCCCGCCATATCTGTTTCTATTCTCTGAATATCTTATAAACCAGGCATTCCAATGGGTCTGGGAGCTGGGTTTAAGCTGATAGACAAGGATAGAGATAAGGACAAGGACCGAGATAGAGAGAAAGAGAAAGTCAAAGAACGAGACCGGGAATACGACAAGCCACGAACAAAGCACAAGGACAAGGACAAGGACGAGGCTCTACGCATGCGTAAGAATCCGGAAGAGGCGCAACATGACATCCCCTCTGGGTGGACTTCGATGATTGAGGACTGGTTATGTCAAGGAAGTGGATCTGCACTACGTTCAGGCTCGCCCACTACTGCCGACGTCGGCTTCCCCAAACCCCTGACCCCGCGCCTGCTCACCAAAGAGCCCCGCAAGGGCCCATATCAATTGCTCACGAAGGAGCGGTTGATGGGTATATATCTATCGGTCTACATACATCGCGAAATACGGTCTCTTGTCCGTGGTAGGCATTCGTGCTTGACTTTTGTATCTCCTTGCAACTAACAAGCCCACAACAGGCACTTCGAGATCGGCCGTAACAGCAGGCCTCATTGGCGGCCGGGTAGGCAACAAAGGGGGAGTTGCAATCACGATCAACTTGGATGGTACAACTTTCCTCTTCCTCAATGCACACCTTGCAGGTATATCGAGTCCCTTTCTGGGGACTGCTTTACTCACCATGTTTCGCAGCGCACGAAGGCAAAGTCAACCACAGACTGTCTAACTTGGCCAAAATCAAGGTACCGTTTTTTGCCCCTCCCTTGGCATACGCTCAAGCAATATCGCAGACAGAGCTTTCCGTTGATGACTATCTGGCGAACGACGATCCAAGGGTGATGGCTGAAGGTATTGAGGCCATTACATAGTAAACGACGTTGCTAACCCTTCACACATAGATGTTACGGACAGATTTGACTATACATTCCTCTGTGGCGATCTCAACTTTCGACTTGACATATCTCGATTACACGCTGATTGGCTTTTGTCAAGGAAAGGTGAATCCTCAATCCCCTTCTCGTCCATAGACATTCCTCACAGGTGAACAGAGTATGCACAAGCACTTGCCTTTGACCAGCTCACAAACATAATGCAACGTGGCGAAGCCTTTGTGGGATTCAAAGAGGCGACAATAGACTTTCCCCCGACCTTCAAGTATGATGTTCTCCGTACCCTCAAAGGAGCGAAACGGCAAAGATCAGGGCTTGATCGTTGGAAGCGTTTGGAAGAGAGATCACATCGGCTGACAGAGGTTGAGGAAAGGGAGCTCGAGGAGCTCGAGAAAGAAGAAGCAGAGGAAGAGGGTGAGGGTGAGGAAGGCGCGTCCATGGCGTCGTCCATCTGGACATCGGCACATTCGCGAGCAGGGACCGACCGTGAGCTTGATGAAGACGAATTCTATACATCCCCTTCCTCCCAAACTATGGCTACCTCATCAAGCAAGGTCTCCGTCGCCGCCCACCGAGCCAAGGCGAAATGGCTTTCGCTGCTTTCATCTGGCAAAATCAAGCCATCCCATGGCAAAGCGAATGGAGGCGGAGGAAGGAAAACTCGGAACGCCCATAGCTCGGTTGATGTCACGTCAAATGGTCTCTTAACCCGGGGATCGACGCCAGAAGCTCCTCGTTCGCTCGATGCCATCGATCAAAGTCGCCTGCGACCCCCGCCGATGATTTTGGTTAACTCTACCAAATCTAGCCTTCCTAGCGAAGACGATGATGAGAACGACGACAAAGGTGTATACGATTCGTCGCACAAGAGACGAGTCCCCAGCTGGTGCGATCGAATACTGTGGAAAACTACAGTAGAACCTGATCCAGAGCCTGAGGAGGAAGAAGAAGTCTCGGAACCCCAGACCCGCGCTCGAACCCGCATGAGCCAATTCTTCGTCAATGCCTTCCGTCCTCTCTCTGCACGCGTGCGAAAAGACTCTCTTGCATCTGTCGCGACGTCCAGAACATCTAATTCCTTCGATGGTGCACATTCGCCATCCACATCTCCCGAGCCCCATGCACTTGACGGGACTGCTCCTTTCTCCCGGTTTGTCCAGCCATGTTCTCCCTTGGATCGACTCTCCCAAGTCAAGTCAAACGAACGTCCCAAATCACCCACTCGTCATCACACTGACCCCGACCTTGGTCTTCGCCGCACCAACTCTGCAATCTTTGCAAGCCACGATCCTCACCCCCTGCGGCGCGCCACTGCTTCCGCCGTCACACCTACACTGACGACCACACAGCCTATCCCGCCGCCAGCGTCATCGTCTCGATGGCGCTTCCTCCCCTCGTTCTTCTCCCACGGTTCAGCGCAGAGTAGCACATCAATTGAACCGCCTGCGAGTGCGGATGTAACACCGCCGCCCGCGCTGCCGCGCAAGGGTGATGTAGTGTGCCTTGGCTATCACACCCTCGACGACCGTGGAATGCGGCGGCTTGAGGGCAGGAGCGACCACCGTCCAGTTATTGGATCATACGCGATTTATATTTAAACAACTCACATCGGGACTTGATTCATTTGTTCTATACTATATAACCCTGTAATTGCATAGTATATAGGGAGAGATTGCTAAAACGGACTTGTTCTGCGTTGGAAGCTTGCAATTGTGTGACATGTGACTGGATGTCTAACCCTAGATCAGGTTTTATTTTGTGGAGATGAGGAAATGAGATGATTCGGTTTGCTGCGCAACCACGTAGTATGCCACCACCGAATCTCGCGTTCGTTGGGACGCACCATGGGAATCAATCCAGCTACACTCTCGACACCGTCCACTACGATGAGCATGACGACCGCTCCCCGCTCCTCACCCCAGCAACGCCTTCATATGGCACGGCCAACTACCCCCACTCCCCATCCCGCCCATCCTCCCGCAAGGTCATTCTCAATGCTACACTAAAGATGGCAGCTATCTTTATCGTTAGCACCCTGCTCCTAAGTGGAGCTCTATGGCTTGCGCTGCCCACCCTCGAAGAGCAAGTCGTTTTACTTGGACAATATGCAAAGCGGCTAATGCTATCCACAGGACGGATCGTCCTAGGCTACGCATTCCCAAGTCTTTTGCCCAGCTGAAAGACCTGAATAACCTACTCAAGAAATACCGCGACATTTACCCTTACCGCATTATCATATGCTACGTGATCACTTACCTCTTGTCTGTTTCACCTCCTGATTTTTTGCGTCGCATCGCTGACCGACCCTATTTCCATGCAGCCTCCAGGCATTCTCCCTTCCGGGGTCTATGTATCTTTCCATTCTCGGAGGCGCCGTCTGGGGCGTCGCCCGTGCCCTCCCTCTCGCCTGCTGTTGCGTAGCCACCGGCGCCTCCCTCTGCTACCTCATTTCCGCGGCTCTTGGCCCCGCCCTCCTCACCCTGCCCAAATGGAAAGCCCTCCTCGACAAATGGGCAACCAAGATCCAAGCAAATAAGGAGAACATGATATCCTTTCTCATTGTCCTCCGGATCGCGCCGCTGCCGCCACATTGGGTCGTGAATATCGTGTGCCCGCATGTCGGCATTGGGATCATACCCTTCTGGATCAGCACAGCGCTGGGCATCCTTGGCGTTACCGTGATACACACGACGATCGGAGGAGGTCTGGATGAGATGACGAGCGCGGAAGATTTCCACCTCATCAGCTGGCGGAATTTCTTTGGGCTTGCCGCAGTCGTCGTGGGCGTCATGATACCCGTTGGCTTGCGGTACTGGTTTGGGAAGGAAGTAGATGGTGTTGCCGAGGCAGAGGAAGAAGAGGGAGGTGGAGGTGCCATCCAACTTGGAGAAGAACCAGAAGAAGAGGATGCGGTGTTGGCAGTGGGCCCTCCACAGGTGGTCAAGAAGCTGAATGGGGTGATCGTGCTAGTGCAAGATGACCAGTCTGATGAAGACGATTCCGACGGTGACGTGATATTAGAAGCAGGACCAGTCATCCCCAGCAAGGGCGACAATGATAGTGAAGACAGCATCGCAAATCTAAACTCTGCTGCTGGCTCCAGTCGCCAATAGAGCTCGCCTCACCCTTGTCTATCATCTGTATCACTTCTTGCATTCCACATTGTTCACTCGTCTCATCGCATCACTTCGATTTATCCCGTCTACATTGATCCACTTGTCCACCTAATCTGTCTCCATTACATATAACGACGTGTAACGTTTCCTCTGTACTGCACTCTATTCGGTTGGGGAACCCAGGATCGCTGATCATATCTTAGTTGTAGTGAACACCTCGTCTACAAAGCTGACGAACTATTTTATTTGTTTCCATCACCGGACGCCTTTTGCACAGATCCCCTTTTCAGACGAGTTCCCCTCTTCCTATGTATGGTCCATCAGACAGACGGTCAGAGTTCTTGTCGAGGCTATGCATTTCATCTGGCTGCTTGTTGATTATTTCGCATCTATTAATCCTCAGTGCTAACGGCCTCAAAGTGCGTGTGTTCATCTGGAGAAGAGTCCGACAGTCATGCTCGCAGTTCAGGAACTCATACATAGGTCCTAGCTCACTCCAAACCGACTTAATCGGAACACACTTCACACAACAGTTCTAGATCAATAGGGCTATGGAGGGGCCCAATCGCATCTTTCCACCTAGCTCCCTCGATGCTTCTTCTGGGCAATATTGAGCAAGTCTGGATCTCGGGGACGAGCCTCGGATGCTTTCCCAGTGGCGGCTTGATCGGTGTTGCTCTGAAATCGTCCTGTTAGGCAGGCAAATTCCCATGCACTGCACCTGCACATTGCTATCATCATTGGAAGAGGCATCGCATACGGACAACGGGCCATATCCCTGCCGTCCAGGTGGTGGCATATATCCCAAATGCAGAAACCTCGCTGGAAATCGACGTTATACCTGTGATGGAGTGAGTATCTATATAAGAAAGGCGAGATAACCTGAAAATTGAAAATTGAAATGATGAGGTTATTGACAAGCCCGCTTTGGGATTCAGCATTGACCATTCAGGGTGTCAGTGAAAGCTATTCCATCAGGATAAATGTGGCAGCTGCTTGCTAGGCGAAATAGTGGAACCTCATGACCAGGTCCACGAGTTACTACAGGGACAAGCAGCGAGCTCGTCCGATGAGGGGCTATGAAGGAAGAACTGATGGTGGCTGTCCAGGAGAGGCTAGCTGACAATGGGGAATGAGTCTCGCAAAAACGGGGAATATTGGACGCCGATCTGAGGGTCTCATATCTATATTTAGTAATCCGCGTCGGAAGCAGGTTGTGATTGAAAGAGGACAGGGGAAAGCAATCAGTGCATGGAAGTAACCGACGTTGCGTGCGAGGCCAGGGAAATATCATGCGAGGCGGGAATAGTTATGGGCCCTGGAAGAGTACGTGGATCGAGATGACGGGCTGTACGACTGAGGGGTCCGAGTTCGTCGATCGTGACGTTCTGGGATGTGGCAGTCAACTCGATGAGTGGCTTTCCTCCACTTCAAGGTTCAAAAGACACAACCGAGGGAAAACCAGGGTAACCTGCGCGGGGCGTCGAGCTCGCGTCGCGTCTCGGTTATTTGGTGTGGATCATGAAACTCAGACACTGTGGACGAGGAGGTCGTTGTCGTACAAGCACTTTCGGAAAGCCTTGTTGTGCGTGTCGTCGGATATCTTAGTGATCCCCGCTGTGTGGGTAACCAGTTCTGGCGTGTATAAGTGGGCATGTGTGGGACTTCTTATGCCTCCTGCTTTTATGTCCTTGGTCCGTGGTACCTTGGAACTGAGTATGTCCTGCGTGCCAGGTCCGCGTGTCCACGTAGTCGGGGTCCCGCGGTCTGCGAATAATATTCATCTTGGCTCGCAAAACCAGTTGATGCTAAGGCTTGATGTGAATAGCTCCGAGGATAACACTTCTCGATTAACGAAAGCATGTTCAGCAGAGCAGCGGCAGTATTAGAGGACACGCTTAGAATCAGATAGACTCTAATCCTGAGGGTGCAGACATGAAGCACAGGACAGCGGAGGACGACAAGGCAGGGTTTCGACATAACCACGTTTTATGTACGAGTAGGCGGCTGACTTGATTCAAGTGTGGTAGGGGAGGCGGAGGTGGATAGAAAAATCGGGGGGTATAGGTACCGTCGGAGGTTGACAGGTATGACGGACAACCATCTTAGATGGAGGTGATGTTGGCTGCCATAATTGCTTTATCTGTTTGACTTGACTCGGAAAGGGCCGTGGTGGTCGGTGGTACATCAAGACACGTTTCGGAATATAAGTATAAATACTATGCTGGTGGCGTTAGGTCCAAGAGAAACAATGCGAACCGTGCGTGGGGGTGGGTGCAATCTCATACTGTGGTTGTTAAAGCCAGTTATGCAGCCCGTCAGTCGCGGCGAATCCGAGGATTGACCGGGGTTAGGAAGGGGAGGAAGCAGCAGAGGTCAGATGGGACGATCATGGGGAAAGCTGGCAATAGGAGGTAGCCTTCACTGACTTAGCAGAGGGTCATAATGTGAGTTAGCAGGGAAATAACAATAAACGTCGGACTTGTCAACTGTTGCAAACATGGAATCCGGTCAGCCACAGCCAAAGTGCGACTCCTCGTTTCGCTCCCACCACTACGCCTCTCGAAAATCATTCTCTCCTCCTCCTCCTCCTCTCCTCCTCATTTCTCGCGGGGCCAGCTCGGAATACACAGGAGACTCGCTCTCCTGCCTTTGCTACGCCCGCGTGGTCAAGGAAGCTCCCTCTTTATTCCCACACTCGCCCAGTCGCTGCAGGATAAATGGCAGATCGTCTACCCCAATACTCTATGATCCCTAACTTCAATGCAGGGCTCATGCAGCAGCAACAGCAGCAACAGCAGCTCAATCAGCAGCAGGCTCAGCAGGTCCAGCAGCAGCAACAACAGGATGTCCACCCCCCGCTTCCCGGCTTTCCTGACCAGGGGCGAATGTGGCAGCAGATACAGCATATGCAGCAGTTCCGCCCAGGAGGTGGTGATATCAATCCACAGGCAAACTCTCAGGTGAATTTCTGCTCATTTTTGTCTTCCCCGTCGCTGGGGCCCACCACCTCCCGTTGTACCCGGAACAAGTGGCTGGGTCTATGTGTGACCTCCACTGCTTGTGCTTTCCCTTGGGCTGCACCATACTAGCATGCGTCCATGAGGTTCCGCGCTGCCCACGATCGTGAGCCATGCTGTTCCAATAGTCGGTTCCACCGCCTTCCTTCATCTTATCGACACCCACCCACCCACCCTCCGATTTCGTTACGTAAATGACTTCGATCCCCCGGCTAACCATGAGATCGTTGTTTTTCTCTCTAGATGATGGATATATTAAGAAGCCAGAGCCTGGCTCGCGTTCAAGGTCAGCAGCAACAGCAGCAGCTCAACAACCAACAATTCGGTCTGGGTGTGCAACAGATGGGAAATATGGGCGGTGGTTCCGGCAATGGTCAACAGCAATCTCAATCGCAACCGTTCCCCGATTCGGCCTCCACCTCATCCCCACAAATCAACATACCATCGAGTTTTTCTGGGACCGGTTTACCCAACGCTCCCACTATGCAGCAGTCCATGTCTCGTAACGCCATGCTTCAGGCGTTCCAAACGAATGGAAACCAGCCAGGTCACAACCCGAGTGTCACGAGGCAACTCGAACGCATGCTGGCGCAGAACCAGCCTCAGAATGGTTCGATTAACCATGCTCAGCGTCTGGAACACCAACGGCAGCAGCAGCAACAACAACAGGCCCAGCATCAACAGCAGCTACAGGCCATGACTCAATCCTCCCCCGCGGAGCTCTTCACACCCGGAATGGTCGATCGTCGTCCATCACCGGCCCATTCTAATATGCAGGGTCCAAACTTGGTTGGTGGAGCGACGCCACAGCAGCACCCACAACAACCCCCCCAGATGGGACGTCGGATGACCATGGCTGAGCTGAATGAGAGGGCCGCAGCTCTTCGCGCTCATATCCAGGCTCAAGAGCAAGTGTTCGCGCAACTCAATGCTCAACGACCTATGTCGCCAGACCCCAATTACCTAAACAAGATGCGTCAGTTATCAAATGATATAAAGCAGAAGAAGGAATATTTGGCCAAGATGACCCAGGCCATGCAGAGTATGGGGGCTAACATGTACGCGAATCCTTTCCCTTCTTTTCCGTCGTGATCCACGGACATGCGTAAGGAACCTCTATATTTACCTCCCTCTTTTGCTTTTTTCCCATTAGGAGTGCCATGGCGCAAGCTGCGCATCAGCAGGCGAACGGTTCGGGGCAGGCCGCCTGGAATTTTACTTCCAATGCGAACGCGCAGATCGGCCACGGTCAACCGCCAAACCAGTCGCAGCCCGGGCAGACCAACATTCAGCCCAGCCCTTCCAATATGCACGCTCAAATCCAGCAGGGAAACCACCTTGTACCGCCAGGCGTTGTCGCCCGGTCGCCGTCAGGTCAGCCTCCACACCAGCCCTCGCATTCAGTGCCCGGTGGAGGGCCTCCGCTCGGACGACCATTTCCTAACCAGATGTCACCCAGTATGAATCCACAGTTTCCTTTTCCCATGAACAATGCCAGTACATCCTCACCTCCTGTCGCAGCCGTAGGTGTACAAGGAGGCATGCAGCTACCGCCTCCATTGGAAAAGAATAGGTTTGAGAGCGCGTATAAGAGCTACTCGATGACCAAAGGCGTGAAGCACGAACCACGTTTGATGAACGTTGAAGGACGCGAGATAGACCTCTACATGTTACACACAAATGTCATGCAGGAAGGCGGCTGGGGCAAGGTATGCAATACGATTCATGAGATCTACCCATGTATCAATTATATCTGTGATAGGTCCATAACAAGGAACTGTGGAACGTCATTGGTGGAAGAATGGGATTCGTTTCGTTCCCTGGCACGGATACGGAGCCAGCAAAGTCTGGACCTGGTGTTGCTCAGCGCCTCGCCCAAGTGTATAAGGAATACTTGGCCGGCTTCGATCAAGTCTACATCAACTCGGTGATTGACTCTAGAAGGAAAATGCAGGCGGCGGCGGCGGTACAGGCACAGGCAGCAGCAGCAGCAGCCAACGGGAACGGTGGCCCGTCGCAGTCGCAGCCCCAGAGCCGGGGTTTACTTAACGCGCATCAGATGCAGATGGTCATTGGGTATGCCAATCAGTCGGTCGAGGAGCTGCGCCGTCAGGGAGTACAGGAGCGGATCATCCAGTTCGTCGAGACGAATAGGGCGCACCTGCAGAGGACGGTGATGGAGCAGGGGATGTTTCGTGGGCAGTTCCAGAACCAGGGATTACGCCCTCCTGAGCAACACGGGATGCAAGGAGTGACTGGATCTCCGTTCCAAAACTCTGTAACTCATCAGAATACCACACCAGCCAGCGGTCCACACCCACCATTCATGCCACAACAACAGAATGGATTGTTGCCTATGCAAGGCAGTAATTTCATGGATAACCGACAGTCGCAGATTCCTCCCCAACAACATCCACACCAACAGAATGGCAATCCTGTATTTCGTGGCACGAAAGAGCAAGCGATGGCCTTCATCTTGAAGACCAAAAGGGATTTTCAAACAAGTAGTTCGTGAACATGTTGTCTTCTGATCCGTTTTGGCCGTAACATCCCGTTCCTTTCTAGATCTGCCTAACATGCGAGGAGTCGAACTGCCGGTCGAGCAAAGGGCGGAGTACAACACTCTGCTTCAGCAACTGCAGCACGTCGCTCAGGAGATCGACAACAAACTGCCGATGTATCTCTTTGTCCTCAAGTCCGAAGACTCAATAAGGAAACTCATCGCAATCGTATGTTTGAGTTCTTTGTCCTCATTACATGCAGTAACCGTTTTCTTTCAGATTATGACAGTCAATCAACAACGCGTATTGTCAAATTCCTCCAATCCACGGTATATAGTTGGCCTCGACATTCTCCGAAACATGATGGCGCAGGTGCACAGCGCCAACGACGCCATTCAAGCCTACCTGGCCACCCAAATAAACCGAAATCCGCAACCCCAACAGGGTCAGCCACAACCTCAGCAACCTCTTCTCCAGACTCCCGGTAACATTAACATGCCGCCAAACAACCACCTTTCGCCGGAGATGAACCGACCTCCTACTCAGTCCCTCCCTCATCAGCAGATGCCACCGCAAGGCCTAGCCCCACCCAGTCGCCCTCCCGTCAGTCTCCGACCCCCTCCTGCAATGAAGAAGGCGTCAGCCTCGACGCCTAGCCCGACACCCCCTTATTCAGCATCTACCCCTGTGCCCAGCGCTCCCACCCCTACCCAAACCGCGTCATCACCTCAAGCTCCTAAATCTCCCAAGGGCAAAGCCCCAGCGAAGCCCAAAAACCCCCCGAAACGGCGTCCCTCCGTCAAAAATCCCCCAGCACCCACACCAGCACCGCCTGCTGCTGAACAAGCGCAAACTCCTACCGCAACGAGTGGCGGAAACGTCAAACGTCCCCGTGAAGAGGACGTATCTAATACTTTCGGCGCTAGTCCAGTCGCATCTGGCTCCAGCGCAGCCAACGAGCCGTCTCCACCGAAACGCGTCAAGACTGAATGGGACGGACCGCCGAGCGATATCCTAAAAAAGAAAAACGAGGCTGTGGAGAATGTGAAGACGGAAGAGGATGCCAGCGCTTTCTTGGAGCAGATGACGGAGCTCATCAAAATGGCGGGAGAAGGCCAAGAGTCATTGTCTTCCGATATCTCCGAGACCTTAGACATGATTCTCAAGGGGTATGGTACTATCCCGGACAGTTCGGAGGTGGCACTGGGGCTGTCGTCGTTCGGGGGGCTAGGGGAATCGAGTATCTCAACCTCGACCAAACCGCCCGCAGACGAATTTGTTGAGTTCTTCGACTTTTCCTCGTTTGTAACTCTCGACGAGGACAATGGCGACGACTCAAAGGCACCCACGCCGGAGCTCGTACCCTCGTCGTCCACAAACCCTAGTCCCGAGTCTGGCTCAGAAGCGGATGCTGCACATCACGCACTGCTATCGTCGACGGAACCAAAAACGGAGGAGCTTCCAGACCTTCTACGCCTCGGTCCCTGGAAGGAGATCGACGGAGGGGAATCTGCATACTACCAGTCTGGGGGTTTCAATTTCAACAGTCCAATGCCTACGCAGGAACAGGCATGGGCCATCTTCGGTTCATAGTTGTATGTATTTGGTTCATAGCTTATTCTTTTTTCATTCCTCTAACACTAACATCACTTGTCGCTCCATAATTTCACCTGCGTTTTGGCTTATCTTATTCTATGGTTCATTTCGGAGTCAAATATTTGCCTTCCCCCTCCCCCAGACCCACCCTGACATCGTTGTTACTATTATTTTCCTTTGGTTACCGCTCTCCTGTACTACCTACTGTTGTTTTACTGCTATCGATTTCTTGCTGATTCAGCAGACACCTGAACAATATACATCAAGGCTACAAACATGAATACGATGCGAAGATAGATACATGATAGTAATACACACAGCAGACCCATCGTCAACTTTCTACTTCTTGGTGACTCCATTACTAGGGTCGCTGCTCCTTTTTACCTGGGATATATGGAAAGGATTTGTCTGACGTGCCGTATTTTCCAGAATTCGAGCCCGCAGTGAGTCGACAGGGTTTTTGGGTGGTGGTTTATACGACGTTGACTTGGGATGGTGGGGTTGCGTGGGTGTCAAGGATGAAGATGGAAAGGTGACAATGTCAATGGCAAGCTTCCGACGCTTATTGTTCTCTTCCGCAGCTAACTCGCGTTGTCCTCGTGCCCATTCCTCCTTTGCTTCCTTTCTTGTCGCCTCGTCTTCTTCCAGTAAAGTCAACGAGGCAGGTAATCCGTAACGTCCCTTGATGTGATCGTCTACCCGCTGTTTCCGCTGTTCTACTTTCTTCACATCTCGAAAACGTTTCCGAACCATGCTGGACAGGGAGTATGGATCAGCGTTGTAACGCTCGGAAACGGACTGCAATGATTCAAGCCGGGGTGCTTGAACATTGGTCAGATGGTTTTGGGCGTTGGTGTTCTTTTCGAGCGCCGCCAATGGATCCACTGGAATAGTTGCCCCTTCGGTGTCTGGGGTGTGTGATCAGCACAAACTTGACCTGTGGCGTGTCAGAACACTCACCATGAACGGCGAAACCGCCGTGTTCTTCAGGATTCCAGTCTTCTTCTTTTTGCCTGGCTCCAGACACCACAACATAACGAGTATTCTGAAGAGCGTGACCATTATTTTGTGTAACATGAAGAACCAGGAGGAGCTCACCTTCGGATCGGTTTGAATTTCAAACCAACCATCACACAGATGGCATTTACATCGGAAAGCATAGATCGGGGTCGAGTAATAATTCCCAATCTTCTTCTTCTCTGCATTGTATCGCACGCCCATGCCTATGTGATTGTTACATGTTCCGCTGAAAACACATCGCATGCATTGCATTGGTAAGATAGATTACATGAGCACGGGCATAAAACTTACCACCAGATGTTAAACGGTAGTTCAAACCGTGTTATCAAAATCCCCTGGTCGAGTTTTCGAGCCCTGTCTCCCAAGGCATGCTTGCCTAACAGAAATCTGAGAAAGTTGTCATAAAGTCAACGAATATGGACTCACCTCTGTAAGCATTCAAACTACCATGAGATGGATCATAGTCTGGGGGATAGTACCTGGAGAAAAGTACATCAATCTTTCGCGTCTAGACCTAACAGGCAGCATACTTGTTGAATCCCTGCATATCGTGGTCAAAGTCAGAGGCGAAGTTCCAGAAGCCAATGACACTCGACCCAAATACTCATCAACACCGCAGTCATACTCTATTTAGCGCGACAATTTCGATAACAGCAAATAAATATTGCATGCGGCCCTACCCAGGATTACAATGGAGACTCCTCACTGCCAGGGAATGCGAGAACTCCCTTCAGCCGCGGTCGAACGCTCAAAAGTTGTCGAATATCTAAGTTCCTCGGATGAATCTGTTACCTCTGCTATGAAAGCGCCGCTCTTCATCCACTTGTCGCATGGTCTAGCTTATACCATCGGATCTGCCTTAGGTTCCACACCTCCCACCACGGAGGCATGCCTTTCTGCATTCCTCGTACCTAACAAAGCTGGGCTCACCGTCGGCGCACGTGCTTGGTCTAAACACTTTCATCGCTCGCAGCCGTCTGAATCCGACGCGAAGGAGGATGAACGCGATAGGAGGGAAGCTAGTGCCGGATGGTGGGGAACACCATCGGGACCCGTGTCAGTTATTAACCAAAAGGCGGTCGCGCTATTCTGGAAAGTGATGAATGGGGCGACATGGCGGAATCTGCATTGGCTCCCACACCAAGTATTAGTGTATGAAATCCGAGTACTGGAAGGATACGGTATGCGGTGGTCTCAAAACCGAAGTAACTGCGGAGTTGGCGAAGCAGGCGAAGACCAACCATGGGCCTTCCGTGGATTTGTTGAACCATTGATGGAAAATGGTCATGAGATTGGTTGGCGACATTGAGGGGACCTACTTGCATACTTGTCACAGCGCTTTTCGAATTTGTCATAGCAGGATACTGGAACATTTCTTTCGATTTTCCTCAATAACAACGCGGCGAGACTTCACATTTTAAATAAATTATTGCGTCCCTAGCTTTTGAGCACAAGCCACACGCTCCTCGGTCAAACATAACCACCATATCCTTTAGCTTCATGTCTACAAGCAAATGTTGGGACTGACAAGACTTCCCTTTACCTCCCCTTCAACGAAGGGTGACCTTAGACCAGAGCCTTCACGTTCAACACGAATACACCGTAGCTTGTGACTGGAAATGCTTTCGGCGGGTATATTTGTCGGTCTGGCAGACATCGGTGTACACGACTATGGCAACCAGTGATAATAAAGAGCGAATAAGTAAAGAAAATTTATTCCCGCCACCTTGAAAAGCCTCGGACCATCTCAAAGGTTAGGCGTAGCCGTTGTCATGATAGGGATGTTTGGGGTAATGGAAGGCCTTATCCCCCTCCTTGGGATACGCGGAATCACCAAAAGGACCCGTGTGTATATCGACAACCTTGACATTAAGCCCGTCATCGACGGTCCGTGTCGAGGTGAACTCAACCGATCGAGCTCCGACACCACCAGTGGTCGTTATCTTCGAGCGACTCATACCGTAACTCTCGGAGTTTAGTCCGTGCGCTTTGCCGCCGCGGGATTCGACCACTCTCGCGACCAATCCCACCACAACGGCCAGGTTGCACACCAGGAGAGAAACGCAGATCTTAAGGAGCTTCAGTTGAACAAATCGACTACTGAAAAAGAGTGGCGGACCTCCACGATGGCAACGAACACCTCGTCCAACCCCCCGACTCGTAGCACGTAGTAGGCGTGGATGAGACTCGCAATAGCCGTGATAATGCTGGATGAAAACACGAGGAGCAAGCGATTTCGCTGAGCTCGGGTGACACCCAGATTCCAGAGTAATCTTAGAGGAGCTGCGATCAAAGACGCATCGGCATAGATATCGCCTGTGGGCAGGTATTTAGCTTTAAAACAGACTAGAATGTATGATATGCCTACTGATGAGCTGCGCGATGGCGACATTCCTCCCAAGTGCGCATTGAGGGGCTGGTGTATCCTAGCACATAAATGCATGGAGGAATTCAATCTTTGAATGATAGTACGCGGCCCTACCTTCCATAGAGGTTCATTTTCGCAAACCCAAAATACTTGGGCGAAAAGAACGATCCAGATGAGCACAAAAGTTCCAACTAGGCCGAACAAGAATTTTTTGGTGTTTCCAGGGGGGGTTATTCGAACGACAGAGAAAAGAATCGACAGTCTAGCAGTCCTGGACATCCTTTATGTTCGCGGTCCGAAACGTATATGCTCACGAGACATACCATATGACACCGTAAAAGCCTTGGGATAATATATAGTACATACCGACCCTGGTCGTATACGACAGATGGGCTGGTCGTGGCTCGTTAGCTATGCTGTTAGAGTTGAGTCGTACCACGCACTCGGATCGCCCAAATGAACGAAGAGGGCCGCGACAAACACCAGGAGGATCGCCAAGGACAATGCAGCAAAGCCGTCGTCGTAACCGAACTTTCTGTTCCGGGTGCGTTCGGCCAAGCGGACTATCGTCACTACAGCCGCAGTGATCGGTCCTGCCAATCCAATAGCTAGCAAAACACTGTCAGCAGTGATAAAATTGCCATGAAATACAATTCACAAACCCTTCACGGAGTCCACAGTGATAGGAGAAACGGCCGCCATCCTATCTAGAAGAGCTTACTTGGAGATCGAAAGGACGCCTGTCGACTTTTAAGTGTGAAGGACAGGTCTCAGCTTCTGATGGTAGTACTATCAAAGAAGTCGACACGAGAGCAGATGATGGATGGTGAAGGGTGGATGAATTCGAAGGCTAGCACGTCCGAGTCTCATCCACTCAGCAAAGCGTTGAAGCGCTTCAAGGGTCGTAGTTACACGAGGGTCCTGTCTTGCAGTTAGGCAATCGCCACCTATAAGGAGACCAGTTGACAGTTCGGGTTTATCAAGCAGAAGCGTCACCCTTTGAAAAGTCGCCATGCAACATTGGAATAGCCGAAGGCAGGAAGGAAGTAAAGCGGATGCATTATCTTGACAAAAAAAAACTTCCTTTTCTGGCGTTGTCTCCGAAGTACCCATACTCGTTGCAGCTCCACTTGAACCGAAATCAAGAAAGACCATCGGGATATCGATCTGAGGTTTGAAGAAATCATCTTGTGACAAGATTGATTCTCAGAAGGCGCATGGAAGGATCAGCGGTAAGAACTCCAGGGTCAGGACATTGTGGTTTGGGTGTGGTGCACAGATGGCAGCGAGTTCAATAGTGCGAGCTGAAAACAAGTCAGATTCAGGATATGGTAAAGACGGTAAGAAGTTTGAAATAGCTCAAACAGTTGGTAAGAGCAGTGCTATTAAGCCCTCAGATGGGGGTAAGAACCTGATTACCTCCAAGACTTGTTCAACCTGAGGTCGAAGTCTTCCGAATTCCGACATACTGAACTCACGTGCGGTTTTGATCGCTCCGGAGACGGCGTTTCATGATCGAAACAAGCCTCTAAAGGTATTCTGACGACTAGGAATCTCCTTAAAATCTGCTCTGCAACTGTATATCGAACGTCTTCCCCTTTGCGACTACTCTATGGATAGGGATCATCAATTTCAGCTTGACATCCCCCAGTTGCCCATCTGATTTGCCTCGCAACTGGTAAGGTAGGGGACATCCATATCCCACTAACGTCACGTGCCAGCCGTGACAAGTCCAAATCCGTCAAAACGCGACCTCTGGAACCATGATAGGGCGCGATACACGATACTCAGGTAACGCGGACACAATCGGTCCCCAGATTTGCATTACATACATCCTGAAGCTACCAATTCAATTGTACGATCAAAAATATATTGCCTTGTGAATTAGTAGTAGCCTAAACAACGGTTGGAGCAATGAGGTCTGCACCTTGCAACCTCTCGAAAACCTGCATTGCACCCTCATAACGCGCAGTATGCCGCGCAAACGAAAGGCAGTATTGAACCTTATCCAAAACTTCAAGGGAAGGGTCACAGGCACATTCAAAAGACCACAAGTTGAGGATGCAGCTGGGAAAGAAAATGTGAGTTCTTAGAAGTCCAACTTGATGAAGTGCTCACCATGCGGCAGAACCCAGTGAACACGACACAGAGTACCCAATCCAGAGTCTTCGAGGGAGGATGTACTTGAGAAGAATGCATTGGCAGCTCTGGATGCTGTGCCAATCAAGTCAATGCGCCGGTGAGTCTTGATTTCAGTGTTTGTTCTCGTCGTTTCTCATATTTACATCATCGCCATCAACAGCTTCGAAAATCATTCGCGCCGCTTTATGGATGCCTACGGCAGGGGACTAATCGGAAGTCAGGCCGCGTGGGCAGCGCGCAAGTACCGAGGTCATCGTGTCCTCCCGGAGTCCATCATGAGGGACCTCGAGAAAGCCAGCATTACTTGAATCTCTTGCTCCCCCACTGAATGCTAATAGTTTACAGATGAAATAATCCACACTACTCCTTTATAACTCCTCTATAATAACGGGCCTTGCACCTCCAATAGTTCAACAGTTTTTGGTGTATAATTTTTTAGCTTATTTTTGATACTTCGTTGTCAATTTTGATTTCTTCCGTATGATATTCAAGATCCTATCTAATGACATGTAAATAAAACTTAATCTGGTGTCCGATTTTCGAGAGAGTGGTGTTGAGAGGGCTGAATTCGTTATCTTGCCTGTCGCGTTCTCAATTTGACAGTGATGTCACAGAAAAGTAATGTCATGTGATGTTGGTGGGATATGGATGTCCCCTACCTTATTATTGCGCTTGTTTGCGATGTTTCCAAAACCCCTGATTGTGTATCCTCATGATCACGGAGCTACTCTTTTAATTTCTGAAAATCGCAAGCCCATCGCGCACTCGCGGTATGTACGGAGTTACTAAGCAAAAACATCTTCCCAAAAGTCTTCAGGGCAGTTCCCAAGTATAAAGCTAGTTGGCTAGACTCGCTGGTAAATTGTGAAGAGTGCACCTGCCCGTCCTTCGCATACTACAGTAATCATGTTCTCCATAGTCTGCTCGTCGCTGAACCGCTGGCTAGTACCCGTTCTCTTCCGTTCTCGTCCTCACCTGCCTAGTTCTGCGGCCCGCTCATCGTCATTCCTGAGTCCTGACGGAACGCATTCCGATCTGCAAGGGAGCTTAGGCACAACCACTCTTTATCAACATTCCGCGGTCCGTCAAGGTTCCACGACTTCGATCCCTCATAAAGACACATCGACTGCCAACAAACAACGATGACGTGCTCGCGAGTTCTTTCGATATATCTAATCAGTTTTAACATGGTCACTGGACTGGTAATGTTGGTCCTGCCAATACTCCTGAATATTTCCGGTTGTTCTTTCAAAAAATGTTTATTGAGACATATTGGGCCTACGAGAGAACATCTCGCCTCTCAAAGTGGTCGGAAGAAGGCCTTTTTCAACCTCGGGTGCGGCGCCAGCGGATGATGCAATTATTTGTCAGGGCAGCTTATTCGATTCCGTGAATTTTGGAACTTTGAGGACATGGACAGGGCAGCAGAGTTTTTTTTTATTGTTGCTGCGCTCTCACGCCAATGGATGCTAGGTACGTACCTCACCGTAAAAATCTCTCACCTGTCGTCTTGATGCAAAGCTCTGAGTAGGTTGGCTCCAATGGACGTATTGTAACTTCTCATTTGAGGATACCCCTCGGACAAGTTAAGAAGGACAGTACGTACGCGGAAGCCTGCACTTAACGAGGCATCGACATTGACGGCTTCACGCTCACCAGTCCACCTCCAATGTTACCCTATAGAAACCAATTTAACGACCGTATGTTTTCAATGAGTAACATTCCGTTCCCAGACTCCTTGAAACACACCATGATCGATAGGCATTACAGCGTACACATGAATAATTAATCAGATCTCAGCGACTCCCCGAAGTGTTTCCTGCAGCCCCAGGAAATGGACTGCTTCATCGTCGACGCGCAATGTTGCCCTACTGCGTTTACTTGATATCCGCGGTGCGAGTGTCGACTGTAGAAGATTCGGAAAGCATGATCAGGGCCAATGGCACTTTCGAAGCAGTACGCCAACAAGATTGTATAGATGCCCGGCGTGAGACCATCGTTTCCTAAAGACGTCTACCTCCTCCGAAGTTTTCTCCATGTTGCCTCCACACCTGCCACCACACCTGCCACCATGGGTGGGAGACATGCCAACGCTGTGGGTGATTTCATGTGTGAGCATGTTAATCTTCGCTGTCTGTCTGTCATACCCCCACATGCTCACTTGTGTCCAGCCATTCATCAAAGGGCAGAGGAACTGTGCTTTGGGAAGCGGCATTGGAGAATGCCAGACTTTGGAATTAAATTCGACCACCAAGATGCAAGACCAGAATTTTACCTCCGCCCAAACTGCGTCAGAAGCAGAGAACAGTGGAATGTATTTTATACCTCCCACTACGAGTACTAGTATTCAAGCAGACAGCACGCGCTGTTTGCTTCGCTGTAATCGCTCCGGGAATGTCATTTTGAAGATGATCAATGATTGAAATGTGCATTCGCCATCAGAGCATATTTTCGCATTCTGGAGTATGGTAACAGTCGTCTAAGTGCGCAAACGTTACATTCATTGACTGGTCACTGATATCAAGAAACAGTCAGAATCATGTGGAATGGTCGACGATCGCTGGGCACATACGTTCACATGTACCAGATAACTCCGTGGATCAGGAAGTTACATGATAGGCAGTAGAGAATCTATCAAACCGATTGCTCTTTCACACGTTGTCGCTTCGATATCAATACCCAAGGCTAGCGACGACCCCTGAAAAGTTCTCATATGCATTTCGATGCAGCTCGTCGGCGGTGGTCACCAGCACCCCGGTCAATTGTACAGTGAATGTTTTCTCTCGTAGCTGAGATTCTTCATATCATATCTGCGCTGACATGCTGTCTTCAAACAAAAGAGTTGCGTCAATGCTCCATCGTATCGGCTGTGGTGGCTGACCGTTCGGTCTCGGACTAAATGAACGGATGGGTCACCCGTTGGACGGCATGATATGCGGCCATTCACGACCTGTACAAGGAAGAGGCTTTTCCAACCCAAAGAAATGGATACGTTTACGAAACGACAGTGGATGAGGTGACTAGGCTACGGTAGGTTACTAGGTCCATCAGAAGTATGAGCTATTGTCGAATTGAAGAAAATAGGAATCACCCGCAATATTAGTAAGGCTTCGTACGCGCAATACGCGCAGTCCAGGCTAGAATGAATTTCGCGACGCTGGTCTCGTTGTCGTAGAACGGAATGTGGCCAGCACCTTGAATAAGATGGGTTTCCACATTCTTGAACAGGGGAGCCATGTTTCCTATCACAGCATTGCCATCTATCTGCAAATCTGCGGTGCCGTGTACAATCAACAACGGCCAGCCAGCTTTCGCCTCTGCAAGCAGTTTCGAGGGATCCTGTGAGCGGCCCAGTGCAAGGCTAGCCGCGGCAGGCGGGAGGTAAACCGCGCTCCCGACCCACGCAAGTTTGGTGGCATATGGAACGGTTGCGGTCGAAGATGACAATGTTTCTACAAAATCGATTCTGGTCTGAAGTGCGGTGGTGGCATCGGTCGTCATTTCCAGTCCTGGCAGGAAGCTAAGGACCTTCGCGGTTGCAACTTTAGGAAGGATATCGCCGATGTATGGAAGGCCAGCCAACCATATGAGCCCAGAGAAGGGAAGAGGCGTCGGGAAATTGGCCGCGATATCAGCACCGATTGCACCCGCTAGACTCCTGCGTGCTTCGCAGTCAATGATGGGGAGATTTCGAAACGCAAGGAAGGTGCATACCATCCAGCGAAAAAAGGTTTATTGAGGTTGAATGCAGCGATGATGGCTTTAAGATCGTCGGCATACCGGTCAGATGTATAGAAGTCGGGGGTCAAAGGTTTTCCAGAAAGGCCATGTCCACGGGTATCATATCGAACCTGCCCCATGTACCCCGTGTCAGAGAAAATGTGAGAGTTATTCAATGTGCACCTCTTACCATGTAAAGGGCGGAGGTCATAGACTTATCATTGAACAATGGGTCAAATGCAGCATTAGTGCAGGCGAGCCCATGAGCGAAAATGACATGGGGACCATTTTTATTTCCTGTCGCCTCTGCATAAATCTTCGTGCCATCCTTAGATGTAAGAGTTAATTTCAAAGTAGCAGCGAGAGAGGCAGCTGCAGCGTCGGCTGCGTGGGATAGCAGGAACGATAGAAAGAGTGGGAAAGCAAGCAGAAGGAAACGCATTTCAAATGCCGAAAGTTATCATGTCCATGTGAAGGTCGTCGCACCTTATAAGTGGGTGTAATTCTTGCTCACTGGCGACCGGTTTGATTGCATCAGTAAAGTTGGGTCGTGATGCCCAAGTAGTATAGAAATGGGTAGAAAAGGCTCAAACCAGCAGTCTCCCTTGGAGCAGAGGTAAGCGGTGCCCCGATGAGTGACAGTATCCGCATTGAGCAAGGATCAAAGGCATGCAGTGTGGTACGTGGCTTCTTAAGTGTTCCGTCGCCAGGTTCTTGCGGTCGACATCTTGTCAGTCCCGCGAAGCTGTCAGAAGCTCTACTAAGCCCAATCCTTAGCGCAAAAGTCTGCTCATGAGTTGAAGACGCACTTGACGACGACAACGTAAACGCATGGCCTTGTGCCGACAACTGCATACTCAAGGTAGATCTCGTACATGACAGGGACCACATGTGGTGGTGGTGGTCTGCATACGGTATCTCCTCCGGAGCCCAGGATGAATGAAGCAAATAGCCCTATTGTCCCTCCTTGAACGTGTGGGCACCACGCATGATTCAGGCGATAGTCATATTCCATAGCGATGCATGAGCGAGTTCCCATTCACAAGTGCGCAAGTACAAGTCCAGACAGAGGGATAATCGGTATCCCTGGAAGTGACACTGAGTGAGAACAGATTTCGGCTGCACACTGATAGTCACCATGGTATGTTGTTAGATGTTGTCAATGTTCGCATCACAGACATGTACAGTACTGGTACTTTTCCCAACGAAGGTCCCATTCTATAGTTGAAACATCGATTTCTACAATTTATACGCATTTGAGAGCCATCCACCCAAAAATACAACCAGTCTGCGTCAGACCGCCCGGAAATTTTTAACACTAAGTCCTACATGTAGGTCCTGCACTCAACTGCTTCTAGATACACCTTGACATTTGTGTATGTATCATGTCTCCAACGTTCCTTTCGACTTGAGCTTTAGAAAAATGAACCTTGAGCTGCATCATGGCTGGCACGATCTGAGAATATTATGTAATCAGATGGCGGAAATGGCTCGGGTGAGCGGACCAGTAGGCCGATGTTTACCTTATGCTTGCACCTCACAAACGCCTCAACATTCTTTCCACTTCTGTATGCCTCCTAAGTCTCATTGAAAGCAACAAACCAAATCTAGTGCTCTCATGGAGGTGAAAGACTGGCGTCAGGCCTGTCGTGGATATCCTGCTTCCGCTTCCAAGAGCTCTTTTCAACCATGATACACCCTGTTCTTAAAGCGAAATCCCTTGACCTAGACGATAGCATGGAACCTCATCACCTGAGACCTCCGCATCACCTTCTCGACATAAAGAATGGTGTCGAGTGACCTTTGCGCCTCCTTAGCAGCATGCCATAACCCCACATTTCATATTGTCAATTTGACCATCTTCCGTTGCACGAGGCTCCTCAACCCGCTTCCGAACTAGGGGAAAGCAGGTATTTATATGCCCGGTCAGCACAAGATAGCCATAAGTGACAGTAATGGTCGGCTTGTCTGCACTACAGATCTACGTACTCGCGTGCATCCTCTCATCCATCTATGCAATCAATGTCTCCATCCCATTGCTTGCGGAACCAGCGACCCCCAAGGTGTCCCGTTCCCTGATCTCTCTGTCCATAGAGATGGATCGATGGACTGATTGGGCCGGAACGACGTCGAGGAACGAGTTCTTCTTCAACACCCTGGACAACATAAAACGAATTACTGGTCGGCCGCCACACATACGGATCGGCGCAAACAGTGAAGATCACACGAACTTTCAGCGGGATGTTCAGGTTAGTATCGGCAATGCCGCCAGCGTAACGTTCCCTTACCAGACTACAAAGTTCGCACAAGCTATATTTCCTCCTCCTACCACCATAGTGCCCTATCCAGAGGCCATCAACATCACTGTTGCAGACTCCTATTACGCCACCACGCGCTTCCTTCCTTCTAGTATGTGTTTACTGTTTTCTGTTCTGGTCCTTGTGTCTCCAATCGTCGCATCGCAGATACGCACGTTACGTGGGGGGTCAATTTAGGGTCCAATAACATAACGGCAGCCTTTCTTGAAACGCGTTCGATCGTCAAAGCATTCTCATCCCCTAAGATAAGGGACGCCGGGATCGTATTGGACTATCTTGAGATCGGGAACGAGCCCGACCTGTATAAAAATAATGGCTTACGCGCTAAAAATTACAGCACCCCGCAATGGGTAAACGAGTTCAGTGTTAACTGCAGATTTCCGAAACATGATCCTCTGACGTTTGATCAATCACCCAGGTGGCTTCAGTTTGCTCAGAACGTCTCTCACGCAGCCGGCCTAAGTGCTACCTCACATACAAAGTTCCTCGGCGCGTCATTTGCCGGCTCATCGCACAGCACGACAGGCTTTTCTCCTCAAGCAGCTTTCCAGGCAGGTCTGCTCACAGGTCCCGGAAAGCTGATATCTGCGTGAGCCATACTCACTTGCTTTTTAAATCAAGGAGGGCTGATCTTTGAGGATGTAGGATATCTCAGCATCGTTATAGTGGTTCATTCTGCACAGGAAGTGGCGGTCTTCTTTCAGATCTCATGACTAAATTCACAATACGCGGAAACCTGACAGTCTTCGTTCCCGACATTGAAGCAACCTTTGCCCAAGGGTTGGATTATATTCTGGGAGAGACCAACAGTTACGCCTGTCACGTACGTGGGACTTATGATATGCCTGTACCATGAAGTACTGAGGTGAATAATCTCTAGGGAGCTCCGGGCGTCAGCAACACAGCCGGTGCAGCTTTGTGGACCTTAGACTATGCTCTCTTTGCGTGGGTGTCATCCCTTTTGCTTGAAACACCGGCTCACCAATACGGTACAGAACACAACTGAAGATATCGAGGGTTTTCTTCCATGTCGGCATCGGCTTCAAATATTCGTTGGTGTGTTTTCTATCCTTTACCCTGTAACCTACAATTTAATCTGGGCTTTCCCAGATCCAACCTGCAACGTTGACTCGATCGACGTTAGACGGATCACCTTTGCCCTCACCCCTGCCACCTCATGTCCAGCCGCAGTATTATGCTGCAATTATTGCAGCGGAGGCCATTGGCAAAACTGGCAAAGCCCAGGTCCTCGAGCTTAGCATAGATCATCCGCAGATCGCAGGTTACGCTTTTTACGAAAATGGTTCCTTGGCTCGGGCGGTGTTCATCAACTCCAAGGCGTACCTGCCGGAGAGCGCAGTCAGGACAAGCGTACACCTTGACCTAAGCTTCACGGCTGCCCATCACCAGCTGCCAGGGTCGATGAAGGTGAAGCGCCTAGTTATTGGGTAAGTCTCCCCAGTTTCTCAGAATTGAAGTCACGACGTAAACCTCGCTGTTCAGACGCGCAACCGATGCCTCTGGCTTGACATGGGGTGGCCAATCATATGAAACGAGAAATGGGCGCGTCAGTGGCCACCTGAATGTGGAAACTAGACCTGTCGAACAGGGCCTAGATATTCAAGAAACTGAAGCAGTCCTGCTGACATTTATTAGGTAGGAGTCTCTGGTTGGCGGAGTACCACTTATATAAATATACCAAGTGAATGAATTGCTCTGCGTGATATTAATGTTGTATGCAATGTTGTAGATGTTGTAGTAGACATCGTGACAGTTCTTAAGAGAAGGTGAGTCGTCGCAGATTCGCAGGGTCACTGTGTGGAAAGCCCAGTCAAACACCACCACACACGTCACCTTCATACGGTCACCAAAAGTCAACCTAAAGCTCTCCTCGCTAGCGACTTTCCTATGGCTGACGTCCGTGCCCTCCTCAAAGCCAAAAGGCAAGAGATTAAGATCACTCACTCGCTTGCTGCGTATAGCTCCTCAGGGCAACTGCGTTGTGTGGCATGTGGTACGGCCGTTAAGCACGCGTCAGCTTGGGAAGGACACATAGGAAGCAAGGCACATCGAACGAACGCTGCACGACTAAGGGAGGAGGAAAGGGTGCTAGCAGAACGAGCGCGAGCAGAGGCCGAGGCAAAGGCTCATGCTGCGGCTGAAGCCGAAAAGCAAAGAGCTAGCCCGGTGGCAAGGGGGAAACGAAAAGCGCACGATGACGACGTTAATATGGATGATGAGGATGAATTGGAGGCCGACTTGAGGGAGGACAATGGCGTGAAACGACGTAGAGTAGGACCTGCACCTGGCAGCTTCCCAGCAGACTTCTTCTCCGACCCTTCTCGCGCACCTATACCCATACCCGTCGAAAACGACAACGAGGAGGATCTGCATGCCGAAATTCCAAGTGCGGATGGCGGTCCACCCTTGACCACCGCCCCTCCAAGTGCCATCGACCTTGAATACGAACGCTTCCAGCGCGAAATGCTAGCTGCTAACACCAAAGCGCCCGACGCGCGGGACACCTATGAGCGCGCGACGGTGGTCGCTGAGCCAGAGCTGACTTATACCGAAGAGGTGCCGGTGGGGTTTTCAGCCCAAGATCAGCAAATGGACGTAGACACGGAGAAAGAAAAGCAACGCGAGGAGAAACTGGCGCGGCACCGAAAGGAACAGGAGGAGCGGGAACTGATCATGGACCGCCTCTTAGACGAAGAACGCGCGCAAGAGGAAGCGGACCAACGCGTTGCTGTGATGAAGGCGCGACTGGAGGCGTTGAAGAAGAAGCGGGCGACGAAGAAGACGAGGGTGTTCGAGCCTTCAGCTGCCTGACGGACGTGATAACCTTGGTTGTAACTCTGCCACAATGAAAGGTTTTTTTGTCTCACAAGTGAACGTGACAAACGGGGAGGATGGTGCGTCTTTTCACTGTCAGATTTTTGTTGCAACGCCAATTCCGCCAACGGTACCGCCAGTCAACCGCCGCCCCCGGAAACACCCCACACGGACCCACCGCCCACGGAAAATGAAAGCATATATCATAGGAAACAACTTGGTCGCTTTCCGCCACCTCATTCCTCATGCACCCCGCCTTCGGCACGCTCGCGTACCCTCTTAGCGTGTCATATGTACATCTTCGGTTATTTCAAGCAGAACATGCGGAACAGCGGCGTAATCCTGTTGCCACTCCCGCCAAGGGCGAAAACTGGTTAGACCGTACTATATAGCCAGGTTCATTATTTGGTCCTCCCTCACGCGCTCCGATAAGCTGCTCATGTCCTTTGTTTCATTATGTGCTCCAGGTCCTTGTAGCCTTATCGCTGTAGGTGACCTTCATGTTTCTGTGGCTTCTGCACAATAACAGGTGTGGACCCGATAGGCGCAGTCAGATCTCGGAACGATGTGCAATACTAGACGCCCCAGGCTGGATAAAGATAGGCAATGGCAGCAATAGTTCGATCGCAAGCGGCCTGTGCCTACACTGATATAATACTCCCGAGATTGTCTGAGCTACACTCCCAGTGTTCGAAAAAATGAGGTGGGCTCGCAAATCCAGGCCTCCCGATTCGAATCGACGGAAGAACACCCTCAGACACACTGCAGCTGACGCCGCCGATGTATTGAGGACATCCTTTTCGGCGTCAAGAAAATACAGAGTTCTTTCTACACCTTTGAAAAGTATTGCAAACAGTGCGTGGGCGGTATGGAATATGGTTATAGGTGGGGATCAGCTTCCACCAGCTACATTTGCCCCAGGTACACATTCCGCGGCTCAAGCTCATTCCCCGTCCATGAATACCCGGAAGGAAAATGCGAGGGCCATGGGCGACCTCTGCCATGAGATCCTGCAGGCATTAGCGGAAGCCGTCCTTGCTCTTTCGAATACCTCCTCCGGAATGCAATCAAGCCTCGCGGGTTTACGATACAAGGCAACCATTTCCGTACAACTCAGTCCCTGCCAACCCCTTGAAACGTCGCGTTTTCTTCCTGGACGATGTATGCTGGGCCCTGCAACCAGTTCAGAAGCGCAGTGGAAGTTCGATCTCTTGCATTTGAATTACCGCGAGGAAAAGCTCCGTGGCTGCTTTTGCGTTTGGGTCCAGCCTTCCAGAATTTCATGGCGTACCCTTTCTCCTGCGGCGCAAAATCTCGCAAGAACCAACGTTGTGCCCTCTGGATCGTCGCTGCTGTACGCAAAGAAGTTGTTGTCGTGTGCACAGAATGGGACGTCTCCACCGAATTGGAGCTCATCCAATGCCCCTCATGAGTCACCCCACTTGGTGCACTGCTGAGCAAACTATCCAGACAGGCTGTCTTCAAAGCCGCTTTCACATCGATTTATCTCGAGTCACGGCCCATGTCATCTTATCCCCCCGGCGAGGACCTCCCCTTTGGCATAACGGTACTTGAGGCGACGGCGTTACTTTGGCTGGCGAAGGAGTTTGTGGTTCCGGCCCAGGTTGGATTTGACAGAAAAGCAGAAGGAAGGAGAGGGGGCAGAAATCCTTCGCGCCGGGGCAAAGGATGTCATAAGAAAATCTTATCGTAATCCCGTTCTTTTTTTGGCTTCCAAGAAGGTCCTATCCTGGCCATGAGGTTTACTCGAGCATTTGGTGCGCCGCACCCTCTGATGGCGACGGTGAAGGGGGGAGGGACGCGAAGTTTGATTTGCTGGAGGCGGTGGAAGCAGCTGAGGCAAATAGTATTTCGTCGGGCGGAGGTCACAGGATTATGAGTAGAGCGGGTGTCGTGGATGTGGACTTTTGCCGCCGTCATTATTGACGGAGCTTACTTACTCGCAGGGTGGATGGAATGATAATCCGTCCTTCCCAGTCCCATGGTCCGTTTCTTCTTTTTCTTTGTGTCTTCACTCTCTTATCTTTACCGTCGCTTGCTTTCATATATATAGATACCTCGCCCGTACCTCATACAGCCCCATGATAGCCTGACTCCCGCTTGTTCTGTATCTCTTACCCCATCGTCCTTGTCTCATACAGCCTGACAGTACGCACACAGTTCGTCGCTACGAATCCCATGACACCGCACACGATATGGTAATCTATGTTCTAGATCGGATGGGCATAAAATTGACTCAAGATGAGTTTGCCAGTTTACGACCATTGAGGGAGCCAACGAAATTTTGCAACGAGCAAGTACCGTCTGGGCACTTGTCTTTCAACCACCACCAATTTCGTCAGCGCTGGAGTTTTTCACCCAGACAGGACCAACGGATGCGACTGGATTGATGATGCCGTTGAAACGTAGCATATGACTCGACGTGGTCGGGTTGCACAAACTTTGGCCTGTTCACTGGTTGATGTATCCTCCGTCCCTCTCTTAAAGTTCCTGTGAACATGCATGTATTTTAAAGCTGTAAATGACAAGGTCAATCACTATCATGCTCCTAATCCAGTCCCACCGCCAGGGTTGTATTTCTTCATCTTCTTCGCGTCTCCAAGCAAGGCACGCCGGTTTCGCTTCGTTCCCTGCTTCTGGAGGTGGGCGGGTGTCGCGTCGTAGATGGAGAAGTCGGGAATCTTGGTGCCGGTGAGAAGGGGGATGTCAGAGAACACATTGTTGGGGGGGCTTCTGGGGAGATGGAAGCCCTGGTCTGCGGGGTAAGTGAAGATGCGGGGGACGAATTCGAGGAAGAGCTCGCCGTCTAAGTAGGAACGTCTAGTCGGGTAGACGGAGAGGATTGGGCATTGAAGATTCGCTACGCACCGTACAACATCGCACCTGTGATGTCGTGCAGGTGTAGGGAAGACAGGTTTCGCAGTCAAGGAAGTACTTGATCTGGGCAAGAATATCCAGGGGAATCTGCGATTGTTTGGCTGGGGTGGTGGAGTACGGATATAGGGAATCGGGGTAATAGCTTGAGGGGTGTGATATTCCTCCTAGGTTGTGGAGTGCCATCTTGGGTGCAATAAAGAGATTCGGGTGTCGAGCGATGTCCTTGGCATGATGAGGTCCGAGGCACGGGAAGAGTGGCGCTGAGCCAGTAGAGCCAGGACTGCACAGCTGGTTCTCGAAGGGGAGGCTCGTTGATGTGCGCTATTTGTTTGAAGCAAAGCGGTAGTATTGACTGGGTTACATGGATACATTTTCAAGACTGTTTTTTTTTTTTTGCATTTAGTCGCTACCCACTTCCTTCTCCTTGTCGTCCTCGCCAAAACCCAGCCACCGCCACCAATCCACCCCCTGCTTATGTACCATCATGAGGGCCAGCAGCACGGGCAGATACCACAAGCTATGCTGGAACAAGACTCTCGCCTCCTTCTCCCCGCCTACGCGCCAGAACCTCCACGCGGCCCTGGCACAGATGACATTCGGCACGAGTCCGGTCAAGGCGAGTGTCCACGTCGTGAGGCCGGAGAGGGGGAAGAGAACACAGCAGATGGGGGCGAGGAGGATAGCGTGGCGGAGTGAGACAATGGCGTTTTTGTGGGGGTCGAGCACGGAGAGCATGGGGTACCCCGCTTGAGCGTACGCGCCGCGCACTATATGTGAGAGGGCGTTGAAGTGCGGGAATTGCCAGCTGTAGAGAAGCATGAAGAGCGCGAAGGGTGCGATGGGGTTGTCGATGAGTGCGAGATCGGGGGGAGTGGAGGCGAGGAATGGGGGGAGGAAGAGGTGGGTGGGGTGGGCGGCGGAGGGGAGGAGGGTGCCGCCACAGGCTGTCCAGCCCATGACAGGGGGTATGCCGCCGACGACAGCGCCGGCCCAGGTGCTGGCGATACTACGGCGTTTCATCCAAGTGTAGACACCGGAGTAGAGGGCAATGTTGGCAGCACCGAGGATGGCGGTGGTGGGGTTGACCATGGTCCAGAGGATGGCGGGACCGGCGAGGCCTGTGGCGGCTGCAAAGGCGGTCGCGTGGAGCGGGGTGATCGCTCGACGGACGAGGGGACGCATGCGTGTGCGTGCCATCTGGGCGTCAAGTGGGACTTCCTGGAGCTGGTTGAGGGTATTGGCAGAGGCGCAGCAAAGAGCGGTGCCGATTGCGGTGGAGAGGAGAATGGGGACGGAGGCGGGGAGCGGGGAGAGAGCGACGCCGGACATGGCGGTAAGCACGACGAGGGTGCTGAGGCGGGCTTTTGAGAGTTCAGCATAGACTTTTAAGAGTCGTGGGGCGGTGAGAGAATCAGCAGGGCGGTAGGCCGACAACGGCAGTGACGACGACGACGACGACGACGACGAGCATTTCTTTGAGAGCCACTGTGAATTGTGAAAGAAATAGGATGTGAACGGCGGTGATGATCTAGCAGACAGCGACGACGCGCGGCGGACTTTTGTAAACGCAGTTTTACATCTCAAAGCCACGACGAGCATCAGTGCAGAAGCGTTGAAGGTCGGAGTTTGAAAATACCTTTCTTCATCTGCTACCATGCCAGGTACACATCTCCTACCACCAAATCTCTTAAAGCTCTTCGCTCCACGGCCCCCACTACCATACCTGCGTCCTGTCGATAAGGACATCTACCACGTCCGCTCAAAAAATGTTACTGGCGTCGCACCTCTCCTCTCCGAGCTCAAGGAGAGCAATACTGCCTCCTTGCTCGCCGGCACTGCCGAGGCGATGGAGGAGGGCGAGGAGCCCGTATTTACCCACGCAGAGGAGATAAAAAGGCAGATTCGCCGTGAGGAGAGGAAGGCAAGGAAAACGGAAGAGTTCAAGATCGCAAAAGAGACTTGTGCGCTGACCCATCTCTGTTTATTAACCGTACAATTAGGACTCACTTTTGCCCCAGATAAACCTGCCGACGATGCAGAAGCCGTCGGCGACCCGTACAAGACATTATTTATATCCCGTCTCGTACGCTCAGATCTTTTTTTCCCCTCCTCACTCCGAAGCTGACCAAAAAAAATATTCCTGCAACAGCACAAGGGAGCGACAGACGCCGATCTGCGTCGCGAGTTCGAGACCTACGGCACCATTGAGCGTGTCCGCATTGTCCGCGACAAGAAGAACCGGAGTCGTGGCTACGCCTTCGTCGTCTACGAGCGTGAACGTGACATGAAAGGTAGCCTTCTCCCTCTTTCCGTTTAACCTACCTTCAAACTCACTCCTCCCCTCTCTCTCTCCCACAGCTGCATACAAAGAATCCGATGGTCTCCACATAATGGGCAAGCGCATCCTCGTCGACGTCGAGCGCGGTCGCACAGTCCGCGGATGGAAGCCGCGCCGACTCGGAGGCGGCCTCGGCGGGCGTCCCAAGCGCGTTGAGCCCGTCGCTGCTCCCCCCATACGTGGTCCCCCCGCTGGCGGTTTCCGTGGGGGCTTCGGTGGCGGCGGCGGCGGCGGCCGTGGTGGTGGTGGATTCCGAGGGCGTGGAGGTGGGTTCGGCGGGAGAGGTGGCGGTGGTGGAGGGTTTGGTGGCGGCGATCGCGGGTATGGTGACCGGGGAGGTGGAGGATTTGGTGGTGGTGACCGTGGCTACGCTGACCGTGGTGGAGGAGGCGGAGGGTTCGGTGACCGAGGACCTGGAGGGTTTGGTGGTGGTGACCGTGGTGGCTTCGGAGGAGATCGTGGCGGCGGAGGAGGTTTCCGTGGCGGTTATGGGGGCGGAGGTGGCGGTGGCGGGTTCAGGGGACGAGATGACTTCGGACCTCCAGGAGGCGGATTTAGGTATCTATTTTTTTTTTTTTTGCCTTACTCAGAATGTCCTTCTCATTGTTTCTGCTTCACGTAGAGGCGGACGCGGCGGCGGCATCGGCTACGGCGGCCCTGGCGGTGGTGGAGGCTTCGACGGGCCCCCAAACGGATTTGGCCCACCGCAGGGCCAAGGGGGACCTGGTGGGTACGGCGGCCCGCCTGGTGGGGGCATGGGTATGCCCGGCGGGGGCGGCATCGGCTTCAAGCGCGAAGGCCCCGGCGGGTTCGACGATCGGGAGGCCAAGCGGCCACGCTACTAGGCCATGCTTCCGAGTCCAAGTTGCGCTCTGGTGACGTAGGTACACAGGTGACTGTATCGATATCGCGCGTGGTTGTTCGTGCGTTTGCGGGGGTCGAGTATTGGTATCATCGGGTCTGCTTTTCTTGTCTCACCTCCTTGCTTTGCTTTCCTTCCGCTCCTTCTCCTTTTCTTTCTTTTTTCTCTCTCCCTCGTTCGATCGTTGCTATCCTATCTCTATCTCTATGCGTAAGTATTACCGCCCCGCCTCACGTCGGGGGGCCCCAGTTTTCCAGAATCAAATCGAGCTATTTAAAAAGGTGACACAAGGTTGGTATGCCAGGTGATGATTCCATGATCCCCTCTTTTGCAGCCAGGAGGGCCGGTGGTGGTGCAATAACGACAACGTCAAGGGCAAGTAAAGGATGTGTGGCTTGCTGATGACAGGTCTCCAGACTCTAGAAGAAACACTTGGATTGATATCTCCCCCGACCGCCAGGAGGGATAATGTATGTCGTGCTGCCGGCGCGACCAGCTTTGGGCCCCGTAAAGATGTGTGGTTTGCTAATGCTACCGCGCAGACCTCGTCAACGAACACCATTGTAACCCCTTCTTTGCAGCCAAGAGGGATGGCGCGTGCTGTTGGGGGTGGTGCGACCGCTTCAAGCAAACGATGTGTGGTTTGCTGATGATGTGTGCCCAGATTTCGTGTACTCTGTGATGATTGGACGCCTATAGTAATCGTGGCGTCCATGTCGACGCCGAGTCAAAGACGTTCGGGTTACCGACACTACAGCCCTACTGGTGCACGAATCCATCAAGCACTAATCCCTTTTTCGCAGCCAGGAGGGATGGTGTCGCAGTGATTAGCAGACAATATGCCTAGGCGTTATGATCCGAGCGTACTCCCTCGTTCGCAGCCTGGGGGGACGGGGTTTGGTGTTCTGCAGGCATTCTTGACCTTGATGTTCAGCACATCAACGAATACGTGATGTGGCGGTCGCGTCTGCGGTGCTGTTGCCAGGTTCGAATTCCTCAAGCATCAGCCCTTCCACATTCACACCAAGGAATATGTGTGGCGATATGTTCTGACGGAAAAGCCCGTCGAGGTTGTGCAGTTTCGGTCGCTATTGACGCATCGGTCATTTCTGCGTTCAGCACAAAGGAAAATCTGTGGCGATATGAACAGGCCCAAGAAAGACCCTCAACCAATCTGTTGCGCTGATCGAAAACCAGATTTTCGTCTCCAAACCGTTGCTTCTGGCGGGAAAAATCGACGGCATCATCATTCCAAACCCTTAGGTCTTACCCCTTTCTATCTACCCCTTCTCGAGGTTCGCGAATCTCAATACACAGTCCAACTGTGTCAAGCATGGTCGCGTTCCGGTGCGTCGTAGTTTTCCGGCGCAGGGCGACATTATGAAACACTCGTCGTATTCCGAGTCTGACCTCGGTTCGGCTTGATACCAAACATGGAACGATGCCGTGAACATACTAACAAGTCAACGAACTGCTCACTTCCACCGTTTCCTAGGGTGAGGTCGACGCCGTCTTGGTCGGCTCTAGAACAGTATTCTGTGTTTCGTCGTAACAGGGTCTAGGTTGTGGTGCATAGAAGTGCATAGACTAACTTCTGTGATTGCAGTTCTGCAGGGTTCTTGACATCTTCGAGCTCCTTGTGTAGATCTGACTCATTGTGAATCGTGACGTCGATCATCGCATCAACAGTTGTAACCGTTCACACACCATGGGCGCCTGGACCGGACTCCAGTGGCGGGAACGATCCTTGGAGGCGCTCAGGGTGAGACCGATCATATGGCCCGCCTCTCGTGCTTGCAAACCTTAAAAGCTGTGCTGGTGAGAGGGGTGGCTTCGATTGAACCCTCTGTAGAGTCTGTATTGCGTCCGCACGTATGTCCTTGGGGACTCGTGACACTAGTTTTATTGTTCTCGCAAATAGACGCGTTTATCTGTAGTTTTTCGCAAAGGAATTGTGTGCAGGTCCGCACCATGATGAGACCTGACATAACGTACTGGTTGAATGTCGAAACTTCCAGAAAGGCTGCTCCGCGGACTAGGTAAGCGTCGACCTCGTCAATTTGCAATTCCACAAGTTGCGCCGTATAAGGCAGGTTGGTGATGATTGGGTCAGGGCTAGCGCGTGTGCGTCGCGTGTTACAGCTTCTCCATTTATCCATAGCGACCAAACCTGGATCTTCACGCTACGGGGCCTGCGGAGTTTTTTCCAAGGGGTGCAACTACCCCGACGCGCCGCCCAACAGGCATCGTTTATCGGGCTGAATCAGCCCTGTCGAGGCCCTCGTCGGGATGCGCCGGCTGATGTTTTCCTACGGACCCTCCCCATGACCGCCGTCATCAGCTATGCTTCATGAACTGTCGTTCCCTCAGACTGGATCAATGTCGTCTGAACGTCCTTTTTGGATCCAGCATGTCGATCTGCTATCATGGTTCACCCGGATGCGTAAGCCAGTTTGTGTATGCAACCAAATTGACTGTTTGGCCCATGTATCCTTGCCTCACGCGTTTCCCGATCGCATCTCACTAGTCCACAGTATGCGCTGCCAAGTTTGCAAGGATACGGTAAAACCAATCACACAAACCCTTTTTTTTTTGGAAGAAGCCAGCCCCGAAAACCCAGCTGAGTTGAAAGTGGCTCGCATCCGTATCGGCCTGCCAAGTTGACAGAATCAAAGAAGGCACAGGGTTGGACTGGACCAACAGGTTCACGAAAACATGCAGCTTGCTTCAAGTTACTGTATATGTATGACGTTTTCTCCGTTGATAAGGTAAACTAAGGTGCGAGCCATTCTGAGCAGACGCGTTTGGACGAGCGAGCAGGTCCGGCTCCGTTCCCTTGCCACCGCGTTCCCACTACGCGTTCCTAGATCAGATCTGGAAGACCCTGTGCGAGAACCCTTTCACCCTCCACCTTGCGCCCTTTTCGGTCCACCGTCTTGGTCTCTAGGACTCCTCTCTAATTTGGTCACTCTTTTTCAAATATCTCTTCGCTCCTATATCTCCTTCCCCTCCTCCACTCCCTTTCCCTTCCCTTCCACGTTGCCTTCTCGCCGTGCCGTTTACTTGAAAGACCAAGCGATATCGGGATACGGATACGAGGCACCTGTTCGAACCCTCGACGTGACGCTGCAACACAGCCGACCCGCAACTAATTTCTTTTAGCGGCAGCTCGCCGCTCCTCGTGTTCTCAACCTGGCCACCCTACTACTGTCAAGTCGCTCCGTCTGGGATTTCCACCCAGGACATTGCAAGTCTTTCTGCTGCATTTGCATACATATTTTCTGCCCTTCTAACCCCTGACTATTTGGCCATCCAGGTAAAGATATGCCTCAGCACGAGGCATACTCCTCTCTCGATATTCGCCCGAAACTCGAGCCTGTGACAATAAGCTTCGGCTCGCCCGAGCTCATCCAGCTGCAGGACAACAGTCGTCTGGAAGCGACTACGGGCGCGATGGTGCCCCTCCGTCCACACTCCTCCGACCCCCATTCTCACAGCAGTCTTCAATCGTCATCTTCGCGGGATTCGGGCTCAGAACCTCTTGAGGACGAGAAAGACTCTCCGACGGAGCCGCAGCGGTCGGGATCCGTGTCGAGTGTAAGTGGCAAATCGGATAAAGAGAAAGTGGAGAAGCGTAAACGCTCTCGTGTTACACCCGAGCAGCTGATACACTTGGAACGCTTCTTCCTTTTGGACCGCAGCCCCACAGCTGCACGCAGGCGGGAAATCAGTGAGCTCCTCGGCATGCAGGAACGTCAGACACAAATCTGGTTCCAAAATCGGTAAGCGTGGGTTATTTTTCCTTCGCTTGGTGGTGCCTTAACTCCGTTTTCTTCGCAGGCGGGCAAAAGCTAAGCTGCAGGATGGCAAACAAAAAGGTCGCGGCGCAAGTGTCGAGGTGCCTCCACCTGACTCACCCCCTCAGCTTTCTACAGGCTTCCAAGTTGATCTCCATAATCTGATTCACGAAGATGAACGTTAGTCCTTCACCGCTGCTTGGTTCTTAATTTTTTTTTGTTAGGTACTGATCGACGCCGCATTTTGTCTTTTGACTTGACAGCTGTGACAATCATTCCATGTACCGATTTAACCATCGGGTCCTGGCGACGCATTGCCACTACGGTGGCTAAGCACGACCTCGTGGCCTACGTATGCGACGTCAAACGGTGCCTCACCTGGTTCATACACTCGGTCGGCTTCGGCTTCAAAATGGAGATCCCTTTCGAAAACATTATCGATACCGTCTTTACAAACGCTGCGCCTGGGTCTGGACTAGCCTCATTCCTGCTCTCCGAGCCTCCGTTATTCTATCTAGAGAACATCGGGCCCGATGGAGCGGACGGTAGTCCTACTCGGCACTGGAAGCGATGTTCAGATTGGACAGAAGGACAACAGGCATCTCGCGTGTTGCGTCATGATTTGATCGGCTCGGCCGTCCAACTGTCTCACCTCCTCCGCAACCTACACACCAACTCAACTTCAGACATTCCGTTGCGTCCACCGGCGTACCGCCCTGAGCAGTCGACTTCTCCCATGGCGGCCATGGAGCTTCCACCCCCGCCTATGGCGAATCTGTCAGGACCGGGTTATCACTACCAACATCACAACACCGTGGAATCCCCTGCGCCGCATCAGGGCAGCCGTTTTCAGAAGCGATCATCGTATACAGGTCCGAGCATAACCACGCCCTCCCCTGATTCTGCCTATTCAAATGACAGCGATCGACCACCACCCTACAGTGCGCCAAGCACGGTTCCCGTTTCTTTCTCCCAACACCAGTCCAATCACTACAGCTCATCCATGAGTAGTCGTACATCGTCGGCGAACTTCGCCGTCGAGGGTGGACACATGTATACAGACTATTCTCCGGTGGAGTCGCAGCACCATGCCGCGCCACACCGAGGTCAAGATGACTATTCTGACATACCCAGCTCACACGGTGTGGTACCCCGACCTTTTTCTGCGCAACCGGCCCTTCATTCGTACTATAACAACGCGCCTTCGCAACCGATGCAGCCGTATCAGACCGACGACGGCCGCATGCGGAGGGCGAGCGCGCCGTCTTCCGGGAGTGCCAGCCACTTCCCCACCTCGCACCACCACGTTAATCCCCATCAGAGCCTCCAACATCAAGATCATCACCAACAATACTACATTCAGCCCAGTCCGTCACCGCCGCTGCTGACGACACCCTACCATCCTCCCCCTCACCTCCTCGACCAAACTGGACACGGAGACCACACAAGCTCCATCTCACCCATCACTAGCCTTCCCGGCCTGTCAGAGTATGAGGACCATCGCCACCACCGCTAAGACTACTTTCCATTGCAGTAAGCCCTAATGCGCCCAGAGTTTTTTTCGGCTTTGCTTTGATTCTCAAGGTGCTTCGTCATTACGTTTTACTTTCACTGTGCTATAATGCTGTGTTGCAAACTTATTTACCCCACTTACACATTTAGTTACTTATATTACCACTTCCTGCATACCCTCCCCATGGACGCGGCATTGGACTGGGGGCGTTGTTCTATAGTTATCGTAGTTGAACCGCTTAATTCGGTAGTTGAAAAGAATTAGCTTGTAGGTTATTGTGCATGCATGCGTCGAAGAATATAAACTTTCGCTTGGCTTCACGATGTCCTGCAGTCGAGTCTAGACGTGTTGCTAGCGGGGGCATGATAAATTAGGTATGCCCGGCTAAGTGAGAATTTTGGGGGATAGCCTATTACTCCTACTGGATCTCGGACGTCCTCTCTCGTGTCAGCCGCTGGGTGTACGTCCGGCTCACAATGTTAACTGGCTTAAGATATGAGCAAGCATGTCACACAAATAAAGGATGGAGCCTCACAGGCTTCCAAGTACCGGTCTAGACATCTCGAGAGACATGTCTGGTTAACACCCTGGTTAGCAGGAGGGTAGACATGCAGGGTCCACCATACACACCTGTTCCGCATTGGAGAGTGACTCCCCGGGTTTTGTGACGCATTTCGTGAAGCAGCGGTCGTTCGCTTTCTGTAGTGTGATGACATTCTGCCAATGAGCGGTGGCATAAACGAAAGAAGGCACGACACACGTTCATGAGTTCCTGTGCATTTGCAAGGGCAATCTCCTGACGAACACTGTTCATAATGGCCTCCTTCTTCGCGCTCAAGTCTGCAGTTTCAAGTCATTCAGGATCACCACTTCGTACGGTAATTCGCGGAGAAACACACCAGCTGACGACGAGGTCGATGGAGATGATGACAGGAAAGAGGCCATGTTTGCGTGGAGTGATTAAGGGAAAGCTTCAGAATCGCTGGAGGATGCGTTGATAATTCCGTCAACCAGCACGACTGTGAGCAAGACGCGACACGAAATTTCCTGCCGAAACGGCTCCCGATCACTTTCCCAATTCGGACCCTTGACTAAATTGTGACTACGACAACTTGTTCTGACTCTTCACCAGTCATCACCATATGGGTGCTCGCGCTTCCACAGGACGCGGAGCTGAAGGTAGTGGGTCGCAGGCGCCAGATGCCAGTGTCCCGGATTACTATGAGCTGCTTGAGGTTGACGAGGATGCAACCGCCGATGAAATCAAAGTGGGTCCTTACCAATCTCTGTATCTTTAATGCAGATTCATGCCCTTACAGCGCTCATTTCGTCGGTTAGCTTTGATTCACCACCCAGATAAAAACAAGGACGACGTGGAGGGCGCAACGAAGCGATTCGCAACGTTGCAGCAGGCCTACGAGGTGAAGGATAGCTGATCCAAAGTGGTGATTACTGATTTTCTTTACCAATCCCGACAGGTTCTTAGTGACGATCAAGTAAGGATACTCCAGTTCAGCATAGTCTATCCGTCGATTTCTAATCATCTAGCAAGTAGGAACGCGCTTGGTACGATTCTCACAAGGCTTCGCTAGTGCCTGAACCAGATGACGAGACGCTCTTCGAGGACATACAAAAAGGCGTGCGTCCCTCACGCGCCAGAGATCGAGGCCTCACTGCGCGACACATTGTGCGCTTCCTTGATGCTTCCTTGTGGACTGGGTTCGACGACGGCGCAAACGTTCGTATACTTTTGCAATGACATAGGTCAATTATTGACTGGCACTGCCTGGGCAGAGCTTCTTTACCATATACCGCAACCTCTTTGAGCGCCTTCAAGCAGAGGAAGCCATGTTCTCTGCAGAAGACGAATTCCCGTCTTTCGGGGACTCTACCTGGCCGTGGATGACTGCAGACAGAAGTGACGAGCGCCAGATTGCCAAATTCTACACCGTATGGACAAACTTTGCAACGGCCAAGGACTTCTCGTGGTCCGAGCAGTGGAATTTGGCCGAGGCTCCTGACAGACGTATCCGAAGGTCTGGCTAGTTCTCCTGAATCATTTGCTCGGCTCTCATCCTCAAGCTAGGGCAATGGAGAAAGACAACAGAAAGGCTTGTGAAGACGCTCGCCGAGAGTACAACGATGCAGTCAGGGTGCGTTTCACCCCTCGTCATGTCGTATCTTCCAATCCTTACACCATCGCGTAAGTCCTTGGCAAAATTCATCCGTAAACGAGACCCGCGGTACAAAGCACATCTTGCAAGACAATCTAAATTGTCAAAGCAGAAGCAAGCCCCAGGATCTGCCACAGCCGTTGGGGGTACGTCGAGGAAGCGACAACAAGCCACAGAGGTATACGTCGAACAGGAATGGCAAAAGGTAGACACACAGCACCTACATGGCGATCTCGATTGGGCGGCCGCCGAAAGCGAGGATCCAGAGGAATGGGAATGCGTGGCATGCCGGAAGATCTTTAGGAGCGAAGCAGCATGGGACAGCCACGAGCGGAGCAAAAAGCATCTCAAGGAGGTAGAGCTCCTGCGACAGCAAATGACGGAGGAGGACAATGACCTGGACATCAGCAAAGAGTTCGATGGGAATGAAGACGCGTTTGAGGACGAAGGGAAAGAGCCAGATGGTTCAGAAGGTTCTTCTGAGTTGTCGGAGCCTACTCCACGTCCACCTAGCCCCATACCACCGCACGTTGAACCAGCGAAACTGGCTCCCTTTGAATCCGGCAGCGCGACCACAAAAGCAACCGATCGCGAAGGGGAGGGGCAAGTGCTCCCGAAACGGAAGAAAAAGACAAAAGGAAACAAACCGCCACCTGCACCTGCGGAGTTGCTCACGCGGACAGAGCGCCGCGCCTTGAGGGCGGGTCGAACCAAGGCGCATATGCCTCAAGAACCCCTCCCCGATATCTCCGCTATGGCGATCCAAGATCCCGACAGCAACATCTTATCACACGATACCGGCAACGTGGAAGCTGGAGCAGAAGAAGCAACCGGGCCACCCGGTGTGATCGCGACCGAGCTCTCCAAGCGCGAGAAGCGGCGTGCGCGACAGGCAAAAAAAGCCGAGGCAAGTCAAGTGGCGGCCGATATCCGAAACCAACTGCAGGTGCGTTCATTGACATCACAATAGCTCCCCTGAGTTCGCCTGGGTCAACCATGAACCGTCTTGGTTTTGCTGTATTACTAATGGACAACATAGGCACGATGCAATGTGTGCCGGGAACGGTTCGCGAGCAAGACCAAACTGTTCGCGCACATCAAGGAATCCGGACATGCGCTAGCCATCCCTAATGCAATGGGTAGCGATGAACCCCGGGGCAAGAAAGGCGAGATTAAACGATGAACTCGGTGCGTGTCAAGCCTGGTGGGTGCTTGCCGTTGTACGCTTGTATATATGGACCTACATGCCACACGATAGACACACCCGAGTGTACGTGATATAGGGTGCGTCCTCTGCCGCCTGCTGGGTTGCTGGATATGCTGGTGCACAATAACTTCTGGGGTCGGCATAGGTAGCCGCCCCCACTACGACGACCAGATAGAAATTTTACGGCTTGGATAATAAAAGCGATTAACGTTGTGACATGGGCGAGCCAAAGACCGTCTGCAGCTGGGCGATCCTCCGAGTAGCTCTTTGCCTTGATTTAGATCTTGAGGCTTGAACCTGTGAAGAGCATGCGTTCAGGAGCTCACTTTCGGTCATATTTTTCCGCGTTGCGTGGATCACTACATCAAGGTAGGTACCTCCGGATGGCCTTTCCTTTGGAATTCCGACACAATTGCATAGCCAGTTCAAGGCTTCACCTGTATATATTTCTATCCAAGAGCCCGACTCAACGCTATCCGCTGGGTTGAACATCGAGGACCAACTGGGAACTCCCGTGATGAACCGTGGTCGATCAGGCCGATTCAGGTTGGAAATGATGCTAAATTTGTATTTCCTCCATACGTAAAGGCACGATTCTGTTACGGAGGGAGATCACAACACCTAAGTATCCCTGGCTCAGTACTGACGCTCAGGTTCCAACGCTGTTGGAAGGAAGTGCTGGAAGCGAGAGTTCCAACTTCATCACATCAAAATTTTTTACAACAGGGGGTTTCCTGCAAGCAGCATCCCGACTTCCGTGGATGACGGAGAAGATGAATGGCGATATACCAGAGTACTTCCGGAAGCAAGATAATCCTAGTCATTCAAGTCGCCAGTCGAACGCAGATGTCGTCAAGGGATCAGAACTCCAGGGCTAAAACCTTTGGTCCGGAAGCGATGTGCAACAGAACTTCAGAAGACATGGGCGGAGACGCCACATGTGGAAGGGCACAAATGAAGAGAAAGGGCATCGAACATCGATTCCACAGAAAATCGAAACATACAAAGATGCGTAAGCAAACAGAAACGCCCAAGCAACGAACAACGTTGGCACCAGGGTCATCGCCACCGTTGTCTAGCCCATTAACTGCGAGATATCATCTGGTGGATACTTGGTCTGCGAGAATGTAAGCAGTCTACGAGATGCGAAAAAAAGAACAGCTATTAGTGAAATAGAGATTGATGTACCAACATGGACTGACCGTTTCAGGCTCTGGATATACTTCCTGCTGACTTCGTCGTTCAGGACGTGTGCAACCTGGTCCGCGGATATTTTTTCACGTGCTGAACGTTCGTGGATACTGTCGACAAAGATGAAAGTCAGGAGGGTGCGGGCAATATCCGAAGGCGAAACACGTACCCAACCATGGTCACGCCGATAGGCCACGGGGCATTTCCGATGGAGAGGCGCAGGTACGAGTCGTTGGCGCGCTGATACTGTCGTTTCTGCATGTAATGCACGATCTCAGCCATGCGAGCCAACATATCGGGTGGTAAACTCTGTGCATTACGTCAACAGGAGCTGTAAGGGAGCCACAATGGTGCATACCCTTGATCGGAGCGTTTTGAATAGGGGTTTGAGATACTCTGCTGATTGAACCTGGGTGGCTGCGGCCAATTTGCCCTGGGTGGTACGTTTGATATGTTCTGTTGCCAGCAAAAATTGATAAGCCATTTCTCGAGAAATGAAGCAAAGAAAACCCACCTGGTCGCTCGTCCATAGCCTCTCCCCATTCCTTCAAAGTGCGTTTCAAGGCGTAATAAATGATTGGGTATAGCTTGTCAGGATCGCTCTTGACGAGCTCGAGGTCCAGCACGCCAACCGCAGCCTGCTCCGACTGGTCCTTCTTCTTCCCTTTGCTACTCTTCTTCTGCAGCTCCTTCTCCACATTCTCCACATCTTCCAAAGCCTTCTTGAAATCATTCTGCCCACCCTGCCGCTCATGCCCCTTCTCCTCAATCAGCTCAAGCGCCCGCAAACGAAGCCGCCTGTCTTTATCAGACTCAGCGAAGAGCCGTATTGGCTGACCTTTTGCCCGGAGCCGGCGCACAGTCTCTTCATTTGAGATGTTGAACAGGGATAATTCGGGTATTGGAGTGCTGCCACTGGAAGTTTCATCTAGCGTTCCTGGATGAGGCGAGTTTGTGGCAGAACGTGAAGGGATCTGTTCTCCATTTGCGAATAAGGACATGGCAAGTATGTGATATACAGAAAAAGACTCACTAATCTCTCCATACGAGCGAGGGCCTTGGCCTCTTGCTCGCGGGCTGCGGTCCCCTCTCGTTCCGTTTGCTCCTTGAGCTTGGCTTCCTCTTTGAGACGCTCGATTTCGCCTCTGCGCATGTATTTTGTAGGCCTGGAAGACGCTATAGGGTCTTCTTGCAGCGCTTTGCGCTTCGCATTGAGTTCTGCCTTGAGTGCTTCCATGAGAGGGGAAGGAGAAAAAGTCGATGCTGATGTAAGCAGTGACATTGTGCCTCTTCTTCCGCCGCAACCCGAATCTTCAATTCGCCTCTAACCATGTCTGAATCCGCCTCCACCCAGCAGAGGTTGTCCTGTTCCCCTTCAATCCTAGTAGCCTGCTGAAATATTCTTGTAGTCGCTTCGTGCTTCAGACTGTGGGCTTCGACGGTGAGGACGTTTTCATGCCGCTTCAGTGATTTCGGGTGTTGACGAACATGAATTCAGCCCGTTTCCCCAACACCAACCAGACCAAGAATTGGTGCAACAATAGCTCTTTTTTACCCCAAAATTGGAAGGACTGATAGCGGAGTAGCTTCCAGAACTACACGGACTACTTCAAATGCATCACCGCCAAGGGCGAAGACTTTGCACCGTGCAAGCAATTCAAGAAGGCGTACCACTCACTGTGCCCCAGTACGTGCCGCTACGCTTCCCATCTTCATTCGTATCTCATGTCGCACTTCTGATAGATGAATGGGTATGAACCCCACCTGTCATGTCCGCACCTGTTCCATCGCTGACGCACCTCCCATTCATCATAGGTCGCCAAGTTCGACGAACAGCGCGAGAACGGCACTTTCCCCGCTTCACTGGAACCTTGAAGGACATTATCTAGACCGTACATGTACCAAGGATGTCCCCTTTGAGACGCGGACAAAAAATGGCTAGAACGATCACGTGCATCGGGGAGACTGGGTGAGGAATTGTCTGGAACATGAACAGTGCTCCTAGAACCAGCCACTCCAACCATCACATTTTGCATGATCCCCATCTTACTTGTGAAGAGATCATAAGACACTGACGTCTCCATAAGCTATGGTGGGCCAAACACATTGGGTCTATGAGGTTCCCATCTACTGCCTAAGGTTTGTGCCTGATAATTCAGGCTAACTCCTATCTCAGATTTATCTTTTATGTTACGAGGTCCTACCCCAGGCTAGGAGACTAGACTGGACTTGTGAGTTTGGCTTAGATCGTACGTAGAGACCCGGGAACGATGATGCACATAGCCTGTATCAGGATACTTCCTGGATCCACTGTTCCTAAGTGGGGCCATGTTGTGTAATTTTTACCTTGCCTTATCTTACCTTCTCGGCCACCACCTCCGATCTATCATGCATTGCAGGCCCTTTATTCAAGTTCTGATATCCATCATATCTACACGCCTCGGAAGTGCATGCATGTCAATGTAACAAGTTCCGACCGAGGCCGCGACCCGAGTGCTCCACCTTGCTTGCAAACCACCATGTCCATGGATTACTCAACTGAACCTCCACATTCCGAACTCCTAACAGTTCAAGGAACCAATCCCTTCAACGCCGAGCCTCCTGTGTCTTCGCTGGTAGAATTCAACATCACCCCAGAGGATCTTGTGTACTGCCGGAACCACGGCCCTGTACGTGAGTTCGACGAGGAGACGTATGTAGTAACTATCAAAGGAGGAGTTGAGCGGGAACTCAAGCTCACCGTTCCGATGCTCAAAGCGACGTTTGCGACGGTCCATGTGGTCGCCGCTATGCAGGTAGGTATTTCGCTTCGTTCAACAACAAGGGAAAACTAATTTGAGAGCAGTGTGCAGGAAATAGGCGTAATGAGATGGGCATTATCAAGCCCGTGAACGGTGTTGGGTGGGACGGAGGCGTGATCGCCAACTGCAAGTGGGGTGGAGTGAGGCTTCGCGATGTCCTCGGCCACGCTGCAGTTCAGCCAGGGAACTCGCATGTGCGCTTTGCATCCTATGCTACGTTGTGCCAGGATGACGAATACTACGGATCTTCAATCGCCCTGGACAAAGCAATGAATCTAGAGGACGATGTCTTACTCGCTTTCGAGGTGGGTATTGCTTTCTGTCACCTGACACCTTGTGTTGAAATCCTACTTCACGAAAGATGAACGACGAACCGCTCACGGCCGAACACGGGGGACCCCTCCGCCTCATTGTTCCCGGGTACTTGGGCGCTCGGTGGGTGAAATGGCTAGACACCATCATCATATCCCCGGACGAGTCGCCGAATTTCTACCAACAACGGGACTACAAGATCCTCCCCCCAACCGTACGCCCTTAATCCTGGGCACCAAGTCCACATACTGACCGTCTCGCAGGTCACGTCGAAAGACGAAGCGAAACCCCTGTGGGCAAAGTTCCCTTGCATGACCAGCCTCCCGCTGAACTCCGTCATCGGCTCCGTCACGCTTACCTCGCCCACATCCATATACATCAAGGGTTACGCCATACCTAGTCTCGCTGCAAACCTAACGGCCGTCGAGGTCACGACTGACAGGGGAGATTCGTGGCACGAGGCACGAATAACGTACCAAGAGGGCAAGTGGAGCTGGACGCTGTGGGAGGCGGAGCTGGATGGTGTTTCTGAGAGTGGCGTTGTATATTGCCGGGCGCGAGATGCAAAAGGGGATGTGCAGCCAAGGGAATGTATGTGGAATTTGAGAGGGGTCGCATTCAATGCTTGGGGGATGGGGAAGTGGTAGGTCAGTCACCGGAGCCTCATTCGGGCGTAAGATTTGTTCTGCATACTATGTTCGCTCTAGCATTTCTTCTCATACTCGCATTGATTGTAATTACTGCCGTCTATGATACCCGCAATCTACGTCTTCTCTTATGCGTATACCTCGACCGGAACAGGTCCAAAACTTGTGGAAGGCCGACTGGTATCAACGGCCTAGTGTATTGCCTTCATAAAGCGCTACTTTCCAGATGACGAATTGTGCATGCATAAAGGCAATATGTTGAGACGGTACATCCTGGATTACTGTGGAGGGAGAGGAACGCATGCGAGAACAAGGGGAAAGAAAACAAACAACTGGGGGAGGACGAAGGGGAAGGAGTACCAGTAGAGTGAAACAAAACAGAAAACAAGGAACTAGAGGCTTCAAGTCCTAGGGGAAATGGTTGGGAAGGGGAAGGCGAGGCGATTGGAGGGTTCAAGTCCTAAAGATACAAAAATTTATGGATACTAGTAGTACAATAGTGATCGCTAGCCAGACCATCCCCAAGCCAGTAAAATCACAAACCATCAAACGCGATGGGTCAAGAGCCGTCAGGAGTCGGAAACCGGGAACATGGAAACGACACGACCGGACATTTATTCAATCCCATGATGGCCACTATACAGATGTTCACCAACAAATCGTGGATGCTATTGATTCTGACACCAAACGGGGAGGTCAAGAGGTGCGAGCTGCCATGATAGCTAGGAAACTGAGCAGTAGCCGGGACTCAAAATAAACCGATCGAGACAGTTAGAAGGGAGCTGATATAGGATACGCCGTGGTCCTATAAAAGGGTGCTGTTTTAGTACCGCACGTCTACTCACGAAAAACATACGAGGCGGAGCTCCATTTTGGCGGATGCATTGGCAATGTCATTTTGGATCTCCAATAACTTTACCTCCGAACGCAGAGTAGCAGCAACCTGGGATGCAATTTTTAGACCGCTTGCGTGATACGGCATGATAGGCATACCGCAAAATTTTGATATGCTTCGTCTAAACGCTGACGGAAGCCGTCGAGTTTGGCTTCGTTTCGATTCAAGTGCAAAAACATCGAGATTCGAGTCTGGCGCTGGAGCCGTTGCATCGCATAGCAAATTTCTTGCAAGAGACTTTACACAACGATAGATCAATATTTTGTGCTGGGGGGTCAAGACAGCAGAGGGACCCATTTTGGCTTACAGTGTGAATTTGTGGATGTTCTCCTGCATCTCAGGAGTGATTTTGAACGGGTCGGGTACAGCATCGACCAGAACTTGCAGAATCTGATTACAACGATCAGCTGTGGCTTTAGCCTTCTTCTTAGACGTCTTCGCGCGCTGAACAGACATAAGACCTGTCGGTGTGTGTATTCTCAAGAAAAAGCGACACTGACATTGGCTATATTCCACACGGCCAGTACAGCGCCAGCTGCACTTTTCAGCAGAGGAAATGCATCCGCGGATTCCTTCAGCGCAACGAGGGATGTTTGAGTAACGTCTGAGCAGGTAGGTGAGGCGCGATTGAGAGCGATCCTCCATCTCCTAGGGAGCCTGAAGATGTGGCCCCACCTGCTGATTTCCAGCATGGGGGGAATGAATGAGCGATCAAGCTCAGACTCCACAAGTGGTTACCCATCAGCATTATATAGAACCTCGGGACTGGATTGATGCGGCCATGTACCATTCAGTCCTGGACACTGCCAAACACAGCTTTGCGGTCAATTACGACACTTTGCGGTGGAATCAGACAGCTTCTATTCAGATACATCCCAGATCCCATATACATAGATGCTGAATTAGAACAATGCGCACATGCTCAAGGTCATGGCGTGACCCGTACTGCGATCTGCCCCACGTAACAAGGGCTTAAAGATAGCCACGGCGCACAGCAACTTGGGAAAGCTCGAAGGCGCATTCGAGGTTTTATCGCGAGCTCCGGAGACCAGCAATCAGCAACAAAGAAGCAGAAGTTTTTACGCAAGGAGTTACGATGACAAGTAGATTCTGACATGACAAAGGAGCCAGGATGTGCATGGTCAAGAGGAGGAGGAGGAGTATATTATACTGACACAAGGTCCCCAATTGGGACGGTCAGTTCAGGTAAACCGCCAGGCGGCATGTATGCCGAACATATGGGCGTTTATCTCGTCTTAGTCTAATCGAACCCGGATGGTACTGGCCCATAAGGAAGCTGAAAGCCGAGTGCAGGGTCTAGCAGGATCCCGAGATAAGAATTACAAGAACAGGGCCAGGAAATGTTGCGCTGGTAGGGTGAAGAGAAATTGCCATTTTGGGAATTATGAACATTTGTCGTGCCGATCAAACTCGCGTCCAACATTGACAGTATTTATTCAACCATCCTGCCCAACATACCATCGATATCGCCCTCGTAAACCACCGCATACCCTCGCATTCACAATGGTTCTAGGCAGACTTGTACACTACGCCGTCGACGCTGCACTCCTCTCGACCGTCGTGGCGGGCGTCCGACGCTCCAGCGGATTCTCGTCAGTACCTCGATATGTTCCCATCTTTTTTTTTCTCTAAGCACGGTGTAATACTCAGACCAAATGCATCCGCGATTCCAGACCCCACCCTCCGCTCTGTGACGGAAAGCTTCCTGGGTGTCGGGGAAACTATATTCGACATGATTCAGGCGACGGCGGTCAATAGCTCATATTTTAAGAAGGATACACGCGGGTCAAGATGACGGTTTTACGGCTGGCTCATTTGAGCAGCCGTGTGTTCGGATGTTGGAGTGCCGCGTCGAACAAGGCGAAGGAGAGATGGGGCAAAGGTTTTGTTGTTATCACGATCGGGCTGGCGTAGAGCTTGGCAATAGGTATTTATCATGAATGTTTGTCTTTATAAGAACATTTACAGGTGTAACAAAGACCACAACTCAGTTCATCATAGATTGTGGCATGACGTGACGGGAAGAGCAAGTCATGATGAACCCCGTTCTGTTCTCGGAGTTCTGTTATCATCGCCAGAGACACTGAAAGAACGCATTCCGTATGTGTAGCATGAGCGCGATGACGCCGCCTTCACTTCACCCCTATCCTCGTGTTCCAACATCAATCGTGTGCATGGGTGTTGACTTCCAGTCTCCTGGCAGGCATTGGTTCATGTGAGGCGACGCAATCTTCAGTGTCATGGACAAGTCGTACGCTGATGAGTGCCGAACCGAAGAATGCGTATGGCCCTGATCTTAGGCGCATGGTTATTGAAGCCCAAGTGTCTGCACTCTCGCAGTTGTCGCTGGAGGGCAACTATCTCGACTCATTTTCGTGCCTTTCCCAACAATAACGTCGGAGAGTACAGTTCAGGTGTCGGGTGTTCTAAATATGTGGCAGCGACAGAGGAGGCTCACTCCTGCTTTAGATTGATGGACGTCTTTGGCTTTTAGGAAGCCAGTGGGGTTCAACCACGTCGCCGACCCTGGTGCGACTTTTGCACCACAAAGCTTGGCAACCGTTCCAACATAGGGCGGCTGGGCAATGAACATCCCACCCTCATCCATGTTCCATAACTGAACCATTCCTGGCACAAATTGGGTCCGCGCCTACCACCCTCCGACTGAACTATCACCGAACATTCATTAGCAGCCCCGCCTTGTTCCTCTGCCACTCTCAAAATCGAATAAGAAGGCCGATGGCACTTATGGTTTCAAATCAGTCGTTCAACAACCTCCCCTCCTTCCTTTCCACCACCCTTCCTCTTCTCGCCATCCAGCATGCCTTTCCTCCGCGCCAAACGCGTATCTACCACCATCTACCTTCTTTTTACTGACATTGGTCCTTTCCTCCAGGCGGTGGGCCTTGATAACTCCCGGTCAGACAATGTACGTCGTGGCCACAATCATTGTATTTCTCTAGTCTGACGGGTGCTCCTCTAGCTAGGTGTGTAAGATCTCGGCCCAGTGGCTGCTGCTACCAGCGGAATGCTGACAGGCACCCCAGTGATAGATGCTGTGGCCAGAGCTCGTACGGCGCAAGCCATGCAGATCCTACATACTCACAGAAGACCTCGCTTGCGTACATCACGGCTACCCCTCAGCGCCCCTTTCCTGACACATACCTCGGATCCGTCATCAGCGCTTGTTGAATTCGATGCATTTTATGTTCAAGCAAGTTTGCCTATAACGCCTTCTTTGTGTTTCCGACTGACCTCGTTGCTAGTGACTGTGCTCTATATATTCGTCGCCGTTCTGTTGTGGGACGCGTCTTTTCTTGGATAGTGTGAGTAAAAGATTTCCACCGGTGAAACCAATTCCTCCCCTCAATTCCTTTCTCGCAGTGTGAACGTTTCGGGGCCCTAGGTTACCTTCAACAATTCAACCGTCTTTTGTAGTACAACAATTACTGTGGCGTCAATAACTGCTATGCCCTCGGCGTACGCTGCCTCCTTCCTTTTGCAATCTTTGAACACGCTGATAAGCTTTCCCGATACCTTAGGCGTGGAATTTTGGCGTATGGTTGGTGAACATCTATAGAGCCTTACTCGCATTCACTCGCTGTTACAGGGACAAGTGGGCCAAGACTCTGCTGCTGGGACAGGCTATGTCAGCACTGCCACTTTAGGAGAAATTGCTAAATAAACTCGCGCAAAATACTCATCCTTCGGCGTATTATGCTCTGGGATGCATCGCAAGCTTATGGCGGGTTCTTGTCTATGCATCTTGGTAATTCGCAACACTGGTGCACCTTTTCCGGGGAATGGCCGTAAAGAAAGCAACACCACTTCCCCCAATGACGGCGACAACGATCAACGTTCTTTTGAGACGACGACGAAGCAACCTTCCACGACCTCCACGACTTCGAGGACTACTTCAAAAGCTTCGTCCACGATCCCTACTACAGCTACAACGACAACCATTACGAAAGCCCCAACGACAACTGGCCCGACGCCGACTAGGGTGTATCTACGATAGTGAGTAGCCCCGCAAGTTATTACTGCCCCAGCAGCTGACTACCACCTATCCTTAAGTATGTTGGCGGTAGTAGAGTTACCTACGAGTCAGTCACATCTTCTGAGGTATCCTCACAGAGCTAACCTGTACCGCCCAGCGGGCGCTTATGGACTGCAAAATGGTGGACAAAGGGAGGTGTGTTGCCGAGCTTCCGTGACTAGTCTGTTTTGTTGACATAAAGTCCAGACACCCCAGGTGGTGGAAATATTTGGGCTGATAACGGCGCTCGCTCACCGGCAGGCGGGGCAACGAGTGCACCAACATCAATCGGCACCGGCACTGACAGCTGTACTGGAATCGCAGCATGGTCATCTGGCGTTACGGTCCGTTCTTCTCTTGGCCGCTCAGTCTCCTAGCCCCTTATCGCTTATCATCTTACAGTACGTCAACGGCCACAGGGCAATCGGCGGGTGCGTCCTTGAATCCAGTTATATGGACTTCATGTTGTACGGACATGTTGTGCCCAGCGGACGCGGCTGGACTGCCAAGTGGTGGACCCGTGCAGGCCGTTTGGCAACGTCGCGTGTCAAGCTGATCCTTGACATGTGCACTGCTAGATATCCCAGGAGCGTTTGGACCGAATCCGGCGCCTGTTTCCTGTCCACCAGACGCAGGAGGAGACTTTTCTGACCTTCCAAATACTGAGCCACCCCTCCATTTAGATATATTTATCCCGTATTTAAGCCACGACGCCGACGGGCTCTGGATATCCAGCGCTGCATCAGGTGACGCTGCTGTAACATTGTACTCTAATTGACGACCTTGTACCTGTGCTAACATCTAGCCATTGCTACGGTACTTTTGTAGGTAGTAGTAGATTCAGGCGTATTTTTGAGATGATCTGAGCCTTGTGTATCGTATCATTACATATTCCCGCTTGTTTGGGGGCTCGTAGTAAGGTCTGATTGACATGGATGGGAGGCTCATGATGCAAACCATTATGATTACGATTTTATCGACCATTGATAACAAAAGCGCCTGTCTGCTAAGAAGGGTTGGGGGCTTTTGATCAGAGAAAAACCACAATAGACCGTACTGGGACAGTAAAAATAGAGCTAGGAGTAGGGGAAACGCAAAGGCAATCGGAGCGCACATATGATACATATTTGATAATAACCCTAGAGCGTAGACTAGATAGTAGGGCAGAGGAGAGCGAAAGCAAAGCATAGTGATAATCTCGGGCAAGAACACAAGCAAAACAGAGGTACGGCCGGAAGGAAACCACGGGATAAACGAAGACTAAACCTGTGGCGGCACAGGATATGATTGCATGGGCGCCCGCTGTCCCTGCTTTGAGAGTTTCAGCCGTGACAGTGAAGACACAAACTGTATGAGACTCACAGCATTCATCCACACCATGCCCTGTTGTTGAGAACTATGATTAGTATCTCGCTCCTCCGACATGTACGAGTCCTGAGACGACTGGAATCCATAGGAGCCGTCTTGTGCGGCTACTGCCAACAGTTGTGTATAATCTCTCTGCTGCCCATTTGTGCTCGCAGTAGGCGCAGGCATGTTATATGCCTGCGTTTCTGGGTAGAACGGATAGAAGAGCTGATTCGGAACATCAACGAGCTGGCTGTCTGGTGGGGTCGAGCCGCCACTGCCACTGCCAGTGCCGCTGCTGCTGCCGTTCCCGTTGACTCCGCTCATTCGCGGCTGAGGTCCATAGACCACGGCGCCGCCATTGCCATTGGTATATCCTGTGTTAGTGAGTGTCGGCGTGCCCTGCTGGGATTTGGGAACTGGAGACACATCCTCGTCCCACTGCGGTTCGCATATGAGAACAGGTTGGGAGACAGGGCCGATGCTCGAAAGATCGACCTCCATGACGCGTTCCGCAAGCTTCGCGATGAGCGGATGTCCTCCATTGAAATCTTTGCGCTCCCATCGCCAGCGGAAGCGGGGGAGCATGTCGAGTGCGAGCCAAACATCTTCAAGGGCTGTCGGTCGGGGAAGTGTATCACATTTGGACATGCGGCCGTACAGTATAACCATGGCTGCGATATGGAGGGGAATGGGCGATGTGAAGAACGCAATGTCCGGGAAGCGGATGAGCTGATTGTGGACGATGATCATGTTGTGCGACGTGATGATAGCTAAGATTCGAGATTATGAGTAATGGAAAATTAGAAGAATCGTAGGGGAGCCAAACCATCAACAAGAGCTCTGTGCCGCTGAGTATACGTCAATTCCTTGGAATTGAACAGTGCCCTGAGGAGCAAGATCCTCGCAATGCCAATCTTCAGCAAGGTTAAACCTTCGTCCTCCGTAATCTCCTGCACGAGCTTACTCTTCCTATCCATAGGCCAGTCACTCGTTCCGGTGAAGTATAGATTATACTTCTCCGGCAAGCCATTCCTGAAGTCTAACATGCGCTTGATGATCCTCGTCGCATTACGCATGATCATATCTGCGGACTGTCGCTTCTTCGGAGCATAAAGAGAATTGATGATGTCTGCCTGAATATCGGCGACCGGCATTGAGTGCTCGAAATGCTCCGAAAAGTCAGTAGCACGGAAATCTTTTGGACGAGTGGGGTGAGGGGTGTTAGAGTCACTCGGGGCAATGCCGAGCGGGCGACCAAGTAGGATTGATGTCCCGCGATCATGGACCAGGACAATACCCCACAGGCGGATGCGCAGCTGGCACTCCTCCTCGGTGAAGATTTTTTGTGGGGATGCAGTAGTTTCTTGGTTCACCTGAGATGCTGGAGTGACCTGTGTAGTCGGGTCGTGGTGCAAACCAAGCTCGATGGCCAGTCGCACCAGACTACCAACCAGACGCCATAGTGTGCGGCCTTGTCTCTATGGAAGAGGTAAGCTCCAGAGATATGAAGTCCGTCACTGTGCACTCGCCTCGGTGTAAAGATACCAGTGCAATAAAATAAGAGCCTGCAAACTCGACACCGTGACACGAAGATCCGGTTTGACTGACAAGGCCCTCTCAAAGAACTCGTCATGCTCGGGCCAGTCGTTTGGCATGAACCTCTTGGCCCCCGTAGACCCCAGCTGTCCTACGTCACCTGGCCGCTCCATATCGGCCTTGACTGCACGGTGATTCAGCTCGCTCAGCGTGCCGAGAGCGAGCACCAGATATACGCTGCAGACATATCCGGGGTCGTGCGAGACGATGCGACCATCGTAGAGATCATTGAGAGTCTTCTCAAAATCCTTGCGCACGAAGACAGGCCGATGCACATTGAGTCGTACGAAGTACCCATCGACGATGTGCTGTACCATTTTGCGGTCCTTGGGAAGCCAGACCTCGACAGACTGACCTGCTGCTGCAGAAATAGAAAGATCTAACGTGGCGGGAGGTGCGCTCGCACCAGAGTTGCGGCGAACGTAAACTCTAACCCAGTTATTTGAGTTACGAGGCTTGCCGATATCTCGGTCGCGGCCAGAGCTGAGACCGCTTGAACCAACAGCGAGGTCTTCCTTGTCTACAGCGCCGGGACCGAGTCTGAGACCGTTGACGATAGCAGCGGAGACACCGAAGTTTTTGGCTAGTGCCTAAAGGAAAAAAGAAAAATTAGGATATGTTTAGAGTAAGCAGGAAGGTCGACCCTACTTCTGTGTTGGACATGTCATTGCCGTTGGGATCCTGGCCCTTGTTCGCAGCTGCTGGTTCACGGGTAGACAAGGCCGGCGATTGTGCCTGGGCAATGATTGGTGGTGGGACGTGGGCTACGACTGGGGCCGGAACATGAGTCTGTGGCTGGGCTACTGTTGGAGATGGAACATGAGGCTGGACGTGTGACTGCGGCGGAGCCGGAGGCGATTGCTGCTGAGGAGTCGGCGGACCACCGGGATGTCCAAGTGGAGGCGGCATGTACCCTGGGGGAGGAGGTTGGAACTGGGGATGGATATGGGGATTGTACGAGCCTGGAGGTGGCGGCTGCATCTGCATCGGGTGGAAGGGTGGGTAGGGCATCATAGGATATCCGTGGGGCGGCGGCGGCATCATGTGAGGATGCGGGTAATACATACCAGGCTGCATGGGTGGAGGGCCCTGGCCTGGTGGAGGCTGGGTCCGCGCAAACGAGGTTGGAATCTCCGAGGCCTGGAATTGGAAGGTGGTTGTCACTTGCGTTGGCGGCACAATTTCAATGCCTTCCCGAGCTAGAATTTCGTCGAGCTTGTCAAGTTCAAAACCGGGAATATGGCGCTTGAGGAGAGCCTCGCATTGGGCAACCTGGAGCTCGATACGCTCGGTGTGCCCACGAGGCGTCAAGGTCTGTCGATGTCGGTCCTCCTGATGACAAGCAGTTCCTGCCGTTGCGCATGCCGTGCAGCGAGGATGTTTTGAGTCGCACTATGAGATGAGGAGAAGGTCAGTTTGGGATGGAAATTGCCGCCGGTGTCGCCCGTCGGGACTTGCCTTTATTTTCTTGCTCCTACATCTTGCACATGCTTCATGAGATCGTCGCAGACGGCGTGGTTCAGACGAAGATCCCGCGTCATCACCTCCGGCGTCTGCTTTTTTCCTCCTTTTGTTCGACGTTGGCGCAGCTGGTGGAGACTGCTGTTGCGGCAATTGTTGCTGGGGTACGATGTGGTGGTTAGGATCCATCTGTAGCACAAACGGCCGCGATGGGGGTGAGTTACAAACTTGCTGCTGGTTGAGCTGCGAATGCAGCGTAGATCTGCGTGGATCACTGCTGGTTTGGAGAATTGCTCAACGAGGGATACAACCTACTCAATTTGCCGGTATTTGTAACCCTAACGTTAGGTCAACCGCCACGGGGCCGCTTCGGACTCAATGCGTCCTGTCAATCGGCTCTTGGCTCGCGCCTCTCTGCTCTCGGTCGTTCTTCTGCGTCTTGCTGCCGCAAATGATGTGCTCTGGACCCATAAAACATACTGCGCTTTGCTTTTCTGCAATAATGAAAATTTTGCTTGCAAATCCTGCACTCATGACCTCCGTCGACCCTTGATAATAATGACCATATAGAACAGCTTGCACGGACCACTTGATTGGCGCGTCTCCACAAAGGATCTAGACCATTGTTGTACATATCGCTGAACAGGTCCTGGAAAATTCCCGTCGTGTCTTTGCCGCCCTCACAACGCACCCACGGGTAACTATCATCCTGCATAGTTTTCAATGCTCAGGCTCGCTCGACGCCACCTGAACGTCCTCGAGAATAATTTGTATCAATCTCACCTTTCCATTACTTTCCATTCATTTCCTTCTCACGCTAACCTATCTGGAGGAGGAAGAACTGCGCCCAAACCCGAATTGACCGCCGTTCTGGCTTGAAATAACTCAACGAACTCGGCAAATAGGGTTCCCCGTGTGTGTTGCTCCTCCATTTCACTCTTATCATCCCGAAAAATCCATACCGACCGCCCATCTCCCAGCGAAACAGGAAGCCTGCGCATGTTTTATAATGTGATGAGAACGCCGAAGGGCAACTGCATTAGGACAAGCAGCTCCAAAGCGCCGTCATTTTCGGAAAGAGAATCCTCCACAGTCGAGGCGATGGGTTATCGAACATTCTGACCGTAGCTTCCTTACTCTCCTACTTACACAACATATGTTCAATCCCACAGAGCCTCAAAAGTTATCCACATGATCATCTACCCCACCTCCATAGCCTCCATAACAAACAATCGGGGTCACTACTGGAACAATCCATGGGCCTGGTTCTCTGTTTCTGCCATGTTCTCCGTTTCCTATGGATGGCGAAAGCAGTGTATGCTGTGATTGGTTCCTGATAACCCGAACGAAGGTCTTGAGATTCTCACCGCAACGTTGACTTGACGCCCAAGCTAACAAGCTGCGCAGAACCGAGTTAAACGTTCAGAGATGCTATCAATCAGTTCCCCACCAAGAAGCGAGCTACCGAAGCGCCAATCCAGCAGCGGATCCTCCAGAGCACTCCTTCATACTCGACGAGAACGTACCCCCTCCGAGTGTTGCTCGGTTAGAAGTCCTGACTTTTTTTGCCAGGACCTTTCTGCTTGCATCGGTCTCTATTTAAAAGCGCCGCCGGAGACGTTCTGACGGTAAGTATCTGATGTAGCAAATATACGCTCCGCTGTTTGTATGTAAATGCTTCCTGACGCTCATTTCTTGACTTTCCATTCCAGTGCGTGATAGAAGGTCAACGGTCTATGCACCCGCTGCGTCGCTACCATTGAAGTGAAGCTGCGAACGACAAACTAGACGGTCCCGCTAGACCCGTCACATCAGGTCACGGATTGTTGCCCTGCATCAGTCTGGACCCAACAAGGGTCGGCAACGGTCGGCAAGGCTGTTCGGGCCCTTGGCGCCGGCGCCCGAGCGCGTGGGCATACTCAACCATAATGCCACGTCGAGTCTCGACAATGTTCGCTGCCCTCGGCCCTGAACACGCTGCGGTGCGCTCTGCCGTTGCTGGCCAGCGCCGCGTCGCAGTGTCTCCACTACAGCCCCACGACCACCCCACTGAACAGGAAAGCAAACAGACGTGACAACAGGCACGGCTCCAAACGACGAGAAAATGGCAGACATGTGCTCTCACCAATGCCAAGATTGAGTAGCGGCCGCTCTTCGCTCGAGTAATTGCATTTGTGTTCCTTGAAGAGCGAATGAGCTAATGAGAGGGGGTGAAACAGGTGAGGATGGGAGCTGATGGGAGTCTTTGAGTGTGATGTACTTATTATATTACTCTAGCACATGTTTCATACACGTTGCCGCTCAGGAACTGTGGAATTGGAGCAGGGACAAGGTGAGGTACGCCGCGCTAGTTTATTGGGCTCGATCGGTCCATCTTCTGTCACGCTGACTGCCCTCCCTCCCCAGCTACTATTCGGATTCACTTGGACTGTCCTTGCGAATATGGGACCGTCATTTTTCAGGTGAGAAAGCGTTTTCGCTCCCCCCCACAAACTGTATGCCTGCCCCGCCAAAGTTTACCAGAAGGCGCCGCAGGCCAGAAAAATCACGGTCCACCTCCCCGCAAGTCAGTCCCGGCTCAGATCCCAGCTAGACCACTGCTCGCTTCACCTGCTACACTCCCACCCCCGTGAATCACATCACCGCATCATCATCACGTCTTCCTTCACCTCTCACAACTCTTCCTTACTAGCCTTTTATTCATCCCTCATGCCTCACACTGCGACGAGGCAGCCATGAAGTCCCGTTGAAGCGGCTGTGCACTGACGACTAGGCTTCCTGTGAGCTCGTTACAAAGGTATGCTTCATAGTTCAAGTTTCCACTACGCTTTTCATTCGGACGCTGTGAGCTGTCCGTTTGAGCTCAAACCTGGGCACGCGGCTGCTTGCGTTGTTCAGATTTAATTTCTTTTGCTTCGTTAACTTACAAAATGCTTGACAGCCTGCTCGGCGCCCGTGTCCATTCGCGCATCCGTCCCCTTGCATCCACACGGACATTTGTAAGACCAGCCTTGGACATGTGAAGGCTGATGTTGTGGGGAGGGCCCATCGAGGTCGAGATTCGGGCACCTTCGCGTTCAGCCATGGCCAGCCTTGCCAGGCAACCCCGATGGCTTTTTCTTTTCTGGCCATAACGTACAGTGCAATGAGTCTGGTCTTTCAACGGTCGCATTATGATGGGTATGGCGCCTTTTTTCTGTTTTTGACATGCACTCACTTCCTCTTCTCCCCCAGCACTCCGCGGCGACACCAAGAATACACCTCTCCAGCTCAAGGTCAATGTGCTGGCAGAACTCATCGCAAAGATTGGCTCCACTGCTGGCCTCATCCTCATCACAGCACTCATGATCCCCTTCTTTGTCTAGCTCGGCACAGGCGAGCCAGCATGTACAGCGAACTAGAAGGGCATCGCCTTCATCAACATCCTGATCATCTCGGTCACCCTCATAGTCGTCGCCGTGCCCGAAGGTACGTTTCCTTTCCACGTCCCCCATTTCATTTTTGATATTGAGGTCACCACCCCATTCTAGGCCTGCCCTTCGCAGCGATGCTCGCCTTGGCCTTTGCAACAAAACGCATGACATACTAGAAGCTCCTTGTGGGCATCCTAGGCTCATGCGAGATGATGGCGAACACATTGGTGGTGTGTACGAACAAGACATCGTCAACGACAGTAGTACGGATGTCGCTGAATGCCCCGCAGTCCAGATTCCCAACAACGACCGCTGTTGATACCAGCAACGACTCGTCCTCCATGAAGACGAATGTCTCCCCACTGTCCCCCACTTTGTCAACGCGTTCCTCTATCCACTCTGTTCATTTCACGAACTCTACTGCCCTACTACGCGAGAACAAGCCAGAAGGTACACTTGGTCACACTCGCAAACCGACTAATGCTGCCTTCACCTCCGTGTCTACTGTCTCTGACCAGGCAAGCACCAGCCGCGATACCTCAGATCTCAGCCATAGACGCACCATTGGCGCGGACACGACCACTGTTGTCAGCGATCACACACCACGCCGCGAACGAGCAGGTGGCGAATGATCTCGCAAAGGCAGAGAAGGGGAAGAAGAGCAGGGGCGTTGGCAAGGAGGAATCGCCACGACACGATACAGACTCTAAGACCAGGATGACGAGGAGGAGCAGGAGCGGAATGGGCCTGCTACACTGGACCCGGATGTACTCAACACCTCCGTCGACTAGTGTCGCCATGTTTATGGGCCCAAATTCCTGCCCACGCGTGTCGGAATCGCTTCTGCGATGAAATTGTACCTTGCGACGGTGTTTTCCTTTCTGGTCATAGTATACGGTGTGACGAGTCTGGCACCACTGGCGAGTCCGATGCCATCCATAAGCATCCGGTATGTATTGTATTTCTACTTCAGTGTCTACGTTCTAATATGCTTGGATAGGTGCCTTTCGAAGACAAGTATATACCTCAATGACTGCAAATAAGTATGCGACACTGATGGCACATGATATTCAGGTAAACGGCCACCGTCCTCCTCTATACCCCTAAAACGTCTACTCTTCCAACAAGCATCATGGGTATCAATGGGTTGTGGCCGGTATGCTCTTTCATTACCTGTTGGGTATGTACATGTTGATTATTTCACAGATTCTTGACCCTGTGGCACAAGCTACGACATTGCAGCGCTTGGCTGTAAACGAAGGTTTTCTCATCAATGCAAGCAGTATCCGAGGATTCCGAATTGGAATCGACGCCAGGTATGCCACAGAAGAACTTGACTCGAGGGCATATCATTCAATCGCGATGCAGTGCATGGATTTATAGGGCATGCTATAGACACAGCAACACGAAGAATCCCGAACTAGCCACGCTCTTCGCACGTTGCTGCCGACTCCTCCAGCTTCCTGTCCTACCTCTCTTTGTCTTCGATGGGCCAGGGCGGCCGAAGAGTAAACGCGGACAAGCTGTTCGGGGAAATTCTCATTGGCTGACAGCTGGATTGAAGGAAATGCTCGACAGCCTTGCATTTCCATGGGTTGATGCACGTCCTTTGTTCTAACATGTTCGAAAGGGGTTCTGATATATTTTCAGGCACCTGGTGAGGCCGAGGCTGAGCTTGCGTGGATGTCGAAGGTGGATCTCCTCGATGCTGTCCTCACTGAGGATTCAGACGCAGTCGTGTTCGGGACGTGCACCATTCTCCGAGTGTAAGATTCTCCCCCAATTTGTAGCTGAGCCAAGCTCATTCAACGGCTCAGGACAACTGAAGACGATGGTCAGGAAATAATCAGGATGTACAGGGCCATAGATATTGCCAATCATCCGTCCCTTCGACTCAATTCTGCAGACTTCCTGTTGATCGCACTCCTCGCAGGAGGAGACTACTCGGTAAGCCCAATTAAACACTGATGTTGTGTGGCCCTTGATATATCTCATTTACAGCCTGGCGTACAGGGTTGTGGAATTAAAACAGCTGTTGCTCTTGCACATGCTGGGCTTGGAAGACGACTTGTGCGTGGAATTCAGGAGGCAGAACACACTGCTCCCACGCCATTCCTTGCAGGCTGGAGGCTCGCTGTCATTGATGAGCTTCGCACAAACGCCTCTGGCTATCTCAAGCACCAACTTCCCCGTCTTGCTGATCTGGTACCCCTTGATTTTCCTGACATCGCCATCATCAATCTCTATCTCCACCCAACGACGTCTAAGCATGAAGATGCTACTGAGCCCCCATCATTGGTTCCAGTACAGGGAATCGACCTTACACGCCTCGCATATTTTATCGAGACTCATTTTATATGGGGTGACCCTGGAGGTATCTACCGACATTTTGCCACGACAATCTTTCCAGGGCTTGCAATGCGCCAGCTGGTCAGCGCAGCTCTATCCGCTGATCTTGGCCTCCAGCCTAAGTCCTGCCCGATGATAGGCACAGTCGTTAGCCTCCGCCGCGAGTCCCCATCGTCCAAGCCCCATGTCCCTGAGGCTCGCGTGAACCTCTCGATCAGTGACCAGATTATCAACACCATCTTTGACGTGCGGCGAACAGGAGCAGCCCTCGACAAAGACAGCCTCCCAAGGTGCCGAGCATGGCTGCCAGTTGCAATTATCGAGCATGTGAAGCCCGAGGTCCTCGCTGAGTATATTCACCGCAAAGGCAGTGAGTCCACTCCTTCTTTTCATTCGAGTTCTCGTCTCACTCAACCCATAGGTGCGGCGCCTCACCTTGCACAAGCAGCACCCCATGTTGTACAACAGCCCGAAAACATGATTGATCTAACAGTTGACCAGCAGGGACCAGTGTCGGCTCTATTGCCAGGTATGTGTGTTGGGTTTCGTCTTCAGCTCCTGTGCTCATGACTTCGATGATGCAAGCATGCAGCAGAGAGATTATCGATCTTACACTCTCTGATGATGAATCTGCCCTGCCGCCGTTGCCTGGTAAGTGCACCCACTCCTCTCTCGACCTCCTTCACTTAACGTGTCCATTGTGGCAGCCCCTGGCACTGAGAACTTCATTGATCTTACAGTCTGCCTCAACACATCGGCATCTTCTCCTGACAACGAGGTGTGTCCTTCACGTTCTCTGAGTGTTTTCATGTCCTGACGTCTACTCGGTCATCAGGATGGCAGCTGAAGAACTTGAGTTTCTCGCAAATGACGAACAGGGCCATTTTTGTTTTGGAAATGAAGGCAACACGAGGGAGTACTGTCGTGATCTGGCGCGGAGGATAACGGCTGGGCGAAATGCAGGTTTACTTAAATAGGAGGGTGTCAGTTGGTTTTAGTTCAATACACCATCCTCTTTCCACCATCATGTCTTCCTCAGCCAGTGCTACTTTTGGTCTTGCTGGTCTTTCTATTGCTCTCTCTCCAACAGAACAGACGGAGCAGCCGACCCTCGAAGAAGTCCTTGATGACATCGAAGGAGAGCAAGACGCTTTCCACACGAACACTGCCAATCCCACCACCAGTAATGCCACCAACAATGGTGACAATAATGCAAATCAGGAGTACTCCGAAGACGAGGATGACCTTGCTGAGGCTGATAATGGTGGTGCATCAATTTTGAGGATGGAGGCCTTGAACAAGACCATCTTAAATGCTTCAAAAGGGGTATCAGAAAAGACTGCCGGGGAATACCAAGGGTGTGCTGAGGGTATTTTATTTTGATGTGAGGCTGAGGTTAGGATTCTTAGGCAAATGAAGTGCTGTGTCCAGTTCTTGAGGGACCAGAAACTCATCTCGAAGGATAATCCATTTTTTAGCACGACACCAAGCGTAAACACGCCGTCACTGATTGTTGCCTGGATTATGGACAGGTTCGCAGCGATTTTCTCGCAGAGGATGATGTCTTATACATTACTGGCAGTTGCGATGAAATCAGGCTCGACGGCACAAGGAAACCAAAGGAGGAGCTTCGTGATGGGTACACTCACGCACAGAAAATGCGTGCATCGATGACCTATGCCTTTGGCCGCCTACATGGACTTGGGAGCCTTCCATGGCATTCAAGTGAGACCACTGACAAGATGCTAGGGAACCCTTCTGTGTCCAATGTCGTTTCGAGCTACATGGTAAGCTTGAGGCAGAGGAAGGTGCAAGACGGTGATACTGCAACCAGTGCAAGGGCAATCACTCCGGTAATGCTTCTTCTGGTTGACATAGATATGACGAGCCTAATTATATACCCCCAGGAAATCATGAAAAGGCTTTTCGTCCACAACAACCACCCAGAAAACCGCACTGTCAAACCATATGTTCCTGGAAAGCGGGGCAAGAAGGCCTTACACCAGTGGGGTGGTGTGCGCACACGCCGCCTTCTTACAGCCATCTATACTTTGGCGTTTACGTGCTTGCTTCGATTTGATGAAGTGTTAAAGATCTGTGCTCACCATGTCACCCACTTTCCTGAAAATGACAAGCTTATCAAACTCGAGTTGCCCTTTCGCAAAACCCATCAATATGGAGGTAAGTTGCTTTCAGTCGTGACATGCTCCAGTTCCCGATCATAGCATTTCTCAGAGATCAAACCGTTCTATCTACATTTGCTGTCTGAGGAGGAGGCTTACTTATGTCCTGTCCGTGCACTTGCAGAATGGATCACTGTGTCGGGTGTCACTGATGGCTTCTTCTTCCGTCGCATGGCATCGGGAGACCGAGTCTCCACTACAAACACGCCGATGGTAAATGTTTTTGGATTGTGTATGCTATAGCCATTCAAACTTATTTAATCCTATTCTTACCTCTGTAGACAACTGAACAATTCCTCGAGCTTTTCCGGAACAATCTTCTTGATGTCAGGATCGATCACTATCCATATGGCACCCACTCTTTCCGTCGAGGTGGCTGCCAGTATCTGGCTTCGCGTCGCCGGTGGTCTCTTCGTAAGATCTGCGAGTGGGGAGGCTGGAGCACAGAATTTTCGAGTATGACCATTGTCAAGTACCTTATCTCATGGAACGACGAGCCAACGTTGCTGCGAGAGGATTTCTGGAACCCAAATATCAAACCCAGCTATAAATGCAATGCCTGTGGTCGCAGTTGCCCCTGCGCATAGGATAGAGTATACAGCATGATCATTACTGTTTTTCTATTTAGTACGGGGTAAACGAAATATGTATTATATAGGGCCAAACTGTGGCAATTTGTGGATTTTGCGATACCGGTGAGCAATGTCAGACAGCCTCCTCATTTCATACCAGGTCTTCGTCTTCCGATACGAGAAGTACTTCTTGAACTCATCACCATACTCTCTCTTTGCTCGCTTCGCCAGACGCTCATCTCGTTCCATGCGCAGCCCGGCCAAGCATTTGGTGATGGCTGTCCAAGGGAGATGTGCCCCATCGTCGTCAGAGAACTCCGCCCAGAATTCTTCAGGTGTGCCCTCGCGCCAGCGGTGGATGACAGCCTCACATCCTATCAGCCAAGCAATACCTGCAGTCATGTGGTGCGACTCACCCTCCATTCTCCCCACTTTGTTTTTGTTGCTGTCCACTGTTTGGGCCTCCAGTATGTATAGACCGCATCCCAGTATTCGAGCGCGATGGCATGGCCGTTGATGACCAAATGAGAGTGGCCAGCCCAGTGAGTGCTCGTGTCATCCCACATTGCATTCAGACCAGGAATGTCGTTCACGAACGAGCAAGCTGGCGGATCAGGAATGTCCTCCTCTGTGAACAATACGGTCTGTCCATTGCCAAGTGGCAACGATCTCCGTCGAGGTGCGGTTGGCAGGGGTTGCGTGACATCCAACATAGCCGGGGAAGCACCTCGATCGAGCAAGGGAGGGGCCGGCATACGAAACCGAAAGTCTGACTGGCCCATTGGGACCCGTAGGGCGGTCCCATCAAGTGGAGCATGTTGGGCCTCGACAGCGTCGATCTGCGGCACTGATCCTTGGTTCGTGGTGGTGGAAGCAGCTAGGAACGTGCGTGATAGGACAGCGAGATCAGCATGGCCTCCTCGTTCAACCTGAGGTGCAGATGTACCCGTCGCAACAGCAGCCAGCACCTGTGAAAGATGCGAGACTGTGGATGTGAGCTGCGCTATGTTCTACACATATGGGCTTCCCATGAGGCAGCGACATCACTCAGAGGAGGGTTACGTACCCGTTCATAGTCTGGATTGGGTGTCGGCATCTCAGGGGAGCTTGAAGCGACCAAGGGAGCTGGTGATGCTGCCTCCGTGGCAGCCAGCTCTTCAGGGGACTGGTAAGGATGTTGTTGTGTGATGCGAGTGGCCTGTCGGAGCAAAGATTCAGGTCAGGCATTCGAATGCAATATGACCAGAACACGAGATCAGAGAAAGCAAGCTTACCCATGACATCAATGCATCCCGCTCCTCCTTCGACCGAAGGTCTACTGTGTAAGCAGCTGAAGGCAAGGGGAATAGGGCATTCGCGACGTTCGAGGAGCTGAGCACGGTCCCTATGAACAGGTCGTTGCGGCGTTGGAGTGACTGCTTCGGTGGCGCCTTCTTTGGACCTTTTCGAGGCCCACGATGGCTGCGGTGCGCGCCCGGCGCGAGCCTGGTTACATATCAGCCTCTGTCAGCTCTGTCGAAGGAAGGCAGCATAATAATCACTCACTCGTCGCCCCACTTTGCCTCTTCCAGCGAGCTGAACGCGACCAACCGGGATTTGAGGACCGGTATGTTCCCGCTGAAAGGGAGTCGAAACTCGCGGCACCAGCCAGAGAGGGTGCCTTTCGATTGGCCATCGCTATGCAACAAACAGATGAGTGACGAGCGAAGCAGAGAGGGAGGCAAACGGCTCACAGACAGCGGTGCTCGATCTTGTATGCACCGTTCTCTGATTTCACCGGGAACGGCAGGTGACTTGGAGAGGGAGCTGCATTCGGTTTGGGCTCAGCCAGTTTGGGCTCAGTGTCGTTGTCGTCGTCCATGTCAGCGGCGGCGTCAGGCAGGGGGAGGGAGGTAAGCTCGGCGATCATGGCCTCGAGCTCAGACGTGGCGAACGTGTTGCAAGCGATCTGCACGAAGAACGCGACGAGGACGAGGGCGGTGGTGGCGAGTGCGAAAGCCTCGGTCTGAAACACGATCGACGGCGCCCATGTCTTGGCTGAGTGGGCAGCGGCAGCGGTGAACTCGATCGTCGCCGCGACGGACCTAAAAAAAGTGGTAATATAGGAGAGAACGGCGGCAGCAGTGAGCGAACGAATGGATGGATGACAAGCAATGGGAAAACGAGCAGTGGGAAAACGAGAACGTGGCTGGGTGGCTGAGCCGAACAGGGACGGTCCCGGTCAAGGGAACTGTCCTGAGCGATCGGCGGCAATCGCCGGCGTGACGGGACTGTCAATCCTCAGAGAGAAGATGACGAACACGCTTAGATACTATCAGCCTTTCCGATAAGATAAGAAGACCTTTCAAGTTGATAACGCACCCTCGAGCCCTCTCCTCTTTCCCAGACGACGCTATGGCACAAAGCACTCTATTTCCAGACATCGGGTCTCTCGCAATAAAGGCTGACGAAGCGCTTGACGCAAAAGAAGCCACAACCAGCGTTTCTGGCGTTCAAGCTGAAGAAGAAGTCGAAGATAAAGTCGTCCAGGAGGTCGAATCGCTATGCATGAACTGCAGAGAACAGGTCAGTATCACTATCCACAGTTTATGCACTCCACCTCCTCTGACTGATCCCAGTAGGGTGTCACTCGACTCATGCTAACTTCCATCCCCTACTTCCGCGAGGTGATAGTCATGTCGTTTCGCTGCGAGCACTGTGGGACGAAAAATAATGAGATCCAAGCTGCCAGTAGCATTCAAGGTGTGACATCTCGCATTTTCTTCTTAACATCGGCTGACCGACACAGTTGAGGGAACACTGTACACTGCCCGTATCCTTGCCCGCTCTGATCTCAACCGTCAAATCGTTCGCTCACCAACCTGCGAGATCACAATCCCAGAGCTCGAGCTAACCCTTCCGCCGACAACCCGTGGGCAGCTAACGACCGTCGAGGGTCTCATCCGCGACGTATACACCGACCTCCATACAGATCAGCCCTTGCGTCGGATCCAAGACCCCGAGGGACATAACACGATACAGACCCTCTTAGACAAACTAAAGGCTATTATTGGGGATGAAGACGATGATGAGACGTCTAGTGCCATCGAAGAAACAGCTGACCCCGTGAAGGTTTCTGATAAGGTTGCAATGATGCCGGCGTTCACGCTCAGGCTGGACGATCCTGCTGGTAACTCATGGATAGAGTTCATTGGAAGCATGGCAGATCCGAAGTGGAATATGCGGAAGTATCGTCGGACATTGCAACAAAATGTTATGCTTGGGTTGGTGTCTATTGACGAAACGCCGCCGTCGGGAGAAGAGTCGGCGAAGGAAGGGGATGAGGTGACAACAGAAGCAGTGACGGACGACGAGATCTTCGTGTTCCATGGACACTGCTCGAGTTGTGGGCAACCGTTGGATACGATGATGAAGAAGGTCACCATCCCTTATTTCAAAGTGAGCTTATTGTACCTTGGATCGACGTTGTTAATGCTGATCTTGCGACCGACAGGACATCCTGATTATGTCTACCAACTGCGATCGATGTGGCTATCGCGACAACGAAGTCAAATCAGGATCCGCAATATCTGAACTGGGAAAGAGAATCACGCTGAAGGTCGAAGATCGTGAGGACTTGAGCCGTGATATCCTCAAGGTATATTATCGGCCTGCTAATGGCACTCAGTGACTGATGTCTTCGCAGAGCGAGACAGCTGGCTTGAGCATCCCTGAGATCGATCTTGTGCTGCAGTATGGTACCCTCGGTGGGCGGTTCACGACACTTGAGGGGATTCTCAATCAAGTCTACGAGGAGCTCTCCGATAAAGTCTTTGCCCAGGGCGATGCATCAACTACGACCGACAGAGTAGGCTTTGAGACTTTCCTGAAGAATTTGAAGGAGGCAAGCGCTTACCGCCCTTCTAGAGTATTTACAGAACGCTGACATCGTTGCACACAGGTGAAGAATGTCGAAAGGCCGTTCACGGTTATCATAGACGACCCTCTGGCGAACTCCTATATGCAGAACCTATATGCGCCCGATCCAGACCCCAACATGACTACGGAAACGTACGAGCGTACTTGGGAGCAGAACGAGCAACTTGGGCTCAACGATATTAAAGTTGAAGGATATGAGATTGATGCACAAAAGGGAGCGGAAGTTACAGCGGAGCAGGTCGAGGCATGATTTAGATTGGGCAGTTTTTCAGACCCATATATTGCCATCTATTCGTTAAACGCCATACTGTGAACCCTTGAGAATCTGCCTGATTACGAGCTGTGACATGCCATGCCGGGAGTGCAAGGCCAAAAACAACCGGTGTTGGCCTTACGGTTTCGTCGTACTGTGTGATAAGTAGTGTATGTTTGGTAAGTACTGAACCACGGTTTTTGTGGAAACTGAGGATGTGGCATCTCCTGTCCTAACTCTAAAGAGTTCACACATCCAATTTCGACCACGCGATGTTGTGGACTATTTAGAACAAAAGCCGTTGCGCCTGCGCGATCCCCTTCAACTTGTCTTCGATGTCAGGGCAGTATTTGAACTCCATCACCGAAAATGCTTCGCGTCTGGGAATGCGACTGCAAGAGTCGTTCTCGGAGCATACAAGGGAACTCACGATAGCCCGCACCTCTAGCACCATCTACCTCGACGGTGATGACAAGGCCAAGGATGTTCGGCGTCAACTAGACTCGAGCAGCGATAGGGAAAAGTTAGACGCAATGAAGCGACTAATAGCAGTACGTATACACTCAAAGCCCTACGCACTAGAGCTAAATGACAAGCCCTTCTAGTTTATCTCAAAAGGGCGAAACGTGTCAGAATACTTTGCCCAAGTAGTCAAGAACGTCGCGTCGCAAAACCTCGAAATTCGCAAGCTCGTGTACATCTACCTCCTGCGTTATGCGGAACAAGAGCCTGATCTTGCGTTGCTGTCGATCAACACCTTCCAGAAAGATTTGACTGACAGTAATCCCCTCATCCGTGCAATGGCACTACGTGTGCTCAGTGGAATCAAGGTCCCTATGATCGGAAGCCTAGTAGTTCTTGCAATCAAGAAGTGTGCTGCAGATATTAGCCCGTATGTCAGGAAAGGCGCCGCTTTGGCTATACCGAAATGTTTCGAGTGCGTCTTCACACTAGCTGCGCTTTGCTTCACTGATAAACTGCTCAGGCTTGACAGCTCCCATTTACCAGCATTGACCGGCATTCTCACCACCCTCCTCAACGATCGTTCACCCCTTTCCATCGGAAGTGTCGCAGTGGCATTTGAAGCCGTCTCCCCGACCCGCCTTGATTTGCTTCATGTGCACTATCGCCGCCTCTGCAAAATATTGGTGGATGTCGATGAATGGGGTCAGGTCGACCTAATGAATCTGCTTCTTCGCTATGTCCGTACGATGCTTCCGAGACCCATCGTTCAAGACGACGGTGAAGAGGTCGACGGTGACGTCAAGCTACTCCTGGATTCAACAGAGCCTTTGTTCCAGAGCAGAAATCCTGCGGTGCGTAATTCCGTTCATGACCAGCACCAGAAGACTGATCTTTACCCAGGTCATATTGGCAGTAGCACGCGTCTTCTTCTATGCGGGACCTCCATCGTATCTATCCAAGATCGTCCACCCGCTTCTCAGACTGCTTAATATCTCCAAGGAGGTGGAGCGTGTTGTATTGGTTTACCTCAACGTTATATCTCGTACGGTGCCTGTGAGTTCGTATTTTCTGGGGCATTCTCCTTTGTGTAACTCTACGCGTTAGAACCTCCTTGCGCCCTTTCACCCGCGATTCCTCGTCCGCACCGATGACCTCCGTCTGGTCAAACAGTACAAGATTAAACTTCTTCTCAACATCATCACAGTCGAGAACTACTCTGCCATTCTCTGGGAGCTCATCGTATGTCAATTCTAGATGGATATGCAATACGCGCTTTGAGTGTTCGTCTTAGGACTACGCAGATGACCCGGATGATGCTGTTGTTTCAGACTCGATCCGTGGAATTGGAAGATGTGCCCGCCTCGTGCCCGAATCAACCCAGCAATGCCTCAACGCGCTCATAGCCATGATCAAAGGCGGCCATGGTTAGCCTATCTGACGTCTACTCCTCACCTTCCCGATGTCTCATATCTCTACAGATGTTGTTGTGAGCAGCGCCGTCCTGGTTCTCAAGCAACTTGTCCAAATGCAGCTTGCTACATCATTCCCCTCTGACACGGCTAGCACGTCTCAATCACCGCTTGCAATAATCTCGCACCTCGCGAGGAAGATCGACGATATCCGTCATGCACAGGCGCGAGCATGTGTCTTCTGGCTAGTTGGGCAATATTCCGCGTCTGAGAAGCCTGGTCCTGGTCCTGAGGGTGTCGCTGAGTGGGCTCCGGACGTGCTCCGCAAGGCAGCGAAGACGTTCTCTCAGGAGGTACCACATCTACGCAGCTTGTTGACGCACGGAAGGATATTAACGCAGCACACATAGGCAGCACCAGTCAAAATCCAGATCGTTACCCTCGCTGCGAAGCTTTTCGTGCTGAGTCCCAACGATCGGGTCCTTACGCTCCTCAGTCAATACGTGTTCTCCCTTGCACGCTATGACTTGAATTACGATGTGCGAGACCGTGCGAGGATGATATCTTCGCTCCTCGTTGGCGTAGCGCCCACATCGTTGATGAACGGCGGCGAGATGCGCCCTGGCGTAGTGCTCAGACGAGAACAGGTCAAACTGGTATTGTTTGAGGGCAAAAGCGGGGTCATAGAGGATGAACCAAGTCACATCGGTGCGTTCAACGTACCCCGCGTCCCCGTGCAAAGTCTAATATCACGTTTTATCGACAGACGAACGTTCTCTGATCGGCTCTTTAAGCACGGTGACAGGCAGAACGATGCGCCCAGACGGGATGTTACCTGATTGGCTTGAAAGTGGTGTTGAGTCATCACTACGCGACACAGAGGAGCCAATACCTCTTCCCGCGCCAGTCGCGCTATCTTCAGCACAGTTTAATAAGGTTCAAGGGGTTGCATCGCCGATCGTGCTGACCCCTGGTGGAGGCTCCTCGCCCGTCGGGTCTAGTTCAAAGACAGGAGTGTCAAAGGGGCCGTGGATGAACTTGGACAAATTCTATGAAGATACCCAGGATGTTGAGGAGGAGGAAGAGAAAGAGGAGGATGAAGATGAAGATGAAGATGACGAGGACGAGGACGAGGACGAAAGTGAAGAAGAGGACCGTGAGGATGAGGATGAGGAAGAGGAAGAGGGAGAAGGAAGTGACGAGGATACTGACGGGGACCAGCAAGTGGGCGACGACGCAGGAGCCAGATCGGCAGATGCGGGACAAAACGGCGATCGTTCAAAACCATCATGAAAGCCATACCATCACGGCTGCATGTAGATACTCATTTTCGCCTTCTTTTGCTACAACAATATACAGGATCAATACAAACACAGGACTATAATACAGCCCCTTCTGGGAAGTTGTAATACAAAGGCTGCATGACATGAGCATAGGATGCATGAAGATATCTAAGCAATGGCACATACCGTTCCAAATACGTGGTAGAAGTGACCATTGACACCCCCCTTCTGCTCGTCTCCGTAATACTGCATGGGGAACCACTAGAACTTGCTTGAGCAACAAAAAAAAACATTGATAGAGAGAAACTGACATGATGTTCAGGGAGTTGCTCCTTATATGACCGGAGGTATCGCGCAGCCAGAGTATCGTTCGTCACTCCAACACTATGTTTTGGCAGTGCAAATTGCCCAATCTGGAGCTCTGTGTCGGTGATGATACCGCGCGAGAGGCGGGCGTAGGAGGTCCTGTATAGACCGCGGTAGAAAATATATTCGCACCACCGATCCTCGTCCTCGCGGTCAATGTCGTGCACTCGACCATCTTCTACCATGATTTTGTATGGCGCCGCTGAAATAACTTGTGTAAGCACACATGTTGCGAAGTCAAGCAGAGTGGACTTGCGTCGTTCAGCATGTGGCTTGGTAACGACATAACCAAGGAACACAACCGGTCGAGGATACGATGCTGCCATTATACGCGCCAATTCCTTGCTCTGAAGTTCCCGATCGAGCGGGTCTTCCTCTGCACCAGCCATCAGCATAAGTCCTGAGAGAAAACGCAAGCAGTATCTTACCTTGTCCATTGTGCGCAACGACGACGGTGATCTCAGTTCCATACACATTAAGGACCGCTTCGATGGCAGGCGCCAGCTCGCCATGAGGTGAAGGAAGCAAGTGATGAGTTGAGTTGATGATAGGGAACTGTGCAGCCGCGATCAGGTAAAACTGCACATCCCAAAAAAAAAGATAGATAAATAGAAGCCACCTTTGAGAGAAGCGTTGCGCCCCATGTATGCGAATTTGGTCCAGGTCCGATATCAACATACTTCGATGACGGCAGTCTATGTATGAAACCTGTCTAGTCAAAGATTACGGAACACTTACATATCCCAGCTCTTCCACAGCGACTCGGCTCCTATGTTCCAAAAAGAAACTGTCAGAACCTTCACATAATCCCTGTGGGAAGTTTTGTACAAGTCACGATGTCCAAATGCAGTCCTCTAACATCATAAAAACATCAAGGTCAGAAGAACAGAGCAGGTAACGTAACAACAATGTACGCACATGCAAATCCGTTTCCAAAAGCCCCACTACATCAAGCCGCATGTCCCTGCACAGCGAAACAAGTTAGCCTGATATCCATTGTCCATTCGGCACAGACTCGCACCTGATTAGATCAGTCATCCCCCTCTGACTATCCCTTCCCTCATTATCAATTCCAAAATGGACCGTCCAGATCCCTGCATTGAATATCCTGGGGCCGGGCTGGAAAGGCTGTGGCGGCATGCTCGGCCATCGGTACAACATCCCAAAGACCGACAGCGTCGAAATAACCGTCAGGAGCAGCTTGCTGAGGGGCAAGACCGATTTTCCCGGCATACTTCCTGGACGGGTGAGTTGTGCATAGTCAAGGCGCGAAAACTCGAATGCCAGTGCTAGACACGCCATTTGCGCAATAAGGACGCTAACAAAAGAGGAAAGAGGTCAGCGTTGCATGAACCCCATTCCTACAACTGCGTACGATCAAACAGGGGGAGGACTCACCAGTCCGTGCGTTCCCTGAAAAACACGCTCCCAGGCACAAACGCATACGCTACCGTAAAAATACTCGCCAGATTCAACAAACAATATACCAAAAACGCCGCTCCAAACGTCTTCCCCACACGCCCCTTCCCCACCTGGACCGCGCGCAGCAAAATCGACGGCGCGATCGACACCAGGAACGTCACGAACATCAGCCCGCCCGCATATCCCACCCACCCCCTCTCCACATACATCAGCTTCGCACTGAGCGCGCCCAGCACAAAGTTCATCCCGTGCATGCGTATATCGAGGGCAACCGGCGTGGTACCGGAAGCAAGGAGCAATGGGTACAGCAAACCAGCACACAGCGCGATCAGCGTAAGCGCGGCGTGGAGGTGCGGGACCGGGCCTTTCGGGGCGCCATTTTGATATCCAGTCCAGGACCAGGCGATGAGGGTGCTCGGATCTGACGCGAGATTGTGTAGACTGAATAGGAGGCTGCCAAGCGGGAGTGCGGCCGTGAGCCAGTGTTGCGTGTTAGCGACATTGGGTTTTGTATTTGCAGGCTTGTGAGACGAGGTTGGGCGGGTGTGGGATTCGTAGGCGGCTAGGAGGGCGAGAGCTAGTCCGACTTTGTTGTACAAAGATTCTTTTCTGTTGACAAAGGGCCAAACTGTATACATAAACATTAATCCCACAAACGCAGAGGAATCAGGAGAGCATGGGGAACAAACCTGGGTTGTTGGAATGATTCAAGTGTTTCGAAAGCGACGCGACAAGGAGCCCGATGCCCATTACTGCAAATCTTCAATACGAGAAGACAAAAGCAAAGACCCAACGCTCACGAATTCCTTGATATTCCGTGTCCGCGTCTTCGTACGCACTCCACTTCGCGACCTGCCTTAGCACCAACACCGCGGTTGCTGGTGTGACTGCTAGCAGCCTCAGCCCAGGGCTTTCAAGCGCATATGCAGCCAGGCCCATAAATTCCAGCAAATGCAGCGTCGTCTGCCCACCGCGGGTCCGGGCCCATTGCAGCAGTGGGGGTATACCTAGCAGGAAAGGCGAGAGGGTAGATAGCAAGGCGAGTTCGTGGCCAGCAATGCCGAGCTCCCAGACAGAAAAGTAGAAGAGGGTTGGAATGAGCGAAGTGAATATCGACCAGAATATGTATGCTGGAGATCAGTTGTACATTTGGACATGAAATTTAGGAGGCAGCTGAGCAGGGCGGCAGCAAAAGCTTACATAGATACACGTCTGAAAGAAAGCTTAGGTGCGATCTCAGGTTTTGAACGAAGAGGGACTGATTCATGGATATCCGACTGCTGGAAGGACCGATAGCGGGAGTAAGACGCTCCTGTATATTGCTGCCGTTCTTCAGAATGGAAACTAAAGGCTGAGAGGGTCTATAGCATATGGTCAGTCCCGTCCCGGTGCCGCTTAGATGACGACGGAGCATACATCTTCTCTTGGCTGGCTGCCACCGACGGCGAGCTAACTTTGGGTCCCAGGGTAATCTTTGGCAGAGTAAACATTTGAGACACAGATGTGCAAGTTTACGTACGAAAATACCTACATGCAAGTCAGCTTCCCTAAATTCCTGTTCCGTCAAGGCGTCGTAGAGGACATCCAGTAGTACAAGTCCCCATTCAAAAAAACTATAACGTGTATACGCTGCAGAACGTTCAACGTGAGGTCGAAAGGAAAGAGCTATGGGCTTACCTCCGGGGATTCTATGCACCTTGTGCTGGATGAAGAAATATACGAGCGGGATTATGGATATAAAAAAACTGCGAACAAGGTGACAGTTGGTTCAAGGCCTTCATGAGATCCAAGGCAAACGACATACGCAGTCGATACAAGAACCCTAAAACGCGTGAATAGTATAAGTCATTGTACTACTGATAGAACGTAGGTTTCACGCACCTTCTCCTCTTCAGGGAAGACGCAGACGGCGTGCACGCAATGCCACCAACCATCCACGGGATATTGCACGCCATATACGTGATCATAAACACATCATGCACGTCGTGATCGTCGCTCGACGTGATGTACACCCAACCACCACACGACAACGTCCGTATCATTCCAAACACAAAAACTACCGTCGCCAGAATCGGCCTCCTCGGGTGATGGAGGTAGTACTGGAACAGCACGAGAGCCAGGCGCGGACCTGCAAAGGCGTTACGAGTTCACGCAATGACGGATCCGTTATAGGGGGGGAGGGATACCAACCTGCCGCGAGTGCGATCAGAATCTGAAATATATTACGTTCCGGGTACCAATCTCCAATCCTACGTGAGGGAATCAGGACTAGATACGCGTCTCGTGCATAGAAAGCAACGTACGTGGCAGAGACTGAGGGAAACCACTCCTGTGGGTACCCCGCGACGCCATTCTTCACGATCTTTTTGTAGTGGCACAAGCACGCGACGATGAGGGCGGTCAAGAACGCTGTATACGCCAAGCATGTATGCAGGCGCGCGATGAGCGCCGCGCTAAATGCGAAGAGTTCAGGTCTGGGGAGCGAGGCGCTGCCTGGACCTGGATCAGACACTTTCTTGGGCATGGAGTGGGAGGAGTAGAAGGGTAACGGAGTAGATTACAGCGAGTAGGTAGTCAAATGTACAAGGCTCGAATGTACATGCCCAACTTGATCAGTTCTTCGGTTGAAATTTGATTGGATGTCATGACGTCAGCTTGATCACCCAACTAATCGGTAACTTGAAAAAGCTTGTCAACCCGAATCGCCACGTCCACAATGGCGCCAATACCCATTACTGTCTTTACGGGCTTTCTTGGTGCAGGAAAGACCTCCGTCATCCTCTCTCTCCTTCCACAACTGCCAAAAGACTACAAGGTGGTGTTGTTAAAGAACGAATTCGGCGATGTAGAAGGTATCCTGCTTCAAAAGCCATTCTATTGGGTCAATCTAATATCCATGAAACTACCCGCAGTCGATAGTAAACTCGCGCAGCAATCGAGTCTCACCGCAGTTAGAGAGATTCTAAATGGATGTATGTGAGTTCAGTGAGTTCAGTGCCAAGGACATGCTTCCCAGGGGTCTGCTAACGCCGCTTGTGTCTACTCAGGTGCTGTGTACTCGTAGGACAAATGCAGACTGCCCTCTTGGAGATTCGAGGTCCGCACGCCCTGCTCACCATCGTCCAGTTTAGCCCACCCACTGGTGTTATCATGCAGATAAATTCCGTGCTGATCGCATAATCATCGAATGCTCGTATGTCTTCCTGCGCTGTTCCCCGAAGCTCGTGAATCGAAGCTTTTCGTCAGTGGGTCGGCGTTCCCCGCCACACTGGCTTTCCAAATCCGTGAATTAGAACGCGAGACGCAGGGCGATCTCAAGTTAGATGCAATCGTCACGGTGATAGATGCCGAGAACTTTGCTGGATACGAGGATACGTCCCCAACTGCCAAAATGCAAGCCAGTTACACTGATATCATCCTTGTCGTGCGTTCTATCAAACCTGAAACCTCCCTTTGATGCCTGTCCCTAACCCCATTACAGAACAAATGGGAACACGTCTCGGAACGTGCACTAGACTTTGTCCTAGATCACCTAAATACTCTCAACGAGCTCACACCGAAAATTCGCTGTGACGGCAGAAACGGCGTAGACCCTAACCTTATATTTGGATTAGATAGCTGCCTCTTTCTCGATAAAGCAGAACCCCTCTACCCTGATGCAACCGCGACACACAACGACGAGGTGGAAACCATCACGCTCTACCGAGGTTCTTTCAAGGGAAGACCAAAACATAATCACCTTCATACCCCCACCGAAAGGACACGTACAACGAACTGCCCTGCATGTGCATCAACAACAATGGGGCTGGACCCTGTATCCAAACAAATCGGCGAAAGCGTGGTGAAGGAAGACCTTATCAGCGCGTTGGATGGACTTCCTAAGGAATCAGTGTGGAGAGTCAAGGGCTTTGTGCGGCTGAAAGCAGACGGGGTGCAGATACTGAACTGGGCCTTTGGACGCTTCGACCTGACGCCATTGGTTGAGCAATCTGATGCAAGAGAGACGATACAGCTAACGGTAATGGGAGAGCGCGAGGAGGTGAAGAGGGCAGTCCGTAAGTTGTGTACAGTGTTGTCTGCACAGGTGTTGTAGATAACTCCAGACGCGTCGCGACCAGGATCACGAGTTTGACGCGAGATCTAGATCTAGACGCACGTGTCAGGTCCCAAACTGGAATTTCACATTTTTATCACATGTCGTCACCGCTTCACCTGTTTTCCCAAACGCCATGAACAGCCAAAAGCATTCATAATTTGCACCTTTCTATCACAGCTATTGAGTGCCCGGAATCTCTGTCCTCGTCGCTCTCGACGATGTTCTCATATGCTCTATCAACTGGTATGTTCGATGAAGTTCCACTGCGAGTGTCTGACCTACTCAACCCTAAGCGTCTCGCACAGCAAGCACGTACTTTTACCTCCCCATAGACGAAGAGCAGGATGCAGATATCGAGTCGTACGAAAGGAAATACCTCACCTGGGTGGCCGAGCCCTCAGGCTTTTCCACTGCGACCCTCCCGCCCTCACCTCCACCACCAAACTCCGGTTCTGACCCAGATAAGGCAAAAATCGTGCGGCACATCCTCGAAATCAACAACCTCTACGACATTCTTGGCGTCAAAAAGTCTCCCAACCTCGACCGCTTGACTCTGCGGCGTGCCTACCTCTCTCGTAGCCGCGCATGCCATCCAGAGTGAGCTTTGATACGCTATCTACCTCTTTCCCATGGGTATCTGACCTTATCTCGCTACGTCTTGCGTTATCGCAACAGTAAATTTCCTGATAACCCTGATGCGACACATGCCTTCCAGAAAGTTGCAGTAGCCTACGATGTTCTCAGCAAACCGTCGTCGCGACGGCTGTACGACAACCGTTCCCCTTCAACGGCATTCGATGCCTTTACCACCCGACCCCCTGACCATGCCGACGAAACATTTAGAGGTGTTATTCTTGGCGTCTTCAACGACTTCCTCGACGGTGATCTTGAGGTCATACGAACACTCCTGAGTATGTTTTTTTTGCTATCCGTCAGTTTTGCAGTACTTGCATTCTCACTCCGCATGTTGCTCAGGAGCGATAAATGATATAAACCCTTCGATAAAGCTTGGCGACGAAGGCATCGACTCCGTCGTCGCCACTCTCGAAGCCATTCGTGAACGAGTACTCAGTACGTCATCACATCCCCCTGTGTCATTCCGATCGTGTCTCACATCCTTTATAAGCATGCCGCACGTGCATTTACGCTCTGCACACCGAACTCACGCGCCTCCTCGAAGTGCAGCACGCCTTCCGTCAGCTCTCGTATTTCGACATCATGGGCCGCTCGCGGCTCACCATCCAGCTCACGCGCATCACGCTGAGCCTTCCTATCGCCCTGGAACGCGCGCTGCGCGAGCAGAACCACACTGGCGGCGCGCAACCACCACCCCTTCTCCTCCCGCGTCAAGTCACGCTCCTCATCCGCGGCGTTGACGTCATGCTGGATCGCATGGAGCGCATCCTGAAAACGTAGCGTATGGCTTCTCATATGTTCAGCCTTGCTTTTGCCCTGTCTCTGCATTCGCTTTCCGCTCTCCCTCCTAACCTACTGCAGCGTCCCTCCCCACCTCCATCTATTCGCCTCCCCACCCCCCGATCTCAGCGCCCATCGGACGGCCAACTGACTGATAGAACTTGTATCCGATTACACTATTCCCATCGATTATTCACCACATAGATACGCAGACGTACGTCCGCTGTTGTTGTACTTGTACTATCCGTATGCAGTTGCATGATGTCATTGATTCGGGTGCATTCCCGTCCCACTTTGAGCATCCGACGATCGGAGCTAGGACCCCTGTTAATGTAGTCAGAGGGTAGATCCCGATCCAGACAAAATTTGAGCTTTGGAAGTCATGGGTCCGGACAAAAATCCTGGGATAGGGTCTGGGCAAATAATGACCTTGTGATTGAGCAGACTTATAACGGATATAGTGGTTCGCAAGGTCTCCCGTAACGATCTTGTAGTCATTTTTGAGGTTCATTTTTGCAAACCACCAAGTGTGATCCTCTGCTCCTCCGCTTGGCTGCTCACACCCAATGCTCTGGCTACATACTTGCTCTACATAGAAACATAAGTCACTGGCACTCTTGCAGCCCTTGAGAGAGCGAAAGCAGCATTTCTGAGGGCCTTGGACGATTTCGGGTGGTTTTTTGAGGCTAGATCCGTCGGTCGGCTGGGTCTAGACTGGACAAATCTTGCCAAAAATGGTCCGGACACAAACCGAGAAATCTTGCCTTTTTAGGACCTACCCTCCAACCACATATGCATCATCAGGGCTTCTTTGGAGCATCGCATTCCATGCAGACCAATTTCGCTTTGCATGGCCAGTGCACAGCCATTCGACATTCCATTGAATGTATATGCTGCTAGAGGCTCTGTTCCAGTATACAATTAATTATCGATTGATCCACGTTTCTTCTAGCATCCACCACAACCCGAAGGCGTGTATGTCTAGCCCTTTATTAAACAGGCCCCACTACAGTAATACATCCTGATAAGGTATCACTCATTCCGTCTTCACAGCCTGCTAGTTCGGATTCGGTCTGCTGTGGGCTCCTCTTTGTCCCGAGGCAGTGCATAATAGCCTTGCCATACATACGTGGACACAGGGCCTCGGCGCCCGACGATGCCTTTAAAAAGTACAGGATACACTCACTTTCAGATCCAAGTACACCAATCCCCCGCTAATAGCCCCACCAGGAGCTAAATCTCCAAAGTCGAAGATCGTGCATACACCTCGTCCCTAATGGCACGCACAACAAACTTCGTTCGTCGTATCACCAGACTTTCACGGACCCACGGAAAGGAGACGGCCTCGCTAGGTACTTATCGTGTCCATTATTTCACTCCTTAGCTACGACTTATGAATACGTCGTCTCACGCAGATCCAACCATATATTACGCGCCACAACCTGGCGAAGACTTCACACCGGTACGTAGGCTCCTCTCAAGCGACCCCTCCCGGCAAGGCCACTCAGAGGTTTTCTGTCGCTTGTAGGTTCTTTCAGACGAAATCTCGCCTCTTGACTCGATTGACCTAGCCGGAGGAGGCGAATGCTTCACAAACTACCGCGTCTCGTGGCACCGTCGCATCGTAACCATACAACAGTTCCACGGGCCCCATGCACGAGAGGTCAGCATGATTTTTTCGCATCCAGACCGTACGCTTTCGATTCTAATCAGAGACTACCAGTCATTCGAGGAACATCTTGATATCATTCATTGCCTGAGGTAGGACACGTCCATTTACACCGCGCTTTTGGAACGGGCCGCTAAATGCAGTCGTTGATCGTGCAGAGACTCTTCCGTTCCCGTTCGGTGGGTAGCAGGGGTCTCATCCAGCCCACAAGATGCTCCCTTCATTCTCTACAATGCTCGTAAGGCTTTTTCTCCCCAAAATCCGCCTCGCACTCCAACCTCATCACAGACTCAATCTGGAACGACCTAAAACCTCTCGTGAAAGCCTCCTTAGAGCGCTATATTCAGGTACATAACCTGCGTTCCGTGGGAGCTTCCCAGATGTGCTGATGCAAGAACCACAGATCTCACCAGAGAAACGAGCCTCAGATTACGAGGCATGGCTGAAAGCCGATAACATCGACAATTTCTTCCGGCATTTAGATCCAGCGGTTAGTACTTAGCCCTCGTTCTCATGCATGGAAGGTGCAGATGCTAATGGGGATTATTTGGACCCTGGTAGTCATTCAGGAAGATACTGAATTAGAGCATGCTGAATGGTGTCGCGCGGCCGAAGGAGATATAGATCAATGACTGTCTTCAGTGGCGGTTGTTCTTCTATTAGTGCACTTGAGCGGGAGGAAGCAAGGGGCTTGTCAAGACATGGTCAGGGGGGGGACCACGCCACGATGATGTTGGCTGGAAGACAGCGATGACCTGAGCGATGAAGCCAGGTCCCGGCGTAGGACTATTAGTGAGGTCGGTCTTCTGCCTGTTTACATCAGCAAAAAACGACATGTCTCAGGCTGTACCGGCACTTTCATATATGATGGCCCTCTAAGCAGAGTCAAGGCGTCATACATGGTGAAACTGAGGCCGCACAAAAAGCTGCAGTAGAGAAGGCAAAAGCACTGTTCACTCATGTCGCACAGATATATTATGAAAACCCACCGACCACGAACAGCACTCTTAGAACGGCACCTGCAATGACACAGCAAGGTCGTAAATCTGCCTCAAATTGGCTGGATAGTAACTGTGACTTTGAGGTCACTGAGCTGCCGGCAGTTGAGGGACCACAAGATCAACTACTGGGTGAGATCGGGCGCTACTTCAAGTTTGAAGGTGGTCGTGGAGAGATTTCAAATCCTCTTGGATGATGGAAGGTAGGTTGATGCACCCCATTCTACCATGGTGGATGGTGACTTACGGTGATACGAACAGCAACATGCTGCATCATTTCCCACTGTTGCCTGCATGGCTAGGGATTTCTTGGCAATCTCAGCAACCAGTGTTTCTGTCGAACGCACCTTCTCAAAATCACGACATATTTGTACTGATCTAAGGTCCGCCCTCAAGGCTGAGACAATATTGGAGGCCCTCCTGTCAAAAGGTTGGATCCGAGAGCGGTTGCTCAACATGAAAGAACCCCCCATTGTACGCAAAAAACATGGCTTGTCATAATATAGCATTTTTTTTGAGAACTATATATGTTAACCCTATAACTGTATTTATACAGTATATAGTGTGTAAATTACTGTATCTGTATATTTACTCGGCCGACCCTATACGTATACTATATGGTTGGAGCCTTAGATGAAACTGTCAAGGACTTCATCGTACATCTCCTCCAAGCCACAAACACAGCTCTTGACTTGGGAGCTCCCGCTATACCTCAGAGTGTCCAGGTCTTCATTGGTGAGTTCTTTTGTTCCATCCGCCACAGCACCCATTGATGTCCTCTTCAGAAACCAGAGCACTAGACCCATCGACCGATACGTTCGCTTCATTGAAGGTTCCACAATTACCCAGGCAATATCTTGTCATGTTAGGTTTCGAGGACTGGTCATATACTCGGGGGCTCTGCAGTTCCTTCGCCCAGCACAATAAGGAGAATTTGACAGAGGTTCCGAAGGAGGCAATGACAAACCTACAGATCAAAGAAACACAGTTTTCTTCACAATGTGAGACATTGTTTTTCCCCTTGCAAGTTCCATCCTTAGCTTTGACATTCTTAGCATCGAAACCCATTACTCCCACATCCAAGGATCCTATCGCTGCGTTATGTGCCGAGCTAAGTGACAGGCTCGATGGCCTACAGTTGTCGAATACCAAACTCGAGGCTGCGAACAAACAACTCATGTCATCTAACGCCGAACTGATGCAAAAGCTGGCAAAAGAGAGGGACAATCGCAAAGCTGAGCAAAAATGGCTGGAAGTGAGGCTGGAAGCGAGGCTGGAAGCTGAGCAAAAAAGGCTGGAAGCTGAGCAAAAACGGCTGGAAGCGAGGCTGGGAGTGCAAGAAAAACAATTGGCGAAACAGGCCAGTGAGCTGGAGGAGTACAAGGGGCTGCTGGTAAAGGAACGGAATGAACGCAGAGATGACATCCAGACCATTACTCAGGTACAACGTCGTTTCCATCATGAGTACTTCCGCTATTTGTACTGACTTATATATCTTTTGCTTAGCTTACCCTCAAGCTCATGCCCCTCCATCTTCGCGTCCTCCTGGACCTCGGTCGTGAACAAGTGCTCAACATCATGCAAATTGACTCTTGGGAGGACCTTCGCAATGACCGGAGCTTCCACCAGCTCACAGATACAATCATGCAAGCATTAGCTAACACAGACAGCCAATATCGTCCCTCACAGGATGCCATTGAATTCCTCTGCTCCTACAACAATGTCCGTAAAGACGGAAACTACCATGCCCACGTAGCTTCGCAGGACGAAATTCGGGAAACCGTTCTAGCAAAACCGATTGACTCGCAGCAGCATCTTCTTTTGACACAGCTCTACCAGTTCATCTTCCATTGCACCGTTTAGCCGCCAAATGCGAGTTCATCTTTTCATCTTGAATCCGTCTCCAACACCTTTTTGAAGCCACATTCATACAAGGCATGCGATACAACATTTTCTCTTGTATACCACAACTCTTCACAGCAAACGTAATACGTGGACGTAAATAATACCTTGTACCCAATAGCCAAGGAAATTTTGAAAGAGTCGCACGACAAACCAATACAGCATATCGGTGACAAGGTATGTTTTTATCATCAAGATTTCCCGCTTCATGCGAACTGAATATCTCCAGATTGCCCGGCATTGACAAAGAAAAACATGGGAAGAAGGTGAATGGGGGCGGCAACGCCTTGAACAAGAATGTGAACGGGAGAAGTGTGAGCATGGGCGGGCGGATCAGGCGCGTCAAAGGAGCAATGTGAACATGAACAAGCAAAGATGCGTGGACCGTAAGCAGTGTTGACTGGTAAACAGGGTATGGGAATGGAGAGATGGTATGTACAGACGGGCGGCGGGATTGTAATTGGCGCCACGGTGGGTTAGAAGAGGATGGTTTCACTCTGTATACATATGAACGCTGCTGAAATCGGTGCAGCCAATCGAAGCTGTCCGAATCTAGGCTCGTTACCAGCCTGTTGACGAGACATTAATGGCCCGGCCAACTTCATGGGTCTGAGCTGGGATGGGCGATGGTTTCAAGCTTGATGTCGTGTATCGACAATATGGCTACCCTCGTAACGTATCTGTCGTTCAGTTTCCCGTTCCTGTTTCGTGTGCTTAGACATCATTGACCTTACAGAAACGCGCCCACCGTTCCTCTTCGGCCTTACTCCCACAGCCCGTCTCCGTGCCGTTGACTTTTTCTCTCATCAGCTTCGTGGACAATGTTGTCAGCTCATCGTCAGAAAAGATCTACGGGGTGAACTTGGGGACTTCGTAATGTGTGGAAGATTCCAAAACTTTTAATGATCTATTCAAGAAATTCGAACAGATCGTCCTTTGCCAAGACTCGTGCGGTTTTCAGACTGTAAGAGACCCAAAGATAGTCGCGATGGCCACGAGTGCTTTCCAGCCGGGCAGATACAGAGCCTGGGCACCAGACGGAACAGAAGAGGTGGCCGAGTTTGCGCTGTCCATTGTCGTCGGTTTAGATCCACCGCTCGATGTTGGGGTTGTGCTACCATCGCCGCCTTCCGTAAATCTACCGGTCCTCCTTCAGTTTCATGTACAACGGAGCATACCCATGACATAAACTCACGTGTAGCTTATTAGCGAAAATGAAAAGCCGTTCTCGCTATTCGGAATAGACGTATTTCTGTTCGGGGACGGCCCTTTAACGCTCATCCGGACTTTGTGTTCGACGTTGGGATCGAGACCAGCCTGTGAGAACAGAGGGGCGCATATGAATCCACCTGACGGTCGAACTCCGTCAACATCCGTTGACTCCCCATCAAGTGTGACGGTGTAGATGGGCGACAGGAAGTTGAGCAGCGATTCGATGTAGATTGCGGATCCTGGTGATTATTGATGAGAGGTTCCGAGATACAAACCGGGATACACCCACCGTTGAAAGAGAAGGAGGCTACGCCAGTGGGGCCCTGCCCCATCGCCGCACCCGCAGTGCATTGCGACGGAACATTATAGCAACCAGGCTGACCAGGTGGTAGGGTGCCGTCCGGGTTTATTTTGCAGATGGATGCATCTTTAGCATTACCCTCATACTGGGGAAAGTCCGTCGACTACATAGAAACGGGAAACAAGGTGTTTGCTCACCTGAATGGAAGGGCTTGTGTTGTTGACAGTTACGTTGTGTTGCGCATTCGAGAGGGTGACAACAGCAGAGAGTAATGACAGTAGTGAAAGCCTGGAGAAAAACATGTTGAACAAATGTACGGGTGAGGAACAGACGGCCAACCTTTCTATGATGTGTTCATCTTAAATACTTGAGGATGGACGCGAGTGAAGGGATCATGGATGATGGTGTCGCGGCAGCAATTTGGGAAGGATACCATCAGATTTAGACACAACCACCGCGGTCACCGTCACCGATCGGCTACAATAGCCAAACAGCGGCGCCATCTCCCCGATGCCAGATATCCTGCAATCGTATGCTGCTCTTTCACCCACCTCGACCAGATCCGATGTCTCTGCGGTCCTACAGTCCATTATTAACAGTATGCTCTGATAGTAGAGCCTGGTTTGGGCCCTCTAAGTTCACTCTTTTCTAGCTTCTTCATCTGCAGTTGATGCTTCAACGCGAACGGAACTGATAAAGTGCCTTCTGCGAGACCTGGAAGCAGTGTCGCGTCATACTGGGACCAATATTTTATCGTCCAAAGGTGCGGAAGGCTGTGAAAACGGGCTCTTTTGGTATATATTTTCTGAGGCGTTCGTTCAGATGCTGCTCAGGCATTACTTGCTGTCAAGATGCTGGGCAGGAACCCAGCGGGTTCAGAATACCTGGCTTCGCCAGCGAATCTATCAACTCTGCTTGCCCTATCTTCATCTTTCAAGGATGACGAAGAGGCATCGAGCGAAGCTCTCCGGTGTATCGCGAACGCAGTGGTACTTATTGAGGAGGCTCGCACCGTCTTCTTGCAGAAGGAGGTTGATGGAGGGCCCATTGCAATATCCATGCTCGAGGTGCGTTTCACTCTTCTTACAAAAGTTGCCCTGATCAGCTCTTTGGCAGAAAACATCACTACCTGACCATATATTCGTCCTATCCAGAATCTTACACCGCTGCACGGTTTCAGGGTCACCATTTATACCGACTATGGTCGAATCCAAGTGGCACGAACGCGCTATTGTCGAAATTATTGGTGAAAAGCTCGATACCCTAACGGAAGGAATCTTGGCTGGGACGAAAATGGCGCGGGAGGCGCTGTCAGATCTTCTCAAGCTGACGTGTATCATCCTTCTCCATTATCCTAAGATGGTGGAAGCCGAACCTCAGACCCCTGAAGCCACTGACCCGAACGAACAGAGCGTCCTAGGGGACTTCTGGAGTCCCAAGCTGGATGGGTGCGGTGTTTTTGTGCATTCGAAACCTTCGCGACTAACTCCACGAATATCAACATCAGGTTTTTACCACCACTTCTCCGCACATTCACCTCACTTCCACCTGCCTCCCCTATCCCAATCGCTGCGCCTCTTGCCAATGCTATCCACGCACTAATCACAATACCTATTAACGCGGAACTTCGCCCTGTGTGGTTGGGCGCTAACAATGCGACACCGACGAACGTCCTTCAGCACGCCTGTGATCTTCTGGACGTTGCGTTCTCGCACTATTTTCCAGGCGCCATCGATGTGGACGAGGAAGAGGTACGCGCCCGCAGCAAGGAGGAGTCTCCTGAAGACACGATCGACGGCATACTCTTACCCCTGGTCCTCCTTATCTCGAAGTTCTGTACTGCAGACGAGGCATTGAGGGTGCGTGTGCGACAGTGGATTGTCCCTGACGATCTCGATCGGTCGACACCACTAGAAGGGAGGGCGGATGTTCTGGGACGGTGCTTGAGGCTCCTAGGTAGTGTTTATCATACGGGGCTGAAGACTGCGGTTGGAGAACTGTTGTATGCGATGTGCGACTCGGACGGTATGTCGTTTTTGTTGCATTCTACAGAGAATTCTGGCGATGACACAGTTCTTCTTCCTTTAGCTGCCAACCTCTCAGCGCTCGTAGGCTACGGAAACGTCGCAGGATTTTTGTTCCACAAGGGCATCCTCAACGCCCCCTCCACGGCAAGCAGCACTTTCAATCCGTCGACGCCGGGCACCTCCATCAACCCGATAACGGGCATGAAAGCCGAGCCTCGCCAGAATCTAGACATGTCAGACGACGAGAAAGAGCGGGAGATGGAGAAGCTGTTTGTGATGTTTGACCGCATGGAGAGGACGGGCGCAATTTCACCAAGTCAGAACCCTATGCGGAAGGTTATTCATGCTGCCGCATTCGAGGGTTGAGACTCATACGGGATCTTCAATGTACATACCTTAATACCTTGTATTGGATTGCTTTCTCTATCATTTTATATGGCTTAGGTTGGAACAGCCAAACCCGACCGGTGACCCCCCGCCGTCTCGAGAAGCAGCGATTCTTGGGTAAGAACGGGGTTTTACCTGCAGTCGGGCCTCAACAGGTCATGCTTCAGCCATGTACGAATCGATGCTCTGCAGATGGTCTCAGTCATCAAATAGTGACATGTTGTTACCCTCAAAACGTCCTGTATACTCCCTCTCTAATATTATGGGGGCGTGGCGCAGCATCCCATAAAATACCTGGTATTATCACTCAATAATGGAAGTTCACATTGCTCGTAATCGAGCCTGTCAAGGCACCCGATTCCCATATAGTACAGAGCTCTACATGACGTCTCATAATGAGATTGGAATACCATCACATCCGGGATGGCAAACATAGCGCACTGCCGTTGAGCTGGTTGCAAATAGCAATAGCAAGCCCGTCAGGGTTCTCTTGGACAATCTTTAAGGAAGAAGAAATGAATTGTTCGTTGGAGAACCGTTGTCTTTCCACTTACAAGATGTCCTGCATTAGGCACTTTGGTGACTGATGCGGCCTTCCGACCTTTTGTTGTGTCCACTAGCGACTCCTGAATGTACTTCGGTCTACAACACGACTGTCATTATGATATAACTAAACAGAGAATGAACATATGCGTACACGAAATCAATGTTGGCTCCAAATATAATATGAAAAGGGATAATAGTTGATCGTTCACGGAAGAGGGTCGTAGCCTCGATATACGGCGCAAAATGAGGGTATGCCATCCCTTCTTGCCGTTTGCTGGCCTTCAGGACAACAACTTGCCCCTCGGACGAAGCTACAGTACGCAGCCCGTGTTCCTGTACTTGATGGTTGATACAGAGAGTTGAGGTAGTGTTGAACATAAAAACGTACAATATATATGTCAAAGACTCGAGCATTCCATGATTTCCAAGGAAGCTTGCGGCGTAGGTCTGCGGCTGCGGCTTCCCTATTAGGCCATGTATCACGTCGTTCCAAGGTTGCCTTCATGGTCATCTTTGCGGATCGTTCTCGCTCCGCGGCGTGGGCGTCAAACAGCTCTTGGGAAAGCATCGATGGCTCGATGAGAAACATGGCGATATAAGGAGGCCTTTGGACAGGAGTGTTTCGCAGAGTCAACATTCTAGGTTCTGCTGGTTAGCGGCGACAAGAAATGGCGTCACGATGAGTCCTTACATCGCGCCTGTTCCCGCCGAATGGCCCAAGGCGACAATGCGATGTCCTTTCAAATGAGAATTGACAAATGACTCTATAGCTAGAGCACATTCCGTTGGGGCTGTAACCTAGCGATGAGAAGTTCGTGCATCTTCATAGAATTGAACGAGACTGACACACAGCGTCATTTCGCGACTTGAGCACCTCTTCGTTGAGGACAGCCGCATCACCATGGCTCGGCCAGTCGAACGCCCATGCCTCTCTGATTCGATCGCGTCTGTCCTTCGATGATTGAAGTTCAAAGATTCGCTCGATCGTCGGTTCCCATTGTTCTTTGTCTATTCCATCCAAGTCAGCAGCAGCACTGGAGTTCGGGATGTGGACTTACGCGATCCCAGGCAATGCGCAAATAGCAACGTCAACCCATCCTTTGAGGCCCCTGTCCTGCTTGTGTACCTCTTAGCGCTGGACTGAAGGTTGGTGGAGCCAGCGACAGGGAATGTAAATGCTTCAACGTGGAGTGGGGTGTTGGTCGATCCCGTCATCTTTTTGAGTGTTAGCGCTCGACTAATAATCCAGGAAGTTCGATTGCATAAGAGCGTCCTTCGACATTATGTATACTATGGCGCTCGTTTATGATCATGATGGGACAAGTTTAGCGACGACCGGATATCATGGAATGGAGTAGGTGCCGTCTGATGCTATTCATGGTTTTGTCCTGAGGCAAAATAGTGGTAGTAGTGGGGAGGTAGAATATATTTTCGCGATTCTTTGATCATTTCAGTAATGCTACGGAGCGACGTCTGAATTACGCGAGGCATTACAATTGCCCATCAAAAACGTCTCTACACAACGTGTTCAACAAAGGATATGCAGATCATCAGCAGTATTCAAAGCTTCAGAAAGTAAAGATCTAAGAAGTGCAGTGTATGTGTCGTCACAAGCACGATAAACTTTGAGTGAAGCTAACGAGCACAACCTCGGTTGCTCTGATATCAACTCCATCCGAGGCGGATCCCGTTTGAATGATCACAGACCCACTTGGTCGTCCGTCACTCGTCTCGTATGTTTGGCCACCCCACGTTAAACTCGACTGGTCGTCGGCGTGACTGTATCGAATCATCAGTAATGACCTGGAAATTCAAAGAGGATCATACCCAATCGTGAGGCGCTTCATGCCAATCGTGGTCGGCGCCTGCCCGCTCCCAGTGAAGCTCAGGTCGAGGTGGACGTTCGCCCGAATGGTGCTTCCTTGAAGGAATGCGTCAGAGTTGATGAACACGGCGCGGACGAGTTCAGTCCCTTCATAGAAAGCGTATCCAGCGATACGGATATTGTCAATGGTGAGTTCAACTACACGGGTGGCCCCACTTGGGCCGATGGCTTCTGCAGCAATGATAGCACCGTAGTAAGTGGGTTGAACGTGGGGAGGTAGAGGCGAGGGAAGGTTTGTGCCATCTAAGATCGAACGTGTTAGAGTCGCGGGTTGGATCTGGGTTTGATCAGCATTTCTTCATCAAAAGGTCAATGTGACTTGCATGATTATATTTATAGCCGATGCCTTGATGGAAAAACACTCTTGAGATACCAATCTGGGTCCTGGAAGTCCATGAGCTTCGTCGCAGAAGTACGTGTGAGTGAATACGAACGCAAGCAACGCATAATCCAAACCCCACAGTGCAGCGCCAGCTGAGTTGCTGACCCCAGGTGCGCCCTTCATCGCAGTGAGTTGTAAAAACGAGAACGGCTTCGCTCACAAGCTTACATGGCAAGCATAGCTATTCGTCTCTCCGAAGACATAGTCGAGACCTAGTGCCCGCGTTGCGGTGATATCAGGCTTGAACGACGTCAGGTTTCCGCGGATGGTAGACTTGGTCATCAGGTCCTGCAATAGCCCCCCGTTACCGGAGCAGAACGAGCCACTGTAATGGTGCTGAGATATGCTGTACATGCCCAAAGATGTCAATCCATGAATAGTGGGAACGCACGGAGTACTGACGTGGAGATGAACGAGCCAGCCGTTGACTTGAGGAGACCCTGGTTGAAAGCGGATTGTGGGGAAAATCCGCTTGTAGAGTGAGACGATCCTGCAAACGCGGCTCCCCAGAATTTAGTAGCAGAAGTTGATGATATGCCAGCAACGGAAGACACGTTAGTAGCAAAGGACGTCCACCTTAGTAAATGTGGACAAACGTTAGAAACATGTTACGAGACGTTACAGCAGCCCCGAATCGCTTACTCTTTGACATACTGTGTTATGTTGTATGTCCTGGGCCTAGCGCCGTTGTTCAGGTAAAGATCTGCTTCGTTTCCGATCTCAATTTCATCCAGGGTTATTCCTGCATCTCTGATCGCAGTAGAAGCGAAGGCCTTGACTATCGATTTCGCCTCGAGGAACGCAGTCGTCAAATTGTTCTGTCCGAAATTAAGACCCCATGTAACGTGAGTATCTATGCAGGAGTGAATAGCGCAAACAAAGAAAAATGCGAAAGGTATGCCTACTCGGCGGCAGAAATTGGGTTGCTTGATAAAACGCGTCCCCAGCGGTGATATTAGTAGCCTCGGGATAGGGCACCGTCGCAGAAATCGGAGGAAAAACCAACTGGGTCGCCTAGATAGCACTTTCAGTGCGTTATACATCAGGATACGTTCCGAAACACCGGCCTGGATTGCCGCATTGAACTTTGTGTGATCTTCGCTGTCTGCACCTATTCTGATGCGGGGAGGTGCGCCTGTAAGGCGGCCAAGATTGTCGAGGGTGTTGAAAAGGAACTGGTTGCGGGAAGTGCTGCCAGCCCAGTCGGTCCAGCGGTCCTGTTCAATTGAGAAAGAAAACAAGGAGGGTGAAACTGTGACAGCCGTCGAAGGAGCGGTGAGGGGAATGACGACGTTAACACCGGAGACCTGTTTGCCCAGAAGGGCCGCGCAAAGGAAGCTAAGGATAATCATGATGATATGTCACTTATTGCAAGGACCCCCTGGTTGACTTATATCTGCAAGTAAAGGTCTGGTGACCAGACTTTCAGGAAGTCGGACGAGAGGGCGATGTCTTGAAGTGGCCTCCTTCCTATAACAGGATGTAAAAGGACGGCAGGCAGGTCGTGGGTATGACCTCGCTCAATAACGCTATTAGAAGGCGTCCTCCATAGGTCTGCACAGGTTAAGTAAGGGGGGACGACAATTTATATCTCACAGGCACCGGCCAAGTGGCTTCGAGGACCAGGTACAGGAAGAAGCTTACAGCCATGGCATCCGGAATAGGCAAGCACTTCAGTTGAATGGTTATTGAACGCCGTTGCCATCTTGGCATGCTCAAGCCTGTCGTCCGGGCTATACTTAGCATGGACCGTCCTGGGTATATGTGGCAGATGCTAGCGGCGGCCGGCCCAGAGATGCGCGGGTCATAGCAGTCCATTGACGGCCAAGGTAGAACGTTGCTAGAAAGCATTCAAAGGTGTCTCTGAACTTCGAAGCTTCAGGGTGAGAGTTCAGATTCGATCCCGATGGCCAGTGCCTCACTATCTGAGTAGCCTGGAAATGGTGAGTTAGCCTTAAGTTTCTTACCAGGGCTGAGTGTCAGGATGATTCGAACGGGCTTCGATGTCAGTGCTTGTGGTTGTGGTCATGCAGGCTTGCAAGCCCATTATCAAAATAGGACATCACGTGCCCCTCTCTACTCTCCTCCACAACTTCCCGAAAATCATTAAGAATTCAAGAAAGCATTTGAACTCGTCATGCTAGTCTTTAACAAGAATAGCCCACAGGTAATTGTGTGGGTTGGTATGCAGACCTATTACTCGAGTACAGTTATGATTTGATCAGACGCTTCCAGTCAGGATCTTCATAACGAAACGAGAACCTTGCGAAACAAAGTGATACTCAGCCATAGAAAGATAGAAACAGTAAATTGTCCTCCGTGCTTATTTAACCGCATAAATAGTGTTCACATGATAACGACAGACATAGCTATAGACGATTCCGAAGGACGAGATCTTTTGATGGTATAAGTATGTTGTAAGAGGTTGTCATATTGCACGTACCTCAAATAAAGCTGACAAGTAAAGCCTCAGTCGCCATGATATCCACTCCGGCAGAAACATATCCCATCTGAACGACCACAGATCCACTTGGTCTTCCGTTATTTGTCTCATAGGACTGTCCACCCCATGTTATCCCGGACTGGTCGTCAGCGTGACTAAGTCAGGAGTTGTTAGACCCAGATATTGATTACACAAAAAGGCCCGTACCCGACTTTGAGTCGCTTCACCCTAATCCCAGTTGGCGCCTTCCCACCTCCAACAAAGCTAAAATCAAGGTGTATGCCAGGCCGCTCGGTATTGCCTTGCAGGAACGCGTTGGAGTTGATGAAAACCGCTCGCACAAGTTTGTTTTTTTCGTAGAAGGCGTACCCAGCGATCCGGGTGTTCTCTATGGGTATTTCCACTACCCTAGTTTGTCCACTTCTTCCGATAGCCTCTGCACCGATAATCGCGCCGTAATAGGCGGGCTGAACATGAGGCGGCAGCGGCGAGGGTAAATCTGAGCCGTCGGAAATCGAGCGCGTGAGGGTCGTGGGTTGGATCTATATGAATCTCAAGGTAAGAAGACTTTGAGGGAGTGGAAAGGTTGAGATGACTTGCATGATTATATTTAAAACCAACTCCTTGATGGAAGAACACCTTGGAAATGCCAATTTGAGTTCTGCCATCCATGATTATGAGCTCCTTTAGCGGGTCTGGGCAGATGAGTACGTACGCAAAAAGGGCATAATCCAGACTCCACAGTGCAGCACCAGCCGAGTTACTGACTCCGGGTGCGCCCTGGGTGGACTGTGAGTCACAACAGTGAGACTGTCGTCGTCATGAACTCACATGACAAGAATAGCTGTTTGTCTCTCCGAAGACGTAGTCGAGGTCTCGCTCGCGCGTTGCAGTGATATCAGGCAAGTATAATGACAAGTTTCCTCGTATAGTAGACTTCGTCATAAGATCCTGCAGTAGCCCTCCGTTACCGGAGCAGAACGAGCCGCTGTAATGGTGCTGAGATATCCTGCCCATGCGCCACGATGTCAGTTGTTGGAATGGAGATCAGTGCATCACTAACGTGGAGATGAGTGAGCCAGCGGTCGAGTTGAGGAGACCTTGACTGAACGCCGATTGCTGAGACCACCCGGTTATAGAATGAGATGACCCCGCGCCAGCAAATGCAACTCCCCAGAATTTCGTGGTGGAAGTTGACGATATTCCTACAGCGGAAGAGATGTTAGTAGCGAAATACGTCCACCTTAAAGCAAAGAGAAAGAAACGTGAGAACCAAAGTAAAGCATTCTTGTAGTACCGTATGACTTACTCTTCAACAAACTGCGTCACGTTGTACGTGCTTGGCCTGGCACCATTAAGGGGGAAAAGATTCGCTTCGTTGCCGATCTCAATCGCATCCAGGACAATCCTCGCCTTCCTGATCGCAGCAGAGGAGAATGCTTTGACTATCGACTTCGCTTCAAGGAAAGCGGTTGTCAAGTTATTTTGTCCAAGGTTCAGACCCCATATAACGCGAGTATCTATTCATGAGTGCTGAGCGAGATTAAAAGGCAAGATTACGAATGCTTACTAGGAGGTAGAAACTGAGTTGCTTGATAAAACGCATCCCCAACGGTGACATTGGTGGCTTCCGGGTAGGGAACTGTCGAGGAGAATGCGGGGAAGACCAATTGGGTGGTCTGCAAAGGTCCTCAGCGGCTAGGCTTCACATAAGCGTCCAGAACACAAACTTGTATTGCCGCGTTGAACTTTGTATGATCTTCACTGTTTGCGCCTATTCTGATATCAGGGGGGGAACCAGTCAAACTCCCAAGATTGTCGAGGGTGTTAAAAAGGAACTGATTGCGGGAAGTGCTGCCAGCCCAGTCGGTCCAACGGTCCTGTTCAATTGAGAAGGAGAACAGGGAAGGAGAGACTCTGACTGCAGTTGAAGGGGTAATGAGAGGGATGGTTATGTTGACACCGAACACGGGCTTGCCCAGAAGAGCCACGCAGAGGAACCAAAGAATTACCATCACGGTATGTCTTGGAAGAAGAAATTCCAGTAGGCTCAGTAGATTTATATTTTCGAGGAGAGGTCTGGTGACCCTTAAGAGGGAATGACATGCGGGTTTTGAGGACAGAACAGAGACGAAGATCGGGCGGTCGTGCCGACGCAATTAGAAGGCGTACTCGACAGCCTCTTACACGGCTATCCGAAAGGGCCAGCAATTTTAACTCACAGGCACAAGTCTAGTGACTTTGGAGGTTGAAAGCTAGAGACGCGGGGGGAGAATACGGTGCCGTTCATGGGACCCACAATAGGCGGGCAAACCAAGTAGACCTCGTGCGGCGCAATCCCGGGTGTATTAGAAGTTTCCCGGTCCATAGGTAACACAAACTGTACTGGAAGTTGGCGGCAAGATAGAGTAGCGTCTTGGGGGTTCTCAGCGGACCGTTGTCGATCGGGGTATAACGGTGCGCGAAGGCAAATCGAAGGGTCATTGGGTTCTGATGATGAGGTTTCAAAGTCAAGTGGTCCCGATGCGTCTGAAGGACGGGCACATGGTAGATGTGAGTCTAATAAAAGAGGTTATGGATGTCGACGACGCTGAGTCGTATCCGAGTTGCTCAGAGCCGAAGACCTACATCACGTGCCTCTATTACTTCTCAACCTCTCCCGTCGACTCGAAACCAAGAAAGCCGGCACCATGGGCTTGCTCTTATCTCTTCCGCTCGCGGGCGGCCTCACAACTATAGCAACGTCCTGCTTAGCCGGCCTGGCGTTTTTCTGTACTTCCACAGCTGGCGAGTTGACTCTGTCGACGCTTGTGCTCAAGGACTGACCCCGCAGCAGCCTCAATGTTCTTCAAGTCTTGCAACTGCAACTCTTCCATAGCTACTCGTGTAGGATTTGCGGTAAGCCCCTTTTGATCTCCTCGACGGACTCGATCGCTTACAACCGTCGCCCCCACTAGATTATATTCTCATTTAATTCAATTCTGGCCTGGATAATGAAGACGGACCTAGCGATCAAACAGATTGAGAAATGGAGTGTTGGATATATAAAGATGGATTGCGCAGATGAGAAATGCTATGGAGTACTGGCCGTATGTCCAACCGTGCAAACTACCGCCGCTGCCATCCTAACTTCAGAACCAGATTCATCGCATCTGTTTTGCGCTTTCCCTCTTTCATTTTATTCTGGGCCTATCTCTCATTGACGTCAAAGATACCCGGGATAAACGTGCTGCTATTCAGAATGGGTGCGCTCCATTCGTCTTGGTACAGTATCCCGTGCTGACGTGACCTACAGGTGGTGGGGTCCGAAGGTGCTGCTCTGGCTCGTTCTTGTCACTGCATCCTTCTTTATTCCCAATGGTTTCTTCATGTTCTGGGGAAATTACGTAGCCCTTATCGGCGCGACGATATTCATCCTCCTTGGTCTTGTCCTCCTAGTCGACTTCGCCCACTCCTGGTCTGAAACCTGCCTCGAAAATTGGGAGACTTCATCCTCCAACTTTTGGCAGTGGATCCTCATCATCTCGACCGCTCTCATGTACATCTTCACCTTCACCCTCACGGGAATACTCTATGCCTACTTTGCAGGCTCAGATTGTACCCTTAATCGCTTCTTCATATCTTTCAACCTCGCCCTCGTTATCCTCGTAACCATACTATGCGTCCACCCTACCGTCCAGGAGTACAACTCCCGCTCGGGCCTTGCCCAAGCAGGGATGGTATCAGCTTACTGCACCTACCTCATCGTCTCAGCAGTTAGCAACCACACCCACGAAACTCGGTCCTGCAACCCATTGCGAGACGGAACGGGCACGCGTAAGGCCGTTGTCGTCCTTGGAGGTATATTCACATTCGTAGCCATTGCGTACTCCACGACACGCGCGGCGACGCAAAGCCGTGCTTTGGTTGGCAAAGGCAAGAAGGGTCGTGTACAACTGACGGACGACGATGTGCCTGGGCATTCGGAATTGGGCTATGTCACGACGCAACCTGGAAAAACCGAGTCCCCGCGTTATCAAGCTCTGTTGGCTGCGGTCAATGCCGGGTGAGTGTTTATTCTTTGATTCGCGTTTACATCCATTCTTATTGCATGATAACAGTGCCATCCCGGCATCGGCCCTAGACGAAGAAGAGTCCGACGATGAGGATGAGGTTGTTGGTGAAACTCGCGATGACGAGCGTTCTGGCACACGATACAACGTACGCCTTACTTTCTGACCGGTTTTTCAATCACTAATGCTCCTCTTTTAGTATTCTTGGTTCCATGTCATCTTCGCCATCGCGGCAATGTATGTTTCCATGCTGTTAACGGACTGGTACGTAGCGCGCGAGTACTCGTCATCTTAGTACCTGATTTTTTGTGCCCAGGAACGTTGTCTCCAAGAAGCCTGTCTCAGGGCCTGTTGATCCAGACGCGGATGTCTATATCGGACGCTCAGAGGTAGCCATGTGGATGCGAGTCGTCTCGAGCTGGGTGTGCATGATCCTGTATATTTGGAGTTTGTTGGCTCCGGCCTTGATGCCTGAGAGGTACGTCTTTTCCTATCTTGTTAAATATCCAGCTGAACGTGGCAACAGATTTAGTGATTTATAAGAACGTTTTTGTTATATCGAGGACCTCTTACCTATTTGTAACACTATATCTATCCAATAATGCATACCCAAAGCATGCTTCGTCGACCACGGCCTGACAAGCTTATAAAGGCTGAGCAACAAGAGGATATCCCCCACCTGTAAGCTTTTACAATTACAGTACCTTGAGCCTTACGTAGACCTGATCATAAGTCTTGTGACTCCCGCCATGCGAGCATGTGTTGACACGTGATCGCACACGGTATACCAAAGAAGAGTCAACAACACGCTTTAGCAATCAACGAAATCCGGTGCCGCAAACCTTTCCTATCTCCTACTAACATGTCATCCAGAGTCAAGCACACGTATGGCTCCAAGAAAGGCTCTTTCGCTCGCTCGTCCTCTTCAGCTCTCTCTTCGTCCCCAGTCTGCGACACATCCACGGGAAAGCGAAAGCGACCTCTAAGGGAGCAATCCAATATCTCAGTCGGGGACCCTCACCCCCCTCTCAAACGCGTGAGAACCACCCTCGATTCCAAGGAAAACCTGAAGACGGGCACAAATCGGAAAAACCTCACCCAGTTGCACTTTTGCATTGACCAAACAATCCTCCGGGCGTGCTCTCGGTGTGGTTTATCGTACACGAAGGGTGCTCCGGACGACGAGAGTTTGCATCGGACACATTGCGCGAGAATACAGAAGGGCATGGAGTGGGGACGGGAGGAGGAAAAGGAGATGGTGAAGAGTGGCCTTACGCCTACAGCCGCCGGCGTTCGTCTGAAGGATGGTAAAAAGGGTAGAATTATCTGTTTTAGGGCAGATGTTGGTGGAAAAATGGGCTCAAAGGTAGGAGATTGTTTCGTTGACGTATTTGCCACGAAGTAACGACCTTTTTGTTTTCCAGATAACCTCGCTACTCGAGACCGTCAACCTAACACTCTCGTCGCCACCTCTCACACCCGCGAATCTTCGCGAGTCCAAGGCGTACCTGTTCCTTCTCCCGTCCTCAAACTTTGCAGGACGCGAAAAAATCGCAGGTTGTGTGATTGCCCAACGCATTTCAACAGCAATGGCAATCGCTTCCTCGGCAGAGTGCGCAGAGGCTACTCGATCGCCCTCTAATACCACCAACGCGCCAACTGCTACGCTCATAGCAGTGGATACAAGTACGGGCCTTTTCTGCCACCCGACACCGCTGCCCACACCCCTCGGGATATCGCGACTTTTCGTCCCTTCTGCACACCGTCGACAAGGAATTGCCCGGCATCTTTTATCTGCTGCAGCCGATACGTTTATTCATGGGTGCCCACTAGATCCGCGAAAAGGCCATGTCGCTTTCACGCAGCCGACGGGCGACGGGCATGCGGTGATGATGGGATGGGGCGGCGGAGGTGTGCGAATTTATGGAGAATGAGCAGGGCAGGCGGGCGAGGTATAGCATTTTTTTTCATGTTTCGGAATGAGTTTGCACCAGTGTATTATTCGATATCTTACGTGCTCCATATTTGATGACTTCCACCTGCTTCCCTTGTTAATGACACCTCATCGCGATCTCAACCTGGAAGGTGTTCAGAGATGTTCTCTAAAGCAAGTCGCTGGGTTAAGAGCCCTGTTACTGAACCGAACTAGGCTGTGGTAGTGGCGAAACCCCAGGATTTGCACAGGAAATGAGACGGCGATGTTCGAGCGATAAATTACTGGGTGATTTTGCACGTTTACATTGTGATCGTAAAGCGGTACAAAAAGCCAGCCGTGTTGTCTAGAAAGCAGTTACTGCGGAGGCACTGGTTCTGGGTCTCGGTATTGTTTGGTCCACTGTGGCAAAATTGGCGATCAGCAGGCACAGATTCTACAGGCCAACAACTCACCCGCATAGAAGGTATCGGTCGGATAGGGTGGGAAGTTCGATACTGCAAGACGATGTCAGAGGGTCGAACGACAGGTTAGGTTGGGCCAACCTCTTTCTCAGCGCTGATTGTCCAGACTCCGTACGTGACAGCAAGGATACCAGCGAATGCGATGGCCGTGTTTGATTTCCAGTTAGAGGGCCGCGTCCACCAGCCACCTATGATCGTCTAGTTTGCATCACCAGTTCAGGAATCAACACCATTATCAAACATACCTGCCGGCGACCAGACAAACTTTGGGTACGGATATCTAGGAGCTCCTCCCTACTGAACGTTCAGCAACGGGGTAGAAGGAGCTACGGGGACGCTCACCATAATGATATATGGTGCTGTTGGGAACGGTGAACGAGGTAAGCTTATGTAATGCGAAGAACCCCGGCTTGTTGATTCCTGTGGCTGCTGCCAACATCATGATTGACCATCTTGAACCGCGCAAGAAAGCAAGGATTTGCTCCGAGCTCCGCAACACTGGACAATTTCTTACAGAAACTGCTAGTCACTGCTTCATGCGTTTGGCTGCCCTTATACCATCAATATCTGCTGAGCTAGTGTCTTGCCTTGGTAAATGTGGCATACGGACGGACACGGATCTTTTGTTTAAACCAAGCGTTGAGGTCTACCGCCAACTTCCCCCTGGAATAGTAACCCTCCGTGAACTCGAAGGAGCGATAGCTCGCGTGGCAGGGCTAGCTTCGGCACCCGGGATCTCTGGCGCAGATATGTTGAAGCTGGAGATACAAGCCAACGCCAGGGCCCCCGTTCTGTCCAGTGGCATCGAAGACTTGGACCGTCTCCTCGGTGGTTTCGGTGGGCGACGCGTTATCGAGATCTCAGGAGATAAACAATCTGGAAAGACGGTCAGTAGTGTAGAATCTTCTCCGATCGTACACCTGAGCAAATACAGACCCTCGCCCTCAACATCGTCCTTCGGCATCTCGCGGAATATCCAAATGGAAACGTTGTGTGGGTAGATACTACGGGAGACTTAGCTATCGAACAGGCTGCCCAGATTTTGGAGTCTGTCCACACAGAGGTCATCTCAGACGCGCTTTGTGTGATTGAGTAATGTCCTCATGCCTAATCGAATTAGGCCGCGTCCACTGCGTTGGAAAGGATGCAAATCTCCTTGGCATTTGATATTGAGGCTGCGTACAATATCTTGGGGGCACTTGAATCTTCTCTCAGTGTACGCATACTCTATTATTACCAGCGCCTTTTCGTGATCCCATCTTTAGTCGACCGCTGGGCCAGAAAAACAGCTGTCGTGTATCGTAATAGACGCCGTTACGCCATTACTCAGCCCTCTCCTCAGCGCAGTCTCCGCACAGGGCCACTCGATCATGACCAGTTTCATGCGCCAACTGCGGACCTTTGCTCAAAATCATTCGTGTACGATCCTGGTGAGCCGTCACCCTCTACCTCCGCGCCTGTAACGTACTTGATATCACCGGTGAGGTAATAAACAATACGACCTTCGCTCAATCCAGCAACCCAAACGTGGTGAACATATCCGCCACCCGTAAGCCAGCGCTTGGCCCCTCGTTCGCGTTCTTGATGGACGCCTCCCTTTGGTTGGAGAAGGCGAGCGAGGACACAGGACATGATCGCGACCGAGAATATACAATCCGGTTCGCTGATGTTTTGCGATCTAAGACTACGGTAAAGTTGAAATCACCTGCTGGGACTGCCTTCTCGTGCTAATTCTTCATCCAAGCCATTGAGATCACGATGTCTATTCAAAATATCGCGAGGAATGATCGTCGAGCTCGTTCCATGATGCCGAAGATTAGTCGACCGCGACAGGGCGCCATTGATCGACACGCCGTATCAACATCGTTCGGTTTTGCACTACTGCGGAACGCTGTCCCGCGCCATTCTCGTCGGTCACACTAAGCATTTCGATGTGTACGACCCAATTTGGATCCCTCATACCAGTTTGAAGCTTATTCTAGCAAATCAAAAATTAAAGACAAGGAAAAGATATATGCATATGGGGACTGGTGAGGCTTTCCGCTGAGCAACTAAGTCTCCTGACGACTCACGTAGTGCCATGTCCACTTCGACGCGAAGCTTGTTAATGTCCACGTTCACCTGTTTCTGCGCCCCGTATCCCTTTGCAAGTTTAACTGCCCAACTTTTTCGATGGAAAGACTCGTTGATTGAATGAGTCGTTGACATCGCCATCGTGGAACTCCTGTGGAGAAGTACCTCCAGTCAATGTTTCGTGTTCTTTTGTGGCTCAAAACTGACTTTTTGTCAGTGTTGTTCGTTGCTATGTATCCGTACAGCAGAGCCTTTACCTTGAGAAGGATTGACGCTTTCATGAATTGAAATTTGCCTCATCGATGATAATTATATGGCGAAGTATGTCACTGGATGACAGTACCCTCCTCCAAGTCTCAGTTGGCAACGAGACTTGACTGATCAAGACGCAATACGATCTTACCCACACTTCAGCATGTCAGCGACGCTCTGGCGATAACGGTTCACCACTTTAGAGTCTGTCCATCCCTGGGATCTAACTGCGTTTCACAGTGCCTTCATGGTGCCTAAGTTACCACAAAAGATCCTCGAATTACGTCCGACGGTTCCCACCCGCTCAATGCAGTCGTTCTCGCATTTTACTTACCCTCACTAGGGAACGAGGCCTTGAATTAAAGGACCAACCGCCATGGTGTCCTCAAAAATCTCGTTTGATGGTGGATCCAACTATTAATTTTCTGCACCACCCAATTGTCAGTTATTCAATCTTCTGTCGTCGCCTGACGTTCTCGACAACCTAAACACCTTTATTGTCCCCTCGCAGAAACCACGGAGGTTACGTCAACCTCGTACCCTTCGGTAAGATGCATTGCCCGATTGTTATCCTTGCCCCACTTTGACTCGATATCGTTATAGCATACTCTACTATGACTATGCGTCGACACCGAAGTTGATCGTTTTTTGATGTGAACTCTCCCTCTCCTCGGCATCCAGCCTCCTCTACATCAATCGGAAGAAGACTCGAAGTTCCCAAGGATAGGTTGCACCAATCGACAGTTTTGAGTACAGCGACAAGGTTATAATCGGTTATATTGAAATCAGCCAACCTACCCGTGTAAAATGTACGTCCAGGTGTGAGTCAAAGGCCTTCGCTGACTGAAGCCATGTTATAGGTTCCGCCGAAGCATGGACTCGAGGGTTGCAATCCGATATTCTCCACAGCTGTGTAAAGTCATGGAAGCGGAGTCGCAGATGGAATAGGTCGTGATTAAATATTCTGCTTCAAGACGGTAAGCTATTATTCTTTACCACCTCGTCCGTGCCAACAGATCCTCAAGAGGAACCATACTCCAGCGAGCATCTTTATCACAACTAGAGTCGTATAGAGAAACTTCGCAGGGTTATGGCAATTATAGACTTATATGACACGATATCCTTTCATGTGCGTTCGGTTTCGGCTAGACTTCCTCTTCATGTGTTGAATTCATCTTTCGTAGTTATCACCCGTGAGTGTCATCAAAAAACACCGTACCCCACATACAATAAAGAACGTACAGCACTACGAACGAGGATTTGCCACGACCTTCGCTAATGTGTAAGTTATAGCTATACTTGAGATACAGTCGTTTCCCGAATTTAATTCTCTGCACTTAATCAGGCACCGTTTTATCCCCGAACATGCTCAACCGGTGGGATACAAGGCTAGTCACAGGATATCCTCCTTATCAAGTGTCAATATCCTTGCCACACCGCAAGCTTGTGTTGAGACTCGCTACGCAACAGGCTGGTCACAAACCTAGGTAAATTCTCACGAAAGGCGCTTGAAGCAGTTCGAGGCTGTTTCACCGTCCGTAGATATCTACGCGGTCCTTTACCCCAGCAGCTACCTTGGGTGCCATTCTGAATAGCCTATTCGAGCCATTTCATTGCATTCTGCCAAAGAAAGTCATGGTGTCCTCACACAGCAAGTTGAATGGACCTGCTGTACTGGCAAGCATCAGATGCATTCAATGAACTGCTGAGCCAACTTCCTTTCCTGCGCCCTGTTGACATCGGACCCATTAATACGCTTCCATCTACAGACGCGCCTACTTAAGTCAGCCGATGTGGCTACTGCGCCCACATCTTCCGATGTCCTCGCTTTCTGGATCTGTGGTAAATTTGGCTGCCAAACTCGTTTGGTTCCTGGTCTTGATGAAGTAATAGACTCTAGACTGGGCAGTAGATCTCACTATTTCGTTCGTAACCATAAACGGATATACCTGATGCTCCACTGTGGTATGTTACTCAGCGACAGTCTGTCAATTACTACTCTTAGCTAGCTGGCCATTGGCACTCTACGCGACCCGAGGAATGTTGTGCAACTTCGGCGAAAATCTCGATCATACCAGGAAGCAACCGTCGATCTGATCGGGTGTAGCCAGGACTCTGAATGGACCACTCGAGACACACTCTGTCATCTTCAACTCTACCATGCGATCATGTTGGTTTCTGCCTTAAGGTCTTTTGAAGGCCGCTCTGGCAGTTCCTGTCTCCACAGCACTATCCTTCACTTGTTCATTGACCACTACGTCCAGCGTTGAATTCGAGGATTAAACATCACATTCAACGACCTCATTCCTGAGCATCCTTCATGGTGGACAATGCTTCGATACTCGCACAGATGTCCGTTGATCTTCTTATCGCCTTGCCTGAACTCTTCAATAATCAAGCAATGCTTCTTGCCTTCCCAGAAATCGCAATCATGACATCAACCTTGTTTCTTTTGGTAAGACGGATTCATCGCCTGTTTATGGTGTTAGGTCTCAATTCATACCTTTACCTAGTTATACTCTACTACGACTATGCATTGACACTACCGGCGGAAGTCGAGCGCTTCTGGTCGTTAAGGTCTCTTTCGTGGGCATCCAGCTTGTTCTACGTGAACCGGTACCTTTCGCTTTTCGGGCATATACCTGTCATGATCCAGTATTACTGGGATTCGCGACGCTTCAATACGAGAGAGGTATACAGACCATTTTTTCCCCATACTTCTCCTCCGCCCTAAGGACACTATCTATAGATGTAAGTATAGTATCGTCACCTAACATGCCGAGCTGAGTTATCACCCACTCAGATGCCCCGCCCTTTCTTCTTTTCATCAATACCTTGCTGTGGCAATTCAAGTGATGGTCGGTAGTAAGTGGTCAATTTCAAGTATTAGTATTGTTGTTTCCTCAATGGATCTTGTAATGTTATTCTTATGTTCCTGAATTGCAGTCCTGCTGATTATGCGAACCTACGCTCTTTATCAACGGAGCATATGGGTGCTTCTGTTCATTTGTGCCTGTGGATTGACCGTCATTGTATTTGGAGCTGTGAGTATAATGGCTTGCTCAGGAATGGTTCGTTGCTGATATTCTCGCAATTGATAGTGGTCAGTGGCCGCTGGGCGCAGTACCAAAGAAAACTTGACCCCCCCGCAAATAGGTTGCGTCCCACCAACGGATCGTGCTGAGTGAGTCCAATGCGTAACATGCACACGGTTTTTACTTAAAGGGTCGCCCAGTGCTTATCGTTCGTAGCCTTGGTGTGCAGGGAATAATACATTTATTGACGTCTTACAATGTGTAGGCTTCGCGTCAGCGTGGACTGGAATGCTACTGTTCGATATCCTTATATTTTCTATGACAGTGTATAAGTCGTTGAGGTGTGGTCGCGGAGGGGACAGGACACTACTAAATATCATGCTTCGGGACGGTGCGCTGCTTGATACTCTGTTGTGACCTGCGCTGACTGTTCTCCAAGGTGCTATGTATTTTGGGTGAGAGATGTATCTTCACCTCGGGAAGTGGAATTTAAAGCAATTCTCGCAGAGTCATGGCAATTGCGGGACTCGCCAATATTGTATCATTTCGTGTGCGTCCGATTTCCTTCAAGGCTCGTAAATATCCTAAAGGCGGCTACTATTCTAAGCTATCACCTGTAAGCCTGTCCAATGATTTAACAGGCCTGGGCGTGATAGGAGGCTTAACAGGAATACGAACGAGGATTCATTACGAGCTTCGCCAATGTGTAAGCTCCATAGTTCTATCATTTTTCCCGCATTGATTTCCCCGCAGTATATCTTCGACCATGATATCCCGGCTCATGCTCAACTTGCGCGATCCGAAATTAGCCATACGGAACTATGAAGGAAGGCTGACAAGCAATACAACGAATCCCAGCTCGGACTGCCCGGTTCTCTCCACTGTACTTGAACTCAACACACTCTCGGAGGCGACCACGACAGTAGATCTGGAGTCTCGTTGAACTGATTCTGTTATTTACTGCGTGAGTGTCGCCTTCGTCTCGTTTCCCATTGGCTAACGATGAGATTACATGGCTTGTAAAGGTGTAATTACCGTGTACCATCACCCCATGTATCATGACGACCTACGTCGTTCAGAAACAATACCATGGTGCATAATCTTGCCGCAGCTCGGCGTTATAACACCACCTACCTACCCCCACTGATCTGGGAGCAACTATGTCTTGAACTAGTGTAGATCGTCTAGCGGCACTTCCAGTGCCCTGATTTTGCAATGTTATAGCGTCGACCATAGTATGACTTATCAGCATCCAACCCTTCTGGCCCAGAGCATGAAGTACCTGGTAAGGTAGAGCAAATCCATCGCCATCCAATGTCTGTGGCTGTACATGGCGTGATTTTGGGTTGACAAACCCGAGAAAATGAAACTGTAATTACAGCAAGCACTTGACAGGAAATCGGGAACCTTAAAATTTTTTCTTTTTGTATTTCTTAATTACCAGAGGTTCCACTTTTGCGAGATACGAACTTGTAGCGTTACTATAAATTTCTGACTGTTTTCGGTGTCAACTGTGTGTGACCACGTGATTACAGACTCTCAAATATTAACAAATATCCTCACCAGTCTCAACGCTTCAAAACTTCAAAATATGAATTTGCTCTACCTTGCAATTGATTGGTAACTGGACTATTTCCTTGACAATCATGCTTCTTCTGATCTGTCACTGTCCAGTTCAGCATGATCTATTGGAACAATCTCTCCACCGGTCACTGTACTTGCGCACTGCCCAGTGGCAAGCACTTTTTTCTTATTCCTTATGATGAAAATAGACTTGCTAGCAACTAGAAGCAAGCCAAACACAAGTAAAACTCTTAAACGGTGAAGAACTGCGGTCAGTAATATGTTGCACGCCTTGGCTAATTCACAGATCAACAGCCGTCTGGTATGGTAAGGTAAGATAAAATTACACGGCACAGTACCACTTAGGAACGCTGGGTCCAGGAAGTATCCCGATGCAGGCAGGCTATGTACATCATCGTCCCTGGATCTCTACATATGATCTAAGCCGAGCTTACAAGAAAGGTCATCTGTGGCAGAAGTCCATTAGAGATGGTTACAAGATATCCGCACCACCTTTCGATGATCAAGAAAAGTTCATCATTTAATCACTTCTGCGAGCACACGTTGTTCTATATTTGTGTAACCTGCATTCATAATGGCTTTAAATTGAAGGATATCTATTACGGGCTATGGTCCCAGGCCCCCCGGTGAGACCCTCTAGCACTTCCTGTCCTCCCGGTGCACCATCTCCCTTGTTTATTGTCAGCCCCCTCTCAGAAGCCTTCTCCTATGGATACTCCTCCTGCTGCCTTTACACAAACCCAGTTGTCTGTCAAAAAATTTCCCTCATTGCATGTTTTCTTTCCTAATCGAAAGGCTGTTCTTCTTGTCTTCGCAGAAATCGCAGCAATTACGTCAATCTCATATCGTTTGGTAAAACGCACCATTCACCTTGTTGTCCAGATTATTTTTGACGTCTGCACTATCCCAGCAATACTTTATTATGACTATGCCTTAACATTCTCGATGGAAGTAGAACGATTCTGGTTCTCGAGATCCCTTTTGTGGGCCTCTGGTTTCTTCTATCTAAACCGTTACCTTGTGCTATTCGGTCATATCCTTGTCATGGTTCAGTATCACTGGGATTCACGGCGCTCCAACACAGGAGAGGTATGCCAAATTTTTCCCTTCGATCTCTTGTCTTGCTTCTCAAGAATACTATTCTCAGGTGTGAGTAGTTTGCCCGTCGTGGGGATTGAGCTCAATAGGATCCTCCCATCCAGATGCCACGCTCTTGCCTTATTCCATCAATATTTTGCTGTGGCAATCCAGGGCATTGTTGGCAGTAAGTTCGCAGGTCAAAACAGCCAATCTACATGTCAATGTTACATGTATCCATTGTAATAACACTCCTCATCATGCAAACGTATGCTCTCTATGAACGAAATAGATGGGTTCTCCTGTGCATCTGCACCTGTGCACTGGCCGTTATTATCTTTGGTGCTGTGAGTGTAATCTAGTTTTCATTCAATGACTCATAAATGTTTACGATCGATAGTGGTCAGTAGTTACGGGGCGCAATTCGAATGAAGTTTTGAACTTCCCCGCTGCAGGCTGCATTCCACCAGCAACCAATTCCGAGTACGTGTAGTCTCGCGCTCGCGTTGATCGACGTTAACCTTCGTTAGGGCGAAACGTTTGTGCACACACACTGTGCGGAAAGACCCCCTTACAGACCGGGCTAGTGATACAGGCTTAGCAGCAGCGTGGATCGGAAACTTGTTATTCGATGTTCTCATCTTTTCCATGACGGTGTATAAATCCTTTGGACGGGGTGGTAGAGACAGGCCACTATTGAACACTTTGCTTCGAGACGGTATGTCTATTTCGTGCCCTCTACAGTACCCGAACTTAGCCAAATATTCAAGGGGCCGTCTACTTCTTCACTTTGCAGACAAGCTAAACACGTGTTTCAGAATCATGGTAATCGCAGGACTTGCCAACATCATATCCTTTCATGTCAGTCTAGCCTTTTCTAAGAGGTTTCTCATATTGAATATGCTTGTTTTCAGCTATCACCGGTAAGTATCCCATATACATTGTCTATCACACGTCTCGCGACGACGTACAGGAATATGAACGGGGATTCTTCACGACCTTTGCCAATATGTATGTCAATCCGTTGTTTGGTCCTAATTCACAAAGTGACTTGGACGTCGCGACAGCATAGCGTCAACGATGATCTCTAGACTCATGCTAAACTTGCGCGATCCAAAGTTGGTCGCACCATGTCAGGTTTGGGATGTAAGGGTGGGAAAAGTCTTGCGAGTGCCGAACCGGCAATGGCGCTCAAACGTACTAATGAAGTATTTCGGTCGCCAAAACGGTTAAATATATGTAAAACCTTTCGGATTAGACGTGTCAAGCACGAAAGTGGCGATGAGCCTGAGGTCGTGCGAGAATTTCGCAGTCAAGAGTTCTTCGATCATGCCGGCGTTTCTTACATATATGCTCGTGTCTAAATTGGTGAAGCTGTTGGGCACACCTTGTATCAACGCACATCCTGGAGAATTTGTTGCCGTATGATCTCATTTGCTGCCACCTAGAGTTTGCGGTTCATGGGAGGGGAGCTGCCGAGAATGCCAAGGCTTCGGCACCCCAGGCTCTGGAACCAGTATGACAATGCCTGACAGAAAGCAGGTGTGTAATCCTCCGACTAGTGGTCCAAAGCGCCTTAGCTGGACGGGCCGTTTCACGACGCTTGTTCTTCCCGTGTATCAGAACACGATCGACTTCAACGGCTCACTGACAACGATTCTCTCTATAATAAGGCCTGTACAGGCGAGGATGAAATTTGCCTCAACAGATAATAAAAGGATTTCCCTGACAGGTATGCATCCGTGCACTAAAGCACTGTGCCAAGTTGAGTCGTCATGATTTCCTATTCGATTGCTATATATCCGGCTCAGCTTGTGGGTCTCCACCATTGTGGTGAAGGAGACAAGTGGGAATCTGCCTGCTTGACAGTGGTGAATACCTAGCTGGCTACCATCATCCAGTTATATTCAGAACAAGTCGGTCAAAGATCGCCTCTAGAAGCTGGTGGCCGCGATGGCATCGAAGTTGATGTTCTCTTAAAGCCCTCGGCGAGCCTCTGCTGGGCTGCTATCTGAGGGCTCTCTCCGCCCTGTTTATCTAGCTCTTGGACGGTGAAATAGTCACTGGGAAGCCAGAGTCCAAGCAAGGTCATCCCTTACAATCCACCCTCCTCGAAGCGACCCCGATGACCGATATTCAAGCTACCGCTGCTATACAAACCCAGTTGTACGTTAAGCAGCTCTCACCTTGGCAACCGCTTGAGCATTCCGATACTTATCGGAATATAATCTCCCTGTCCAGGAACCACGATCGGTACATCAACTTAGTGTCCTTCGGTATAGTGCCCTTCGATATTCACTTCGGCATATACGATTCATATATCCTCACAGCGATACTGTACTATGATTACGCATTAACATTATCGTCTGAAGTCGACCGCTTTTGGTCTTCAAAAAAATCTCTCACGTGGGCTTCCAGCTTTTTCTATATCAATCGTTATCTTTCCCTCTTCGGGCATATACCTATCATAGTCCAAGACTTCTGGGATTTCCGACTTCCCAAGGCGAGAGAGGTGCACAATGGTGCAGCTTCCTGTGTTAACCGTTTCTCAAGCAGTTATTTATAGATGTGGGTAGTACCATCTCATAGGCACGTTCGGGCGTTGAGCTAACAGTGTATGCGCCTTGCCCAGATGCTTTAGTTTCGCTACGTTCCACGAATATTTTGCTGTGGCTGTTCAGCTCGTCGTCGGTAGTACGTCCTCATGTCACTAAACATGCTACTGATACTCACATTCCTCCAACTCCAAGTCCTACTCACCATGCGAATTCACGCTCTTTACGAACGAGATGTAAGGGTGCTTCTATTCATCTGCGCCTGTGGGTTGGCAGTCATCGTATATGGCATTGTAAGCATACATATCCGCCAAATTTATGCTCAATTTCGGTTCGCTGACAGGTGTTCGTCACCAAAGTGGTCAGTGGTTGTTGGACACAGTTCCAAGGATCGTGTGGAACCCCTAAGCGTATCTTGCATGCAGCCCACAGACAGCGCCGAGTAAGCCCAGTCTACCACATTCACATGGGCCTGCAATTAACAAAGCTTATATTAGCGCGAAACGTTTGTGCTTCTGTTGTGAGACGTGAGTTTCTTACACAACTAGACCTGTCATTTAGGCTTCGCGGCAGCGTGGACTGGCGTGCTACTCTTCGATACTCTGATATTTTCCATGACGGTTCACAAATCATTCAGACAAAGTCGCCAGGGTGACAGGCCATTGCTGAATATTTTACTCCGTGATGGTACGCCTCTTTCTTTCTTTTTCTACTGTGCTAAGCCTGGCATTCAAGGGGCCATCTATTTTGGGTGCGGGTGAACCAGTATGTTACGCTAATGACAAGCTAAATAAACTGTGTACAGAATCATTGCGATTGTGGGGCTTGCAAACATCATATCCCTTTACGTGCGTTCGGATTGCACATGGCCTAGCATTCCTCTAAATTTAATTTCCAGCTTTCACCCGTAAGCGTTTTCGAGATAGTGTCACCCTGCAGTATACAAATGAAATAGTCAGGAATACGAACGAGGCTTTACGACAACTTTTGCTAATATGTACGTTTATCCCCACCTTTGAAAACGGTGTCTGTTAATGACGTCGCCACAGTATATCCTCGACCATGATATCTCGGCTCATGCTCAACTTGCGTGATCCAAAGTTATATGCACGTTACTCTGAAGCACGAATGGCCACTGCACTGCGATTCAACCCCTCCTCAGACGGATCAGGCGCAACAACGGCGATCAATCTAGAGCTGGTATAAGGACAACAATAGAAAAAAAAGGCTGCCCAGGTCAGCGTGGCCTTTTCCTCAACCGATTCGACGCGTTCTGAAAATTCCTTTGCTTTCGATGGTAGTGAAGATGGAGGTGTCGGCTAGTGCTGTCATCACTAGCCTATCCACTTACTTTGAGATCAATTGTATGCCGCGCAACCTGTATTCACTACTTATCTGTATTTTTTTTTCTGCCTGTGCCTGTGGTGTCGATTCAATAATCCAAAATCTCTCGAGTGGTATAGTACATCGTTGGCATGTCGGTATGTAATTAGCCATTCCATTCCACGTCTAAAGTGCCTTTTCTAGAGCGATCACATCCTCCATTATCGCATAATGCTTGTTCTGTTTCAGCTTCTCAGAATCAACCGCTTTCAATGGCCCGCGTACGACGGTACTCCCATAGCCGAAATTCTTTGAGACGATTGCCTTGACTCCACCAATGCCACCAATCCTTCCGATCGCCCAATCCGCGTGGCACAATTTTCCCTGCAGTTCTATTGCTTCTTCTAACTTTCCTTCTTGGAATAACTTGTACAGCTTGGTGTGCAATTTCGGCAGGACGTTCACCAGAGCACCGATGACTCCGGCACTCCCGGATAGCAGCCCCTGCGTCAAGAGATCGCTACGTCCAGCATACACCGCAAATTCCGCCCTGGGGAAGCGGGTCGTGAGCCGGTGGAGCTTTCCTATGTTCCCACAGGACAATTTGGTCCCCACGATGTTCGGATGTTCGGCAAGAGTGGCAATTGTGTCAGAGTCTAAGTCTTGGCCTGCGGTAACAACAGGGAAATTGTAAATCATGACGGGGATGGGCGATGCGTCCGCCACCTTTCAAGTCGGTGGTGAGCGCAAAATCGACAAATATAGCAGAGGCGAGGCCTACTTCACGATGGAACCGTATGATGTTCTCAATGCTCATCTGAGGTGGCCATGTAGAAGGAGTCAACACAAGAACGTGGGATGCGCCTGCATCTCTAGCATCAACGCAAAGTTTTTTTGTTTCTCTCGTCGATTGTGCGCCCGTGCCTGCGATGACAAGAACATTTTGAAATCCGTTTTCATCGAGGGTCTTCCGCGTCAGCTGGATAGCTTCCTTGCGTTCGTCGTGCGATCTAGGATACATCATAGCTATCAGGAGGCGCGACAGAGGAATAGATCCATCACTTACAGATGCTGAGCTTCGCCGTTGGATCCTTGCACAAGGATCCCTGTCACGCCGCCCTACTTTTTTCAAGGTCCATTCGACAAATAGAGACTGGCGGCGAGATCATACTTGGGCAAGCCTCAAAATGTGAGCTTGAATAGCAGGGATATCGAAGTCCTCATTTTCCTTGAATCAACATGCGTTTTTTGAGTGCTCCCCAGGAGACTTATGCAGATCCGAACCTTGAGAAATAAAACTGCAGGGACGTAAATTCCGGGAGGAGGGGCAGAGGACATGATTGTCGATCAGCAAGATAGAAAGTCGATTGAACTTGTATAAATCTAATCTTATCAGCTATCCACGTGTTCGGCATGTCAGTACGAAATATATCCGGCAATTTTGATGGCAACGTTTCTTCACCCTCACACTAAGAACTCATCGCTTCCGTCTCGCCACAAAACTCAGTAGGGCTGTGGGGAATAGGGAAGCGCAAGGGTCAGCCTTGTTGCCATGTATACTTCAATCCGACGGCGCATTTCCACGGCCCTGTCTTCTCGTAAGACCGTCTCATATGGCCTGAACACTTCAAGAAAGCACACGGCAGTCCCCAAGCCTACACATCGCCAATATGCGACGTTCCTGGCGTCTGGGTCACTTAGACGGCGTTACATGACTCCATCACCCGCGGTCTTGAGACACATGCACGTCCGAGCTATATCGTATTCGTCTATCCCGCGCTTCGTTGCTAGAGCGTTTAGGGTGCCAATTGCTGGAGCTACCATAGGTGCTGGGGGGCTCGGGTATGCTAATTACAAGTTTGAAGGTTAGTACCTCATCCACGTGCTTCTAGTTGTGTTAAACTCGAGAATACAGAGCTGCGGAGAACCACCAATGGATGGATAACATCGGTCCACGATACGGCACAAGATTTTTTCGGAACAGCCTCAGATGGCCTTAAAGCAGTCTCTGCACGTGTCTCGGAGGTGAAATTACCCAATGTCAACCTCGAAACCCCTCAGGTTCTGAAGGACTTGTTCGCATCCTTCGAAGGTAAGAAGGGCAAGCGAGAGCATGGCGGAAAAGATGAGGACCCGGGACGGAAAAAACGGTCACCGCAAGATGAAGCTGCGATTGCTGCCCTAGTCGCCGCCACGATGTCTTCACCATCGGACCCCAAGGTATTCGAGAATAGCGACAGTCTCGACGCGAGGCAGAATGGCTTAATGCATCTGACGCGGAAACTCATCGAAATTCGAAGCATGTTGCTCAGCATTGATCAAAGTGATGCTCTCAAATTACCGAGCATCGTCGTCATTGGTAGCCAGAGCTCGGGGAAAAGTTCTGTGTTGGAGGCCATTGTTGGTCACGAATTTCTACCAAAGTGTGTGGCCTGTATTCTCTGACATTCCTTTAACTATTCTTTCATCTAACGGCTCTTTCAAATAGAGGCAACAATATGGTCACACGTCGGCCTATCGAACTTACCCTTATTCATACCCCTTCCGAACACGGGAAAGCACCCGTCGAGTATGGGGAATTCCCTGGTTTGGGTCTGGGCAAGATCACAGACTTTGCTGATATACAGCGCATCCTCACCGACTTGAATCTTGCCGTCTCTTCTACCGACGCCGTTTCCAACGAACCGATCGACCTCCGAATCCATTCCCCCAACGTTCCCGATCTTACTCTGATCGATCTCCCAGGCTATGTTCAAATATCCTCCCTGGACCAACCCGAAACCCTCAAAGAGAAAATCTCAGTGCTCTGTGACAAATATATCCGCGAGCCTAACATCATCCTCGCTGTATGCGCCGCGGATGTTGACCTCGCCAACTCCCCTGCGTTAAGGGCAAGCCGGAAAGTCGATCCTCTCGGCCTTCGCACGATAGGTGTCGTCACCAAGATGGATCTAGTACCTCCAGAGCAAGGCGCGGGCATCTTGGCCGGGAACCGATACCCTCTTCACTTGGGGTACGTGGGTGTCGTCGCGAAGTCTTCTGGGAAGAAAGGGAAGAAGGAATCTACGGCAGTTGTGGCTCAGCGAGGAGAGCACGACTATTTCGGCAGCCACAAGGACGTGTTCGGAAGCTCAACGTCCCTCATGGTCGGCACAGACACTCTCCGTCGCCGGCTTATGGAGGTGCTAGAGTCCTCCATGGCTTCTTCCCTTCATGGCATCACCAACGCTGTGCAACTCGAGCTAGAGGAGGCCACCTATCAGTTCAAGGTCCAATACAACGACCGCCGAATCACTGCCGAATCCTACGTCGCCGAAACAATGGACGCTCTGAAACTGCGTTTCAAGGAATTCACGCAACAGTTCCGGCGTCCTGTCATCCGCGCGAAACTGAAAGCCATGCTGGACGACAAAGTCATGGACGTCCTCGAGCAGCTGTACTGGCTGGACAAACGTGCACCTGAACTGGGAGCCCTCGGGGCCGATCCCAAGCTGAATCCAGAGAATGTCGAGCCGTATTGGCGCCACAAGCTCGAAGCCGCCTCATCGCTGCTCACCAAGTCTGGGGTGGGTCGCGATTCGACGTTACTCGTCGCGGACGGGCTCCGTGCGCTGATTGACTCAATAGCGGCGAGCGAGCCATTCACCTTCCACCCGCAGGCCTCTGAGCGGCTCATCCAATTCTCGCATATGATCTTGCGGGACCGGATTGGTCTCACGTCGGACCAAGTGGAGAACTGCATTAAGCCGTACAAGTATGAGATTGAGGTTGAGTCGAGGGAATGGGAGATCGGAAGAGAGAAGGCGATTGAGCTGTTTGAGAAGGAGGCGGCGATGTGCGAGACGAAGCTCAAGGATATTCGGAAGAAGGTCGGAGGAGGGAGGAGGCTGGGCGGGCTCGTCAACTATGTGAAGACGTTAGAGGAGAAGGAGAAAGAGAAAGAGAAGAAGTCAAAGATGTTGGAGGACCCTGGGAGCTCGGCGACTGAAGAACTGGATCAGAACCCAGAGTCCTACCGCTATCCCCCTGCGCAAATATTGGACGGTAAGTGAAACCTCGTTTACGGAAGGTATTTATCCCATAGATCGCCCCCGCAGCCCGACATGCGATGCTCTACAGCGACCGACTGAGCATCCTAAAGCTCCGACTACTAGCTCTCAAGTCAAAGCGCTGCCGTGCTGGCCCAGAGAGTGACGTCCTCTGTCCGGAAGCTTTCCTCAACGTCGTGGCAGATAAACTAGCCTATACATCTGCCATGTTCATCAATATCGAACTCCTGGAACAGTTCTTTTATCAGGTGTGTACCCTCGTGATGCGTGGTGTTTCCTAACTCACCAGGTGCTCGTTAATCAGTTCCCTCGTGAGATTGATTCACGGCTGCTATACGACCTTGACCGTCGGGAGATCGTAGAGTTTGCACGTGAAAACCCTGCCGTCAGAAGACACCTTGACCTGCAAGATCGCAAGGACAAGCTGGAGGAGGTGATTACAATCTTGCTTCTGTTCTCTAATGTTATTTCTAATTTTTCTTCAGGTCATGAAGCAACTCAATAGCCTATCCACGCTCCGCACCGACCCCCAACCTGCCCCTCGTCGAAATCGTGGCTTGTTCGGCAACATATTTTAACGACTTCGGTTCCTTTTGTCCTCCTATGTTCCCTTTTGTTTGCTTTTCGGCCGTACATGCAGGTAATTAGAGCTCTGCAATTCATCTCAACTCCTTCCTCTATATTACACTATCCTTCATATTGATGTACCGTACACGGAATGATGACACATCCTGTAGTCCTAGGCAACAAGGATATATGGACACGAACGAAGCAACCCTCCAAAGGGTTTGCGAATCATAGTTTTGCTTGAGCACCCTAAGAAGAATACCGATCAGCTCAGGTAAGCATTGAGAAACAAGTCAACTTGCCTTGAGAACGCCATCAAGCTTCGTTGCAAGCATCATGTTACCCTTCGTTTTGAGCTTCCCAGTCATGAATGCTTTCTGGCCGTTTAGCTAGCACGAGAGCGTTAGTGACACGTATTGTCAGGTAAGAACTCCAATTCATACCTTGCCATTCACCAGATCAGCAAACGTATCGTCTGACACAATAATCGTAACGTCCGCCTTGGGCTGTGCACTTCCCTTGTACACCGTTCCCGTCTTCTTCATGTCAATTGTCCAGGTCGCTGTCTGCTTCTCTGGATTTGATATTTGGAGTTCGAAAATCCCATTCGTCTAACAGGATGGCGTCTCAGAATCAGAATAGGCGGTTGAAAAGAGAATCCGCCTAACCTTCTTCATCTGGGACTGCCTCTCGGAATCGGTGAACTTGCTGAACGCATCCTTGAGCCTGGCGATGAGTTCGGAGGACTAAAAAGTTGGAACTGGTTAATGGTTGGCGGACACAGTCTTGGAGATGGCGTGACGCACCTTGAATCCGGGGACTTTGATATCTGAATCTGACATGGTAGGAGGTATGGATGCGTATGCGTGGAAGATGAGAGAACACCTAGGTCCTTTAAAAGTTGGGGAATGTCATATGATTACCATGTAGCATGTGACCGACCTTGATTACCCCGGCCATCATTGATGTATGTTAATAGCCATTGAAAAATCGTAGCTTCCAGGAGGAACCATACACATGACGATTATTTTCTCTGCGTTTCGACGTCGGTCGCGGAAGGTTAGAGTGTTGTCATGTGACCGAATCGATACCTCGTCGATGTAACAATCGCAAACACATAAATCCGACAAATTCGGTGGACGCACCAGCTGCTCAAGACTACCTTACATCGTCAGATAAGCCTTACTTCTCTACTTCCGGCGGAAAAGTTCGAATTTTGTGAGCTACGCCAACGGGTCCAGCCACATAGGATTGTATGGGCAAATTCGCCCTTCTAAAGGTTGTAGACTTCATCTACAAGTGCGATGAGCGGTGTAGCTCGCTGCTCGTCTCGTACGAAGTTGATCCTAGATTACGGCCATCACGCACCATGTGTCTCGAGACCGTAGACTATAAAGCGACCCAATGGCAGCTCCGCTGTGGCTTCGATGAACTTAAATCAACCGCTGTGCAATTCCGAGTACAGTCTACTATCATCACGTTTTGGTATCACTCCGTCGCATGTGTTCATTGTCATTGGTGGAAAATGCAGGATACGATGCCTGCCTTGAGACTTGCAAATAGATACACCCACGTTGCCCACTGCAGCGCTGAAACTCTACATGCTTTGGCATGATGAGGACAATCTGTAAAATTGATGTGACAAGCTTCAAGGTTCTTTAACCCAACGCACGTGTATACACAAGAGCATTTCCAGACACACTGCTTGGACGGAACCACCATCGAAATCCAAAAACGTTTGACTCCATCTTTATGTAAAGGGGGCGACGCCACCTGATCGAAATGCGGACATAATCAGGGACAACAAACAAACAAACAACAACCGACTCCACTCCGCCGTCGTCGCCGTCGCACCTTGTCAAAGCCCGTTTTACCCATCATAACCCTTGGTTGCTCGCAACATGAAGTTCATTGAGAACCCAGCTCTATTACGGCTGGCCCAATCCCTCACACACGACGGCCCAGAATGTTCCGTCCGTACTCGCATGGAGGTGTACAGCTGCAAAAACATCAAACGCGACAAGAAGCTCTTCAAGACTCTTGAGCACGCATACCAGGACGAAGTTTCCCATTCCCCGCCCCTCCCTTCGTGGCTCTCACTCGACCGGGAGAGCGAGATGACCCCGTTCGGGCCCATCGACAAACAGGCATCCCGAAAGACTTTATACCTTCTCATCGCAACCCTAAACATCGCCTTCCCCGACTACGAGTTCTCCGACGTGCGCCCATGCCATTTCAACAAGGAAGAAAGCGGCGCCACTGTCCTGAACGGACTAAGCAATACCTTCGTCTCACCCCACCGAGCAGGCATGAACGCTCCGCGAACCTATTCATCATACCCACCCACCTCCCCCGACTTCTTCCCATCATCCGTCCCGACCTCCTCCTCTCCATACAACCAGATCATTCCGAGCCCTCTCGCGCCTCCGCCAATAGTGACAGGCACCCACCCCACCCTTTTCCGCCTCATTGACGACGTCATCGGTCTCTCCGAATGCGAAGTCTACTCCTATGCCCCCGAGATCGACTCGGACCCGCACGCAAACGACTTTTCCGATGACGAGGACGATATAGCCTCCGTCGCCGATGAAGACTCGTCGGATGAGGAAGGCGCCTTTGCGTTTGATGACTATGACATTGATGAATCGCAATCCAGGAGCCACAGCACGGGGAACTCGATACCGATGCCCCTCCCGCGAAAGGGGGCCGACTACTTCTCCGATGAGGACTCCCCTCTTACGTCCCCGCAGGTACGCATGAAGCGCCGCGGTGCTCTCCTCTGGTCATCGCATTGGTTCTTCTTGAACCGAAAGTTGAAGCGTATCTTGTTCATAACCGTGTGGGCCCGTACTCGAGGAATGCCCAGCTCCTGGTCGGATGACGAAATGTACCCCATATCGAGTCCGAAAGATATCGATACGTCGGAGAGATTCTTTGGATGGGAAGGCGGCATCGGTGCAGGTGCTCGGGCGATGGGTTTAACGGCGTCTGCGTGATGTGACGTACGAACACTATATCTGTAAGGCGATCTTACCGGGTTGGAAGGAAATCGATGCTCACCTCGCAAGCAGCTTTTTCTGTTAGCAAACGATTATGCTCCCTATGCCCTCGTTCGATCTGTTTGCCTGCTTACCCTGTATGATACTTCCAGCTTGCTACCCATTCTTGTCACCTCGAGAGTTGAATTTTCGTTCCTGTGTATATCCTCATTAGCGTGTACAACTCATGGATATTACCTGCATTACCTTAAAACGAGTACTCTCCTGTACCCTTATCTGGGTGTTTCTGTGCCCTTATAATCCCCAATAACCCGGATCTTCAGTGTCAGGGTATGTATTGCAAGGCCATCATGCACCAGCGAGCAGGAAAGAGTTCTGGCCCGTCATCGATTAAGTCGAAGAGGTCCCAGATACATTTTACACAATCTGGGGCTCCGAACGGCGCTGATGGCGAGCTGACAGAGGAAGACCTAGGCAGGATCCAAGGAACGTGTCGCCCCGCAGCACCGGAGGGGGGGTGGCGGCCAAGGATCACTCCAACTACCGGCAAACCATGGTAGCAAAGGACAAATATGTATGGCTTAAAAGGTCAAATCTTGCTGGCAGCAAAAGCCAGTTGATCGAAGCCGTGAGCTACGACGGAAGAATGTCGGATAGGCACCCCGTGCTTGCTACTGATAAGGTAGTACCAATACTTTTCTGAGAGTGGTCAGTCTATAGCGAGCTTGGTTGTGGAGAGAACTTACTCATGCATGCGATCATCCAAGGCGATTCACTTGCATCGCCCGCGTCCAACTGACTCGAGTTTGGAGTACATATGACTCGACAAGTACCAGTCGTAAAAAAGGAGATTCAGAATCACAACACGCGCGGCCTGTGGATCGCAGTGAAGAGGGATGGCAAGATGGCGGGAGGGACTATCGATAAGCTTACAAAACTTTTTTTTGGCGACATCGATCTTCGCGTCCGCAGAATAATCACGTGGGGGCGAGTCGATGACTTCTGGACAACGTGAAGCAACCCGTAGCTCTGGGGCTGGAATACAAGTTGCCTCTGGCTCTAAAAGCATGGCAATGATAAGTGACTCTTCGCAATACCAACTTACTGTGTACCTCACCTCGGTTTAAGTTCTATGAACTTCCATGGCGCTAAGGATGCCATGGATAAATATGGATAAACAGACCCCCAAGTTGATCAAGCAATCTGCAACTCGCAATTCTTGTTTTGCTGCCATAGGGCTTGGTGAACAAAGACCTCACATGTCGTCCTTAGTGCACAATGGCCCATACTCCGCTGGAATGGAATAATGCCTTTGCCAGAAGCAAACACATGAGTGGAGGAGCATTTTTCAGATAAATCTCTTATCTGCGTATCCATTTGCTTCTGTACGACAATTCTTCATGAAATCCTTAGTGAACAAAAATCAGATCCCTACATAGGTACCAAAATGCATGCCCAGTTGCATTGGGTGAGAATGGAAATTGAGTCGAATTTTGCTTTCTGAATTTTTGATCCAGAGTATTCTTGGCAGTCCCAATTCCATGCATGTTGTGACTTCAAGACCAATCATCCGATGTCTCGGCGGACAAATCTCCAGAATATCATGTTCTCGACAGGTCGTCACTGGCCTGGTATGCATGAATGTTAGTGACATACATATTACAGGACCACGGTCACGCACCTTCTCAACGCGGTGCATCCCGAAGAATCGGCGGCGCCTTCATGAAGCATCAAATGCACCATCGCAGAGCGACGCTGGCTGACATGATCATGGACCGTTACACTCTAGACCTCAACGCACCAAAGGCGGCCCCTTGTTGGCGTAGATATTCGGAGTCCTGGTGATATGATCCCTTGTTCAACCACGTCAATCTGCCTCAACAAAGTCTTGCATTCGACTTTAACCTCGCAATCAGGGTCGGCCGCACTGAGGTAACAGCTGAATTCCGCGCACACCATCGCCCTCCGACGCCTGCATGGATCCGTATCGCGATTGGCCAATGCCCAGTAGGTCCAGTCCCAACCGTGGTAAATTGAAACATAACCCGACAAGTATATCGCATCCAGCGAGCTCCATCATAGTCAAAGTCGCCCCAATCAGTTCGAATCCACCCGGCTCGCCAGAAAATCGCAGTCAGACCTCTATGGCGCCGACTTTTGTAAGCAGCATCTCGTCTGCCTTGATTTTGACAGGATTTCGACTGGGCATAGTGGCAAGTGCCGAACAACTGCGAGCGAAACTCGAATCACGGGAGTTGACCACACCAACACTTTCAAAACTCCTCATTCCAGCTGTACGATATTGCCGTCTATGGCTTCTCCCGGGTCATTATGATCGCCAGATACAATATATATATTGCGGCGCCAAATGCTCCTGGATCGTGGGATGGACAAAATTGGGAGTCGTCGCTCGAAGTGGTCAAGTCGATTTTCAGTTTGTCTCTAGAGCGACGTCTGTAACAAGCCACCAAATTTTTGTCCTAACCACCAGCTTCACCTTCGTAAAGGATTCGTACGGCGGGTTGTCTCAATTGCCTGCTCTTCCATGGCATCCAGCCTTGACCTCCTCGCAGCTGCGGAACGCGAAGCTAACAAGACTCAAATGATTGTCATCTCTGTCCTTCAGTGTGAAATATACCCCAGGTGACTTTTGTTGCTCGATCGTTCCCCAAAGGCCGATATATTGTTATCCGTGAGTTCTCATCGCTTCCGACATGTTGAATGAATCGACCATTGTGCGCCGACTGTTTGTTGACCAGAGCCGGGGCGTTCACAGTATGGCAGACGGTTCATTCTCTTATTCGCCTATGCATTGTCGGTGGGCATCAATATTGACTCGCGGGTAATTCGCAGGGCAATCGGCTCTGGCGACTATTTGGTCTTGACACAGGATGCGTAAGGAATCCAGATGTCGAGACGCCCTCTGTACCACACAAGTTAGGAGTGCGTCGACTTTTAACTATCCATTCGCTCAGTGTTTTCTGAAAGATATGTAAACTCCAGCTCCGTTTTCTTCAGCCTTTTTGCTTGATTCACTGCGTACCATTATCATGACCGCGGTACGGAAGATGAGTCTACAACAGGCACCCATCGGTGATGGTCCTTTCAGAAGCATTGTATTAGGCTTCGTAGTTTCCAAGGACCTTTGGGGGGAAATCTTTGAACGAGGTAAATACCACTCGATATACACACACACTCTCTGGTGATGCCTGAATTCCGATTAGGGCTCAATGCCTTTTTTCTGATGAGCACTCTGCACATAGTGCAGCAACATGTGCGTTCAGGTTAGCTAGTACATCAGATGTGACTGCGACATCCATTATCTCTGCGCCTAACATCGGCCGTTCTGGGGGCACCTTCATTGTTGCTCTGGCGCTTATTCTAGCGAACGCCGTAATATGTCTCCTGGTCCCAGCTCTCTAGCCCCACTGTCCTCGAGCCCGGCATGCCGTCCGTAAGTATCACGCTAATATTCTCTTTGGCTGCCTGTTGATTACAAAAAAAAGTCTCCATTGGCACTGAAACCGAACACCTTGACAAACACTCACGCGTCACCATCGTTCACTCAAGCAACTCACGAGCTGACGATCATATTTATTGAATCATGCGTCAATCATTCAACGAGGAGGGCCAATCCCCAGACTCCTTCCCATTCGCCTTTGCAGCAAGGGAAAAGAATCGCAATATTAGATCCGAATACCATAGACAGGCTAAATTTAGACTGATTTTGTAATCCATCAAACCTTATTCTTTTTCCTATGCTGTAAAGGCGACTGGCACAACTTGTGAGGGTTATTTGTTTGGCAACGTCGTCTGATTGCTGTCACTCTGTTGTGCCGCCGCATTTGCACCTCAATGGTGCCTCTTTTTTTTTTTTTTTAACTTTTAATTTTTAATCTTCAACATCTGTGCTGCTGTTGCCATTGCCAGACCATATGCTTTTGTCTAGGGACCATTATAGATTACATACCTTACATCATTATTTTTTTGGGGATACCCAACTGCAAGTTCAGTATCTCTTGAATGAACAGATTTGCTTCAAATAAAATGCAAGTCTGTAGTAGATATTCACCAGTATCTAAAAGTGTTTTTTTAAGTGTCTCTTTGTGCAGAAGGACTTGCTGGGAAAAGAGAATCAAGTTTTTGGCACCAATACCTGACTGGACTGGACCAGCAGAAACATTTGTGATTCTTTTTCCTTGCTGCAAAGGCGAATGGGAAGGAGTCCCTCGTAAAACAACTAAGTTCCTAATCCGGAAACAGTAGGCATCGCCTTTGTACTAGGTCTCTCCAGCGTGCTGCGACGTGCCGACCTGAGCGTACACGCGGCGTTCGACGTTCTACGTGCTCACGTTCACACGTCCCCCGCGTCTTTCCCGCGTTCCCGCACCAGCTGCATCAACATCTGACGGAATATCTTGACGTCCCTCCCACTGACGCTTTGCAGCGTAGAATGGCATGCTTCAAACCGGTTGCTCACTCAGACCCTTCATCAGCACTCAACGCTGCCATGGCCAGCCCAGTGCTATGTCGGGGCCTGAGGCCCTGCACGTCGATGGTGGTCATACCAGTGCCGATGCAGAGGTTGTACTCTGCTATAGTGGGAGGAGGGTATCAGCTAGTGTAATGAGTGTATTGCTTTTTGCCGCAGCACCAGTACGACTCACCGAATTTCGCTGTCCTCACACTGCACCTGGGATCGAAGCACCGCATACCAGTCGAATTAGCTTATGTTAAATTTGGTTCGAAAGTCAACGTATACTCTGAACCTGCATTCATGGCATGCAAGCCGACAACTTAAGAATTGAAGTTTCTCAACTTGAATACAGGATAACGTGATCATCGTTACTAAAACCTGGCGACGGGACCTGCTTTGGTTCCTTGAGATCCAATAAGGATAACACATCAAATATCATCGATATATCATCATTCGGGAAGGTAAGTAGACAGGAATTCATATTATGCCACTAGGGATGGTACCTTTCTGACACAAGCACACTCAAGTCCAATATACAACAGCCAAGTAGTACTAGAAAGCCGATCGTTCAGCTAGCTGGGCAACCTCCATACTACACAGTGCGACCAACGTTAGTTCGAGTCAATCTACATACTAGTAGTAGGGTGAGCTCACCTTCGCAGCAGCTACGATCGCATCGATGCCTGACCCCTCGGAATATGCATCGTAAACCGAGCTGCCTTGACCCTGATATGGCTCCCACCTGTAACGTGTTCGTAAGTGGTTATAGAATTATTCCGGGTTCAAGTATTGACCATAGGGTACCAATATCACCGTCTTGATTGGTAGCAAAACTACAGTTGCAAATTATAAGACCAGATTAGCATAAAGTCAAAAAGCACTGAACTGGACTATAGCCGAGTATTGCGCCCAAATGGATGAGATGTAGCGCGCATATCGAGCGTTGGCCCCTTGAGACTTGTCGCTGATTGCGTAGTCGATGTAATACTATAGAACCTGTTGAACCATCGCGCGTTATTTATCGGATAGCTACACCCACCTGAAGGTGCTTCATGAACAATCCCTGAACACATTATCAATATGTCATGATCGACTACGACGTGTAAAATTAACGGAAATATCTTACCTTGAAAACTTCACCATTCGGATACAAACCGGTTCCCGTGCAGCTGTTGGTTGCTCCCACATCACAACTTTCCTTCAAAATGCCTCCAGAAGAAGTCTCTGGACTAGTGAAAGTCGCGTTGATGGTTTTCTCTGCCGCGTCCAACAACGAGGTATTAGTTCCGCCTGTATTGTGGTACAGCCCGCCCAACCCAGAAGCGATGAGTCCCTTGAACAAACCGTCAAACTCAGGCCTCAGTCGAGAATGCAAGCCTGATTGACCTGATTGTACATCCAGAAGCTGTTTCCTTGAGCAGTGCATACTTTGGTTGATTTATTCAAGTGAACCCCATCACCCCAAAGATCACCAACGCGGTCCCCATGATAATAGAGCCAATCCCAGGTCTGGTAAAGCGACAAAGGATAAGTCACCTGGACGCCATTCCGCGAACCAGAAATTTCGTACTTTCACAGCGTAGTCACGGTACGTAGTATCCCCGCCTCTTTCGTAAGCCCAAGACGAGACCAGCAGGAAGAGACCATTGACCACGGTATTCTTGTAGTCAAGAGCGCCTGACCAGAAGACTGCGGGCGGTTATTGGTGCTGGTGAAACACGGGCTCACGAAAGCCTACCTCCACCCCCACAATCATTCGACCCTGGAAGCAAAGGGATATATGAATTAGAAAAGTTAACAATTGATCGAGGGATGGACATTTACAAGTCGCGGCCACGTAATCATGGATACTCCGACCGAATTCCTGGGGAGGTAGGATGACCATCAGGCAAGAAAAAAAGGACTATTTCGGGTAACTGACGTAGAAGACCGTGTAGTCTGACTTATTTTGCCCTTTCCTCCAATCCCCGATTTTGAAATACATAAGAGCGGTCCACAGAGCATCGTCATAAGATTCTGTATCTCCATCAGCTTGTATGGAAGAAAGACCAGAACAGAGGTTGCCCACTATTGAAGAGATTGTTCCACAGGGTAGTCCCAGGGGATGCAGCTCCAGGGTCAGGAAAGCTGGCTTGAGGGAAGGTGTCATAATCTCCGGTGTTAGTGCCAAGCATGTAGTTGTAGAGTGTTTCCAACTTGATCTAAACACCGACATTCATATGAGAGTCATGAGGCCGCAATTTGTAACACAGTACTTACAGCCTGTAGAATACTCAGAAACAGGATATATCATAGAAAAGTAGGTAACATACATCTGTCCAGAGCCGGAAAGCGTTGTCGGGTGGTGAATTGTAAAAGCCTACAACCCCTAGATTGCATAACAAGAGGTCAATTCTCGATACCAGAACCCACCTCCTGAATACCTACCAGCCTCATTCGTTACCCAGTAACTTTGCATGTTATCGATGTGGGTCTAATATATGGTGTTAAAATAGGTGAAGAAGCCATACTATACAAGATAGGAACCTTCGCAACAGCATAAACACTCGGGCAAGGCACTGGGTCAGGATACGTCGGAGAAGGAGGGACAGGGCTAGTATTGGCAGAGCTCCAGATAGACATTGTAGCTTGCAGGCCGTTGCGATTCTGGGACTGGGCGGCCACATTGGTTGTACCAACCGTGAGCATCGTTGTTACTCCGATAGTGTTCAGGCCGTAGATAAAGACCGCAGCGCTAGCGTCGTCGACGGTAACTATACCCTTCTGGCAGTCAACAGTGGGCTTGCAGGATTCTGAGTAGGTCTAGAACGGAGGTCAGTGAAGATTCCATAAGTAAGAATAAGACAAACCCGGAAAAAACTGTAGAGACCGGCGCCGTAGATAAAGATGCTGTTGGACTTTGCAATGACCAGTCCCCATGCAGAGCCACTTAAGCTGAAGGAAGGATCATCCCAATCCGATAAGGCCGAGAAAGGCAGAGGAGGCTGAGGAGTAGGCTGATAGTATGGCTGAAAGGGATGTATGATTCATCAAAAATAATCGAAGCGTTTCTGGGATGACCTACAGTTTCCGTTTGAATCATCCCAGCTATCAAAAATTCAGTGCTTGTTTTGTCATTTACCTGCAGGTAGAACCCACCGTATACATTTCGGGAACCGACAATGGAATACTGGTAAAGAGTCTGAAAAACGGACGTTGAGCTCTGAGGATATCACCGTGCTGCTTTCACTTACATGGTGTTCCGAACCTGTGCCCACCAACCAGACAGGCTCTTGGGAATTGTCGATAAAAATACCTCGGGCACTGTACGAGTTGATCCGACCCTCTCCCGGGTCATCAAGATCGTGATCTATGCGTGTATTGTTAAGATTGTAGCATCGACGAAAGAAGGAGGGCCATACCGGCTGCCCAGACCCAGACATTCTTTCAGGAGAGATTGTGAATAGACATTGAGACATATGCGTTAGCCTTCTCACTTCGAAGTAACCACCTCCCGTGCTCGCAACATGGAAGCCTAAGAATGCCCCTTGGCATGCAGTTGGCGACGTGCTCCCACTAGCCGGGCAATTACCAATCTGGATGCCTAGAAAGAGGGTCAACACGGCATATTACTGGAGAATCATCCCGTGCTCACCAGTGCCAATGGCTCCGCCAATCCGTACATGGCTATCAGCCAGTGAACTGTGAGTAATACGCCAACAACGGTTCGATGTACTACGTACACGTCCCACATTCCGACGGCTCCCGGATCTCCGGAAGCGTACCACTCAATACCAATAGCGCCTGCTGACCCTGCAGCTGTAGTGATGACGAGGTCGCTGATCTCGACTTGTCCTTTGTCGCCAGCATTTCCAACCTAGCCTTCAGCATCAGAAAATCGAAGTGATGTAGCAGTTAGAGTTGACTTCACTCTAAGGACGGGTCGAGGATTGTTCGCGTCAGAGAACGCGGAGCCAGAAGCAAGAATTGTTGACCAGAACTCTCCTACGACGTAGGATGCGGTGGGTACAACAACGGTACTTGATACCAGGTATGTGCCTGCATCAAAGTCTAGTGGACGTGACAACTAAGCCAACAATTCAGAAAAGTTCGATAGCAAGGCTTACATATGATTCTACAGCCGTAGTACTGTGCCAAGGGTCAGTTGGGCAGGAGTTCGTCTAGGCGGTGAAGATAAAAAATCACCTTGTCAAATACCGCCTGGATGGCCTTGGTATCATCGGTTTTGCCATCTCCTTTGGCTCCTTCCGCCTACGCTTAAGATTAATAATGCTTTTTGATCCTTGTTGTCAAGTATCTTACCTTGACAGAAACGAACTCTGAAGAAACTGGATCAGTGACCGGAGCTCATCATGAAAGGCGGGAACGTACGGCTAGGAGCAAAGTTCTCATACTGCGGACGTGTGCGGAAGTAAATGTCTTTGGTAGCACTGTTGAGGAGAGATGTTGGAATGCTGGGGCCAGTACGAGTCCCCTGAGTCTATTTTATAGTACAAATGTTCGATGCTATGGCCCATTAAAGGAAAACACGATCGTACGTATTTGGGAGTACCGTTGGTTCCTAGATAAGTCAAATGGATATTGAAATACTATGTACCAACGGTATTCCCTTACCAGAGTAGACATTGCCTTGCACGAATTGATCGATGGTCTTAGTACCACCCCCGAGGCGATCGGTACCAGAAGCATCCACGAGACCTTTTGATACGCCATTGAACTTGACGTTCTGCAGGAAAAGGGAGCCGCCAAGTGACGTTGTTTGAGTTGACGAAGTCTATGCATAAAAAGGGTCTCAGTAGGAGATAATCGGAGTGGAACGAGCGCTGCGACACACTCTGAAAGCAATGGGGGTATTGGTGATAGTGCTGTCGAGTATTACATCTCCTCCCATCGTCTGAAAGCATATTCATCAATCATTTTCCGACGGAGTACGCATGAAATGATCTTACTTGAGCGGCTTCCGTCAGGCCTCCAGTGTTCATATCGAATCCAACACCACAGTTACTACAGGTCAACACAAACTTCGGCATTGTGTTTGAAGCGAACACGAGCTCCAAAAGTTACCTGATCTCGATATTCTTGTATGTAAAGCCCCTGTGTATGGTTGGTATAACTTGTCGTCCGAATCGTTGAAGAGCACTCACCAGTTCCAGAGCTGGTAGATACCGACGGCAGCATTAGAAATCTTGACGTTATGTATTGTAAACCTGGAACGTAAGTGAACATGAAAAGTAATCATCCAAAAATCCTGGACGTACTGCTGATTCGAAATCCACATTCCAAAAGCTCCGCCGTTGAAGGATAGATCTGCCATGAAACCACCTGCATATAATGTGAGGAGATGATATCAAGCGGATGCCGCGTACACACACACCTGATCCGTTTTCCATGAAAATTCTGTGGAGGATGAGAGAGATCAGTGCCACCCAAAACCAACTAGGTTGGCAACCAACCCTTGGTGTTTGTTTCCGGGTGCTTGCGACATCTCAACGTGTACGTTGATGAGCGATGTAGCCTGTCCGACTTGCCAATGGAAACCTAATTTTCACGGGATCAATAATAGATAAAACCATGTTCTATCCACTATGATATGCACTTACCTGTGCCATATACGTCCGGAGGCATTGCAGTTGTGTTGATCACGAAGTTCCGCACAGATCTAAAGTGCCAGCCATCGAACATATGTAAAGTAATGTACACGGCAGGACTTACCGGAAAAAGTTATTCACAGGGACATACCATTCATTCCCGTTGCCTCCTGGAATATAGTAGTCGGCATCTATCACCGCAATTCCATTGAAGTTGGCCGCAGCTTTGAGGGTAGGCCGATTCTTGAAGTCTCCCACTCTGGGATACTGATCAGCCACCGGATAATGCTGGCTTGCTAACAGACTCACAATGCAGTGTAATAATACGGGAGGATGGGTACAGTGAGCAAATACTACAAGCGGGTCAACAGTGAACATGGCGGAGATGTGGATACGCACGGTTCCTTTAGGGAAATATATGAGTGCGGGCGTGACGGTGCTTGAATGGCAAGTCCCATTTCCGCATCGTGAACCGTCTTTAAATTTCGTTCTCAGATATTTCGTTGATGGCTTGAAACAACAAGACATTACCACTGATGGCACGATTGATGGCTGCCGAGTCGTCTGTCGTTCCATCGCCCATCGCACCATAGGTTTTCACGTTGCGATATACCTAGACGAATATAGCATTCATCGAAAAACAGCACCGTAAAAAGATGGCGCACCGCGTAGCCAGCTGGGTTAGAGTTAAGAGCACTGGTCCCACGGCGTGTAATGGTTTCCATCCAGTAGGGATCTAGAACCATGAATGTTGAGAATGTTACGGTTAAGTTCAGAACTGAAGAGACGTACCGCCAGCAGCCGCGGAACCACCGCCAATCGCCCCGCTGCATTGAGAGCCTAACGCTGACACATAGGATATGGACGTAACCGCGCAAAGAACACCGAATAAAGCCTTCACTCGAACCATACTTGGGCACGGGTGATCAAAAAGCCTTGGGTCCATGGTCAGTTAAATAGGCCCAGCATTCCGCATTGCAGACCGTTCGCGTCTATCGGCATGCTAAAGATAGATAACTTGCAAAACTCCTGGTTCTGATGGTTGTTGTGGTCCACTGACATAAGAGTCTATGAATCGTATCCTTGTGCCTTGATTGTTGTACTGGCACCACATGGAATGACGCCGACTTTGAGGTCATTTGACGAGAGTGTTTTATATGTTTTGGTAACGAAAGCGGAGCGAGGCAGTACGAGACCGCGGTTCATCAGCGCTGGCGCCATTCCCTAATTGTCGCCTGTGACTGGTGAAGGCCAAAAATAGCCTTTCCTGCGGACTGTTGACGAACTCAAGGTCGAGAAGCATGACGCTCGTAATTCTGGCGGACGGGCCTAATAAGAGTGACGGGATATGCTGTAAATGAGCGATACTTCCTCTGTTCTAGGCTCGACCATGCCAACTAGAGGAATCCTTTAGGCATGGTGAATAAACGTTCACAATGATTTCGGCACACATGTCTAGCCAGTTTGGGAGCATAACACAAAGCATGCATGTGCATGAAGCCTGGAAAGAGCCGAGAATCATGAGCAGCACAAAGTACACAAGAATGAGAGAGCCGATGGGAGGTCACGATGATCACGTCGTGTGGGAGAAAAGGATAAAAGTGGCGACCGTCAGACCCGGGTCTGTGATCAACTGGGCTCAGCAAGACTTCAAGGAGAGTTGTACACACCCTGGCGGACTGTACATTCACACTGCGCCGAGAATCCTCCGATCAATCTCGAGTTCACACGGATGGCGTTTCCTGACCACCCAGTATTCGGTGCCGAATGTATGTCCTGATATGCAAGGATTCGGAGGGTTTGAGAAAAAGGGAATGATGGAACTCAGGATGTGTTGTCAGATGCGGATAGGCATGTCTCGACCAGAATAATGAGCCAATGATGCCACCATGGACCACCATCCCAAGCCCCAACGCAGTTCCATGACCAAGCAGGAAGCAACGCTCCCCGCCTGTCAGAAAGGCAGTACCGCGTCTTATCAATGAGTCCCTCATCGCGACGCACCACAGCACAGATGTTCATCCAAAATTTCCAACTTGTAAGGGACAACAGAGACACCCGCCACCCACGCCAGGTCAGCCCAAGTTCATGTCGTCTCCTGCATCAACAATGTCCGACGGGACATCCCGGGGCGCCTTATCCTTTACCCTAGCCCTGCCGTCGTTGTCATGCAGCCGCATATATTTCTCCTTCAACACCCTCATGTTCTTGTTAACTTCAGTTAGGTCTATGGGTGACGGGCTGCCCATTATGTTCGCTTCAAGCGCCATGTTCAGGAGCTCAAGGACGTGTGGGTTAATGGGGTCGATGCTTAACGCCTGTCGACGTACATAGAGAGATAGAATGGGTGGTCATTAGAAATATCGTGGTGGGCAGGCTTGGAAACGGACCTCGTGGTATTTGACGATAGCTTTGTCGATCTCACCCATAAGATGATGCACGAGACCAAGGAACCCAAGCGCCATCGAGTGTCGCGAGTCAAGCTCTAACACCTTCTGATACGCCTCTTTAGCCTCCTTCAAGCGTCTTGTGGGAGCCTAGTCAGCCGTCACGGGTATGTGTCGTGTATGTTGTGCCCACCTCAATTTTCGGAGACTCGTCCCCATATTCAAATACGTCGTTGCCCATGCATTCTGGGAACTTTGCGTCACCTGTGCGAGCTCAAGTGCTTTTGAGAAGAGATCAGCTGCACGTTGAAACCTGGCAAGCTCCTGGTCAACATCTACAATAAACGAAGAACGAAACGGGTACTCACTCGCTATGGTTGAAGGCCATCACACCCATCTCATTCACAAGCAGCGGGTCGCCATCACACATGGAGTTCGCAGCGTTCAGAGCTTCGTCTGCTAGTGCGTAATTCGAAAGCATGATGTTCTCCATTCCGACAAACATCAGAGGAAGGTGGGACCTAGCTGTAACTCAGCACTTCCTGCTACGGCCGAATTAGGATGACCATACCCAGTGAACATTCTCGCGCAGGTGGAATATGCAGTGACAGCATGGTCATGTTCGCCTTCAAGGGCAAAAGTATGCGCGAACGCGATCCAGGCCGGGCCAAAACGAGGATCCATGAGTGATGTCTTGCTATGAGCACAAGCTGTTACACTTCAGCGTACAGTATTAGGAAAACGGCCCATACCTGAAGTACTGTCGAGCCTGCGCCCACTTTCCACCACTCAAATACCACACCCCAACAGCATACCAACTTATTGGATTTTCCGGCTCCCGGTCAACCATCTCATGGGCGAGGATAAACAGCTTGGAGTGGAGGTGAGAGAGATGATACATGCAAGCGATGTGCAATGGCATCGTTGCGTTGTGGATTGACACCAGTCCCAGGATTCTATAATGTAAAATGGTATCATGAGAAACGTATATGGATGAGGCAGTTTTCTGACCGACCTAGACGTGATCACGAAGCAATCTGCCCATCTGAAGTTGGCATACAGCGCATCGGCGAAACTATAAAGAACATCAGGATTATCACCCAGCCCATATTCGTCGACCAGCCGCTGGCGTGTCAATGCATGCTCATCAGCGTGCTTATATTTCCGCAAACGACACGTATAAATAAGTTGCACGAACTCCGCATCCTGCGGCGTCTGTGATGCGTACGCCAAACCCTGCACGAACTCCCATTCTGGATGCAGGATTGCTGAGATGAGTGCAATGTTCTCCGGCGATATGGGCAATTTACCTTCATCAGGCGTCATCATCTCACCAGTCACCAGCTGCTCGAATGCATCGTAGCACTTTACGTCAAGTGCCAATGCCTCCATGAAGCACTGCTTCGCCTGGTCGCCTCGGTTGAGTTTAAGCATAAGGATGCCGCGAAGATGGCACATCGATGCTTCCACCTTGAACAAGAAACATGAGTTCAAGCCGTCAACCATCGAGGGTGTGTGTTACCTTGATGCCTCCATCGATATTCGGCACTGTTGGCCCACTTCTGCCTACGAAAAAAGCTGAGTCCCGCATCAAACTCAGCAGGATAACACGGCTAACCAGAGTCTCTAAACGGATTTGCTTCACCAAGCATTTCTGTCGCCTCTGCCCAATTCCCCTGTCGAACCTGACATTTATCAGCACGAACAACACATGTGCCAACAGTCCCCTTTTGCTCACCTGGCACTGAGCGGCAAGATATCTGCAAGCCACACTCATGTCCACCAGTCTCGACACGCGTTCTTGCATCTCCTCCGGTACCTCAATCATACCCCCTGGGCCCACAGGAAGCCGGGGCATCGACGTCAACGGCGGGAGCGGGTCCTGTTCGCGTCCCTTGCCTTTCGCGGACAGGAAGAGGTGCCCATTTGGCGGGGGCGGCGGTGTCGCAGGGCGTTTTGGGGGAGAGGTAGGGAACGGACGGGTCAGCAGGCGTTCAGCACGCGAGTATTGATGTGTCATGAAGTACGTTTGCGCAAGCCAAAACGCATCGTTCGGGTCGTCTGTAGAACGAAAGGGCACATGCCCCACTTGTCAGTAGTGGCCGATATCGGGCACTGCGACGCGACATACTCGTCCAACTGAGGATTTTATCTCCCCAAAATGCAGCGGTCTCGTATAGATGCTGCATCAACGCGTCATGACGCCAAAGCCGCATCCGATCCACCATGCCCCACTCATACTCGCTCTCATCGTCACCATCGTCCTCCGACTCCTGGAAGACGTCGGTCGTGTCGTTCGCGAGGGGGTGCGGTTGGCGGCTTAAGCTCTCTTTGGCTTTACGATGCCGGCGAGGCGACGATCTCAATGGTGAGGCTGGTAAGACTGAGCGATTTGGGTCAGCTAGGGAGTTCGGGTTTGAGGCAGTGCTCGAGTTGGCGTCCAGGTATGAGTCGACGAGATGCTGTGGCCCGAAGGAAAAGGAAGAGCCGATTGAGCTGCGATTGCGAGAATTGACTGGCGATAGATGAGGCATGCCTGGGACAGTGTATTGTGCGCTAGACGGAGTGGACGGCGGTCCCATTTTGGTGAGGGCTGGCTAGCTAGTAGCCAGGCAGGGTTATGAACAATTCGATAGGCCGAACCGATGCGAAGACGAGGCAAACGTTGAACCAGCGTTTCGTTATTCTTGGACTGCACGAGTACGAAGATGTCATACTCAGTGACCACAAAGACCACCTGGATATAATTATGTATCGTTGTTTGTTTCATAGCACTTACGATTACACATACAAGGTTGCCCACTTATTATCTTTCACGAAAAGTGCGCATTACGGAGGAATTGGACTCGTTACAATATGGGCGATATGAGATGCAAAAGGGTCGATAGCAGGAGGAAAATGGTCCATCGACTACGACACCGTGTCGCCGTGTCCGACCAAAAATATAAATGCAAAGCAAGACGAAGACAGAACTCAGCCAACCGTATCATGTCGGTGCGGTGTCTCATTCCTCATACCCCTCGTGAGCACCAGCAACAAGTTCTCAATCCGGGCCTGCCGGTCCTAGACACCAACGCGCCTTAAATCAGCACCACTCGAGCTCCGAAAGTCAAACAAGGCGAAGCTACGAACCTGCAAATCCTTCATCTCATCCTTCAGCTTGTGTACAGGGAGATCTTTAATATCCTCCATCATCGCCTCCACCCTTCTCACCGCCGCCTCCGCCCTCATTGCTGCAGCCTGCCCATCCGCTGACGGCATCCGTGAGCCAAATAACAGCGCCAGCGGACTCCGATTCACAATCGACGGCTGCTCAGCCGACAGCAATGGTTCTGCCGATTGCAAAGGTTCCCCGGAGGGCAACATAAGATTCAGTTTTCTTGGCCGTGGTGAATCACGGGGCGACGGTGTCGCCTGGCCCACACTGGACACAAGACGCTTCCTTCGGCGGGGCGTAGGCGTTCCCGGTAGGCCCCCTCCTCCCCCAACATTTTCTCGTGAATGGAAAGACCGCAGGATCGGCATATCATCGTCCGAATCGCCGAACAGGTCCAAATCGCTGGCCAGGTCGACGTCGAAGATGGCATCGTATACATCGCTGCTTGAAGATCCAACGAGCGCTTCGACGAGTGGCATATGCTTGATATGGCGAGGGAGACTGTTGAAGATTGTATGCGCGGCTTCGCGGCCTGTTTCCGCGAATCGTTGGCCGGTAGCAAAGTACCGCTCGTGGACGCCGATTAAGATGAGGGTGGGAAGACTTGTCAATCTTATGAGGAAGACGTTTACGGAGTGCAGGGCGCGTGGGGTGAGGATGAAGGTTGCGGGTTTAAGGATCGCAAATGCGAGAACATTGAAGGGGGGTTGGTAGGAGAAAAGGGCATCCGACTTAACCCTTCATTGATAGCGACGATCAGCCACTGCGTGTTCAATTTAGCATAGTGCTTACCCCTCCATTGTCGAGATTGCAAATTGGAAAAGGTACTATAACGGTCATTAAACAAAAGGGAAAAGAGCGTCGGGCAACTACGCTTACCTCTTGCGTAGCATTCTGTGATGTTGGATATGTCAGTCCCACATCAATACAGGGAAATGTAGCAACGCACAGCATCGATCCTTGCAACGGTATTCGACAGCAACGAAATGAGGACTAAACCCCATCGAAAATCAGCACAACCACACGAGATACAAGACATGACGCACTTGTCAGCAGTAGCGTATTCGACAACGCCGCGAATATAAGCATCAGTACTGGGCCGAACATAGGGTGGAAACGCGATGCGTCATGGAAGCTAAGCGACGTATTCCCAAACCAGATTTGTGTCATTAGCCAGGCAATGGAGCTTAGCGAAGGCGCTGGGTCCGCGTCCTGCCCTGTGTGGTGCACTCGTGAGCGTCAATAGGAGATAAGGATTGGCGGAGGGAGGACAGACCGAGAGTCCATAGTGTAAAAAGCAGACCGGAAAAGCAGACCGCGGCGATGCCGATGAAGAAGACGAACTGTGATACCATTGCACGCAAAGATCTGCTAATCGTGAATTTTTGCAAAACAGGAAAGCTGGGCTAGGAAGCTTACAAGATTACAACATTGTTCGAGACGGCAAAGAAAGCTAATCTGAGAAGTCTAAGCACACGGTGTATCACAAGAATGGCAGGACGGCTCACCTAGGGAACAGTATACAGGCACCGCACGCGAGGATGTCGAACGCCAAGTCCGAGGAAGCAACTACGCATGCAATGTCGATAGAGGGGAGATGCGTAAGAATTGAAATGCGTACTGTCATCGTGGCTGAGTCCCTTGATTCTTAATCCGAGGTATAGCAGAAAAATCGCTATAAACGAGAAATCAAAAACGTTCCATAACTGGAAACATGCATAATCAGTTTATGTAGAGACTGAAACAGACGGTAGGTCTACGTTTGCGATATAAACTGTGTTGCGTCAGCTCAAGAGCGCAGAAAATAGTCAAGACATGACTTACTGATCCAGCCATGCTCTGTAGCAGCTGTATATTCCTCAAGGGTGAACGCTCCAGCGAAGATAATGAACAGCATCTCCCAGCCTGTGATCACTGATTTGTCTTGGGCTGCCAACAATTATTAGCCGAGGGCCTTGAATAGGTTGAGCAATATTCAAGACACGCACTGGAGAGACAGAGTATGAAAGTGATCAACAGCAACGCAAAATTCAAGAACTCGAGCATTGCTCCATAGAACGGCACACGCAATCTTCGTCATTGATTAGAACGAGGAATTCCATGTGGAAGGGAATGCATACGGACCGATAATGGTCAAGGAAGGGCGCATTGCGGCAATCATACAGCTCGATGGCACGGGGCTTGTAGTTATCCGCCAAGATTGATCGGCTCGCGGACATGGTAAAGACCATCCTTCCATAATGGATATCACTCACCACCTTCTGCGATACCGGGGACGCAAGGAAGGCCTTCGCTTGGGTTGATATAGCCATCTGATTTGACATAACTCCCATGACCATACCAAAATATCAGGAATATAAATAACGCACCTCGAGGGCGCTCTGCGCCGAATCCATATCAGCGTCATTTCCGCCCACAGCCTGGCTAACCTGGTCCACTATCTCGGACGTCGCGCCTGCGAGTGGATTCCAGCGGGTAGTGAGCACAGCGACGAGCTGGATGTGGTTGGACGCAAAGCGGCTGAGGAGCTTCATAGCCAAGATTTCACAGAGGGTCGCCCGCGACCGCACGATGCCAGCATTGGCCAAGTCGCGCTCGGACTCCGAAAGGAAGTATGAGCGCACGACTAAACATGCGTAAACGACGGCCATATTCTTGAGGCGCGCATACTTGTGCACGATTGGGCGGACGATTGAGAAGTTGATGTCAGAAGCGGTCAGCTGCCTGCGCTAGTTCAGTTGTGGAGCCCGTACAAGAGGACAGAAGTAGACTGACTCCCAGCTTAGAGCGCTGTCTGCAAGGGTTCGCTGGTCATGAGTACATGAGGCAAAGAAAATGTGACCGCGACTTGCCAATTGTTTTCTATGAAAGGAAAGCCTTGTCAGAACACAGAACCCTTGTTTGTTGGTGGAGCACCTACCACGACATCTTTCTTCAGGGAAGGGATCAAAGGAAAGACTTTGACCGAGGCAAGGAATTCTGGAGTTGGCGCCAACAAACCCTGGTGTTCGTGGTCATGTTCCATGACTTGAGCGTGAGTAATTCTACCACTTTGACGACAAGGCCAACGACCGAGCCCGTGGATAGACTCCTTGCTGGATCCACTGCGGATTGAATGGATGGAGGGCCTTTGGTTGCACTGGTGACCTCACGAAGATCATTGATATCCATATTCAGTTTAGCACATATGAGCCCTGCTGGGATTAGTGGAAATATACGCAATATATATGTGCAACTCCTCTACTTCCGTTTCTTTTGTCTTTCTTGTCCTCATGTCCACTCGCTGTCGACCTTGCCCCGGCTTCCAAACTGCCATCTATTGTCTTCGTGTCAACGGTGATTTTAATTCCCAGTGCCATGTGCCAAACAGAGATCAAAGGATTGACGCTTGCGGGATTCGCCATCACTGCTACAAAGCCTTATTACCCCCCATACCCCGATTGCGACGTCCTTGTATTCCCCCACCTAATAACCTCTCCTCTGTTCTCGATCTCCTTGGTAATGCAAAATGGGAGGTGTGTGTTGCTGCTTCTCTGAGCCTGTGGATTTCGATGCGGAGGTTACTCTCTACCACTTCGATCTCCACCGCGCTGTCGGGAAGGGGGCGTTTGGCAAGGTATGCATATCTAATCGCGCAGTTTCCTTCCTCTAACGGGAAAAAGGTGCGGGTCGTCGAGCATAAACGCTCCAAGAAGCTCTATGCCCTCAAGTACATCGACAAGGCCCGGTGTATAAGACAGAAAGCCGTTGCTAATATAATTCAGGAGCGGAGGCTTTTGGAAGAGGTCAGTAGCGGATGCATCCTCCCTGAACGTGTATTCATGAACATGGGCACCGTCATAGCTCGACCACCCATTCATTGTAAATTTGCGCTACGCATTTCAGGATGACGAGAATTGCTTCTTCGTGTTAGACCTCATGCTGGGTGGTGACTTGCGATGTATGACCGGAATTGCCTTCACAGTGACCCCATCTAATTTTTGCGTTGCTAGTCCATTTGGAACGTAAGGTCCACATACCAGAAGACGTCGTAAGGTTTTGGATGGCAGAGCTATCCTGTGGTTTAGAATATCTACACCGCCAACGGATAATTCATCGGTATATCCTCTGGCAACATTCTACTATCCTTCGCTAAAACCTCTCCCAGTGACTTGAAGCCCGACAATATTCTATTGGATGCAATGGGGCATGCACACATAACAGACTTCAACGTCGCAATTCACTACTCGGAACGCCGGCTACACACGAGTGTCGCCGGCAGCATGGCTTACATGGCCCCCCAGGTTGTTGGGAGAAAAGGCTACTCTTGGGCCATCGACTGGTGGAGCTTGGGCATCACCGCCTACGAGCTTCTTTTCCACAGACGTCCCTTCGACGGGCGAAATGCGGACAAGATGACTCAATCCATCCTCAAGGACCCTCTGAGGTTCCCAGAGAACGCAAGCTCCCGGTGTAGCGATGCGGGAATCTCGGCTCTCCGTGGGGTATGTGGTTGTCCACGCTTGTCACGCAGACGCTCACCTGTCATCCAGTTCATTGAACGCGATCCGGAGAAGCGCTTGGGATGTCGGCCCGACGGCCAGGGTATCAAAGATATTCGAGCACATCCCTGGTTTGAATCCATTGACTGGGACAGCCTGGAAAGCAAAGAGTGCCAGCCGCCTTTCGTTCCGGATGTAAGTGCTACTTTTTCGTTCCAAATATCCCCACTGACCCTCCTTTGCCAGATGAAACAAGCAAATTTTGACGTCTCACATGAGCTTGACGAGTTCTTGATGGTCGAGAAGCCGCTAACACACTCCAGGCGGAAAGCCAACCAAGATCTTGACAAGATGAAGCCTGAGCTACGACAACTCGAGGAACAGTAAGTCGTCGCCACTGATGGGTATCCTGCGTTCTCTCATGCCTTTTTGTGACAGGTTCACAGTCTACGACTTTACGAGCTCGCGGCGCCTGTCATACTACCCCCATAATCAGCCTGTCGTAACTCTTGGCACTTCCAGCGATGACACTGAACGCACTGCAACACAGTCGGTTAACGGGACATTGATCCCTACGGCCACGATGGCTGAAAGGTCCCAGGCAGGATCACCTATGCTTGACAGTGACTCACATCGATACGTACCGCCTTTGCCCTCATCACATGGACCTGTCGTGTCATAGCCATGACCACGACTATGGCCGGTTAGTGTCACACCAGCCATCACCATCAGTCCCGCTCATCACTGACATACCGTCGCTATAGCTCTTTTCTCCTCTGGGTCCGTTCCGCTATCATTATATCTGTCATAATGCACACCACCTTCACCCTCCTTGGAGCTAATATTCCGTTGAAGGAACCTCTGAAAACATACACCTCTCATTCGTTACGACCTTATGACCTCATCATCCTTTCTCCGTCCTTCTTTTGCACGACATTGCTTTCATACCCTCCGGTGCATATTTAGCGCTTTGCATTGGTTGTCTATGTTTCTCGCTTGGGAGCGCTGGCGCGGTTGTTGTTTTCTTCGTCTCATTCATCTCCTTTGGAACAGGACAAGCATGTTGTAATGGTTACCTTGTATTTTTCCAACAGATTATACTATTACCTTATGACTCTCGCAGTAAGCAAAATAAAGCCTTGCAAACAGCTTGCTATTTAGAGTATGTACAAGCAGTTCAGCTGGTATCGAGCTAGGAATATATACATTCTGTCATGTCATTTCTCGCAACTGCCTCGAAGAGGTTGAAACAGTTTGTCTCCCGACCGCGATTAGGAGTGTTCCGAGCCTCATCTCGAACCCTCATCCAATCTTCATCACAATCGCACGGGATGTCGACGCACGAGTCTGAAGACGACCCGATTGTCAAGCTCGAGGACATCCCGACCATCCGCCAACTCTACAAAGATTCAACGCTCGCTGCACCTCCCAAAGATCGCATTCAGTACAAACCAAACGATTCCTTGCTTGACAGGATATCTCTCTAGTGCGTGTATCTTGGCACACCCTGTTCTTTTAGATGCTTGAGCATCTCGCGATTAGCCAAGGTGACATCACGCTGCTCAAGGTGGATGTGATCGTGAATGCCGCGAATAAGAGTCTGCTGGGTGCGTGAAGTTCATCGATTACCCAGCAGCAGATTGACCCATCGTTGATCCAGGCGGAGGAGGAGGTAGGAGCTATCCGCACTCTCTTTTCTAAAATTTCGACACTCAGGTTATCAAGAATAGTCGATGGCGCAATCCACCATGCCGCAGGCCCACATCTCCTGGAAGAATGCAAGCAGATCTCGCTACGAGCCGCTCCCCGCGATTGTTAACGCCAGACATGTATACTTATAGGTCGCACCCTGAATGGATGCAACACTGGTGAGTCGAAGATCACCCGAGGATACAGCCTTCCCTCGTCAGTGCCCCTCCTTCCTTAGCCTCGTACGAGAGCTCACACTCGTCTATCCTTCCCGGCTCAGGCGCCATGTGATCCACACCGTGGGTCCCGTATACTCGCCAGCGGAGGCCGAAGAGAAAGCGAGGCAGTTGGCTTCGTGTTATAGAACGAGTCTGGAGGTCGCGGTGGACAATGGTGTGAGGCATATTGTGAGTCATCCTGATATTCCTCGTCCTAAATACGGTGCACTGACTGCGAAATGACATAGGCTTTCCCTTCAGTATCGACTGGGATATACAGCTATCCGATAGAAGATGCGACCCATATCGCCTTGAACACGGTTCGGCAATTCATGGAGTCGGAGCGAGGGACTAAGGTGCCTACTCTCCAACGGTATTGTAGCACTTGTACTAACGCACAGGTGGATGACAGCTCGAGCGTTCCATCTTCGTTGTCTGGAGTAACAAGGATCGGGATGTTTACGAGTACGAAGCTCCTTCCGCTTAAAGTTTCTCTTCCAAACGTTAACCATACCTGATAGGCTCCTTATCCCAGAGTATTTTCCGCCTATAGAGAAGGAATCGCAGAATGTGGCAACCGAGACTGAAATCGAGAGGAAGGGAACTCAGTCGGAGAAGGAACTCGAAGCTGGTTCGGCTAGCTGACTTTAGCAGGATTGTCTGCCTCTGGGCCCTCGCCATGCTCCCCAATTTTTCGGACTATGCAAGCCCATATGGAATAAAATCCCAGAGTTCGTGAAGCCAAGTCTACGATAACGTCTGTATTTATAGCCACTCTTCTCCCGTAATTCCCGCTTGTGACCTTGATAGAAAAAACCTCTCTTAAAGTCTGCACCTGAGGCACCTCTCTCACATCGATTTTGCTCATTTTGATGCGCCCCCCACCACCGGACGCCGCAACGTTACCCCATGTAGGTCGTCAAACGCCTAGATCACCCTCTCCCCGGCCCGCTCAATGTTACAGCGCTCCCGTGACCCTAAACCATGCTTCTCCTTCCTCCGTGAATTCTCCGCTCTGTTAAGTAGACCCTGATGCACAATGGCCACGACACGCTCAAAAAGCGAGAAACCGCGTAGGCTTTCTACGCTTGATCGCTCAAGTTCCCACTCCCAGCCATAATGGGTCTGCTATACAATATTTTCATTGCTGCGTTCTCGTCTATCGGTGAGTACCTTCCCCCGATGATCAGCGCATCGTCTAGAGACTGACGCGTGTCTAGGCGCGTTCCTCTTCGGGTGTGTTTACTTTGGCCCAGCGAACAGGGTTTTGCTGACCGTAGCCGATTGATATGCAGATATGACAGGTGAATTTTCCGTTGCTCGCAATACTGCCAATTGCTAATAGCTATACAGTGGAATTATCGCTTCCGTGATTACGATGGAACGGTACCTAGCACGATTTGGTAACGACCCAAGCATCAAAGGAGCGGTCGTTTCGACCTTCAACGGTCAGTGCCGGAAGTTGTCTAGGAAAGCAGGTTCTGACAAAATAATACACAGGCGGATGCTTCTTCGGTGCAATGGGAGCTGGATGGTACGCCGCAAAGGTCGTTTCGTGGCCTTGGGTTGACCGTATCTGGATGCAGGGCAAACGATAGGTTTGGTCGTAAGCGAACAATCCAGGTGAGCAAGCTGCCTTACGGGCAACGCCTCAAATTAACAGTGAAGCCTTTACTTTAAGATTGGCTGCCTGTTTGCAATTTGGGGCTGCTCCATGCAAGCCGGGGCCAGTAATGTCGCAACTCTTCTCGTCGGTCGAATCATCGGCGGTCTGGCCATCGGGTACGTCTTCGCATATATTTTTTCTCGAGGCTACTTACATTTCTATCCAGGGTCCTGTCCATGACCGTGCCGTTGTACAATGTTGGTATACTGAAACGCTTCACGGTGCACAGACGGCTTATGCAATACATTTAGACCGAAATCGCCCCTCCCAAGACTAGAGGCTTCCTTGTTGGCTTGACACAACAGCTGATCGGAATCGGGTTCATCGTCGCTAATTGGGTACGTCAAAAAACTATCATTTTGCCCTCCGGGAGTATAACCTCGCTTTCACCCATAACAGGTCGGCTACGGATGTAGTTTTCTCAAGACTGATGTGTCTTGGAGACTTCCTTTGGGTTTACAGGTCCGTACCAATTTCGCAGCAAAGGCCTTTAGCGATGACACCTGCCTGACCATCGATTTTAGCTCGTGCCTGCCGGTTTACTTCTGGTTGGCATCCAGTTTTTGCCATTCAGTCCTGTGAGTAAGCGTTCGATCACTGAATTTGGCTGCTTACTGTGCCTTAGCGTTGGTTATTGGAGGTCGGAAGAGACGCAGAAGCACGAGAAGTCGTGCATAAACTGCATGGCAAGGAGAACAGCGAGGCTGCGGAACAAGAGTATCGTGAGATGCACGACACTATCAAAGCCGAGGCGCTTGTTAGAAGCCGTAAGCTGAGCGACCTCTGGGCCACGCGCCCAATGGCCAAAAGGACCTTTGTCGCCGTCGGGGTGCAGGTGTTCACCCAATTCACAGGCATTAATGGTAAATTCTTTCGCCACCACCACCCTTTCAGACAGCTAATATGTCAGCCCAGTCATCAATTACTTTGGCCCCCAAATGTACGTGAGTCTTGGCGTCACAGGAAGTAAAGCTTTGCTTGTTCAAGGGTGAGTGCGATCCCATCACGATCAACCTCTATTTACAGGGATCCACAGAATATACGGTGCCATCGGGCCCATTGCTAACCTCTTGTAAGAATCGTCGCCATTGATGACTCCATTGCATCGACTCCATCTCATTTCGCAGCTTTATCATTTTCGCGCTCGATCGTGTGGGACGGAAAAAGCCTCTAATGTTCGGTGCCGCGAGCTTTGTTGCAACATTCTCCATCTTAGCAGCAATTGTTGCCACAAACCCCCCTGATGCTCCTAATCCTAACACTGCTGCGCAACGGTAAAAGTTTCCATTACAAAAATTACGAACCTAAGCTCAATTTAGTTCCCCTCAGCGCTGGAATCGCCATGATTTTCCTGACGAGTATATTCTTCTCTCTTAGTTTCGGACCCGTCAGTTGGGTATTGGCCTCCGAGGTGGATTCCACACTGTGTCTGAAATCCTCAATCTCATCGTTTTGGATTGATATCTAGGTGTTCCCCACCAATACGCGTGCCCTCGGGACAAGTGTTGCGACTTGTGCCAACTGGGTAAGTGGTTGATCTCTCGGTCTTCTGTCTGTCATCTGAAATATTCTTCAAGGCATTCAACACGCTGCTTGCACAAGTGGCTCCAATAGGCATGACAAATGTCCAATGGAAATTCTACATGCTTTTTGTTGCCCTCAATCTTATCGATTTTAGTATCATCACGGCATTCTTCCCAGAGACCAAAGGTATACGATACGAAATATCTTCCGTGGCGAATGCTAACAGGAATTTTAGGAAAATCTTTAGAAGAGATGAATGTCGTCTTTGGCGACCAGATTGACCCGAGCAAGGTGTTGGGCGGAAACAAGTCAAGTCAGGATGAAAAGAGCGAGGAAGCTATGAGCCCATAAAGGGGATATGTGCGACGAGTCATGATAATATTCATTTACGAAAATGTGAAGGATACGATAGCTGTCGTCCACATCACATTATGCTCAGCTTGACGCGTTGTTGGCGTCGTGTCGCGAACGTTAGCCTTGAGGCCATGTGACTTGTCCTTTGGGTCACATGAATTCTTCCATAGAAATTTTGCGGGCCGAAACCTACGCCGAAGTGCACTTGTAATCTCCGTTCATCATCGATTCCAGCTCCTGAAAGAGGAGAGGGCGCGTCCGGCAGTGGACCTGCAGACGCGCATGTCTAATGTTAGTTTAGAAACCTTACCTGTCGAGGTAAATAATCCATGCATTCATGCTAACGAAGTCAGCTAACTGTTCATCAGTTGTTGTATGAGATACAGCTCTTTGCTTTGTCCGATTCTCTCCCTATTACTTCACGACCCCTTCACCGCATATTTCGCTCTGCTCCTGTATCGTTTCGATCCGAATATCTTCTAGGCCGCATTTTGTTTTACGGTCCCGCAAGTGTATCAACCATCTTCACAAAAGCCCTCCAGTACCCACTTTGCACCAAGGAAGTTCTGGATTCATTATCTCGACGACTTCCCGGAGAGCATCACCGCGGACACTTTGAACTACCGAGACGACTGTTTCGGTCGCTGGCTCCAAAAGTTGGACCCATTAAATGGAAGGATCGAGAGCATCCTTTACCCTTCCTCCGGTATTTATTCGACACACCCAATATTCCACATCCAAACGTCAACGCGCACGATGGTTACGCTCTAACAAAGGCCGTCCACGTAAAATTCCTACCCCTTATCCGATTTCTCCTCGACCGTGGTGCCGACCCACGGTATAAAGAGTGCCTAGCCGTCCTTGTTGCCATTCGGCAGAAGGACCTCGCACTTGTGAGGCTATTGATCGAGCGAGACGGTTCCCCTTATGAGCCTGGAGGTGGGACAACGGGCAAGCGGAAGAGGCGGAAACTCGAAGATAGAGTGGAAGTCAATCGAGCGATGCTGAGGGCGGCTGTGAAGGGCGATGCCAGAGACATCGTTGAGTATCTAACAAGGGAGAAGGGTTGCGTCCCTGATATGCAGACTCTGCATATGATGACAAGGTGATTATGTAGACCACCTAAAAGCCTGTAGTCCGGGCTTCCACTTCTTGTAACCCTCGAGGCAGACATGTACCCAAAAGATTTCAGGGGGGTAATCGGCAATGCCGCATGGTGTCTCGTTGATACACCCTTGCGCTATCGTTCCCGTTCCGCAAAGCCACCAGGCTGCATGGAAAGCCCAAAGCATACCCAAGGCTCTTGCCACGAACTGCAGGATTCGGCCTCCAAAACGCTGGCGAGGGGCGCTCCTTTGTCGACATCTTTCTTCTTCTCCGCTTTCGCTTGGCGGTGGAAGTAGGGATGTTAGAAAGCGACAAGCTGGCTTGGATTAATTGGCAATCCATGCTCCGGATCGATGGCCCCGCGTGCAGGAGTAGGTCTTGATTATATGGATGACGGTCAAGCAATCTCGCAGGGACCGGAGGACGCGTGGATCGTATAAACTTGTCATACTCAACGATCATGGTTGCTGGTAGCGTAGCTGGCAGTGCCGCCGTGGCTATTATTAGTTTTCTAGCATCCCCCGGCAGCTGCTACAAAACAGACAGTCACATTTCGGAAGAATAACGGAATTGTAAAACCGTACAGGTCTAGATACTAGAGATTCGCTGAGTATATGCGATGCATCTACAGCAGCAGCTTGGGCTCGTTCGACACGAAGCGCCGCTTGCGTCTCATTGTCCTCGGTCTCCGGCTCGCGGGTTCTGTGTGTGACAATTGTCAATTTCTACAATCCGTTCAGTGGGCGCCTCCTTACATTGGCGGCGGGGGTGGCTTGGGATGCAACAGAATCGGATGCGGTGGTTCAGAACTCGAGACAAGTCGAAACGCTGAGAACAAGAAACTTGAGTGCAACGCTAGAGAAACGCGTAATGACGTACATACGTATTGGCTTGCCTTCTTCCTCAGCTGCAACGCGCGTCTCGATTTGAATTTTCCTGCGCTTGCTGCTTCTTTCCTCGAGTGGATCCCACGACATGTGTATCAGCTTGTTTAATTGCTCAACCAGGTGGGGATCCGGACTACGCATTTTTTCTGAATCATCATGGTCCACGTAAATATCCTTCCTAGACACGAGAGTCGACGAATCGGGGAGGAAATGGGGGTTGACGGAGCGTGGCGCCATTCAAGGTGTGATGTTGTAAACTATTTGCCATCATCGTCTTATTTCGGTGCACGTGATCGATCAAGAAAATTCAGCTCAAATTGCCCTTACCGCGTCGAACTCCTACGTTGCTGTCGCTCCCTACCTGGTGTATCTGGACGAGTCATGTCTTCAGAAAACACAACGAAGTTTGTCTCCAAAAAGGACAAGAAGGTGAAACGAAAGTCTCTTGCCGACGCATCTATACCCTCTAAAGCCGACGCATCTATCTCCACATCGCCTACGAAAAAGTCGAAGAAGCGAAAGGTAAACGAGGTCAAGGAGGGTGAAGTGGTGGAGGTAGAAGCTAAAATCAAAAAGTCGAAGAAGACCTTGGAGGAGCCTGAACCAGCAGTGGAGGAAAAAGTGGAAGTAGTGGTGCCCAAGAAGAAGAAGAGGGAGAGAAAGGAGAAAGCAGTAAACGCTGTTGTAGAGAAACCCACGGCCGTCCCTATACCTGAGCAACCACTCCCAGAACCCATCTCTGCGCCTCACAAAGCTTCGAGCGCTTCCAAGACGCCAAAAACTTCTGACAAGCCATCCAAAAAGGTCAAATCCAAGAAGCCCTCTCCCTCGCCTGAACCAGAGCCAGAAGTTCCTGAGGAAGAGGCCGACCCCGGATCCGCAGAGGACGAGGAGGACCTTCATTTGCATGGCTTCTCAACTGATGACGACTCCTCCGACGAAGACGATGCAATGGATCACGAACCCTCTACTTTTGACATCGCCAAGTTGCCCACTGTCGCAAAAGATGACGCCATTGTAAAACGGAAGCTGGACAAGGCAAAGCGTCAACCTGTACGTTTTCGTTGGAAGATTCACGTTCATGTTCCTCATCTGATGTTTCTCCACGATGTCACAGACGCAGGATCGAGGGGTGCTTTTCCTCGGCCGAATCCCACACGGCTTCTATGAGGACCAGATGCGTGGTTATTTCTCCCAATTCGGAACAGTCACACGAATTCGACTCTCCCGGAATAAAAAGGTCCGTCCGAATCCTTTAATTAACCACTGCCCTCCATCGATGTGACTGGGGTGCCTCGATCAGACCGGTCGGTCGAAGCACTACGGCTTCGTGGAATTCGCTTCATCTTCCGTTGCGAAGATTGTTGCAGAAACGATGGACAACTACTTGATCATGGGTCACATACTGCGGTGCAAAGTTATTCCTAAAGACGAAGTGCACCCGGAACTGTGGGTGGGCGCGAATCGGAAATGGAGAGCCGTCCCACGGGACCGTATAACGCGTGTGGAGCACAACAAGGTTTGTTCAAATGCCAACCGTATACTTTGGGTGTCCACCCACCTAAACGATCGTGTCCTAGCCGCGAACGGAGGACGAGCAGGCACGCGCCGTTAAAAGACTCATCAAGCGTCAAAATGCGCGTAAACGCAAACTGGTCGAGGCAGGCATCCAGTACGACTTTGAAGCGGTTCAATATGTAAGCCAGGTCTATCCCAGTTGTCTCTTCAAGATACCGAACCTATCCATTCTTGTACAGAAAAAGCCCAAAGAAGCAGGAGCGTGATCATTGTCCAGCTGTACATGTATGACGTACCTAGTTCTGTGTACCACTCGGATTTGGGCAGCTACACGCGGTTTTGTCTTCGAGGCCTGTCAGACCTATCCATAGCGTTGATACCTCCCTACACCTCAGAGGGTCGTGGCTGTACGTGTCAGCCTATGCTCCACAAGGATTCCGCCCATGTGTGAAGCATGTTATTGATTTTTCTCACATGTGTTGTTGGTCTGCTATCTAGCCAGGCACGATATCGATGCTTTTTGATCTGGCACTGACTTAGCGAACGTTCGTCCATCACATTTCCTCAGCAGAAAGGCATGTATAAGATTATCATTACTACCGATATCGAAGAAGTGTAGAATCTGAGTAGAAAGATATAGGCAGGGCGAGAGAGAAAAGGTCGAATGTAGTATTTTCACGAGTTTTCCCTAGGCACGATGACGCCGTCTTTCACTTCAGCTGGTCCGACAAGGCCTGCAGCACGGCGTTCAGCACTGAGAAAAGGCAGCAACATTCTTATATACCTTTAATAAAGCCCTCTTGGTCCTCGTTCGACAGGTCTTCGAGAGTCCTGTTCGTCGTCTCAGGCAGTAGGAGGGTAGAGAAGATACCCGTCAACATGAATAGGGCGAAGATTTCGAGACTGGCGGCAAGACATGTTAGTCCCAACGTCGTCTTCGTTGGCAAGCAAAGCAATACGTACATGTGCTTGACGAAGTGGTTGGTTCCTCCAATGTCCTTGAGCTGCGCGAAGCCGACCTGAGCGACGATCGCGCCGAGCTTGCCACTGGCGGCTGAAATACCATGGGCAGTGGAACGGTAACGGGTGGGGAAGGCTTCTCCGGGTATGATGAAAGTCGTTGTGTTGGGTCCAAAGTTCTGGAAGAAGTTGGCGAAACAGTAGAGCACGACGAAACCTTTCTTAGCGGCCGCGGTGGTGGTGGTGAGTTTATCATAGCCGAAGCCTATATTGTTTCATGACCCGTCAACGAGTTGCAAAGGGCATACAGATTATGACATACCCATGGTGATGAAAATAAGCGTAAGCAAGATGAATCCCATCAACTGAATATTCTTGCGTCCCCAGCTGTCGACGAAAAGGAAAGTGAAATAATAACCGGGGATCAGGCCACCAGCGGAGAGGATCAAGTTCCCAACACAGATATTCTTCAAGTTTTCGTAAACGAGCGCCGTGCCACTGGTAAGAGGCGTGCCGAAGCCGATGGCTTGGAGCACGATACCACTGTTGAGGCCGAGACCGTAGAAGGCGATCTAGAAGGCATGGGCAGGTTAGACTTCATCCTGAGCTCGTGCAGTTATTACGCACATCAAGAGCGAACCACGACCACGAGGTACCGATGAGAACCTTCAGATTCTTCCATTGGCCGAAGTGGTGGCAGAAGTCTGCCCAGCTTGCTTTAGGTGCGAGGGCCCGCTGCACAGGCGCATCTGGATCCACGACGGAGTTACCATGGGCCAGCACATTCTCGATATCAGTCTTGGCTTGTAGGACATTTCGCTCGATATCCATGGTGAAACGCGGAGTCTCAGGGATGGTAAGACGGAAGTACAGGGCAATAACACCAGGAACGCAACCGAGACCGATGAGAATACGCCACATGAAGTCGACGTGGTTAGGCGTATCAACGCTGGGATCATTTAGGATTGCGTTCTTGTAGGCAGCAGTGATAATGAACGCAAGCAGGGCGGCAGCTGATAGTAATTATGAAGTTCAAACACGGCCTTTGCGAACGTAGACAGGACGCACTGAAGTTACCCCAGCCTTGGGAGGCAAAGACCGCCGTCATCATGCGCCCCCGGATTCTGGTGGATGCGAACTCAGAGGAAATAACAGCGCTCAAAGGGTAATCGCCCCCTATACCGACGCCCATCTGTGGCCAATATTAGGAAGGAATGGAGACCTGAGTCTGAGAAAATACCGACGAGGAATCGCCACACGACGAGGACACCAATGATGCCTACAGCATGTCCCCCACCAGAGAGGGCTTGCCCAAAGGTAGCGATAATTATGATCATTAACTCGACACCGTCTACCGACTGGTTAGTTGGTGTTGTGACGAGTACGAAGCGGACAAAACTGACACATCCGTTTACGGCCAACGACATCGGCCAACCAACCGAAAAGAAGTTGACCGACGAGCGTACCGACAGGAGTAGCTACCTTGACGCCGAGATCTTGGGCCTTGTTCAATTTTTGACCCGCCTTGTTCAACGGGGAACCTGTAAAAAAAAAAAAGAGTAAAATCAGCTAGAAGATACATTGACCATATCAGGTTGACTTACCTGTGCCATAGACATAGCCCAACATAGTTGAGGCAATATTGATAGCAAAGATATCATAGCTGGAACATGCATCGATACAACGTTCTGGACAAGGGCAGGACGACACTCACGCATCGGTGAAAAATCCTACACCAGCAACGACGCAGACCTTGGCGTGGAATCGACTGTGGCACGTTCTATCAGAGAAGGCTTGGTATTTGATCAAAAAAGGAACACATACGAGAAGGGGGCATTATCAATCTCTGCCAAGGCGGCGCGGCGACGTGCATCGATGGTATAGACCACATTGTCGGCCTTGTTGATATCAGATCCATCTCGGGACTCTTTCTCGATATCTGACATTGTTGACGGTCAAAGTACAGAGGGAATCTGGAGGTCCTCGGGTGCGGGAAGGCGGGAAGGTCTTGCTACTGCTCAGCACAGATACGGCTTTAAAGGCCTACCCATACGAGGTACTCCATGTGAGCTACATTTTAGTTCCTTGCACGTTCGTACTCAAGAGCCAATCAAAATGTTTCCTGATCAATTTCCTATTTTGGAACTACCAAAATCTTCGCGGCAAATCTTGTCGGTAGTAGTTCCGCCCTGACTCAGCGACGTACATCATCCAGGCTGTGAGTCCGTGTCGAGAAGAGCCACACCTTTATTCCCCGTCCCATGTCAAAGACTTCTATCTGGATGGGGTGGGCGCTTTAACCTGGGCACAGCCGTGAGCCTATGAAGTAGTACCATCTTCCGAGGGGTTAGGCCCCTATCTTATACCAACGTTTATCAATAATCAAGCCACATTTGGACAGTTGGGGCACGCTCGGAACGGCCTACCAAAGTAAATTGAAGATGCTGTGTCGGTTGTTGGGAAGGAGTTCGAGTTGAAACATCGTTGGCGACAAACGTTGGTGAAAGACAGCGCTAAAAATAGATCTAGAACCAATCGTCTTCAACAGAACGAGGGCCTGAATTTGTGAGTCTGCGTTCAGGTCAGCGGAAGAAGAGCCATCGCAAGTGTGCAGCCTCAGTTTGTAAAGAAAATACAAGGCTCAAGGGCCTCATGCATTCATGCTTGAAGAAAGAAAGGAAAGCCTCGGAGTTGTGACCATGAAACCAAATGTGACAGAGATTCCCACATGCATCAGGTTCGCTCTAATTCCGTTAAACCTGATCTTATATTGCAAGGCTCGACTGGTTGGAGGGGATGGCATGTAATTCAACACGTCTACGTGCTCTGGCGCTGTACAAGGAACTCCACAGGCTAGGCAGAGACTACCCCGATCCTTCGTGTGTTGCCCTGGCCTGCGCTCACACGATCACCAATTCCGTTGCTAATTCGTTTTAACCAGGTACGACTTCCATGGCAGAATGCGGAGAATGTACGAAAGTGAGCGGCCTAAGCAGCCTTGCTGCACACGTTTGTTCATGCACGGGGGGTACAGAGAATAGACACTTGACAGACCGGGAAGAGATCGAGAAAGCACTGCGTCTTGGGGATTACATCAAGAAAGGTGCGTGGGCGCTGTCCAGCCAGGTAACGCTTGCTGATGGCATGTGTTGGGCCTTGGTTTAGAAACCCTTGCGCTTTACTCGTTGCGCAAGTATCGTCATCTGAAGAGGATGTATCCGGAACCCCCGATACCCCAAGTAACCCCCGATGTCGTATCGCGTGCCTCAAAAGCAACGAGCATTTCATCGACTACGCCTCCAAGCTGAGCCTTTCATGCTAGACGATGGCGGGAGGTGTGTCTCTGGGCGCCGAGACTAACATATCTGGGCTTATTTTTGTAACTGATAGGACACGAAGAATGGTCCGACGACATCTTGATACCGGGACTTATCACATCGCCTCATTCTAGATGCTAAACAGTTCTGCTTTCTGTATGTGTGTGTACTTTCTAATTGTACTTTTTATGATATCACTGCACACTGGAAGTTGGCGTTGATCCAGGAAATTCCGTCTCATTCAATGCCTTACTATCCTAGGCTGTGATCCCGGCTCTTGTTCTAGCTGCGCAGTCGGTCCCAGCAACGTTCTCGAGCCTGGAACATTGCGCAGCCTGTCAATACTTCCCGCTAAGAAGATCCGAAGACGAGACATTCGGTGATCCTCACCGTACCCTGGACCACCGCTGTAGGCAGTTGGTCGCAGACTCACATTGATTAAAACTTACCCCCAGGCATAAGCAAGGTGGAACTTCCCGCGACTATGAGAATTTCGTGACATATCAGGCATGCCCATCACGCGCTGTGTGATGATATAGGTCAATTCAGTTGCTTCAGTATTTACAATCTGAAAGCTGGCTATTAGGACGATCCGTTTTCCCAATACACGTCCGTTAGACAGTCTGGTTAAAGCACAGAGAAGGTCATTCGACTATCTCTCACGGGTGGGTTCCACACTTGACATTGGCAATTGGTCTGCTATTCTTAATTCTGCTACTTACGGTACAATAACCGGCGGCTCACAGGGATGTGGTAGACCATACCTTTCACCGATTTGTACTCATGGAGACAAAGTCACGCGTTCAACAACGCACGTAGTCGCTCTGACTTTGAGATCATATGCCAACGCTTTTACCCCAGATACTTGCCACCGTCAACGCCAACACTACCTGGCTGTGCGAATGTCTTCCTATCTTTAGCAAGACCATATCCAGCATGACCATATCCAGGAAAACAAGACAGGACGAGGGTACGAGAGAACAATCTGATGAGCGGCAGGAGTCTATTTTTTGCTCATTTCAGTACGCTCCTGTCAACCATGCAGCCCTTTGGATGCCATCTTTCCGAAGAGAAAGGAGGATTAGACCGATGGTACCCCGTAATCCCCGCCCCCATGCGATGCTCGAAGCAGTGTTTGTGGCAAACACAATCAGATTGAGCAAAAAACCCTCAAGGGCCCACCCGTCTGAAGGCATCTCCGGGATTGCGCTTCCCACATTCCTGTTCACTGTATGAGGTCACATACCTGCCACCGCCTTGAAATCCGAGATTTGGCCGTCCCTTCTAGGTACATAGGTGCCTCTTTCAGTAGCAAGGGCTACAGTACTCCGGATGTGGAGGGCATCGTCCATTAGTGCCGGCATCCAATGCCAGCAATCGACCTGATAACAGAGGCCATGTCCTGACCCTCAGACACCCTTAATTATCAATTGCTTGTTGGAATTTGGATTCCGAGGACATACGAGCTTGTGCGATGCACGTGTGCGCCCTCGTTATTGTTTTCTCGTTTTTATGATCCGCCTTCCGTTTTTAGATTCCCAACTACATTTCTTACATATATAGGTAGCTATGCTGATGTACGACCCCATCCGTTTGCCTCACGAGCTCACCGAGGCCAAACGCGAATCCCATTTCTTTCGTGTTGTCCCACTCTCGTCGGATTCTCAACATCGATTTCAACATTGCTTACCTCTGTACTCTGCCCAGGAGTGTATCTCGAGGCACCACCAACTGCCGAGGACATATCCCCGAGAGCCCAGATTCGACGTTGGAAATCAAGCCGAATACAATGACGCACCATCATTTTCGTGTCACAATCAGTGGCAAGACCGCATCTTCAAGGAAGCAAGTCTTGATTCGTGTCAGCGCATGACTCTATTCACTTCTCATGGTCGATTTGAAAGATGCATAGGTTTGTGGAACTTAGTCCCGATCTAGTGTAATCCACAGCTCGATCACCAGCTGCCAAACAGAATCTTCGACAGCCCCAACACCGCACCTAGCGCGCGCAGACTTGACTCAACACTTTTTCACAATTATAGGCATCACCTGTAGTTATTTGTGACCCGCACGCTAGCTGTAATACGAGATATGACGGCTAATACGGCGCTCATCTCGATTCCAGTTGTTCTGTTTCCTGAGGTTGTATTAGGATGACTTCTTCACCTGAATCCGATCTACTTTGCTTATCTGTTGGTTTGTCTGTCAATCAACCACAGCCGTCCAACAGCGTCCTAGCATGTATGTTGGTGTGCCAACCCTGGCCTGTCTGATTACCACTCGACTGAGATTGCTTTCCGATGAACTAATCGATCGTCGTGGCCCTCCCTTACATGTATCCGTATACCCTGGTCGGTGCATTGCGGAGACGTCGGGAGAACAACTCTGGTTTCTCAATCGCGACACGTTCCTTCCTTATGTGTGCTCAACTGAACTCCACACTACGAAAGAATATGCGCAGATGATAAACCGTCATACTCGCCAGTGAATTGGTGTACATCGAGAGCCCCCTCTTGTCCAGTTCGATCACTAGCGTCACGGGTAGTGCTGTCCGCTGACTAACAACACCAAACAGCGATAGTTGACGGTTCCGACATCGATCATGATGAGTCTCTACACCTTGTATCTCAACCACCACCACAGGCTTGGCACCACTACGCACTTTCGCCACCGCTATCAACCATCTCTTTCTGAAATCGCGTTTGAGGATCTGAACAGCTCTTCCAGCAGAGACATCCAGCGCCCCCATCCACCATGCCGAAGGTACGTGATCAGTGGGTCTAACGAATCCTAGGTTGCTGACTCAAACATCTTGGGCATTGCAGAATAAAGGAAAGGTACGAAACCACACTATTTTACGTCTTGCTCTTCTGCTGACGCTGTTGTGAACAGGGAGGAAAGAACAGGAGAAGAGGAAAGAACGAAAACGACGACGACAAGCGCGAGTTGGTTTTTAGAGAGGATGGACAGGAATACGCTCAAGTAACAAAAATGCTTGGAAATGGGCGTCTTGAGGCCCAATGCTTTGACGGAGAGAAGCGGTTAGCCCACATACGAGGCAAAATGCGCAAAAAGGTGTGTGGCTTTATTTTTGAAGACTAGTCTGGTTGCTGACATAGACATCGACGTTAGGTATGGATAAACCAGGGAGATATCATTCTGCTCTCCTTGCGCGATTTCCAAGATGACAAAGCGGATGTTATCGTTAAATACACGGCCGATGAGGCACGCAATCGTACGTCGTTCACCTTCATTCATTTTACTGCTTGAGCGATGACTAATCTTTCTCTCGCCTTTTAGTGAAAGCATACGGTGAACTACCCGAGAATGCTAAAATCAACGAGACCGATACGTTCGGCGAGGAGGATGGAGAGTGTACATTTGAGTTTGGCGATGAAGGCGAGGTGGACATCGATGATATCTAAGGGCGAGCTATGACCCTTTGTTGCATGTACACATTTGCGGCTCCATTCACCATACTACCATCCACATCCATCTCATATCTGTTACCACATATCACTGTAGATGTACTGGTTGTTTTTTTTTTCCATCTTGTTGTTTTACCATGTTCATCACAACTGATCGGCAAAAAGCTTATCATATCACAATCGAAATCCCGATGCTTGCATATGTCAGACTGAGCTTACCGTTCAATTCCCTTGTCACTCTGTCGTCGGTGGCTCCTGCAGCTGTTACACAGAAGAATTCTGACAAGTGGGGTGAAGAGCGAACATGGCCATGTGGCCTTGGACTGAAAACTTTAGATGTGTGTCGCCCGACACTAGCATCGAAGCTCGCCATCGTTCAATGATCTCGACCAGACTGGAGGCCACGCTCGTCCTAGAGAACACATATATCTCGTGCGGCGCAAGATTGTGACAGAAGTGCAGACACCGTTACCCCTTTGACATATCCATCCATACGTGAATAACAGCAGACTTTCTAGTCGGTAGGATTGTCTCCAACCTCAGCCCCTCGGACTTCCGACGTATCCGTCGGCATCATCCAACCCGCTTTTCTCTCCGTGGCAGGTGTCGTTCTCCGGTTCTTTACCTCCGCCACGCTATTTATCCACCCAGGCTTGCTAACGCTGTTTCCTCCCTATCTTCCCCGCTTTTCACCTGTTCTGCCGCTCACCTACTCTCATTTTTTCGCGCACTATACAACCCCTTTCCTCTGGGATTTCTTGTGTAATGTCGACGGATTTCAGTACCTCGCTGGCATTACCCAGCTTGTGCACCTATCTTTGGATTTTTTTGGGGTAATGCAGCTGGCCTCTTTCCCTTCTGTTTTTGCATGCCACAAGTTTTCCGATACTTCTCTCATGGCAAGCCCTTCCTCCCTGCCACTGTTCAAACTTTCCTACGGCATCAGTAAAGCGAAAATACCACTCTTTGTCATTACTCTTTTATTAATCCGAGGTTCTAGGCGGTCCGTTTTTCACGGACGTCCCAATCAGATGTCCTTCCCCGAAACTCTGGCGTGCCCCGCGAACCTGCATGCGAGGAAGAGAATATCATGTTTTTTTTTCCTGAGAGTAATGCACTTCGACGCGGAAGAGTGTACATAGGTATTTTTACAACAATGTCCTCCAGTAAGTGCTAACGGTTCATTTTCGGTCCCTTGGTAGACTCCAAAGGGATCAGTTCAAAAAGCCCGGCCAGCGTGCGCTCAGCAGACCTGATTGGCCTTGTTACAGACTTCTATCGTTCGACGCATCAACGCTCTGCAGCGAAGACTGCGTACGGTGCGTTTCCTGGTCTTCGGATCAAGCTTCAAGCAATGACGGTGAATCAAAGAAATAGATGCAGACAACACGACAACAATTACCATCGCCTCCATTAGAGCATAAACAACGTCGACCCTCAGATATTCGGGTTCCAATTCGCCCCTATCCAACTGGCGCTTGAGATGATTGAGGGCGACTTGTCGGACAAAGTCCTTGATAACGCTGTCGTCGCCCCACGCTCTCCACCGTTTAGCGGCGTCCGTGATCCTAACAAATCACCCCGATCAGTAACTTAAGAATCGTCGCGCAAGGAGCCCAAGAGCCTGGAGGTGTTAGGTAACTCACTCGAACTCCCATCGTTTCGTGGTGGCTGTCAGGGTATCCTCGATGTCTTGGATCGTGACGGGAGGCATCGCGGGATGGTGAACTACCTAGGACAACCAGGCCTACCGAAGATGCAGCTACTTAACCACCTCGAAAGTCCGAGTACTGGTTTAACATGTCTTCAATGCAGTAACGTCCACTATTCTCTCGTTTTCTGGTCACTGGACACGAGTCTCAGAAGCCGAATCTTCTCTGGCAGGACCCACTCTAAACAAGAACCCACTGCGAGGACTAATGACTATGCTCTTCATGACGTGGGCCTGTCAGTTCGAGTTCCTGCGATTGATCGAATCAGAGTTTGGAATGAACCGTTCAGATGCCAAGTTGAAACTTTGCCGACAATGCCTCAAAGAAGCGATGAGCATGCAGCTATGACCTGGGTCCTGGATCACAAGGAGTCATGTCGTCTTAGAGGACCACGGCTTGACCACACTGGTCTTGCTGTGCTAGCCAGGAACTCAACAGAGCTGTTCATGTGTACTCCCCCTCTCTCAATAGGTATGTGTGTGTCATGGGCTCATGGATTGGATTACCATACATGTAGAGTACTTGTTACATATGCAGGGTCCATGGCAAAGTGGTCATTCCAATTGGGGACCTAGTGCCAATATAATATACCCCCCACCCCCCACCATTACGCTCTGCAGCTGACTTGGTCACCAAGAGTCAGTCGATTACACCCTGTGATGTTTTGATACCGGCGTGAGTTCGGACGTATGCTGTGGTGGGGATCAAGTGAGTGAATACTCGGAATATCAATGAACCCCGCTTTATCGGCTTCGGGGATGTATCGGATATCTTGATGAGGCGGAACTTGAGCTGTGCTTCTCATCATGTGTGCTGACGGGTAGACAATAATATCGTTTCTGCACCACCTCAAAATTTCTACTTGCAGGCATTCAGAGAATGGGTAATAGAAAGGAAAAGGGGTTACGTATCACGTTGATATCGGCGTCTGCTAGTCTAGTTGAAGTTACGGACTAGCTATGGTCGATATGACATAATGGCGGGTGCAGCGTGGCGACCATAACTTCAACATCCCCGGAATCGGGGTAATCGCTGAAATCAAATCAGCTACCAAGCATTTCTGCTGTTCCCTTGTATCTGGGCTGATGTCAGGGTCATTTTGGTTGTTGGTATGATTTGGTTCGTGACTAACTTGAGTACTATTCAGCCATTGAGCTATTCGTTGAAGGCCTTAGCCGAATCACTATTTTCACAGAATAACTATTTTGATGCCACCGGTAGAGGGCAGAAATGCAGAGGGATTTGGGCATTCAGGTGCGGAAGAAGTCGCCGAGATGAACGGCTTACTTTATGCCTAAAGTCGTAGTACCTCTAGCTGGACGCACGGCGCTATGGTGGGAGTGGAAGAATGAGTGATCAGCGCTCAGCGCTCATCCTCACCCCCGACCATGTGTACAACTTCCAGGGACGATGATGTACATAGCCTGCCTGCATCGGGATACTTCCTGGACCCGGCGTTCCTAAGTGGGACCGTGCCGTGTAATTTTACCTTACCTTACCTTACCAAGTGATCACATTCTCGACCACGTGCAGGAATTGAAGTATGGTTGGAGTAAGTTTGATGGACACGGATTGCATGACAGACGACTCTTGACTTGTGCGGGAGTGATCTGGATGGTAAAAGCGTCTCAAAGCATTACCCTATCGCCTTCACGAACAAAGTCGATATGAAAATCGCGGTGACTGGATGCAATGGGCGTGTCGGGAAACGCGTGGTGGAGCTTGCCTTACGGCGCGGACACACCGTGGTTGGGATTGACTACATCCCACCAGTAGAGGAGCAAGCAGTCCAGCATTCTCAGTTCACCTTCGTTCAGGCCGATCTAAGGGATTACGGAGCAGTCATCAGAGTGTTGGAAGGCTCCCAAAGTGTTATACAATTAGCAGCATATCCTAATCCCAGCGATTATCAAGTAACGACTCATAATGGGTAGGAGACCTTGCCTGTTATCGGGGATCGATAGCGGATTAATGCACCCCCAATTCATTCAGCAACGTTGTTATTTCATGGAACGTTCTCCGGGCATGCGCGGAGGTAAGGTCTATCAACGAGAGCTGCTCATGCAAGGAAATGATGATCCTTTCTGCTTTCCGGACAGTTGAGGATAAATCGTATCGCACAAGCTTCATCTGTGAACGTCATCGCGATGGTTTACAGCCAAGCGTGCAAGTTCGAATATTTCCCAATAGATGAGATGCATCCATGCTTGCCGGATGAGCCGTACGGACTCTCCAAAATGTAAGGTTTTGTCTTGCTTCTGGTACGTTTGGTGTTCACCAGCGTCCCAGTATATGCGAACTCCAGGCCGACACCATTGTCCGACGTTACCCATTCATGCGAATCGCCAGCCTACGATTACACTGGTCCGTCCCCGACCGCTCTCGAGCCCGACGTGACGACCCAACTCGGTGGAGCAAGGACTTGTGGGGCTATGTTCAGGAGGATTCTGCCGCCGACGCGTTTCTGCTGGCCGTGACTGGGGAAGCAGGAAAGTGGTCTGGGCACGAAGCATTCTTCATCGTTGCACCGGTGGTCGCGACGGACGAGGACACTAGGGAGCTGAGGCAACGCTTCTGGCCGGACGTTCTCATTAAGGTTGGCAAGGATGTAAGCGGGAGAAGGGGGTTTTTCGACTGCGAGAAGGCGGCAAGGCTGCTGGAGTGGGTGCACAAAGACGCCGAATCGTCACGGGTATAGCTGTCCTCTGCACACCAAACTATTGCAAGAAGCGTCAGTATCACCGATAATCAACCAACCAAGGGCAACGCACAGAATGACGGAGGGCACAACGAAGCCGAGAAAAAGTCTCAAGAGGGGTGCAAAAAAGTTTGCAACTGGAAAAAATTAGCGATAGACTCATCACGTAGATTCAGAGCTCACATATTCCTCGTAGTGATGCAATACTTCTCGCAGCTGCTTCCTTGAGATCTCTGCGCGGTACAGGATCTCATCGTCTGACTTCTTCCCATCAAAGTACTGGTTGATTCTAAAGCCACATCAATTGTTTACGTCGTGTAGATGGTTCGGAAACCTCACAGCTGGAATCTCTTGGCAATGTAGGGATCTTTTCCTTCGGACATTGCCGCCAGCCATCGTCGTTGCAATGGAGTGGCCCTTCCAGGATCGCTGATCATCGAAGGTCGTAGGTGATCCTCAGCAGTATCCCAGCCTGAATCGGGATCGTCAAGTTCGTCGGACCCATCCTCGTCCGTGGTCCTCTTCTCGGTATCGCCAGCCCCGTTGTCATCGGCAACAGGGCGCTCTGTGTTCTCCTGTTTGCCCGACTCGTTAGATTGGCGCCTAGAGTGTCGATGGGCAGCCTTCGGCGAAAGGGGCAACCAAGGAGTGCCCGACGGTGGTGACAGATCTAAATCGTCGTCGTCTTCGTTGGCCCCATCTCGCAGTTCCAGTAGAAGACCTCGACGAAGGCGTTCTTTCGTCCCTGCCTTTTTTGCCAGAGCGTTCTCCCTCTCGATCCTCACACGGAGCTTGAGCTTTCGGGTAGCCACCACACGTATGCGAAGGTGGAGTGTGATGAGCATGTCACGTTTCAGCATCCACAAGACGACATCATGATACATGGGTATGAGGTCCTTGTTTTGAACCACAGAAGCGAAAAAGTGATTATCCGTTTGTTTTGAGATTGAAGAAGATATATTGGCGAGAATAACGGGGAGGGAGGGTACAGAGGGGTGGTCGAACCGGCTTTCGAATTCGGCTGTCAGCTCCGAAAGCCTGAGGAGCATGATCAGGAATTGTTCCAATGATAATGCAAATTGTGGACATACGGGCGCTCGAACTTGGCCGGGATTGTAAAGACTGTCTTCAGTCCGACATGGACAATGTCGACGACTTTTGCTCTGCGATGTTGAACAAGCCACCGAACGGTGGGCATCACCTGGGATTCTAAATCCCAGTCCAATAGGCTTGCCATGTCTGCTAGGCTGATAAAAAATCTCAGGCTGGGGATCCAAAGTAGACTGTGTAGCGCAACTTACGACAGTGTGACAGAAGCGGTTTCTAAAAACCGGACGAGGCCTTCCACGAGCGTTCTATCCTCCGGGTTGACCTGAGAACCTCTTAGGTTCATACTCGGATCAAGGCCATTGTGTCCGTCCAAGAGTAACAAACTCTTCCAGGGAACTAAGGGCGGCAACTTCCAGCCGAAGCTCATGTCTTGGCCCCAGGTTCGTGCGTCTTCACTGTCGGTGTGATGCACGGAATCTACCTCGTGATCCGCGTCACTGTGTAGCAAGTCATCAAGATACGGCGGAAGCTGTATTTCGAGAGGTAGATTATGAATTGTGATGTAGGCCATATCGGATGCTTTAATGGCTTCATAGAGTGACTTCATGGCCGGTGCGATTGACGACACTTCAAGAGCTTGCATAACATAGCTCGAGAAGAGCTCTCCTAAAGATTTTGTTTAAATGATGGAAGTGGCGCAGTTTGCAGACGCACACCTTTCATGATACAGGAATCCTTTAAACGTCCCAGAACGTCGCATTCGGTCTCGACGAAATTCGACAAGACTTGCTCCTGGAAAAGTACAGCGGTAACCGTAAACGCTATCTGCTCGTAAATGATGTCGAAGTATTTCGATACATTCCCTGATGCTGAGGAAGACGGGTCCGGGATGTCGAGTACCAGGACGAAATGGAATATATTGAGTCTGGAGCTTTTCGAGGTTACTTTCTCGGACGAGGCGGGTCTAGTGTCCGGGCTCGCTGATACACTCCCAGCAGAGGCTGATTGGCCGATCCTTGACTCTCGTCCTCGAGGACCCGCTTTGACTTTTTCTGCTTTGAACCTCCAGCCTCCGTCTTCTTCGGCACAGACTGGGTGACCAATGAAGGCAAGGTTGTCAACGAGGAGCTCAAATTTTTGGTGACACATTGAAGCCTGAGGACAGAGCAGGCTCGCCAGAAACTCAGTGGAATATCCGAACAGGTGGTCGTATTCATAAACAATCGGCGATTTATCCGCTGAGCTCTGTCCCGTACTGGGGTGGGAGGTCGAAGGAGAGAAGGAAGAAGATCTTTCTCGCAGTGTGTCTGGCCGATGCCAGGTGTAGTCCGCCTCTGTCTCCCGGGAAGTCTTAGAGAATCGTGAGATGTCTTCAGTCCATGTGTCCGAAAAATGTGATGCCCTCCATGGGTTGTCAAATTGTGAATGGCAGAACGTGTCCTCTGGGGGTCGGGCCCTGCTTAGCCTCGGAGTAGTGGAAGGTGAGGGCGGCCACCGGTAAACCAAGCTAGACCCCGTCGCGGAGGTGGTGACGAGCAAAATGGCCAAAAGATTTTCAGCCATCTTCGAGAAAGCGCTAGGGTTCGTTATGCGTAGTGTTTGAAATGTTTTCTGACGCGCAGCCCTGCCTGCAAAAGACGTAACAGCGTCAGCATGTAATGGTTGGATTTAACTTTGCAATTCAAGGTTCAATGTCTACGAAGGCTCTTGCCAAATAAGAACACACAAAGTCTCGACTACAATGATGCTCTTAACCAAAGTGTTTAAGTCCCAAAGGAAGGACGGTCTTCACTTAGAAGATGGCATCGCTTGATCGAGACTCTGACACGATTTGTTCGCCCAAGTTCCTCAGAACCTCTCTTCAAGTCATTGCAAGTTCAACGATCTACTTAGTAAGCCGCCGTCACATGTGACATGTGACATACCTCTCTCTCCAACCCCCATGAACTCGACGGCGACAGAAACCACAGTGGTGTCAAAACCCAAGGCTAAAAAGCTAAAACCAGCAAGGAAACAAGTCAAGCCAGGAGAGGTCGTCAAGGTCGAGACGCCGCAGACGGGAAAGGAGTATAGTACGTGTTGTCCCTGCATTTCGCTAACTGGTTCGACTAACTGTCTTTCAAGATATCTGGTACAACAAATGGGCTGGCGGTGACCGAGAGGACAGTTATTCCAAGTAAGTATCTTCCAGAGCCACGTCCAGATGCCCTCTCTTACACCTCCCCAGCAAAGTAAAATCCCAAACTCGATGCAGCATCAAACGTGACTCGGGGCTCACCCGCGCGAACACCACGGGCATGAAATACATCTGCCTCTTCTTCGCGCGAGGGTGTTGTCCCTATGGCTGGGAATGCGAATACCTGCACACACTGCCCGATCCGTTGAACGCGCTGCCAGACAGCTCCAAGGACTGCTTCGCGCGCGACAAATTCGCAGACTACCGTGACGACATGGGTGGTGTCGGGAGCTTCAATCGGCAGAATCGGACGCTGTACGTGGGGCGTATAAAGGAGACTGGAAATGGGCTCGAGACGGAGGAGGTCGTGATGCGGCACTTCAAAGAATTCGGCGAAATTGAACGAGGTGAGTCTGGGAATAATTATTACTTGGACGAGAAACTGTTTTTGACGCGTGAAATTTCCTTCTTAGACGATTCTCAAACTACGTATGCCGTCAAGGTTTTGCAATATCGTAGCGTAGCATTCGTGACGTACAAGTCTGAACTGCACGCTCAATTTGCGAAGGAGGCGATGGCATGTCAATCTCTCGATAATGACGAAATCCTCAACGTGCGGTGGGCAACGGAGGATCCAAATCCCGTCCAAAAAGTGGCCGAAAAGAGGAGGTTAGAGGAAATGGGCCAAGAGGCGATCAAAGCGAGGATGGATCCACGTATCGTGGATGCCATGAGGACCATACGAGCCCTGGAGGATGGCGATATTCTTGACGAGGATGGCCTTGAAGTGCAGGAGCAGGAGCAAGATGACAATGAGGAAGGCGAGCCTGACTCGAAGCGGAGAAGAGTCGAACCTGACGAGGTAACACCACCGCCTCAAGAGCCGCCGCAACCGTCAGGTCTGTTGAGTGCCGACACACTGGAGGGTCTGAAGTACTTCGCAGAGATAAGGAAACGAAATGGGGCTATTTCGGCACAAGGCCGAGCTCGTCCTCCTCCTCCCGCTAGCCTTGGCCTCGCCGACTACGGGAGTGATGAGGATTGATCGGATTCTGTAGCACGTATTTAGTTTGCATCTTGTGAACTTAATTTCATAGCGTGGTCTGGTATGGCCGTTGTACATCAGTATAAAAGTCGGATGCTTAACTGGCCAATGGCAGCAGGCTTTTAATGTCCACCACCGCTGCCGTTCACACCCCCTTCGTGAAAACCGTCGCTGAGAGACAGCTCCGCGATCCGCAGCTCCTCCGCTTCTAAGTCCTCTACCTCTTTCTGTCGTCTGTATTTTTCCAGGTCCCAGTCGTCCTCCGCATCGTCGTCCTCGTCTTGGAACCATTCTGGATTGTATTGGAACTGGAAGCAGAGTCAAGTCAGTCGGAGAGATGATAGTGTGGAATACAATCAGCATACCAGGTCCCTGCCACTCATGCCAACATTCTTGCCCGCTGCGTGTTGAGCGTCCTTTGTTTTGCGCAATGCTTCTTGCTCGGCTTCTTTTTTGTCCATACGCGTCTTCTTCCATATCGCGAAGGTTTCTGGTGTCACTGGCGTCAAGTTTGGACCAAGTTTGTGCCGCTAATCAAGGGTAAATGAGGTGCGTAAAGGTTCATCAGGGCGAGATCCGACGAACCTCGACCTCGAGGAATTCCTCCAGACTGATCGCATTTGCTTTGGCTGCATCCTCTGCTGCCTTCTTCTGAGACTTTAGCACGAAGCCAGGAGGCAGAGCATGACGATATTGACATTGTTCCCCATTCGGGCACTCCCAGAACCATCCAAATCTAGGGCGATATCGTTAGCAATGTTCTCCATTAACCTGAAGCTGACACTGACTTCATTGTCTCGATTGCCTGAATGAAGTACTTGCACACGATCTATATTTCGAAAGGTTAATCGCAGACCAGGAGCTCAGGATGAGTTTACCCACATCTGTGGTAGTCTTTGGGTTGCCAGCCTTTGATAAGACAACTTTTTGAAGCTTCTCGTCATCCCAAGTGTCCATAGTGTCTATAAGACAGCGAATAAATAATCAAGAAAATTCTCGAGATTGAATGCGATAGACGCACCTGCTAGTTTCTCCTCGCGGCTATCCTCATACAGATTCTTTTTCTCGACTCTCCTCCCCACGTTAAGATCATGGCTGAACTTGCACTTATTTCCCTTCTCGCAGTGCCCAGCCTTGAAGTAGACGCATAGCACGGTCTTCGGATCAACACCGAATGGAACCTTCTGCGTCAAGACAGGCTTGAGCAAGGCTGCCTCCTCCTTCTTTTGCCGCTCTTCCTCCGCCTTCTGCTTCTCTCGCAATGCCTTTTCTTTCTCCTTCTCCAAAGTCTCCCGTGATTTCCCTTTCGCGGCTGCCTGAGCCTGCAGTTGAGCGACTTGTTGCTTGACTTTGGCTGATTTATTTTTCTATGGAAGTTAGTATCGATGTAAATCGAAATTGACGAGGAGTCAGAAACTGACATTCTTCAATCCGAAGGTCTGGAAGATGGCTATTAGAAGACGCTCTGCACTCCTTGGGGACGCTGATGAATACCTTATCCTCCTTCACTTTTGAAGACGATGCTTGAGGTTGCTTCTTTGGCGGCATTGCGAGAGACTTCTAGGTGGGGTAGAGACTGTGGTTTGGTTGGTTAGGGTGAAATATGACCCTAAGGTATTGTTGAGAGTAAGTAGAAACAGACGATGTAGGTTTGATCGTCGTGCGATCCTCCATTCCTAGAACGTCACGTGCAATGCTTGAAGTTATATAGTGGAACTGATCGAAATTCAAATCCAAACCTGAACCCGCCAGTCTCAGAATCATTTTCACTCAAACTCTCATGATCAGTGACAATAATACCATCCATCCTGTCTCGAAAGCTCGCGCGCCCAGCACATTGTTTGCAATGCTATCCAGGCATCTGTTTTGGTGGAGAATCCGAAAGGACCATCATGATCCATGTCGCAACAGTCGTGGGTTCCGAGTCCGTGTAGCCTGAATTCACTCGGTTGCATCAAAGCTGCCTCCTTCCCGGACTCGTGTCGTACGTTTCTTGTTGCTCTAATCTTCACAGCCTCCTCGAGGTCAACTTGGCGAGGGCCTCGCATCACGTTCCCGAAGTAATGGCTTGCGGGCATTCATTAGAAATAGGAAGGTCAACGTCGTTCAATCTAAAGTCTATCTGGTCGGCTCCTTCAAGTACAAGAATTACGAGTACCTAGTATCAGTGAGTCGCCGCTCGTTTCTCGCCATATGTCAGTCTGCAAGCTCAGCGTCACTCAACTGGTATAGGCATCTAGAAGCAGCGAGGCACGCTGCAATGTCCGCGTACCCCTCTATCACACTGCAACCGCTCCGGAGGTCTATGGATCTTTCAGCGGGCTACATTGAATTTCCTCGAGACCCCAAAAACGATGCCCGGCATCCGCCCAGTCGCTGGCCAAAGTTCATCCACACTCTCCCCACCAAAATCTATCATCGGGCATCTCAAGCCGCACACATAGCCATCGTTAAAGCACTCCTGACGCCCCTCGTATCGGCCATTTGTTTCACGTTCGGACACTTTCTGCACCGCGTCTGTTCGAGCACCGAAAGCGTGTATCGAGCACCCCTCTACACTTCCGCTCTCGCAGGACTAGTCGGTGGTCAATGCATGCTTGGCTGGGTGATCATTCTCGTCGCGCTCTTTGAGGAGAAACCCTCCGACGACAAATGGTACAGATACATCACCCTCCCTGCCGCCGTTGTGATTTTTGGTGCCAGTGCTGTGGCTGGGCCGGTCGGAGTGATGATCCTCCATGCCAACTCGAAGAGTCAGCCAAATCCCGACATCCTGGATACCTCGCATGCCTTCTCCGCGATTGGCTTGGGAGCTGCGATCTTTTTTCTTGTGTTGCTTTCAACGATGGCTATGACGTACAGTACGTTATTGTCCTCCTGCCCCGTAAACCGCGGCTCCCATCTTTTTCCCCGCAGTCAAACATCGAAGCCGTAACTGGCTTAAGGCTCATAATGCGACAACCGACTGTAGTAACTGTCAGTATGATTGTGGTTGTTGCACTGACTGGTGTGACTGTGGCGCTTGTTGTAGTGGATGTGACTGTAATTGCGATTGTGGAGGATGTTGACATGGACCGTACGATATATCCTGCCCTAGACCATGTAACTTATGCAGCTCAATACCTTGCAAAATTTCATAGTTCAAACATAGAGGCTTTGTTTGACAGCCCTGACCTGAAGCAGTAGTGTCAGGCTGGCCGTCTCGCTCCTACATTCAAGTTACGATATCCTACAGTTACAAATATATGGTAGACAAAGCTTAATCACGAATGCTATGAATGCACATCGTAAAGTATTATCGTAAGAGGTGAGTGGGCCAGCGTGACAGGACAAGACAACAGGAGCGGAAGCGAATGATACTACGGGTATAGGACCAATAAAAATAAGCGCTACAATGGACGACGATGCTTCCATGCGACCATCGAGGGGGTTTACTAAAAATACATCCAAAAATGCGTTGTCCCGCCGTACGCCGGGCGCGTGAAAACAACAACGAAGGTCGTGTACATGCTCAGGATTATCCGATGTTCGGGCGCTTGGACGGCGTCGTGTGATCCGGGGTCCGTATCCTCTTATTCGTGTTCGAATTCCAGGTATCTCCACGGGACGGCGAGGGCTGTGTGAAATACACATCAATGGAGGGTTTACGGCGAGGCCGCCTGGGGAGACGCATTGCGTGCACGGTATTGTGGGCCAGGGTCGGGGTCGGAGGGTTGGAGTGAACGAGCGACTCGATAGAAAGAGAGGAGGTTTCCCCTACATCCTGGGCAAAGTTGTAAGTGGGTGTTCGGATAGGTTTTTTGTACTGGTCACACAGTAAGCCATTACCGTGGCGCACAAAAGACTCAGTGCGTACCGTTTCGAGCTCGGGTTTTCCCCGCCACTTGGCGATCGCCTCGCAAAATCTGACTGCAGCTCTCTCGACCGGTTCGGCGGGATATTGCCACGCGAGGTCTTCCATGTGCGTTGATAGATCTGGCGTTGAGGCAGGGATGTCATAGAACTGTAGACGTGGTCAGGACCGAAGTCAGTGTAGATGCTGCCATACATACTCTTCTAATCCGATCGCACATCTCGGTTTCATACTCCTCTTCGGCCTGACCTTTCTTTTGAGACGGAGCTGACAGTGACGTGGGGAACAACAGCCTCGTAGCCTCCAGAAGACTCGGCAGGCCATCGGGGTCGAACTCTTCAAAGGCGCTCGTCACCTTCTCCGGAAGATCACTTTCAGTCATGCCCAAGCCGACTGTCAACAAGCACTCTACAGCTTGTGATCCTCTCCAGCCGGCCGTCAGGTACCCTTCGAGAGCCGCGCGGGTGAGCAGACCAGCTAACAGTAGATACCACTCTCGCGTAGGCCGCAAAGCAAGGTCATATACTCTGTCTTGAGACTGAGCTCCCGCGCGCACCGTGGAGCCTGACAATGGACTCGGCAAAGGCGAAAACACCCCGCTATCTCCTTGTCGGTGGTTCATCTGCTCCCAATCCCTATCACCCCCAGCATACTGTTCCGAGCCCGCCTCCTTCGACCGAGCCGAACTCGTATCCTCCTGTTCATCCTTCGCCTCCATGGCCAGCTCCACGGCTGCTAGTGCCGACAGCCTGATGAAGCGCGGTATCAATTCCGACAACTTGGTATTTCCGGATCCGGTTGATGAACCGACGTCGTCTAGCCCACTCACTTTCCGGCGCAAGCAGCTCCCTCGTACGCCAGGTCTTAACAGACCGGAGCCTATCCCGCTCCCGTCCTGCCACCCGGTGATGCCCCCGCCACCTGGTCCTACACCACCAGGCATGCCTTTCCACGCGTTGCTTTGACCGCTTCTGTAATCGCCAAATGAGCCGGACCTGCCGCGCCCGCTGGTACTTGGACGTGCGGCAGTTTTCGCTTCGACGCAGATCTCGCAGCCCGTGTGGAGATGGCGGGGACACCGAAAGGACGGTGGTGAATTGGCAGTGCTCGGGTCTGCTCCTTCATTGTACAACGTGCGTGTACGAGGACTAGGGGAAGGCAGTTGATGATTGTGAATCTAACAAGGATCGTTAGGGAAGGTAAGCTATGATAAGCAGAGAAATATTCACAGATTGGGCGTTATATCGAGCAAAATTCGAAGGAGTAGCTTCGGTCGAATAGGATGATGGCATATGAAACGCGGCACAGACGGTGGAAAGATATGCCAGGGCGACAGGGAGCTCGGCTGATGAGATTATGTTGGGCGAACCCGAGGGTGACTGTTCGGATGGAGACTTGACATGCATCGTATGTCGGAACGGAGGGGGTGGGGCTTGTCGTGCGAAGAGATCGTTAATGATGGTGCCAAGAGCCAGACGCAAGCGAACCCCGTTCGGCAACTTCTGTAAATTATGACTGGTGTGGTTCGCAGGGTTCATCTGTGGCGACGTCGGAGGCGTCCACACATCCTCATCATCCATGGGATGGAAGGTAGGAGGTTGACCCAACATAGAGATAATGACCTTTTCGAGCCCTTCCGCCCTGAGCCTGAGACTTCTCGCCAGTGTCAGGTCCTGCGAGTTCAGCCGATCATCCTCTTCGTCACCTGGCGGGTGGTGGGGATCACCCGCTCTCGCCTTCAATTTGACAACGTCCTCGCCTTCGCTGTTCTCATCTGCCTCCTCTTCGTAGTTCTCCGGTCGACGCCGATGGGTGTAATTGGGCGATGAGGGACCTCCCGTCCGATCAGTCATCCCGAGCTCAGCCCGGGCCTGAGCGAATCGAGTCCTTCCTGTTGAATTCAGATTAGCTCTGAAGACCAGTGTCCAGTAGATGATAATGCGTACCATGTACCCAAAGCATGTGATCGATGATAAGAGTCCGCGTACTCTTCTCCCGCGGAGGTATAGAGTGCAAGTGATGTGCATGTTTGTGTGCCGGGGCTCGGAAAGACGTACGCGGCTTGGAGCCGCTCAGAACGGGTGCTGGAGGTCTGTTGGGTGTAGACGGATAATTTGCGGCAGGCTGAGGAACGGAGAAGGAATGTGTTCCAGGACCAGGAGCAAAGCCACTGGTCTGCGAAGCGAGCATATGGTAGGATGATTGCGCCAGCTTGGACTGCGTGCTGAACGGAGAACGATATCGGGGCTCCGTACGCTGCACACGACAATGTTTATCCAGCTACACGGACGCTGATTGCAAGGAGTCGAAGCGCTGGACTGCCCGAGTTTCTCCTATCCCGTGCGAAGTTCCATCTATCCCGAATCTACCCCGTTTGAATCACACTCCGCAACTTCATCCTCAACCCACACCATCCGCTCATCCACTCGAACATTAGACGACAGAAGACGAAGAGGGCCGGAGATAGAGCCTAGGGATCGTTGGGGGCACTCAGGGATCATCTTGTTGACGACTTGTTGTGACATATCTTGCGAATTGTCCAGAATCGAGATCGCCGACGAGGGGCAAGCGCTCATCGTTATTATTTTCACGACCTCAACTGCGCACTTAGATGGGCTAAACCGAGCAATCAAACTGGAAGACTACGCGGTACCGGACGGCTGACCCACTGAACAACGTTCGGCAGCCTTGCTCAAGGCCAAGTGGCGAGCCACCTCTCGATTCCGCCTTTCTATCTCCTCGTCCCTGCAACATTTCATGATTCTGTCTCCAATGGAGATCACTTCAATGACACGGCTTCGGTGGCTAACGTTTGCCAAATCAATTATACTTGACGACTCTTGGCATGGGTTTTTTTCAGGAAAGACGTCATTCAAATTCACATAGGGCCCTCATTCCTCTTCAGCATCAAGAATAAACATCTCTGACCTACTAACCATCGTCAACACCTCCTGTGTATGTCTGGGTTACATTCACTAACCTTGAGGCAGCGTACTTCATCTCACCTACAAGTGCCGAACGAAGTTACGGGATCAGAGAAGACGCATTGCGTGCCAGGGAAGCATGGTATGCGAGGCTGCAGCCTTGTGCACGTCGCTGACCCAGACTATGAATCGCTCAAGCGACCAAACGCCCAATGGTGTGACTTACAACCACTTACGTGGCACCGCCCCTGTGGAGAAGCTTCTACAGCCATAAGGGCAGAGAGGAGCACGACAGTGTTGAACATGAAGCGCATGTTGTACGGGTGAGGTGCTATCCTTTCCATCGGCACGGTTAACGTCCCTTCAAAGCAGGTCGCTCGCGGCTAGTGACCGTTGCATTCACACGTACAACACGCGTTGCGGAGTTCTCGCTGGTGAAATGCTCTACAATCCTCCCTAGAGAACGCTAACCATCCACGCTCCCGCAAGATCTTGCTTCGTGGGGATTAAAATGCCTCCTTTTACACCATTAACAGATGGAAGGTATTCGTCATAAACCTACCACTACGGTTTTCAAAACGCAATACTTGGTCTGTTCTCCAGTCGTGGTTCTTGGTTGAACTCGTCTACTTCCATGTTTTCAGAACGGTCATCAAGAAAGCTCATTGGCATCGTGATAACTCGTTACTGCTAAATCTCACCAAAGAACTCCACCCTGCCGGTTCTGGTCCTCATGCTCGGTTGGAACATCCGGCTGAAGGACGCGCTCGGCGGTGTACCCGACTTCGATGATAGGCCCATAAGACCCATCCATTGATTCTTCCCAACTCTTCTTCAACTGCATCAGAACTCACTCTCGCAAGAATGGGATCCTGAATGTCCTTACTGGTAGTCATATTTTTTCGATCACGGTTAGGCCTCTCCAAAAAGGCATTGTCCTGAGCTCATGCTCGTAGGTCAGGGCGGGAATCTAAGCTGGACTCAGCAGAGTTCCTATTCTTCCGTTAACGATGGGATCAGCCGAGTCTTTGGTCATGGTTTTCATCATCCTAAATTTTAGCTGTGTAGTTCCTGGTCATGGAATGGAATAGCAATAATTTCCCTGCTCGCATGTCAGCCATGAAGTCAAATTCTCTAGGTTACGACGGAGGCTAAAAATGACTGCCGGCGTATGTGCATACACGAAGACCATATCAACAACCCTGTGTTCTTTGCTTCCACCCGTATGTGGTGACATCATGGTGTCTTGTACTCCTTGAGGAAGCACCCTGGAAATCCAGACCCATGGCTTTCACTGACTATCCCGATTTCCGAGTGACGCTGACGCTGGTGGAACAAAGCCACCCTCGAATGTGTCATTGCAGAACTCACGATTTCATGCAAGATTAGATGAGCAGAAACTTGACAGCCTCCAAGAAAGGTCCACCATGACACTAGATCAGAATCCGAGTCATTCCATATGATATGTCGGGGAAGTTGTGTACGGTGTATATTGGGTAGGTAAGGTAGAGGGCGATCTCAAGTGCATCGTCATCTTAGAAGCATGTGTTATACTTAACACTTTGGTGTCACTCTATCCGACCCCTTAGCCAACTCAGCAGACCCTTCGTTCCTTCTCGTTCCCACACCCGCCTTTGTGGGATACGGAACCTTATTGTGATGGTTAGAATCAGGAATCTTGAACACTGAGATCGAAAGATAAGACCTACGTATTACCATCGACAAGGAACACGTCCATCGGCAAAAGCCCCAGCTCTGGCGGGAGTTTCCCTATCTCGTTGTCTCTGATATCCAGCTCGTCGAGATGCCATTCAGGCACCTGCCTGTTCCCCTTGAACGATTCCGCAAGACCTTGGAACCCTTCCAGTCCAGATATCGCGTTCCCTCTCAAGCGGAGATGCTTCAGTCCCTTTCGCCCTGTTTCAGGTGCTGCAAGTATAAGACCAGGTAGAGCACCGGTGGTGAGAGACGCGCTCGTGAGTGCATTGTGAGAGAGATCCAGCGTCCGCAAGCTGGGGAAGAGTTTGGCGATGAGCGGCAAGATCATCTCGGAGGAGCGCGGAGGGGTCACGGTGCCGGTCGATGAGCCGGTGCGGGTTACTGCGATGAGATCTGCAAAACCACAGCCTTCAAGGTTCAGTTCTTCCAAGTTAGGCAAGAAACCATCGTGGACGTCCGCGCCGGGTAGAGAGAACGATTTATCGAGGCGACGGTTAACAAGAATTAATACCCGCAAGGCCTGAGCGAAAGGTTGTGCAACAATCACCGATAACGGTAGTGTGGGTGGAGGAACCGCGATATCCGCAGTGCGTACGGAGGAAAACGATGATGAGGAAGGTGCAGCCAAAGAAAAAGTGCGCGTGTGCGAAAGAGATTTCGTCAGTGGAGAGGATGGTGGAAGAGTCAGTGTCTGAGTCGACTGTGAGTAGTATTGTGGACTCGCTAAAGAAAGTCCTGACGTGCTGGGACCCGTTGTATGGTCGGATGGACTCGACGGCTTCCCAATCCCTACCCCGGACTGCGCTTTAGGTTCCTTTGCGGCTGCGGCTGCAGCAGCTGCGCGCGCCCGTCTTTTGCCACCTTCAGTCAATAATCCCTGTTCAGCCTCGATTTCCCAAGCCTCTTTCACAACTTCTTTGGGGGGCGGTTTCGAGATAACTGCTGTACGGGTGACGCTGCCTTCTGCCGGCGAAGTATTACCATTCGTATGCGTGCTGCCGGTGGGGACTGAAGGTGTATCCCAATCGTCGAGAAGATCGCCGTGGTTGGCACGACGGGCTTTTTCCCGTCGCTCCGCTTCGAGCTCCCAAGCTTCCTTGACGATTTTCTTCCCTACGATGACACGGGCGAATCCCTCAGGAGGATCGTCTGTTGTAATGTCGTAGGTAATTTTTTGCTTCATACCTCTCAATGCTTCCTTTGTTGCTTCCGAGGTAACCCTTGTCTGTCCAAGATCCAGGAGCCGAATGCTTGGGAACGGCGTGGAAGAAAACAAAGTGGATGGGAAAGCGTCATTGCCAATTTCGGCACTGTCAAGGCGGAGCTCTTTCAGTCTTGGTAAAGCTCCGAGCGCTTGGAGCAGAGATCGGCATCGGGGTTCATCTATCCCGAGGGGGTTACTGGAAAGGTCCACCTTTGTCAGGGTTTGCGGAAGTTCGAGGTCAATGCTCTGGGCACAAATTTTATTGTGCGACGCGTTAAAATTGAGAAGGCGCGGCAAAGGCAATGTAGCACGTGTGATAGTGAGCGCAAAAAAGCTTCCGCTGCTGGCTTGTTTCCCCTTATCTTTGCTGCGTGATGCAAAAGGCGCATTGAACGGAAGTGACGTGAGGACGTTGTGCGAGATGTTCAGTGTTGTGAGTTCCGGGAGTGCAAATAGGTTGGTCGGCAGCGAAGTCAAGGCATTGTGAGATAGATCCAGGATAGTGAGGGCTGTAAGATCTGCGAAGGTCTCGGGTAAAGTAATCAATTTATTCTGGTGCAACTATATGAACCGAGATTCAGTGAAAGGAGTGAGGTTCGGGCAAGCATGGTCTCACATCGATAGTTTTCAAGGATCCAAAAAGTGAAATTTCGTGTTGAATCTCGATGATCTCGTTATTCCAGATCTTAAGGACTTGTAAATCCTGCGCTTCAAACCATGCAGGATTGTCGCGTTTACCACCCCGTTTAGGGGCATCGGGAGGTGCAGACGGAGGCAGTAGAGGCTCGTTCGGAACTGACTTGAGAGGGTCCGGTGTGATCCCAACATGGATTTCAAACAAAGCTGAAGGGATACAGAGCAATGATCTTGTGGCAAGATTGAGAGAACCTTAATTGCCAGTGGCGACCTTTCCATTGAGCTCAGCGAAACATTGAAGGTGGTATACTCTCCTCACCTGAACTTCTGGCACGTTCTATTGTCTCCCTTACTGGCCACCGTCCAAGTATGTCCTCATCCTCCTGTTTGATTACAGGCACAGGCGACGCGTCCTCCAAGGACACAAAGTCAGTCTGAGCTCCGCCATTCAGTTTCGCCTGGGCCTTTTTAGCTTCTGCTCTTCGAAGGGCGATTGCCTCCTTAATGCTGAGCGGGGGCGGTGCTGGATCCTGTGAAGATACAGCACTAGCTGCAGGCTTCGAGGATGGCTTCGTAGGCGTGGATGACCTCGTGGATTGAGTTCGAATCCTTGCGGAGACCGGGGCAGTACCGCGAGATTTCACTGGCGTCGTCGGCACTTTCATTGGAGAGCGAGAGGATGACGGAGGAGGAATACGAGACATAGCGGGTCCAAAAGCCGAGCACAAGCACGAGCACGGGCACGAGCAACACGTTCAGGCATCGAAACCTCAATGGTGAGAACTGTTGATGGTTGAAGCTGATGCCAAACAACGCGTTTCCTTTCCTGAAACCTATCTCCTTCAAGGTCCAGAACAAAGAACCACCTGGCACTAGTGGACGAAGGAAGACAATCAATGGTATTTTGATGGAATATAGAAATGAACAGCTGCGTAAGTACTCCGTCTACCGTTGCCTGGAATCAATGCACTCCAGCAGCTACACCGATATGGACGACGTTTGTTCAAGAGTCATTGATCACCTCGGAGCCCCCCTAGTACGAAATACAATCATTGTCCAATCATGCTCTCGATCTCCAGTCGACAACCTAGCGACCGGCGATGATGGTCTATACCTTGTATGACCGCTTTCATCGCCCCCATTCGAAAACATGAAGGACTTGGACTCCGATGGCCATGTCCATGCTTCCTCCATAACTCCTGGTATCCAGCGATGTTCCATGGGCTCCGTTACGCCCACTTTGGTGGTCTAATCGTCGCTGTCGGCATGCGGTCTTGTCTTACATCTGAGGAATTAATAATAAAAAGGCATGAGCAGCGCACACAAACCCGCGAAACGCCTAAGAACCTCTTGTACTCCCGGCTAATGGTGGCACGAGGCTCCCATACCGAATGATGAGCTGTAGGCGCACAATCAGTGGAGTTGACTTGATGCCCCTTCCGAGCTGATGTTGGTACACACGGCGCTTATGCTTATTGTTGGCGGTCTCGGACGCCAACCTTCTGCTGCTTGTACAAGTTGCGATGCGTGTGGTTGTCAGACATCCCTCGACAGGGTCGTTTCTTTCTTCTCAAAAGGGAAAAAATTCTGTTGTCGTTCTCGGCATCGCAACTCACGACGGGGCACCTAACTCCTCGCAACAACCCCCTAGTCGTACTCCCGCGATTCTGTGTTTCAAACACCTCTTGATAGCGATCTACTGTTGCACTCTTGAAGAGTCTCGATGGTTCATTTACAATAAATTAGTGGATACTAGTCCTCGTCCTAGAAACGCTAAGAACATGGCTCCCGGTGCAGCTTGACTGGCGCCCACATAGATACACAAGGTCTGGATAATTACCGGACTGGACAAAACAAGGCGAAAAGTCTATAAAATGACAGCTCTCCCTCATCTGTATCTTCTATCTGCGGCGCCCTCATCATAATCCCTCTATCCGCCATGTCCATCGACTTGCGAGGCATTTCCGACGTGTTTAATGGAGCTTCAATAGCAGAGCAATTCTGGCACGATTGGCTCAACCTGGAGACTTTTGCCCCTGAACCCGATGAATCTCTTTCGTAAGTGATTTACCTTCAATTATTCCGCATTAGCTCAATAGAAGATATCGGTTACGTTGATCGCAGCCGTCAAGAATACAGTACCTCAAGTCTCCTCTTCGACACAGGACTTATGTCAACCTCCCCGTTTAATGTATACAATATTTCGCCGTTCACCCGGTCGGGATCATGGGCTTCGTCCCTGGCTGACATAGTAAGTGGATCCTGACTTCGTCAAAGACTTGAGCATCGACATGGCGCACAGGCTTCTATTGATCTTACGCCGACGTTATCTTCTCCTTCATCGTCATCCTCGCTATTTTCTTCGTCTCCTTTATCGTCCCTGGAGGCCTCCCCCCTGGTCCAGTCCGCACACCAGTTCGATATCTCGCCTTCCTCAGATCAGGGGTATCCTGCCGCATTCCACACACATCTACCGCAAACCTCGCCACAAATCCCCAGCGAGCGTCAAGAGGGCAACCTACGATCGTCTCCTAGCCTCATCACTACTTCGTCCCATGTGCGACCACATGGAAAGTTACCTCAATCTAGATATCAGCGACGGGGAAACGCGATCCAGCACCATGAGCTTCGTCGCTCACTGCGAGTCCGGAGCGCCAGCAGCTACAGTGAATTCACTCTTTACTCGTGCCGTTTTTCAGACGAGGACAACATCGACTATAATTCCGGCAGTGACTTCAACGCCGATTCCTGTTTTCCTTCTCGCGACGCGTCCCCATCGTCGTTTTCGGCGACGACAAGCAGAAGGGCAAAGAGGGTCAAAGGTGCTACGTCCGTGCTTGCCACTATCTGCACTAGGTGCCAGAGTCGCTTCAGTCGCCATGCGGATCTCGTGCGACATTGCGAAAGTGTGCACCTGGTCAAGACAGATGAGGAGATACTCAGCGATAAGTCAACAAAACGATTATTTTGCTTAGGTTGCACGAAGATCTTGTCTCGCAAGGATGCTCGGGAGCGTCACGAAGGCGTTTGCCCAGCATTTGCGAAGCTCAATTCCCCAGACTCCCAATGAACCCTTATGCTGGCCCGTTTGTCCGATTTGCTCGCTGATAACATTTCCCGCCAGTTACCCACTGTCGGTGGGGGAAATTTTCATCACCGGTTTTTCCGTTCGCTGGACATTGTATGACGTCGCGTTGTTATTGGGTCTGGACTCGGCGACGTATACTGGCATATTTATTCTCCTGTATATCTGTGCGATGTCTTTCCTGTCGTTCCCCCGTGTCAGACGGGCAGGTATAGTAGCATCGCTTCCCAGAAGTCTAATATGAATGTACATCCTAATGTTTTATCAATCTAACATCGGGTGTGACACTTGCGTTTTAGTCCGTCGACCTCGGTATATACAGGAAGGGATCACCATTACACAGTGATGACCTGTATATTGGCGGGTGGCTCAGACACTGCCCTCGAGTTGTCGAAGTTTTCAAAGCTCTCCTTTGGCGTGTAATTGGTTCACAGAAATCGCCCGCAAAACGGAGGTTCCGACGGCGTTGAAGCGGGAGACAGCCGAGGAACAGCCTCCTCCGCGGAAGACTCCTGGAACCAAAGCCCAAATGGAGCACTTCACAATGGACATGAATGTTGTCTGATCCTAGGCGGCGCGTGTGCCAAGAGATGGATCAGGGGGGTTTGGCTGACTCGGAAGCTGATTCAAGAGCCAGATCCAGCGAAATCGTGCGCCTCTCCAGGCCTTTCCTCCCTTGAAACCACAGGATCCTCGTCCCTGAGACAATGCTCGTGTCCAGTGAGGAATCCCTGATGGGGCAAGTCCAGCGCGTACCTACACGTGTAAACGTTGCCCTCGGTCGAGAGGTATGCATGCTGGAACCCAAGAAAACAGTTCAAGAGAGCACAGCATACTCATTGTATGTCCAATGTTCATTCTCGTCGGCTGTCAACGTCGGGGTAAAGCAACTATCGTCGCATTAGTGTGGAGCACGCTCACAACGCTGGCCTAGTTCCAGCTCATGAGCATGACATGTTTCCTCTGATAAGTCCAGAGGAAAAGAGTTCGGTTCGGCTGGACTCTCGATCCACTCCTGTGCCACGATGGGTGATGATACGATATAAACGAACAGGAGGTATCCGGTTAACGCGCGAAGGGACATACTAATTCAATTCGATGCACTGCAAAAGAAGTGTACGGGGGCGGTGGCACTGCCTACTGCACTCGTAGGCAGTGCCAACGAAGAAATCTTCGGGGGGTGTTATCGATGGGCCCAGGGATAAACACGGCCGAACCAGAAGCTGTTCTCGCGCTGCAGTACTCGTAGGGCCAAGATCTTCAATCAAGTCAAATGAGTCCCTCGAGCATCCACACGCAGATGACAGTCGATAACGCCTTTGGATCATCCATGGCTGTCTTGAAGCCTTAAGGAGCGGTAGGTCACCTCGACGCGTAGTCACGTGATCAGTCGATCAACTTCGCTGAGATGACCGGAGGTCCAAGTCGGAGGAACCTCCATTAAAACCACCCAGAGCTTTTTTGCTTATTCCAAGTCTTCAACTTCAGTCTGTTTCCAAATATCGCCACTAACAGCTTGCCGCAGCTTACTATAGTCGCAGATGTTTAAGAGGTCTAAAAGCTTAAAAGCTTCTAGCACCTACCTGTGCTCCCCCTTCCACCGCAATCCCCCAGCTGTTGGCGAGTTAGAATGAGTACAGATGACTCTGTCCCTCCATCCATTACGGTGACGGCACCTCACAATACATCCGAGGGGACTGGATTTGGGTAAGCGGTTGTTCCAAGTTGCTCGTCAACACCTTATGATATTCGCCAAACAGCATGCCAGATTTTGGTCTCAACGTCCTGCTGCAGCTTGAAGGGATGTCGTTTTGGCCCGCCACCGACGGTTGTGAATTGTTCTCCCTCGGCGGTGTTCTCTATCGCTGACATTCAATCTGCAGATGCTTCCAGCAGTCACTCGGACGCGTTCGCAATGAGGGAGAGCTCACATCTATACGAAAGCCGGAGACCGCTCGCTGAACGGCGCGGCTCAGCCTCGTACCAGAATCCGAGTTTCTCTCCCACGAATATTGACGACTACCAGGCCACAGGCTATGGATACGGCGATGGCCTATTCAAAATCGGCAAGTGCCCCTCTGCGGACGCTTTGATCCTGTTAATAACCCTCTCCCTGCTATCCAGACTCGTACTCCCATGACACTAGTCTCGAGTCCTCTATAGATTCTACCCAAGAAGAACTCGATCCAACAACTCTTAGTCATGACCCTTCTTGGACCAACCCGCATTTCGGTACAATGTTCTCGTTTCCTCAAGGACCTCCTTCGGATTTTGGTGGATCAGCTGCATCGTCTGAATCATGGACCAATCCGTACCTCACAGGGTCTCTAGACTCCGATCTAAGGAATTGGCAGGATGCCGCGAGCACGTCTGGCTCGGCAGGTACTAGCCTTGGGGTTATGCCTCCGCCTGCCTCCGCAAACTATCGAAAAAAAGTCAGCACACCAGCAACCTCACGAGCTAGCAAACAGCGACGAATAGGAACTGCCCGATACAACTGCAAGCATTGCGGTGGAACCATGACAACTAGGCAGAATTTGAATTGTATGCGATCCTTCGCAGCGTCGGAACAAACAAACTTACCTCTTTTTTAGATCACATCTACTCGCACTTCGGCATCAAGCCATTCGCGTGCAGTATATGTAGGAGGCCTTTTAGGACTCGCGCTGACACAAAACGTCATGCCAGGACCCAGCACCATGACGAACTTAAATGTTGGCTTTATTCTCCGCCTGTTGCGCCGTTGTGTGATCCTTACTCTGTTGTTCTTAGCCTTTGTCGTCATCCCCAATGAACACCAAGCACAACTTTTTGCTCCACTCTTGTAAAGAATGCCCGTGTTGTTCGTGCGGTGATGTTGCACGTCGTTAGTTTAGTTTGTTACTATCCTAGTTGTCACATTTATGCTGCCGATGCCTATGTCCTACATATACCCCATGGATCTCTATACCCAAAGGTTGATCGTTGCTGTACTGTGGAAAAAGAAAACGTTTCGACACTTCCTACCCGCCAACGTTGAACGGTCCAGATGTAATCCGGGGCTAAGCTCGTGTCGCTCACTGAACCCAACCCTCAAACAATCGAAGGAGGCTGTTCACTTTCTCGCCGTTGGCGGCAAGATCCTGTCTATGGCCACGCTGATTGCTGTCCAAAAAATTCACGCTGCCAGCTCGTGCAGCCGGTTCACGTTCAACTTCCAAATCGAGATTACTTGCCACATTCGACTTCAATTTCTCACCAATGAGACATGCGTTTTTCGTCGTGGACCCACGTGTGACAAACACTGCCAGTCAAAGAACGAGACATTCCTGCATAGCGGTCGATGAGACTTTTGCCCCTATGATTATGACACTTTAACGACCTGTCTAACCCCTCATGAAATTATTAAGTTTTCGCTTTATCGTGAAATTTATTACCATAGGATTGCGGGCCGAGGTAAGAAGCCCACACACTGCCATCGGTAAAGAAAGGACGGCTTATCTGGTGTAGTTATGCATGACCTGAACAGCCTGAAAATTTGAGATGGAAGGCATTGTATAGAACTGCAGGAAACGTATACCGGCGAGCTGCTGCATGCTACAGAACACGAGAGCCAAATCTGCTGGATAGCAGCTGTGCTTCAAGATCGGCAGTGGCACAGCCGCTGCTAGTGGGTAACAAAGCTCTTCTCTCACCCTTGACCGCAGAGGGCAATCTACGCTTGAGGTCAATTATAGTAGCGGCCGACGAACTAACCGGTTCCATCCCAGGGTGAATATGCGTTACCGCTATGATTCCGAGCTGTGGTCGATTTTGAGCAATTTCCCTTACGGCGATCGTTGTCTTGTGGCATCCTTAAAATAAGCTGATCCTCGGTTTACGCCTGACAACTGCCGCACCCTGTGAAGTTACTTGACAGTGGCAGTCATTCCTATTAGGCAAATGCCTGGTGTGTTCATTTGCCTACAGCTCTTGAAGCCTGATACACATGCCGCCGCTGAAACGACCAACTGAGAAGACTAATGCTCAAGGACAGTTAGAAGGAGTAAGGCCGCATTGTAGCCTCGAGGCTTGCATTGACTAGTGACCGGGTGGATGTGGTGGGGATGAACACAGCCTGGTATCGCACTAATTTGGTGAAAACGCCCTCCACATGGTTGTCGCGTGCTGTGGTAAGTTCTAACTGGGTATGTTACATAAGCACCCTCAACTAGTACTACTACACCTTGAATTCTCCCTCTTGGCTTTGCGTTTAGGGCTTGAATGGTACTACCTAGCTGTCTGATACGTCCCCGACGCGCATTGTGACTTGAGAGAGCTTCAGACATCAATATTTGTCAAGATGGAAACCTGGCATGCTCATTGAGATCAAGCGCCCAATCACTTTGGCGCCTAAAACGACTCGAGGAACCCGGCGCGGCCCTGCACAGCCCACAGAACAGAGACACAGCCTTGCATTATACGTGAAGATAAAACTCGCCGAGTCATGTCGCCTTGTCCTTGACCACTCCTCGCCCGCCTCTCCCCCAGTCATGAACAATGATCCCGTCCCGATCAATGTAATCCCAGGTACACCGCCACCAAGTTCACCTCTCAATGCGGGGTTCGACTTTGAGCACCCCTGCCAATATTCTCCTCACCAATCATGGTCAGCTCCGATAGCTAACACTCACGGTGATGGCTATGGCAAAGGTTGGTTTCGTCCTGTGCATTCGGTCTCTTCCTCAATATTTTCCCTTCAGGACGTCTAACTTGTCAAACCCTCCATTCAGGGTATGTCCAAAGATCGGCCTCCCCGCTTTTGGACTCTCCGATCACCCCCAGTTCTTCCGCACACTCTCTATCGCCTATCTCCCGCATGCTAGATGATTTCTCGCTCGACGAGAACTCATCTGGCTCGTCAGACGAGCCGCTAACAGGCTCTTTGTACTTCGAAGAGCAGACTATGCTCAGCCCATCGTCCATTTCCCATTTTGGGAGAGCACAGGCTTCCGAAGATCTTCATCTGAGAATTCCTAGCCCAAGTTTAGACGAACTTTTCCCACCTCACCCTTCTGCTATCGACGGCTTCGATGGGATCTCGCTAGAACACTCTTTCCCGGATTTCTTCGAGTTGGAGGGGACTATCATGGATCCTAATTATCCCTCAGATGAGAACTACTTGAATCAGAACGAATGCGATCCTTCTCCTTCTCATTCGAATTTTTCGGCCGACTCACTTTCGCCATCGTTCTACGGTCCCGGATCGCCGCTCACGTTCGCGCCGTCTCCCGTCTCCACGACTTCTTCGGCCTTCAACATCGACAGCAATGCTTCCTCGTCGACCTCACTGTTCCCCGCAGACCTGTTGTCAGACGGCAGCAGCCTGATGCAACATCGCCGTAGCTATTCACATGGCAGTAGATTCAGCGGCCATGTCAATCCTGGTAATACCGCCTCTTTTTCGGCAGATCTATTATCTCCCGAAGACAATGTGCTAAACCGTAGGAGCGGGACCTTGCCACACCGTCGCAGCTACTCAAACGGCTGTGGCGCTGCGGGTCTCGCGAATGCGGGCGCGCTGTCGCCGACGTCTTTGTTGCCTCCAGACTCCCTGCCAGAAGGCCAGAGCCTTCTGCACCGTCGACACAGCCATTCTAATGGCGCTCACCCAAGGACGCTTGAGAATTATGATCAGCCCCTTCGTCGAACTCGGTCAACGACGACTGTCAGGAACCGCAGCCCATACGCACGCAACCGAGACCTACCGGAGGACGACTTCCCAGCAAGTGACAGGCGGGGTGTCTCGCCCGCTTCTCTTGAGCCCGTCGACCCTATTTGGCAAAGCAGCGGCATTCCCGAACCACCATCACCATCGCCTTCTCCAGAGGATATTTTCAGGACTTACGACGATAGATCAGGAATTGGCTACCCGATCCTTCACAGGGAGACAATCGCTTCCGATGCGGTGCTGCTTGCGAGTGCGAAGCGGAGAAAGAAGGTCGCGAACCACAAGTGCACAACCTGCGGCCAGCTGCTAACAAGCAGAGATAACTTGAACAGTACGTGGCGCTTTCCTGTCTGTGTTACTACAGCTAACTTGACTTTCTAATCCTGTAGACCATCAGGATGCACATGAAGGTATTCGACGTCACAAATGCGACTATTGCCATGAGCGTTTTAGGACACGAAGCGTTCTGAAACGGCATCAGAAGAGTGCGAAATGCCCTGGCTCTCGCCTGATACTCAAGAAGGTGAATCTGGCCCTTCCCTCCGTGATTCGCAATTCTGACGGTCGCTTCAGAACTAATGCTTCTCCTCGTACTTACACTGACTTACCCTAATATCATACCCTAGATACCCGTCTTCGTCCACTTTCGCAGTTGTCTGAAGTCCGCTTGATACCCTTTGCTGTAGCTCTCGCATGCTATTTATAAGCTAATTCCCCTGCATATCGAGAAGATCGAGTTCCACGATTAACCCTTCCACCCTGCACCAAATATTAAATACACGTTATTGTCAATATTTCCTACCCAATCATAATGACACCTTTTAGGACCCAGGGTGTGCTGTCTCACAGCATGATTCACAAACACCATCCCATTGATTGCAGGAAAAGGATTATTAGGATGGAACTTCGTTCGGTTTGGGCACCGCCTTCTACGCGATCCAAACGGTTGATGGATTAGAAAATAAACTTAAAGCTGTGAAAGGCTGCTGTGTACAAACGAGGCCTCACTGAGCAGTCGCTCCAAGGTTGATAGGACTGGTATATATTGCAGAGACACAAATATAATGACGATGATAGGGGAACAGCATACGATAAGATAATCTAAGGTCAGTTTATCATGATAGACTTTGCTGAAAGCGGAATGATCCATGGGTGAGTTGCAGCTGCGCGTGATGGAAGCTAAATTAAACCGTTTTCCAGGAATTTTCTTTGGAAAGCAGACGTTGTTCCTGGCTTCGTGATTCAAAAGGCGTGTATCGATACCAAGTGCTGTTGGGAGAAGGAAGCACCGACAGCGGGATATTCAAGAATCAGTTTTCCAAATGCATGGATTGTTGGGGATTTCCAAAAAATTCTTCAGCTGTGATCCTCCTGTTGGAATTTGGATTCCGAGGACATACGAGCTTGTGCGATGCACATGTGCGCCCTCGTTATTGTTCTCCTGTTTTTATGATCCGCCTTCCGTTTTTAGATTCCCGGCTACATTTCTTACATATACTTCCGTGTATCGTATCTGGACGAGGGCAATGTTGATCAAAATTTGACATGCGGACTTCGAAGGGCTCGCCAATCACCGTACCTGAATTGCGGCAGATCGGCATGCTGTGTTTGAAGCTAAGTCTGGATTTCCAAACGTCATCCATTACAACGAAAAAAGCCGCAGTCTAAGGAAATCTACCAAGATCAATAGTAATCGAAAATACTGTTGATTTCCATCTATTTCTATCAATGTGATAGATAGAAATTGCATGAAATCTATCTAAATCACCCAGACGTATGGTATATTCACCATTTTTGTTGTCATTGATTTCGAGCGACTCAAACTACCCAAATAGATAAAAATTTTAGGTAAAAAATGGACTTCCTACTGGGGATCAATGTTGACGACTACATGTATATGTTAGAAGCCAACCTGCACCAGAAGAAAGCTCCTCCCCTAGGCCTGGGTTTTGTTGTTGAGGCTTTCAATATGATGGAGATGGCAGGCCAAAGATGGGTCATGCCCACTGCACTGCCATGACTGGCGATGTCCGCCAGTGGAAACTTCTACCGCGGCCCAGCCCAACGAGTCTGACATTTTCTGATAACAACACTCATCTTGATGAATCTTTTGTATCCTGATGGTCCTGGTAGGCCTACCTATGGCTCAAATCATTTCAATCATTCCTTCCCAGCCCGGATCCGAGAGCCTGTCGTTCAATTACCTCGCACTGATTCTGGTTCCTCTCTCTCTCTATCCGATCTCATGAATTGTCAATTCCAAAAGCGGTCCTTTCTGCTTCTTCCACTGATGCTACTCCACCCCATCTGCAAACCTCACAACCGTCCCTAGAGTATCTGGATCAACCCTCTGCATGCATGCACAATCTCCTAAACAATCTCCCATCCAAATCGCAGATCCAGGACCGTGCTCCTGATGATTGTCTTATCCGTTTCCCTGTTGGCGACGCCATGCTTCACCCAGACAACAATACACCGCTACACATGTCACCTCACTCGCTGGCTAGTGTTGCGACCCGAGCTCCAGAAAATGTTACCATCCCTTCCTTCGAAGCGCTGAAAGACTTTGTCTCGCACCGACCAGATGCTACAGGAAACAACGACACAGACCACTTGCAAGAGCCTACCCTGATATTGCCCGATGTCACGGAAGAAATGGTCGCGCACCTTGATGAGATGGCACAAGAAGGAAAGTTGCCGGGGTGGAATGGCGCTGTACAGTACGTGCCATGCCATTGGTTGCGAAAATCCTTGTTCTCTAATCTAACGGTTAGCCGCAATCAGGCGTTACCACTTTGACAATACCCTAATCCTCCACTACCCCTCCTCTATCCACGAGATCATGCCGGACGTCTTTTCGCGGCTCCGCACATCCCTGCCCAGTCGCCCTGGCAGCAAACTCCGCTTCGGCGCCTCTACCACCGTACGCCTCCTCGCTGGCTCCAAGGACCCCGATTACTCCATCTATGAGGTGAAGGACGGCGACGGCACCACCGAGACAGCAACACATTCGCATCCAACCGTTGTCTTCGAGGTGGGCTTCAGCCAAGACCTACAGTCACTTCGAGAGGCTGCGTGCCGCGTCATAGGCGGTTCCCTCGGTGCCGTCCGGCTGGTCGTTATCATCAAGCTGGAATATACGAAACCTCAACCTCGACCTCAAGCTCATCTTCAGGGCAGCACCACCACCGCTACTGCTGGCACTTGCACAAGGAAGAAAGTCAAGCACGCAGTCGCCGAGTTCTGGGTGCCGGCGGGCATCATGTCTCTGCCGTCTTGGGAGGGCGATGTGAATTGTGTCATGGACGGGCCGATTGACGATTCCCCACAAGAGGACCCGGAGATTGTGTTGAAGTATGCCTACGTGGCGAAGGCGAAGGCCATAGACAGTTCAGATGTGGGTGCGGAAGGGGCGGGTGCGACATTTAAAGTGGTCACGATCGAGCGAGACACTGTGCACAATGTACGTACATTCAATATTGTATCCTCCTCAGTTCGAAACGGCTACTAATCAGAACATCACAGCTATTCTCTGAACCCTCAGCATCACTCGACTTCTACCCGGACCATCTCTTCCGCGGCAAGATTCCGAAAGCGCAGCGCAGTCCTGCATTGTCCATTCCGTATGCCGATATACGTGCCGTCATTGAGGAACATGAGAAGATGCAGGTGGATATGGACAATGCGTGGGGGACGACGCACAAGATCGATGAGATTGAGAAGGAGTTGGAGGACGACTTAGCGGATCTTGAGGAAGCAAGGGTGGAGAGGAGAAAGAGAATCCGCAGGGGTGTTTCTCTTCATAACTAATGCATGACATTTGCAATGAGACGTTGTATTTGGACCAGCTTCGTGAAATGTTGATATGCTGTATTCCATTCACATTCTGGATCCATAGGATATATGTCTTGCGCACCAGCCTGCAGTGGTGACGGTGGTGGTGAAGTCCGTGCAAGCAGAGAAGCGCCAACACGGGCTGAACGAGCCCAGGGCCTGGGCAGGGGAGCAGAGAAGCCGAGCTTCCAAAACAGGTGAACCTGGGACACGACCAATTGGAGCCATCCCAATTCGGATCTGTGAGTGGCAAATGTGCGGCTCGATCTCTGCGGGGTGCCGACCACAACACGATGCAGGGCCCCTGAAAACACTCAAAAGCAACTCAGGGGGTTCTTAAAAAGTCCCAGGAGGACAGCAGAACCTCCCCAGATTACGCGTGCGTTAATCAACCATCTTGTGAAAGCAGCGCTGTGTTCAAGACACGCACCAAAGGAGCTAACGTGCTGGGGAGTAGCTCCACAACTTGAGGAGCACCGCCGTTGATGGAGGCGAGCCCGAGAGGACGAAGGCCAGAGGTACCATTGTAGTATATCTCGTAGATGCCTTCCGCGAGCTCAGCCATCGTTGAAACCAAGGGGATTGGGTGGGTGGATTGTGAAGAGTTCGTCCATTCCACAACTCCATTTTAACCTTCAGTTGTTGAACCGCGGCCCATACACACACTATAGAGCTTGTGGACACGAACGAGACATTCCTCCATAAGTGATACCGGACGCGTCGGTTCGTGCCATAATCCGAGCTAACAAAGAGGGATGGGGATGGGGAGGCGTTCTCAGAAGAACGAGTACATGAAGTATAGGTAGCTACGCTGGTGTACGACCCCATCCGTTTGCCTCACGAGCTCACCGAGGCCAAACGCGAATCTCATTTCTTTCATGTTGTCCCACTCTCGTCGGATTCTCAACATTGATTTCAACACCTCCCTGATCAGATTACGTTCGCCTGATTTATTTCTAAAACCTCATCCAGCCTTCGAATGTCCTCCGAAACTATTGAATCGAGCCCTATAGGTCAAAATGAAGAACGTTGTACAACTTTGACGTCAGTTGGTCTCGGTCATGACTGTATAGAGCCTCGATATCTCGAGCAAAACAGACCTGATCAGCGGAGTTGCCTGACAACCTGGACATACTTTTATCATGGCTCTACGACGAGGCAGAAAAGCTCCTAGATACGATGGCGGAGCTGAGCAGGCGGGTGCTGGGCAAAATTCATCGCGATACTCGGCGTTTTGCATTACTGCTCTTCTTGACCCATGCCTTTCAACTCTGGGGGCAGCGGGGTCCTTCGGGTGGTGGTAATATGGATCTTCTTGGGGTGGCTGAATGGGATGCGAGGTTCGTGAACGCGCAATTTCGCGACAGTGCAGTCATAGTTTCTAAAGTATGATGTGGAGATCGTATCGCAAGTGCAACACGAACCGATAGTGCCTGGATGCAGACCTCTTCCTAACATGTTTTTATGTCAGGCCCCTTGTGCGAGTTCTGACCGGCAATCATAGGTCAAGGAGAAACCACATCGGTACTAATCAAGTTCTTGACAAGCCAGTCCTTTCCTTGAGTATCTAGGTGATCTCGCCCGCTACACAGCCGCTTCTGAGTTTACATATGGAGGTGACCGGGCGGCCAGCAGCGTCGGGAGTGAAGAAGGGAAGCAATCACTGGGACTGAATTTGAAGTCTGGGTAGTCGCGGTCCATCGTGTCGCGTTCAGCCTTTCCAGGGCACAGCATCTACGTTTTAAATTCTGCTGAGGCAAACTAAAATCTGCCATGGCAGATTCCTCTTTGAGAATAGGTCAGGGATTCCTTCTTTTGGACAAAACAACGTGTGGAACGCTGTCTCTCAACCAATCACAGCAATCCCCGACACGGGTCCTCCAGGAAACAAGAGGAATCATTAGAAGATGTGTACCTGACGGCTATGTCGGCTAGGAGTCTTGCAGATGAGGTGAAGTACATGCGTAGAATGAACAGGATAACTCGGGCTGCACTAGAGCTGAACTGGCCAAACGCGCTATCTATCGCCATCGTCCATGTCGAGCGGTCGACAGGCGGTGATTGTTGATATCATTGGCCAGGGCGTGTATCCACTACGCCACACACTGACAGCTACTAATCACCCCGTGGGTGGCATGAGTCGATTCTCATGCAAGTCTAGCAATTATAAGATCCGGGGACGAGGAAGAAGAAGGCACGAACAGAATGGCATATTTCACATTGCTATCCTGAGAAAGAACGCAGGATGGGCATGCGACGGTCTAGAGGTCTGCCGTCATCGATGGCATCGTAATGGTGCGTCGACCTGCCCCTGGTGCCTGCCAGCACGCGTACATGCGCTCTTCATGATCGATCCAAGAACTTACGGCTTCCTTTGATGACCGTAAGTCTGACGCGTAGAGTAAGGACTACAGCGTACAAGATACTTATATTTTTGAGTAATATACCGCGTCAAGCGACCTCTACAATAGTAATGTACACTAAACAGCAAGGAAGAGATGGACATGACGATTGAGATATTGCATTCGTGACAGCAATGGGAAAAATATTCTATACGCTACATAATGGGAGTCATAATGGGAGTCATTCATTGTAAGCAACAACCCGTGGGTCCGACTGCGTTTCGTGCAAGTACATGGCATAAGAACGATTGAGTGGTTGGAGGTATAGACACGGAAAATGGCAAAGGCACGGCGTGGAAGGGTATCGCCGATAGCGAAGGATTGGTTGGAAAGTGGTGGGGGGCGTAGGTTGAAATCCGCTCTACACCACGTAGCTGGCACGTCGTGTGCGTTGATGCCGACGGGAACAGAGCGACGAGGGAAAAAAATAACGAGGTGAAAGCAAGAGCAAGACGAGATTTAAAACATATATAGCAGGAGCGGGGAAATCATAGCAAAAAGGATGACGGGGGAGGCCGATCGTATCAAAGGGGGAATATGAAGAGGAACAAGATAGATAACATGAAGGTAGAGAATGTCCCAAACATCGACCAGGATCAAATATATATACGAAGAAAGGAAAGGATATGCAAGAATCAAGGGGGGGAAATGGCAAGAAAGAAAGAAAGAAATCCAAACGGCGTGGAATAACCTCGCGCGTCCGTCCAGGAAGACCCAGCGGCACCAGGCACAGAGGGATGCATCATAGTGGAATACTTAATCCAACGCCCCACGCATCTTCCATCTTTTGCCCGTACTGCTGCTGTGCATATCTCAGCGTAGACGTCGAGCCCTGCGAGGTTGCGGACGTCGACGCAGAAGCCATGCCCGACGGCGGGGATGACGTTGAAGAGGAGGTTGATGATGAGGACGTTGAATTGGCGGTATTAGGCTGTGTTTGTGATCTGTTCGAGCGTGCGGAGGATGGTGGAGATCCGGTCCCCCCGCCATCCTGCAGCTTCATGCACTCCGCGCCACCTTCCGATCGCACTGTGTAAGAAATACCAGGTAAACAACGATTTCATTCGCCCTCTGCGAATGGTGTACTCACGATGGCGGTTAAGTGCATCCATGCGGGCGAACTGCTTCCGACAACCTTCGCAGTTGAACGGCCGGTAGTTCGTATGCAGCTGTTCGTGGCGTTTACAGTCGTGCTGCCGTGCAAAGCCCTTGCCACACCCAGGCCAATGGCACTGGAAGGGCTTCTCTTCGTTGTGCGACCGTATGTGACCTATCCGCAAGTAAATTAGCTACCCGTCCGAGGATACGCGGGATACTAAGCGACAAACCCTTCAAGTTAAAGCTCCTCGTAAACGTGCTCCCACAACCAGGCACAGGGCACATGAATGTCGCCTCCTGCTTCCTCCTCCTCTGACTTGCATTCGCCGTCCGCCCCGTCGTCACATTGGGCTTCGACACCGACCCCAACCCGGTCTGCTCCTGTCCCTGTGCACTACCTCCGCTACCTACGGGGCCACCATCTGCGTTCGTTTCTATCCCGAGTCCTCCACTCACGACAAGCGATGTACCAAAATCGAAGTCATCGCCGGGCATGCGCTCGAGCGGGACGTGCCGCCCACGCGGCGACGCGTTCGGGCTGAAGTACGGCATGGGTCGGTTGCTTCCCACGGGTTCGCCGTCGCTCCACGAGCCCGCAGAGACGCCACGCTCGGAGCGGGTACCGGACGAGGCGCGACGGTAATGCCCGTGGGATTGGGGTGTGTGGGCATGGTGTGAGGAGAGGGACTGGGCTGAGGAGAGTGAGAGTGCGTGCGAGTGTGTGGGGTGTGAGGGGAGCGACATAAGTTCAGGGACGCGCATCGAAGGCGATAAGAACTGCTGCTGTTGGATTTGCTGCTGCTGTTGCTGTTGCTGAGCCCGTAGGAGATCTACATGCGGAGAGGGAGGAACGAGGAAGCCAGGCGCTCCAGCGTTGAGGAGTGATTCACCCGCGGAGACATTGTTGGTGAAGCGGAAATCCTCTGAGCGCGAGCCCCGATGCCGATTCACGGGACCGCCGCCGGCATCGGACTTGCTCCGCCGTAACTGTGTCCCACCGCCTCCGCCCCCAAGTTGGAATTCGGGGTACTCCGGCGACAAATAGCCATTATTGGCATTATTGCTATTATTGGCATTTTGAGGTGCGGAAGAGGATGACGGAGTTCCAAAGGTAAAGTTCGTGCCAAGTGTCGGTGGATGGCTGGTCCCACCTTGGTAAACAGGCTGAGGCTGTTGCTGCTGGGGGAATCCTTCCCCACTCGTAATGACATCCCAGTTGGGTGGTTCCAGTTGGGTATCGGACTTACTCCGAGTTCGTGGTGGTTGGTTGAACAGGAAAGGGGCCTGCGGAGGTTGTGGGGACGCTGACGGGGATCGCGAGGGACCAGGAGTGCTGGCAGATAAGGAATGGGCAGGTGAAGGTGAGCGTGAGGACGCGCCAGAGTGACTTTCCACATCGAGCCAAGGGGCGGAGGGCGCGCTTTGGGAGGCAATACCAACGATGGCACCACCACCGCTCACTGGTGTTGCGGGTACGATGTGGAGACGCGGGCCTAGGTCAGAATTATCCTGATCGTCGGGAGCATTGATGATGATCGGGGGCTGTTGTTCGGGCATGAGAAGCCGTGGTGGCGAGGGTGGTTTGTGTTGTGGCGGTAACGGTTCCGTGTTCCAGTTGGGCGAATTGAACGATAGGCCTTCAAAGGAGTGGGCGACAGTCATGTTGGGGGAGTGGAACGCGGTATGGGTAGAGGAGGCAGATGAACCGCGAGAGTGGTTGTCCTCATTGATGTCTGAACCTGGGGACGGTGAGCGGTAGTAGTTGTAGTAATCGGAGGGGGCGGCATCATCGAACATGAGGAGGGAATTGCCCGAATGTGGATTGTCGTAGTCGGAGGGATCGTAGCCCTCGTAGAGTGGCGCAAGCTGCTCGTTTGTGAATGAGATATCTGAGTGTGACGAGAAGGGGGAGCCGGTGTAGTCAGCAGTGTAGTCGGGATTGAAGTCGCTGTAGAGCTCGAGGTGGTGGGGATCCCGCGGGGACGGTGGCTGTAGGCCGATTTCATTTATATACGGCGAACCGTCAGATCCATGCAGCTGGAGGTCGTCCATCGTTTGGTCAAGAGCAAGTCCCAACAAATCCTCAACAACTCCATCGATGTTCCTTTTCAATCTCCGACCCAGCGCTCGCGTTTCATTCCCACTTGCTGACACTGCCCCGTCTACCTCGGCTCCTGTTTCATCCAAAGATCTGCTTATAGAGCTTCATCTAACCGAACGCTTCTCTTCAATGGCTCTGAACACAGGATACGAAAGGTCCTTTTCTCGTGCACAGAGCACGCGGAAATACTGCAAGGCATCTGCCATTGCAATACCACTGTCACGACTTAGTTAATACCCTCAATCACCCAGCAAACCCTCAACAGCGACGCTTTGACGGGATCCGCAGCATTGGAAACTGAGTGTCAATTGCCGCGTCCTCCAGGAATCAAAGGAAAGACTCGTTCTGACCCACCCCCAGCATGTTACCAGCAAAGGGTCCAGGTATTAATAGCCACTCTAGGACCGCCAGCCCGCTACTCTAACCCAGTTGTGATATCCCTATCTGTAGCTGTATAATTGGTCCCTCTCCCCGTCAGTAGCGCCGATCCGTTGGTCTCATGATTGTGCTCACACCCACGTACTCCGCGTTGTTGTCTCCGATCACGGGGGGTATCTTCATGTACTGACGACAGATCGTTGCAGCCCTTTGTCTGCACGGAGGAATCAGAGGTATATCCGGTCGCTTGGTTCCCAGCGTAATTATAGGATAATGGCAACGATGGACATCCTTTCTTGACGCAGAGGAACGAACGCGACCTTTGTCACTTTTCCCAGCGAGTAACGATCCGGTAGCAGGCACCGTCCACTTGTGGACCATGTGTGGATCTTCGCGCGGGCGGCGAGATACGATGCGCCCATTGTCCATTGCCCAATCTAGCCACAGAACCTGCTTCGGCAATCTGGACACCTGATCCCTCTCCCCTCACTCCCCATCCTTGTTCTCTTCTACCCCGGATTCCGCATTCCGAGCCACCACCTCCGAGATAGATCGTGGCTCAGCCTTCTTATCCTCCGCGATCCCCGACGACGTCACAATTCTTCCCAAACCTCCTCTTATGTCCTACATAAGATAAGATCAGCACCCCCAATTCAGTCCTTCGTGACCCATTATCGTCATCGCAATCACCATCATCATCACAGATGGTTCGCATGCACTCGAATGAATGATCCATGCAAGAAGTCCTAGCCAAGAGTATCCCTGCACCTCAACCTTCCTGTCCTTCACCGATCATGATCATTGTTAGCAGCCGCGGCGATCCTCGGCAGGCAGTCACGAAGACGGAGGCTTGAGCCATGGCCCATTACACATATGGCACCCGTCGTGAGACGGAGGTCGACAGGCGTCCGTCGGGATAGGACCCACCCAACAGGGATTAGACACCTCACCTCCGTGATTGACAGATCCCAAGACTAAAGTTCACCCCAGTGTCGGATATCGAATCTAATTTCAACAACCCGTGTCCCATGCTCTCATCTCGTTCGAATTGCACTCATCACTCCATATCACAATTCGGAGGTAAACGTCGATCATACGTCACTGGCACCTGGCAGAATTGTTAAGGATACCGATAGTCTCGTGTACAATATCTTGATATCTGACAAGCACTCGTACGGGTGGCGTCCGCTGCAGTCCTCTCCTTGTTTTACCTTCTGTCTGCGCTCGGCCAACAGTCCCAACGCATGTCCATAAAGGCCGTTGCTGGACGATCATCGCACTGTGTATCAGTAGGAATGACGCACGACCTCGCCTATGTCGCATTTCCACCGCACCTATCGAGGAAGGATGTTGGTACGGGGACCTGATGACTGATTAATAACGTGTATGGAAGCCAGCGAACTCGCGGTCCCGAGCGACGAACAGACGGCGCCTATCGACACGCCGACCGGGGACATGGTCAGCTTGTACGCATATCGTCCTTGTCCCATGCGGCAAACATCAACAGGTCGTGAAACAATTGTGCGCTGACGGACGAACCTGGATACGGAACGCAGGGTGCGGGGCATCTGTGCTTTGACGAAGAGGCATGGATACGGAACTCGGATTGAGGTTGATGACGCCGCAAAGCAACGAGACATTCTTGTCGTGACAAACAAACTCAGCAACTGCAATTCAGGCCCGAGAGTGTTTATCTAGTGGTACTGCGATCAGTGGGTCATCCGAGCGGTTGCACGATGGACAGATGGCGTCCGTTCCTTGTTCTATTAGCTTCCATCCATGGACGAAGAGGCGACCATCACAGCTAGAAACCTAGACAGGCATGATCTAGCCCCGCAATGGATGGACAGGCCACTTGCAATGCATCTGGAAGCACGTATTCACAGGCGCCTCCTCGGCCTTGGGATAGGCTCAAGCGTCAAAGATTATGAATCCGAAATGAGATCTCATGAAAGACGACACAGTCGCACCCATCAACATGCTGTTAACCACACAAACTACAATCAGCTATGGAGGTGAGATACACCCACGTTTATGATGGTCTGAGATCGAACGATGATCAACAGCCAGGACCCAAGTCCCAAACTAGCGTTTCGGTTTCGGAGGAGGCACTTGTCTCGTATCAGTTGTACTGTTCCGCAAGTCTGATATAGATAATTGGCTGATGTCCAGAATGCACGGGATTGGCGGGATGCTCCAGCTGCATATTCTGCTTTATGGAGAAATGTCTGTCTGCAAGTATTGACCAACTCGGCGTCGTGGCCCGGAGTCCCATGTTTACAGCTACAGACATACATATCTACCTGCGTGGCGTAAGCCACAAACCCAGCAACGAGTACGACTTGGACCTAGGGGGGCATCTTCAATCTCGGTGGCTCATGCTGACAATTGCGCAACGCGAGTTTGGGAGAGAAATTCCGGATAAGAGGATTATTCTTCAAGTGCCCAGTAGTGGTAAAAGGATTACATGGTCGTGGTATCAGCATCATATCAGTGAGATGCGAGAGGCGATGACCTAAAAGTACAACTCCGATCTTGCTCGCTTGTAGGACATAGAATAAATCGACATCACCTTTTGATCATGTTCGAACGAAGATCTCAACCTCGGCTTGTGTTTCTTCCTCTCCATTGAGGAATTATAATCTCAATTGTGGTGACCAGGGATTCGCAGTAACTTTTATGGGGCATTGGCGACTCTATCACCCGCTGTGTCCCCGAACAAGCTGAAGGGCATGGATCCACAGCTATTAGGTCGCACGGCGAGGCTTCATCTCAAGGGGCACCAGTACGTGTGACTGGCAGAAGGTTCGGCAGCAGCACAGAAATGGAGTTGCAGCACGCTCGAAAACTTTCATTGTAAAAGAGAACTGTAGATGCCCATGTGTGCATGTGGGTGCTAGTGATTATCATGTGGTCATGCGTGCCTTCCCTCTACCTCTGAGCCACTGAAGCAGTGTGTGGGCGGTGTATTGGTACATACTTGGCAATGTGTACGTGCGACTGGGTGAACCAAATAACACTTCGTCGGGCAGCAACCCGAACCTTCAAACATTCACGCCTTAGACACATCATATCCATATTGGACAGCCTTCGAAACACGTCAGGCAAAGCAATGTGGACATACGGAGACCACCTACCCAGTCAAATTCATCTGTAATCTCGCTCTTCGCCTCCATGTAAACTTCGAAGGCTACCCTCAACAGTCCACGTCGTTCAAGCACAGGCATGCTCCTCCGTATATGGTCATCCATCTCTTTCTCTCCGAGGGTATTTGGATGAAGCAACTTTATACTGACTTTCTTGAGGTGATGGAACTTTGGCTGCAAGAGATCACTGTCCAAACGACGCCAGTTGACGTCTGGCCGGATTTCCCTGCTACACAAGCAAAAGGCAAGTTCCACATACTCCAGCTCGTCCGAATGGAGTGTTGAGAGAATAAACGGTATGTTGGCAGTCATTACTAGCGACCGCGCTGGCGACCCTGATCTATTTGCAGAGAAATCCAGAACATCCATGGATACGGAACGAAGACGGGCGAGAGTTGACAAGTCGATGCAGCGTTCCGGGCCGTCTGCACGCTGGTGCTCAAGTCGAGTTATCTGTTAAGAATTTGACAAGTACCTGGTGCGAGTGTTCTCGTTGCTCTCCCTTTGCAAAAAGCGACCCTCAGATGCCAGAGTGATGAACCAAGGACACGCAGGGCAGAATTAAAATAACTGATGTCTTCTTCTCTGAGTGCATTCAAACTGAGGCTGCGCACCAGCGGGGCCTCACTGCAGGAGTGCGCCGCAAGGCAAGTCAAGAATGGGGCTACCTCGTCGGCGTTCCCTAGTTCGAGTGATTGTAATGAAATAGGCAGACGGAGACGCGATGCCGCCACCACAGCCTGGTTCATGAATTTAGTGAGGTGTATTTGAGTGACAAAGGCCTGTTGAATGGACGGAAAGCACCGTAAGAGCCGGTTTATCTCTCGCATATCATGAAATACGACTCTGTGGAGTTCGAATCGCGTGACGGCTGTGAACCGCGAGAGGCGCTGCGCAATGGTCGCTTGTTCTTGGAAGTTGAACGCAGTCCAGTCCATATTCTGCAGTCGGATGGACTTTACACAGGAGGAACAAGGCTGTTGAGATAATGCCAGTGAGTTGCAGACTCTTGAACCCGTCGTCACATCATTGGGTGTCGAGTATTTTGAGGAGTCATCAATCTCGATACGAGATACATATGGCGCGAATGTGCATAACGGCGAACACACAAGATTTGTGAATGAATGGATGCGCCTTGTACAGAGGTAGACGGTGGAGAAGTTGTGGTAGCGACTGCGGGGAAGCCACTCTGAGCAAACGAGTGCACACGTTCCGAGCGTTTTTGGGTCGGAAGCAAGGTGGTCAATGATAGCGTCGACAATCTCTCCTGGTATTCTGCCGATTCGTGTGGGATGTTGATGTGGCATTGGCGACACAGGTAGCCTGGAAAACCAGCTCTTTTGAAGTGGAGTCCCTTTGAGGCCAGCGCCCGATGGAGAAGTGCACCATTCCGGAAGGGTTGGAGCTGCCATGGAGCTTAAGGTTGATACGGATGCCTAGGCCATGTGGAGAAAGTCAAGGCTTGGAAGCATGTTCATGAATACGGTCGAAATCAGTGGGTGTTGAATGGGTGGAACGAAGAACAAGCGAACAGCTGACTTGCGGGCTGTCATGGGATGACACCTAATGTTAGTTGGTACTGCGTTGGCTTTCGTGTGGAAGGTACACATTCAATTCTTGAGATCCATGGAGGAATTACGCGGAGCATTACTTCAGTGACATGAGCAGTCCTTGTTAGTATCACGCATTCGTGTGGCTGTACCATTTCAGTTCAGCTCTAGGTGCCCCCTCTGGCTTGCAGAGGGCAGGCCCGGCGGCAGGGGGGCCAGTTGTCAAGGTTAGTTTGAATGCGCCTCTAATATGTCTACAAAATTATCTCATTACTAAGTTGTGGTCCTGATCCCTTATTCCAGGATTCCTGGCCCTTTACGCGCTGCATGCTCAGAAACATTGAGTTACATCATCCCTCAGGCTCTTGTTCAGTACCCACGTCAGAACATCGCTCGCGCCATACCCTCCCTCATCTCATTCTCATGTACGTTTATCGGGTCCTCATTCTGTTTTCTGGCAGGGGAGTTCATTCAGTGCACTGGATGGGTAGTAAGCTGGTAGCGCCACTTGTGGCCACGGGAAACACGATCGCCTCTGCGCGAGTATTATCTGGCTGTCTGAAAGCGCTCTCTGTACTTTTTTGTCCCTGCCCTTGTCATTAATTCACCATGATTGGAAGATTGCAGTGTGACCAAAAGTGCAGTGCGTCCAATCGAAGCCTCCAGTGAGAGGCACACCGAATCTTTTTGATAACTTCAACCAAAGGCTACAGAAGCAAGATGGTGATCTAAGAATACTAAGAGCACCCATTTTTTGCTCTGATTGAGCATAACAAAGATCACCTTCCAATCCATCACTGATTGAACATGATAAACACCTAGACACGAAGAGGTAATCCTTCCAATTTATTGTATCCCCTTGGTAAAAGATCTGCGATCGAGGTCATTGAAATAATATGTCTATGTTCATGGTATTGTAAGGTGTGCCTTTAATCACTTTGAGTGAGGCCATTGAAACAAATCTAGATAATATGTTCATCTTGATCACAATATCACTTCGTTCTCAGTGATTGAAGGTCAAGTCAGGCCGGGCATTGATCACGGGCATTGAAGACATTGCTCACCTGCCGATGCTGGAGTGATTGACAACGTTTTAAGTGAACAGGGGCGACTTATCCCTATGTCTATCAGCTCCTCCCACCCGCAATCAGGATGAAAGACGCAAACGACATCATTGTACTGATGACTTGTGAGTCTTGCGCTGAACCTTATGTATGACATGGCCTAAGAACTGACATGAGTGAGATAGCACTAGTCTCAAGAAAGGCAACCTCCTCAAAGTTGTGAGGTGGCAGGAGTACTTTTGGCCCAAAGGCATGAAGTTCAGTGTTTGGAAAACAAATGTCAGTGACTTGAAAAAGACTCTGCTTGGCTGTCTGTCCACAAAGGAAGGTTCTTATGAGGATGAAGAACCCTTGGCTTCAAGAACAGGTCCTGGTCAGGATGCTATCACAGTCAATGCAGGTGGACCAGTGGCTACTGGTATACCACAGACTATATCAACAGGACTCAGATCTGGTCATGTATATGTTAACTGTGTTTTCTGCCTATGTTTCTGTTGGAACCTCGCCCGCGATCAGGTGATCCGGCACAATGGCATGCTTACTTATTGAAGAGAGATTTTTCTATTCAGTAAAATTTACTTACAATTTTACTACCTTAGTAATGAGTAGATAGCTAGGTATAAATACATAGCAGGCAGACCAATCTCCTCATGAGATTGTCTCCCCCTTTTGGCTTAACTGCCCCTGTGCTCGCTATCTAGGCCCGAAATCCAACACAATCTCATATAGCCTGCACAGACCCTCTGCTCTCTAGTTGCCCTCTACATCTCTATCTGCGATGGCTGTGAACATTAATGCGCTTTTGAACTCTGTCCCAAAGCTTGGCATGGCAACTTCTGATGGCAACACCACAGCTATCAAGATTGGAAGTTCGCAATGTCGATGGTTTTACGTAGGGCTGGCTGTTGGGAATTGATGGCAAAGGAGAAGCCCACCACATGTGACTCTCAATCCCAATGGGAAAGCAAGGCGGAGGAAGCCCTCACGGCCATTGGACTGACGATAGACCCCAGTCAGTACCAGTATATTTCAGATGCCACTGATGGTGTGGATGCGTGGAAGAAATTTCAAAAAGTTCATGAGAAGAACTCACATGCCAATCGAATCACTCTTATGCGCAAGTTTTACAATGCACATCATGAAGCTGGCAAGCCGATCCTCGATTACATAAATGTTATCAATACATTCAGCAAGCTCAAATCACTCAGCATCAAAATTGAAGATAGCACTGTTATCAACATGCTAATTATGAACCTTAACGAAACTTGGTCCAGCTTGGCCACATCACTCAGTGCAACCACAGACGACAATACTGTTGTTTCCAACGTAACCGGCGCCCTAATCGACGAAGACACTCGACGGAGTGCTAACAATGAGCTCGGCGATCAAAGATTTCCAGATCAGGCAATAGTCGGCAAATACTCACCGAATGTCACTTGTTACAACTGTGGGAAAAAGGGACATTTTGCTCGCAATTGTCATGAAGTGAAGAAGAATGAAAAAGGAAAGGACGATGCAAAGAAGAAGGACGTGCCTGACGACGCACACATCGCAATCGACCTTGACTATGCTTTTTGATCCCGAGATTAGATCTCAATGACATATCCCAAGGCCAGAGAGAGCCTTGATGAACAATTTGATGGATTCTGGAACCACGGAGAGTTCTGATGAGGTTCCCAGAGCCAGGGAGAGCTCTGATGACAACAATGATAGATACCAGGGCCACAGAGAGCCTTGAAGACAAACTCGAATTTTTAGGTACATTTTTCTCATTATTATCTGATTCTTACTGTAGAGTCATGCCAGATCAAGGGAGAGTGTTGGAACCTCGCCCGCGATCAGGTGATCCGGCACGATGGCACACTTACTTATTGAAGAGAGATTTTTCTATTCAGTAAAATTTACTTACAATTTTACTACCTTAGTAATGAGTAGATAGCTAGGTATAAATACATAGCAGGCAGACCAATCTCCTTATGAGATTGTCTCCCCCTTTTGGCTTAACTGCCCCTGTGCTCGCTATCTAGGCCTGAAATCCAACAGTTTCTAGAAGCAATGGCAGCCATGAAGGATCAACTTACATCTGCCCTTGAGGGCCATCAGTGAATTAGCATGATTAGCCAAGAGGTAAGCGAAGGTAAATGAAGGTAAATGATGGTCAGGGAGCGTCAGTAACCTTCAGCTCACAAATAATTAATACAATGGCTAAAACTACTTAGATGCCTCTGCACAGTACCCTTGTTCATTACTCCCCAGTGGACAACCTGACCTGCAGCCCCACTCACTGGATGTGATGTTCTTGGGTCCAAGACAAAGATGTAGAATAATTAAATACCTTGCCTGTAATTACATCGGGAAATTCTCGGAACCCCAGTGTTCACCAATTGGACCATGCCAGTAATATACTACTACTACTACTACTACTACCAGTTCACTGATGGCAAACATTGCTAGGCCTGTTATTGTAAGGGCGACCCTTAAAGGCTTGTAGGCTCGTACAAGACTGGCAAAGGGGAAATCCAAAGTATATTAGACAGGGTATGGTAGATACTGGGAATGACGCACCTGGCAAAGGGGAAATCCAAAGAGAACAAATCTAAGGATCCCTCTGCCAGGTGTGTCCTGTATATACGATCCGGTGGCTGATAAACTGTATAGTTATAGACCCCCTATACTGTGGAGCGGAGGCGAAACAATGAGCCGACGCACATGGCATTCCGAGGGCCGAAGTCCGGAGTCCGACGAAACAGGACATCGGAGTTGGTGGCAGGGAAAGGCCGGCGGAGTTGGCGATGTCCGGAGATGTCGTACCTAGAAGTAAATATATGTAACGAGAGTAGGGAAAAAGGAATGGAATAATGGAATGAGATAGTGTCCCCTTACATCACCCCCCCCCTAGGGTGCAGCACCTCGATGCACTGCAGGATCCACAAGATACAATCCCCGGACTTGGTGCGGAGCATCTGGATGACGCCTATGGAAGTCCCGGATGAGGTCGCGGGAATGCGACAAGTTCACCATAGGCTCCCAGGAAGCCTCCTCATAGCCATACCCTCGCCACTTGACCTTGTACTGGAGTTTGCGACGGAAGATGCGGCTGTCCAGGATCTCCTCCACTTCATACTCCTCTTCATCGTCAATAAGGGTCGGAGGTGGGGGCGGATGCGCACGGTGGCCGGGGATGGGATCCGGTGGAGCAGGGCGGAGTTTGACAGTGTTGAACACCGGGTGGAGACGGCTCATGGCACGAGGGAGACGGAGTCGGTAGGCAAGAGGGCCAATCTGGCGTTCGACAGTATATGGTCCAAGGTAGCGATGAGAAAGCTTCTTGGATGGTCGAGTAGTATGAATGTCAGAGGCGTCCAAGTACACACGATCACCGGGCTTGTACTCCGGAGCCGGGGTTCGACACTGGTCATAGTACCTGGCCATGTCATCCTTTGCCTTGACGAGTGCTGCTTTTGCCTCCTCTTGTGCCAGCTTCATGCGGTCAAAGAACTCGTTGGCTGACTCATTGTTCGAATTCCGGGGGCGGGGTTCGAAGCCCATGCGCGGATTCCGACCGGTGTCAAGCATGAATGGGGTGTACTTGGTCGCAGAGTGCACGTGATTGTTGTACTGGAACTCCGCCTCCGGTAGGAGATCGTCCCAATCATCCTGTCGCTCGTTGCAGAAAACCCGGAGATACTGCTCCAACTCCTGGTTGACACGCTCCGTCTGACCATCGGATTGGGGGTGGTATGCTGTGGAGGTGCTGAGCTTGATGCCCAGGAGGCGATAAAGCTCACGAGTAAACTCCGCAACAAACTGCGGTCCGCGATCGGAGACGAACGCATCCGGAAGTCCATGCAACTTCCAGACATTCTTGCGGTAGAGGTTTGCAGCACCCAACGCAGTACAGGTGGTGTGCGTCGGAATAAAGTGTGCCCGCTTCCCCACAGAGTCCACCACCACCATCACTGCATCATACCCATGACTCTCCGGGAGTTCCACAATGAAATCCACAGACACAATGTTCCAGCGACCCTCCGGAATGGGCAAGGGGTGCAGCTTACCCATTGGAGCCTGTCTCCGGACTTTTGTCCGTTGACAAAGGTCACAGGTGCTGGTGTAGGAGCCGATATACCGGGACATCTGTGGCCACCAATAATTCCGGGATACCAACTCCAACGTCTTCCAACGACCAGGGTGTCCAGCGACGCGGGAGTCATGATGGAGTTCGACAATCCGGCGCCGCAAGTCCGGGTCATTGGGAACATAGATTCGACCACGGAAAGTGAGGACTCCCTGCTCCTCCGCCCACTCTGCACTCTTCACTGACCGAACTCCGGAATGTGCAGATTTCAACGCGGCAGCGGCCTTGGCCACAATGTCCTCATGCATGTTCCCTCTGTTTCCCCGACGGATGTCCCTCAGAATCTGTCCCTCTTCACCCACAGGAGCCAGACCCTCTAGAGCACGGATGGCAAAGAACTCCGGTTTGAGCAACACAATGTCCGTGTTATCAGAACTCCCATCTCCGTGGTCTGGGCGGTGGGACAAGGCATCGGGTTTGCCCATGGTCCGTCCAGGGTGGTGATGCAACACAAAATCGAAGTTGGCAAGATACAAAGACCACCTTGCCTGCCGTCGATTGAGCTTCTTGGCAGTCAAGAAGTACTGGAGGTTCTTGTGGTCAGTATGGATCTCAATCTGGTGTTGCGCACCCTCCAGGAAATGCCTCCACTCCTCAAGCGAACGGATAATTGCAAGCATCTCCTTGTCATGGATCTCGTAATTCCGCTCAACTGCATTCAGGCTTTTCGAGTAGAATGCAACCGGATGCCATTTGTCATCCTCCGGAGACTGTTGAGATAGCACAGCTCCCGTCGCGAAGTCCGAGCTGTCCGCTTCTACCCGGAAAGGTCGGCCATCATCTGGAAATATGAGAACAGGCTCGGAGGTAATGGCATGCTTGAGGGTGACAAAGGCATCCTGTTGTGCAGGTCCCCACACCCACGTAACATCCTTGGCCGTAAGGTCAAAGAGAGGTCGTGCATGATGCGAGAAATCCCGGATAAACCGTCGGTAGAAATTGGTAAAGCCTAGGAACGACTGTACCTCCTTCTTGTTTTTCGGAGTTGGCCACTCTGCAACTCCGGCCACTTTCACTGGGTCCATGGATACTGTTCCGTGGGAGATGACAAGTCCGAGATATTCGATTTCTGTCTTTTCGAATTCGCATTTCTCAGGCTTCAGGAACAAGCGGTATTCGCGGAGACGATCCAGTACGAGACGAGTGATGCGACGATGCTCCTCCAGAGTTTTGGTGTAGATAAGGATATCATCAAGGTATATGCAAACAACTCCTTCCGCTATAAGATCACGGAAGATGTCATTCATCATCGTCTGAAATGTGGCCGGACTGTTGGTGAGTCCGAAAAACATAACCAATGGCTCAAAGAGCCCACGGTTTGTCCGAAACGCTGCCTTCCACTCATCTCCCTCCTTAATGTGGACATTATTGTAGCCCCACCGGACATCCAATTTGGTGAAATATCGCGCACCCCGGAGGTTATTAATGAGCTCAGAGATGAGGGGAAGAGGGTAGCGGTTCTTCACCGTCAAGGCATTCAAGGTCCGGTAATCCTGCACTAACCGGAGGGAACCGTCCTTCTTTTTGATGAAGAAGACCGGAGATGCCATGGGCGATTTTGAAGGCCGGATACGACCGGACTTGAGATTCTCCTCCAAAAACACATCAAGCTCCGACTGTTCGTTTGGGGCAAGGGGATAGACCTTGCATGCACTCGGAGTGGAGCCTGGTTCGAGTTCGATTGCATGATCCCATTGCTTTCGGTCAGGAAGCTCATCAAATGATGCTTTGGAGAAAATGTCCTCAAAATCTCGGAGGTGATCGGGGACGGCATCGCGAAAGGACTTGGGCACGGAGTTGCGTGCAAAGGCCTCCGCTAGGCGTTGGGATGTCGTCTGACTTGCTCGGATCTCCTCAGCAGTCAGGTAACCGAAGAGAGTCGTCACAAATATACGATCACCTTCCTCCATGGGGTCGGCCTCCATGTCCGTTCCTGTGTTGGGCTCTGAATCTGATTCGAAGTCTGACTCGGGGCTCATATCTGGGATATAGCCTTCGTAGACCTCATCATCGTCCTCATCATCAGAGTCCGGGCACAAGTCCGGGACGTCATCGAAGTCCGGTTCAGGTAGAGGAACTCCGCCAGTACGGCACACACGTATAGCAGCCCGGAGTTTAGTCCGTGCTTTACGCTCTGCTTTCACCTCTTCTCTACAGGTCTGACAGCGGGAGGGGCAGCGGCTCATTGAGACTGTCCCAGCTGCCCAGTCAATCTCCGGGTTGTGCTCTCGGAGCCAGGTGTACCCAAGGATCATGTCCTGTCGACCGAGATCAGTGATGGCAAACACCGCACGTTCCGCATGTCCGTTGTAACGCAGGACCAGGTCCACAACATCTGTGATGGAGCCAGCTGCATTCGGAGTTCCATCCACATTGTTCACGGGAATGGGTTGAGAGAGGGGACGTGTGGTGAGATTATTCTGTTGCACAAAGCGGGTGTGTAGGAAGAGTCCAGAGGCGCCGCAATCCACCAGAGCTTTCAGGCTATGGATCTCCTGAGTGTCTGTGGTCTCTATCTCCATGTTGAGGGACAGGGAATTAGGACTTGGAATAGCAGCAAGAACGTAACGGCGGGGCAAGCGTTTTTCCCAGCGGGGTAGTCCACGACGGGAGGGAGGTTTCCCTGGCAAACCGGAGTTGTGAACTCCGATGTCCGGGAGTCCAGGAGAAGAAGGGGGTACGTCTTGATTCGAATCGAGTTCACATGGGGAGAGTGCAGCAATGGAATGGGATTCTGCAGACTCTATAGACAAACATGCAAACTGATTGGAACCTGCCAACAGGGGCGTACTTTTCACCTGTGGCATAACTAAAAATCCTCCACTGATTCTCCGGACTGGCCTTCCACACTTGCTCCGGAGGCCTGTTCGTTTGGCTCGGGGGTGTGAACGGTATCCTGCTCGACCAGGAGACTCATAGCCCAGTCCTGACGCTCTTCAGCCGTCATCACTCGGATATCAAACTGGTCAGGGCAGTCTCGGGAAAGATGTCCGGGTTTCTTGCATCGGAAACAGACACCCGGAGTTCGCAAGCGCTGACGAGAGGTGTCGATATCCATTGGGACACCAGGGGGAAGGGAACGCGTAACTGGTGCAGCCCCCGGAGGGATGGCATGAACGGGGGGAGCAGAGAATGGACGGAATGAGACAACTCCGGGAGTTCGATTAGCCAGAATCGGAGCCGGGGTTACTCGGGGTTTGGCGGATGCATGGAAGTCGCGATTAGCCCGGTTGTTGTAGTCAACCAAGCGTGCGGCTTCGATCCATTGGTCGACATGTTCATCAGAGGGGCGCCCATCCACCATTCCTGCAACCTTGTCCTCGATCCTTTTTGCAAGACCACGTCGGAAACGAAACACAAGTTGTGCTCCATCTGGGAAGTTGGACTCCTCCATGAGATCCTGGAAGGCGTCGATATAGTCGTCAACAGACCGGGCTCCCTGGTAGTAGTCCTCAGTCTCTAGGGTGGTCGCAGCCGTTCGCTTTTCATCCCGAGGACAAAATGAAGAGACGAACTCCGCACGGAACTCCACATAGGATCGGAAACGGGGAACTCCGCCATAGGACTTGGGGTAACGCAGGGTACGGGCTGCAAAACGGGCGGCACGGCCCCCTTTCATGTACGAGAGGGCCCAATTGATGCGAGTCTGTTCGTCCGGAAATGCCTTTGGGACGAGAGACATAAACAGATCGCAGGAGTTGATGAAGGCACGCCCTTTCTCCCTCTCGCCATCAAAGGAGTCAGGGGGCGCGGGACGCAGGCGATCTGTAGAGTGTGGGGAATGCTGCGCAGCAGCCGGAGTTGCTGGCACGGGGTTCGGTGCGGCAACGGGGTTGGGGACACGACGAGCGGTATCTATGGCGAGCTGCTCGACGATGCGCCGGAGTTCGGCGACTGAGTTTAGGACTTGGCCAATTTGGCCAGCTTGGGTCTGTAGTTGTCCCTCGACGGCGATGAGCCTCTGCCAGGCTTCCTGCTCAGGCTGTTCGACAGCAGGTGCCAGGGTAGGTCCATCCAGTTCGGGGTCCATGACTACTGGACAAGGTGGGGGAAGTTCGGAGATGGAGGTAAGTGTTGATGCGAGGCTATCTGAACACTTGACGACGTTCTCAGACGTCCCGGACCTTGTAAAGAGATTTGTTCTACTGTAAGGGCGACCCTTAAAGGCTTGTAGGCTCGTACAAGACTGGCAAAGGGGAAATCCAAAGTATATTAGACAGGGTATGGTAGATACTGGGAACGACACACCTGGCAAAGGGGAAATCCAAAGAGAACAAATCTAAGGATCCCTCTGCCAGGTGTGTCCTGTATATACGATCCGGTGGCTGATAAACTGTATAGTTATAGACCCCCTATACTGTGGAGCGGAGGCGAAACAATGAGCCGACGCACATGGCATTCCGAGGGCCGAAGTCCGGAGTCCGACGAAACAGGACATCGGAGTTGGTGGCAGGGAAAGGCCGGCGGAGTTGGCGATGTCCGGAGATGTCGTACCTAGAAGTAAATATATGTAACGAGAGTAGGGAAAAAGGAATGGAATAATGGAATGAGATAGTGTCCCCTTACAGTTATGCCACAAGTTATGGATTGTTTTAATGATAAATGTGTATTTATTATTTCTTTGTCCATTTAACAGGCCCTAAAATTTGCTGAGGGTGATATCCGAGGAGCCCTGAACATGGAATAGACTGCTCTTTCCAAAGCACTAGCAGAGAACATGGGTTGCTTGGGTTTTCGGAAAGGGTGGGGCTCAGGAATCAAAGCAGGATATGGACATGGCAAATAACAATGAAGCTGCTGGATCTGCGGCACTATATCTGAGCAGGGTGATATATTGATTTGAGCTTACCCATCCATGCCTGATTGCAAATCGCACGCGCCATGTTGACGCGCTATTTACAGCTGTTGAACACTCATGTCATATTGTTCTTAAGATTCACAGCATTATTGCCACCGTAGCACAATGGTTAGTGTGTCGCTTTCCTATTTATATAAGCAGGTAGGCGGAGGTTGCGGGTTCGAGTCCCGTCGGTGGTTGTTTTCTTTTTCTTGCAGCGTGCGACACGAGGAGAAGGCTTGTGGCATCTGGACAGGCTTCGAGGGCCGATCATCCTGGCGCAAACTTCCTGATTACTCCCTCACTCATCCTAATTGAATATCCGGTACGAAAGTGTATTGGACCCATGATGTGGACGCGTCAGACCACGAGGCATACCAATATTTCCACCTCGACGCAGCCTCGACGCCCGCACTGGTGGTGGTACGCCCCCCAGTTCTCCCTCGCCAACTCCCCGTTTCCATTTTTTAATACCAAACGGACATTCCAGTTCAGTATCATCGAGGAAGTCCGCTGCTTATCCATGGCTCGACGGATTCAACTCAGCTTACCAGAAAGATGCCAAGATCTGCTTTCCACACTGACAATAAAATGCAGTCCCGCATCGAGACGTGGACTGGCAGATAGCGGTCGCCCGCCACTTTAGCTGACTCTACAACAGCGCGAATAGCCTTGACATCCTCTGGAGTCAACATTATCTCCGCGCCGTAGGCGTCCTCTTCCAGTCGTTCAATACAACAACATCCAGATATAAAAATACCTTAATAATTATCAATGCAAGGTAGAACAGTACATGATGTTGGGATGTTCGGCAAGGATCCATATCAGCGTAATTTGGCCAGTTGTACACCATACTTCGTCGGGACTTTCCTTAGTCCGTCAACGATCTTCAGGTTCTTGGGGAAATTCTCTTTCGGGGAGCCGAGCTTCTAAAATCGTCCTCGAAGTCTACAGGAGACCGAAATCTAGTCGGGATGCATCAATGGTCAGTGGGTACTGCGTAGTATGATGTGTCAACTAACCTTCCAGTAACTAGTCCCCGTGCAAGCAGCAAATATGCTACCAGGGCCATACCAGCCTCGTTAATGACGTTAATGAACCCAGTGCTCTCGACATAGAGCTCGAAGGGACTAAATTCCAGCTGCGCAGTGACAATCCGACACATTTAACGGCCTTCGCGCGCTTCAGCGTAGTGATGCTGCATTCTGGCAGCCCAATCCACAACGAACGGCTGCAACGTCTCTGGTACTACTTCGATCGGTACCTCTGGATCGACGCGATGTTGATGATAGAGATCGATGTCGTCTGTCTGAAGTCTTGCCAGCGACCTCTGTAACTGCCCACAGTTATAGGATGGTTTGTTATTGGGCTTGTCATCGCTGATGCCAAGGACGGAACCGAATTTCGTGGCGAGGAAGATTTCGCACCGACGGTTAGTCTGGAGGAACCACTGGCCGGCAAGGTCCTCGCCTACAGGATTAGGGAGGTATCAAGCACGATCTGCTTGCACTCACTGGCACCGTAGACGCTGACTGCGTCATAGAATGTCTTGCCGCGATAAGCAGCATAAGTCAATGGTCTATGGACTGCTTGTTACCGCTTTTTCCGTAGAACGTGCCCATTCCTGTGTATGGTCCGGCTTGAGGACATGGTGTGGTCAGTTGTCAACGTATGACGCACCTACAAGTTCCTAGACCCAAAGCATCTCAGATCCTTAGTGACAATCGTAGCCTTCTGGGTGGGTTGGTGTTCGGAGATATCCTGGTGACCACGATTACAATTCGCAATTCGTCCCAGGAGTTCCTTTCGCGATTTGTAGACTCTTCGTCACATTTCGGCTCTTGATGCAGCACTCGCCAACGCGCGTTTCACAGTAAACTGGATGGTGCCCACGGACACGGCTGTTCGCGTCAAGCTGGCGCAGCGCTCTTGGCCAAGACAACCTCCTGCACAACGAATCGAGTTCTGCTCACGGCACGGCCCTTCAAAATCAGACAAGTTCGACTTTGGCCGCTCCCAACAACTTGGCGTTTACCACATTCCCGTGCACTATTTGGCGATTCCTTAATCGCCGCAGTACCGACACAGGCGTTCGTTACACTGTATAAGTGTATCAGTGTCTTGTATGCCGTCTCCACTGAACGCGTCTCCACCACACCTTGAGGCATATCTCAAGTCTGGTTTTTCTGAATGTCCCCCAAAGCTTTTTAGAGAAAAGGGATAAAGCCCTGCGAGGCAGCTAAGGCTCGTGTGTGGGACTTTGAAGCAAGAATACCGTGCATCAAATTTATTTTGGTTCTGTCACCTTTGTTGTGTGGTGTAGATAACTGTCACGTGCGCATGATTATACGCGTTGAGCGTGCCAACCACTGCCCGCACCACCATGATGCACGCAATCACTTCCCTATTCGCATCTGTTCCCCCAGTATACCAATGGCCTACCAAATTCTGCGCTGCCACAACAGTCGCAGTCTGGATTCTGTCTCTGCTCACGTCCAACGTTTCCCAGGTTGATCGACTATGGACCTTCCTGCCGACTATCTACACTGCCTATTACGCTCTGATGCCCCTTTGGCCGCAAGAGCCCCTCTTTCCTTTGTGTCCATACACACCGAAAGACCTAGGGTGGGCCGTAGCCAAAGATTTTAGCCCGAGGGCGCTCTTGATGTTCAGTCTAGTCTTTCTCTGGATGTGTCGGTCCGTCTCATCTCTCCCGCTGTATTTCATTTCTTGATTTTCTTCTCAGACTGTCGTATAACACGTATCGCCGTGGACTCTTCCGCCTGTATGTATTGGTCCTACATCGCACCATGACCACGTCTAACATCAATGTGAACTTTAGCCAAGATGAAGACTACCGGTGGGCGGTTCTCCGAACCAAACTCCCTGTATGGTTGTTCCAGGTCGTGAACCTGACATTTATCGCCGCCACGCAGAACGTCCTCCTCCTTTTACTTGCCTTTCCCACCAAAATTGCATCCACAGCGCAGCCGCACGACACTCTCGCCCTCTCCGACCTTTTCCTCGCGGCACTCGCGCTCGCCGACCTTGCATTAGAGTTTACTTCAGACAATCAACAATGGGCGTTCCACTCCTATAAAATTTCGTATCTTGCGACAGAGAAGGGGAAATCCGGCGTCAAGCCGTACAACAAGAAACAGCAATGGCCGGGTGCACGCTTGAACTTCACTCCAGAGGACGCCAAACGGGGCTTTATCACCAGAGGACTCTGGGCATACTCCCGTCATCCTAATTTCCTTTGCGAGCAGTCGTTCTGGGTGAGTTTCGCGTTTCCTGGCCGCTGGCCTAAACAGCAACTGATTTACGACTTATTTCATCAGTGGATTATCTCCTTCTTTCCCCTACTAGCACCCGCACCCCCTTACCTCACATTCACCACATTCCCCTTCCACCTCATCCCGTCACTCTCCACCATCCGCGAGAATCCCTATGTTCTCATCCCTATACTTGAGCTGCTCCTCACACCGCTCGCCGACTTCATCCCCGCCCTCTCACTCTCAGCACTCTTCTTCTCGTCCACTATCTTCACCGAATCCATTAGCCGCGGCAAGTATCCGCAGGAGTACGAGGCGTACCAACAACGTGTGGGCATGTTCAGCCCGTTGCGCACATGGGAGAAAGGACTGCTGCTCTCATGGCGGGGTAAGAAGAGAGCGGTGGAGGATATTGTATGGGGGACGGGTGAGAAAGCGGGGAAGAAGGAGTGAGCAAGTCACGCTTGGGACCTGTAAGACTATGGAGCGTCGTGCCGGTTTGGTTTGTATGATGCACCCCTATATAGACTTTGACTCAGAGCTGATCTGATTTGGATAAGAGGACACCCTTCTTAGCTCCTGTTCTCCTGACAAACGTACGAGCTTCCTCTGGAAATCATGATGGTCCAATGGGAAGTATTGTAATCTCAATATGGGACGTCCATATATCGATATCGTCCCTTTATTCTGACTCTGCCTCGATGAGGTCATTGAGTAATCAATCGGCGTTCTTTGACTGTCTTCAACTACGTGTAAGCTGAAGTTTTTGTAATCCTACGATTACCACATTTATCTTCGTCGTCATTCATCGCTACTGCTCCTGATCTCGACCCGCATCGCAACACCAATCAACGATGCGGCCCCTCGATATCATCCCAACATTCGGAATTTAGGTTTCAACTGTTGGGATTTGGGTTTTGACTGGGTTTCCTTCTTGTATAAAGAGGACTCCGAAACCCACCTTTAAAACCAACCATCGGTTCTTTTTCCCCTTTTTATTTTTACATCTACCATACGAAAGTCTCTCGTACTCGCTCAATAGACGGAACACTTGCTTGTTATATCGGTTCGTCTCACTTTCAGTGTATCTACGTCCCCGCATAGGGGACACGATTCCAGTTTTCTTAGTATGATCTTTGGGCACGAGGTTTAAAGTGTGGAGGGTCGACAAATCCATTTGGACGCACTACTCTGAAGCTGGCAATGAACATGCGCACAAGCTACATCGAAAAAACTGGCTTCCTCACAAAGCCCTATTGTGTAATCGGAAACGACGGTATGAGCTGCGTTCAACTGTTCTCCAGAAATACTTGGAGATTCTCTCGTTCGAACTGAGGTCCATCTACGAAGTCGGCATTGATTTTTTTTTTTTTTTTTTTTTTTGGCATACCATGCAGAATTCATTCAGGCGAATCTGCTGATATACTTTCCATCGACTGTAAGCCGCTCAATCTTCACTCCCCTCCCGATATGATACTCAAACAATTCCACAATCTCGCTCTCCCAACTTGGATCCAGCCCACATTCCCTCACTACCATATCGTAGCGATAAAGCAAGGAGAACATCGTCTTCATAAAATTCTTTAACCCCGCGAAGTCATGATGCACCTCCGGCAATCCAGACTTAGGATCCTTTGGTAACGGGTTCAGAAACGCGCGGTGCGGCAGCTGTTGCGCAGGATAGTCCATGCTCTGCGTCGAGCTCCACACCATGCCCTTGTACTCCTCCGTCTCGAGATATTCCTTTCCATTTCCAGTCTCCTGCAACATGCCTGCCGCTGCGAAGAGGTTAAGCAGCACATATGCGAGCAGCGCAGACTCCAACACGCGCGAGAAACCAAAGTGGTGTCCCCAGCTGAGGTGCCGCAGTGTCCCTAGGGGAATTTGTGGGTGGCACGCAAGCATCAAGAGGGCTTCCATCTCGTTCTCGTTGATCAGGATCTTCACGACGTCTGCGAGGTCCCCTTGGCTTGTCGTGTACCCGAGCTTGGGAGGTTGGTGGGCCTGTTTGGCGCGCTCAATCCAATGCTCGATGCGTTGGTTTGTCTCGTCTAGATACTGAGGGTAGCGATGACGTAGCTCGTCCGAGAAGATTTTTCCCGAGGTTGGGGTGCCGAAGGAGGTGCCATATTTGGCGCGCTCGGTCTCGGAGAACGTGGTAATGGTCTTGTGGAGGACCCTCACGAAATGATTGAGAGTTTGGGTTTGGTTGGGGAGCTGGCGCGGGAAGAGCCTGGTGCGCCGCGGTGTGAAGTGGGGGTTGTCACGGTTGAATACAAAGTTAGAGGCGAGGGAGTTCCAAGGGATGGTATGTTCTTGGTGCATTGAAGATGTGAGCTTGTTAAAGGCGGAGGGATATTCAAAACCCAGAATTATGCAGGGTTGGGCTTTAAAGGTAATGAGGGGCTGCCGCTAAAGGGAGCGGATCCGCTGTGTCAAACAGGTGAGTCTGTACATGTCAAATCGGGCAAACATCTGTGGCTGTCAATATCAGCGGGGCTGGTCACTAACCACTGTATATGAACACATCACCCGTCCAGCGAATCAAACGTCAGAAGGGTGCCTTTTCCAGCTAAATTTTAAAACGATAGAGCACATCGTTCAATTGCCAGATGTTACAGCAGCGAGAGATCTGACTCACGAAAGATCAAGTCTTTTTGAGAGAGCGACCTAGACTGGGAAACAGGGAGAAGAGATCCTAAACTTGAAGGCATTGCAGGTACCAATACCTGCCAGTGCTGAATCTGAACAGGCTAGTATTGAGATTGGCGTGGGTTGCATAGTACAGTAGGGCTTGCAGGCAGATATAGTGACTTGGAGACAAAATCGGCGCGTTCAACCGTGACATGAGACCAATTCGGACCACGACTCAAATGCGAGCCATTTGACCGCTTGTTCTTCGCGAAGCGGCGTACACAAGTGGTGAAAATCTCAATGCATAGGCAGTCGAGCACCATATATATTTCTAAATGCCAAGCAGCAATGGCGTGTTGCCCTCATAGCCCAACAAGATCTTGCAGATTACTGACGATGAACGTCCTGAGTAAACCTGCTCTCGATATTTCATCGTTACATTGATAGAACAGGGGATTCAATCCCGACGAGACCAGCCATAGCTCGGATCTGCTCCCAAGAAACATTTCTCCGTTACACCATTCCAGCCGATACGGTGATAAGACCAGAGATCGCCGAGAATGCACCGAATGACAAAATTGAATGGCTGCCAAGGGCAGAATTCTTATTGCCGGGTGTCACGGTTGGTGTGGGTGTGGTTGTGGGGGAAGGAATGGTCGAAGTCGTGATTGAAGGTGTGGGGGCCACAGATGGTTCCCAAGCAGTAGAGATCAAGCTATGAGGGATACCGCCATCTATGAGATACGCGACATGAGCAGATGAAGTACGGAGAAGCTAGGCGCCACTTACCGGCAAAAGAAACGCCACACATGTCCGTAGCATACTTGGTATCACTGGCCGAGAAGGAGCCAGGGAGCGCCTTGCTGATTATGGTATACGCGCCCTTCATGCAGTCGGTGCAGACGACACTGGAAGGGAAGCCCTTCTGAGCAGCCTTGACAATGGCGACGATGTTGTCTTCCTGCAGAGTCATTGCGCCCGTGACCGACTCAATGTTCCTGAGCGATCCCGTCACACAGTTAACCTGCCCACTATTGAACGCGCATCACGGTCAGTAATAAGTTAAAAGATCGGGGTGATAGTGTGCTTACTCCTTCAAGCATGCGACTTTCCGGGCAGTCTGGTAGTTCTTTTTCACAAAATCCAATGTCGTTTGAGCTTGACCAAGACCGAATTCCCCCGAGCATCCCGTGGTGACGTTGGTAACGACCGCGTTGAGCGTGTCATCGCTGCACGCTGGAGAGCCGCACATGCTCCCGAGCCATGTATCTAAATAACCAATCACGGACTCGGGGCCATTCCCGGCACCAACGAGGATCGGAAGGAGAAGGGCGGGCTTCAGGCAGGCGCCGACCTCGGGGTTCTGTCCGATGCTAATCAATGTGTTCATACATCCAATCGAATATCTGCGTAACGAACACTTGGATTAGCAATGTTGTCCGAAAGCGCAGATATGGGAGAACGGGTAACGTACGAGTTTGTCGCAGATACAAAGCCAACCAGGGCAGCGATCGTGATGGTGCGGAACATCATATCTGTTCGAAAGGAGGATGGGAACGACCGTTCAACGGTGTGGATGAGGGTGGATGAGATATCAAATCTGGGGAAATCAGCATCCTGGTAAGGATCCTTTTATACTCTTCACTGTGTAGGTCGTCAAGACTAGCGTTTCATCTTTCAGGGTGATCAACTTGGTGATCAAAGGCACAGCTTTTTGGGGAAAAAGCCTTGATGAGAAACATGATCCACCGTGATGCTCCGAGATTATGCATATTTGTGCTACCCATGCATTCAGGTCTTCGCTGGCTGATTTCGTCCTCAATATTTTGAACGATTCGAGATTCTAACTCGGCCTCTCTCTAACAAGTTATAACATAGCCACATCCCAAAGACTGGCATCGTGGTGGGAACCAGAATCCACAATTGCTCGGATAGCAGAGTTGACGCATGAACGGGTAAAACGTCTCGGATTCAAAACGCGACGTGTTTGAACCCCTAGAAACTTCCTTCATTCCAACCATTCATCGCCAACCTCCTATATTCAACGTAACGACTAACCTAGAGATACAGCAGACACCGTCGTCACCAAAACGGTCAGGATTGCACCTGAATACATCCCGCGTATTAGATGGGCGCTTAAACCAGTCGCGGAGGAGTGGGTATTTGCGGCGGCCTTAGTGCCGCCCGCTTGAGTAGTATCTGGACATCGACGGCCGTTAGCTACAGTATGCGTAACGAAGTGTCTTGGTGTAAAACGAACTTGTAAGGTTGAGACTGCAAAGCTCTCCCAACCCAGGGAACATGGCATTCACCGAACCTGGATAATCATCGTTGATAATCTGTGCTGCCGACTTGATGCAGGTTGTGCAGGTCATGTTCGCGGGCAGACTCGAAGGGCTCTTCGGCGGGGCGGTCTGCGTTTGGTTGGCGGCCCGCACGCCGAACCTCAGAGACCGGGTTTTGATAGACAGCGATTTCGCGTTGGATTCGAGCTTGCCAACGAAGGAACCTGCACTAGCGATGAGAGCACCGAAGTTGCTGTCTGAAAGGTTGGTCATGGGTTTGTTTCCGTTGCCCATAAACGTCTGGATATTGGACAGTGTCTGTGTTATGCAATTCTTGCCAGAACTGGTGAATCGAGATCAATATGTAATGTTCTCAGTTTGACGAGCCGTAATCACTCACTCTTTCAAACACATGATCTTACGAACTGTCGGGTTGATATATTGCGCACTGTGTATATTCTCCAACAGTGCTGAGGACACGCTCGCGTCCGCAGCGCATCCCGTGGTGACATTCTTGACAACTGCAGTTATGGTAGCATCGCTGCAGGGACTGACACTGCACATGCTTGTTACCCAGGTGTCGATCGTGTCTAGCAACGTTGTGTTCTGCGACCCAGAAAGCGCGGGGATCAAGGCATTCGGAGTCAGACAAGCAGCGGCATCTGCATTGGTTGAGATTGCAAGTAGAGCTGTCTTGCATCCTGCAGAAAGTCTATCGGATGTTGTTCAGACTGAGTCATGTGCTGGTACATCTTGTTGTAAGGCGCTTACTGGGCAGAGACGTAGCCAGCCAGGGCCACAAGGATCAGAGCACAGAACATAACGCACAGCGATATGGGATTGTTCGTTGAGATTACAAATCTGGAGCTTGAACATCGTAGGGGCTGCGGTTTTATACCTCTCCAAAGCCGAAGCAAGGCAGCCCATACGCCGTTGTTTCCATCAGTGATGATGTGATCTGCGGCAAATGATGTAGGGTGTGAAGACTCCTTGAAGGGGACAACAGAGTAGTGTAACGGTCGCTGTAGAAATGATCCCCAACGACGAAGGAACAAATTCCAGATCACAACAACGAAGTCAAGAGGTGGAACGGTGGAGAGTGGTGATGCGTCGGAGTTCGGAGGGGGATTTATTTGTTCCGGGGCTCGTCGATAATTAGCCACAAACAATCCTCGTCAGCATCTTGTTCTTCGTCCAACATGGCCAGTGTAGACTCAACTTCCATTCTCATTCAAACATTCTCCCCCTTTCCCTCCCTTACCCTTACTGTTCCCTCTCTCACCCTCGTCTCTGATGTCCCTTCGCTACTCCAAGAACGTTACGTTGGCCTGCCATTCGGCGACTCCTCTCGCTGCGTGTTGTCAACTCACAGAGGCCGTACAATCCCACCCACTGCAACCTTATCCTCTCTACACCCCGACCCGGAAACTAACCCCACCTCAACCTGGAACTTCGTAACCCTCCGCCTCACACCTCGACTAGTCGGTGGAAAGGGGGGTTTCGGGTCTCAGCTAAGGGCTGCTGGTGGGCGGATGAGCAGCCAGAAGACGAGCAACAACGATTCATGCAGGGACCTAAGCGGCAGAAGGCTGAGCACGATTAAGGAAGCCAAAAAGTATGACCCATTGTTTTCTTAAATCGTCCACAACCCTGGCATCTAAACTTTTACTCCAGACTTGCTGAATACCTCGAATCAGAACCTGAAAGGCTTGCAGCAAAGGCTGCGGCTCAGAAGGCGAAACTTGAGGCCCTTGAACGTAAACTTGGTATTGAGCCCCCGACTGCTTCCGGCAGCAGTCCGGCCATTGGCTCAGGCGAGCCTTCACGTAAAAGCACAGGGGATCAGCCACTGCCGATACTCGCTGGGAAGAAACATAGATTTGACGACACCGAGTACCTCGAGCAAAGTAGGGAACTTACCGAGAACGTAAAGAGCGCTGTGTCTGCCGGTACGTCTTCTCCTGTTGTAAAGTTCATCTGTTTATCAAACTCACTAAATTAAACAGCACTCCTAAAGAAGAAGAAAAAGGCGAAACTATCACATCCTCCACCGGCTGGCGCACCTTCCACTGTACAAAAGAAGTCCACACTGCCAGCTGTAGAGAAGGTCGTTGATGCTCCCCTAGTAGCTGATGCTGTCGGGGCCTAAATAATAAGGTCTCAGGTGCGAGGACCGCGAGCGAGGACTACTATTTGTATGTTGTTTGGATTCCTTCGAGTTGACTGTATGTTATGATGTAGTAAATCTATCAGCCCTCAAGGTTTGAGCTATCTACTCTACCTTCAAGTGGGCCTGTCAGCCTGACGACGAGGTGAAATGTTCTTAGCTCTGGTGAACGTGGCAGGGGTACGCGTAAGTGAAGCAACTGCCTGGGCACTGAAGTACTGACCCAGAGGCTCTTCGCTCTTTGTAATTCCCTTGCGCGACATCCTCAGATCTGATTGCATATGTAGCGTAGAATCTTCGACATGGAGTTTTCATGGCAACTCGTCGGTCGGGTTCTACAGCACAATAACTTGCACAGACCCTGACAATTGAATCCGAGTGCCATCTCGTCCGTCGGCCGATTCTCACGTGACAGAGATACATCTTGATCATGCCTCGAGTCAGATGTCGATGACTCCAAAATTTGCAAAGGTTTTATAAGGTTCCATTTGAAAAACGTACTACATCACTACTCTTTTCCTACTAATCGTCCCTCGCTCTCTAGCAAACCATCCACAATGTGCCCCCATCAAAATGGCGATGCGTTACCCGCAGGCGAGATGGTTGCCGTTCCACTGACTAACGGCACCAACGGCATCAACGGCGTCAAGCCCCAAACGAACGGAAAGCGAGGCACTACACCCAGAGTGAACGGTGCTACACACGAAAAGCGCAACCCATACGCCCCACGCGCCGCCGATTTCCTCTCTAACATATCAAATTTCAACATCATCGAAAGCACACTTCGAGGTTTGTGTCCGTAACTTGCCTCGAGATCGTGGTGTGGACCGTTGTCACAATGTTCTGATGTTGTGCTTTCATAGAGGGAGAGCAGTTTGCCAACGCTTTCTTTGATACCAAGACCAAGATCGCTATTGCCAAGGCTCTCGATGCCTTTGGTGTTGAGTACATCGAGCTCACCTCCCCCGTCGCCTCCGAACAATCCCGCGCAGACTGCGAGGCCATCTGCAAGCTCGGCTTGAAGGCCAAGATCCTCACCCACATCCGGTGTCACATGGACGATGCCCGCATTGCAGTCGAGACCGGTAAGACGTTTGCGCGACGAGTCGCCTCCCCACTGTCAAGACTAAACATATTCTGTCAGGTGTTGATGGTGTCGACGTTGTCATCGGCACTTCATCCTTCCTCCGTGAATTTTCACATGGAAAGGATATGGCGTACATCACCAAGACCGCAATCGAGGTCATCGAGTTCGTCAAGTCCAAAGGCATCGAAGTACGGTTCTCCTCAGAGGACTCGTTCCGCTCAGACTTGGTCGACTTGCTTTCGATCTACCAAACCGTCGACAAGATTGGTGTCAACAGGGTTGGTATTGCTGACACCGTCGGTTGCGCCAATCCCAGACAAGTGTACGATCTCGTCCGAACCCTGAGAGGCGTCGTCGGTTGCGACATCGAACTGCATCTGCACAATGACACTGGCATGGGTACGTTTGCAAGGCGATTCCAGACTGTATTCAAACCAGCTCACCGTGTCACTTTCAGCCATTGCTAATGCCTACACCGCACTCGAAGCCGGTGCAACACACATTGACACCTGTCCGTCTATGCTTATATTCAAAGCCGGACGTGCCAATCTAACAGTACTCTTCCAGCCGTTTTAGGTATCGGTGAACGTGTCGGAATCACACCCCTAGGAGGGCTCATTGCCTGCCTGTACGCCGCCAATCCCGAATACGTCAAGTCCAAGTACAACCTCGCCATGCTCCGAGAAATTGAGAATCTTGTCGCCGAGGCCGTCGAGGTCAACATTCCTTTCATGAACCCTATCACGTTTGTATACCGTTCCTGCCTTTCTCTGTTTGCCGTCTTACATTTTTGACCATAGCGGATACTGTGCTTTTACTCACAAGGCCGGCATCCATGCCAAGGCTATCCTCAACAACCCGAGCACCTACGAAATCCTCAAGCCCGAAGATTTCGGTCTCACGCGCTACGTCTCTATTGGGTGAGCAATCATTCATACACCGATGCTTTTCCCCTGTCCGATTGCTAATCATTCATTCGAACAGCCATCGCCTCACAGGATGGAATGCCGTCAAGTCGCGTGTTGAGCAGCTGGGACTGAAGCTCACCGACGAGGAGGTTTGTTTCCGTTCCCTTCTTTCTTTGCCTTCCGTCTAGGTTCTAATAGTTATCGTGCTGCTACAGGTTAAGGATGCGACCAACAAGATCAAAGAGCTTGCCGACGTACGTACCCAATCAATGGACGACGTCGACTCCCTTCTCCGTGTCTACCACTCTGGCATCCAATCTGGCGAGCTCGCCGTCGGACAGAAGGCAGCGCTCGACCGCTTGCTTAAGCAGCACCGTGACGAAGCGCAACAGGGAAAGAACGCATTGCAAAACTAATCCCCTCCCACCCCTTATCAGTTGTCGGCAAACGGAAGGTGGACACCCCAATGTTGTATTTGTAGAACAGAAAAGGACGTCGCTGCGGCGAATCCACTACCACGCTTCAAAATTCGATCTAAAGACGATGCTCATTGCCATTTGCTCCATCATCACGCATGTACATAATATGCTGTGTACTGTATACTTCGTGCACCCTGTTATTGAGTTTTTAAAATTTCCCGGAATTTAGATTCGGTAGAGAGAAACAGGATATGTCGGCGATCTAACAACTGCTATATTGCTACAGGGATGCGAGGACGTATGAGAGATGTCGACGGAGACGATATACACAGGATTAGGAGGAAAGTAAAGGTCAGACAGCGAGGCTGCGGGTGTACAATACTAGATGTGATATAGAAAGATTGTTCCACAGTGGAATACGATAAATATATAACCCGCGTATGAGACAGGCAACAGAGAAAAGAACCGGAGAATGCAACACATTACGCTATTCCAAGTTTGTAAAACATCTCGTCGAGCGTCTTGAACGCAACAGGTTTTACGAGGCTGGACACAAATATTAGAGTCTGAAGCATCGTATTATAGCTGAAGTATAGCTCACTATCCGTCAACCCCAGCCTCAAAGGCTCTCCGCTTGTCCTCGAGCGATGACATGCCTGTCAAGGCCAAGATGCGGGAGGGGTGTGTAGCATCGTATGCCGGATCACCGGCGGCCGCACGCCTGGACTCGATGTGCCGGATCTCAGCCGTGGCTGCCACACCTATGTAATTCGGTCAAGTTAACACGCGTCCGAAGAGATGACGCAGATGAGACTTACCGTCAAGCACTGGCATCGAGAGATCGAGAAGGACGACGCTAGAGTCCACATTAGAACAGAAGTCCTCCGAAGTAGCTTATCACATACTCGAAAGGTCCCTGCGATTCGTAGATCGTGACCCCGTCCCGTCCGTCTACGGCGTCCCGAAAATCATAGCCCTACAAACACTTATCAGTCCACGAAAACAGCCCAATTTACGAGCCGGTGCACTTTCTGGGATAGCCATTTAATCCTAGACCGCAGGTAAGCATTGAAATGCTCGACCTTGAAATTGAAGATAATGACTCACAGCAGATTTCTGAGGATGCTGTTGTCCTCCACAACCAACACACGAAAGCGGCGCTCCGGCGAGTCGAAGGCACCTACAGAAGCCTTCAGAAGTGATCCGCCTTGTCCAATGGATATTGTTGACGCCGCCGTGTCTGGATCAGGGCTTTTGCCTTCCTTGCTTGGAGATGCCAGGCTCTGCCAGGAAGTGGAAATCGGATGGACGGTTGAAGAGCGTAGCGACATGGGCGGCCTGGGCGGGTATGCCCGGGACCAAGTGGTGCTGCGACCCTCTTCAGACTTCCGACGCGGAATGGACGACCCAGAGATATTTCGCTCTTTCTCATCGATAGAGGACGAGGGTGACGCGGTATAATCACTGGTTACCTGTCTATCCGGCGGTTCACCTGGCGATCTTCCGATTTTAAGCGCATGTAGACAGAGTTTGATAATCGCCCGAAGTCGCGAGGGTCCGCCTGGCTTGAAAAGGATCCGGCAGAATCCACCTATCCGTTCGTGTTCGCTCGCGACAATCATTACCATTGGGTTTCCACGAGCAGCAGAAAGTATAATGAATGGTCGACTGGTATCGCGTCGGTCGGTGGCCTCCTGAACCGAAGCAGGATCGTCATTCAGGATAACTATATCACCAAATCCTGCGCCATGATGGATCTCGATTCCCCACCAATTCTTGAAATAGTTCTGGAGGACCCGTTTGAGAAGTTTAACCCCATCATGAGGTGCATCAAACCCGACAAGCGAGACGGTCGGAAGCCTGCTGAGATTGCCGAGCTTGAATGATTCCATCTCTGGTGCGAGCCCTCCGTTTTCAACCTTTTCAGCTAGGAACGTAACTTTGATTTCTGTGCCAGTGCCTTCTTCGCTCCAGACCTCTACCTTTCCGCCGACGCTTTCGGAAGTGACAATGCTGTTGACAATGGCAAGTCCAAGACCTGTTCCAGTCTGCAACGGATTTTCTTGGGAAAACGGATGGAACAATTGGTTCTATGCAGACTTCGATCAGCATGTGTAAGCCAATAATGAACCTCACAGTTACCTTGAGAAAATTCTGGCTGATACCCTAGAACATCGAGTGAGCATTGGTACGGGTTCATGTCATCACATATTCATGTACCTTCCCAGTATCCACCACCGCAAGCTCGATCTTGACTTTGTTTCGAGGGTCATCCTCAGCTGGAGGAACCTGGCGCAGTACTACATGGACAAAGCCATCCTTGCAATGCGAGGATAAGCCAAGGTGGCAGGTGAGAGGGAAAAAATCAAACATACAGCTGTAAATTTCAAGCTGTTCCCGAAAACGTTCATTAAAACCCTCCGGATGCCACCCTTCTCGCATTTGAGTGTCCAGCCCTGATAAAATTCTTCGGATGAGCATCGACTTCCATCAGAAAAGAAAGGTGCCCGTCACCTCGCGGCGGTATCCGATATCTATCACGGTCTCCACTGAGAGATGACGCGTAGCCATTGGCAACCCCTGATCCTCCTTCGGCGGCGAGTACACACTCCCGATGCCCGAGTCGCCCATGATCGCCGTGCGGGCCCGGTGACCGATCCAGCACCCATCCACCGCCTCCTCCACAAGCTGCATCAAGTCGACTCTGGCCAGCAGAACTTAGTAAGACTATGAGCTATAATCAAGATTGAGAGACTGACTTCGACGGGACAATCACGTTTTCAACGCCGCCAGCCTTGGAATTCCCACTGAGCTTCGTGAAATCCAAGACATGGTTGACGGTCTCCACGAGGGAGTTGCCACATGCCTGAACAGTCTGGAGGAAGGAAAGTTGTGAGTGATTCAGATGGCTGTCGCTCAGTAGTTCAGCGGCGGCCAGAATCTACGAGAAAAGTTAGAAGGCGAGAGTCAAGAAGAGAAATCTGACAGACTCCGTGCAAGGGCGTGCGAAGCTCGTGTGATATGCTAAGACAAACATTCAGCTTTATTCCGTTTTCGACGGCAGAGCACCCACTTTGAGATGAACAAGCTCTTTGCCTTGTCGGCAAGAATCATCCGGCGCTTTAGCACAGCAGACAAGATGATAACACCTGATTTTGGATGTAAGCAGACTTCGGCGGTCACAGTGAATGTAGGATACCTATTGCTCGCAAGTAGGATAACTCATGGCCTTCCAGCTGCAGTTACAGTCAAAAAAAGAAACGGTCTATGAAAGTGACTAGAATATTCGCACATATCGCTTTGTCTGATCTGTTCCGTTGTATGCACATAGTAAGGCAAACGGCCTCTTGTCAATATTGAATATCGGCACGGCTGAACAGAGGTCCGATCAGTTTACATTTGTGTCCCGGAGTAGTGCAAACATACTTAGCGCATACTGAATATGTGTGGGTAGGAATGGCCGGAAGCTAGGCGGTACAATCCCCTCACTGATCTTCCCGTCAGGGTGTTTCGCAAAGAATGCGTTGAGTTTATGATACTCCTCCGAAGAAAGCTGGCAATTCGTCGCCTGGAGCTGCGGGTCACCGTAGTGCATGATCACGGAAACGGTACCTTCAACACTCATAGACTCGAGCACGTCACAATGCGAGACGTCCATCACAATAACACCCTCGACGTCCAAGGTGCGTTTAACCAGCTTTGCGGCGCGATCGTACACCTTGTCCATAGAAGAGCCGACAATAAGATCGAGCCGGTCTCCTGGGGTGTGTGCCGCGTGTACCTCCGTGTCAATCTCGAGGCACTCGCGACTGAACTGTTCCATCTGTGGAGCAATGCGGTTTAGTTTCACAATTGAACAACTGCGGCTTAACGTAGACCACAGGCGGTGTTACTTGCCGAGTTCTGTATGCGGTCGCGTATCCGGAGTTGTATCTGATTTGGACGGTTTATGTTAGTGAGATGTCCGCGAGCTTGTCCCTGAGGTCCCCGCACCTTGTCCCTCCACAACTCCATCTCCCGCATGGCGATTGCCTGTGTAAAAGCCATCAGAGTGTCTGTACGGAAAGGACACGGAAGGGCACGCACCGCGAACTCCTTGAGTGTATGCTTCTGTCGAGGCGAAAAATCCTCACGAGAAGTATCGCACATGACTGCCAGCCTAGCCGACGCCAACGAAAAGAAATCAGGAGCTAGCGGCGACAGCGGTCGGTCTAGAGCGCACGCACGTTCCAATATTGTATCCGTCCGCAGTTCGTAAGGGTGCTCCTGCGTAGAACCGGATATGTGGCGCACCGGTCACTAGCGGCTAAGCGAGACAAGAAAGAAGAACGCATGTAAAGCAAGTGATCGTGAGTGGGATGATTATGACGAAAGGGCTAGGCACAACCAGCCACCAACAATGACGTGCAGGCGGCAAGGGCTTGACAGGGACGTACGTTTTTCGCGAAGCGCCAATCGAGATGCGTATCAAGAATAACCATAGGCTCATCGCCCCTTGAACGACCAACCGAGAAGCGTTAATGCAAGGGTCGACGGAGCGGACGAAGCGAAAGCACATACCGCTGCAGGATCGCATGTGCACAAAGGGAGTGTGCCCTTGCGGAGCTGGAAATTTTGACCCCCCCTAAAGACCACCAAACGCAGCCATTAGTACCGAACCTACACATGCAACACGCAAAACCAGACAACAAGGAGAAGGGTCCATACATTCTGACTTATGCCACCTAAGATCCGCGCCAAAGAAATAGAGAAGGGTTCAATACAGAATAGATCATGTGGGTAACCTTTGTGCTGCTTACTGCTCGTTTCCGTCGATCAATGAGATTAACACTCCCTTCGTGCTGAAGACCAGCTTCGCGAGATGTGCTATCCGGTCGAAGTTGAGGTCTGGGCCCGTATTCCAAATATTGAACCTAGTAACACGGGAGAAGGTAAATGTGCCGAAGAACACGAGAAAGGAATGAAGCGGACTTGTACAACGCTCTCCGGCGCTCCAGCTCATCGGGCGGGTTGGGCGCTGCGAGATATCCTAGCTCTGCAAACATCTGTTCCTCTTTCGCCGCGCGGCCAGCCTTGATGCTCGTGAGGGTCTCTGACGCTACTCTCCCGCCAGCCAGTCTAGGCTCGTGTGGGGATGATACGGGAAGGGGGGAGGAAGTCTGGCGCGTCAAGCACAGACGTCTCGGGAGGGCGGGGACTGACATCGTCCCGAGCTCTGGAGAGGCATGCGTAACCACAGGGATAACAACGTCCTCGTTCCGCTCGACATCACCGCTGGTGAAGTTCTGAACATCCAACTGAGGATCCGAAGGCGGTATGGGGACGGCGCCGAAGTAATCAACTGGTAGCAATTCGTTGCTGTCATATGCATTGAGTTGCGGAGCTGAGGCAGCAAGGATGTTATCCAAATTGTCGGAAAGCGAGCGAATTAGGGGTATCGCGCCATCTAGCTGTATCGCGCTGCCCTGCTGCGGGGTTAATTGGGTGTCCACGGATAATTCCAAAAGACTATCTTTGTCAACATCTGTTGTGCCGCGCCAGAAGCTCGCAAGACGCGTCTTGCGTGTACCCCCTGGCGTCACGGGGCAGTCGGGAACTGTATCACCAGTTGGATGCGAACCCGGCACGGTGGCCGTGATTCCACGCATTGGGTCAGTCAGCTCGTGCTCTGGCGAAGGAAGCGCAAGAGGTGAAATGTCCACACGCGCCGCCGCCCACCGAAGGGTTGCCACCGTTGTCTGCACCTCCGCGTTCGAGTGTGGTGTAGCTGGTGGTGGGTCCGCCGTTTCTCCAGGCGAAGGGAGTGGCGCTGAAGAGGTCGAGAACGAACTTCGCATACGATGAGTAGGCAGAAGGAGGTTGGTCGGTGCAGCTGGCCGAAACCTTCTTAACGACGATGACGGGGATATTGAGAGAGTGGATGTTGAGGACGGTACTGCTGCAGGCGTTCCGTTGTCGCGGGTGAGAGGCTGAATGTGTACAATTTGCGGTTCTGATTGAGTCTGGAGCTGATCAGGGCTGATGCTGGCGCGAATATGCGACCCGTGAATGATATGCGACCCAGAATCAGTTGCTGTCAGGGGCGTTGTAATAACTTCTGAGGAGAGCAAGAATCCGGTAGAAAAATGTATATAGGATCGTGGGGGATTGGGCGTGCGGTGGGGGTCCCACCGGCCGTTCGCGTAAGCGTTGATGAAAGTTGCCCAGTCATACTCGGAGTAGTCCATCGTTAATGGCGTGTCGGTTTGGGACGAGGTGACCACATATTCAGTATCGCCAAGGAAAGGAGATGGCAAACTTCCTATTCATTGAAAAAGTTTCAGGTACGTCAACATTGGTTGGGAGCATGTTTGATGCGCACATGCGTACCGAGATTCAGGATAGATGGTGCCTCCATGTCGTCCTCCTGGACTGTTCGCATTTCGAATGAATCTAAATGGTTGACCATGATTTCCACGGCAGAACGCGCAGGTGGGCTCTCCGTGGGCATGATCCGACCAGATGGGAGCGAAGGAAGCAGCGGGATCTCCTCCTTTGCAGGTGCAGTTGATGGTCTAGCTGATGAGCGAAAGGGTGATCGCCTTGAAGATTTTGAGAGCTCAGCTCGGCCGGGAGATAGAGATGATTGCTTGGAAAGCTTTTGCAGTTCGGTTACGTCATGAGTAGAGCTTGATGGTGTCGGAGCAGACAAGGACTCATGGGACGACTCCATGCTTGAATTATGCCTCCCCTACTGGCTGAAGTGGTCGAATAGCGACTGTGAGCGACGGGTCTGATCAGCAACGCGACATGTGGAATAGATTGGATATTGCGGTCAATATCGAAGCAGCGGCCGCGGTCAAACAATGGACAGTAACGATAAAATTGCGATTCACCTCTCTACTCCACCTCCTGGTTGATCGGCAACTGCCGAAATCGTGAGAGACATGATGTCACTCAAGTCCATGCTTGCAGAACCCATATGCACTCATCGTCCTTCCATTGAATGGCCATGAAACTGTGCGCTCGCAGCCGTATGACTCGCTGTCAACGCCGTTTCCGCCAGCAGTACAAGTGACAGTAGGCCTGCAAGCTCCTGTGATAAATTTCCGGGCGTCGCGGTCCCACAACTACATCATCGCGGCTAGTTATGCCCTCACACTGAGACGAGACTGGGGTTTGGGATCTTGCGCCACTGTTTCTGACCACCAGCATGGCACGACCATCTCTTCCGAAGTGTTCATACAATTGCCCAGGTGCCCGAGACCAGACAACATGTTCCCGGCGGACTACCTTTCTACATACAGGATCATAAAAATATCGTGTCTAAACGTCGGCAACAACAAGCACGCTCCACATGAAGAGTGGCAGCGTGAGGTTGTCGTTTTGGTCCGATAAGGCCTCGAGGACCGATGAAAGGCCGACCACGGCCGCGTAGCGGAACGTCTGGCAATGGAACGTTAGCGCATCATGGGTGTGTACATGTAAAGAGAAGCTAGACACACAGAGAAGACCTCCGCTAGTCCGAACAAGCGGAGAAGCCATGCACACGCGACAATGGTGGTTGTGAACGCGATGCTGCCTTCTAGAGTCTTCGACGTGGTCGGTGACCATCGGTGGAACCCGATACGCTTGCCCACGATCGACGCCTTCGCAGGAGGTCAGCGTGCATCGAGTCTTCATTTCCACTGTACTTACCATCGCATCTCCCACACCCAGAGTCAAGATCCCCGTGAACTGGAGCAACTGGGTCGGACTAGTGCAAGCTCAAATCAACACAGTAAAAAGGGGTAGAAAAACACATAGACGCACCCCTCGAGCCAGACAGACCCAGCACACCCTGTCAACAGGTAGAAATGGCTCACGATGGCCGTGCCGCGATCTCGATGATCCAAAAACTCATTCATGAACAGATGGATCGTCGCGCCGAACGGGTAGATCGCAAAGTAGCGCACATACTCCGTGAATGTGAACAGCGCGAACGCAGCACTAAACGACAGATGGGTAAACGCCGGCTACAAGTCATCATCATGATCGATCAAGGCCGAAACAAGAAATAATGCGCAATCAGCTTCACCATTCCATCACGGGACAAAGAAGCTCAACACTCACGTCAAATGCCACGCCAGGGATGAACATGACCACCGCGAGCGCATGGAAAAATTTGCGTCGCGCGTTGAGCCCAAGTGTTGGCACGTGCTTATCTGCGGCATCCAGCAGATCCGTTGCGACAGTTGACACCTGCGTCCCGTTAGGCAGATTTGGCAGGGCAGCGAACGTCATAGCCCCTACGCCTAGCGTTGTCGACGATGCAGGCGCCGCCAACGGGCCCGCCGCTGCCTGTTCCGCCCCCTGCGAAGATACGCTCGACGTGGAGTTGTCCACGGCTCCAGGGACCATCAAGGTTTCACCTGTTGCGCTGTTCCGGGGCCGATACCGGCGGGACCGCGCAAGCTGGCGGTTCCAACCTGCGACGCTGAGGCAGCCGAGGGCAGCCCAGTACGCGAGTAGCGCGGGACGGGTCCATTTCCGCTTTCCCTCGAGAAGCCAAAAGACGACCCAGAGCCACGGATCACGTTTGCCGAGGGACCACCGCGTCCACATACCAATGAGGCCTACGACAATGACGACGGTACCGAAGTAGAAACCGAGCGCGAGCTGGCGGCGGGTGCGCTGCTTGTCCTGCGGGTTGCGGAGGCGGCGGACGGGGCGCTGGGCGATGTGCCGCGAGAGGACGAGGAAAGGGGAGAGGAGAAAGCCAGTGAGGAAGGAGCCTGCTATTAGGGATAACTGAAAGATAAGAAGAGGGGTCGGCAGGCGATAGGTTTTGATGAAAGGCGTGGTGACGGGCCAAATCTGGGTCAGGGTTTAGAACCAGACGAAGACAATGCGAAATCTGGTGACGTACTCTAGCTATTGTGATGTTTAAAAACTCCATACTCAAGGCAGTTGCACCGAAGCAGACAAGACCCAGCTCTCCAAGCGTGAATCCACGGTGAGCTAGTCGAATAGCTACATACAGTGTAAATTGGTAAAATAGTGCGCCAAAGATTATCTCGAAATAATTTAGATCTAGACGGATGAATTATTAGGAAGTCATCACGAAGAAAGTCTCAAGCGAAAGTGCCCACTTTGCCAAATTCCGTACCCTTGCGATTGCAGCAACACTTTGAGGCCAAAAGTAGCAGCGCTCACAGCCACAGTAAACAGGATATAATACCACGACCGTAGGCCTTCGCTACGCGGCACCGAAGCTCGCTCGCCCTCAGCCGTGTTCCTGCGCTTGCGACACCTTGCTTCCTGCCACCACGACGCGCAGACATGCAGGAGGAGGATGGCGGAGCAGAACGTGGCAAGATCCACAAGGCTGTACCGAGCTAGAACGAGGGCTCTGATAGCGGTATGTGCTTTCCGCGAATTATGAAGCTCTGCTGGAGCTTCGATCCGCCATTCCCGGGGCAAGGGACTTGCTCGGGAAGGGGCGCCAGATGATGATCGTAATGCAGAAATTAGAAGTGCGGCCGAGATGAGAGGTCCTAAGAGTAGGCCAGTGAATACCCCATCGTCAAGCGATTCCCTTCGACAGCATGTCAGAACACGTGTAGTGAGATGACAGTGTAGCAATACCTATAATTCTTTGGCACAGTCATCCATATGAATCCAAAATCGGTTTTCGGTGCAGTTACGAGGGCACTGTGTCGCCTGGAATCCCTAGTTTCCGGGACAGGTTTTGTGGGTTGTGAAGAGAAAGAAGGTGGTAATAATGATGCTACGTTGGTAGACACTGATGTTGCTGATTTGATATGTGTTAGTGTACTATGCGTCCATAGACTGTACAGAACGACCGCGATGCTGAATATGAGAAGCTCTGGAAAGCGAAGAAACTGAGAACGATCATCAAGAGTGATGTTGGCCGAAATTACCTTTTACAATCCACAAGTTGCTGTACGCGATGAGGGAATCCGAATCTGGAAGGTTGTGTATGGTATGAGAAGCGTACATGATAGCGCCGAGCAGGATGTTGGATTCCCCGCATTTTCGGAAGTCGGCAGAGAAAATCCATGTCCATGCGGTGGGAAACAGGGGAATACGGAATTCTAGGATAGCGGGGAAAAAGGTGGTCGGTCCATGCTGCACACTCCTACGCGAAGAACGTGAGACAGCAGGTGACATATGTCGCCCAGCCGAAATCTTCGGGCTGTTTTGTGAACGGGCAACTGCTGGGGAGCGCGAGCGAGTGAAAGGCGCTCGAGGGCGCAATGCTGAGCCGCTAGCTGAGTCGCCCGAAGAGCCAGCGTGTGGACTTGAGCGACGGCGTACGCAGGATGATGTCCGATGCGTGCCATCCGCCAGAGACGCCTTGGTGCCGTTCTGCGAATACAGCCTGCCCCGAAAAATGTTTGGTAACTCATCCTCGGTCTCAGAGTCCTCATCGCTGCTCTGGGAAGCGGAACTGAATGAGTCTGATCAACGAAGGTGACGTGGGATATGACAAGTGGACATGCCTCGATGACCCTGCCTGATAGCTCGTACTCCAGTCCAAGTTGCCTGAGACTGGTGCTACTATAGATTGAGCAGTGCTATTGCTGCTAGTCGAGTCTAATCTCCGGCGTACTGCGCGTCCGTTCTGTCCAGGTTTTCGTGATGTGTCGCCACGCCCTGGGGGCCGCCTTGACGCCGGTGGGGAGGGGGATGACCTTGAGCGAGGCAGTTTGGCAGATGTTCAAAGGCCAGCGAGGATGTTTTGGGTTCAAGGACTCGTCCAATCGCTCAACATATGGGCAGACGAGAGCACTTCAGTGGGGATCATGACCGTTTCCGCGCGCACGTGGTACATAATTGTTCATGTTGAATTTCAAGGTCCTTCCAGGTTTAGCTAGTACTCCCAGAAAAGCTCACCATCACCCGACGTATGTAATAGTTGCCGTTGTCAAGTACGCGTACTATATCAAAGGCAAAACCGTGTTTTGCTTTTCAGCCCAATACCCCACAACATGACAGGAACAGTATACCTCGAGGATGTCGAAACTACGCGTGTAGTTGCCGCGAGTGAGGACAATGGGCCGTCTTCTAGCCCCACTGGGCCTGCACTGGGTGTTACGAAACCTGCCACGCAAGGCACTAGCACCGTCAAACGCCAGCGAACTCTTATGGACATGTTCCCGGGCTCACAGGGCTCCCAGGGAAATTTTACCTCTGGCGAACCCTCAACAAAGAAGCTGAAGCTCACCGCTTCCGGTGTCGCCAGCTCGAGTACCTCGTTGAAGTCTGCAAATGGTTCTAAAGTTTTTGGGCTGCAAAAACTCAATTCGATTGCCTTCTCCATGTCATCTTTTGAAGGAACGTTAACGGAAGAGCAGAAAGTCCTTCTGAGGCTTGAGTGTGAAGCCATGGGGAAAAGTTGGTGAGTAAACTTGGCAACCAGGCTTGACCCCACTGTCACACATTCGGTTCCTTCTGGTATAGGCTCAAACTCCTTAAGGATGAGATTAAGAAGCCGTACTTCGTCGCGCTCAAGAAGTTCCTTTGGGAAGAGGGTGTAAGGGGGCCGGATGACAGCTCCCCGAAACTCAAGATATACCCCCCGCGTAAGAGGCTCGGCTTGACATCTAGACTAGTTTCTCAACAACATGAGGCGCTTTTGGCAGCGAGAAACATTTACGCGTGGTCAAACACGCCCTTAGGAAAAGTCAAAGTGGTAATATTAGGCCAGGGTGAGTGTCCATACCCGGATCGGATCCGCTGCAGCTCCACATGAACATCCCCCTGTCTAGATCCCTACCATGGACCGCGACAGGCGCATGGTACGTTACTTCAGCCACCACCTACCCTATGTCCTGAATCTTGCAACGTTTTCCAAGGACTTTGTTTCTCCGTGCTGGCTGGGGTTGCAGTACCGCCTTCATTGAAAAATGTACGAGCGCAGAACTTGTGATGCCTTGCTGGCTGGCAGACATGTGATTCACTGACATTCTTTTGGATTGGAAGATCTACACAGAACTGAAGGCGGAATATCCGGAGTTTGAAGTGCCCAAACACGGGTGAGCGAATTTCTCAATAGAAGACGATGACAATCTAGAAAGCTCTTCTAGGAATCTCTCAAAGTGGGCCGCGAACGGTGTTCTCATGCTCAATACCTGCCTCACTGTCCGCGCCGGCAATCCAGGATCCCATTCAAACAAAGGTTGGGAAGAGTTCACTGATAGGGTCGTCGATGTCGTCGACAAGTATGGCGGCGCCAACCTCCCCACCTCTGGACACAACTCCGATACCACCGGCATTGGCCGGGGGGTTGTCTTTCTTGCGTGGGGCGCTTGGGCAGCCAAGAGGGTCACAAAGTTGACGAAGGTTTGTGGCTTGACGAGTTAGTGCAGCGGAAAACTGACGACGGGCGGCCTAACAGGGCAAGCATCTCATCCTGAAAAGTGCCGTGAGTCGTTTTGGAGATAAGTTGGCGTTTTCTGTGCCCTGACTAGACCTTATCCTCCGAACAGCATCCTTCACCGAAATCAGCCGACCGTGGTTTCTGGGGAAACAACCACTTCAAGCTTGCCAACGAGTGGTTGGAAGCAAAGTACGGTATTGAAGGCAAGGTCGACTGGTGCGACCTTGACGTCAAGGAGGAACTTTGAGTTTTAGCCTTTGAGCTTGTTAGGTAACTGTTGATACTAGATTGATTCTCGCCCAAGAACAATGTGTACATAAGCGCCCAGGGTCGTGACCCTCTTATCCAATCATAGTTTAATCGATTATACTTAGCCATCATCGGAAAGTCGGCTAATTATAAAGACCACATGTGCATCGCGACATATGGACAGGGGGGTTGCGATAAAACCAGCTGTCTTGCAACAGTGCCTGTATACGCCACTTGAATATCTCCAGCCAGGGACTACCATGAGTTGTGGCAAGAACATTTTCTCCTAGTTCGATTCGGCTGACCCGGTTCGCTAACGCTGAGAGTGAAACAGATGAATCAAAGAGCAATGAGCTCCAGTCCTGGGTTAGTAAAATACACGTTTAGATCTAGGTATATGAACTATAGCAGACGGTACATTAGTGTGATAACATTCGTCGGATTACATGCTGTCGCTGTGTTCGAGTTCTTGTAATAGGATTAGCTCTGATTAATAGCAATACCAGAAGATCAGTACAGTACTTTCGAAAGCCATCAAGGCATCGAATTGATGCGGCCGTCAGGCCCATACGCCATTCGATAGGCGTGTTGCTGCTGTTCACTCCCATCATGTATGCGATGCATGTCGGGTGGTCGTGCATTTTGCTGTGGATGCAATTGTGCGGGATTGGGAAGATGCAAGCCCTGGCTCATAGAATATTGCTCAGTCAGGGAGCGCCGATGGGCGAAGGGGGTGGCAACGTCTCGCTGTTGTAGGTGGCTGTGGGTGTGCGAATGCGCGGGGGTCGTGGAAAGTGGTGGCGGGGTTTGTGGATGCATGGTGGGGTCTTGGTTTTGATAAGTAGGCTGGTGATAGGCATAGTGTTGACGAGGAGAGTCGACCCGCATTTCGCCTCCTCGCCCGACGAAGCTTGGACTGCTGTAAGAGCCCCCCAAGTGTCGCTCGTTGGAGTGAGAGTAACTGGCCGGAGAATTCATGTACATAGTGCTGGTCGATGATGGGATCGGACTTCGAGATGTGGATGGTGGAAGGGAGGACGAGAGCGTGTTAGTACCATAGGACGGGTATATTGGCTTCGTCGAGATGGGTGGTGCCATCGGTGGGAGTTGATATGAAGGCTCTGGAGGAGGACCGACATCAGCGGTCTGGTCATGGTCGTTCATCGTAAGCGCTTGTTCCCATGATTCGGTATCGATGACATGCATTGTACGGGAAGAGTTTCCAGGCATAGCGGATGGTGAAAGCGAGCTCGTACGCGACGAAGAGTCGGCAGATTCCGAATCATGGCTGGAGAAGAAATCAACGGCATGGGGCCCGCTGCCGCTACTAGTGTCCATGGTCCTGGGTTTATCTTTGCCGGTAGGGCCCTTGCCCAAAGGAGGTCGGTTGTCGGGCGGCCAGCCAACCATTTTCCTGAGCCTTACATTCTCAGCCTCCAGCTCCGAGACCCTCTGTTCCAAGGCCTATTTGCAAAGATGACCAAAAAGGTCAATTATTATAAATTTCACATTGGCGAGTTGGAATAACATACGAGCAAGTGGGCAGCGCGTCGGGCGCGGAAAGCTCGTTGAACATCTCTGGCGCGATTGGGAGGAAGGTTGTCGTTCCTTTTACGACCGCGCTTTGAGGACATGGTGAAGTGCAGCCGTCGGCGGCGTACGAGGTGCGGAGGAAGAGGGAGCTTGGTTATGGGGTCTGCACCAGGCATATAAAAGGACTCCGAAGTGGTAATCGGGAGATTCAAATCTCACTTGCCCAGTTTGGACTTGCGATCGGGGTGCCTCCTGCCCAGGGCCTGTGAAGTGACCGTCAAAGGATTTGGGTTCGTACCCTCTGCCTTGGCCTCCCCGGAACCGCCTGCTGTTCTGCAAACATGAGCTCGTACTATGTATTCAAGGGTCCTTCCCGCTTAAAGGATCGACGCCCACAAATAAATGTCTTGGGCGCTCAAGATGAGCCCCACCCCTTTTCACTTCCGATGCCATTTTGAGCCTTGTCACGACGGGTGCACTCCGACTTGTCTCACAATTAAATTCTTCAAAACAAATTTTTTAACTCCTATCATAGACCATTTTCGGCCACTCATCTAATGTTGGCCATTACCAGCTAGTAGCTGCCTCGAGGTACTCTCGACTTCCCATGTTCATACGCAAGCAGGATTCACAATACGTGTATTCCTGGTTCAGGCTATTAGAACGAACTATAGTTCCACAATGACTTGCGGGGCCAATCATACCAGTCACTAGGTACCATATCCGATTATCCCGACATTCAGCTCCGACCCGCCGCTCGAGCCTCCTTCCTTGCAGCCGCTTTATCTTTATCCCGCTTCGCGAACAATTTGTGGCGAGGTGCCGTTTCTCGTGCGAGCGATTTGTTAGCTGCCTTGTTTTGCTCGACGTACGACATATGCTGCGCACCGCTAAGAGCGGTCAGCGAGCCAGTCGTTCGTTGCGCAGCGGGGAACTTGATGGGGCCAAAGTCCTTGGATGTTACGGTCCCAGCGAGGTCTCCTTCTCCAGCACGGACGTCCGATCCGAGGTCTGCCTCGCTTTCGTTTGCCAATAGAACGGAAGATATCAGTTCTATCTGTTCATCGCGCGTTCTATAGACGAGATCTGGAAGATCTTCAAGGCCATCCAGGTGCGTGATGACCTTGAAAGCATAACCTTGGTCGATCAAAAATTGCTGCCTCTTGGTGCTATAAAACATCTCCTGCGTGTCCTTCGACACAAGCGAATAGAAAAAGGCATTAAAGCCTTCATCGTTGCGTCGTTTAGCACGGAGAATACGACCTAATGAGAAGTACATCTATCGCCTCAACCATCACAATCTATAGACTGAGATACGCACCTAAGCGTTGTGCTTCCTGACGACGGGAGCCGAAGTGAGACGAGATCTGGATGAGGCAAGTGGCTTCTGGTAGGTCGATCGATGTATCTCCGACCTAGATACCATTTAGGAATGATTAGCGTGGTTCGTAAGCTCCGAAAATATTAATCTGACCTTGGAAAGAAAAATGGTGTTTACTTTCGCATCGTGTTGGAAAAAGGAGAGAACCCTCATCCTCTCGACCTGACCTGTGCCACCATGAATGAAGGGTTTGCCAAGGCGTTTAGCGTATGCCTGTAGGTCATGGACATCAGCTATCCACCCCAGTCAGACATCGGAGTCACAATTCTGACCTCTAATGCATACACGTTGTCAGAGAATACGATGACCTTGTCTCCCCTGTCCTCGTGGTATTTGATCAAGAACTGACACGCCTGGAACTTGTTGGGGTTCATGCAGTAGAGTAACATGCGTTTTCTCGACTGTTCCCGGAGATACTCGCGATAAAACTCAGGCGTCATTGGGCACCACACCTCGGCGCACTAGTGCAATGAACAAAATTAGTCGCGCATCTATGTCATCGTAGCTGATGTAACGAAAGCAGTACCTGAACGTTTGCGATATGGCCCTTCGCGGCAAGGTCCCTACAATGGCGGCATCATTGTTAGCATGGATGCTGATCATGGTTGCAGATTTGAAAAGCGTACATCCAGTTGGCTTCGTAAAGCTTCGGCCCGATCATATAATTCAGATCCGCAATCTTGTCGTCTTCGCGGACGAGGGTCGCTGAAAAACAGGATTCCATTGTTATTCAAAAAGGGGATTGCATTGCAACAAATTCACCTGTGAGTCCAAGTTTGGAATGCGCTTTGATGGTAGTCACCACCCGACGGAACATCGCCGCGGGAACGACGTGTACCTCGTCGAGCAAGATAAATCCCCATTCTCTTGATGTAAGAAATTCCATCATCTTTTTCGACTCATGTGATCTGTTGTGAGTATTGGCCACCATTGAATACGTTGACACGACAATGCCGCTGTCTCCCGCGAACTAGGAAAATAGGGTTGGTGCAAGGCCGAGGAAGAGCGGCTTCCAAATGTTACCTTCTCTTTTTGGTCAGCGGTAAATACAGCAATCTGACGGTCTGTTACATTCGACCAGAGCATAAACTGTTGCTTCCATTGCATAACGGACACACTGCGGCTCGGCAGGCACGCGTCAGTGGTCAGACCAGATCGGTACAAAAACACTCACGAGGATGTGCAAAGTACGAGACAAGACTTCTTGATCGTACACGCGGCGGTGATTCCTACGAGGGTCTTTCCAGCTCCACAAGGCAAGACTATGATCCCAGATCGAGCACGCCTTGAAAACAGGGACGATTCTGAGAAGAGGAAAAAGTAGCAGTGAAGAAGACCAGATACCCGTTACCGAACATCTTGCTCAGACTGGTCTCCTGGTAAGGCCGAATAACCGTTGCGGGCTTCAGATCTATATCGAGGTTGGCATTTACGGTGTCGTTGCGAAAGTCATATTCCTCGAGCATAGGGTACTCCAACTCGTTACACCGCCGCTTTACGTCCTAGGAGCTAAAATGAGACGGGCGTTGTCAAAGTGTGTATGACCTACGTCGATCTTCGCATCATTGATTTCGAACGCATGAACGTTCTCGTCATCCTCGTCAATCTCATCTTTCATAGCTCCCAATGAGTTGAACTAGTTATATGGCATTTATGACCTACCAGATTCGACCCCCACCACCGAAGTGAATAGATCGACATCAGCGGCACTTCTAGTCACAGCCTGTCCTAGCGTCGACCCCGTCCCACTAACCGCAGGTTCGCCCTTACTTTTCTCAGCATCCTTGGTCCCTGGAATCGTGAGGCTACCCTTCACTGGCGCTTTCGAAGTCGTGAATGTGGCGGCCTTGATGCTGTTGTCCGTCTGAGCGGTGATGAGGCGAGCCTCACGAATAACCCGGTCCTTGAGGAGTAATTGGAGTGTTTCGGGATGACTTGATTCCACGAAGTACTTGTTGTGTTTCAGGACAAGTTTGACCTTTCCGTAACTCAATGTCCGTTCGCGAATGAACGACGTGATGCTTTCAGGCACCGGAACCTTGAATTCCAGATCAAAGCCTGAAAGCTATGAATTCCGAGTCCAGTGCGACGTTACCTTCGATAATCGGTTGAGAACCTTATAATTACAAGGACTATCAGCTCTGAGGACCATAAGCGATCAAGCGCAGAGCACACGGACTTCAATGATATCTTCTGTTTGCAGCCCAACTGAGACCGCCGCATAGAGAGAGTACGATGTGAGCTTGTATTCGTGAATGAAGGCCGGTCTGCACCAGACACGATGATGTGCTTGTATCTACCTAACCACGTCAATACGTACCTGCTAACAGGCTCGCTAATAGCTGTTAAGAAATCCTGCGCTTGTTCCGCTATGGGTGAGAAAGCCTCCAAGATTATATGGCCATCTTCAGGGCTAATCCATAGAGGTCGTGAAGCATGGTCCAGTTTTAAATGTAACCAAGAGAAGTCTTGATCCATGAAAATATGCGAAACTAGGCTATCTTGTTGGCGGCGATGGGCTTCTAGAGACGACATGTTTGTAGGCTCTTTTTCTTTGGCGCGCCTCGCTTGAGCAAGCTTGCGCGTCAGCGCACTGAAGTTGATAGTAGCCCCACGGGGAACGACAGAAGTATCGGGCGGGGAGGGAGGAATAGCGTCATCCTCATTCCCCATTACGGTATAATCCTCTTCATCATCTTTTCTTGCACGTTTTGAAGACGAGGGTTCTGCAATAACTGTTCATGAGAGGTAAGCACAACGACAAGTTACTGGATCCAAATGTTCTTTTACTTTCTGCACTTCGTTTGACCGACATTCTCTACGCTTCACGAGGATACCTGTACAATAACAGGTATGTGGTGGTATACAAAGAGGACAGGATGAGTGAGCCTCGGAGCCGTGTACAATTGTTAGTAAGCGAGTTTAGGCGGAGCCAGAATTCCGGTACCGTGGGATGTGTCAGCTTTGCTCGTTGTCCTTCAACCATCATCACCCCGTTTTTGACCTCGCTCACGCTCACTGCGCCTATTTCTTGAATAAACCAATAATGTGGAGACCTGCAACTCGTCAAATTACTGGCACAAACGATGGTTCGTGCGCTAGAATCTCGTTATTTTCATTTTATTGACATTTTATTCCATTATCAGTACCCCTTGGGCAACGTCGTCGTTTCGGCCCTGCGCCTATAGAGGAAGCAGCTCCCCCTCAACTCGCGCAACCTTCTCCATCCGCGTATCCTCGTCCCATGAATCAAGATAATGAAAGCCCCGGCAAACGGGGTAGAGATGACTCTCCATCTAGTGGAGATCCCAAAGGTAAGCCGGACAATTCCTTAGACCGTCACCCTCATGCCCATGCCGTTGTTGTTGCTTCCGGAGTGACTTTCACCATTTTTTCCGAGACTTCTTGCAGCTCGCGTAATTTTGGCGTCGATGGCACCTAACTCTCAAGCCAATACTGACTGTTGTACTAACCCTGACCTGTTCCTGTTTATTACTCACCTCAGTTGATCCCAATGCCCCTCGCAAACGACGTAGTCGTTGGGGAGATGCTAAGACTGACATCCCCGGTTTGCCAACGGCCATCTCTGCTGCCGGTGTTTCTCAGGCGCAGCTTGATAATTATGCCATCCACCTCCGGTTGGAAGAAATCAACCGCAAGTTGAGGTTGAATGACTTCATTCCTCCTGAAAGAGAAAGGCGTGTGAGTTCTGTTTGCTCGGTGACGCATATACTCATCTATGTCTCTAGATCTGCCTCTCCTCCTCCCACGTATGATGCTCATGGTCGCCGAACTAATACCCGCGAAGTGCGTTATCGCAAAAAACTCGAGGACGAGCGCATCAGACTTGTTGACCGAGCCATGAAAAATGATCCGAACTTCCGTCCTCCTGTTGAATATCATCAACAGAAGCGTTCCCAGCGCCCTTCCGACAAAGTTTATATTCCCGTCAAAGAATTTCCCGAAATCAACTTCTTTGGTTTGCTCGTTGGTCCTCGTGGTAATAGCTTGAAGAAGATGGAGCGTGAGAGTGGCGCCAAGATTAGCATCCGAGGCAAGGGCAGCGTCAAGGAAGGAAAAGCTCGTCCTGATCAGTTTGCTGACGATGCGGAGGAGGATCTTCACTGTCTTGTCCTTGCCGAGACGGAAGAGAAGGTTGCGGCTTGCGTGAAAATGATCAACAAGGTCATCGAAACGGTGAGCAGCGTCTACAGATTAAACTATTCTTCGCGTCGCTCATATTCTCCTTGCAGGCTGCTTCGACTCCTGAGGGCCAAAATGACCACAAGCGCAACCAACTTCGAGAGCTTGCTGCCCTGAACGGTACTCTACGGGATGATGAAAACCAAATCTGTCAGAATTGTGGTGGTGTCGGACACCGCAAATACGACTGTCCTGAACAGCGAAACTTTACTGCTAACATTATTTGTCGTGTTTGCGGCAGCGCGGGACACATGGCTCGCGATTGCACTGTCAATAAGGACCCGAACGCTCCCACACCTATTGGTGGACCGTCGCCTCCGCCTGGCAATAGAACTGGATTTGATTCGGAGTACGCGAGCCTCATGGCGGAGCTTGGGGAGGGTGCTGGTGGAGCATCCGGGGATGCTAGTGCGTCATGGTCTGCACCAAGCATGGGACATGACATCACCGCTGGCGGATCTAACATTCCACCTTGGCGTCGTCCGGAATCGTGGATACAGCCTTCTAACAATCAGCAGTCGCTTCAAGGTGGTTATCGCCCACCGCAACCAGGCTATGGAGCAGGTTATGGAGCTCCAGCTGGCTACGGGGCGGGTGGGCAGTGGGCAGCTTATCAAGGCGCAGCCGGGTATCAACAGCCTCAAGACTACAACTACGCATCGTACTACCAGGGCCAATACGCTCAGCAACAGACCAGCTAATCGGATCCCCTTCAGATCTCCGTTATTCACCTCTAACTCTCCGTAGCGCCAAAACATTCTCACAGGCTCCGTCATTCATGACTTCATTGATTTCGCCTTCTTTATTCTTCATCCCGACCATATCGAAGCATCTTCAGGGGTTGCTGGGGATCGTGGGAGGTAATGGACAGCAAGTATTCACATCGTTTTCGTTTAGCCTGTGGACGACTGACGAAACAGCAAAGAATTGTTGTAATTACTGTCTTCATTGTAGCACAGATTTTTATACAGCCAGACTACGAGCCTAAAAATACTGTGTGAAATAACATGGTCGTTTGCCTTGTCAAGTGTCAAATTTTTGCATGGTTGCATTGCGTTTCTTTTTCTTTTTCTGCCTTGCTTCACCTCTGACCCCATGCTGGTGGTCATCGAGTGCATTCGCTTTCCTTTTGTTAGTGAGGCGGCGATTTCGCACGAAGCAGGAAACAAAGAAGCCATTCGTAGCGTCATCACCAGGCGAACATCGCACTAAGGACGCAGCTTGACCTAAACGTTCCTAGTTCAAACAAGGAAAGGTAAAATGTAAGCGGGCGGCTTACTCGGATGTTCCAGTTCATCGGGTATTCCCCGGCGATGCCACTGGGGTAAAACCTCGTTCGGGCTCGCCAGAGAAAATAGTCCTGCCTTTGCCTCATCGGAGTTGAGAGACTCCCGTACAACGTGTTCATTCTCTATCGCGTGCACACTACATGTCGAATACACGATTTTTTGCACGCCGGGAACTGTAACATTTTGGGGTTGAAACACCGCCAGATGCTCAGCGCTCACAAACGATCGTGATAAATGGTGACGGCGAACTCACAACGCATAGCATGTTTCACCATCAAGATTTGGAAGGCAGCCAGCCGTTTGAGGCGATCGTCCTGGTCGCCTTCATCTTCAATCTCTGAAAATCGGTTAGCGGTGGTATTAGACGGCATATAACGATTGAGAAGTAGGCACCTGTCTCAAGCAAGTGGTCCAACCTGTTCACTATCCCTGAGCCACTGCAAGAAGGGTCCAAAAGTCTTAACCATCCGACCGCATTAGCCCTACGCCCATGTGGATACATTGTGAATGACTGACATATGTGTGACTAGTTGGTATTTGGGATCTAACGGATCGACCGTTAGGAAGTCCACGTTCGATGGCTCCACGTTTTTGCAACCCGCTCTTGACAGCATTGTCGTAAGCGTAAAAAAGCGTTTCTTATCCCGCTCAAAAGCGAATAGCTATATTAGGCGTGCCAATCAGAGCACTGGGATACGTTGCTCGATATAGTGGCCGACCTTGCCCTTGTTTTTCATAAGCGCACTTAGGTGGGAGGTTTTGTTTCCTGGAGCAGCAGTCGCATCGATAACGACGCTATCGTCACTCGCAGGCGGTGCTAGAACTACCGCGGGGAAACATGAGGCTTTATCTTGTAGAATGATCTTCCCAGCCTTGTAAAACGGATCCTCGTGAAAGGCGGTTTGAGGGGAGAAGCTAAGAAGATCAGGTATATGTTCATCGATCAAGAAACCCTTCCTATTAAAAAACGGGGGTCAAAGATGTCAAGGAAACCCTAAATCTCGTCGAACAAGATAGAAACCTACGTCGACTCGAAGGGGTTCGAGGCGGTGAACCCTTGGGATATTAATGACTCGAGGGCTTCGTCCATGGTCCAGGACAGGGTGTTGACACGAACATAACGAGGTATCCGTGCTGTAGGACGGCGATCAGTGAAGTGACACTTTAATCCTAGGCGAACGCGGAACATCCACCTGCCCGCTGATCACCGGTCTGTGCTAATTCTGCGTTCGACCGAACGCCTCGTTTTATCTTTATTTTCTGGAACTCTCCATGCAACCGAGTTTTATGGCGAAGGACAGCTTGTTTTACAGGTCCGTCTCCAGCCTGTATACCCCCAGATAACAGCAAGTCATGAACGAGAACCAGAGCTAGATTAATTGACGTTATTTTCTTCTTTTCCTCCTTCAAAAGCTTGGCCTGCCCGATAATATCGGTGAGAACAGTCTTGTCTGTAAGATCAAGAATTTAGGCGGCTTCTGCAAAGCGCATAGACTTGCGGTCTTACACTTCAGGGTCTCAATCACAAGTGCAGCGGTTCTTTTCCTGTCTTTCTCAGGAAGTGTAGCAATGATGCCTTTTATCGAGCCTTGCTTCGCATCCAAACGGTCCAACGTCTTAGCAGCCTCGAAATAAAAGTTCATGTTTTTTTGTTGAAAGGTGTAGCACTGGACACGAGCAAGGACATTAGGTTTCCGAAAAGACCCTATGCAACAGAATTGTACATTCTCCGTAGTACAGATGGATTACGCCCTGCACGCTTTTTGGAGCATACCTGAGGAAAAGTAAGGTAGAGTTAGCTACAGAAGCGATCGCAATTTGGAAGCAAGAAATCAGGGTAAGACGATCGTCATAACTGGGGACACCCAGTCGGACAATGTAGATAAAAATTTATGGCATCATGAAAAGGGATAGGAAGTTGGACGTACTTGCTATTAGCCCTGACCGCTGCAGGAAAACGTCGACGGGCTCGAAGCAAAAAAGACGCACCTGACTTTTGGTCGAAGATTCTGGCTCCGCTTTAAAATTTTCACGCCTGTGGCGTAGACATTTCCAGCACCACGCGTCTTGAACCGTGTTTGGGCTTCTAGACGTTGGGCCTCGCCTCCTTTACAGACAAATACTGAAAGTGAGTCGCCAAAAACCAAACTCTTACGTGTTCCAATGATGATTTCCATGCAGTGGCAGTAGAAACAGAGTTGTACGATCTCCTGGGGGTATCTCCTGGTGCCAGCGAAGGTATAAGTCATTGCCAGTCACAGGGTATGATTTGCTCATTTCTGTTGAAGGGGAAATACGGAAAGCTTACATGAGAAAGGTATGTCCCTCTCAGCATCAAGTGCAATTCATGTCTTGAATTCTTTCAGGCGAAGGAGCATCACCCTGTTGGTATTACGTCTTGTTCAGTCCAAGTACTTACTCACGAACCGAATTTCACAGGACAAAAACCCTAATAATCCGAATGCTCATGCCCAATTCCAAGAGATGGCTGCTGCGTGTGTTCTCCTCAATGCTATGAAATAAGCTCTTTGACAGTGTCCATCCAGCTACGAGATTCTCAACGATCCTCAATCGCGAGACACCTACGACACTCTGGGTATGGACGGAATTAAGAGGAACGGCGGAGGGTTCGATCCATCGGATGTCTTCGCACAGTTCGGCATGTTTTTCAATACTGCTGGTCCAGGCCCTGGACGCCGAGAACGTGGTCCGCAAGTGATACCTCATGAAGTGACGTTGGAAGATCTGTATAACGGGAAGAGTGTGAAAATGAACATGGAAAGAGAAGTTGTATGTGGTCAATGTCGTGGGTGCGTAACCTATGCCGTTTTTGCCAATATCCCCTCTAACAATCGCTATTTCAACAGATCTGGCGCGAAGGGTAACACAAAACCGAAGCCATGCACAAACTGTGACGGGAAAGGATTTACCATTGTGCACACTCAGGTTCGAAATGGCGACGACTCTGAACGCCCATTCCTGACCTGTCATCATAGATCGCGCCATCTCGGATTACCTCTGCGAGAGTTACGTGCCATTCATGTAACGGAGTCGGTATGAAGGTGAAGGAGAAGGACAGGTGAGCCAGTAATGCTCTTTCGCCTTCTGCGTTAACTCAAAGCAATGCCAGATGCAAGAAATGCAAGGGCGAAAAAACGATTACAGAGACAAAGCGTCATGAGATTTTCATTGAGAAAGGGATGTCAAGTGGACAGAGGATCGTCCTGCATGGTGCTGGCGATGAGAAAGTACTCCTGCCGTCTTATTCTCTATTTTTGCTATCTCACAAGATAACTAGCCTGATCTTCCTGCCGGTGACGTCGTGTTCGTCCTCAGAGCGCCTCGCCACGAGTCGTTCGAACGTTGCGACGACGACCTCCTGACGCATGTCAAAATCACCCTATCTGAGGCGCTCTTTGGCTTTTCGCGCATCCTTCTCACTCATTTGGATGGTCGTGGCATTCAGGTGTCGAGCCCCTACGGTAAAATCATCAAACCTGGAGACGCCATCGTGCTACGAGGGGAAGGGATGCCTATCTACAAGCAGCCCGGCGAGAAGGGGGACCTTTATGTCGTTTTCTCCATCGAAATGCCTGACGAGCAGTGGTTAAAGACCGTCAATCAAAAGGTGCGGTGACTATTTACTTTACCTTGCTTCCAGGCCTAAAACCTCCTTGGTAGGCGCTTGAGTCTCTCCTCCCACCGAAGAGGAGCAACCCTGAGCCTCTTCCCGAGAACGTAGTAGAGGCAGAGTTCGAGGAGAGTGACGTTGTGGATGTGCGTTCCCGGTCTTTCGCGGCTAGCCAAAACTTCTTTGACCAGTTTGTCCCCCAGTTCGGTGGCGACGAGGATGATTGGGAGGATGACGAGGATGACGAGGACGGATACGGGCATGGGTTGGAGCCGGAGCCTGAGTGTCGACAGCAGTAGCTGTCGGGGCTTTGGCGTGCTTTTTTTTTTCATCACTGGTTTGCATGATCCTTTCCTATCATTTTATCGCACTTTCATCTCACTTCAACGCACTTCTGTCTTCTCCCAACTCGGTTTTGCATTGAGAACTATATTCCCTAATACTAATAATACCCACCTCATCAATGGACACCTATGAGATTCCTTATCCCAGAAGCCATCTGACGCTTCCATGCAAGATGCTTTACTTGACCTGACATAGATCCTGGTGCACCTCCTATATGTAATATATACCCCCATGGAAGCAATTCCCCGATTCCCAACGTCCATTTCTTCGCACATGTCCATGCACGCGTTGATGACCGTTTAATCGTAAATCCCCACCACCTCGAGCAGACAGCCTCGCTAGTCTGCAACATGCCATCCAAGATTTCCATCCTGTTTGCCGGCTTTCTCTCCTTGTTCGTCGTACTCACCACTATGGCGCAACACCTGCCAGCGCGTGTTCTGATATATTCGGCCACAGTGGGATTCCGGCACGACTCGATCCCCACTGCGATTGCTGCGCTGAAGGCGAAGAGAATGTTGATTAATGTCGAATTCGATGCGACGGAGGATCGGGCTCAGTTCACGGATACGGTGCTTGCTGGGTATGATGCCTTGTTATTCTTGAGCACCACCGGGGAAAGTACGCTGTATTGAACTCTCTTTCATGGGATTGCATCAGGAAAACGGGTGGTTCTCGATGGAGCAGACCGTGACTAAGCATCTGATTGGGGTGTCTAATGATGCATCAAGTTGGCAATGCCTAGGGAATGCCTTATTCTCGCTGTGATGCTGGTAGCAGATTTATCTGTTACTGGCTATATGTTGGTTATGGATAACCCTAGTTTCATTGTGACCAGAGCTCGATGCGTTCAGTCACGTCAGTTGTCCATATATAATGAGAAATCGGAATGTTTAATTCTTGGGCATCACTATAGTTTATGTTGGTTATGGATAACCCAGGCTTCATTGTGCCCAGACCTCGATGCGTTCAGTCATGTTGGCTATCCATATATAATAAGAAAATCAGAATGTTCAGTCTTGAGCATC